>OV656743.1:2502500-5002500 GCA_927399415.1 Macaria notata
GAAGCGGTTTAACAATTTTAACTATATACATAATACATTTTATTTTAAGAAATTAAGATTTATTGAAATAAATTACGATTATTAATAACCGTATATATATGAAACTTGATCTGTCTGTTGATACTAATCAATGACTTGCTACTTAACATTGCTTATATATTTTTTGTTATCCAGTAATTTTATGAAACAACAATCGTAATTATCTTGAATAAACATTATGAACGTTTATTGAATTGGCATCCAAATCAAATCAACGCAGCACAAGCTTTACTCTTTCTATGCTATCAAATCATAACCAAATAAAACAAGCCAACAAATCGATTTATTTTTGCATAAAAACGTAGCCCATTTAATTTTACAAATCGTAAACTATTTCATACACATTTTATACGTTAACTCTTCTTTACTAGTCTCAAAAGCTAGTCTTTTGACACAAGCATCAATGCAGTTACTAAAACGTCAAAGAAAAACCAAGCCGTCATCTCAAATGGCAATATAACCACCTGTTCTCAAGAACCGAAGTAGTTACGCTTCAAGTAGCGGAGGATCTATTTAAGCTTGATTTATGGCATGAGATATTACTATCATACATACGGCATCTTTCTGATTTTCAAGTGGTTCTGTAATGGCTAATGGTAGGCCGCCTTGTTAGAGAGCACTTGAAGTTTTTCTTGGAAGTTAATGTCTGTATCTAGAACTTTTTCAGGTGTAGATCTATGGTTTCATTTGCTGTGTATATTGTTCCTCTAGTAGATATAACAGGAGTACTAAATATGTGTGCGCATTAATTTCTCTGATAGTGTAACGCGAATGATCCTAAGATCCCCGAAGTCTATAGCTATGTATTTAGTTTGGCATATTCATCATCATCATCATCATCATCAGCCTAATGAGACCCACTGCAGGGTATAGGCCTCCTGCCTCTTACGCCAATACTCCCTGTCTTGCGCTGTTCTTGCCCAGATGTTTCCTTCCAACTTCCTAATGTCATCCAGCCACCGTTGCACAGGTTTTCAGTCATTTGTCTTCAGGTTAGATTGTCAGGTTTGGAATATTATTAATGTGTATTTTTTTGTTCACAGGAACACGACATTTGTGTGGTGATTTGGATCACTTTCCGACGATTTTGATGAAGAACTCGTCATGCACTAGGTAATTAAATTACATAAAGATTAATAATTTAAACATACATAATATTTTAAGATTTCACTGCCTTCTTTACATGTTTGGTTTACTTACTTAAGCACCTTTACTCTCTCTGTTGAGTCGTATTTCCACATGACTGAGGGTCGTGACTCCCCCACAGAATTACACTTATCTTCTATTGGGCAGATACATCGTGGTGGGCGCCCAAGTCCTTCCGCGTAAGACATATGTCATCGGATATTGTGGTCCTCAAACATGTCTGTTTCCTACAATATTTTCCTTTACCGTTAAGAGAGTGCTAATCTACACTTAACTTGAGAATACTAGTGGTGTACCTTTAAGCACCAAACAACCGTACTATACTTGCACACGTTTATAAGTTCTTGGTCATTAGTACATAATAATACATACATGGTTGACACAGCTGTTTAATAGAAGTAAAAAGTTATCAAGTCAAGCGTGTACCGTGCACCCTAGGCTGCAGCACTGCCTAGTATAAGGCGGTAGTCATAAGGCTGTAGACAAACGCATAAACTATTCCAAGAATAAAGTTCGGTCAAAAAGAAAACCAAAATGTTTTCTTAACTGTATAAGTAGTTCTGTTGTATTTTATATAAATGTAATATAGTATAGCAAGCAGTCGTCAGCAAGCTCGTTGCTCAAAAGCACATTCACACATATCTTTGCCTAACCGACTGGAAACTGGCAACTCCAATCGATTACAAATGTCATCCATTTTGACCGAAGCAAATTGTCAAGGCGGGTCGGGAATACAGCTTTTTCAGATTTTTTCTCTGTCCCTACTCAGATTGTTGACGTTTTGACGCATGATCTATTTTGAAAGGTGTACAAATGACAGATATGGATTTCAGGTAAAAGTATTGTTATATGAGATATCGCGCAAATATTATCAGTATACATATATGCATTGGTGTAATATGCATATATGTCGCGATTTGTTGTCGTACAGTCGATAGTTTAATAGTGTAAACAATGTTAGGTATTTAAAATAAAATAAATAAATATACCGGGACCAAGCAAACGCTTGTGTCGTGGGTACTAGAGAATGGATATAATACTTGTATACTTTCTTATTTAAATAAAACTAAGACTTCGTCTAGTCTCCGATTAATGAAAATAGATACCTATAAAATTGACATTCCTCTGGAATACTCATAAATTTTATAAACACGTGTACTAAAATTTCGATGCGATACAAACACATGCTGGGATAAACTCAATTTTTGTCCGGACTCATTTTTGCAATTTTCATAATACCAAAACATATTTTCGCCTTAATTTTCCAGAATCACAGACATGCTGAGATAAAATCTCGGGAAACTCGCAATTTTAGCTGAAACAAAGAAAATACGTACACACAAATAAGCAAAAATCCGCGAGATGTTAGTATGTTACCATAAGGAAATACACCAACAAAGCTTTTAGGATAATATTGGTACGTACTTTGTTTTCGGCTAGTGAAAATGTGCCAAAATAATAAATACTTACCTAGCATCACAGTTAGTTATACGTGTATTTGGCTAAAATTCCTATTGTGCAAGCATTTTACCGACATTAAATCTCTAGAGACTTTTCAAACAACTAATGATTTTGACTTTGCGTTATTATGGCTTAGAATCTCGTTTTGTTTCTCATTTACAATGCAAATGAGTGACCGATCATCGGGATTATTGGTATAGAAATAGTTTTGGGTCTTGGTTTCGAAGAGTCTTCCTAAAATTTCCTTTCGTATAAAATTTAAAAAAAAAACTTTTTTATTACAAACACTGTACTTAGGGCGGCTCGATAAACTCTCGACATCAGAGTTGGCCACTCTCATTCAATAAGAAGACTGTACTTACAAAACCAAAACAAGTTACCTACAAGAAACTATTACGAGAATCCTAAAAAAAACGAGGGTCAAGCTAAGATGGCCATACATTATCCCAAACGGAATGCCTCTGAGAAGTAAAACGGATCGAAAAGTGATAGTAAAGCCTGATAAAACTGTCCGTACTATCCCTGGCGTACTCAATCACACCGGCAAGCTGTGAATACGTGAAATTGTTGCTCTTCTCGATGGAGGGAATTGAAAAACCATTTAAATGTGGAGTAGTTTAGGTATGTGAGATTGGATTTGTTGGGCCTGTTTGTAGAAACGTTTTTATTAGATAAGTTTGGCTTCAGACAGATAATATATGTATTGTTGTTGGTAGCAGATATGCAAATATACGTGATTTTGACTCCCGATTAACATTGGTTCCACAATGGTGGAGAGCAAAAAGTAATCTATGCTTTTGATACTTCATCCAAATGGTTCTTCCTTATAAACCTACTAGCTGGTGCCCGCGACTTCATCCGCATGGAATAGTTATTACCATAAAAACGGTTCTAGTGAGTTAATCTTAAAAGATAGACATATACTGTTGCAGATATTTTGTTAGATCATTTTAAAAGGAATAATTCTTTCATACACATTTTTTGATATCTTGAACCGTTTTCGCAACGCACGCAACGGAAGCCCTCAAAGATCAATAATTATCCCCGTTTTTTTACATTTTCCATTGTTTCTTCGCTCATATTAGTTGCAGCGTGATGTTATATAACCTAAAGCCTTCCTCCATAAATGGTCTATCCAACACAAAAATAATTTTTCAATTCGTACCAGTAGTTCATGAGATTAGCGCGTTCAAACAAACAAACTCTTCAGCTTTATAATATTGTTATACATTATAGATTTGTCTACATGAAAACTAAATGGTTTTCTTGGAAGATTTATTGTTCAGTGCTGATTATTATGTAGCCATGGTTTTCGTTTGCTTATTTACTATTTTAGAACTTAACTTACTCATGATACATCCATTTTTTCTTTAGGTTTTAATGCTACTGTTTATAAAATACTACGTTTAAGTTACTCAACCTTCAATTTTCCTGAGACGAAACAAAATCTTTGAATTTTACGTGTTTTACACACACACACCTAAAAATCTATGCTCTTTTTTCTACCAACAAACTACTCGCATAGAAATCCAATCGTCCCTAGACCGTGGATGTCACCATTATTTGATCAGCTTCCAGCGACAGCAAATATTTGAAGTAAATCTATTTAACTGCAGTCTATCCCTTTTGTGGGGCGAATGCGATGCAATGAAACAAATTTTATTGTTACTTGATATATGAATAGTTTATTGTGATATGTGATACATATATACTGGTTAAATAAGGGAAACTTGCAATAAGTGCTTTAGAATATCAATGCAAACCACTTTTGTTTTACGACCTTTGATTTCGCCAATTCAAATGCTTAGTTTGGCATTCGAATTTATTTTGTTGGTTAGTGCATTCTTTTAATGGCGCCTCTTTTTTATTACTAGTTTTATAATTCACTAGTGGGTGCTCGCGGCTTCGCTCGCATTAAGAAGTAAAACTTGCATCCCCTATTTCACCCCTTTAAAAGTGACATTTCCAAAACTCCTTTCTTTGCGGATGTCTACGTCATAGCATCTACCTTCATTTCAAATTTCAGCCCAATCCGTCCAGTGGTTTGGGCTGTGCGTTGATAGAAAACTATATCAGTCAGTCAGTCACCATTGAGTTTTATATATATAGATATTAAGTACAATAAAATCATGATTTATAATATTATACTATCTAGTAAGTCGTGTTCGTTAATTAGCCTACATGTCATAAGATTAAAATGCAAAACGTATTATGTAGAATTAAACTCACAGCAATTAATTTAAGTAAATTGTTTTAAAATTTAAATTGCGATTTTGTAATTGTGACATGCTTGTTTATCGCAGTGGAATAAAGACTACATAAACTGGATATAGCTAATAATTTTGCTATTTTTTAATATTTTTATTTAATTTTATTTTTATTATTTAATATTTATCTACAGTCACTAAACACTATTCTTCAACATTTTGGTTAACCTAGTCGTGAAGTTTTAGTTGAATAAATATGAAACTGAATACCATCTTACTAAGCCCTGTAGATAAATTGAAACAATAATGCATAAAATCTCCATAACAATTTAGTCTACGTTAAACAAAACTGAATGGTGTTTGTTCAAAACTTTCTATATAATTATTACATAATTTTTGGTACAACTGTTCCTTTTTTTGGGTTTTAAACATTTGTTACTAAGCGAGTGTGGCTCAGAGGTTCCAGTGTCTGCTTTTCATTTAAACGCACCCTGGTTCGAATCCGGCCCTACACCAATGACTTGTATTTTCAAGTTATGTGTGGATTTGCACTCGCTTAACGGTGAAGGAAAACATCGTGAGGAAACCGACATGTTTGAGGACCACCATATCCGAGGACATGTGCCTTCCGTGGAAGGACCTGGGCGCCCACCACGATGTATCTGCCCAAGAAAACTCCCCTAACGAATTAATTCTGCGGGGGAGTCACGACCCTCAGTCATGAGGAAATACGACTCAAGAGAGAGAAACATTGGTATTTAACCTAGCAGCATCTATAGGTACTAATTATAAATAGATACAAATCGATAATGATGTAAAAATTGTTTAACGTTTATATATATTACAATATTTAATTTGTAAGTCATAATTATAAAATTAAATTTCTATATCAGTCTAATGAATAATGATGATGTATGTCACAAACTTTTCAATATAATATGGAGTCATTTGATTGTTATGTCATTGGCAACGGATAACGAAGTGAATCTAATTATTTCGTACAAATTGGTAATTAAATCAATTTTCGTGGGTCGGTAATGAACGACCTACTTTTCAACTTCCACACAAAAGTTTTAATGATAACTAGCTATATAAGTTTTTGATAAAGCTTATGAATAAAAAATAATGTACAAGAACGTACAATGTTTTTAAAATCTAAATAAATATATAGTGATCTATCAACGCACAGCCCAAACCACTGGCCGGATTAGGCTGAAATTTGGCATGATAGTAGATGTTATGACGCAGGCATCCGTTAAAAAAGGATTTTTAGAAACGCCACTTTGAAAGAGGAGAAATAAGGGATGCCAATTGTTCGTCTTAATACGAGCGATGCCGCGAGCACACACTAGTTATATATAAGTTCCGTTCTAATACTAACTTACTGCTTACATAAAAAGTTACTCGTAATTTCACATACATTTATAACACCTCGTCTACCATTATACTTGCGTCTAATCCCTGCCAGATCGGTTGCCTGGAAGAGATCGCTTATAGCGATAAGGTCGCCAGTTAAGACACTAGGCTTAAATTATATTATTTTTTTTTTGTAAATTTCTGTAAAGTGCTTGTGTTTTTAATAAAGTGTCTATCTATCTATCTCGTTTGCGAATACCAAGCAATAGATGAGTGACCAAATAATCAGATAAAAATACATGTCGCCATTACGTTTTTTTTACTAACTGTCAATATTAATAATCCAATGCACTTAATCCAAAAATACACCAGCGTAGGACGATATGTAATTAGATAAGAAAGACCCTATAGTATAACCCAACTTGATTTCTGCAATACATTTATTACCTACTCGGGTAATAATGTAGTAATGCAACTTTGTAATTCACCTAAGTAAAGCTAAATAAGCAGGTCACCTTATCAGGTGATAAGCCTCGTCGCCCCCGTTCTTATCAGCTACCTACATACCTTTATCGCATGATGTCATCGGTAACTAGAACTCCAAGTAGGCTTTTAGATTATCTATTTGCTAACTGCGACACATTCTTTCGGTTAACGGAATGATCACCGAGTCACATTTTAGAACGTCATTTTATTATTAAAACTTTCGTAACACATTCTTATTTGTGTTATATGTAATGTACCCTACATACTTTATTTTGAATGGACTGATTATTATTTTACTTTTGACAACTTATTATATATATTTTAATTAGGTATTATATGACATTGTTAAGTGATTGAGTGAGTATGAAATAGTTAATGTAATTGGTTGCGACCGTTTTAATTATTATTAAATAAATAAATATTAAATAAATAAATAAAATTATCAATATTGCACCTATTACTCTGTGCTATTACCCAGAACGTACGTTCTGATGATGGGTGTCATTACAGTTGTAGGTAGAAATGTTAACAGTACTTTGACTATCATCTTCATCATCATCATACTTTGTACTATATACTTGTGTTGGTGTGCAATAAAGATATATATTATTATTTCACAGATTCTCGGGCCTTACGCCCGGTATTTTTAAGGCATCAGTGGGGCCGTAGCCAACACTGAGAGGCCTTTTACAATGTTATACTTAAAATTAAGTAAAAAATACAGATAGAGGATGTTAGGTATATAAAGTAACTATTGCAGACATGGTATTAATGTTAGAGGCTATTGTGTTGAGTTGTTCATTGGCTTAATTAAACTGGTCTATTGTACGAGGAACGGCACCCGCCAGTTATGCCTCATTCATAAAAAATATAGCGGGTGATGACTTGCCACTCACTAAATGGGCCCTCCACAGAAGGCAGCCTAAGATGACGCCGGAAGGGCAACATTGGTGTGAGTGGCTTAGGGTGTCGAGAGGTGTGCTGCGCGTTCTCTGAGCGGTACTAGCGGCGTTATGCCCTTTAACACTTCCACCCTGGAGCTTAGGTACTTAGCTCTTGCGTCTTCCACTCCCGGACGGCCAATCAAGGCAAGCCGGGAGGCAGGGGGTCTCATTTAGCCCCCAGGGAATCGGGGTCCGCGGTGACGCCACATATTATTATTATTATTATATTATTATTATCATGCACTGCCCTTGGGATCCCATTGCTGGGTACAGGCCTCCTTTGGTATATGCCATCTGCGTCCATCTCTTGCAGACCTCATCCGTTTTGGTTCCTCGACTTTGACGATGTCGTCGACCCATCTCGCGACTGACTGAACAGAAAGAAAAAAATCTAGTTTTGCATTATAATCTCTCAATAAAAGTTTTTTAAAGTAGATCGAAAGAGGCCAATAACGTTGAGTAGCTATCAGGCTGAGAGCTAAATAATGATACATTGCGGGCGCAATATAGGGCACGCCACATCGTCTATTGAGTGTCAATCTAGATTGAAGTTCGCGGAGGGAACTAAACTGGCCACTTCTCACATATTATATACTACGTATTGGGTACTTTTGTTATGAGATTGGGTTTTCTAGGATTTAGTAGTGATTTTTTATATTTTCTTTGCATAGTTACCTGCATACTACCTTATAAAACACAAATCTTGATCATAACTGTAATACTACAACAAGAGTGTTTGATCGAAACACAGTTATAAACTAGTTCGGATGCCGTTGGATTTTCATACAATGTTATGCTATAAGTATAATGCAAAATAAACAAAAAAATATATATATACAAAATCCATAAATCGGTTCTTACTGGGTAAGCACGTTCCAGCCTAGACCGTAATGATTGCTTACCATCAGGCGAATTACGGTCAAGTGCAAACCCATTTCTAGTAAAAAAAAACAGCGTGTTTATCTCTGTGTTCAAGATTGGCTAAAATATTTTGTACCTAAAACATAACATTTCTCTCAAAAATACAACAACAACAATAGCATACCATTTCTAAGCAGCTGAACTATTTGGGCAGAAATACTGTTACTATGTATAAAAACATTGGATTTGAAAGCTGAAATGCATCAATCTTAATATGAATGACTTTTTACTTTATGTGTGACTGTGGGTGCTCGCGGCTTCGCTCGTATTAAGATGTTAAACTTGCATCCCTTATTTCATGTCTTTAAAAGTGGCGTGTCCAAAAATCCTTTCTTAGCGGATGCCTACGCCATAACATCTACCTGAATGCCAAATTTCAGCCAGATCCGTCCAGTTGTTTGGGCTGTGCGTTGATAGATTACTTTATCAGTCAGTCGGTCACCTTTGAGTTTTATATATTTAGAATAAATGTAGGGTAATTTTAGGTTCGTATAAAAATAGATAACTATGCATTATGATGCATAGTTATCTTTTTTTTATACGAACCTAAAATTACCCTTGTAAATTACAAGGTTTATACAAAATTTACCTGTTACATTGTCCAGCAGTAATATATAGCCCATCCAACAAGTCTCTCAACACTTTCGATCATATTTCTTATCTGCCTTGTCACCACCTAGTAGCCAGAAGAAGGTTTATCAATTTGTAAATACGAAGGAACTTTATTCACTGGAAACCAGTAATGGATTACACACATGTTCTGATACAGATGATCGATTTGGTGGAGATATCTTAGATTGACAGTTTTTTTCAGTTGGATGTTCACATTTTATGCTAGTTAATGCCCGCAGCTTTGCCCGCTTTATTGCCGGATAAAAAGTATGTAAGCCTATGTATATCTTAAGTAATACTTCCGGGCCCTCATACTACCTTCATACTAAAAATCATGGATATCAATTTAGCCATTTTTGCATGATGAGCGTTTAAATAAACAGACATCTACTTTGAAATGTGTTCTGTTTTCAATTTTTAGTATTTGCAACAAAATATTATTCAATTCATAATTATTGCAAGATATAGCGGTAACAGAGTTTTTCTTGTAGTGTCACGTTAAGTGGTCAAAATTAAATGTCTGATAGTTAAAAAGAACAACATTCAAAAAATATTTGAGGTTGTACTTAATATTCCTTTCTATCCCTTCCTCAATCTTCTGATTTGTTCTGACCGTATCTTGCCTAGCTTAGGTCTGACATTCTAGATTCTTCCCAGATTTCATTACATCATAAGACCTAAACAAGTCCGTCTCATTTCTAAATAAAGTAAAACAAAGAAATCTACAGAGTGGCATTTAATTAAAACAATACTCAAGCATTGTTAATATTACAATCGTTTTAATTCAACTTAGGTAATTAAAGAGATGGAGTTTACATTTATCGCATAACGCTTCGCATAGCATACATTTTTTGACAGATTCCGATTTAGCTCAAATAAAAAAAACTTTTTGTCACTTCTATACTTCTATTGAACTATCTTTTATTTCTGTAACTGGTAATATTTAACCTGAGATATATGCGGACCATGATAAGCGATATATATGATAAGCGAGTGTGGCTCAGCGGTTCTAGTGTCTGCTTTTCATCCAGACGCACCCTGGTTCGAATCCGCCCTACACCAATGACTTGTATTTTCAAGCTATGTGTGGATTTGCACTCGCTTAACGGTGAAGGAAAACATCGTGAGGAAACCGACATGTTTGAGGACCATAATATCCGAGGACATGCGTCTTCCGTGGAAGGACCTGGGCACCCACCACGATGTACTTATCTGCCCAAGAAAACTCCCCTAACGAATTAATTCTGCGGGGGAGTCACGACCCTCAGTCATGAGGAAATACGACTCAAATAGAGATATGCGGACCAAATCCGTCTGTACGGTTTATCCATATGATAGCAAAATTCATTTTTATTTTTTGTTGTATAGATTTATTTATTCCAAACCAGTCACACCCTTCTTAAATTTATAGGTAGTAAATTTGATCATTCTTAACCTATAACACTCCTCGTAACACTATTACAGGTTACTTAAAAACTTGAGTTTGACATCAATCCATCAGGTTCAGCCATGATGTAACTTAAAAGAACTACGCGTTCCTTGAAGGCTTACCTAATAACTCTAGAACCTTCTTTCACTCCATTTATTCCTTCCACGTTGTACATAAAACCTAAGAAAAGAGAGTCAGAGATGAAGACATATCTTCCTACTAATGAATGTTACGCTCTCGGCTCCGAAATCCTAAGAGCTTCGAATCACGGGCAATCTATCTCAGGGCCTACTATAAAAATAATAATTTATCTTGGAGGTGTCAGTGAGATAGGAAAAAAGCGAAAACGTAGACAGTCACATTTATTGTCTGAGCGAGTGGAGTGTCTTTTATATATTTATAATTGTTTGTATGTAATATTATGTATAGTTTTGTTTTCTATATAAGGTGTCAACTCACGTAAGCATTGCAATTTAAAGTAATTGCCGGTAGCATTTATCACAATTTCCGATATATTGGCGTTGTACAAAATTCTTGAGCTTGAGTTCATTTCCAGCTGTTTATGGATTTTTTTTATGTGAAACTAGGTTTGACTTAAGTAATAATTTTTTCTCGAATAATCCCTTAGCTCCTAACTTAGACCACACAAAAACACGTTCGTGATCCAAAGACCAACCGGGTGGCGGGACCTAATACCGCTTTCATAGACAAAACAACCCAAGAACCCCTAACATGTCTATCTATAACTTTCGTTTTAGCAACGGTTTCGTTAGTCATTATGTCTAACCAGCATCTAAAATTATGCTCATTTTAGCGACCGATTCGTTAACAATATAAATAATTAGTATCTAAACTTATTATTTGTCAATGTCAAAGGACTAATTTTAATTTTCTTGAAATTATTTTTGACATTACTTGTAAGTATCATGCCTCTTTGTACTTAGACCTAAAGTTTTCTGTATCAATAAAAAGATTTTACATTTTCTCTATCCCAAAAACATATAAAAAAGATTCGAAACCATGAAACGGCAACAAACAGAATATGTAGAAAAACAGGTCTGTTACGGCTTACAAAAAAATTACCGAGCAAGCAAATTAAGCGTAGCGTTTTTGTTGGTACAATGCTAAAATGTTGGAAAGGTTATTTTGTTTATATCTTGGCAAACATAAATTCTTAATGTTCCAGGTTTATATAGGTACCGATATTAACATCCTTACATTTCGGTATAATGCGGAGTCCTTTGTTTAAAAAGCCGTTATCTACCGCTGAGAACGCCGACGGCACAACTGAGAACATTTAGCCGTATTTTAGTTGTGAACTCGCAATTCCTGTAGCTAGCAAGTTTGTAGGACGGCCAATAGGAAGCAACCAGATTGGATGAGGCAAATAATTGCGATGAGCCACGGCTTTGGGTTGGAAAGTATGTGTTAAATGGCTTGTTATTAAAAAAGAAGTTTAAAGTGATAAGTAACATAATGTTGGCATAAGGCATCGGACGAAATACTAGACATTGTATTAATAAAGTACTTCCTTAAAATAAGTCCTGTCTTGGACTAGAAATTTCATATAGAACTCTCGACACCAGAGTGGACTACTCTCTACTATCTTATCAATTTACTTAGTATTTAATGTACAAAATATAGCAAAATAGTTCATGAAAAATTACTCGATACAAGCGGCTCCGTTCGCAATTATTTTGTGGGAAACGTATCATTGCTATAACGAAGTGAAGAAAAAGTTTACTCCGTATTTCTTATATTCACGAAAACATTATAAAACTTTGTAACCGCTACCACAAAATCACTAAAAAGATAACAAAATACACGAAAAAACTCGTCCAAAATGAAGAAATTAACTTAAAATCGGTGAAACACAAGCGATAAGTTAATCGTGCCTCTCGACAACCGGTATTTTTCCTCAGGTCAGAGCAACGACATGGAACAAGAAGATGGACTGAAGTAAGAGCACAGTTTGTATGCACGTGGAGATCAGTTTTAAAGTAAGCTACTTTGTTTTTTTAACAAGGAATGGGTTTGCACTTGACCGTAATTCGCCTGATGGTAAGCAAATATAACATTATTTTTTAATATTACATTATTTTTTTAATATTACATTATTTTTTAATATAACATTATTTTTTAATATTGATTTGTTTCAAAAGTATCACAATGATTGTATTCATGTAAAGTTTAAAATATTTCCAATAAGTTGCGTGTATATTCTGTGCCAAAGCAGGCCAAATATATGTTACGTTGAGAAGTTTATAAACAAAAATTACATTTTTTTTTCCCAAAAACATATTATTTTTTAAGTAAAATTCTAGATTCTTTCATTTCGGAACTACCATCTACTTTTGCTGACTAAGGTTACTTCTTTTTCTAGTCGACTTCAAAAAAGGAAGTTTTTTTGTGGTTATGTTACGCGGTTACTCCGCAATTTACGAATTGATTTTAATGATTCTTTTTTATTAGATACCTAGGTAATGTTTAAGAGTGCTATTTTTTTATATCAAAAACAAAAAACAAGGCCAGTTATTTAAAGTACTATGTCAATAAGTCAGAGCACGATCTCTGTTTGTTACTGACACTGATTGTTTTACCTGTGTCCGAAAAGTAAAAAACTAACCACAGAGTTAGTTTTTTACTTTTCGGACACAGGATTAAGAAATTTTGTGTCGATTTAGTTGCTAGATAAATAATTAGGGATGGTAGTACTTTCGTTTACTCAAACTATTTTTTTTTTAAATACAGTGCATTGTAAATTATAAAAATATATAGTAGTACTGTGTATATTTAAGTATAAGTCAAAGGTTTTCTAAGCCCTTTCAGCAGTTTCAGTGTATTGTTTAATTTGACTATTTTTTGGTCTAACAAAAGTACGCTACTGATCACCAAATACTCTCCAAAACATAATTTCAGCTCCCTTACCTTTAAATTCAGTGACAACATAACCCAGATTCTAGACCAGTTTTTACCAAATAAGTCCGAACCACAACCAACAACCATATCACAAGTCAACCGCCAACATGACACAAACTCGGCCGAATTCATTCCATTATTGGCCCAAAGATCTGATGGCTCGGCCAATTTTTCTAATGGACCATCAGAGAATGAATCTATCAGAAGCGTGTATTTCTTTATTTGTCGTTGATGGTGCCATTATTTTGGAAACGTAGGTAATGAATTATGAAAGTGATTTGGAGGTATTTTATTGGTGCTTTTTCTGGTTTTGGAGTGAGAGTGGGGAGCTCTGGCGTCAAAAGTTTTCGAACAACTGTAAAGGATGTTTGTTGTAGCAAATAAACAGCAGGTTTATAATATATTCGTGGACTTAGTTTCATCAGCGATATTTGGGGATAAAAATATACCTTTATTACAGTTTTGTTTAACTAACACTTTACCGAATATCACTGTAACCCGTTGCAGAAAAAATACACAGGAATTACAAAATTATTAAAACGCAGTTTTTTTAACATAACTAGACTATTTCTTCATGAAACCCGGGAGATATCCAATTTAGATAAATTTTCAATATTTTTTTATTTACATATCACACAATTTATCCACATTGCTAACACAATTTATCTACATTGCTATTACAAACCATTAAATTTTTTAAATTATTTTGTAATAATTACTATATTTTCCACATCAGTAAATAACCTATGTAATATACCAAGATATCACATTCGCGCGGCATAGTAAATGGCACTGCGAGTGCTGTAGGGTGTAGCCATGAATCATACATACAGCAACGGACCCAGCTCAAAGGTGCGAAATGGAAATACATGGGCGGTACATTATTCTTATTTTACTGTGTGATGGCGAAACTGTATTGAATATTTGGTGGATAGATTTGGTGAGAAATGGATTTTGCTACTTAGGTTGTATATTGTATAAAACCTAGAAGTATCTACTTCTAGGTTTTATACACCTCTCTTTATTCTTTAATTATTTTGATTATAATAAAAAAATTATACGCCACAACTACTAATAAAAAATAATCATCGTCCATCGCTCTCTGATGAATTTAGGCAATTTCTTCTTGTACGCCATCCGTATGGGCTCATAGGTTTTTTTTATGACCATTGTATGGTTTGAACATAAACGGAGAGAAGCTCACACATCTACGGTTTGCGGATGATATTATAATCATGGCTGAAACACCGGAAATCCTAGAGCATATGCTGAATAAATTGGATAGCGAGAGCAAAAATATTGGTCTTCATATGAACCTTTCTAAAACAAAAATAATGACAAACGGTACTCAGACTCCTATAAAACTTCAAGACACATTCATCGAGTATGTAAGCGAATACATATACCTGGGACGTATTATTTCCTTTCAAGATGCAGATAGCAAAGAAATTGACAGAAGGATAGCCACAGCATGGAGAAAATACTGGGCTAACAAGGATGTCTTCAAGAGCCGTATGCCTATATACTTGAAAAAACGACTAATGGACAATACAATCCTGCCTTCTTTGCTGTATGGATGCCAAACATGGGCGCTAACACAAGACTCTGTTGACAAAATTGCCAAGTTCCAAAGAGCAGCCGAGCGTTCTATGCTTGGACTCACCCTCATGGACAAAGTAAGGAACACAGAAATAAGACAGCGGACCAAAGTTATAGACGCAGTGACGATGTTGTGCCGCTTAAAATGGAAGTGGGCGGGACACCTAGCCCGCTCTACCGACGGCAGATGGAGCGAGCGCATCGTGCACTGGTGCCCGCGGGACGCCACGCGCACGCGCGGCCGACAGAAGAAGAGGTGGAGAGACGACATCGTGGAGGTGGCTGGAGTCACGTGGACCAGACTAGCCCAGGACCGCAACGCCTGGGCCAGCAAGGAGGAGGCCTTTACCCGCTTTTGGGTGCCCTAATATCAACTATAAAAATCTTCATAATTAAAATTAAATATTAAACAGAATTTGAAACAACCTAATTAAGAAGTGAATGAAATGTAATTTTATAAAGAACGAGGGAAATAAAGGCTATTTTATTTTATTTTATTTTATTTATTATTGTAGTAAAAAAACCATTTTATCGTTTTTAATTTACGAACTTTTTACATATTAATATTGCTACTTTATTACTGCATCTGTCATGTACTTGTTCATTAATCTGTCAGAATCTCGATTACCGACTTAAAATTAACGTATCATATCATCTATACATATGTATAATAAAGCTGTAGAGGGTCAAAAATCTGTACATAGAAGATAAAAAAATGTATTTTTGTCTGTTTATCTGTTTATATTTGTCTCTGTGTGTCTGTTTATTTAAACGTCACGTAAACGTTGCTAAATTGATCATCATGATTTTTGGTATGTAGGGAGTATGAGGTCTTAGGATTGTCATAGGCTACTTTTAAATAACAAGCCGTTCAACAGTACTTAATGGTTACACAGTGGTTATTATCCATTATAATCATACATAATTTGATCTCTATCACTATTCTGAACTCCATGATCCACATTCTGTCAGTTTAACGTGTTATCAGATCCTTGAGGCAAGCAAAGCATAGAATTTCTCGCGCAGCGCCGCGACGCCGACTGTGGCATCAATCTTGTTAGGTGGCCACGAGGAACCTTGGCAGTTCTTTACTGGGAATGTGGAAAGACTAGATGTGCTATTTGTGTACATCACTTAATATGAGCTCAAGAAAAGGTGCAAAAAAATTATGGTTTCTTTACAAATAATAAAGCTGAAGAGGGTTAAAAATCTGTATATAAAAAATGACAGAACAAAAAAGTATGGGTATACATTCAATCGATATGCCTATTTGTAGCCAAGAGCCTTTAACATCGCCTTAGCACTCCATTTTGGGCGCTTCCGTGGGTTGGATGACATGTTAAATTGTAGGTCCCGGCTGTTTGTCTTGTACAGCAATCGTTAAGCCATGTCAGAGGCACTAAGGGCGCCTTGATAAATTCTGACACTAGAAATGGCCACGCACACTCAATATGAAGAAGAAGACTTGTCATTACCACATTATGTATTTTTTTCTCTTGCCCGGTCTTTGAAAATCCTGAAATAATAATGCTTTCTAAAATATTTTCTTAAACTCTCGTCTATCTATACCAGTTCCATCTGGCACTATTTCCCAGTCAGTTCACGTCTTGGCCCGTGACAGCGTCGTCGTGATTCAGATATCGTTCTGTTTCGTTTGTGATGTTTTTATCTAGCTCTGTGGGCTTGTTTTTGTAGACTATGTCTGTTTCACAAACGTTTTGTTGATGCCGGACGTAATGCAAGACTTCCCTGTTTTAGTGTCTGCTTAGTTTGCCTTTTGGTATAGAGTTTGGTGTTATAGGCATATGTATAAGGCTGACAATTCGTATAAGAGTTGGTTTTAGGATTCTGTTAGGCACTGCATGCTTTTGGTTGAACCGATTTATCATAAGAATGTCGTAAAGATGCATGCAATGCATTCAGTTTGTAATTTTTTGGAAAATATAATGTCAGATTATTTTAATTTTATCAAAATCATTTATGCAAAATTAAACGTTGATGAGCGGTCCGATATTTACAAAAATAGTTGTATTCAAAGCCATATTTTATAATTATTCTTGCTTCTAGTGTTTAATTTATTTGTTCAAATAGCTTGTTGTGAGCTTGAGTTGTGTTTTTCAATTATTTTTAAGCTTTCCAATTACAATCGAAGACATGGATATTCACAGTCACAGAATAAATCTTCTGTCATAGATTTGCAACATTCACCGTTACAACATGCATCACCTTCTGAGCATGGCTTGCGAAGGGGTCAAGTGTTAACTAACAGTTTACTGCGAAGTATATTATTGAATGCTTTGTGAAATCCGTAATATATGACTGTGTGAACGGTATAATTAGTAAAGTACGCAACGTTATTTGAATAACGGTTAATTTTAATAAATATTAAAAGAGATATTTCGACAGTACCCTTTAACATGTCGAAGGTACTATGCAAGACTATTTATTTATCCGTCCCTAAAAGATACAAATGTTTTAAGAACTAAAAATGCCACCTTGATAAAAATTTAATAAATATTACAGAATTTAACATCAACCCTATAAATCATTGTAACAAAACAAATGAAACTAAATAAATGGAATCAAACCAAAAACCATAAACAAATCCAGGCTCCGTCGAAGATATAACATTTTAATGATAACCTCATGCTATAGCACCCAAGGATCATCGTAAATCTGTAAATGTAACAATAGTATTGAGTGGTCCCATTTTGTTACCATATTCTACGTTTTGTTTTGCTCCAACGCTTTCGGATATAAACGAGGTGGCAGATCGTAAAGCAGGCTTTATCGGCGTTTGTCTCAGATTGTTTATGGCCTTACAGGATTACGTTTTGTGATTGATTCAAGTTCCTCTTAATAAATTTCTGTTAGGACTACCAAATAAACTTTGTCAGCCTTGTTTTATGTTTCGGTATTAAATTCGTTGGACCCTCAAATTTGGATTTACTGCTTCGATCATCGGTAAAGAAGTGCTTATTAAAATAAAATTTATTTGACGGAAAGATTTTGAGATTTACGCAGGATTTTATGATCCCATTACGTTTAATCAATCATTCGAGAAATTGAGGTCAGATTTGTTACCGAGACGTTTTTATCATGAAGCTTGAAAGCAAAATGAAGAAGAAACCCAACGTGTTAGTAACAAATCAGTGCCTGTCAAAGGTCAGATAAAGGTTCAGTACGTTGGTAAAAATGTGCCCCACATCAAAATCCCAGCCTCATTTCGATATTGAAAAGCAAATAAAATACAATTTATACGTAACAGAATAAAACATGTCGCTGTTACTTACGAAAATAATTCCGATCAAATCAGCCTCGAGCAAATGGATATTGGTTTCCGACAAAACACATGTAAAGCACCCAATACTAATGAACTCCGAGCGATACTGTTACCATTCCTTTACGGTCTTTTCCATTACTCCCTAAACAACCACAAATTACTCTTACCGTAATCACAATAAAGTCTTATTTCGACTAACCGTGACCAAATTTGAAATCGTATAGATTTAAAAGTAAGAGTATCACGGTGCCGGCATTCCTCTCGCTTGGTTAATTAAGACATAGATTATCGAACGTTTTGGAGTGGTAAATAAAATTGTAATCTCTTACCGTAAGGTATAGGCGTCTCCATAGCACGCCTTTATCTTCGAATGGTAAGCCGGAACGCATCTTCTTTGATCCCACACCCACGCATACATTTATAAAGTAATATCCTACCAATATAATACTAATGTACTGTCAAATATTAATGTAACCAGCGATAGTGGATACGAAAGAGTATTCCACGTCTAGTCTTAATGGATCTTTGACAAATTCATTTTGTTTACAGGTAAGCTGTCTCCTGTTATCCAGATCTAAACACAACACACAACCCTGAATTGAGGACTTGAATTTGTAAGTTTATGATTCTCACCTGCTTTAATTTTGTTTTCTTTCTCAACACATTCTTCCGAAACTCGCGAAGATATAATTCACGTCAAAACTTTCCTTTAAACAAGCTGGGGGAGCAAGAAAGCTAGAAACAACTGATTAAATACTTTAATCTTTATTTACTGGGACGTCTGTGCAGACAATTTTGTTTTTAGGAATTTATTGTTCAAGTTTTAATGAGCCGGGCTAAGTTCCCGGCTAACTTGAAGGATATTATTTTGCCACTGCTAACTTGTATAGCGCAAACCTTGAACTAAGTTAAAACTTGACATGAATTATGTAAATACTTGAATAAGAGCTGAGTTTCTGTTTGAACTTTTTCAACTTCTACAGCGTTAGGTATAACAATATGGTAATCAATTACAAATGTCTTTGTGAATGAATTGACAAAGAGAGCTTTAATTAAATCTTTATCAAATTTCACTTTCTGTACGGGGCTTTAAATGAAATTTCCATCTAGAACAGCTGTTATGAGTATACTGTACTTATAAGCTCCATTATAACAACACTAATGTCATCATTACCTGCGACATCTTCTATATCGTTTCTTTTATTTTTTATACTCAAAGGGATGCCTAATGGATCAAGTAGCCAGACAAATTCTCTTTACTGCCACTTTGATTTGTATTCTTTCATCTTTATTATCAATGTCGTAAGGTTCACTTTATAGTTTTCCGATGGTTTTACTAAAGTTGTGTCCGTAAAGTGAAGAAGTCATTTTGACGTTGTCACTGATGGGTTTTCAAATATTGACTGGCCATTATCTGGTGGGAGCGTGACGCGAGTCCAAGCAGTGATAAGGCTCAGTGTGTCGCCGGCCTAAAACCCTTGTGTTTGTTTTTATGTCTATGTTTGTACTGGACGGATATTAAAAGGTGTGGGGTATTAGTAATTAAAACGGACAGTGGGGTTATCAAATTTCCGTGGACGTTGCTAAAAGGTGGGATGGTTTTATGTGTTTTAAGCCATCTGTGTTGGGATGGTTTTACTGTTTAATGCAATGGGTTGAAGCTTTTTATTTTACTTGGATGAGGTTGTTTTTCTGTTTGGCAGTTCGCCTAATTGTGTTAACGTGGCAAGGGTACAAAAACTGAGATTTATTTTAATGGGGTTTTTAGTTTTCGTACTTTTTTTACAACTTATGATATATCTACGTTGATTATTTTCGGATTAAGATAGTATTCATTGTAAAAATTGACAAAATATAGATTTTTATCATCAAAATTTAAGATATTTTAAAAACGTATATTCTTATAACATAAGATGTTCTAATGCAACATTAATATCTCATAAGATATCCACAAATTCACCCTTCTATCTCATCCAATAAGCGTTAGAAGATAAACTCCATTAGAAATTAACATACGCACAGCGTAAATTATGCTTTTTATCTTACGAAACTGTTCTACATAATTGTATACAGTCCACTTAACACATTATCAAAATTCAAATAAACAATAATTGCGCTATAAATCTGGAAGATGATTCCACGCCATATGTGATACTCTTCAAGTCATTAAAACCGGTACTGGGAAGGCAAAATTGTACCGTTTTTATAATTTACGTGTTTTTGTCTGAATTTTCAATGCATTTGTTTTGTTTGTTGGAAAAAATAAATAATAAATTTGTTGTAATAGAAAAGATTTGATGCAGAGTAAAATCAAAAATATCTAAATGTTAATGTTAAGAGTATGTTGCCATAATATATGCGCTGCGTTTTCAGTAAATATTATCTATTAATCTAATTATGTCAACTTTAGCTTATATACTGAGAAACTATTCTCTTTATATAGTAAGGCGGCATTTCTGTCCCTATGTTTTATTGGTGTACTATTCTAATCCTTCTGCTAAAATGAACTTAAATTTAAAAACATGACCACATCTGAAGTTAGGTTCTTCATCAGTTAATTTAACTGCGTTTTTTATTAAAATAGTCTCACGTAGCGATGGACTAACTACGCAATAAAAAAACGCAAAGACTACTTTATGATACCAGTAAGAATTTAAAAAGTTATTCAGTCCTTTCACGAGCAAGTGATATTAATTACAAGTCAGTCGACATCCGACCCGGGCCGATTCTCAGTGTATATTTCAACGCCCTAATTGGGAACAAATGCGGATGATACATGATTATTTTCAAACTTCGTCGACGGAAATTCTTCAGCATTTATTATGACAATGTCTATTAAACGTAAACAGGGGATGGAACGTTTTATGATGGATGAGAAGGTTGGAAAGTTTGGGGAACGATTTGAATGTTGACATCAAAGTGGTTTCGGTTCTTTTTAACAGACGATTAAAAGGAGTGAATGTTTTATTTTCAGTATTCTTCTTCTTATCGAATGAGAGTGGCCAACTCTGGTGTCCAGAGTTTATCAAGCCGCCCTTAGAGCCTCTGATATGGCTTAACGACTGCCGTACTAGACAAACAGCCAGTATTGCATTAGGATATTTACGAATGAAAATATACATAAACATATATATATTTACCTTAACAATATACCCAGGTCTCACTAGTTTGAAAGTAAAGTGCAAGTTCCTTGATATTCAATCTTTTATTTTTCGTTCACACATAACTGTTTTTGGCACAATTTATTTTTTAAATACAATACAATACAATATAATACAATAAAAAAATATTTATTGACATAATAAAACAGGTAACAATAAATTTCGCGAAACTTCTGGTCTTGTGCTAATCGTGAGACTGTGTTACAAGGCCTGTGTCTTCTCCCAATTGTGAGGCTTATATAATATTAATTAAATTAAAAATTATTAAATACAACATTTCATACCTTAAAATACAGTACACCTGCAAATTAGTTAATCATTTCCAAATCAACAGAATTAAATCATCACCCAAAGACTTTGCCATTACATTTACCAAAATACATCTGCTCAGTAAACATACAATTACATTCTGTAAGCACGGCGATGAACATTATAAATAAAGAACATTGCGGAACATTAATCTTGTAGGCAAACAAGCAATAAGAAGATATTTATCTCACATCATCGCTCCCGCACAGAATATTAATGTGCAGAGAGATAACTTAACCTCTTCAAAATAACGTAGGTTTAACTCCTCATACTTATTTTCGCTCATTTCAATAAACAGTAATAACGACATATTACGCAGCACCATCTATCTTATTCATTAATTAAGTTTATTATGTCTGTCTATTGATCGTTTGATTTTATTATTAATTAATAATAACCTTTGTTTGACTGTTGTCGCTTATACTTATGAGACAACAGCAGATTCATCAAAATATTGTGGAATTCTTATTTCTAACATGCTTGGTTTGTAGTCACATAAACATACCACAGCAGAGAGATTTCAGTAGGCACCGGGATTAAATAGTCTTTTCCACTATTTTTATCCACCCGGAGCATGGTGACAGGTGGATAAATGGTGCTTGCTCTGCTGATATCTTTCTGCATATTCCATATTCTGTGCACCTGTGTACTTCAATAAGAAATCTGATTAACATAACAATATGGTTAATTGCATCGTTCGATGCGTTTCGATAAAAAATGTTAGAGACTTTGTAAAGGTATCGGAAATGAATTGGTGAAAAGTAATTGAAGGAAGAAGAATGGTACTTGCTTTTGAATTAATGTACTTAAACGTTTCTCAATTAATAAAGCGTGGATTCTGATTACTTTTTATGTATTTACTGGCAGTAAATAAAAAGTAGGTGAAGCTCGGAAAATGTTTATTTTATTTAAACGCCACAAATTTAAAAATATTAGTAATCATTCAACATTAGTAAAACAAAAAAAACATTGAAATAATACGACTTTAAAAACTATTTACTATGACACTTATTGGCTTGATCAGATTTCAATAATAGTTTCAAAATTTTAAATTTACATATTTCAATAACAAATCGTGCAAGTTTATGAATGCACAAAAATTATACGTGAATTAATGATTTTAATGACAATACCACAACTTTGCACCAACATTGAAATTGTATATAAATGGTAAGCAATCACCATTTTTTCGCATCGCTCACTTTCCGATTAATCACCACAACGAGAATGTGATAAAACTATCATTACGTGCGACTGCTGGCATTCATTATTGAAATCAATTGAAAGGGAAGCAAAATTAATTTAAAAAAAAAATTGATTCACAAGTACCGCGCGAACTAATGAATTATTTAATCCCGAATTGACTTTTCTATGTCATCATTTTGTTTCATTGTAAACACATAAAACTACAAATTATTATGTTTTCTATATAGGTAAACTATTAAAGGTTTTAACTACAAGAAGAGGAGAATAAAATGGTAGAAGAAAAGATACACTGGTATGAGAATGTATTTGAATTGGTAGGTACCATAATTTTTGTTTCGAGTCATATATTGTATAACATATTCGTAAATATAGTTTATTCTAGTATTTAATTTTATATATCAGTCCTGTCTGTAACAGGTGCACATTTAACTGCTCAAACTTAAAGCAGCTGACAAAATATTTGTTTACCTTAATTTGCGAACCAAACTTTGCTACAGCTGACCAGATAATACCCCTCGTTAATTATAGCCAATTGTTTGCAAGTACGTTGAACGTAATTAAAGATAATTAAGGTTTGCTCAGTAAATTGTTGGTACTGGACAGTATTTTAAGTCATGAGCCGTGGAGTCACGCATGCAAGAAAAGGTGGTGATTAAATTTTAAAGTAGCTGATTGGTGGGTAGTGTTTGTAGGTAAAAAATACGGATGAGTGTGTGCAAGTCGAAATATTTAGTTACCTACATATTTATTTTAGTTCTTTAGCTGTCATACATTGCGAATGTGAGAGATAACAGAGATATTAATGTATTCATTATTTTATAACCTAATGAAATATTTCAATTTACTAATAATAAATATATATAAGATAGAATATGAATATAAACATATGTAATTATTATAATGGTCATCTGTATTGTGTTGTATAGATAGATATGTTGTATAGATAGATAGTTTCAACGGAAGAACCCTGGCTACTGCAACACAGGGAATCCTACAGCAGTAGTCAGGGCACACAATGTAAATACTCTTTGCAGCCTAAATTAAATTGTGTAAATGTAAATTATTTATAACATCATTGC
Source organism: Macaria notata (assembly GCA_927399415.1). NCBI lineage: Eukaryota > Metazoa > Arthropoda > Insecta > Lepidoptera > Geometridae > Macaria > Macaria notata. The sequence goes on from OV656743.1 coordinate 2,526,658, forward strand.
ATTATGACATAACTAATTTTATCTACACTAATGTTGTAACATTCTACTTATGTTTCCAATACTTGACTTATAATTACTACTGTTATAGCACAGACAACAAAACTCAATTTAAGCAATTTCACATGATGCTATAATATCCACATCGATATCGTAATAGCTCATTATAACATCGGTAAAGCGCGACCAACCTGATTGCAGGGCCAATCAGGTTGATCGCGCTTTAGAGATAGTTAGATTTTAATGGCGGCAAAATTACTGTGACAGTACGTACAGACGTACGCGTGAATTTAATGTTTCGCAATGTGTTTTGTTTTTTAAATACAAATTAAAAGTTAAAAATAGATAGCGACGATGATATTTGTACGCCTCCGGATATTCTAGAATTGGCAACAAAAGTAACTCACAATCTTTTGCCAGAAAAATCTAGAAAATTATATGAAAAATTAACTTTTGTCAGCTTTTACTTTTGTTGTTTGATCAATTGCATTAGTGAAGATAAAGTAGTGTATGCAACTGCATATAACACGGGTATTAAAACACTCGTTACTATTATGAAGCGCACACACTCGTGTTTTAATACCCTTAATTATATGACAGTTGCATAAACTACTATTAAGTACTGTGTTCATGAAATGTGTTTTTTTAAATAAATGATTATTATTATTATAACATTGTATCTCTGTGTAACACATAATACAAAAAGTAATGTAAATTCATCTTTCTTTTTGACAAGAATTTAATTAGTTGTAGTTTAGTGTACTTAGTAACTTGTCCCTATTTTTTACTGAAACTCTGAATGTATTCTTTTATAATCTTAAGGTTTGTTATTTCATACACGGATAATTTAATTTTGACCAACGAATAGTAGCTACATGTTTTGCTACACCTGTTCGTAATTTAGTAAAAATTTAAAAATGCATCGTCCTCTTTCAGCAGTCGGGTAAAAGTGTAAGCTCAGTAACTGCGTCCCTAAAATCTTGTTCTCACTCCTTTAAATGAACTCGTTCCAGAGGATTGAAAAGAAACGACCTCAAGCGCAAATTAAGAGGTATCCTGCAGCTAAAGGCATTAAACCTATGAGACTACTATTCACGGCAGCAAGCCTTCAAAACCAAACAATTTTATAAATGTTGTTTTTTTTCTTGCTAAAAACCAACCCCAGCACTAACGTTTCATTGATAAACTAAAGCCTGCTTTGAGTCTGAGAGTAGCACGCTTAACTTGAACGTACATGTTCACTATATAACTCTGTGTACAAAAGATACAAACAAAACTGCTAGAAAAAGTTAGTTCACTTAGCGTACGTCATTTGACTACTAGTTTGAGTCACCTGAAACATCATCCGCACATGTGACATACCTACAGTTCAAAGATGAAAATATCCATTATTTTGTGACTCAACGGACTACTTACTCTGTTACGGCTGGTCTACGACTATCGTTTCCACACATACACACACCCGAACATATCTGCTCTGGAATAGTTTGCATATTACTTAGGTGCCTGTACCTTATATTACCTGTTTCTTAAACCCAGAATGAAATCGTTGTACATCCGACGTCGCAATTACACCTTTCAGAGTTCTTTGGAGCAACGACGACGCTTGAGCTGGGCTTGTGTCAATTTTGTAAAGCCTGAATTTAAATTCTTGAGGCTCTTTAGTGAGTTTTAAAAGGAATGTTTGATTAAGGTTCTTTTATTTAAGAAAATGTTTAAGATGCTTGGGTTATTTACATAATATACAAAGACAAAATTGTTTAATATTTTTGTAAAGAATGGTTATCATTGCGTTGGTTTATATGTACTTTTAGTGTTATTACTATAAAAATAAAACAACGTTTGATCAATTATCCGATGATTTACTTTGGACTCATTTCATAATAACTAGCGTAAAAAAGATATATTTTTAAGATTAATCACTCTAAAACTATCAAAATAAATATACGTTTACATAGAATACGGTAATCATTTCGATTTAACCTATTTGCCCCATTCTGCGCCACTTTTACCACCATTTCCCCAAGTCTAGCTCTTTTACAGCAAGGTATAATAAAAACCGGTAGCAAAACACGTCACGGCGCTGTTTTAGCAGCCCTATTCTAAAGCTCGCTTCACATATCATCGTCTTGCTGCATTCTTAAGTGTTGGCCCTTTGAAAACGGGTTTAGAGCAAAAACTAGGGATATGTCGGCATTCATAACAGTTTTTGTCACCTGCCTTCCCTCTGGTATTACGTTTAATGTGAGATCCTTTTGAGTAATATGAATCGGAGTTTTAATACAGGAATTCATGTCGATTTTATTTATGGTGCTGGTTCAGATATCAATATGGGGATTGAGATGTTTTTGTATTGTTGGTAGTATTTATGCTTTTGTAGTAGCGATGTTATGTATTGTATAATAAGTATTTGAATGTTTATTTTGCACGGTTTTTTTTTCGTTAAATAGATTGATCACAATTTGTCGCGATTTTGTAAATCCACATACGAGCTTAATTTTACTCGACAAATGTATCAAATATTCAATAAAAAACTACAAACAAATCAAGTAAAATAACAGCACGGCACAAATATCTTAAAATTACCATCAAATCAAGGCAGCGTCTAATCATAAGATTCAGTTCATGAATAAAAAGCTTTACGATTTTTTATGATAATTACTAAATATGCACTTAATTTATACATATATGTAGATATATACACGCCGCCTGTTTACAATTGTTAGTTATGTCCGTCCAAAAGGTTGCCTGGAAGAAATCGCCTAAAGCGATAAGGCCGCCCAATGTGCAACACTTTAATTTATGTATGTTTATTTCTGTTTGTAATTTTTGTGTTTTTATGGTTTACATTAAAGTTATATTCTATTAATTTATAGTGTTGTGATGTCGGTTCGTTCAATCCCGTAGTCTCATTAAGTAACGAGTTAATCTAGATTTCTCCAAGTCAAACTGGCTGATTTAGATCAGGTTTGCACATTCCGAATGCCAGCTCTAACCGACAGGAACATGACAATTTAACTTTGTTACTATACGTAAATAACCGCTTGCGAAAAGTACGAATGGATTTAAACGTGTACGGTTTTTTAAATTATTATTCAATTTTAAAACGACTCATAAACAGTAAAGGTTTTTTTTTGTAGTTATAGGATGATTGTGTCAGAGAAACTAAGAATGTTAGCAGTCATTTGTTACAGAGTCCTATAGCAATAAAAATATGCTTAGAATGACACACGAACCAGCTTAGATATTTATGCAGGCTATTGTCATACGAGTATGATACCACATCTTATTACATTGACTAATTATAAAAGGTACTCTCATCTGTAAATAATCAGGCCAGTCCATTCCAGAAGGTTAAAAACTTTCCTTCTATTAACATTTGACCTGATCTAAAAATGTCAGAACTTTAATTATTCCTAACATCATAATCATTCGAAACGTGAGTGTTCATTGAACATCAGTATTAATATTCCCCTACCATCTTATAACGACCTCATTCTTTGTCCCTGTCGGTATAAAGTTTGAAACATTGGACGTGTCTAGGTAGTCTGGTCATGATATACTTAGATTATTACGTTACCCTCACCGCGAGATACTAGTTTGCTTGTCAGACCCACCCGCTGAGCTTGATGTGAGGTGCTTTACAATCACCCACACAAGTTTCGTTCTCAGCTGCTTCAACGCTCTAAAGGTTACCATCAGAACTTGCTGCGCCGACTGTAATACGCTCTGTTCCATTACAGTCTTCACCATCGTTTATCATACTTTACACTGCCATAATTTATTCATAAATTATTCCTTTATTCTCGACCAGATCGTCTTACACGGTGTTCTCAAATTCTTCGATACGTGATGCAATTCCCTGTATAAAGTCATCGGGCTGAGTTATAGTTGTTTTATTATCGATAACAATATTTTACACGTCGCCAAGTGTTCTTGTAAGATGAGACCTTTCAGTTATTTATGTTACGACCATTGCCCGTTGATGGCACTTTTATCATGAAGATTATTATTTCTTTTATTATCTCGGTCCTCATATCAAGGATTGAATATCAAATATACCAGCTGTTTAATTTTATGGACCGCTGTTGTTGCTTCTGAAAGCGTTTCGCTCATTAATTCAGTAAACGAATTTTAAAGTCCTAAACGGCTTATTAAGTCAGCACTCAATAATATAATAAGTTTTGCTAATTATAAATATTTATGTATTGAAATGTTATGACAAAGTTTTGAGTAAAATTTATCCTTTGTTAACCCAGTTTTATGATGATATTAAAATTGTATGAATATGGATGGGCGTATCAGCGCACAGTTCTTTTTCGCATTATTAATACTTTCATCGGACCTCGATAAATACTCGGCTGATATTCTAATACACCTTCGTTAGTTCAGTGAATGATAAATGGACTATAATGCATACAAACGGTCTCGGAGCATTAATGCGTTCGAGTATTAGCATTAACCACATTATTTAGTGAAGAGATTATAAATTATATCAGAAAGGAAGAAAGTCCAGTTAGCTGTTAAAACAATACATATTTCGTACATAATTGGATAGGTAGTAATTTTTGTTTTTAATTATTTTTAACACATGATGAAAAATGCCTTCGTTTAACTACAGGACCATATATTCATGGCAGGAAATACACTACACATAGAAGATTATTGCTACATATCTATCACTAGCTGTGCCTGCGACTTCGTCCGCGTGGAATAGTTATTTTGGGCATTAATTGTTTGAATTTCGAACCGTTTTCGCAGCACACGCAACGAAAGCCCTCAAAGATCAATAATTTTTCCAGTTTTTTCCACATTTTCCATTTTCATTTTGTTTCTTCGCTCCTATAGGTTGCAGCGTGATGTCATATAGCCTTAAGCCTTCCTTGATAAATGGTCTATTCAACACAAAAATTATTTTTCAATTCGCACCAGTAGTTCCTGAGATTAGCGTGTTCAAACAAACAAACTGTTGTGTATGTAATTGACAGATGTCAATATAATTATTAGTGTACCCACATATTCTGAGTACACATAAAAATGTAGTTATTCATCTACCCTGAATAAACGACAGTCTTGATACAATGGTGGTTTGATTGCAACGTAGGCCCCTTCTCACGGATAAAACACAAACAAACTCTTCAGCTATATTATATTAGTATCGATAATACCTATGTGCAGTGATTTTAATAATATAATACCTATAATATGTGGAAACACAGATTTTGTCTTCACGTGTTTCACCTAATACAGAGCATTATAGTTATGTGGTCATACAAAAATTCTTCGTTTTCTGGGACCAGACATAAAGTGAAGCGGATAAATTTTAATTCTACAAATAAATATATCGTATGTAAAACACGCCTGACTTAACAAGATATTTCAATAAGATAATCAGGTTATGAACAGCGGAAGTTGCTCTTAATACGGCTGTTCAAATTAATGATAAAAATAACTGTTATCTAATTATTTCTTCAATGTTTCTTCCGTCACCACTTACGTGAATTGATTTCGTTTCATTTTAATTACACATGTTGTGCTTACTTTTAACTTGTAGATTGTAGGTATGTATATAAATTTAACGTTGAAATTTAACAGCTAAAATACGAGTTATATATTTATAATCAATATCAATTTAATTCAAGAAAAAATCTTTGCTTAACTTTTTACTAAGCTGTTAAATTTTCGTAAGAAATAGTAGTGGCATCATATAACTTTATTGTATTTTTAGCAATTATTGCTATGGTTTACTCATTTTTTATCATCATCATCAACCTACTACGTTTTACTCCAATATCTGATTCACCGTATAATTACTGACATGCTGCTGGTAGTCACATTACTTTGTTCCAGAGATTCTCAAATATGTACTCATCAGACCAAAATAACGCCACAAAAAACTAAGCACGTGTTTATTTGGTTTCCTATGGTGTTATCAAAAAAAGGTCAGAGATATAATAAGTACAGCACGAACATTTGCACCGAAAAGAATATCAAAATTATATATCGACTATTTCGTTGGCACACAAAAATACTATTCTCACGACAATATACGTATAGGTGTATGATACTTTAGACAAAAGCAATTATTTATTTACAACTCTTATGTTCGTTTTAACTACAGCTGGGCTAATAAAAAGCGACGCTTTGTAACTCTTTAAAACAGCGTGAATCCAAAGCAATAAGAGTTGACACTTCGTTACACCACCAGCGGCTTGTACCCTTCCGGATACAAGAAAACGTACCAACCAGGGTACAGAATCCACAGTTTGACCACCCCTGGACCCAAACCGGTGCGCCCATACAATCTAGATCTGCTTCATCAGCTACTTCCTTATAGGCCGCTATTAAAATAAAGCGACACTAATGTCTTCTAGGCGAACGTTTGTACTCATGAAGAGAGGTTAGTCACGCGATTTTCGAATGTTTGCTACTTATTAATGGTATTTAGTTCTGGTGTAGGGCTGTCTGTTGGTTTAATTTAATTTCGTCGATAAATAATTGTAATTTATATCTAACTAAAAGTTTCAACCTCCTCCTTATTTAGTCGTATTCTTTATTGTTGAGGGTCGTGGCTCCTCTGCATAAGGAATTAAATAACTAAGCAACAAAACAGGCGACTTTCAGTGTAGTGTGTAAGTACCATATTAAGAGACATTACCTCGAAAGTAGCTAAAATTACATACATCATCATCATCATCCACAGCCCTTGGGCCTATACCCAGCAGCGGCTGGGTATAGGCCTCCCTTTGTATGTGCCATCTGCGTCGATGCTGTGCAGACCTCATCCAGGTTGGACCCTGAAGTAAAGCGAGTTTAAGTTACAAAAAGCCAGATAAACGGTTAGTAATAATTTTATTATGCTGTACCTAAGAGTTTCTTACTAATCCAACTTTCAAATCTAAGCAAAGTGTGTTTCAACGAACAATATAATAACTTGACAGACTGCATGCATAATACAAACAAAAACCCAAATTAAATTTTTCATAGCCAACACTTACATGTAAATGAAAATTGGGGTACAACGTACATACTCAAATTCGTTTCATTCAAACCGAATTCATCACAAAGAAAATTTATGCGGAATCACGTATTCCCCCAAATCAGTATATCAAAACAAATGGTCAAAAGCAGTTTTGTTATTACAATATACATTATGTATTCGCCATATTCGCTGTTTATACGGTTATCGTAACTCTGTGTGCTTGTTTGGGGAAGTCTATTAGTATGTCTGTCGGTTGTTTATCCGGTCGTATATCAGTGGTCTGCAGTCTGTTGTCTTCAGCATTCGTGGATACAAATCATTTTTGAGATGTTTGGAATGCAAATTGTGCCAAAATGTTTGTAGAATAGGTTTGGGTTAAAAGTATTGGATCGTGAGAAATGAAGTCATTGTACGAAAAAAACCGAAAAGCTGGGACGATGGAAATATGGCTTAAATGCCCGAAAAACTGCCACAAGCCGACGTTTATCTTTATATCTATGCTGCTCTAATTTGGTTTTGTTCTTCGACTTTTATTCGTATGTCACTGAAAAAAACGTAAAAAATCATAAATGCTATTAATATAGGTAATTATAACATAAAAATATTGTTAAAAGTTTAACTATATTTTCGTACATATTTTACAAATAATGCCTATTATAACTTAAACTTACTGTTCAAAAATAAAATAACAAGTTATTGCAGTGATTAACAAACATAACACAAATTGTAGTCAAACGGAAGCTGTGTAGTAAAATCTGTATACTTAGCAGTAACTTTATTACCACAAAAAATATCAAGTTCTATCCACATAGCAGTCAGTACATACAGTCATACAGTTTAAGCAGATTCCAGATTTCAACTACATCTAATGGAATATTCATGCCCCTTATATGATACCTACGTTGAATTTTATTATATGGAAATGAGCAGAGTTTTGTTCCAACCCTCTTAGGTCATAATGCTTGAAGCAAAATGTAGTGATGTAGAAAATTGTGTTGCGGCATGACTGGAGGTCTCAGAAGATTATATTTGACCTGAAGCTTAGCATGATGCTTGTTTACCGGTCAGTGGGTTGTAAACTGGGACGAAATAGCAAGTAAACTAGTTGAAATATGGCCAAACTTTTACAGTAAAAAGTCATTAATTTATTAGTGCTGAAACATACATTATATACATACGTGGTAATGTTAATTGTGTTAGTTTTTTTTAATATGATACAAAATTGAATTATTTAAATCAAGACCGATACCTATGTTTTTTCGTATATCTTCATCATCATCGGGTGCCATCTTCATATTGAAGTTCGGAGGTCAGTTGGCAAAACTTCTTGCGATCCCATGCAGCTTCTTTTAGATGCGGGTAGCTTAGCTTTGTCCATTTCTTGATGACGTCTAGCCATTTCATCCTTTGACGGCCAGGGCTTCTTTTTCCCGGAATCTTGCCTTCGAGGATCAACCGTATTTTCGTATATCATCAATTTAATTAACTTATTTTGGTACTTACATAAATCAGTGCTGTCAGTTATGTTAATTAAACTTAACTGACATGTTCAAAACATCAACACTTTTTTCGCCACCAAAAACGTACTTTCCGAAAACATCATTTTACCACCTCAAGTTTGCGTTTTCTAATTATAAAACCTCATTTATATGTCAATATATTAAATTTATAACGCACTTATGACCAATCAGTACAAATTGATTTTTCAATTCCCAATAAGCTTAGTGTAAAATTGCTTTTTCATTCATCAGCTAGCGTTTATATATCTTTTTATTTATTGTTAACATATATTAACCCTTGTCTGTGATGTGATTTACATATTAATATGTATTTCGAAATCGTAAATTATAGCTCTTTTTATATTCTAACGCGTTGATGCGTTAGTGGCTAGTCGGGTTCGATTAACTATTCTGACATTTGAATTTGTTGGAGCGAGATTTTTTTACTGTATGAAAAAAATCTGGTCTACCTATTTTTGTTTTATTAAAATGCTTAACTACAAATTTTTGAGATAAATAAGGCCGTTAAATTCGATGTAAAGATTATTTTATAGATTCTAGATTAATAAGACTTCATTAATTTTGCAATAAAATCGTATACGATACTCTGGTATTTCCATTTTTTTGAATTCCAAACGTGAATTTAAGACACATCGAAAATATATTTTTGCTTGGCGCAACCTAAGCATCTAGTGAAGATTAAATTGTATTAAATAAAACATATTAGGGTACAGAATTAAAATAATAAGCACTCACGCACTAAACAAAACGCCAACGCAATTCACATTCCAGCTCTTTCGAAACACTCGTATCCATCCGTTCCCCACAGTTCAGTCACGCATATTCACGTACAGATTTATGCTAGATCCATTCCACTCCAACGTTTCAAACTATTCGATAACAAAAACCGCTTAACTCCGAACTTTGACCATTTTCGATTGAAACCGCTCACCAAAAATAACTTCGAACAAAGCTGCCGACGGATCTTAATTCCACGAAGCGTATACTAACGGCCAACAATTTGTCGGTCTCGTTGGCTTGATATCTAAATTAGTATGGAGACAGGCCTATCCTTTTTTTTCAGTCAGCCCCTTCAGCGTCCTGACGTCTCAATTAATGATGTGCAATTACAAAGATCTAAATCGCTGACGACTCATTTCGTCGTCAAATGACGCCTGGTGCAGCCATGCGATCATTTCAGGTACACGTTTATTCATAACTCGGAATGAGCATCGAGCGTCTTGTTTGTTTTGCGATGTTCGGAGATCAGATCTTTGAGATTGTGAGCACGATTTTGAGAAACGATAATACGAAGAAAATCATGAATTGGTCGATCAATAAAAAAACTAAAGAGCATATTGAGTTTTGAATCAAATTAGACTGGATTAGACTTCAACTTTAAAAAGCACGGATGCAAAACTCCCAGAGCGCAAAAAAGGTTCTTAACATAAAGAGCGTAATCAAATTCTTCACAAAGTATACTTTGTCAAAAATAAATGCAAAATAATACAATTTGGTTAAGAGAGTCCGACGTCCGACGAAGGCAGAGATTGTAAAACCCCTCAGCTTTCTAGCCAGCCGAACGTACCGTATTTATTTTAGTGCCTAATTTAAATAAGACAGGGCTTAAGTTCTTTTGTGTCTCTGTCAGTGTTCGTAAACAAATTAACTTGTAACAAAAGGGATATTTTATTTGCAACCGCATTATCATACTCAGACTAATTGTCTTTGGAATTTTCAGAGCCGTTGGAATTCTGGACAAAATTAATTTGAGAGGCGTTCTCTCTATTGAAAGTTTCGAAGCTAATTAAGCTAATGACGTAACAGCGAGTCAAAGCACAGTAATTTGAGGAGATCCCTTGAAGCGTTAAAAACTGTATGGTGAGAAAATACCCACAAAAACCTTACGATCCATCATAATAGTGCCAGGCAATTACTGTTAGAAGCGTTAATGGCTCACGTCCATTTATTAATCTATTCGAAACTTGTTTTGAACTTACAAGACTTATAGCGATTTCGATAATAATCTTGTTTTAATAATTACTCACTTATTTCTGTTCCCACAATCTTGATCTTCTATTTGTATGTTATTTTTCTTCGTTCCCCGTTAGACTTAATTTGGTTGCTTGACAACTCTTTTAGGAATGTTTAATTCTCGTGATTTTTCTTCGTCGACTTTATCGTGGAAGTGATCGGAGGGAAGTCTTCTAGGAAGATAGTCGTTTTATTTTGTACGTTCCAGTTTGTAGCCATCGGTTGCTTTGTGAGATGAAATACTTGGGGCGATTCCAAAAATTTTTATGCAGTTAACTGCGCGCTCTATTATGATGCACATTATTTTTCATAAGATTATTGTTTGCCTTGTTCCGTGAAAAATGACATTTTCTGCCGCTATTGCATGCAAGCATACTCGTATTTTTTATTTATATTTTCTTCTACAAGCGCTAAAACTACAACGTAATTTACAGCAATGCAAATAACATTAAGTTCATGTATTTATCACAAAAAAATACTTCGCAGGTTATTTTTTATTCAATACATTCCGACATAACGTCATATCTGATAAAATAAAATTTATTCCTATCATCTTCTTGAAGTCAATGTTATTTAATGAGCAGCTCTGACCATAAAAACTATGATTATATCATAAACTTGAGACGTATTCAGATCAAATTTAAATTATAGAGCCCAAAACTCATAACTTTTGTCGCTAATAAGGCATATTTGTATCTGTTTACCATAAATTTATTATTTATGACTTTATATTTGGCATTGAAATTGTATACCAACTTCTTGGGTTTAAGTCCAAATTCATTCACATCATTTACATGTTTAGAATTCTGTATTCCGTAAGCCCATTTCAAGACGGGGCCTACCGTGCTCTCACTAATAAATATTAATCATTAACTAACTCATGTTTAAATGTTTCCTGGCTACTGTAAGAAAAATTGTGTACGCCTAGAGGAATTAATTTCATAATAACTTCATTATCATATAACAGGGCCTGTGTAGGATGACGGGCTTTCTTATTTCCACTATTATGTTCGCTGCTTATTTTAATAGCATTGTGCGTTGCGTTATTTATTTTTATTATTGTCTTGCTTATTATGTTCATTGAATATGAATATGTAGATGACGGCTTAACGACTAGGAAATGGTTGAGAATAATACTGTAGAGATTGTTGATAATTTTACTACTTAAAGAGCGGATAAGTCCACCATACTAACAAACCAGACAAGTATAATATCATCAAACCGTTTTACAATTTAAATTCTCTATCAAAATGAGATACGAACCATAAAATTTGATGTTACTTTTCATTCTTACTCGCGCATAATCAACGAGGCAAACAAAAGAAAAATGCTTTAACAACTCAGCTCGATTCAAAGATACATTAATTGCCGATAAAACGTAGCAAGGGAATATTTAAGCAGTCTTATCAAAAGTTCAGCACCGTGTCTACAAAACGCTACCAAGCCTACCGACGGTCTCTCCCTTCGAATCCATCATTCAAATATCAACTTATCAAGCCTGCACCTCCGCTGTATACAAATAAAATTGACCGCCATTTTGTTTAGGCTCGTTACAACTCGACGCACGCCGCTGACCCTCGTAATTATGATGTTTGATTCACATGTGTGCTAGCCCCAAAGGTACGCGAATAAAAGCATCTATGTGTGTGTGTGAACTGCGTACGCGCACGATGTATGTGCGAGTTGATTATACATGTGGTTGTGTCGGCTTTTTCGAATGTGCCTGTGATGTCCAACAATAATTACTATATACCTTACACCCGCTGGCTTATGGACGTCCCCTTTTTAGGGTACCGTATTTTTAAGAAGGAAACGCTGTCTGTCTTCGGTTGCATTGTTGATTGGCGCTTCCTTTGTAGAATAAGTAGGGAGCCACTTGTCAATAACAATTATTTTAATACCACTTAGCATGCTGCTTTAGTTGTTCCAGTTTAAATGTAGACTGTTATTTCAGAGACACAGTAATTGTATGTTATAAATATATAAATAATAAATATAAATATTCCGGGACAATGCACACAGCGCCATCTAGCCCCACACTAAGCAAACGCTTGTGTCGTGGGTACTAGATAACGGATATAATACTTATATACTTTTCTTTTGTAAATACATACTTATTATACATACAAACGACCAGACTCAACACAAGTAATTATACATTTTTATAATGCATAAATACTTGTGTCACGCGGGAATCGAACCCGCAACCCCTAGATTAGAAGGCAGAGCCACTACCAACTAAGCTAACAGGCCAGTCGTGTTGCATTTATATCTTTTGCGGAAGTGCGTGCATGTCGTCAACTTTTGATTTGAAGATTATCTTAAGCAATTTGAAATACAGATTCTTTTCTCACTATTTGATGTAGTACTTGCACTACATCAAATAATGAATTCTTTGAACCTCTAAATTTAGTCTAAACCACTTTTTGCCATCTCCCCGTCTTGACTAACAATTTTTTATCTCCCAGTATAGTCGTTTGGGGCGTGCTCCGGAACGTGTTCGATTATATAATGGTTAATCATAAGTATGATGGCTATCTCCTCGATTACTGGTCGATCGAAAACATAAATACTGGCCGAGCAAATATTGGGCTTGCACTTACCGGTAGCGTTGTTTGCGATCATATTCACTCTTGCGATGAGAGGTCTATTTGTATATGAAACGATTTTGGAATCTGGATCAAGTTTAGTGGTAGTTGATGAATCAAGGTTGTTGTGTGAATTGTTCCGGTTTGTTTTTGATAGGTACAGATAATTAATTTTATTTAATCGGAAACGCAGGGAGCTTGATGGGCACATTTGCACCGGGAACGATTAAGGGCTATTTAGTTTATTTGACATTTAGTTATTATATTTAATTTAATTATATTCTTAATTAGGTTAACTCTACAGTAAACCTAATTAAAAATTTAATGAATACTATTTCAAAATTGTAGATATATGTGATGGTCTGTTATCTAAAGTTTTATTAAATGTCGATTGAAAGTTAATACATCTATCAGGATAACAATATATTAAACTAGTCTATGCATGTATTTACAAATTGATACAAAAGAAACTTTATCACCAACTAAAGCGTTGACGCAATCAAAACACTCGTGGAAAAAATCACAAAAAGGTAAATCCCAAAATAAAACAACAGAATCACCACTCCCCTGAGTTAAATTTGAGCAACAATAATCCGAAGCCTACAACACAGCCCTTCTCGCAGGATCTTAAGAGAGCAAATAAAAACAATCATTAGGGACTCCGCTGGAGTAAAACAAAACGAGTGGACCCTACAGGTCGTAACGTCTCAATCGGCGGACGTTTCGCCTCACGTGGGACGAGTTAAATGCACCGAATTCACACCTAAGCAGACGACACATTGGTACAAGAAAAAGGGAAAATATTTATAAATACACAGATCCACTGTAGCATAGTACCACCAGGTACAATACGTATTTTTTTTTATTGGGAAAGTGAAAATTTTATAAGCGATCACTTTCAAAACAAAGGATGGTTTTATAATTTTTAAACACTGTTGGTTGGCTGCTACGTTCATATTCGTTTTGGCAAGGAAACAAATGCCTTTTTTAACTTAGTGATAGGAAAGCAGTTTACCAAATACCTCTCTCTCCAAGGTGACCCTATTTTTAACCAACTTCACAAAAGAAGGTTACAATTCTTCGGAAAGTTTTAATATTAATTCTTAATGTGCTAGTTCGAGTTCTCAAGTTCATTTTGTCTATGGATAAACGAGATGTAAATGTAACTATGAAGGATACAGGAACGCTAGTAAATGGTAATACCGAGACTGGTAACAACTAGTGTATCATTAAAATGGTAGCGAATAAATTTTATATAGGAGGTAAACTAGATGATACCATGTCTGTGCTAGTTGACATAAAGAGAGGACAAAAAATAATCTAAAACTAGAGGCGGCGCTTCGTGGGGTTAACCACTTTGGTGTTAAGTAAAAAATAGCAATATGTATTTAACTGTGATAGAAAGGCAAACAAGCAAATAGAAACACTCAACTATTCGTATTATTCACCCATAAATACGTAAAAGATCATTATTCTATGTACATACATATGTAATTTCTAGCTAACCTTAAAATCTACTTGTGAAAACGACACAAATGTGTCCCTAGATAAACACCGTAAGAACAAATGGGTTACTTTCAGATCTATAAAGAGCATAAAGAGTGAGCACATTTTACCGAAACAAAACGCAAAAAACAGCTCAAACATTATACAAAACTCAGCAGTAGCTTTTAGCTTCAAGCATTATAAGCGCACTTATAAATTCCTCTCGCATCATATTAAACATGTTCACATTAAAACGTAAAAAGCTATATAAGTATGTGCAAACTCTAAACGCGTAGCAAATGAGCGTCTGAAATTAAGTCATCACATCTGACTATGAGAGGACTCCAAGCTACTGCTCTACTATATTTTTACTATGCAATTTTACTATCTTGCATTCTCAAAAAGTGCCTTACAACGTGGCAATAAGATTGAAAACACATTGGAAGTGAGAAGTAAACTTTAATGGCGGAAAAAATCGAAGCGTCATACTCCAAGACGTTAAGCTGTGACGAATCGTGATGGAGACGTCAATTCCTTCGCATTCTTAACAAAACCAACAAGTAAAGTTGAAAAAATAAACGGAACAAATGGGAATGGTAAAAAAGCTTAAAAAGGCACAATTGTGGAGTGTGTCGGTCGTGACAGTGGTCCGGCTACTGATGATGGTAGATCGCAGTCGATTACTGTTGAAGGTCTATTATGCGGTTAGGATTGGTGTTTTAGTGACCTAGATAGAGCGATCGAGGCTCGGAAATGTAGCTTTGAGCGAAATATGAATAGGCATGAGCAGACAATCGCTTCAATTTGATATCGATGTGTGTAATTCGAGCTCTATTGTGTTGTTGGACGATGATTTTAGATATAGTACGTCGAATTTTGTTTTAGAGAACGTCAAATTTGCTTATGCAATTATTGGGATTGTTTACTGCAAATATTATCATGATCAATTAGCAAATTGTTTAATTATGTAATTTGATTTGTAGTGAAACTAATTTCATTTTAGTCTTCTCATTTTGGCAATGGTCAAATCAAACTTTATGAAGGCTTAAATTATAAGGTCTTCAGACAAAGACCAAATAAGACCACTTTATGCGTTAGTCACGAAATCTTCAAGTGACTTTTTTACCAATTGTAATGCTAAAATACTTCTGTAATCATCATAATGTAGCCTCAAGAAACTACTCTGAAGCGTATAAACGATCTGAGAACTACTTAAACCCACGTAAACTGTTTAATGAACTCAATATCTCCGCCAGCTTATCCGCGCGAATCCCAGATTACGTTCCGAGGCGACATAAATTTCACGCAACTGTTGCTAAGATGTGCTGCCATGTTTATTGTTTTTTTTTGTGCTCGATGAGATGGATGTTGGGGAAGAAAAAGTCAAGGAAGAATTTTTCGTTTTCGATCTTCAAATCGAGGATCAACTGGTTTTTTTTAGGAAGGCACGCTCCATCTTAGGATTGTTTCAAGCGACATCATAGATTCAGGTAAACAATGATCAATTACATACTGTATTTCGTTAAAAAAAACAAAAACTGTAGAAAAAGAGTATTTTCATGTTCTGCTACTGATATCACGATCATTGTCATCTCTTTTGGAGTTTTAAATACAGGAGCGTATTGCCTGATGATAAAAAGTCGGTTACTAAATTACTTTTAGATACCTTTAAAACTTTAAAACTAGAATTGAAAGCACAAAATAAGTAAAAGCATTTTTAATATTATAAGTATTGTGGACTAAAAGCAAAATGTAGATTCTTGCTTTTAACCTCCGCCTCGGTTTTTCTCACAATCATTCAGATTTCCAGCAAAAACTCCCACTCTCAGATTTATGATATTGGCAGGGATTACTTTGCAGGTTAGACTTAAGTTCTTCCTTGCTTGTTTCCATTCGATTCCGATCCTTATACTCTCGAGTGTTAGAGCTTAGAATGGCTTTGCCTGTATTGGTTCGTTTATTCACAGCTTATACTATCTGGTATGGAACCAATAAACCGTCAACTAATATACCTGAGCATCGGCATTTGCATTTCAAACGGTCTCCCGTAGGACCCCGATACTGGCTAATGTTCTGGAGGGAGACAGAAATTTAGCCATATTAGCTCGCCCGCATCGTTTAGGTAGTGATGTGGTTTAGAAGAGAAGAACAAGCGGAATGATGATTAGATAAGCATTATTTATTTGAACATTGAGATTTCAAATTCTTTAAAGAAAGAAGGTGTTGAATGTATAAGCATTATACTTACTATGATTTAACTTAAAGTGGATGGAACATACGCTATAATTTTGCCTATATCCCATCTTCTTCTTATGGTGCCTCTCCAACTAGTGAAGGCTGGCAGTCAGCTCTGCATACTTTATTTTGTTCATTGCCAAGCGAAACAATTCTGTGGCTCTTCTGATCCCGGTCCATTCTCGAATGTTCCGCAACCAGGACTTCTTTCTGCGACCGACTCGTCTTCTTTTTTCTTTCTTCAATAACCCATAGAGGACATATTATTTTCTTAACCAATTTTTTATTTGCAAACCAAATAACACATTGACGGAATCAATAACTGACCCAAATTACTTTGTTTAAAAGGGAAAGAAAACGTAATCTGGTATTTTCTATGAGATTCAGGAGTCGTGAAATCTTGAAATATTATAGAGAAGGTGTTTTCTAGGCTAACGTATGACATCTTAGACAACACTACATGAATACACGCCGTTTTTTGATACAGACATAGTTTTAATGCTATATCGCATTCAGCCCAACTCTTGCACGGCCCTCCAGTGAGCTCAAACAGCGATAATTCATCAAGACGCGATAACACCGTGTTGTGACTTGTGACATGCGCGCTTGTATTATATTACACGTTATATATGTGCTATATTACATTACTTCACTTATGGGACCCGTTTAGTAGCAGATTGTGGTGGCAGTAGTACAACTTGGCTTATCGGGATGCTTGATCTATCTTCAAAACTTGTATTAGTAAGGATTTTGGTTTTGGTTTGACCAATAACCTGCCTTGTTTTTTTATCCATGGTTAATATAACAAAATCAAAAGAAGTATTTTCAACTTATCGAGTTTTTTTTTATTTCCTAAACCATTAGAATCAGAAGGGAGTAAAGTTTGGTGTCGTATTTTTATCTACATTCACTTCAAATATTAAAAATTATTACTCTCATTTCAGCAAGCATAGAAAAATAATATACTGTGTCGGAAATACAACATTTCAGTTTAACATGACATACATTATTTTGACATAAAGCAACAGGGAACACTCGCTGTTTTGACGTCAAGAGGAGGTAGGTAATGGTACTAATTAATATTAATTATGATGATGTATGTCGACGTTAGCAAAGACAAACTTCTGAGGCAAGTCAACTCCTACACTTAGATGTAACTTGAGGAACATTTGACTAATTCTGGTGTGTTTGCTTCGCTTCGTAATGTTATGACTAGGAAATAGGAGACGAGATCTACGAGGAAGCAAATATTTTGTAAAATCGAAATATGTAGAGGTTTGCCAATCAAAAATGTTTATCACTAGACAAAAAAGTGTTGATCAAAAACAAAGTCGATTTCGTTTTTCGAAAGTTCATCAAAGCAGTTTATTTTCTTTTTTGTTTGTAGGTCAAATTAGAAATATTACAGTTGATTAAATATTACAGAAAGAATTCCCATAGAGTGTGGATTCAGCCATCTTATCATCGATCAATCTAGAGACAACAGAACCACCTCCTTGTCCCCATCAATCTCAACTCGTTCGACCGTTAAATACTGTCTCTTTAAATTACAATTCGAACGTTCGAATTTCAAACCCCAGAAAAAAGTTTAACGCGTCCCAATTTCAAATGAAGATGATTAATATTCCCCGATGTTGCCAGTATGACACTTCACGTCAATGTTGCCTAATTTGATTGGACGTTTCCATATAAATTACCGAGTTAGGCGGGGCCTATAACAGTAATTAAAATACATAGATTCATATCGGCCAGTTTCCGGCTGCTAGTGATGTAATTGTTAATTTTTTCTGTATATTTTTCAATTGTTATGGTGAGAGAATTGTGTGGTTTGGGGTTAAGCTTTTTAATTATAATAAATTAAAAGTTTAATTAAGAAATATGTTTCTAACAATTATACAACTACTCACAAAACTGGGAAATTCGTTAATCTCAAACATACGCCCAGCTTTGTTACAAAGTTTGAAGCCAAACTTTACCCGGATCCTTATTCAAAATACTCATTTTTTTACAAATATCAATGAATAAGGACTTTATTTAAAATAATAAGAAACAATATTAACACTAATAGAACTAAAAAAGAGTATTTACATCTAAACTAAATTTAAACAATCTACATGTGGTATGGAGCCAAGAACGCTGGCTGCATTCCCACGCTGGATTGCTATAGAAATCCTTTGCGCAAGGAACCAGCCAGCGTTCTTGTCTCTAGTGATGTCAATCAACATTTTATTTAATTTTTTTATAAAAGACTTCGTGCTTTTACCCCACGGACCAAAAGTTTCGAAGCCAAGCGGTACGAAAATATAATCAGTCGATAATGATGTATATTTCAATGAATTATATCAATTTATCGCCACGTTCATTATAAACTTTATTATTTTATTTAAAATTCTTACCAAACCTAGTTCCATATTACAAAGGAACATTTTGTAAGAACCTAAATCATGCTGTGTAATTTCACTGAGAACAAATCCTTCTTCGTCACCATGATCATCCTAAAATAGGTTTCGTAACAAGGGACATTATTTCTAACGGTGATCTAGCAACATTCGAAACAGAACAAAAACATCTCTAATGATAACCACTTGAGCTCGCTTCACACGTTCCATTACCTGGAAGTTACCTTTTGATGCAACTTTGGCGCCAATCTTAGCATCTCCATCTCTTTCTGTCTCTTTTATTCCTGTATCTTCATCTCTTTCGTTATTACCCTTTGCGGCATCATGCGTTCTGAATTAAGCAATTATGTTTAATTTCGAATCTGGTATTATGGTCGATGTTGCGTCGGCCGATGTGTTATTTTGAATCGTAATTTGTGAGAAGGCGTCCGTCGAAGCAGCTGTAAATTATATAGGGTCTGGATAAAATGGGCTTTTTTGAGTGTGTGTTATTGAACTACTTACGTTGGGTGTTACGCTGACCTTCGATTGTTAGGAACGTATTTTTGTGAGCGTATTTTATTGGAAAAGTTTAGTTATGATTTGAAATATGTGAGGTTAAAATAGAATATATATTAAATTCCCTTAGACGTTTTGTAGTTAGAAACTTTTAAGTATGAATAGAAATCAAAATACTTTGTGTAAAATGATTGAGTAATTTAGGCCGCATATATTCCCAAATTGTTTTAATGAACATCTTTAAAAATTATCTTTTCAAGTGAAAATTGCTTTTAATTGCATTATTTATTCAAAAACAAATTGCTAACGACCAATAATTAAAATAGCTCGTAATAGGAAATAATTATTTCTAACAGTTGTTTTCTTTTTTCAGATGCCGTCGTGATTTGGGCTCCACCATTAAAAAGGTTCGTTAAGGAAACAACTTTTTGTATTGTTTTTTTGTTTGTTTCTTGCAAATTATTTTTTGAGTTGTAAAGAAATTGCAATGATTTTGCAACTTTTCAACTTAATTTATTTCTTGTTATCATTATTATTTCTTCATATGTACAAAAAATTACTTAAATATACAGAATAAAAAACTTTAAAAACACATTTTACAAAAAACTTTGCACACCGTTTAAAATGTGTATAATTTTTTTTAACTTTAGTTGACATTCAACGCCTCGTCAAAGAGGTTTAATTTAAAGCCTTATAGTGTTTAATCACTATACCCACATATCAAAAATTAACCAAAATAATACCAGTATCCAAAAATACTCCCATGTTCCAGCATTCCGCCCAACAATTTAACAACATAATGAATACAATTTGTGAATAATCTTTTCGACACGCTAACGACTGTTGTAAACAAGCTCGGGTGATGTACAATCAAACTTACCCTTAAGAATGGGGAGATTTATACAGACAGTACGGCAACTTTGACTGCCATAGCCGTTATGATGGAGAAGTTGGGTGTTATAAATAAGGAGAGATAGGAGATAGTGGTGGATAAAATAAAAACATACATTTTGTACAATAATTTGAATTAGAACTGCAATATATGCAAATGATATTTAACAAATAAAGACACATTTATTTTTTGGAGAAAAATAATAAGCTAGATCAGAAATGTAGTCACGATTGCCAGCATCTGAAACTAATCCTCACTCAGTTTTGTCATTAAATCAGCTACAGCTGCAATTATTTTTTTCTCATTGTCTCACTTGGCTATAAACCTTCACAATCACAAATGTGAAACAACAGGCACTGTGATATCAAAATAGTTTTATTTAAATGTGTAGATAACTGTCGTACCCACCTACAATTTTATTAATGATCAATACTAAAATTACATATGAAACCGCGATCAATACTACATAGAAAAACCTATAATTAGCTATTAAAGACTTACTGGGACAGTTCTTTTATGCTTAGATTTTTTTTATACCTAAGTACATCAAAGAGTTTTTGAACAAAAGTTTTTACACTGTCTCAACAGTTTTAGAGTATTTTCGGTGCTGGCAACGGAAATTACTTGCCCCTGGCACCTTCCATCATTTTCTGTTGTCTTTACTTTGTTGTTTGTTTACAATGGAATAACATAAAGCACTGATACCTTTATAGCTGTTAGATGGTTGTTCTAGTAACTAAGCTAGTACTAGAGAATAATACATACTCCTTACTGACCTTTAACTTGCATTAAAAAGTAGTAAAAGATATGGCAGCTTTTTGTTATACTTTTACTTATGAAGTTTCTTCTACCTATGAGAATTTCCGTTTCATATTCATACCATGCAAAGTTTTTGTCTCGCTTCAGCCCATGTGGGCGTATAGTTTTGCCGACATTAATTTTAGCAAACAAAAAACGTGGTGACAGCGGGATCACGTGTTTGGATCAACATTCGGGGAACCAACGGCCCTGCTTAGCTAAGATTTAGCTTTCTTGTTAAATGTCTCATCTATAAATACAACAACCTGTCTCATATTAATAAATTTAAACTTAGAACACAATTTTACAACACCTCAAATGTGTTTTATTTATTTGAAAATAGATCGCAGAGTTGCCAATTCTTAGGTTCTTTCATCGAACAAAGCAGATTTGAATAATTTTTTTTTTCAAATTGTTGATTGGCTTTATTATCTGCCAGTAAGAGGTGTAGAAACAGATGTTTCACCTTCTCTTGATGGATGGGTCAAGCGAGGTGAGGCACCATCTTGAAAGATTTACGCCAATCGGCACACTTTAGGGTGCCTATTACCTAAATAGACAGTGAAGGAATATTATAAACTTTATAAATACATTTTTTTGGACTCTGTAACTTCGATAATTTATTTCTTGTTTTTGTTTACTTAATTAAATTTCTTGTCTATATTGGTGACTTATTAATAGACATTTATAAGATCATAGGAAAACAAGTTACTAGAGTCTGGTTGTGGACGCCGTGCCGAGCGGTCGCTTTCGGGAACGGTCAATACAGCCTCGTCAATACAATTGATCCATTAAACAATAGGCACAACATCTGCCAGCGGCTAGCACAATGGCTGCGAGCAAAGCCTGACGGTTCCTAGCTTAGGTCAATTCTCTGGCCCCGCGAAAAGTGACTGTCAATCAAGTGCCGTGCAACGCGTGTTTATAATCTTTACGTGTATCAGTGAGTGGCAACCAGTGTACGTACATACATACGTGACCAGCGTCATTGCCATCAGAGGCCACCGGTACCAGCGCCCAGCTCGTGGTAACCCACTCCAACAAAAGGAAAACTCGGTGAGCTTGTTCCATATTAGCCACACGCGGTCTAAACCCCTTTTCTTCGGTCTCTCCTTCCTCAATATCCTAAGATATTGTCTAGACTAGTCTTTATTGCCACGAGGGACAAGTCTGTTTTCAAGCAGCCTATACCAGCAACCAACATCGTACGGTCACATCGGTTACTTATAGATCAAACCTACGCGTTACTAGCGTATCCGATTTCAAAATACATATCTACACAAACTGCCGTAAAAACCTGCTAAATTTACAAGGTTAGACTAGATTACGCGATCCCATAAGCCAATCTACTTTCCCAAGGCAAACACAAAAGCCTAAATACGAGTAAAAACTACGCACATCTGCAGGCCCGTTTGGACAATAGCTTAAGATTTTAAAACGGCGCGCGAAATATTACTTAAACAATAGCTATCCATTCCCAAAACAAATACCGACGCATAAAACTAAGTAATAAATCAGAACATTAACAATACAGGCAAAAACTCCCTTCTTAAAACCATTTCCGGCACAGCTGCGAGGCCTTACTATCGGGTCATCCTTTGTGATAATACGCCGAACCGCTAAACAATCATTACAAAACAAAAATTTACTTCTAATTGTAGTCATTTTTGCTACGTACAACAAAGCCCAGACGTTTGTTTTATACACATAGCACACCTAGTACATAAAGCGTAATTAATAGACTTATTCCAAATAATAAGCCCTAACTCACTTGGACACCACGCTAGAACTAAAAGCCCTTCGCCTGCCGCCGGACGGAAGGGTTCGTAAAGATCACATAGATAACCTAGGAAAAGAACAGCCGGTATTAAGCGCAAGTATCCTAACATACACCTAGCAAATGATTCGTACCTAGAGTTGTTAGACGAGACCCAAGTACTCACTCGAGTGCTACGCACTCCCCTTCTCCGTTAAAGGCAAAGGGGAACTAGTATAGTGCATGATATACCTTAACTAATACAAATACATAGTATATAAGCTTCCTTCACAGCCTCGATCACGCGCATACCTGAAAGATATCACGAGCTAGCCACGACACCCTGTCCACTGCGATACCGCCACGGTAAGGCCCAAAGCAGATATGGAAATAGGGAACCCTATCGTAAAAATACCAGGAGACGGCAACTGCTTGTATCGCGCTATAGCCCACCAAATTAACGACTTGTATGGCCTAACCTTTGACCACCAACACATTCGACGAGACCTCGCACGCCAAGTTGAGGAAAACCAAAACGATCCACAAATGTACCTAGCGATCAGAAGTAATCTAGATAATTCAGCACAAAGCGAACAAATCAGGGACTACATTCTATCACAATACCAAGATGGCACATGGGGCGGCATAGACATACTTATAGCGGCAGCGGAATATTATAGTATTAACGTGAAAATCTTTCAAAAAGCCCCGCTACAAGAAACAGTATGTTTCTCCCCTAAGGCACCAAACGACGCCGCAGGTAGCATAGGTCTAATATTTACGGGGAACCACTTTGATTGCCTTGAAAATCACCTAGGAGTAATAAGTACCACGCAAATGACCTTAGTCTAACTCTTGGAACTAGCACCCCTGAGGAGATACCAGATGAGTCCGGATACAGACTTGCCCGCCCCAGGCCACACCAAACAACAAAAAACAGGTAGTAAATGAAAACATAAACACTGCCACATGGAATGTTAGAGGCGCCGCAACGTTGACTAAAAAACGAGAGATCGACGAGTTTCTAGACGGAAAATCTATCCATATTGCCTGCCTACAGGAAACTCACTTAAAATCCGGGGCCTACGAATCTGGTCACTATACGTGGCACCTAAGCGGAAACAACAACAGAAGAGGCCAAGCTATTCTCATAAGAAAAAGCAGCGGCCTAAGGATGAACTGGACTAAAGCAAACACAAACAATATGGTTGCTTCAATAGATACAAGCAGTGGAGCCTCTCTATTCATTACTACAACGCACAGGTCCAATTCAACGTCATCAGCAGCAAACGACGCGACTCGGCTACTACAACTGACCAAGAACAAACCAAGGAACTCAACAACAATCATACTAGGTGACTTCAACGCCCACATAGGACTCACAGATACACACGAACTTCGCGATAAAAATCAAATAGGCAAAAATCTCTCACACTAAACAAGTAACGTAACGGGAAAATCTCCGATTGGACACATCATTCGGCCGGCGCAGCTGTAAACTGACTTGGACGTCGGGAAACAAAACATCGCAAATAGACCACATAATGACAGAAGCCAAAAACAACCAGATTTTTAATTACTTTATTTATTTACAAATCAATTAAAACGGCGCGAGCCAATTACTTACATTAATTAATAAATGATGATATAATAACTACAATACAGAGAACAAAACTAATAATACAAATAATACAAATACAAAAGGTGAAAAAACAATCCCATCTGACCATAGAATCATATGGGGAAACCTGAAGCCCCTCACGTTAAATTCCAATAGGGACTCTACGAGACCTCCTATAAGACTAACCAGGGCCAACGTTGCGAACGAGTTTGACTACAAAACCCTTTACTACGAGACGCTTCAAAGTAGCTACCACCACTCGAAAAAAAAAAACATAGCAAGAAACTTTATTATAGAGGAAACCAAAAAGAGCAGGAACGGCGAAAACTGAAAAGAGCCGCTATCGTGGGAAGTGATAACAAACGCCATGAAGATGGCGGCCAATAAGACTATGAAACATGAAAGAAGGCGAACTTCCATTATAAGCATCACCCTCAAGATATGGAGGCTAGAAATACACTTAAAGAGTGCCGGCGCCGTTTGCAAAAGATCAAAGCAACGGAAGACCTTAAAGTTGGTAGACCTATCTATACGTCGGAGGATTATTTATCTCATGATATGGACTACTACTCCAGCAACATATCTGACTGGCAGGACATGGCGAAAAACAAAGGAGACTTTATAAGAGCTGCTAGGGAGACCTATAAGATGGCAGAAACCGACAGCGAATCTGATGAGAAAACAGAACGACATACCAACAGGCAGGCACCAACCATACCCCAGAAAAGGCCGTCAGATGACACAAGAACACTCCCTTAGCGACATAGGATCTATTCGACCCACATTTAAGATCCACCTACTACACCCGACGCGGTTATGATTACTCACAAAAGGACCAACATTACACAGCGAACGTATTAAGATAGCTCTTGCAAAGCCAAACACTAACAAACCCCAAGATGGGTCAACTCAATAATCAACGAACACCATTTTTTACTAACGCTTATCCCTATCCTTAATAACAACCTTCTCCAAATCGGCGTCTGGCTGCATAGCCGGTCGACTACCATCCCGGAGCGTTAGCACAAAACCACGCTCCACAACCTCGTGCCCCCTGGTATGCCGGTTTGACCGGAGCAGGCTTGTCCTGGCTGGGTGCGGTACCTATGTTCATGTTCATGTTCATGTTCATCATAGGAAAACAAGTTACTATTTGTGAATCTTTTTTATAAGAAAATCAACGTTCCAAGCTTCAGTGTTTTCAGAGTAACAAAATAATTACCGGTATCGTGACTTTGTAAACATTTTGCGTAAAACAGGAACGTAATTTAAGATAGATGTTTTAAGGGAGTTAGAGAAAATAAACTCAAGCTGATGTTGAGTGGCGTCTTGGTTTACACTCGAATTGAGGTTTGAATAGAAAATAAATCTTTCAAGTATTTTGTGTTGAGTTGTAAGCTAACTGTGTTTTTTACTATCTAATTGTTATTATGTTCTTCGGGTGGAAAATGAGTTTGAGGCGCATTAAGCCGTATTTTCTGATTAACTATCGATAGCCTATTTTTTAGTGAATATTTGTACCTACTGAAGTTCCGCTAGAGGGCGCGACATGTAAACATCAGCTCCGCGTCAAATATATCGCAAAAATAAAAATAGTGGACTAAATTAGAGCGCAAATAGTGTTGTTTAGTGTAAAAAGTGATAATAAACATTATATTGTGTAGACAAGACATTAAAACAGTGCTATAAAAAGTTATTTGTGAATTTGGAAGACAATATAATATAAGTCATACAAATAAGGACCCAAAAACAAGTGTTTGGACAGAATTGACACTAAAATATGCCGTGGAAACGGTACAGTGAACCAATAGTGCATAAAAATAAAACTAAAATAGAAAAACAAGTGAAATAAATCCAAAAACAGTGAAAACAATAGACACTTTATTGTGATTTTATTCTACGGTCATTCCTGCAAATCAATGACAATAAAATACTACCCACTTTCAACCAGCAAAGGAATAAAAATAAGTTAAAGACGCCTGTTAAATTAGGAGTCAAGAGCTGCGGTAGCGTAGCGGCACGAGGCACGACTTTGAAACCGGCGGATTACTACCAAGGTGGATCGAATCCCAATCATACCAATTTGTCGTTTTGCTATTTTAATTTTGAAAACATCGCAAATTAATATGTTTAGACATAATAAGCACCCAATTTTGCCATTAAAATTATTTCTGACTACTTTAAAGAACATTTTTGTAGCAATTTTTCACAAAAAGTTTTTAATCAAGTCAATATGTCAGAACAATTCAATATGATGCAAATGCTTCAGAACTTGAGAGTACAAATTAATGAGGACGGTCAAAACAATTTAAAAAATGTAGAAGACAGGATTTATAAGAAAATAGACGATGAATTTAAAACAGTAAGGAAAGACCTCAGAAATATACAAGAAACTCAAGAAACACACGAAAGAAGACTGGATGAATTTGATAGAAGACTTAGGAGCAGAAATTTAATATTTTTTGGCATAAGTACCTGAGAATGAACGCAGTTACACAGATTTGGAAAATGTAGTAGTTAACATTGTCACAGAATTAGGGGTTGAGTGTGAAAAGCGAGACTTGGAGTACGTGGGCCGAATAGGCCAAAATAACAATAAGACTAGACCCATAAGAGTAACTTTAACTACATTTGGAAAAAAAGTTACCATACTACAAAACAAAAACAAAAATAACGATCATCAAAGAAGACTACCCACCAAATGTTCTAGAGAAAAGAAAATCACTACAAGATGAGCTAAAGAAGATGAAGGATCAGGGAATAAACGCGGTTTTAAAATATGATAAAATAGTTACACTGAATAAACATCACCTATATTCAACGTCACATAATCAAAAATCCACAACAAATAGCAACAAAAGACAACATTCCAAGACGCCAGAGCAAAAAGAACAAAATAAAGACCAGAAGTACATACACCAGACCAAGAAAAACAAGCCTACAAATGACATAACCTCATATCTATCTGGTGCCAAGATATCATCACCAAAGCAAACGGAAACACATAGCCCAGGAACCGACAAGAAAATAAAAACCAGTTCAAAAAACTAATTAAAAATAATCCTCCTCCAAGCCGGCTGGTCACCGTGGAGGAGTAGACCAACACCCTCCAGGCTCACAATAATATTGAACTTAATAATGTGCCCTGACTGTCATCAGTGATACAGTGTCTGGAGGAGGCCTACGCTATTCCAGCGACTATTACTCAGAGATATTAAACAGTACCTACCTTTAAATTTTATTTTATTTGTGTTTTTTGGAATTGTACTTAGTTATAATAATATTTGTACTTAGGTCGTAAGTTCATATTTAAATGTATATTATCATGTATTTCATTATATTACTTTATCTATCTTTCCATACCCTACAACTGTAACATTCAAAAATAGATTGGTAATATTAGCATATTTAAGCATTGTGGGTAAAATATACCAGATATAGTATGTGCATCATTAAGTCTACTTTCTCTTTTGTTTTTATAATATATTGCAATTGTAAAGTTATCATTTGTATATTTCTTATATTCATTCCATATAAAACATAGACACAAGTAGGCAAACAAAAATGAAGTACTTCTTATAAAACTGTGACTACATAAAATAAATGGTTACCCATATGATTATCATAGTTGTGTTGAAATGCATTTGTACATTGTTAAGAAAATATAATCGGAATGCAGAATTTAAATATGAAAAACCTAAGACTGTACTTACTTTGCTAATATAATGTGTGTCATAATAAAATCAGAAGTATTGTATTTACTTAGTTACCTATATAAATTATTTTATGTGTATATTATGTACTATGCTGGTAAATATATGTCTGCTATCAATAAAATCAATTTTTTTGTACTTACCTAAACTTAAACAAAAACTTGTAAGTATACAAACATTATATAAATTCTAAAATGCACATTGTATAATATGTCATAAAGAATACTAAACTAAATGGTTCTCAATATAATGTACATTACCTACCTTTTCTGTACCTATTCCTTAATGAGTAATAGAAATAAAGGCTTTTTTATTTTATTTTATTTATTTATTTGTACTTACTTGTTTATAATTTTTTTGCAACCTTTTTCTGTCCTACCCTAGTACTATCACAAAGAAGGCCTATACTCAGCAGTAGGTGAATACGAGCTGAAATTTCGATGATGATTATATCAAATCATATTTTCTATATATATTTTTTATGTAAGTTTAGTAAGTAAATAGGTTAAAGTTTTGTGTGTGTGTCTCAATAAATATATTTTCTTTCTTTCTTTCTTCCTTTCTACCAACTATGGAACCCTAAACAGTTTTCTATAAAACCGTCACGATACTAATTTGATACAAAACCAATCCTGCTACCATTAAGTTGTAGAACTATTATTTATCTGTGGCCAGCCTCCTATCGCACCTGTCGAGTGTCGACCTATCTCCTCATAATGAAGACGTTTCATTTCTGCAGGTGTCTGACTTATTATGTTGTTTAATTCATTATGCGTTTTGTTTTTCCTTGAAAGATTTTTTTTTTATGAAAGTTTGATAGTTTGTCTGTTGTTTTTGGGTATTGAGTAAAGTTTATTTGGCTGCAATTTTGTTACAATGAAAGAGATTTTGAATGGTTTATTTTTCATATGGTGAAAAAAATAGTAACCTTATTTCTATTTTTACTAAGATTTTGATTAAAGAATATTTAGCATTTTACCGCTGAAAATACCGAAGCTATGCGTTAATCTAGAGACATGGTAAAAAAATAGTACAAGTCAGAATTTAAGAGTGCATGTACATATATTATATTACTGTATTAAACCAAGATACATTTTCAACGTTTCATTCATTTCACACGAACCTCCAAAACAATCGAAGCAATTATCGCCTCACGGAAACCCGCGGGTCTACTAAAGCTTTTTTCTTTGTTCCTTCGACACCGCAAACTTAATTCTCTTCTGAATTTATAGCAGCACAAAGGTGCATTATAAATCCTGATCCCAACTTTAACAGATGTAAGTAATTAAGTTGTAAAGTTTTTATTTTTATACCTATTGTCCTCATCAAGCTTCGAATGAGGTCTGTGTTTTATACACTCGAGAAAAAATCGTTTTGTCCGCAAGCGATCAGTGGGGCTGGTTTTGTTTTTAAATTGCTGGCGGTATAATCATTGAGGTTTATTGTAGGCTTTGAACGTTTTATGGACTGGGAAAGTGTTTCTGGTAGTTTTGAAACGATTTTATAAGCTGAATATGCATATTATGAAATGTCTCATTTAGATATACCATTTTCGGAAAATTTGGGAATAACGATATAAATAAAGCCTGGAAGAGACCGCTCTACGCGAAAAGGCCGCCCAATGTACCTAGGTGAAGTAATATTTCTGTGAATTGTTTTGTATTTTTGTGTTCTGGTGTATATTGATTGATTGAAATAAATGTCTCTTAATAAATTGACATTTGTGTTCGATCTGAACATGGCAATGTCAAATCTGTGTAAAAACTAATATTTATTCCGGACATTGTATATTATATGCTTAGGTTTTGTTCCCAAATGATGTTCAACACAAGCAAAATCACTATTTATATCTGGTAAATACTTAAAATGAAAAAGACTAAATGAAGTGTCTTGTTTATGCAGTATTGCAAACAAAGAACACAGCAAAGAGTCCCAGTATTTTACGAGAACTTTTCATTTTAAATCTGACATTTCGACAGCATCGCTACATGGACACGGACATCCGAAGAACATTTTATGTTTTGGACTCTCCAACTGAAAATTCTCGTCTCAAATTCAAAACGACACTAACACCCTAATTTGCATCTAGCAAAGTGTACCCTCGTGCAATCGAGATAAGAATTAATTTCGAGTGGATCGAATAATCAACTCGGGATACATCGGAATTGAAATGAGCTCGGAGATAACAAGATTCGATGCGATGTTTCAGTCGATACGATTGACTCGACTATCATCTCTATTCATGATCGATTAAAGTTCCAATTCGATTGTTTCACGATTGGATTGAAACAAAAGTTATTGAATGATCACTGATTAGATGATAATCAGATGAACGCGATCTGGGTACGTCTTGTAGGAAACATTCTGTATGATAATTGAAATGTTATATTATTTCGATTTCGGTTCGTTATCTCTTAGTTTACGATAGAGGAACACGGTTTTCTGACAGGCGCTGCGTTGTTATGTATTCGAATACACTCGAGCCGAATCGAATAATTATGATAAGGTTGGTATCGATTACCGTGAAGTTAATGAGCGATCGTAAAGTGAGATCGAGTCGTAATCTGCAGGATATTTAAAGTAAGCTTCGGGCAATTAAAATTGAAGCTCGACTTTCCTTATAACGTTGGATAATATGCTGTTATTTATGGGTTCATATTCTATTAAATATCATTAATTTGCAAGGTTCATGTTTTATTAAAAAATGCTAATAAATATGTAGGTATATTTTTTAAATGTAGGTACTTACTTTTATAATTCTTTCGTTCTTTTCATCTTTAATTTTTTTTTATACGCAAACATTAAAACATTGTATTGACCACCAAAAATAATGTAAAACAAGAACATTACAACATTTGCTCGGTAGCTGACCATACCATAAACACCGACCGCTCAACTTTAAGAAAAAAAGGCTGAAAAAAAGCAACAATGGCAGCGGCAGATGCTCCCCAAAAGTCCGAACAATTAATTTTATATAAAACGTAACGTCTCTATTAAAGGAAACCATTTCTCTGAAGATTTGACGTGTTATAAATTTTCGGATAGTTTTTGTTGAGGCCGCACGCTCGAGGCATATGCTGTGTAAAGTGGAACCAGAATTCAAACTAATTTGTTTACTGGTTGCTACAAATTTAAGTTTGCATTTGGATTTATTCAGATAAATATTTAGGTAAGTATAGCTAAATTATGACAGCATTGTCATAACTAGGTATTTAACGAAAAATATGTCATTAAAATTATTTTTGTGCCTTATAGGTGATTGACATACATATCGATAAAAATCACCATCATTATTTTATTTTACTTTGCTATATTACCTTCCAAAATACTATCTGCGAACCCAACAATAAAAAAATTACGTATTGATAAATAACTAATTATTTATCACTACTTAAATTTATCAATACATAATGAAAAGCTATTCAATTTTCCATCTACCAAATCTAAACACACCAAGTTCACAATCAAAGTAACCTTCTTTCCTGCATTACTGCAATACAAGTCAAGTCATCGCCGCATCTCAGGCGAGGCGAGCCATGTTCCATTCCACATTTAATTCAGTTGCGGTCCGGCCCTGCGCCTCTTTGGACGCGTGCGTTACCAACGAGTTTGTTACCCGATTACATACTCTTTGCTTGCCTTCGGAAACTTTTTGGTGAAAATTTTAAAAAGAAAATCGTGTTGGCGGTTAAACAAAATTGACGAGTGCTTTTGTTTTTGTGAATTGATTTGCTCGTAGTTTTTTTGTGAAAATCTAGTGCAATTGAGGTTTTGTGTGTTTTAAGTTGTGCCGGAAAATGTTTGGCGTCGGTGTTGGATTTTGAAATTGAAGGTATTTTTTAGTCGTTTATTTTGTTTTCTCACCAAAGTTGAGTTTGATTTGTGATAATGAAGGGAAAGATTATTCATATCTAAGTAGATACGTTTTCGGCTCTAAATTATTTAGGTATCAAATAAAGAAATAGCTTAAGTAGGTACTTACCTCGTGTAAGTACCTACTGTACCTCGTGTATGAATTCGTATATTTTTTAATTTGCTTTTGTAGATTTCTGTCATAAATTTTACATTTGATTATATAGGTAATTTTACTAAATGAAAAATTAAAGATTATAAATTTTATTATAAACTGTTTTCCTAATATTATGTTAAATAAACGGCTTTCATTCACGTGTAATTCACCGTGTGTGTTCGTTGGTGTTTTCCTAATAATAAAGCTATTAACAGTATGTCTTTTCAATGCGCTTTCGTGTTATTTTGCATACTCAAATAAGGTATAAATAATAAGGTATAAACAAAATTAAGTTTAGTTTAAAAATCTTATGATGCTAACATTCGAAACATCTTTACACAAAAACTAGGCTCTTCTAGAAAGGAAAAATGATCTGGAAGTAATTTCTCATAGATATTTTTCTTACGAGAGAAAAAATTATACATAAGTCGACGGTATTCTTCAAATTCAGAATCGGAGTTTACAGATTACTTTTTCACACATACTTATATTTTTTTTATTTCCAACAAAAATGACACTTTGACATTTTCCTTGACAATCAAGTCACACCGCGCCAGATGGTCAAACGTACCAAACCTACCCCACATTTGTATTTCCATTGTGATCCGATATTTTATTTTCATACTATACAGAATCAACAAATAAAGACCATCAATACCTACACACCAACATGCATCTTATGGCTATTGAAATAATACAGGAATTTCTTTGATATAATGCGATGGCAATATAAAAGATCCGAAACGTAGAGATGGTCATAATACTCAGTCATAATAGAGCGATTTGCTTCTTTTTTGCACGAAATGTTCAGAATTACTTTTTTTGTATCTGCAATAATAATTTGATCAAATAATGCTACCGTGACCCTGGGCTAAATTAATGCATTGTTCGGTTTATTTTTGGGGAGAAACTTTATTTCTTACTTAATACGAATTTGTTAATAATAACGTCATTAATATATAAATGCTAACATTAAAATCTCGTTTTCAATACGGTTGAAAACATAATTTTTGTTTTTTTCCTACATGTTAGTAATAAACATAAACATAAACATAACATAAACATATTTATTGCAAAAACTTTACATGTTACATAGAAATTCAGGCTCTGCCTTCTGCTTTAGTTAACAACTGAGTTGCAGAAGGCAAGGTCTTCCAGTGGAACATTACTTAGATGTTTTACAATATATACTTTACTATTAATATATTATAATGAACCTTAAAAATCTTGATTTAATATGTTTTTAATATCATACCATTTACATACATAAGTAGGTTAATAAAATTTCATGAGTGTAAATGAATGCATGTAGGTATTTGTCTTTTAGTAAAGTATGAAACTTCCCTGACATTTCAGGCTTATTTATCATTAGGCTTTTTCTTCTAACACTCGGGTTACTAATACGTTAATAAAGCTATTTGAGGTAAATGCAATCATTGCATTTGTTGTTGTGTTTTATTACTTAAAACACTTTTGAAAATATAATGCAGGTGAGCGAAAAAATATGTAACATTTATTGAAGGAAAACCATTAGTTATCAGAAAAAGTGCACAATTTTATTGCCCCATAAAATGCATGGACATTTAGCTTCACATGGCGCTAAACATTATTGTTTTAGGTCCCTTGGCGCCACACAGATGGCACTAGTTACAGAATAAAAACATACAGACGGAAAAAAAGCATAGTAAATAATATCTTTGAGC
Source organism: Macaria notata (assembly GCA_927399415.1). Lineage (NCBI taxonomy): Eukaryota > Metazoa > Arthropoda > Insecta > Lepidoptera > Geometridae > Macaria > Macaria notata. The sequence continues at coordinate 2,560,867 of OV656743.1, forward strand.
GAACCGACTGCCAACTAAAACATTGTTTTGAGTGCTTTCTTTTTAAAAAAAATATTAGTTTTTTGCTTAGTGCTTTATCATAATGTTTATGTGTCTCTCATTGATTTTATAACTCATAATACTATTGCTAATCTCATACATACGAATACCTCATACATAATATGATTATTAAGTACTGAGTAACCACTTGTTCCAGTTTGATCTTCTATCTATTCAGTGAATGTTGTTTTTAATTTTTTTAGTATAAAACCCAAAATTTTAGGTTTACTGTTTAAGTTATAATGAGAGTGATTTAATTAACACACATTAAAAAAAACAGAAAGACACAAACACATTGATTAATAAGAAAAATGCAAAAGTTTACTAATTTATTACTGCTTTTAAATTTTTTTACACCAAGCTTGTTTTATTCTCTCGTCTTGCCTTAGTTACGCTTCTGGCCTTTTCTTATCCGGGATCCGTTTAAGATAAGACAAAAAATCTGGAAGGAACAGGGAATAGTAAAAATGTTCCCAAACGTAAAGTTTGTTTACCACTTGTCAGAGTGACTGTTAGATTACTGCTACTGGAAGACAGGCTTTATTGTCCCTTATTGAAGGGTTGTTGAAGGGATTAGGGTTTTTTTATCATTAGTAAGCATGTTTTGTCAGTATGCAGTCGTAATATTTACTGATAGGTGTATGCAGAAAGTAAAGTCATCAGGAGATTTTTTACTACATACTTATTCCTAGTGAGCCCAGTTTCCACAATTTTTGAACCGCTAGTTTCCAAATATGCAATGTATTCTCTGCTTTTATAAAAAATAAACCAAAGGAAATTTTTCAAAACAATATTGTATGAATTATAACAGCATGTTCTAACGAGAATATATATTTCACTCACACATCTTGATGTCAAACTTTACATAGCTCTGTAAAACGTAAATTCATTGTCCGCCTATAAAACGCTGTTATTGTCAAACTACGACTTTATGATAACGATAAAATGAATGATTCCGTGCACAATGAAAGTTCAAAATTGAAAATGCCACTGGTGATCTCTGGACACAAGTAAAAATGTCATAAAGCACCAACAATGACAATAAAGTTGGTTAATTTATCCACACGACGCTTCGATGCCCCATCAAACCCTTTGTAAGGAATCATTGTCCAATGGGCATACACGTCGAGACATGATTTGATTGCTAGTATTGCTACATTACATAAAGTACTCAAAACACAACGTCATAAAACAGAAGTTTTATCGAAACTTTCAATTTTTTGTTCACAATCAAAGAGAGAGAGCGATGGAGCTGTCGATTCCAAAAATAATAGCAGTAAATACAGCCTTATTCCATTAAAGTTTAATCGTAAAACTCGGGTTTTACGATTCCACATCCACTTCTTGAATACAATTTGGTGTTTTGTATTAATGTTAAAATAGGTCATCAACGCCTAAAAGTTAATTTTGTTGAAACCGCCGATGCGTTTACACAAAGTTATCTTTACATCAATCATTTTCATTGGAAACGCAATTAACCGTCGGGGATTCTTACCTGCGCCGTAAAAACATTGTGGAAAAAAGGTGACAATACTCACAAGAGGGTGAAATAGTGAGACATCTCAATTTATGAAGTCGACTTTACAACCTCTCTAGCTCTAAAGGAATCAATTTGTTCTTGGAAATACTCCAGAGCGAAGCGACAAGAGCGCGTAACTCGATTATTATCAAACGTTCTATATTTATGTCTCCATCGAAACTTTTGTGTTTGCCGTTCCGAAATATATCTACGTCGATAATTTGGAGGAATTTTTAGATCGTATCTGGTACGGCTCATTGGTGACCGTCCCCCGTGTCACATTCTCGCATACGTATTTGAACTATTATTCACATAATCTCCCATCTAGACAGGTTTGGACGCATATAGCTTGACAACTCATTCTTTACTCAATTTTCGAGTTCATAAAGTGTGAACAGTGAAGGATAAATTACGCGGGAGACAATTTTCATCGGCTCGGATACCTCGATGACTTCTTAGAACCGATGCCTATCTGCTTTTTCGCTTTGTCCCCGTACCGCTAACGAAGGTTGGGTACCTGTCGTTTTTTTGTCGTATCCTTCGGATTGTCATTGAGCACCCACATGTCGTCATGCGCGAGTGGGACGCCGCATTATCAATGGCCACCGATCGCTGTCAACAGGAGTTTTGTTACTGACAATAAATTTTCCATTGTCATCGAACAATTTATCCGCTACAGACGCGCCGTAAGGGCTCTTTCATACTACCGCATCAACAAATTTAGCGTATTCAGATCAATCAAGCGGCATGCTGATACATCTATCAACATTCAAGCTGTCACTTACTAGATACAGTAGTTTATTACACACATTACATTCAATCTTTATAACATTATCAACTGGCTTTGTTCTAAATGGTGCATAGAACATTCTAAAAGGTAAAATAATAAATGCTATCACTCTAATCTGGCTCCCGACCGTTGTTAAAATAACCCCGACACATATGTCGCTCGAGTTAACGCTCTTTTGTAAACCGTATCAAAATTAAGATAATGGATAATGTCCGACGAAATTTCTACTTTATTATTAGCTTCGTACCTACCTCTACAGCTGTCGTGTTTTGTTATTTTTTGTGTTGGAGTGGGCAGTGACCGACCGTTATAGATTGGTGCGGTCCCATAACAGGTAATAAGCTTAGAAATTGGTAATGACTATATAAGCTATGATACGTGTACTCGCCTGGCTGGTGTAATTTTGAATTATGGCTTCATATCCTTCGTCTAGTTTATGATACGGAACGAGATTACATAAATTATTAACCGTTTTGATCTTTTTAGTAAAATTTTGTAGGTATATTTTTATCACTTCAGAAAAATGTGCCAGTATACTGGTCGTTGACACATGTCACAACATTTTACTATTGTTTGTGTACAATTTATATTTTGATGCTGCCTTACAACGGTTGCAAATGCAGCGACACATTGGATTTCATTTGTTTAATTGAGCAACCAAATATTTGGCCTGAATCTGTCGATGTCGTTAGTTGTTCTCGTTCTGTCAATACGTCCACTAATAAAGGACAACATGACGCTTTGTCACCGGAAAAATTACACACAACATTGTGGCTTATTTCCTTTGTTTAGGAGCCAAAATCGTTTCCGATGGCGTGAATTGTTGTTGCCAGGATTCGGCTGTGCAATTGGCAGGTCGTAATCAATAGAACGAGAGCTCGCTAATGTCACTAATTTTGCTCGTCACTAGATCTATTATACCAGCAATTAGGTCGTGTATCTAATGCCTCTGTGTTGTATGTAGAATATTAAATTTGTATTAAGCTAATTGCTTCATTGATATAATTTAATCTACTGTCCAAAGCTCAATTGCGTTCGATTAAGCCAATCTGAATACAGACTTTGTTGAAACTCTCAGCAAATATATTTTATATTGTTTGATGCTTCACCAGTTGTAAACTCTTTATTGTTCAGTTTTATGACTGGTATGCTTCAAGTCTCATAGTCAATTTTATGTGAGCAAAGATTGTGGTCAGTTTAGCCTTATTTGCAAAAGAATAGTTAAACACGTTTTAATAAACATTATAGAAAAAATACACGTAGCTAGTTCTATTCGTGTAAGATTTCCACCAATCGTTGGACATAAAAGTGAAAATAGAAGTAGTTTACATAACTTACCTAATGAATGAAGTGTTTCTAATTAATTGATATTCCGGTTCGGTCCAATTTCGTCACAATTAGAGACGATAGGTCTTCCGAAGTCACCGAAAGCGCGTGATTCTCTCCAAACCGACTATAAATCGTCTGTAAATGGACGAGCAGTTTCACAATAAATATCCGATCTAACACCGTCTTCCTGCCCACGCTCATAATTCACAGAGAATTATTGGTATAAATTAAATAAACATCTCAAGTGAGACATTTACAACGAATATCCAAGTCACTGCAAAATTATTAATAGAAACGGTCAACTCCTAGGACATTTCTGATCTTAATTGGGCGAGTCGCAAAAGGTGCAAGATTTATAAAGCAATACCACGATGAGGCAAATCGAATCAAGCCATTACTTCTTAACGACCCCAATAAACTAAGATCAGTCGTATATTTCGCAATAATTCTAAAAGCAAAGATACACATAGTGTTCGATTATTGTGGTTGTAAACCTCTCGATAGCGCCGAAGTGGGTGTTAAATCTCTTCCTGATTCTCTTACGTCCAAACGAGCATGGTCGTGATAAAAAGAGAGATTTTACGATACGAGAATATTTAAAACATTGTTCATCTTGGGTGGCCATATAACTGGCTCGACGTGATTCCTTGGTCTAATAAACACTTGATGTGTGTTTTTCTCTGCGTGTTTATTTTCTAATGATAGAAAAATCTGTTTGGGCCCGTGTTTTGATAACAGCATTTGAATCGTCAAATCTTTTTTCAATGGGCTTATAAAAATATTCTGGTGGAGTTTTTCTCTCGAGTAGAGTCGACGGTGCTTTATTTTTTTTCATTGTGTCGACGTAATATTTCATCTTCGAGACATCTGTCAGGTGGAACAAGATCAAGTTTGTCGCTGTCACTGGTATTAATTTCCCTTTGCTCTCTCTCTTATTGACTGCGATTGGATTATTTCCGTCGCAACTTTTCACGTCCCGGGAGCTTTAAAATGAGATTCGTATTCGTTTGGAGCATTTTATTTTAATCGAGTTATTTGTTTTGGAATTTGTTTTGAATTTACAAACATCGTCTTAGTTAGGAATTTTGTTGTTAAATGTTCTTTGAAGGCGGTTGCATTTTCCAGCAACCGTTTTATTAAATTGCCCATTGGGTTATTAGAAGTGCCGATTTAAATATGTTTTAAGTGAGTAATAGTAAGACTTGGTACTAAGCGACTCACAGACTGTAATTCAGTGTTATTAAAATATGAACGTCATAAGTATTGAGTACGTAATATTTTACTGAAACTTTAAAATACCGGGACAAGAATATGTAATAACTTGTACATTAGGTTACAGTCAGCATGAAAACAGAGAGATAGAAAGATCAAAAACAAGGTTTTATAGTTTTGCAGGTTCTTATCAAACCTCATATTTTCACACCTCAGCGTGACAACACTAACAATAGACAAATAAATTTCTCAACGTTGCCGCGTTGCGTTGATGCATTTTATTATTTCACCTCAAAAATTTGTGTCATAGAACCACTATTTTATCGTTTTATCACAGACAGAGGTGTTTTGATGTATTCACAATTGATAAAGCTACGACATTATTCATTACTTATTTCGAAACTTATTTATCTAAGCATTTGTCAATTCACTGCCCAAACAACCTGTAGGCAGTGTCATTTTTGATAAGATTCGTACAATAGTTTGTTGTTCTTACAGCTAACAAAGCAAAAATTTTGTTCTCTAATAATCATTGCACCAGTGGACTGTATAATATGAACTAATATAAGTACTTAAAACAATTTCGACATAGAGTGATATAGGCACATCAGCAATCTGCTGCTCACCCATTAATCAAATAAATAATAATTTGTTTCATAGCTTTAAAATATAGTTCATAAGAAAAATGAATTGAAAATCATGTATATTGTTTTGATTTTACCACACGTCGAGATGATCCCAAATATTTATTCTACAGCAAAAAGTGACAGGAACAAAGACATCCCGAGCGCTATATACATCTCCATGACACCGTTTTTCGCTCACTTGTTGTTTTCAGCAAAAACTGTTGTTCACTCGATCCCAGTTTTTGCTCCATCCCTGACAAGTTACTCTTCACTCGAATACGTTCTGAATAATTACATAATTACTTCTCTCGTCTTGTTGCTGTTGTTTTTGGCGGTGAAACTTTTCCAAAATACGAAGAGACAATTAAAAGTACCTAATTGACGTACTTAGTTGGGAAGTTAGGCAGATTTGTTAATTAAAACATAAATCAGGGGTCTCGAGATTGCGTTACGCAGAAATTATTAAAGAAAAAGTTTGTGTAATTGGCTTTTATCTGAATCAGACGGAATATTTAGGGGTGACTTTTTTTATTTAATAGGCAGATGAAATATCCACTGCCTTGTTTAAAAGATATATTTTATGTACTTTGAAAGAGATAAATAATAGGTTTAGGTACCTATTTCATGATTATTTTTTAGAACAATCTCATTCATATGACTACTTAACCCAATTAAAAAAAACTGAATTTTAATCTTGATATAAAATCATCGTAAGAACTTTAATTTCAGTAATATTTTAATCTTAATGACAACGCCATCTGTTTCCCAAAAAGATAATTAAAGGCGGCTGCCGGATATCTGAACCATCTTCTCGTTTCATAATCTCTGTATATGTCAAGGGACGAAACAGCGAAATGAACTGTCAACTGGGACGTCCAAATCCAATTTATTGTTCGGCTTACAAACGCAAAGATTCAAATTAACCTTGCCTGTCTTGCTTTTTGCAGCCTGTCGGTAGGGTTGTCTCTGTCAACATTTAAAATTTAATTGTATTAATTTTTAATTGAATTACTCTTTAATATCATTATTGATGCGGTAAAGAACTTAATTTCATATTTATGTTAAGCTGTCGACGATTGTCTTAAAAAAATATATCAATTAGCAACAACCATTTAATTTTACAAAGCAATTTTTTTATTTCTATAGTTTTTTTTATTAATTGTCTAGATTCCTTGATAAAACTTAATAAAGTAGATGTGCACAGACAACCTTATAAACCGGTTTTGTGATGTGAATATTTTGCTCTGCTTTTGTTATTTAATACCAGCAATTAAGATTCATTTTTACATGAAACAAAAAACCTTCATCTGACTTGTGAAATGATGACTTTCTTAAATGAATAGAGTAGATCATTTTAATTGCCCATTTTGCAATTCTTTTAGATCTCAAACACTTTAGAAATTGTAGTCTCCCATGTTGATTTGCTAAATTTGTACCGTTTATCATTTGATTATGCAAGTGTATTTCTATCTGCATTAGTAAATATATAAATTCTATTTTCTAACTTTTTCCACATTCCAAAGAGCAGCTTATTTATGGGTTTATTATTAGCTTAGTAAGTTTGTAGAACTCCCTGCCTGACTCTCTGTTCCGCACTATGATCCAGCGATCTTTAAAGCGAGAGTGAATCGGTTCTTATCGGGTTAGCACGCTCCGTCTACGGCCATAGCCTTTGCTTACTATCAGGCAAACTATGGCCAAGTGCAAACCCATTCTAGTTAAAAAAAAGTTCTATAGTAATCAAATTAAATGTCAACATCGCCTCGTAATCAAAAACGATTGTAAACAACAACAAAGTATCCCTTGAAATCCAAACAAAAACCTAAAGACTTAATAACGTTGATCACTTTACTTCAACGCATCCTAATCCAACTGACACTGTCGCCAATCTTGAGATACTTTCTCGAAGAGGAAGAACAAAAACACCTAATCAATCAATTGTAATCCCTACTAAAGAAATCAAACTGGGAGTAGAAGGAATTGCGTTGACAAACGACACAGTAATTGTTCCGGATAATGGGGTGAATGGACGAGCTTACAGGCAATAGACTCCTTTTTATTGTGAATTATATACTCAAATATGTCTAATAAATGGCACGCCTGGTACTTATATCGATTGATGGCTTGATGGTATAAATGTACACAGTGATTGAGCCATTTGTCAGGGATAATTTATAAGGGCAACCTTTTTTGATTCGTTTTAGTGACATTAGGGTAAAATGCATGTCTAGTAGCAAAATTTGAGACATTATTTTTATTGGACTTTAGAAAATTCATACTATACGAGCGCTTAATTGAAATACCTGCACCCTGCACATAATTTTTTTTTTATTAATAATGATAATGTTTATAAGGAATGGATAAACTTCCAATCGTCATAATATTAGTCAGTCTCATCTTTGCTTAGCATTCACCATGTAGCAAGCAGCGCAAGCCATCTCTTCCAGGCAACGAGATTGGGTGTTTCTTTAAACTATTGTCTACGAAGTGAATGAAGACGCAAGAAAAAACGGATCGGCTCAAACAAGCATTGCGATTGATGGGGCTGGAGACAGACGGAAACGATCTGCTGAGTTCTTGATTGAGGAAACTGAAGACAAGATAAGGATTTTGGCTGTTAGGAAATCTTTCTTTGGTTTAGGCAAGTCAGTTAGAATATTAATTGACAATGAATCATGAAAGCAATTCATTAAAAATATACCACAAATGTGGACATAATGTATGATGTTGTTGATTTTACAATGTGGCAAAGGAGTGTCTTGACAAGTTGCCAAAATGTTCAATCATTTCCTTAATTAGCCGACGAAATCTCGTTTATAGCGTACCATAAAGTCTGTTGATTTATCAACAAATCCTTCAAGGAATGAAGAGAGATCGCACTCATCGCGAAACAATGTCCTTTGTCGAATATACGAAGACATAAATTGCCATCGAACATAAAAGCAGCTGCAAAAAATCCCAGCGGATCCCAGGTCGCGCTTGATTTTAATAAGACGCGAACAGGACGGTGCATTCGGAAACCGAGTTGCCGACCATTAATTTTATTCAACTTCAAAGCAGGTGCACTTTTATTCAAAACTTCGCGGAGGTCCCGAATTTCCCCGCGAAAAACTCCGAGATTTACGACCGTAGACCCGCGATCTTTCGACGGAAAAAGTAGCGCTTTTAACGCTTTCAGAGCTCGAATGTGGTTTTTAGCAAGTTCCAGTAGCCAATTTAAATGTTGGATGTGTTTTACTCAATCTCTTTATAGGAGTTTAGGCCCGCTTCGGCGTCTGATGGGTGATGGCTCATTGTTTCGGTTTGACTTATTTTACGAGCCGCATGGATTTCATTTCATTTCATTCATGGACTTTTTATCTTTTTGGAATATTAATTTAACGATTGGCATTATCTTTAGACCCGAATTGTTTGCTGGGAATAATATTCACGTACATATTTTGTAAGTTTTGATGACTTTTCAATGTGGAATTTAGTCAGATTTGTCTGTAACAAAAAAAACTATTTGATGTAAAAATAAAAGATTTGTGTTTCTTATTCAATCACCTAGTAATGTAATTATGTATTTGTAAATCTATATTTAGATTATTAATTCAATTTGTGCGAACCATGCCACACTGCTTTATCATAAAACGACCTCATGTATCTTCCAAACATTATAAAAACCCAACCAACTTAACAAGACAACAAAGACTCATCAAGTAATGTCTAAGAAAAGTACTCCTAGACACATAAGAAGCTTGTATCACTACATAGATAGGAGTTCCACTCCCAAGGCCCCCATCCTGTTCAAACTCAATTTGGGAAACTTAAGAAAAACCGCAGAAGCGTTCATCCACAATTTACGATCCAGTCAGTTTGTTTTTGCGGTAATACCGAGCTCGGGTCCGAGCTGCTAAATCTGTAGGCATGTTTCGGCATAAAAAGTTTGCGCCATTTTGGTGCAAAACTAAAGATATTGCATCTGAATTTTCTAGTACTTTTGTTTGAGTAAAAATCAGGAAGGAAGAGATTTCCACTGCTTAATTTCAAATACAAGATATTACATTTGTACGAACATCATTTCTTTTTATGTTTAACAAAAATAAATCAGCAAGCAAATTCATAACAATATTCACTCTCTGGACTAGATATAATATTTTATAGAAAAAACTTAAATAAAAGATTTTTTATTTTTTAAAGAGCTAAAATAAATAAAAGCTGACGTTTACATATTGTGCCATACAAATACAACTCTGTAGGCTCTGAAAGTTTTCGTGTTGGCGTAAATGATTACCTCGTAATGAGAAATATTTTTGTTGCGGTTGATCAAAAGTTCATTTAACAAAACGATATAATTGAATTATTTTTTTGTCGTTCCACCTTGTTTCCCTCAACATGAGTCAAGGACATTTTCTAGCTGAACATTTGCTTAGGCGTAATGAGATTTTATGATCGGTTTATTAGAAACGTCACATGCGAAATTTGTATTTGTATATGAAAACTGATTGTACATGTTGTGAATGAATGTTTTAGTAATAATGTAATGAAATGGTTATGATTAAAAAAAAAGGTCTACTAGTTATAAGAACCATAAAAAAAATTCAATGAAGATATATGATGATTATGATAATATAATTTAATGTGAATAGTTAAGCTCTTGAACAAATTAATGATAAGTTGTACGAATATTCATTTATGTACGATACATACACACATGCTATATTTTTTTCTTTTGTATGTTCTTTTTTTCGCTTTTTTATCTTTTTTTTTTTTTTTTACTTTCTTTGTATATTGTTTTTTTACATTGAACATTTATAATTAGTAAGTATTGACATTAAATATATTTGATTCATTATCTTTTTCGCATCATTAAAAACTTGCAAGAAAACAGACAGGATATTCGTATTGCGTCGATCAAAATTTAATATGATTTTGTACCTACCAACACTTTAATGTACTGTATAGATGACTGCGCTTCTGAATTATTTTATTCGTATAACTTCATACACATCTCCCATCTCGCTCTATTTATCATATTCTTCATCTTCTCTCTGTCTCACAACTTGTGACTACCGCCAAAGAGTACTTTTTTTCTTGAAGCCAAATCACGAATTCGATCAAACTGTACGTGCGTTTAAAATCCGTCAAGGCTCATAACAGCATAGCATTGACATAGCAGAGTAAGTGACAACTCTTGACAGTTAAGTCCTACAAGAATAATAAGTTAAGACAGATAGACCACACTTTATCGAAACACCAACGTACATAAATAATGAATTATTAATAGATAAGATGAATTGAGCTTAGCCTTGACTATAATAAAAAAAGTTAATGTCAATAAATTAGCTCCAGCCTAGGTATTATTAAATAACATAATATGTACTCGAAATAAGACTTGCATGATAAGATAATAATTAATTGCGTACTGAATACCGCAGTATCGCGTTTGGTACCCACACGGCACAAGCAAATGTCCATTTTCAATTTCCTTCCTGGATCCTTCCCCCCCGGACGTGCTGGTAGTCAGTCAAACAGATAGTTGCTCCACAAATTTAATTAAAAATCTCCTGCTAAACCAATCGACCAGTGAAACAGTAGTAAGAGTGTCACTTCTACAGTGTTGTTTTACCATTGGATTGATAAAGTGAGGACTAAAACAACAGAAAAAGGTGCGTAAATCAATAAAATACCATTGGACATAAATGGTGTGTTTACTCAGATACCCTCATTTTTAATTAATCTGAGTACGCGGTCGCCGATCGCACTGAGCAACGAACTGAGAAAGCGCCTGACAAAATACGCATAGCTGGTAGCTGGTAGACAGCGCTGGCCACACGATCCTTCAGGTACCGATAACATTTACTTTGTCGTTGTACCTGGTTGTTTACATAATGCCGCTTAATCGCACGCCACCAGATACTTCATTACCTTCTACGGCTTATTCTACACCTCAAGGAATTATTGGCATTCACCCTGCTAGTAATAAGGAAACAGTAGAAAGGGCACTAAGTACTGCTTCTTCTTTTGTTGACCTAGACAAAACGAAACCTAAACCAAACCGTAAACCTCGACTTACAGTAGGAAAATTGGCCAAGCGCAAGCACCCAGATACTGTTTGTACAGTCGGTGGCGAAGACATCTCAAAATCTGATTTAATAGAAATGTTAGCTGCACTAGAAGCCCGTCAAGATAAAAAATTTGATTTGATAGTCGATTCTATCCAGGGAGTGAAAACATCAGTTGACTTGATGGCCCAAAAATATGAAGAAGCTAACAATAGGATTCACATTCTAGAAGAGGAAAGTAAACACGACAAAAAAGAAATTGAGCAGTTAAAAAATCAGGTCGAAATCCTGCAACGCCAAAGTCGGTGTACTAGTTTGGAAATTAGAAACATTCCTGTCCAACCCAGAGAAACGAAGGAGGACCTAGAAAAGATTATTTTTACGGCAGCCCAGACCCTCAACGTGCCACTCCAGCGATACGAAATAAAAGACCTGCGGCGTATAAATAATAAGTCAGACAATAAACCAATAGTCGTTGACTTTACTACAACTAGCACGAAAGAAAAATTCCTGAACTCATTCAAACTATTCAACAAGGAAAGAAAAGAGAAAAGACTTTCTACTATTCATTTGAACATAGGTGGGCCAAGCAAAACAGTTTATATGTCTGAAAATTTGACACAAAACGAGCGCAAGTTATTTTATCTTGCGAGAGATTTTGCAAAACGCCAGGGTTTTGACTATTGCTGGTCTTCCTATGGTCGTATTTTCCTTCGCGAAAAAGAGGGTGCCCCGCTAATACGAATCAACCAAGTCAGCGACCTGGAAAAACTGGAATCAAAATGACTAGTCTCACCTTGTTATGACCTAATCAACCTCAAACTGTACCGAATTATAATTTTAACACATATATTGATTATATTAGGTTTAATATTTCCTTATCTATTCAACTACTGTTGTTCTCCTAAGCTAATTAAAAATATAAGTTTTCTCTTAAACATAATTAGATTAATTAGCATACCTTTGTATTTTGTTAATATAATACACAGACTTATCTTGTCTTGTACTACTGAAAACTATGTACTAATCGTCTACTATTACGCGAGTGTCACCTCATCTGATACATTACCTATTATACTACATAATAACATAATACTCACCGCCTGTTATGCTAAGCTGTATAACCAATCACCATTCAAACCACAACAAACAAATGAAACACAACACTCAAATACTAGTTCACACAAACACACTTTAATACAAAACTTACCTTTATTAACCTACATACAACAATTGAAAACACTAAATCGATACTGTAAAAATTCTTCAGCATTTATGTATGTCTCGTATGATCATTCAGACGAATACCTAAACACCATCGTTCCATACTATAACAAAGTAATGTGCTCCCGCGGCGCTTGTACTGCGACTGTGGCACTATCCTACCTGCTGATTATATTACTATTGCTTACTTTAGTTCCACAAATCAGTTCGTTGTCTCAAATATATATATATGCCCACGCATACGTGCTTATAAAGCGAGATACCTCCAAATACTTACCTGCGAGCCATCTATTAGAAAAAAATCGTCAATACAACTTTAGTTTTAAGTACAAAAATCTAACACAGGTTTATTTATTCCTGTGTAACTATTACAAACATTTCTATAGCAGCTAAACAATGAATAACCTGGATTTATTGCGTTGTATTGACGACTCGATTCTAATAGATAACTCGCTCGCTCGCTCGGCAGAGGAATGCCGTGGCTTATTAGGTTACCATGCTAACCAAATAACAATAATTGCACATAACATTAGAAGCATACGTAAAAACTTCGATAGCTTTTTAGTATTTCTCGCCAGACTCGATTTCTGTCCAGATGTTATTGTCCTTTCTGAGACGTGGATCGATGACAGTTTTAATAAAATAGACTTAGAGAATTATGATTGTTACGCATCAAAAATCTTGCGTAACCAAAATGATGGTTTGGTAGTATTTGTAAAAAAAGGTCTTGGTATTACCGTGGAGGAACCTCGATTTGAAGACGCGAACTGCCTTGTGTTAAATCTCAGATCTGAACTCAGTATTATAGCAGTTTATCGGTCTCCGTCAACTAATAACACTGTGAAGTTTTTGGCGTCACTTGAGAACACTATCCAATCCATTAAATCTCAGTCTTGTATTATCACAGGTGACATCAACATCAACATCAAACCTACCTCGCACAGCAAAAAAACAAACTCATATCTAGAATTGACTAGTCATTATGGATTCATACCAGGTCATGTTCTTCCTACGCATGAAGACTCCTGTATAGATCACACCCTTATTAGAACAAAAAAACCCGCAAAAGTAGTTGTTTGTAACTCAAATACGACGGATCATCTCTCAATAATTACTGGAATTGATAGCATAGGCACTAAAATACTAACGACACACAAAGACATCAAAAAAGTTAACTATGAAAGACTTACTGAATTTCTAAAAAATACAAATTGGGACAAATTATATGATGAAACAGATGTTAACCGAGCCACTCAATATCTGATTGATACGATACAGTTAGGTCTAAAAAAGCATACTACCCTCAAAAAAGTAAAGAACTCTGAAGTTATCTTGAAACCATGGATGACTAAAGGTCTTTTAAGATGTTCAAAGCACAAAGACTCGTTACACTTGCAAGCTAGACAATTTCCTGATAATAACATTCTGCAAACTTCATACAAAAGATACCGCAACTTCTACTACTCCATTGTTCGTGATTTAAGGAATCAACATGACTCTGAGCAAATTAAATCTAGCAAAAATAATCCGAGAAAACTTTGGAACACTATAAATACAATCTGTAATCTAAAAACTAGTAAAACTAAATCCAACGATCTTCTCTCAATTAAACCTTCAGAATATGATTCCTTAAATCACATTAACAATTTCTTTTCAACAGTGGGTAAAGAGCTTGCACAACATACCTTAAGTCGCCTAAATACTACTGAACATCACCTAGCTGATCATACAAAACTGGATAACTCACCTGCTCACTCTTTATACCTTACGCCAACGGACCCTTTCGAAGTTAGCAAAATAATTGCAAATTTAAAATCTGCGTCCGCTCCTGGGTGTGATGGGATTACAAACGAGTTGTTGAAACGAGCCGTGACTATATTGTCACCACCATTAGCTCATATATGTAATCTCAGCATGCTTCATGGCACTGTACCCGACTGTTTCAAAAAGGCTGACATATGCCCGATACATAAATCTGGCTCTACAACAATTGTGTCCAATTACCGTCCCATCTCTCTGTTGCCTGCGTTGTCTAAAATATTGGAAAAACTGGTAAACCAGAGACTACTATCGTTCTTAGAAAATAACAACTTACTTTCTCCAAATCAGTTTGGCTTTCGAAGGAATATTTCAACAGAAGATGCGGTCGTATCACTCGTTAACCAAATTTCATCTAATTTGGACACCGGAAAAAAGTCCCTGGGGGTGTTTCTTGACTTGGCCAAGGCCTTCGACACAGTATCTTGGGTGATTCTACTCAGAAAGCTAGAATCCTTAGGAGTGCGTGGGTCTGCCTTAAATTGGTTTCGATCATACCTCACCAACAGGAAACAAAGAGTACGTCTCTCAGACCATTTTAGTGAGTATGAAACGCTATCTTTCGGCGTTCCCCAGGGAAGTGTACTCGGGCCGACACTCTTCTTGACATACGTGAATGACCTCTGCGAGGTCAAGGTCAACCAAGGTCATATTTTTACTTTTTGTGATGATACTGCGCTAATATTCCACGGAAAAGATTGGCCAGAGGTCATTAACGTAGCTCAACAAGGACTTGCCCTAATTTCAGACTGGTTGAGTAGCAACCTACTTACACTCAACACTGACAAAACTAAATTTGTGACCTTTCAATCAACCAACAAAACGTTGCCTAGAAATATAGATATAGCACTTCATTCTTGTGGAATCCATTCAAATGAAAGCTGCTCATGTCCCAAACTAGAACGAATAAGCAAGATTAAGTACCTTGGAATAACCCTAGATCACACACTCAAATTCGATTCACACATATTATCACTAAAAACCCGTCTCCGCAAAATGCTACACGTCTTCAAAAGATTAAGTTCATTAGCTGACCCTCAAACTATGCGAACCGTGTACATGGCATTGTGTCAATCAGTTCTCAGCTACTGCATCACATGTTGGGGGTCAGCCGCTAAAAAACACTTAAAAAAGGTCGAAGTAGCCCAAAGAGCAGTGCTAAAGGTTGCCTATAAGAAGCCATTCAGACACCCGACCCATGAGCTTTACCAAGAGACAAAATTTTTGACGGTTAGGCAATTATACATATTGTTCGTGATCCTTCGGTTCCATAAAACTGCCCCAGTCACAGCTCTCACTACGAAACCAACATCGCGCCGCAACACCTGGAACATCCCCGCCACCAACACACGACTAGCACAACGTGCGTACTATTACAAAGGCCCTGCTTTATACTCCAAATTCGAATGTGAACATAACCTACTTAATACTACCAGATTTGTCTGTAAAAAGAAAATCACCACCTGGCTACAAACATTAAACTACCGGGACACGGAATCATTATTACAGTTCGTATCTTGACTAGCACCAACTACCGTTTGATAACACTCAAATATACTACATCACACACACTACATCACACACACAGACATCAAACACCACCGCGTATTCTAGAGGTTATAATTAAAACGTACTGTATAATTTAAAATGTAACAAGTACTTAATTAAGATACTGTTTTATTTTCAAAATTGTTTGGGAGGTGCCAATAATGAAACCAAGTTACACATATCACTAGTGTGGCTCAGACTGACCAAGTCTTACAACACAGGCTTAGCCTAGTGTAGGATGTGGAATGCCTGCGCCACACACAGCGATTATCTTATATAGGTATCTTAGCCTGCAACATAAGTACATGATCTCTTTCTTGGCGCCTACCAGTCATAAACACACGAAAAACTGATCTTATTATGTTTTAACTATATAAATCAAAGTATTACCCTAAGGAAGAGCCTACACTCCACAATACAGGTTCATTACATCCTAGTGTGGAGTGTAGTGATCAAATTGTATTAGAACCTAAGTTTTTGACCAATAAAGTTATCTTATCTTATCTTATCTATCTTAATTTTACAATAATTGTGTTGAATTTGTTTGGTGTATATCAGGTGAGATACATACTCAATGTTTGAAGTTTAGATTGTTACTTTCGCTCACAGAAAGATCTGTTTATGCCAGTCCATTGCTGTACAATGTCAATTCATCACAGGCGATGTGGTTTGATGTCGTAATCTAGTGCTCGGCTCTCAAAGCGGAAAAAGTTACCTTTTTGTCATTTCTATGTTAGTTTTTCGGTAAAAAGTTGTTTTCATTTGACGCTCTTTTGGTACGCGGGCGCGTGCTTTTAGTTTTTTTTCGTTTCTGGGTCATGACGATTCATTCGTGGTCAAATAAACGGTTTTGTTACAAATTTAGTGTGACGTGATAACTAAAGAATGCTTACATTCGTTTAAAGATCAAAATTTTAATAATTATTTTTATTATCTTTAGAAGATAAAATCAAGTAGGTAAGTGTTAGTCGAGATCGAGACAAAAAATAAATGGCTTGGTGTTTACAAAAAAATAATAAAAAAACAAACAAAACAGTACAAATGATAAAACATTCTCCATTAACTAACTACGTAGTTACACATTTCACTGATAAAAATGGTTCAATTCGTCATTTAATCGAATAAAAACATAACATCAATGTTTTGGTAGTTTTGATTAATATTACACATTTTTTTATACTCCTACTTACTTTGATTTGTATTCCACATCTCGCTATACTAAAAGATATTCACTTTATCTTTTCGCGTCAAAATGCTGCTAAAATTATTCAACACATCTCGAAGCTTCTGAATGCCGCTCGTCAGATGTTTTGTCATTCGTTTAGCGATATCAAAGGATGGCATTGTCTATGGAATTGTTTTGTAATGTTTTCTTGTCACGGATCTTGGCAAATATAGATTTTGAATGTGTGAAGCGCGGTGGGTGGCAGATGTTTATTAGACAGTCGATGTGTGGATAGGTGTGTAAAGTGTAATGTGTATGTAAGTACGTATATTCATTGTGCCAGAACAAGGAAAGAAGAAACATTCACATTCATTCATCGTTATCTAGTACCCACGACACAAGCGTTTGCTTAGTGTGGGGCTAGATGGCGCTGTGTGCAATGTCCCGGAATATATATACATATATATATTTATTTATTTATTGTTCATATTTTATGTTCTAAACTACATACTTTTGTAAATTTTTGAAAGATGAATTGATGAAAAAAATTTAAGCAAATACTTTCTTCAGTATTATGAGATTTTCAATATATGTGTCTCGTAAAAACTTCCTTGAAAGTTTGCCGCTATCATCTACGCACAATATATGTGTCTCGTAAAAACTTCCTTGAAAGTTTGCCGCTATCATCTACGCACAATTTTTTTCCAAATTTTTGTTTACCAACATATCCTTTTATCTACCTCAGATCACGTATAAAGAACGTAGAAACCCAATTTCATAATGTTCCCTTTTATACATCGCGGCAAACTAAAGAGAACAGAAGGTCGCAGACTTTTTTTCTTTTATGTCTGCAATGCTCATTCGTGTTTATGACCAAAAACTCTCTGTTTGACTGCACAGCAGAAATGATAATAAACCTGAAAAGATAAAACTACGTACATAGGTACCTATTTATTTCTCTGAGGTAGTTGCGCTGGGTTGTGAATTCGCTGAAATTATTGTGGGTATAGTCTAATCCATTGTTACTTTTATTTTCATTGGTCTAATTTATCGAATCTTGTGTAATCCGTAGAGAACTTTATAAACATTTTTGAGTTGGTTTGGATAGCTGGAATTGCCGATAAGCTAGCTTGTACAAAGACTAGCTTCTCTTAATTTAACCGAACATTATTATTTGCTTTTATACAATTATTTTCATCATTTGAAGGCATTTGTGAGTATAATTTACTTATACAATTATTTGATGAAGTATAGTGATAACTAATTTAAATATACTAACTTAAACCTATTATTATGAAATAAGCATCGTACATGAGTACGATGCTAGACCTACTTACAGCGATTCGAGGCACAAAACTTCGTGAGAAACCTCTTTGAAATCCAAATTCTGGCACATTAATGTAACCGCATCACTTTGATTTGTCATGAACACGTCTCTAACTTCACAAATATGAGCCCATAATGTCGTACGTGGTTGGATTGGGATGCATCCCGTTGGATCCAGCGAGCCAGGCATGTTGTGCTGTAAGTTTGTTTCAAACTCTCGAGTTTGGATTGGCGCTGTTGAGCTGAATATCAATGGATTATCGGACTAATTACGGCGCAATGATTGGGAACTAGAATTGAAATTAGATAACTTGGTTATTTGAGGTTTGTAGTTTATCTGTGCTGAGTTGAGACTTTCTTTGTTGCTAAAAATATATGATAATCAACAACAACAGCTTAAATATCCCATTACGGCAAAGTTTCTTGGCTTTAAGAATATAAACGAGTATAAAACCGGCTCTGTTTAATATTTTATACATCGTATCAATAAACGAGGCTTTACATGTCATTTAATGACGACAACCAAAGCCGCTAAAAAGCCGAGAGTACCTACGTTAATCAAAAAATGTCTGTATTTTAGAAGCCTATTGTACGATAAAAGTATGTTAAAATATGAGAGCCTTCTTCACAAACAACGTATTCTCGGTAAAGTAGCTAAAATTGAACACGAAGTTTAATCACAGCCAAAACTTCCTTACTTCCCAAACATTCAAAATTTGACTTAAATTTCTTGGAAATAAAGTCTAATCAGCGTCAGCAGTTTGCATTCATTTCTAATAGCTTCCTAGCTCAGGAGTCACGTACGTATCTGCAAATTGGCATCGCTTGAGGTCTTAATTAAGTCGATTCGGTTTTTAGAGCGGTGGTGGCGCCGTCCTAGTAAGAAATGTGGCCGCATTCATAGTTGGAGAAGTTTGATATGAGTTGCATGATTAACAATGAAATAACAGTAATAAGATAAATTGTATTCTTGGGTATAGCTCTGTTTTGCTGCTTTATGTATTATTCTTAAATCTAATTGGAAAACATACTGTACTAGAAATATCAAGAAATAATGACGTCGGATATGGTTAAAATAAAACAATTAGTATGTATGTAATATTACGCACAATTTACAGGAATAGGTAATGGAAGGAATGCTGTCTAGATATCTAAATCAATTCAACTAATTTACATCAATTTATGTCAGACTACTCTTCAAAGATTTTTTTTTAACTAATAACGTGTTTGCACTTGGCCATAGTTTACTTGATAGCAAGCAAAGGCTATGGCCTAAGATGGAGCGTGCTTAAATACTCACAGTTCTTTAATAGCAAATCAATCTACCACAAACCAGTTGAAATAGCTACAACCGTCTTGTGGGTCGCTCCATTTTATTCGTGTAAATGGTCCCTCGACGTCCAAAGGAAAAAACACAAAGTATTTATCAAAGACTTCGCTTTTGTTCTACTTTGATCTGAAAGAATGCAAAAGGGTAATGGGCGATTATGAAGCGAGTGAAATAGCAGAGTTTCTACTCAGAGAAATGTTTATTATAAAGGTTTAAAATGAAAAACAATGTCGGCGTTTTGAACAATTTGAACCGTTTTGAAAGCGTTTGTTGCTAACTTTGAGTATTTTGAGATGAGGATTTGTATAATTATTGCGCTGGATAACAATTAATTTAGCCAGTAGAATTTTTGATCTGCCATTGTCTCTCAAGAACATTTACGAATTCCAACTATTCATTATAAAATGACTTAATTTTAAATAATCTTTCGGTATGATTTATTGACGTGCTATGAATACAGTTAGGAATCACAAAAATACGTATTTTGTGACCCAGGGAAGGTTCCAGATAAGAATACTGACAATCACTGTATTATAGTTCCCGTAAGGCATGATTTAATTTAGTTTAGTAGGCCAACCGGGACGCGCGTGCTGACTCGTCCTCCTGATGATGGAAACCTCAGATTTCCGAAACTTGTCGAGCTAATTTTTCGACGTAATTTTTGACGTAAGTGCTAGCTGGTTAATACAACTAAATTAATACTGACAATCTTTTGCACAATTACTAGGACTGACCACGACATAACCACTCATAAACATCGTTCTCAGCTGGTTTCATCCGACTGCTGAGTCAAATTCCATCATATTCTAATCTCATTCATGATTCGCAAATCGAATCATAACAAATAAACACACGCACTGAAGTCATAAAATACTTCAGAGTCAGAAGAGCAGTGTAACCCAATTTTTGGACACAGGGCGAGCTCTCGAGCCGTCGCCGTTCCAAGTAGGTACATATCCGTTACTGCTCGTGCCAAGTGACTCCTGCCAAGGCCTGGCCTGTAGGGGTGCTTGTAGTACAGGAAACTGGAGCTATGAAGATGGGTAGATATTTATAAAAATATTTACCGAATGGGTAAAAAAATTTAGTTTCACGAATAGCTATCCTCTCTAGAAGACCAATCTCTCGTATCCCTGAAATGAACCATCATTGTCAATTGCATAATACGCCGTCTTTTTATGCCAGTACTATATGTTTTACCCTGGTTTGTTAGATGACATCGAAAACTTTTAAGGCTATACTTAGGTATAGCCTTAAAAATTTTCGAAAAGGCTATACCTAAGTATAGCCTTAAAAGTTTTCGATGTCATCTAACTCCCGTAGTCATGGTTTTTCTGCACTTTGTTTAGCAAGAGGCTGATAAACACCATAAGTTATTTGTCATCGTTCGGTCGTTTGTAATAAAATCAACAAACATAGTACAAATACTTATACAAACTTTCATCTCGATCATAAGGTTAGTGTGATAAATCGCTCAGCTTTATCGTCGAATTGACGACTAGTTTTCCAAATAAACAGACAACCCTACGGGGGGTGTCTTGGCAGCCATACAGGTCTCTCGCATATTGAGTTCAACCATTGAGCTATAATGTACTTAAGTACATTATAGCTCAATGAGTTCAACGTTTTGTTTGAGTGTAGAATGAGGCGCCGAATATATTGGTATCTTTCCAGTTTTTACATATCTGTGCGAATGTTATTCGTACTATTCTTTATTTCGTGAATGTTGAGATGCGATTTGAATGGGAATGGAGAGTGACTGGCGTCTTATTTGAGATGTGTTTGGTGATGATAAAACTTGTATGGTTTGGTATTTTAGTACTCTTCCTTCGAAGTGTTAACAACCTTTTTCTATGTTAGGTTTTCAGTAAGTGGCTCACTTTAAAAGATATTTGTGCTATTTTATTTAAGCCTGCCATGTCAGAGGATTTTCGGATGGTTTAAACCTTTTTGACATCAAATTAGAAACTTAATGATTTGTAATGAATTATGACTTACATGGATACTTAACTAGGAATTTGCCTGTATCTAGGCAACCTAAATCTGTAAGATATTTGAGAAGTTAACAGACCCTAGTGCCGACGAAGACAAGGCACTGTTTTATAATATAATATCTGAAAATACAAACAGAGCATCATTTCTTTTATTGGAAAATGAGCGAAAATAATCACGACCGGCAGGATCAACCATAGTACATCGATATGAGTGCTTGTCAGACATATTCTGACAGCACAAGTGGCGCCATCAGCCGCTTAGTCTGAAGTGTATGGAAATGAGTGTGGATTTTCGCGCCTGGCAGTTAGTAGACCGTATCCTAGTGGTTAAAGCGTTCCGGACGGTGATCGGAAATACGCAGGTTCGAATCCTGCCGGTCGTGATTATTTTCGCTCATTTTCCAATAAAAGATTAATTTAAAAACAACCATAGTGCAGGTTTAGCACTTAATAAATTAACTCAGAGCATCATCTCGATAAAAAGACATTTTTATCTCAACATTTTAGCTTAACTTTATCCAACGTTCCCAAATCGCCTCATATCCGAGAAACTTACAAGAAAGTAATTCCATCCAGCCTCCATCGATGTGTGCACAGTGTAAGGCTGAGTGAGGCGTGTTTACGTGTTTGTTCTGGTGTTAGCCCCGGCTTGGCTAATGGGACCGGTGGCGGTCCCCTTGTTCTTAGTTGCTGTGACTGTGCAGTGGGATGACATAGATAATTGTGTAGGACACAGAGTATCAGCTAAACCTTTGGTTTTCAATAATCAGTTTTATATACCTAAGTGTTGGTTATAAGAGTATAAAATAGTTTTGAAGAGTAAGAGTAGAGAGGAATGAAGAAGCGAATGTTTGAACTTATTATTTTGATAATGAGAAGGTAATTGTTATGTTAATGCTTTTTTTGTTATATTATGTTATCCAATAAAAATGTAAGTTATATGTTTCGCATATTCATAACGGCTTTGTAAAGTTAAATAAAGCAAAAAAAAATATATTGAAAAGCAACAGAGTACCTACCCCGCTATTCATGGAATAAATTCTTTATTCTTCTCTTTCAAAAAGGGTGTCCTACTGCTCCCTCGAAACTGTGATCTCCTCTAACTTCTGTACTAACTGCAAGCAATAACACTCGAAGCGGGTTACGCTCCGGAGGCACTACAAAAACCATAAGACCACCTACTTGGCGGTAACCTTTGACAATCAATACCCATTCTAACGTACCTACCTACCTTTAGACACATAGTGCATTATTGACTCTTAATTATTTAAGTCAATATAAGATATTTGCTTACGTGATAATTTTAACAAATTGAACGTTCATTAGGTCATTATGTTACTGCGATGTTTATTTATTCGAATAGTTTGTTATAAAACACATAATAAGATTATTATAACAAATAAGATATATTTAGTACATATAAGATAGCGTATAAGATTTAACATGTATAGACCAGAATAGAATTGATTAATTATTTGTTTCCAAAATAAAGGGAGTCGAATCGTCTACGCAGTGGGTGTGAGGACCGAGCCTCGTTTGCTTCTATGAGTTTATAATATGCTATTCCAAAATAAAGTAAAAAACACTAAGTTCATGTTATTTAAATTATCTAAAGGTCGATTTTTATATTAAAAAGGAAGTAAGTAAACCAAAAAACAAGACAGATGATTCTAGTGAGTGACACTTTCGTTAGGTACCTACGTTTTATCCAAACTTATTCATAACAGCAAAGCTAATGAACCATTATTTTAAGCGCATAATTCAATATAGACTACCCCTAAAATCATCAACAGACCTACATTAGAAAGCTAATGCTTCTGCTGTAGCTAAAACGCGTTCCTATGTTAACAGACGCTTCGTAAAATAACCATTGACTCTTCACACTATTTTAATCCCTATTACATAAGACATAAGATAGAAAATTGTGTGAAGATAAATGATGTTATAGTAAGGGTAGAGAATAGTACTCCGAAAGCAAATCTTCATAAGAGGAAACTAATTAACAGATCACGAACACGCCACGGATTAATGTTATTACGTATTAGGGTTGCCAGGATGATGTTACCTGGTTTCAGATGGAATTGATGGGAGTACCGAGAAACTTAATGTAGTACGGTAACATTTTGGTAAGAACGATTTCTGAGTAAAATTTCTGCCGTGGTAATTAAGTACTTACCTAACTGTACAATAAAATGTCGATAAAATATGTGACATATTGTCTCCCTTGATTTCTAGAGGAATAGTCAGAAAAAAATTTGATTGTTGTGACTTTTTAGAAGTAATTTAGAAGCCACATTTGTTTAAAAGTCTATAATGAAAACTTCATAATGCTGTAAGTTTGCTTAATTTAAATTTAGTATTTCTCTTTATGTGCAGTATTTTTCTAAAACGTTGTTTGTTTTGTGTTCATCAGCTGAAAATACGTAGAATATATTGTCACAAAGTCAGTCAGAAATAAACATGTCATATAAATATATGGTCATAATGGGAACCCTACGTAGCAAGACAAATAGGGTAAACCCTCGCTTTTGGACGTATAGTATAGGACTATAGAACAAACCTACTCCACACCAGTCGGAGTATTGACTTATAATTATAATTGTGTGGATATAATTGCGTTAGTTTGAGTAGATTTGTGGTTGTATTATAAGCAATTAATTTGTATAATTTAAGCAGTAATTGTTGTATTAATGTTTATACTAAATGTGTAGGTAATGTATATATATAAATTTAATTATACAAACGGTCCGTTTTATACAGGTAATACGAAATACGAAATTTAGATATCCACTCCATCATAGACATAATATTGCTTACCTATTTATAAGAACGTGCAAATAAATTATCTGTTCTCTTTTAACTATAACGAAATAAAATTAAACCCACAGAAATATATTCACGTTTCAATAATAAACGAGTATAACAACCCGAAGATTTACTGTTCATAAAACTCAAATTGAAACAAGCATTTTTAATTATAAAGTAAAATAATTGGCGAGATTATGCAGAACCCATTGGGGTAAAAACTTCTTCCTCTCTTCATTTTATCAACTGCGCAAAGTTCCGAGAATTGTTATTGAATTTAATAACACAGTTTCTATTTAAGGGGCAGTCGCCCGAGCACACTTTCATACTAAACTGTTGAGTATTAAAAGACAATCTCTCTAATCAACACAGATATAAAAAAGATTAGTAAAAAAACATTTAAAACATTTTTTTCGGTTTCTTCTAGGCAAGCGCGCTAGATCGTAGATTATAACGTTGCTTAATATCAGGCAAGATGTAGCCAAGCATAAGCCTATATCATGTAAAAATATAAAAATATTATCTGTGAAATGCACAATGTTTTATGTATGTCCAATTACATAAGCATTGGCCTGTATAAGCTTTAAAATTATGAATGATTGAGTGATGAGTTTAATCACAAAAAATTTTTATCTTACAAAGAACTCGCCTCCAGAAAACCAGCCACAAAGGTTTTGTGGTTATTTTCAATATTTTTCGTACAAAAAATTATGAAGCTATATGTAAAATTAAGATACTACAATTAGAAGCAAAATTGGATTTATCGACCAGTCTTTAAGTTTTATTAGGTATACATACAGTTTGTATGAACTTACCCACGGAACACTGCACCTTAAATGAAATTTCTATAATAATAGATTGTTCGTTTATTCGGTTTATATATTATAATTCTCCAATTACCAGTTTATCTGGGTTTGAACAGCCGCAGTATTAATTGTTTATTTGATAGCCGATTATAACTTGGAATTGTTTCTGCTATTTCTGTTGTGTTTTATTTGATTCTCTTGTTGTGATTCGTTTATTCTTCTTTGATTGTTTTTGTGTGTGATTAGTTTTGTTTTATTATGAATAGGAATGTTTGGTAATGTAAATACTTGTGTACAAGTGTAGGTTTATATGAATTGTATCTTAATGATCAAATAGCTATTTTTAAATCATTCAATTTTGTAACCATACATTATTTTGGGTTAAAATGAAGTAGGTACATAGTTTTGTGTATAGTATTTTGATTATAATTAACGACTAAGTTCTAGATCTACGTTTAGTTCTGGATATTAATTTTTATTATCATAAAACACTCGCCGCACTGGTTTACAGTAGGTTCTACGAGTAATTTGTCATACATAGCTAGGACTGAACATTGACTGACATGTCCTATTACACGGCATTGTCTAATGTAGTGTAGAGCTCAATCAATTTTACAATTTATCTTTTCATCATCTTCAGTTTTCTGGATTTACTAATATAACAGTATAACTAATTGAAAACTAAACCTAAGTTAAATAAAGTTAAAGTTAAAACCTAAGTATTATGTTGGCTAATATAACCAATATATTTATTAACACTAGGCAAACACACAATATAAGAATAAATATATACACTATATAAGAATAATAGGTAATACTCATACTATACATACTCACTCGTACTTATACCACTTATATAATCAGCATCATCCATGTCAATACGTCCGTTACTCGCAATAAATTCACACGAGAAATACCTATGCAATACCTGCAGAATGGCTTCGTTAGTTCCTCAAGAGCCCTTACCATTGTCAGCTCTGACAGCATCGAGTGGCAAGCCAAATGTTAATGATCGTTCAAACGAACGCTTTGAATGCCAGCGATGATGCAGAATGAGAATGTGACGTGGGATCGGTTCGTGGTAAGGGTGGGAACTTGAATGCAGATGTTAGTAATTATCGTGTCGTGGAAGTCGTTTTGAATTATGATGGTAACTGATAATTTGTTTAGTTGATGTTCTAAGTTTTTTAACACGGAGTAAGCCAACGTTTGTCTACAGCCAGCCTGATGTTAAGCACCACTGTAGTCTAAGATGTTGCACGCTTGCCTAGGAGAAACCTATTATTCATATATAAGCAATATATTATGTACGCTCTTGATCATATGGTCACTTGTATACGTATCGTTTCACAATATTTTGATCAGTCAGTAATCATAACGTCTATGTACAAAAAACATTGAGATCTTAACTTTATTATACCGTACTAAAAAAAAGAATTACATTCCCTCCTAAATTAATAATTTGAAGCTACATTTAGAAGAAATCTGAATCCAAACACGATCCATATATAGCCCGCAATTAAGTTATACTATTTACAACTTTCGAATACTTTGGAAGATTGTTAACAAACCGTAAAATTAGAATTCCTATCATAACTGTATCCATATTCCATAATCTCAGTCTCTAAACACCTCGAGACGGAACAACGGTACTTCAAAACATGTGAATCCTGGATAGTGATGGGTGATCTTTGTTTTAAGACATAATGAAGTAGGAGTATTTATTAGGATGTTTAGCAGATAAATAAATTATTATTATTTTAGAGTAAGTTGGTTTCTTCTAGACAAGCGTGCTACATCTTAGACTATAGCGGTGCTTAACATCAGGCAGGCTCTAGTCAAACGTAAGCCTATTTTGTGTAAAAAAAAAAGAAAACAAATTTTTATGTTAAGTATTAAGTACAAAATTCAACTAGAATTTTGTTGTTTTTTTATGATAAGATTTGGAAAGTTTTCCTGTTGGTTGATTTAATTAAGGTGCTAAAAGGTTTTCATTGCTGAACAAGTACTGACAAACTGCTATATTTTGAAAATTAATCGTATTAAAAATACGGAAAAATAAAATAAACTTAAAAAATGTTCCTAGATAAGTACTGTATTTTTTTTAATCGGTCCTTGGGAAAAATACTTAAAGCTACAGTTCCTTTCGTTTACAGTTCTATTATAAGAATTTTATAGATATATCTACCAAAACCAACCACACACCCCTATTCCTGCTTTGTATGCCATAACGCCACTCAATATATAACCCGGCGCAGCCTTCTTGAAGAGCTATCTAACGCCTGTTGACCTCCGACCCCTCCATCTCCACTCTCAGGAACAACTTACGCATGCATAATCCGAACTCACATCTCTATCACAAATTGCCATATTTTGTGGTTTGCAAACTTTGGTGCTATGTTGTGTTCAAAACTCTTGTCGATCATTTCGAGTTTAGTCAGAAACACTATTGAATATAAAAACTAAAAATACTTTAACTTTAATTTCTCCAAAAATATAAAACATTCTGTGGAATTTCAGTGAACGTCATATTTCTTCAAATTCTATCTGTTGCTAAAATTTGCCTTCATTATGCATTAACCAAACTTATTCCACAATTTATACAAAGGTGACCTTCTCAACAAGGATTTAACATAAATTCTGATACACCAGATATTGTGCCCATTTCATAAAATATACAGTTTATCCCAGTATCTCTGTATAACATTACAGCCAGTTTCAATTTCGAAATTCATTCCATTCGGTTTTGTATCAAGATCATGCAAAACATGAATTTATTTCTTCTCTTAATCTGAACATGGCTGTATAGAGGGATCAGAGTTAAATATCAAAAAACGATGAACTTTAAACTTTCGAAATAGAAGACGGCTGACGGCTCTTCGTGATAGCAATGAAATACCGACCGATGCATAGCTATAAACACGTCCGTTCAATTTGATTCGATAAAAATAAATTAAAATAAGCAAAACTATATATTGGACTCGTACATCGAGTAAGAGATATTGGGATTTATTTTGGTTTTATTTGTAACTTGACTTCAATTTATTCAATGCCTGTGTTTTTTGTGACGTTCATCATTATATGATTACTCCTTGAATGTTTCACAATTTCTTTACTATATCAGGAATTAAATAAGACAATCATCCTGTTGTTCAAAATGAACAAAGTAAGTATGTGCAGTTATTCATCTACCACAGTAAAGTTATCAGTTTTAGGTCAAAACACATATTGAATTTTACTTGTGCGCAAAAAATTTCTCATGGCCACCAGAAATCTAGGTGAAACATTTTAGTAGCAAATTTTTTTGATAAAAAAATACGGTGATTTTTTATTGTTTTATTTTAGGCTAACACTTGTAATCACAATAGTGCATACAATAAAATTAAAACAGACAATATAGGTAAATAGTTGATTGTGTCACATGTTAAATAAACAACAAAGCAAGTTGAGTTACTGCATTGCTATAGTAGGTATCACGTGATGATATCGATACGCGTTCCGCACCTTTTGTACTTTCAGCCGAGGTGGAGTCTAATTGCGGCGGCTTTGTTATACAAAATGAGGTGTTAGCTCTTCTATTAAATAATAAGACTGATGTTGGTTGTGCGAGATAAGAAACTGGTAGTCATTGTACAACCAAACAAGGAGTTGAATGCCCTAGGTACGTTGGAGTGTCAGGAGTTTTCGAATCGTTTCAGGGGCTTTGACATGGTTTAGCGATTACGGTACTTTGATTAATGTACACGAGATTTGTAACTACACTAGACATCACACTCATGAAAAAGCCAGGATTTATATGATTTTTTTATCACTCATCTTAGAAAAAGCTTTGATAATCGCGTTATGTTAATCTTAACTAAGGCTTTCGGGTGTTCCGCTTGAATACCCTGAACTATTTTGAAAAATATACGACTTGGGAGACGTAAATGAGAAAACGGCAAATAAAAATAGGCTCACGTGTAAGCTACGTGCTTGTTGCGCACTAAATTACTTTACTTTAATATATGATAGTACGTTTCCCTTTCACAATACGCCGACAGGAAAATACTATCTCTCTCATATTTCAACACGTGTCAGGAAATTACATTCGCTAATATTGTTTACATACAAAATACATCTTGTATTATCTCCTAATAATATACTTAATTTGTTTACGACACTTTGTTAACTATACATTTCTTTCTGTTACAGATAAATTAGAAGAACTCTGCGTATGGCCGAAAGATACATTCAGAGTCCGTTTGGAGCGTCTTCGTACGCTATCGGGACAAACAAATATGCTCGAGTCAACAAATATTCCACGCAGACCCGTTTAGCAAACAGCGAGACACAAAATGATATTGAAACAGAAGGCAATACAAAAAGTAGCAAGCTTATAGAGCATGATGTTATAGACGGTAAAGAAGAAACCATAGACAAAGAAATAGAAGATGAAGACAAAGATGCGATCAGAAGAAACGTGTGGAGCGACGTCGATGACGAACTATACATAGCTGAAATAATTAAAGACAGGACTAATGTGCGCGAGAAACGTGATACTAGTGATTATATAGGTGATAATAGTGAGGTTGTGAGTAGTGCTAAGTTAGAATACGATATGTGGGAGATAGACCCCACGGATTTGGCGGAGTGTGACTGTCTGGGCCCTCCTCCTGAGTTCCTGCTGCCGCCGCCGCCGCGGCCGCCCTTCCTGCACTCAGAGTACTACTGCGGGGACGACCCGATACCTGATCTGGAGACTTGCGACACGGAACCTGTGAGTATTACATGCTTACATAACATTTTGATTTATAATTAAGTCAATTTTTCGAATCATACTTGGTGTCATATTCGCATGGTTTTATAAACGAACAAAAATCTTTATAAGGTTTCCAGTATACGACACACAAGCTTCAGCTTAGTTTGGGGCTGAGGGTCGATCTCTGGGGTGGAACTACTGACAGTTTTTTATAGCATTTTTCAAGTATATTTTATATTATTCGTTAATTATTTCACCTACACAATGTTTTTTTGTAAACTTTAAGTAAATAAAGAGTTTTGTTCCTTTAGATAGTGAATGTTAGCCACAAAAGAATCGGCGTAATTACGCGTAGGTATTTCACGAATAAAAACAAAACCCTCAGTCAAACATAATTTTCCTTACAATCATGATAACAGATCTCGTTTCAAAAATAAACCATGGGCTGAAGATTTATATGGAAAGCAAAGTTGTTTGTCTCTAAACAATAGGTACAGTAATTTATTCGGCGTAGCGGTTCCGTTTGGGTTCGGGCCTAATTTATCTATCACAATCTTCAATCGAGATTGGACACATGCGTAGGAGTCTATAAGCTTACTCATATTACAATTGCGATTTTATTATGTTTTTTTGCGAAGATAAATTAATGCCGATTGTATTTTGGGTTATGTCGAACAATATAATTGATCGGTCTAATATTATCCTCCTGTAGGTGTATCTATAAAGTAAATAGCTTGCTACTTTTTTACAATATATTGAATAGTTAGAGTCAGGAAATAGTTAATAAGTTCAGCAATTTCATATTGAATTTATTTGTGTACGTCAAATAATCACTTTTTGAAACGGTTTACGCACTTCCTACAAAAAAAAACGACACAAAATAATGTAATTTTTACCTTAAGCTTAGCCTATGGTGTTACGAAATAGGAAACAGTTATCTTTAAATTCATAACTCCAACAACATGCGCAAACAAGACTCGAAAATGTGTGCTTACGTAAAAACTTAAGACAGAGAGCAAGCACTTTCGACGCAAACTTAAACCCACATAACATGTAGGTATGTGTAGATACATGAGTAAATATTCATTACCTATATTTTTTGTGTGATTGCTTTATTGCACGTCATGTTCGTGTTTATTTCATGACAAAATGTCCATTTTATATTGCTCGTTATTTGTATATAATATGTGCATATTTTTTACAATAGTTATCATTTTACTATTGTAATAATCAACAAAACACATCTCAAACATGATCGACTTCTCTTCCCATTTAAAACTTGTTAAAATATAATCAAACCAAGTGTTAAAAGAACCTAAAGGCAATAAAAACATTGTATAAAAAAATAATAGCAGCATTAAATTAGGTACTAAAATAAGTAGGTACTTAAGTAACAAATACTTAATACGTTATGATTTTATCTTGCAACTCACATAAAAATGCCGATTCTAGATATATTGCGATAAGGTAAAACACACGTAACTTCATTACAGCCCGCATACGACACATGTTTGCTGACAGATAAGAACGGCCGAAGCTGTTTGTTCATTACAATTTCCAAGACAACTCTCAACTTGACGACGTGAGGGATGTACTAATGAAATAAAACAGCTGGATTGTAATTATCACGTCAGTTTAAGAAACAACTTAAACAGGAGACTTAAGATTTGCATGCCGTGAGACTACAATATGGAGCCTTTATTCTAATAATTTAAGACCATTTTCACCAACCCAAATTGTACTTATGAATAAATGAATTGAATTGAAAAATAAATAATAATAAATAATTTATTTAAGTCAAACACTTATGAACTATGACAATATGTTCACTGCACTCCACACTAGGATAACCTGTGTTGTGGAGGGCAGGCTATGTTATTTATAAATGAATGTACAGTTTTTGAATGTATTTTTTTGAATGTACTGAATTTTCTATGTATTTTTTTACAAAAATACATAGAAAATTCAGGTTCCAATCCTGCTGGTAGTGATGATTTTTGCTCATTTTCCAATGAAAAGTTTAAATTAAAAACACTTGATAAATATCTAACTCATAACAATATATCATTATGGAAACAGTTACTTAAAAACACTTAAACATTTTAACTTGAAAAAATTGTAGCTTAATGAGTTTACAATTCTAAAACTATATCTAACAAAGATCTGATATTTATATCCATTCATTTTAATTACTTACTGTCTCAGTAACAGTTCGTCAGCCTTATAAGACATTTACTCATAAAAATATGCAAACACTTTTCTTGATTTTATCCCGAGTTTCACGTTGTTTACTCAAGAAGTTAGAACTTTTACAGCTCTACAGCACTTAGTATTCTGTGCGACCGTCTAATTCTTTCCACAAACAGTATAACCACGTTAACTTATGCATCATCTATAACATCATACCTTATTGACTCCTCAGTAGTTAAAAAATAAGCATCACATATGTTTAATATTGTCTAACTAGCAAAACGTTAGCATACACATAACATAAATCTATATTTTGCATCATATACAGTGTTTTTACTTATACTTTTTATTGTAACCCTGCCCTCTGCACTAGGCGCACCTGTGTCGCGGAGAGTAGTTGCTTAGCGACCGGACTGTAACTATTATATATAATATTTACATCAATTAGTATAATATTACATAGTAGTATAGTCATTTTAAAAAGAAACAAAAGAAGAGAGAAAATAAAAATACAATACGTGGCGGAACCCGCTGTGTTGATACGGGATAAAATATTGATTACTTAATTCATAACAAATATAATTAATTTTACAAGCCATGCCCAATTTCATACACATGGGTCAGCTGTTTTTGCGTAGAAATAAACAAACTACCACACTCACAAACTCTTGCTTTTTAGAATTCTCTAGGCTGATTGTTGTCATTAGATTTGCATCAAACTTATCATCGATTTGTGTATCAATATGTTCCTCCTTGTTATATTTTATCTGATTGACCGAATGATAATAAAACATGGAATTAAAATCGGTCGCAACGGCAACAACGGCGGTACGAGTACAACTTAGCGACAGGGTTTTAGGTAGAAGTCTCTTAGTCATTTAGTCTATGTCTGACATCAAGCGCTTGTGTTTGAATTATGAAATCCTCTGACTCAACATTACCAACGGGATTTGAGATTTTGTAATCTTCTTTATTAGCACAAACTTAGCATAGATTAGATACTTATGTATGAAGGAATTATACTCTCTCCCTGTCCAAGACGGTTTTACTGTGTAGTATATGCATTTATGCGTACTGTCATCACAATATTTCAAAGCCTAAAAAAAAAGAAGAACGCAGGAGTATCCAAACGCAACTGTCAATGTCATTATGTGTTTTTGTGCAAACGCCGTCACAGTGTTTTTTGTTAAAATTAATTTAGATAATTTATCAATAAAATGATAATTTACATTCAAAACAAGTTCACCACATGTGAAGCTTAAATATAGGTATATGTGTGATACTAAGAATTAAGTGTGGTGATAATTTACAACATCAAAACACCGGCTTCGATCTTGGTAGCAAGGTGATGAAACCATAAATGGTAAGCGAATTATTATATTACCGACTAGGTACAACTTAGAAGGATGTCAATATCAAAAAATAACATTCATAAATCACATAAGTCATGAATACAACAATAAATAAATGAACAGAGGTTATGTTTACGTTATGTTGAAAGGTTGCGTTTATTTTTGAAGACCATAGATACCTACCTAGAACAAATAAAAAATATATTACCAATTCTTTTACTCATAATTTTCCTTATCACAATCGTTTTAATTTTCACTCTCGTCTTATGTGTCGTTTGTGTTAATAATGAATAGTTACATTATTATTATCAACAGCGGCGTCGTATCCATGAAACTTTTTCTCCTTCTTTTATTGCGTGGTCACCTGATAGACATATTATTCCTTGATTGTCTATGCGTTTGACCGTTAGCTAAAATTTTCGCGCGTCCCACAACACATATTCGTTTATCCGGTTTGCAATACAAAAAAAAATATTCATAAATGGAAAGACATCACAAATGACCCTGTGATATTAAATTGGATTGAGGGCTACAGTATACCCTTTAGTTCTACCCCACCGCCATGTGAAACACCTAGACAGACATGGTCGGAGAAAGAAAAGGAAATTATTAGTATAGAAATTAAGAAATTATTGCACCTGGGTGCAATCTCACATTGTATGGAGACTGAAGGTCAATTTATTTCTCCAATTTTTGCTATTCCAAAACCAAATGGAACATACAGAATTATTTTAAATTTAAAGAAATTGAATAAGTACATAGATACAGATCATTTAAAGTTAGAGGATATAAGAACAGCTTGTAAATTAATTTCTCAAGATACTTTCATGACAAAGATTGATTTAAAGGATGCATACTTCAGTTTAGCAGTAGATAAAGAATCAAGAAAATATTTAAGATTTAGATTCAAAGGTGATCTATTTGAGTTTAACTGTATTCCCTTTGGCCTATGTACAGCACCATATGTGTTCACTAAAATTATGAAACCTATATGTACATATCTTAGAACAAGAGATATAATATTAACAAACTACTTAGATGATACCATTTCCTTTGATTCATCAAGAGAGCATTGTAAACGAAACACAAGACTGGCTTGTGAGTTATTTGAAAATCTAGGCTTCAGTGTAAATTATGAAAAAAGCCACTATCAGTACCAGAAAAGAAACAGAGTACTATTTTGAAAAATATTAGAAAATTCAAAAGAATATCAAATTGTAAGATTAGGGAGTACTCACAGTTATTAGGAATATTAACATCTATTTGTCCGGCAATTCCATATGGATGGGTATACACTAAATTATTAGAAAGAGTCAGATATTTAGAATTAATACAATCAAATGATGATTATGATCAACAGATGCAGATACCCAAGTTAGTAATCCCCGAACTTGATTGGTGGGAAAATAATATTTGTAACTGCAATCCTATTGTGAAGAATAACTTTGTTCTTGAAATTGAAACCGATGCCTCTACCACCGGTTGGGGAGCTGCATGAGAAAAAGAAAGAGCTTCAGGCTCCTGGGCAGCTATGGAAAAAACAAATCATATTAATTACTTAGAAATAAAGGCGGCCTTCTTAGGTCTTCAATGCTTTGCTAATAACTATAGAAATTGTGAAATTTTACTTAGAGTAGATAACACAACTGCAGTAGCCTATATAAATAAATTGGGGGGAGTCCAATTCCTACATTTAAACGATATAACTAGAGAGTTTTGGCAATATTGTGAAAATATATGGGTGTATGCTTCATATATAAATACTAAAGAAAATGTTGAAGCAGATTGACTCATAAGTCAAGGAGAATAAACGTTGAATGGGAACTTTCTCAAGTGGCATATAATAAAATAATATAACAATTTGGAAAACCAGAGATAGATCTTTTTGCATCTAGAATCAATAATAAATGCAAAAAGTTTGTATCTTGGAGGACAGATCCAGAAGCTACAGCAGTGGATGCATTCACACTGAATTGGGCAGATTTTTATTTCTATGCATTTCCCCCATTTTCATTAGTTTTAAAATGTATTAGAAAAATTCAATCAGATAGAGCAACAGGGATTTTAGTTTTCCCATATTGGCCTTCTCAACCATGGTTCCCTATGTTAAAATCTCTATTATTAAGTGATATAATTTATTTCCAACCTGATGCTATATTACTGACTTCTCCCCACAGACAAGTACATCCACTACATCATCATTATTTATCATCCATATAGTATTATGTATTGTATTGCTTATTATTATTTATTAGTGTATTATCTGAGTTTGTATTGTGTTCTTTCACTTATTTATTTTATGTATTCTTGTACACCGCCTATTTAAGATTCTAAATCCTGTCCATCCAAAGGTTGCCTGGAAGAAATCGCCTAAGGCGATAAGGCCGCCCAATGTGCATTAAATTAGTTTTTATATTTCTTTTTATATTGTTATTTCTTTGGTGTGCATTAAAGACATATCTTATCTTATCTTATCAACAACTTACCCTGGCAGCAGGACTGCTGTCTGTGAAGCGTTTCTGAGACGTGGTACTCCAAACTCAGCTATAGAAATCATGATTAACTCGCTATCTCGAATACATTGAAACAATATGACTCTACATTCAAACTATGGTGGATATATTGCAATAGTTTAAATTTAGATCCTTACGAGATATTTATCCAGTATACATTACATTTTTTAACTGAACAATTTAAAGCAGGCGCTTCTTATGGAACACTGAATACAGCAAGATCGGCACTTGCCTTGTTGATGGGACCAAGCATTGGTTTAGATGAAAGAGTAAAACGGTTTCTTAAGGGAGTGTTTCGGTCAAGACCTCCTAGGGCAAAGTACAATGTTACCTGGGACCCAGGGGTAGTTCTCGATTATATGAGCTTACATTACAGAAATGAAAACCTAAGTCTTCAGCAAGCTACAAAGAAACTTGTGACTATTTTAGCTCTCACAACATCATAGAGTCCAAACTCTTTCCTTAATAAAACTAAAAAATATAAGATTCTCAAATAATGGGATACAGATTAATATATCCGACTTAATTAAAACATCAAGAAAAAACACCCTGCAACCTACATTACATTTAAAATCATATTATAATAACAAGGAAATTTTTCCTGTGGAAATTTTAAAAGTTTATTTAAAATCTACAGAACTTATTAGGGGTGATATTGAAAATCTTATCTTAATATATAAAAAACCATATAGGAGTGCAACTTCCCAGAGCATAAGTCGTTGGATTAAGTGTATATTAGGTGAGGCTGGTATAAACATTGATATATTCTCAGCCCATAGTACAAGACATGCAACCACCTCGGCGGCAAGTAGAGCAGGTCTTTGACCTTATAAGAAAGACAGCCGGCTGGTCTAGCAATTCTGCAGTGTTCGCTAGGTATTATATAGGTAATAGACCTGTGGCAGATGACCCGTCATCCTTTAGAGCCACCATTTTGTAATCTGAGTACAAATGAATAATTAAGATATTATGTAAGTTAACTACTAAATTAAAAATACCTAACTGCTAGATTTACTTGACTCTTGTTTAATGATTAAGTACCTAATTAAAATTACCTAATAAATATATTTAAATTTACAAACTCGTACACATTTCATTCTCAACCCTTATCTTCGAACATCTACACAGTAAAACCGTCTTGGACAGGGAGAGAGTATAATTTAATGATTAAACGAACTTACCTGTAAGTGAAGTTCTACCATAATTATACGAAGCTCCCTGTCCAAGACGGTACTCCCAACCCAACCCACCCTTTCAGTACGCAGGGTTGTTCATGAAATATTTGCTTTGAACGTAATGACATTGACAGTTGCGTTTGGATACTCCTGCGTTCTTCTTTTTTTTTAGGCTTTGAAACATTGTGATGGCAGTACGCATAAATGCATATACTACACAGTAAAACCGTCTTGGACAGGGAGCTTCGTATAATTATGGTAGAACTTCACTTACAGATAAGTTTGTTTAACCATTAAATTCTACCTTATATTTAGAATATTCAGAGTTTTGTATTGAAATAATGGAATAGCATAAATCATAATATTATATTGGGTTGTCATACTTCAAGATTTATGAATTTTGATATTCAGTGAGTTACTTATACATGTATGTAAATATTACTACATAATGTATGAAAATGTTAAATTTATTGTTAATTTTGGTTGTTTGGACCTAAACGCTAGGTGTGGAATGGTTAAAAAATAGGTATTTCTCAAAACAACTCTAAAAAAAGAGCTGTCTATGTTAAATTTAACATTATAGCAAATATTAAAACCTTAGAATTTAACATATTTTATGCAAGAAAAAAGTAAATGCTTAAAAAAAAAATTGGTTGCCTGTAAAGTCGGTATACGGGCGAAAGTTTTACGTGACAACGACTTTGAGTGGTAAAATAATTTTAATGTGAATATTCATACTGTGCTCGAGTGGAAGGGACGCGTGCCTTTCACTTTTTATGTCTGTCTCTCTCGCTCTTAGGCGGGCTAACCATGCCCGAGTGGAAGGGACGCGTGCCTCTCACTCGCTCTCATTGTGAGCGCATAACGTGAGCGGAGCGTAACGCAGTTTCTTGAAGTGTCACCCGGCAAACCAATTTATAAGACGTTGTCACGTCAAAATGTATGTGCAATTCTAACTTATAAATGTATTCCTTATATGTATATACATATATGTTATCATAAAATATATTGTACGAAAAACATTAAGTAATATGAAAGTTCTATCTTTACAGAGCAAGAATCATATTCGTATCCAGATCTGACCATCTGCATACTTTGTGTCCTCAACGCTAACATTTGTCATTAAAGATAAAGATAAAGAATCTTTATTGATAATGTAAAATTGTAACATACATAGGTATAAGTACTAATATCACAGAATATGCTACACAAATTACAATATCTCGTCAAATTGAATTTATAACATTAGGCTTTTATAAAATTTTAGAAGTTACATATGTCTAGTTTTATTAATAAAACAATGAAAATTTTTGTTGGTAGAGCTTTCTTTTTGCTCTTGGATTAGCTTGGTAGAGCTTTCTTTTTGCTCTTGGAGTTTACTTTTAAAAGCTCTCGGAGGTTTTCTGTTTGCGGTATACAGTAATCTTGCTGGTTTGTTTACAAACACATGTCGTCATAAGAAAAAAAACATTACGGTTTTTCTATATCGATGCATTTTATTTTAATGTTCAATAGCTTATTTACTTTAGAAACTTAATTATAACAACCAATTTTATATTTTGAAGGGAAAAAAGTCGTTGAAATAGTATAAACCTTTAACAAAATCCCACAAACAGCGGTGTTAAAGTTTTAAAAGCAGAATTAAGACATTAATCATCACTTTAAATACAATGTATCATTAATCGACACAGACCGCAAAAACATTTCAATTCAAATCTTGTTTAGGCATACCTACAAGGTATGTAGGTATCCTTACGAGTTTATTAAACTAAACTTACATACATACCTTGTCGAAATACTAATTGACAAAGATCTGCCGCTACGTCATGGCGCCAGAGCTGACTAAACTGACAAGCGAACATATTTTAAATATTACTTAGTACAAGTATAATAAAAATTTACGATAAGATGTGTAACATACGTATCTAATGTACAAACAGTTTGAATTGTTTTTTAAAGTTTTACTTGCAACACATTATACAATTACAAAAAAAAACATGTAGTCTGTGGTACATAGCAAGAGACATTTAGCTATTTGCTAGCCGGAGCCTTTACAGATTCACTTCAATAAGAGTTAAGCTGAAGAGTTCAGACGCTCTGCGCTAAATAAAACAGTGAATATGACAAAGGCCTTAAGCACACAACCTTATTATCGCATTCACAAGGTTTAAGACCACCACACGTTTCCACGAATCAGTGACGAATGCGAGAATTTGTAGAACACCTACTGAGACGGGACACCGTGACTGTTCCTTTGAAAAGGTGTCCGTTTTTATTGCCAGTAATTATCTACTTGATAGCTTAATCGGCTTCTAGTTAAGTTGTCTGGGAACCGCAGGAATTTTTCAACTTACCTACCCTATGGCATAAAATGTGATATCAAAACCATTTACCTACCGCGGTCGGAGTTCTTGTGAAAGGATTTGTAGTCGTTTCTGAGTTATAAAATAGCATAGCTTTTTAAGGCATAAAAGAACGTTAAGCAGCCTCAATGGACTTAAGATACTGTTGATGATGTGAAGTATTGATTTACTCTTTAAATGATATTTTTTTTTTATGTTAACATTATACTTAAATACAGGTGTAAATTTAATTCCACTATTTTGCAGAATAAATAAGTACTTACTAATTAATTTTTTTCTGTCAAACGTATTTTATGAACATATGTGCGTATTTTTAATAACATGTTATTTTATACCAAGACTAAACACACAAAATCTTTGTACACAAGTTAGGGCCAACTTATAAAATATACGTAACTTATATAGGTTTGTAAAGGGCTTTTGTCCTTGCCAACTTCTCAAACTATTTGTGAAAGTTATAGGGTAGAAAACTTGACAAGTAGCGACCCTTTGCTTGACCCTCCTAGTTTGAAATTACGTATTAAGATTTAGTTATACCTAAATTATTCGCTGGAAGCGTAACACAATGATATTGTACAAAATTTAGGATATTATGTGTTCTTTGTTGTAAATCTGGGATATACTCGTAATATTTATTGTAAACTATTGATTCAAAGTGTCTTCGTAAGTTTCTTCTAGGCATGTAAACATATAGCTTGAGGGACAGAGTTATATTAGTAGTTTATGCAACTGTCATATAATGAAGTTGAAATGAAACACTCGTTACTATTATGAAACTCGCTGCGCTCGTTTCATAAACTCACACTCGTGTTTTAATACCCGTGTTATATGCAGTTGCATACACTACTTTATCTTCACTAATGCAATTGATCATACAACAAGAGTAAAAGCTGACAATAGTTAATTTTTCATATAATTTTCTAGATTTTTCTGGCAAAAGATTGTGAGTTACTTTTGTTGCCAATTCTAGAATATCCGGAGGCGTACAAATATCATCGTCGCTATCCATTTTTATCTTTTAATTTGTATTTAAAAAACAAAACACATTGCGAAACATTAAATTCACGCGAACGTGTATTGTCACAGTGATTTTGCCGCCATTAAAATCTAACCAACGAGAGCGCAGCGCGACCTACCTGATTGGCCCTGCAATCAGGTTGGTCACGCTTTTTCGAGGTTATAATGAGCTATTACGATATCGATGTGGATATTATAACATCATGTGAAATTGCTTAAATTGAGTGTTTTGTTGTCTGTGCTATAACATTAGTAATTATAAGTCAAGTATTGGAAACATAAGTAGAATGTTACAACATTAGTGTAGATAAAATCAGTTATACCTAATACAATTAATTAAGTATATAATTCGAATACTTAAATAAAGGCTCATAAAGACTCATACTGTATACTTTTTAGAAATAATATGTAACTTATCAATAAAATAAAATAAACTTTTATAGCCCACTACCATGAAGTAGCACACACAGCAAGCTGGCCGCATAATCACATTGACTAAGGAACAATATCATTATGACTAGCCTGCTTCGATAAATAAATGTACACCAACAGCAACAAATATTTGTCAAACCATTCTATGTAAATTACACCGGCTTGCGGTTACGTTATAAATTGATTTGTTAGAGGCTTAAATGATTTAATTAGTAATTTACATTGATGCGGGTTTGCGGTGGCTGTAGTTGGACGGTAGGTACAATGCTAATATAAAAATAATTTTAATGTGTGTCTGTTTGTTATTGGTAAATTGAGGTATAAAAGGGATGCAAATTTGGCAATTAGGTACTTAAAATATTTAGTGACTCATAAAAAAACAATATTGGCTATTTTTTGGAACTTTTATGCAATGGTTCAAACATGCAACTTATGTATTGTCATGAATAGAAATATTGTTATAGTAAAACTAAACAAGTTCTTAAACTATGTACTCACCTTAGTACCTTCCTAGTACGGACCAAAAAGATTGAATACGCTCAATACAACATAATTTTTATAAAATGATTTTAAAAAAGCACCTTTAATTTTATTTATGTGAATACACCGACAATACATAACACTATGCGTTAATACTGCTGCACTTACTTTATACTTTTTCTCATAATTATATGAGTAAAGTTAAAAAAGTCTTAGTCAAAGTTTTGAAATGAACTTCTCATGCCAGTTCCACTAATTGTTCAAAATGATGGGACAGTTTCACCTCATAAATATGCACATAATTTAGTTTCTTGTTATTTCTCTTATTGTTTCGTGTTATTTAAATAAGGGCAATATGTAAATACACCTACATATGAGTTTTAGTTATGCTTTGAGTTTTAACTGATAATAATGTGAGTCAGAGAAAATAAATGGTGCAGTAGTCCAACACACTTGGAGGGATTAGAAAAATATCTGCTACACTAAAGCACGCTACTTCTATATCCATATAGTTATCATAATGTTAATTAACAATTAATAGAAACTGCTTTATATTATAACACTAGCTGTGCTTGCGACTTCGTTCGTGGAATAGTTATTTTAGGCATCATATTTATTTTGTTTTATAAATTATATCTGTTACCCACGACTTTCCGAACCGTTTTCGCAGCGAACGCAACGGAAGCCCTCAAATATATTTTTCCCCGTTTTTTCACATTTTTCATTGTTTCTTCGCTCCTATTAGTTGCAGCGTGATGTTATATAGCCTAAAGCCTTCCTCGATAAATGGTCTATTCAACTCAAGAATATTTTTTCAATTCGCACCAGTAGTTCCTGAGATTAGCGCGTTCAAACAAACAAACAAACTCTTCAGCTTTAATATTAGTATATAAGATATACTTTTTATTCGTTTGCTGCATCCCTATTTAATTAGAAATCTAATCATTTTCCATCTAAACGATGCCAAATAACCACAAATTAAGACTCGTTACAATGTTTGCGTAAGTCCTCTTAATCATTAAGCGGAAAGCCCGAGATAGATACGGCAAATCTTGACTAAATTAAAGGCTCAAGTTTGTAAGGCCCTGTTTTCACAAGCGTACATTTTTTTATATTTTAAAGTGTGTTCATATTCTATAAATTAAATTACAAATTTGTAACAAGACTTTGTTAATTTTTTTTATCAAAGTAAATAAATAATTATTACCCGCTTGTACCTCTATGACGTGTGCTTATAGATAGATTTATAATTTTTAGATAGTTACTGCACTATGTTTAGTTTCATTTTGTGGGTTTAATTTAAAAATAACAGAAACATGCTCACTTCATACTTTTTACTTTGAGGAAAAACGGTCTCTCATATCTAATGCTACATTTTCTTAATAGCAGTTCGCAGAAAGGGCACCAAAAAAGGATGTGACGCTTCATTAAATTAACAATTACGATCCCTTTCCTCAGAGTTCCTTAATTTTCTGAACGTTGGAAAACTTTTACAGCGATAATCATAATTTAGAAGTTCGCTGCGGCCAAGAGCTCAAATTAATTATGGTTTTATTCAATTATTTTT
Source organism: Macaria notata (assembly GCA_927399415.1). NCBI lineage: Eukaryota > Metazoa > Arthropoda > Insecta > Lepidoptera > Geometridae > Macaria > Macaria notata. The sequence continues at coordinate 2,604,272 of OV656743.1, forward strand.
TTCGATAGAAAGTCCTTTTTATTAATTAAGGATGGGGCATTGACAAATCGGCTACCGTCTCGAGATAGACAGGGCGATAAAGAGAGACTTGGGGACCGTAGCCGTAGGGATGGGAAAATATTCAATTGGTTTGAAGAAGACAGTTTCCGATATGTTTTTAGTTCTAATGCTATTGAAATACTTTAATATCAATTACTTAATACATTTTAGAAGTGTTTGGTTATATGAATGGGTAGTGGGCTACTGAAATATTAGCTGAATTACGTATGAATATGAAATGAGTAATATTATCATTATTAACATAAAAAACAAGAAACTATCTTGGCCTTATAACACTTTTATGAGTTTATTATGTTCATCTGAGAAACACGATTATCAGTTTAGGTCCATAATCAAGTCATGAGTCAAGACTAAATTCATTCGAAATACGTACAAGCCTCCCAAGAACTTCCTTCACTATCATTAAATAATCGTATTTAACAGAGATCCCGGCGATACCGTCCTGATCGTGCGATATGGGCGATAAATCGTCGTCCTGCCGACTGCGGCCGATGACGGATTCTTTTGCTGATAACGCCACCTTTTGACAAATGGACTTACCTTACAGGGGATAATACATTCTGGGTCCACCTTAAATAGAGTGCGTGTCAAATGGAACTGACATTATGCGTGCCTGTATAGCTATAACCATATTGTTATGTTATCGTACTTTATAGTTTTTTATCAAGTGCCTATGAAACTGCGGTTGGGCAGTCTTTTTGACTATTGCAAGTACTAGGTCATTTTTTTTTATCGTAATGAGGTGGCACTAGGACATATTTTGTCTGATTAAGCCGGTCTAGGATAGAATGTAGATACCAACTTACCCAGAAAGAATCGATCTACTATCGATTTTAAGATTTGTGTGAATACTTTTCGTATAATATTTCAATTTACTTAATTCAAAATACTTCATTGTACACCAATAACAAAAGAACCCAAGTACAAGGAAATTTGAAACATAGGATTGGGACAGAGGGCGACATTATATTTTACATTTGAATATGCTTCTCGGTAGATTAACAGCATTATAAAATATAATAGTATATTCTTAAAATCAAATTTTCAAAATGTATTATTATTACTTTTAACTATTGCAGAGTGTAGGCTTATCTCATTTCCAGTGAAACCTGCATCCAGGTCATAAGTCTTGTTTGCGTAGAGATTTTTATCTTGATCATAAAAAGCGACTTTATAATTGACAGTCTGGCTGTTATCCATGGATTACGAAATAATATATTAACTTCAACTAAATTAAATGTTATTCTGCGATATACTATTGTAACCTTGACACTAACAAAAACGTTAATTTATACCTACATTATTTACTTTCGACAATACTTAAAGAAAAATAAGAATGATAAACTAAACATACTACTTCTAACTCAACTTTTACTTCTACTTGCTACAAATAAAAAAAAAACACTTAGAAAATCTGTAGCAAAACCTAAAGGTCTAAGTATAGTATACTTAGTATTATATTGTCGTAAGTAAATAATGTATTGCCCACTACCAGAGTATTTAGCATACATGCCGCATTACCACGTTGAATATTAAAGCCACAAAATGTAAACTATAGGTCAATTTTAACAATCGTATTAAAAAAGTAGGTATCAAAAAAGCACGCTTCTAACCTTTGTACATATTTTTTCTTTTATTTAACATGTCACGCAACACCTATATGCGTGAAAAAGGGTCATTTTGACACAAAGCTTTTTTTTAACTTCCCTCGTTTACCCCGGCGACCCTCTAAGTGGCTGTATTATTTTTTCTGTGAAAAAAGGAAAAAAAAAATACGTTAAAGGTGAGGCCTCACGTACTGCCATTAGACTGATTTCAGGTGTAGTGTTTAAAGGAGAGAAATAGTTATGTTTTTTGACATACTAGGACTGACATATATACAATTTATAGACTGTCGGGAAAAGTAGCCGTATATAACCATTTAATCATATTATTGAGCTTTTTTAAATTATTTTAATATTATTACTATTGGTTTTTGTCATGAAAATCAAATCAAAATTTTGAAGAAAAGAAAAACAAACAAAAAAAGAATAATTTACTTCTCCACCCCACTATAATACATCACGAACACATACCAACCATTTACCACATTACAAATGCATAGGCAATACACGCAATATCACTGCAATTTTAAAAAAATAACTGCAATTTTATCCCCATTTCATAGAAGACACACCTCCTAACCGCATTCAGCCCTCAAAAACTCATTTGCCGTAATTGTTCTAGAAACACGACGAAGGCACAAAAGGTTGAAAAAAAAACCCATTAAACGTCGCCTCTTCTAAATGTGGAATTAAAATCTGAATTGCTTTCATACGCTAATGTTATGACAGATAATTATGAAAATTTCATTACACTAATGCAAAGATGTCGTAGTGAGATTCCACGGGTAGTTGTAGGGCGTTATGAAAATATGACACGTTTTCAACTGATATTAAGGGAAGTGTGAAATTGTACTTTGATGTGACGGGAAAGTTAATATCTGTAGGTGGGTTTGTGAATTGCTTGTATCTACTTGTAGTTTATTGCTAAAGTTTTTCTCCGAGACGTCTTATTTCTAATTTATTTGTGATTTTATTCGTTACTAACATGTCACGTTTATTGTCTTTTTACGAGATCGAATAAAATCAAGTGAAAATTGTGACATATTTTTATGTAGGTTGAATTACTTAAAGTGTTTATTCCAGATTTATAAAGAATCTAAATTTCTAATTCAGAAAGCTCGATCAATCGATTCTTGTCTACTGATGTATGAATATTAGAAATATGAGATCATTTTCCTCCAACACTGGCCATCGTTCAAAGGAAGGTTGTCATGCAAAAAATCTCGTTCAAATATATTTCGTGCTCAATTCATCTTCAGCAGACCATGTCGGGGAAAAAAGGCCGGAACAGTCATAATCAAAATCCACTTTTGCTTATAACAAAATTAGCCATTGTACAGCGTGCTTCCTTGGAGCGGGTCCAAGATTCTTTAGCTCAATCACTACCATTCGAGTTCTTACCATGATTGTTAGTATAGTTGGCTCGCAAACACATCTTAAAATCAGAATTTCTTTCGGCTTCAGCTATTTTATTGAACTGCCGATTTTGCTATTTGTTGATCGTAAATTTGAAAAGGTAATCAAATTAAAGAAAAGTGCAGATTTGGACGTGTGTTTTATGCGCTATCAATTTAAATTGAAAGTTTTTCAGTTCGTATAAGCATAAATTTTCAGTCGAATTTGGGAGTATGCAGTCTAACAGAATAAAAAAATAGCCATAAAACTCATTTAAAATAAATATTGTAATGAATAATAGCTACTTGCATCTTCACTCCTGTAGTTTCTCTATGAATCCCGTGTATACTTACCTACTTAATGTAAACTTAAAGACAGTTACTTGTATTCAGATACCTATTTAAAAATCCCTCAATTTGTCTAATGTGATTTTTCTCGTCCTTTCAGAAGATAGACGCGTACAACCACAGCGGGCCCTCTCTACAGACGTCGGCAGTCATCGCTCTCTGCTCCATCGTCCTCATCATTGGGATCCTGGTCGGAGCCATCTTAGTTTGGAAGTAAGTTTTAATTGAACATTTTATGCGTTATGCAGTACGCACGACCTAAGGGTTTGCTAAGTATGAAGCTAGATGGCGCTGTTTGAAATGTTACGGATTTTATTTTCTTTATTTATTCAATGAATTAAAATACGAGTAGGCCTATATACAAAATATGGCTAACGTTCCACCTATGTAGATGTGAAAACTTCGATAATATTAATTTAACAGAAATCATGATATAATTACATAAGGTAGTTAATCTGTCATTGACGTCGTTAATCCTATCAATATCAGTAGTTAAACCAACAGTTAAACTGCGAGTTAAATTCTACCAGACTTTCAAACTGGACGTAAAATCTGAAATCGCTCGAATTTCATATCCAATCAAAACGTCAGTAGCAAATAATTCGACCAAACTAACGCAATTTCATTTCAACGACAATTTGGTCGGTTGACTGTTTTGAAACCGTGGATGTTTTAAATAAATTAGATCGACTGTACTATTGATAGTTTGATGTGATGAACATTACAGTGATATATACAGTGCAAAATTAGCACAGGGAAAATAATAAGCTAATTACAAAGATGACTTAAAATAAAGTTGTCAAAAGTGTTTCAAAAGATGTGAAGATGGTATGTGATCAAAAAGAAATTCCTCTTATTATTATCTTTTGTATATATATATCCCTACTGATCACAAATAGAAATAATTATTAAATTTATATTGCAAACTTATAATAAGTCGCACTAAGCTTTTTGTTACGACCAACCTAGCTTGTTTTTGGTAGATAGATCTGATCAAGAAAACTTGCATTTTCTTTCTGCTTCTTATTTCAACTCTCAGTTAAGATAAATAAGACTTAATTATGTGTCTATTGAAAATTTCTATGGAAAGAACACAATATTATCTATCTACGAAAATTATGACCTCACTAAGCAGCATCAAATCCAAATAGAGTCAAACTACCGCTCAAATTCCACGCCTCATTGGGTCGACAGTTTAATCGCTCTTCCAACCGTCGTCACATCGGCACATAATCGTATATTCCTCACATCCGAGCCAATTGCTCGAGAAAGTTGATTAGTGCGCTGTCACCTACTCCAGATTTAATCCTGTGGTTAATTATGCGTGGTAAGTGAGGAGAGGTAGCGGGTTTTATGAAACTGCTTTCATGGATTGACTGTTTTCTTGAGTTAGACATGAATTTATTTAACAGAAAGAAGTACGTTAGTAGTAGTTATTCTATACGTTTGTTTAACTGTCTTAAGAAACTGTCTGATAATTTGGGTTCATAAATTTTCCATTTATTTACCAATGATATCCAAGAACGACACTCGATTATTTTATACTAAAAAATATGTAATAAGCTAAATAAAGTAGCTACTGTAACTGTAGAAGCATAAAGCTTAAAAGTACAGTATTATTGTAGAAGCATAAAGCTTAAAAGTACAGTATTATTGTAGAAGCATAAAGCTTAAAAGTACAGTATTATTGTAGAAGCATAAAGCTTAAAAGTACAGTATTATTGACAACTTTTCCATTTTTTTATTTTGCATTTTTATGAAGCCATGTTGTTAACATGGCTTCATAAAAATGCCATAAATTTAGATTGGAATACAAGTAGGTATTATCTATTGTCGTATCACTTGCACCATCCCGCAGTAGAAATAATTAGAAGTGTCACAATATACCCTCACATTGTCACGGACAGTTTGACACTCCGGATTTAGGTCCTGCTTGTACAGGGATACATTTAACAGATAAAGAAATATTTCTGATAAAGTATATATATAATAGTTGAATATAATTGTATTCTTTTAAAAAAGTAGAAAGTAATCATTTTAAAAATAACAGTAACATTTTAAATATTTTTAGATTTAAATACCTGCCTTCATCTTCAATGTACATATTATAAAACATTTACGATTTAGTTGATCATGAAATTTTAAAACAATGAAATTTATAAAAAAACTTATGTACCTACGTATAAATTATTTTTGTCTCGAATCTGTACATTGATTCAATTTAAATTTAAATCTCTGTACAGATAACCGTTACCCTGTATATCTGCCTTGCCTTGATAAGCAGTAGACAGGATTTACATTCTGTTAATAAGATGTTCAGGGGATTTTAGAAGCTGTTGAAAGAAATATGTCGCAGCTTAACCGCGCGGTGAAGGCTTAATATTCAGTTAAATTGGTAAATGGTGCATGAGAACTGGTAGCTTTATGAGCCATGTTTTTGGTGTATCAAAATATCAAATACTTAAAAATCCGATTAAGGTCAGTTGAAACACAAAAACTGTTTTTCTTTCTCTGTATTTCATTTTAGCATTTGACATGTTTCAGAGCATACAATGAAAACAGTAAAATAAACGTCTTCTAAGAAAGAAGAATCTGGACCAGTATTAAAATGTAGTATAAACTGTTCCTCTGAACCATGTCTCATATTTTTAAGCCTCTAAAACACGATACAGCTGACTTTTATTATCCAATTCGAATCTAATAAGCTTCTTTAATACTATTGATACAATATCGGATATAAAGGCAATAACACCTCTACTGCCACTTAAATCCAAATATTTCAAAACATAACGAGAGAAGAATAAACATCCCACTTACAATCGTAAAATTTTAATAAATCTATCTGTCCTTGTCTTTGGATGATGAATAGAGTAGGAAGCGAGATGCTGGAGACGCCCACGTTTCATAAACATGTATTGGAACACGCGATCTGGAAGACTTTGGAGCAAATTAACTAATTCAAATGGATGAAAATTGAGGTCGTCATGTACCGTATGGTGTTGGAACATGTTTTTATTTCAAACTAGTCAACATTTCAGCTGAGAGAGGACTTGAAACTCTACCGTGTCGTTACTGTACAGTCTGTCTGATATTGAGCATTATTGTAGTCTAGACTGCATCATGCCTTACCTAGAAAGTAGTTCCCTAAAGTAGGGACAAGATAATAGGTCACTTTTGACAGATGTCAGTTTTATATTCATAGTGAGGTGACCTGCTTAAAAACATCGATTAAATAAATGAATCGAATGAATCGATACAGACTTGAAACATATGTGAATTTTAAAAATGATCATGCGAATCCCTATCCCATTATTATTTTTTCTTTCATAAATTAAAGGAGCAAAATAAGACAAGTACCTACGTAATTTAACAAAAAAATTGCTTAGTAAAATTGCTTATAGCGTAGTTATTTTTTTTGTATTTTTATAGTTAGTTAAAAGAATAATAAATATGTATAATTAGGTTTTACTATAATCACAACGTGGTTATAAATTTATGGTGATTTTTCTTCACAAGTAATCATTGCATTCGATTCAACTTACAATCCTATCAGCTTTCGATTTTTAGAGTAACATCCCTAGTGTTTAAAAAGAAAAAGGGTTGACTGACGCAACATTGTAACGACGTTCAGTTCTTTAGATCAGAAATTGTTTATTATGTTTAGAATGGTTTATTAGTGAAAGCAAATCGTAAAATTACTCGTATTGGTCATTATTACAATAAATATGTAAACTGTATTGAAAAAAGTTAAGCAATTGTGCAGTTCTTATTTTATGCCCGCCGTTACAAGGTCACGTTGTTGAATTTTGATGAAATGTCAAAAGTGACCAATTATCTTGTCCCTACTATAGTTTCTTACCAATATTTTATATTTTACCAATAGCAACAGGTGTTAGGTGTGGTTAGGTACAATAAATAGAAATAACGCTCGATTAACAATAAATGTTTTCATCTAAATTTGATCTGTTACGTAATTACCATCATCTACCTACATAATGTTCGTCGTTATTTTTTGACAATATTTTCAGACCTACGTAGTTTAAAAAGTACCCTCGGTAAAATTCATATCCGCAACGATCACATGCAATATTGTGCTGATAGTTGCGGCTGTTTTAGGGCATCACAATCTTAACTTGTATTGTGTGTGACACAATAAAGATATTTCTATTTCTATGTGTCTTTATAGTGTTTTACTAGTGTATCTATAGGATACCATTAGGTACTTCCTCCAAAAGCTCGCAGTGAGGAGTACATGGTATTTGTAGAAGCCTATTACCACTCTGAATGACTGGCCAGCCAAGCATGTAAGGTCAGGAGTCACCGGGACTGACCAGTCGCGCTCCGCTGGCTTCATACAAAGGGTGGTTCTGATTAGAGGCAAAGGCCACCTAAATATTGGTGAGGCTAGAGCCCGCCCTTTGCTATAATTATACGATGGTGGGGTGGATCGTGTTCTGTTTATGAGTTTATATTTTGTTTGAAACTGTAAATGATAAGTTTAGTTATAGTTATTTTGACAAATAGTTATCATACTTTCAAGTACAGTTATATTATGTTCTATCAAGGACTACATTGGTGTCGTTTGTGCGGATGTCGCCATATGTGACCTGGTACAAAATGATTAACTAAATATTTTTTTTACATAATTTAGCAACGAGTTATTCTATAAAACTTAGCCACATTATTTTGTCTAAATTAAAATTCCTTTGAGAATGATTTTCCCATACAATTGATGATAAGATATGATAATATATCTGCTAAGATCTTATCTCCAACAATTCTTATTATATCTTAATGAAGCAATAAATTACTATTACCTGTCACCATATTCTTGTTTCTTAATACCCCCTTACTCATCCATCACAAAGACAGAACAATCCAGAAATAGATCACAAAACTTATCACCAGCAACGTTTACCCCTTCTTTCTTACCACATGGCTTGGCTACTGGAGTCATAAGTGGCAGTCCACGTGTAAGCACGTGGATATATTTAAAACTTATATTTTGTAATGATCTTTACAGTCAAATGGCAAAAGTGCTGCCACCAGTAGAACAGAGATTTCTCTTGCGTGGACTGTACCCAACTATACCCCATTTTAGAACAATATGGTATCGTGTTTATTGTTCATAAATCATCTCAAATGTCAATATTACCAGCTAAATCGGTACCCCGCTGTTTGGTTCCCTTAATCTTAAAGATAACATTACTTAAGTTATGTCGTTTGACATAGGAACAATTTATAGGGTAAGTTAATGAATTATCTTAGCTGTTGGGCGTTTAATTGATAGTTTGAACTTGGGTTTCTACTGACGGTTTGCATAGCATATATTTTAAAGTGGATTGTATGTGTATTTGTATGACGTCAGAATTGATGTGTGGGTGAGCTTTACTATGTATGTGATTGTTATTTGTCTTTACAAATTAGTTTGTTCTAGTAATTGACGAAATAATTGACAAACATCAAATTGTTTGGCTATTTATGATTATTTTTTTATTTTTTGTAAAAATAAGTACATAATTGAAATACTTACATAAAATTAGTAGTGTGAATAGACTAGTCGTTTTCGTTTCGACACAACATTATACAACGAAACAGACTTATTTCCTTTCTTACCAAACTTTTTTCATCGTCGAGAAACAAAGTTAATTGGCTCAATCCCAAACTATCTTCCCCAACAAGTCGTTATAGCAAAACTCCAGTTTTAATCCAAAAAGCATCTAAAAAGCAAACTTAACAGACCGAATAATTAGCTCGCCCTAAAAACAACAGACTTATCAAGCAAAAAGCAGCCATTCCTTCTTATTATGTGGACGAGTGACTAATTACGCCAAAATTATACCGCGCATTTCGAGCGCTGCCATTGGCTGGTTTAAAATTGGCTGGCCAATGAGAGCGCGAGGCGGGCCACTCCTGCGCACGTTCTAGATACGTTTGGCGTAACGCTAGCTCCCTGATATGAATATTCAGTTCTATTGTTTCGAGTTTATTGAAGGGGGACGTGTCGCCATCTGTCGCTTGTGGGAATTATTAATTAATTTGAAGGTTTTTATTGTTTATCAACTATAAGTAATAACAATGCATAATATTCTACTTAATACTGACGATGTAAATATTATGTTAAAAAGTAAGTTTAAGTATTATTCTACGAACCAACTACTTAGCTAATTGTGTAAGCAATAATGTTCAAAATAATTCATTCATATACCTTCATACTATTATACTTCATAGTATAAGAGTATTTAAAGATGTAAAGGCGTCATTAATTTATAAGAATCTATAAACTTCAGAAATCGTAAGTTAATTTACAAATTTCATCTCAACCTAGATACTAAATAAATAGGAAATACCTTGTTAGGCATTTCCAATTAATACTCCTTGCAACTTGAGATCAACCAAATTCTCACCAAGTTGGAAACTAAAGCCCAACAAGAGTCCTAGACCGAGAACTTTAAAAATCCGCAAAACTTGTTGGGGCCTCAAGTTGTACCGGAGGCCCCTTAAGTTTGTACCCCTTATATTCCGTGGGGCTGCAGCATAGTCAATATAAATTCGGGATGTCTAAATATTTATTCTATACCATAATTTCTAGTGATGACCAATCATCGTCTATTCCTAACACACATATGAATGCGCCTGGGACATAAATCATGTGCAGTAGAGTATAGCTTTCTCTTTAAGTTCTTTATTAGCAGTATATTCTTCAGCAGAGATGTTGATTGTCCGAGTAACATTTCACAAATCAAATGCCTTATTGCCAAGTGCTAAAAAGCATAATGCAATATGTTGGCCATTTGAAATAAATACGCACATATTGATATTCATTCGTAACGATTATATATTTTAATTCAATTTCATACCAAGCAAATGTGGGTAGGTATGTCAAGATCTTTGAGATTCTTTTATTTTGTCAATTTATTAAAACACGTTTGCTGACACTTTTTAAGGCTTTAAATACGTGTCTATTAGGTGTAATGTGGTAGGGTTGGAACAATGCAGTATTTATGCAACCTTTTGTCTCGCTCCGAGAGCCTCATAGCGGCCAAGGGGCTAAATAGAACAAGATTTTATAAGAACTTCTGCGCTTTTATTCAAATATAATGGTTGTAGTTTATATTGGGTTGAGAAGTTTTTATTTGATTGCTGACTATATTAAATTTATTTAAAATTACTATGTATTGTTTACTCAAACGTTATGTAATCAAAAAATGTTATAAAATAATAAAAGCGTTGGTTTATGGATCTGTTTTACATACAAATGAGAAGATATTGCAATTCTTCTAACTGAATTGGTGAAACTAAATGAGTCAAATCAAGACAAACTTTATGTATTCGTTCAGATTCACATACTTATTATCCTTAAAAAAATTGAATTGGGACGAAAAAGGTTTCTCACAAGCTCTTTGCTAAATATCGTATAATAATGCCAGCTAGATAATCTGAAGATTTCCAACGCAATACTGGCAATCAGCGGGGCTTTCTAGCTCACCTAACTTATCCTCTACATGTCGACACAGCAAATCCGCCATGCGTGGAACTAACAGGGACGTATCATGATGGGGCAAAAGGGATAATAAAAAAACATTATTAAAGCCTAAATCTATTGTCAATATTAGAATGTGAACTCATTTAACGTATTTAAAACCAACTTGGACTACGCCAAATTTGTAATTCAGTGAATTCGAACTTTTACATAACTTAACTATTTGAAGCGTTTGCTTTTACTTCAAGAATTTCGTTCATATTGTACTTCTTGTATGAATGTTAAATACTTACGTAATTAATGACATCTTCACAATACAGATAATTAATATTTTCTTTCTACAATTTTTTATGATACAGTTTGCCTTTATATAAAGTTTATTTAACGATTTGCCCCAACTAGCCACCCTTAACCGCCTCTGTCCGGGGCTATTCAAATCAGTTCGAACCAAGAACGAATGAAGATATTATGCAAATCAGCAATTGTATGCAGATCGCAGATAATAAGCCGTTGCATTCGAAAATCAGCGTTCAATTCCTTTACCATAATTAGAAAGAGACAATAGGAGCTTAATAAAGACGTTCTTACACGTTACTCCATAAATAGGATCAGATATTCTGATAGCATTAGCGAGAACATTGTTGCGAATGAAACTATGGACTTGTTAAGCAAGGAATTGTAGACCTGCAGAATTGTTTGTAGAGATGCAAGAACAGTATTTAAAAAAAGTTATTAGGATGGCAAAAATTGCGTGTCAACAGGAAACACAAATGGTAAAGATGATAAAAATTACAGCTCACAAAAAGTACATACTAGTATTAAAATAAAAAAAAACGTCAAATTATGACAGTACAGCATGTGTTAGCTTGTATCAAAATATGTGTATTAAAAAATAAAGAAAACACACATTTGACAAGTCGACACAAAACACGATTCACTCGCTTCCCTCACTCGGTCCATATATTGCTAAAGTCTTATACCTCTTCTATGGTCAAAGGCATGTTTAAATCTGCGAGTGCATGTCGAAATAGGAACCGTTTGAAGACCATAACAGTCTCGGGAGATACTTAGAGATACCGCATCGATTGATGGTATCGTGTAGGTACTTATTGTGAAACTCCTTTGAAGCGTATTGGGCAATGCAATTGAATTGCATACCTCGTTGCAGTGCACCTTTGTTACATGTTGGCAACCTATGGTCAGTGGCGTACTCTGGAATTTAATTACTTGTTTTAAATTACAAAATACATGAAGCAGGACTGAAATACGTAGATAAGTTGATATTGTTTGTATTATTTGATGTGTTGAGGGATTAAAGACGTTTCAGCTGCTTGGTAGCAGTCATTATTAAAGAGTAGCAAAATTTACTACATTGCATATCAAAATTGTGTAACGCTATTTAACTGCAATAGTTGCATAATTATTATTTACATTCAATAATCTCGCTCCATAAACATAGTATCACAATTTGTTTTATTTTCACAAGTCATACTAGACAGTCACATAAAGTATAATTAATAAGTATCTTAAGCTTGGATTTCCTAGGAAAGCGGTTCCGACATATAGCGGCCGTAATACAGCGGTGAATGAACGTTGGCTATGTAAACGTAATGGCGCGGTTTCCTAGAGAGCGGTAACTTGCACTGTAATTTACTTTAATTATTTTTGCGTCCGTAATATTACAGCCGCTATATGAAGGCACCGCTTTCCTAGGAAACCAAAGCTTTACAGAACAGTTTTAACGAGCCAGTCAAAAACTCATTAAAAGTGTAATAAAACGTCAAGAACAATATAAACGTCTTCACAAAAATGAAATCCAACAGATTGAATCACAGATAATACTAACTTTTTAACAGCCAAGTTATCAAGATCCAGCTTAAAAAATCTCATAAAACTTTTAAAGGAAAATATTATGCAGCCAAATCAAACTTGTGCGGTTACTATGAGTGATTAAACCATTACTAAATTAATACTGTATTCATATGTATTTACCTCTTATTTTGATTGTATAACTAATATACAATACAATGCAATACAATACAAAAACGTTTATTGGGTGCAAAAATACTTACATCTAGGTTCACTATATTAATACAAAAACAAGAGTAATTTCTTATAATAGTGTGTAATTGTCACCCGGACGAGATGTTTCTGTTTATGTTTTCCGGTTGATATAAGTATGTTATGTGTTTGATTTAAGTTAAGTATGTATATATTTATTTGTGTAGATCAGAAAGTTATTAAGTAATCAACTTTGTTTTCGTTCGTTTCGTACAAAACAAGACAGTTAAAAACCTGAAATCCTTAGCTAATTGCTGCACAGTCTATTGCGATTCATAAATAAATATGTATCCCCATGAAAAAGTTAAAATGATAAATATCTGTACCGTAATGTTCACAGTGTAGGCTCCTTGCCAACTTTCAGTTCAGACTATTTGAACTCATCACAGTTATTATAAGTCTGTGAAGTTTCACAGGTGGAGCGAATCTAAGTTTTCAACTTTACGAAACACATTTACTGGTTTCAACTTTAAAAGAAAGTATTGGAGGAAAATGTGAACATGCTTTGTCAATAATCTCAGGATTTTGTTGTCGAAAGTATTGATTCAAAGTCATTGGCTTTAGAGGTCAGTCAATTTATGTAAAGAATATCTCTGGACAAGTACTTAAATATCGGACTCAAATCTTTTAGAAAAATAAATAAATGAACTAAACCATTATAAACTTATTACTTACGAGCGGGAAGGTCATCTAGGTGTTAATTTGGGATAAAAAATACTCTCTTAGCCATTGCATCATTCTAAAACCAAATAATATAAATTGTATAACGTAAGTTTTCTAAGAGTTTTTAAGTATGTATGAAATATTTCTACTAAAATGAACTAACAACCCAACTCAATAAATTTCCCACGATCACCTCATCTAAAATCCAATATTAGTTAAATAATGTTTGCAATCATCTCAATCTCGGAGGATAAATGTTACATTTATTTGACTAATTGATTCCAACTTTCAACTGGTTTACGTAAACAGGGAGTTAAATTTCAGTTTGGAACTGAGATAGGGTCCTTTAATCAATTTGTACTGGATTAAGGAGCGGGATGAGCCCGCTATTTTGGTTACGGATCAAATAAATGTTTACTGTTTTGTTTGTAGCTATTTATAGATATTTTATTGTACTACTTCTGATGAATTAATGAAGAAGAATTGATGATTACTTAAATTTATATGATATATGATACACACTGATATTCAAAGGCAGCAAAATAACCATAACAGATCGATTTTCTTCCTGTTATGTACGGATTTACACTCGCTTAACGGTGAAAAAACATCTTGCATCGTAAGGAAACCGACATGTATGAGGACCACAAAATCCGAGGACGATGTCATCCGTGGAAGGATCTGGGTGCCTACCACGAAGTATCTGCCCAAGAAAACTTCCCTGATGAATCAATTTTAAGGAGAAATCACGACCCTCAGTCATGAGGAAATACGACTCAAAGAGAGAAAATTAATCTCAGTACAGCTTCATCGGCGCCCAATGTCCAAAAACATGCACTCATTAGCGAAAATAACATTAACCATCTCGTTTGTCGTGTTATTTAGGTGTAAGCGACCACAGCTCATTTCATCAGGTATCACGCGAGTAATTTAATCCTCTTTTGTTGGCTACGGGACCCTTCGTCAGGCCGACGCCTCCAGCCAGAGGTATTTTGACACCTTCCTCTGAAGGTTTACGTATTAGATGTCGGTATGGGAATTGATGGTCTACTTTAATTGCTTTCAAGTTTAAGTTTCCCTGGTTACAGCTGTTACATATAATTTTTGTATAGGACTAATAAAATATGTTATGGAAATAGATAACGAAAAAGTATGCTGACACCATTACATATTTAGAGTATTTTTAATACGAAATGGCCAAAAATTAAGAAACACTCTGTATAGTTACCGTACTATTATTGCATTATTGCCTGATCACTCCACATATTCAGTTTTATATGCAACTAATGATGTATGATTTTTTTCTTATTGTTTTCATTAAAATTTGTCGGTTTTGTAAATAAATCTGTCACTGGGTATCTTACGCGAGCTAGTAGCCTTTGATAGACTTGTAGGAATCCCATTTTTATTTCAGCGCAAGCAGATCTAACCATTTAGCCGTTCTTACTCCACTTACCTCGTAATTATTACTTTACTGTCAAACATAAACAAAGAGACTTAATTTTAAAAATGGTTCCGATTATCTATTGCCATAATGATACGTAATATCATCCCTCCAAGGCGCCACATACGGCGTGTTCAGTGACTTGTACTGTTATTGGTGTTGTACTAATTAGACCACCTTCTTGGAAGGAAGTGTTACTCGGTCCTGTCGATCCTTTTTGTTAAAACCTTGTTTGCGGTTTGATTTGCTAAGCGGATGTTATCTTTGGTGTTTTTAATTTGAGACGTGATTGTAACGAAGATTAGGGTTTGTTTTGTACATTATTTTTATAAAAAATGTTTTAAATTTTGTTTTATGGGATCAAACGACAACACTTATGTAGACGTCTCACGATGATAAGCACAAATCAGTGTATGCTTAGTTCTAAAATCCAAAACTATGAGTGTGCTATAAATGGACTAGAATGATGGATATAATGTCAGGCATCAGGCAGGCAATAGTAAGCCTACTTCGTGTTTAAAAAAATAGATGTAAATTTTGTACTTATTTTTATTTAAATCTAAATACTTATATAAGACTCAAAGGTGACTGACTGACTGATATAGTGATATATTAACGCACAGCCCAAACCACTGTACGGATTGGGCTAACATTTGCATTGAAGGTTGATGTTATGACGTAGGCATCCGATAAGAAAGGATTTTTGGAAATGACACTTTTAAAGTGGTGAAATAGGGGATGCAAGTTTTACTTTTTAATGCGAGCGTAGCCGCGAGCACCCACTAGTCTAACATAAAATTATGACACCAAGCACGAAATTTTCTTATTTTAAACAGTAATATGTATCGATAGCAATGACCGTATCACTACACATACGTACTGAGTCGTTACTCATATCAGTGCACGTTCCAATTCCTCCAAGCAAGTCAAACACAATCAAGTGTAACACACAAAAAAGTGTTACAAACCGCACCGGGTTCACTTCACCGTGTCATAATTTGTAACACATAGAACATCGTAACCTGTATCGATTTATGTCAATCATTCTCTACGCACGTCCCTAGTGATTAGTGACGTGCCAGTAATTATCGAAAATCGAAGACTTGAAATTCGATACCGGTTTTTTGTGTAAACAGTATGGACACTAATGATGAGTTTGGCGTTAATTATCGATAATTAACGGTGGGAACTATTATACTCGGAGATTGATAATGAGATTATTAACGTTGCAACTTAGTGAACTCATATTTCTTTATCAAGAACTTGCAGAATTTTAGCAATTGTTGATACTTCATTGGTATAAGTTATTTAGGGTAGGTATGTTTTGTATGTCAGATTTGTTTATTATAATTTAAAAATCACTCACATCTCTTAAATTACGAACATAGGTATTGTATTAATTTAAAATAATAATATTAATATAATATATAAGATCGAACTTTAATGCAACAATAAACCAACAAAAATCTTATGTATCATCTAGTCTGCAATACTGCTCTAACTTTATTGTACTTACATGTTTCTAAGTCTAAGCTATTTGTGGTTGCGAGAAAACAAATCGCTATGAATGTATTCGAGTTCATTCAAAAACCATATAACGGGCCAGCGCTCTACGAATTATAACGGTTTATGTTACCATCGTGTTTAGTAACTTGCCATGTAAGTTACTAACAAACTAAAAAGGCTTCAACAGCTACTTAAGCGTTTCTCAAATAAATACCTATAAATTAAAAACAAATTAGGCAGGCATTTTACAAGTCCAAAGTTAAATTTACTCATGCATAAATAAAACACAATTACAAATTATGATACCTATTTACTTTATAATTCCAACTAATTCTTACAAATTCCCCCGTCTCTAACTACTTGTTACGATAATTAATTACGTCAATAAAATACGTCATAATTTATAAATCGATTCCGAGATAAAAGTCCGAGCGATCGGACCGCCACGATTGGGATAAATAAAAAAAATTATGCTCATTAATTCATTTTCCCCTCTCGATCGACGTCTCACCAATCTCGATACCAAATCAAATTATTAGTATTTACACGAAAAGTTTTGTGGCACCCGTCACTCAGAATTAACTTGATTTATCTTATTACTTTTATCGACAAGAGACAGAAAGTTTTTCCCATCACTAGAAGACAGAAAGGTCGTAAGTCACCTCCTAGTGGCCGGTGGATTAAGCAGTCTAATATTAATTCGGTAACGTTTGATTTTATTACTCTGGATTAGAGGATATAAAGAAAAGGTTATCTCTAAAAAATGAGATAATAGATAAGAAACCAGAATTGGTGTGTATGAACAGTGAAGTGAGAATCAGGTGAATTGGTTGCTGCGTGAATGTTTTTGATATTTTACAATTTTCAATTATTTTAACTCTTGTATTATTATTATTCGTCTCGTTAAGTATATACTTATTAAAACTGGAAAACACTATAATAATAATAATAAAATCATTTATTGACACAAATAACATTTTAAAATATACAATAGTTGTAGCCTGTAATATAATCTTATAAAATATGTGTAAAGTACATTTTATTTGTGCAATGAATTGGTATATCTATGGACTATCTTTTCGTTATTTTCATATTTTCAGAAAAATAAACAAATTGTGGAGCTTTTAATCAAAATAGGCAAAACAATGTGTTGACTATTCTCATTAGATATGAAAAAAAAACTTAAAGGAATTCGACCTAAAATAGTTTCTTCTAAAGTAGGGACAAGATAATAGGTCACTTTTGACAGATGTCAGTTTTATATTCATAGTGAGGTGACCTGCTTAAAAACATCGATTAAATGAATGAATCGAATGAATCGATACAGACTTGAAACATATGTGAATTTTAAAAATGATCATGCGAATCCCTGTCCCATTATTATTTTTTCTTTCATAAATTAAAGGAGCAAAATAAGACAAGTACCTACGTAATTTAACAAAAAAAATGCTTTTATTCACTTGAACTATCGGAACTGCTATAAGAATAATAAATATTTATAATTAGGTTTTACTATAATCACAACGTGGTTATAAATTTATGGTGATTTTTCTTCACAAGTAATCATTGCATTCGATTCAACTTACAATCCTATCAGCTTTCGATTTTTAGAGTAACATCCCTAGTGTTTAAAAAGAAAAAGGGTTGACTGACGCAACATTGTAATGACGTTCAGTTCTTTAGATCAGAAATTGTTTATTATGTATAGAATGGTTTATTAGTGAAAGCAAATCGTAAAATTACTCGTATCGGTCATTATTACAATAAATATGTAAACGTAATTGAAAAAAGTTAAGCAATTGTGCAGTTCTTATTTTATGCCCGCCATTACAAGGTCACGTTGTTGAATTTTGATGAAATGTCAAAAGTGACCAATTATCTTGTCCCTATAATAGTCACTACCTAGTCACCATAAAACTGCCATCTGTCGCACGAAGAGAGCAATCCTCGCCGCTCCCACTACACCCCGCATCCGCACCATAAGGTCGTCAGTGGGTGGTCGGAGCGTCGTCGGCGACGTTTAGATACAACGACCATGAGTTAGTAGACACATATTTTGTAATAATTTGATATGATACAGAAAACAGAAAACAACCATGCCAAAAATCGATGCAAGTTCTCTTAACCATGTCCCAAAATTATGGAGTCCATCATTTACCTGATTTGGCTGATTTGTTATTTGTTTGTTTTGCGTCACTATGTTACATTTGTTAGAACAATAAAGAAGAAACCTAGCCGTTAATGCAGGATTTCATTTTATTTATTGTTCTTCAAAATTCATCAAATTCACTCAGTGCTTTGAGCAAAAAAATAGAGAAAGACCACCAAACCATCAATTTTGGTGCTGTACATGCATCCATCTAAAGAAGTCTTGTGAACTAAAACAGAAATATCGGTTTATATGTACATAATACGGATAGGTGTACTTGTGTTATGTGGTCTGTGATTTATCTCTGATACTCGCGGTCCCTTAGTCTCGCGCCTACGTGCTGTGAACGCCGGTTTTATTTTACGACGAAGGGGGTAATGTGTGGAGATTTAGTTCGCATGCATGAGTAGGATTATGACACAAAAGATGCGATTCTAAATTCTTGTTATTGACGGTTTTTTTTATTATTTCCTGGATTGTATTAGACTTCCAAAAGGTTTCTTTTAAATAAAAGTCTGCATTAGCCAATTTTTTTAAAATTACTAGTGCTAAGCAATGCCAGAGTTATTTCAGCCCAATTTTGCAGGAACACTTAAACTTCAAAATGAATTGCCAAAACAACTGTATAATCCTAGAAAACTATAATATACCGTTTCCGTCATCAAACCGTGCTCCAGTATAAAATCTAATTCATCGATATAAATGGCCGACCATGGTTTACAGCCCCCTATATCACGTAGTAACTATTTGAACCACGGCCAGAGACTGACATAAAAGGAAGTCGCAGTAAGTCGCTCTCGTAAACGTAAAGTTCAAGTGACGTTAACTTTTAGTGGTCTTGATCTTTGGTTCAGGCGGTCTGGTCATGGATAAGATAACATAGAGATGTCAATTGACGTGAAAACGCTTCATATACATATTGTGTTTTTACTTTTGAATCAATATAAAAAAAATATTCATTTAAGGCCGTGGTTTCGTAATATGGTACGTTGATGATGAGGAACAAAATATTTACAAATTATAACTGTTTAGTTACTATACACACAACACTATGTTTGACTGATTACTTGACCCGATTTACATAAAAAACTAATAAGGCTGATTTAAAAAGTTCCGTTATCAAACCGATGTGCAAATCAAAATTAAACAAAATTTGTTACATATGGACCCAATACATATATTATACTAGCTGCCCTGGCAGACTTCGTACTGCCTCAATCGATAAATAAAAGACCTAAACTTTTGTATAAATTAATTTCTAAATTTTTATTTTATTATTTTCCCCTTTTAAACCTTCCCTAGACCTCCACGAACATTTCAAGACTTAAGTTTTGTGCCATTTTCTCATTGATATATTAATTAACTTTTATAAAACTATGTGATATTACTTAAATTATTCTTCATTATAATATGAATGCAATTTACACTTCAGTCTAAGTAACACGTGTCCGGCTATGCAAACACCAAAAATTTAAAAACTGGAAATAATTGAATTATACGGTATTTTGTTCACTACAAAATAAATTTAATTAATTTTATAGCGTCAACAACACGTGGTAATTATGCTGTTAAAATGTAGCTTATATGACACGTTCGTAGATATACCATAGCAGCGCCATCTATTGAACTTATATGACACGTTCGTAGATTTACCATAGCAGCGCCATCTATTGATTACTTACTCAACCCAGTCGAAAGGTATCGACATCTGTTAGAATCATTTGGAGTTAACAGATAATTGCTACTGTCAAATAATAACAGACAAATAATTAGCAATAAATTAAAATTGCGACTATAATTTGAGATTTAAACTATCCTATCTCTCAAGTTGGATCGAACTGCACATGGTGTGCGAATTTTATTATAATCGGTTAAGTGGTTTAGGAGTCCATTGAGGACAAACATTGTGACACGAGATTTATATATACTTATTAAGATATTTAACTAATGTATCGGAATTTTAGCCCTAGTACAAGGCGTCTGTAAAGTTTTATGTCATTGCTTCAGGTTTGGTTTAGTGCAGCTCGTCTAGGTACAGGTACGGCCGACAAGATGAGACTACAGGTAGTAAACTATACAGCCGCTTGTACAGCTTAGAACGTTTGTTATAAGGCTCTTGTTCTTAACTTTATTATATCGCATTAGGAGGTCTACTATGTTTGATATTAAGTGTCTAGAACGTATTTTATGATCTTTAAATGGATATTTTAGTTACAGTAAGAATTTAGAACTAGTTTCAACAGTTTTTATCAGTATTTTAGTAAGTTGTGGCCGTTGTAGGTAAACAACCATCACATAAGTTTTTTAGTTTGCTTCCTTGTGTGTAATATTTTATCAAGTTATGTAGAAAATTGCTTTTACATTGCAAACATGGTGTGTATCCGCATTTCACCACAACCGCATTTTTTGCAGAAACCTCAATTATTGAACTTATTAAAACCATACCACATTATTATTACGTCAAAATATAATGAAATCATCATCTGCTAGCTACCTGACCTTTTTTTGCCATAAATATTATAAGAACATCTGCTTAGAGGATGTTTAGAAGAACCGTGGATAATGTCTTTATAATAATCCGAAAGCCATTGTGTTGGAAAGGTATCATGGATAATTTATTATATTTATTGATAATGCTCCAAACTCGCGATAGATTTGTAAGCCATTTGTTGGATGTAAAAGAAATAAAACCGCTTGAATGAAAAAAGTTTTTGTGAAATGCTATTCTATAAAAATTTCGATCCGAGAAATTGAAAAATGTGAATACGTAACACCTGATTTTTAATGCTCATCGCAAAATTATACCACGCCATGAATTTTAGCAGAAAACGGATGGGACTGATATACATTTAAATATTAGAACACTTTTATTTGAAGCATCACAAGCGACGTTGTGGTGGCATATAGATTAACATTTTGAAAGTTGTAGGTAGCTGCCGAAATGTTGCAATAAATGAAATAAAAATCAATTCTATCATCTACTTAAGTACTAAATATACTATGCATACAAAAACCACTCCACAATTTACAATTTCAATTCAAATCTAACAAATTATTTTCAATCTTCCCCAGACACAAGCGGAAAGTGACCAACCTGCTGCCTTCCAAGTCGTCAGCCCCGAACCAAGCCGGCTCTACCCGGCGAGCGCCGCCCCCCGCTCCATTGTACGAGGACCTGCAGGACCTGCCGAGGAGACCGCCGCTGCCACACCGACCTGACATGGAACCGCAGCTGGAGGTGGGTTGGAGTTATTTGTTAGTAATGAAAAATGTTGGTAGAGTCGCTGGCATAATAGGTACTTACGTGTGAGATTAAGTGGATACAATGAAAATGGAAATCGTAGCCAATATTCTTTTTTTTTTATTAAAAGCCTAATTAGCAAATATTCTGTGACCCTATTCTGCTCACATGGTCCAACTGCCAACTTATTTTGTATTATACGACACTAACCAAAGTGTACTGATATTTATCACATCATGATTTAATAATTCCTCCTGTTACTAGATCAAGAGCTTAATTTATTAAACTGTTAAAATAAGTAGGCTTGATATTAAAGATTAGATAATTTTCTCCTCGCGTTCTCAAAATGATTTACGAAAACAAATGAATTCAACAAATATTAGGCTATCAAGAAATAAGCAGCTTTTGAAATATTTTACTCGCTAATTTAATTTCTCGAAACCATTCATTAAATAGACATCTATTGTGCCTTAAATTGTCTCAGATAGACAGATGTCTCGTAAACTTGTCCGAAATGAGATTAAATCCAAGCAAAAGTAAAATGTTTTCAGTCTTTTAATTAATTGGCTGTAATTGGGCAAATAATTTTGTGCAAACTTTTATGTTTATCCAACGGTAATCTGTTTGTGTACCTACAAGTCTAGACTTTATTTATTCGCGATATCTTTAATTGACTTTAAAATTTGTTGGCGTATCGTGTCTTAACAACTTTCGGTAAAGTACTTACCTAGTCGCTTTTTTGGCAAACAACGCCAGAAGGCCAAACATGGGAGTTGTGGAACTAATTTTGAATAATTTTCGTTTGCAGATGGTGGAAGCGAAACGGCCGAACTGTCCCGGCAGAGTGTTCGTATGCGGCTCGGGAGGCACGTGGCGAGGAGGGAACTCTTGTGGAGGAGACACTTGTGGGGCTCCTCTCTACGAGGAGTTGCCTCATAGATCGGATGACTCCTTGCACAGCGATGACCACTTTGCGGAAGATGAACTCAGTCTCGTGGGCGAAGCGGCGCCGTGCCGGACGTGTTCCCGACCCCCCGCCCCGCAGTCACTCCCGCACAGGCCTAGGCCTCAGCGCCTAGACCGGAGACCCAAGTCTTTAGAGAGACGGCGGGCGCATCAGAGGATGCCGCGACATATTCATCCACCGGACCCGTCAGAGTTCCATGAGGGAGTGCTATTGGATGCCTTGTTAAGATTATACCCTCAAGTCGGGACTGTTGGAGCGAGGCCTCAAGGTCCCATCCCCGTTGGACCAGGAGGAGCGTGGCCTGGAGGAGAACTACCAGGAATAGCTTGCTGGAGAGGCCCTAGAGCATCTCCCAAACCACCTAGTGGAGACTCTTCCTTTGGATCAGATTCCGGCTACAGCAATAACACTTGCGGAACGTGTGGTACCAGAGCTTCTTCCAGGCATAGGCTATCAGCTGAGATACCGATGTCATGAACATTTCGAACAGTGGACCTGTGCCATAGAAGTTCCGTGCGAATTCACTAAAGTGGAATTATACTAGTTTTGCATTAAGTAGTTTCTTTTCCACGGCCTAGGTAAACGGCCTCGTTTTCTCGGATAAAGCGGTATTTGTTACTGTCGAATATGTATGAACCTTAACGAGGTCTCGTAGGGACATCTTCTTAGTACTGTACAAAATGGCGCCCGCTTAGAAGGTATTCGTCCCTTTTATATACATGGGGTGTGGGTCTAAGAACGTTGATTAGCTTTTCTTGAAACTGGGGCGTCCTTAACTGCCATCTTGTGATAATCTGTTACTTAAGTAAATGAGCTCAATTTGGGCTTGATTATTTTCCATCTATCATTATCATCATTAGCTTAGAGGTTTCATACTTTTCTTATTGTGATACAAAATACAGTGATAAGAATGAGTATGACAATCACAGATTTATGAATTTTAATATGTAAAATAGTTATGTAAGGCGCTTTCTGTACCTACCTATCTGTAAGACGACAATGTTTGCTCATACAATACGTTTCTAACTAGGCTTGAAACGCCAAATATGGCCCGAATAGTATACAATAGCTTTGACAGACATCATCTATTGTTTATAGCTAAAATCAGCGTTCTTAACCCAATATATTTTGATAATCTTCAATGCAACTGGTTTCTTTTAGCTGATTAGACGTTAAGATTCACCCAAACTTTAGTTGTTAAATATGCCTGAATATTTGAAAACTTGTTATGTTCGTCTTTTGTGTAAATTTATGACAAAATGTCTTAAGAAAAAAATATTGTCACAATATGTTACAACTCTTAGGTGGGTGGTCTATTAATGTTATTTTGTACAAATTCGAAGTGACCATATTTTAGGTAGTATTAATAGTATCTCCTAGTAAGTTATTTTGAGCTAGTCCATAAAATTATCACGAGTTTGTGAATTATCAAAATTGGTTTGACTCTTGTAAAAAAAGTTGTAAATTGTTTTTTGACTCTGTAGATACTGTACAAATTAGCTAAATGAATTATTTATATAGTAAGTTGAATTTTATAATCATATCATACTCCCGCGGTCGTAATGTTAAGTCTATCATCTATTTTTTCTACTTCATATGTAATCTCTTCTTTTTTCTATTCGGTAGGTACTGTGTTAAAAAGTATCTCCTTACTCATTGAGGTTTATTTGCATTGGTCATAATATTTCTATACAACTAAACTTATGTATTTTTTTTATATACACTGTTTTTTTTAATTTCGTGGAATATTTGTTCTTCGCGAAACAGTTTAATATTATTTAAAGTGTGCTGTGTGTCAAATACTCGTCTTATCCATTGCAATTAAACTTTGAGTGCGGAGTACTTATAACCTACGACAAAAATGTTTTTGTTTGTTTAATTTACTGTTCTATTTAATATTTTTTCTATTTTACGAAAAAGCCTAAAATATAATTCAATTACTACTAAAGCCAAAAGCGACAAAAGTCGTGTATTTATCCGTCTCTTATTTATGAAAATTCGAATTCTCTGTAACATAAAATGTAATTAATTGGATTCTATGTTGTTTTGTTTTAAAAAATTGATTGGAATTACAATCTTTGTACAGTTGTGTATTTATTTATGTTTATTTTGTTTTATTTTTAATGATAAAATTGTCACGTATGTATGAAATTCCGGACGTGAGTCCAATTATAATAAATATGAGAAGCACAATAAAATAAAAAATAAAATACGTTTTTAAGAAAATTCTTATCTTTTATTTCGACTGTGAACCCTATTTCAATATTTTATTGCCTACCTATTTTGTTTATAGTTGTGCTAGCTTGAAACATTGTTTACTTAAAATAAGAATAAATGTAGTTTAGGAATAAAACTAAAAAATCTGAATACTCATCACACGATTTTACACTCTTCAATTATAATCTCTTTGTATGAAATAATTTGTACTAAGCATTGAATAAGTTGAGAATAGTTTTATCAAGGTGCAAAATAAAACTGAAATTTTACAAAGTATGTATATAAAACAACTGGTAAATCTGTAAACTTTATAAGGCAACTCAGTCATTTTGACAGAGTAACAAATTGAACAAGAGTCGACTTCGGAAATACCATTTTGTAGTATTTGTTTGTTTATGGATGTTTTTCGTTTTGAAGATGACAGTTTTAAATGAGTTTTGTTGAAGTGGACTTAATTTTTGAGAATACCTACTTTATTTCATTTGGATAAAATTTGCAAGTTATCCGCTCATACCAATATGGAAGAGATCGCTTTCAGCGATAAGGCCGCCATTAGATTTTTTTTTCCGTTTGACTCGTATTTCCTTATGACTGAGGGTCGTGACTCCCTCGCAGAATTAATTAATTCGGGGAAGTTCTCTTCGGCAGATACATCATGGTGGGCGCCCAGGTCCTTCCACGGAAGACAGAAGTCCTCGGATATTGTGGCCCTCAAACATGTAGATTTCCTCACGTTGCTCCCTCGCAAATCATCACCCATAAAATCATTATCCAGAACGTATAATCGTCCCAATCGTGTACAGAGCTATAAACCCCAGAGCAAACAACTAGACGTCGCATCCACCGCGTCTCCACAAATATTAATAAGCCGCCTTAGGCATGATTTATCTGACATGTCGCGCACACAGCGCTATATTTCAATGACCTTACAAACAAACTTGCAAGTTTACATGACGTACGAGGTGGCTTGTCAACAGCAATAGACTTGAATGTGCATGTAAATTAGAGAACGGACAAAGGAATAAGGCAATAATGAAGCTTTGGATGCCAATTCTGTATTACAAAGAGATGTAGCTAAAGTTGCAACGCCCTATCTAAATGATAAATTGAGATGAATGCCTGTTGATATTGTGTCGATATTTTGTTTCTATCCGGCTTGTTAAAGAAGCCAGTGTTACAAATCAACTATCGAGATTATTAAAAAAACATGTTAAGAAAAATAAAGATATATCGTGTGTCAATTATATTTAAGTCATAATAAGACATTTCGTGATTATAAAAATGGCGCAGAAACATAGGTTATTAATTAGAATTAATCATCGTTTTACGATATTCTTACTTCTAACTAAATTCAAGCTCAGCGCGTCTCATACGTTTATTTACAAAATATAAGAGGATTATAAATGCTGCATAAAATTAATGGCACATTTCACTGCAAATTCCATGAATAGAAACAGCCACAATTAAATCCAGAATTTAGTCCCGAACAAGCATTTTAATCATCATTAAGCCGAGCATTAACTTTGGACGGTGGAATAAACAAGCAGACAAACAGACAGACTGAGTTTACTAATTAGTATGCACATTTCAGTGTATTGTTGGTGACAGCGACATCGTATGTCATGCGACGGCGACTGTTTATAACAGAAGTTTCTGGGAATAAGAGTGACGTATTATCTGTGAATTTGGCATGAACTTGCAGTAAAAATTAAAATAATATATACAGTTTTTTTCTAGAATGCCACTGGTAAAACTACGCAAGGTGAGTGCCTGAAAAAAACCACCACACTTGTGTACTGAAACATATTAACTGAAAAGGGAAATACACATATGTGTACCTACATATGAGTCATTTGAAAAATGGACAATTTGTATTGTTTGTGTTGAGTAAATCATTTAAATGTATTATTTATTAATTTAAAAGCATTTTAAATTGTCTCGATTTATTAACTGTTTCGATTTTCCCATCTTAAATCAGGTCAAATACTATTGAAAATACAACAAACGACTTACACTTCCTACGTTTCGCATTTTTGTGACAAATCTCTTTTTACAGGAAATAATGTGAAGGATGACTTTCTTTGAAGTTGCGGAAGTGCTATTTCTTATAGGTAAGTATAATTTTGACTTTTAGAACTAGTATATTACCATGACTTCACCTGCGTTATTTTCACAAGAAAATTAGTGTATTATACTTTCATCATTTAATTTAATACAAAAAATTGCATTCTTGTCAATCCATCGTGGTTTGAAAAACGAACTAACTAAAATTAAACTAAAGTTTTCATGTATTCTGATAAGTTTGAACCCTCGACCAACCAACCATAAAAATCTTAAAATAGTTCAAACAAATTGACTTAAGGAAAGCAAACAAGTGGCACTTTTTTATTTTAAGAGCTAACCAAACTCCACCTGGCTACTTAATCACATTAAAATTACTGAAAGTTGCACAAAACTATGAAGTACTTACATAATATTTTCAGTTTATTTTAGAAAGTGTAAGCCTTTAGCATGTTCATCAAAAAATCATATAAAATATCTCTCTCTACTTCCTAAATAAATCATTTTCTCCTCCTAATGATATTTTAGTAGGGATTATTATAATATAACATGTTTACTAAAAATAACTGATGGAAAACAAATTTATTAGATCCTCCAAGATCTTTTCAGTAAGTGAGGTGGCATAATTTCCTTTTTATATTCTAAGTGGTTTAAAAGTAGTTTCTCAACTGCGTAAAGTAATAAAACTTGAGTAAAAAGTCTAAAATAAACTTCGTAATATCAAAGGGAGTGGTTTTATATTGTTGATGCTTCTGTCCTCACAAAGAGGTGACACAGATCGTAAACGATTTCCAGCAAGGAAATTAAATCGAGCTTGCTTTGATAAAGACAATAGGGGGTTATTCTAATCTTGGCATCATCTTCATCAAGCGCCCGTAGCTCAGCTAGCGGAGGCAATCGCATGCGATTACCAATGTTAAGCAAAGGTCGACGCGGTCAGACTTTGGATGGGTGATCTAAAAGTGGCATTCCATTTTGGGCGCTTTCGTGGGTCAGATGACACGTTAAATTAAGGGTCCCGGCTGTTTGTCGTGTACGGCAGTCGTTAAGCCTTAGGGCGGCTTGATGAACTCGTGACACCAGAGTTGGCAACTTTCATTCGATAGGAAGAAGACGATCGTATTTAATATCATAGCTTATAGCTGTTTTTATTTTTAAAAGTGGCAAAAACGCAGACTGTCACTTGATAGTATGTATAGTCATTGCCA
This sequence comes from Macaria notata, assembly GCA_927399415.1. Lineage (NCBI taxonomy): Eukaryota > Metazoa > Arthropoda > Insecta > Lepidoptera > Geometridae > Macaria > Macaria notata. Next base: position 2,632,678 of record OV656743.1, read on the forward strand.
TCTATATGTATATGCTTGCATCGTCAGTGCGTGCACTGCGTTGCTAACTTGAAGAGATGTTTGAGATTTATCAAACTGTTATATATCTTGATCAGACTGACAAGTCCGGCTGTTCTGTTATGTATTTTTAAACTAGAACATATTAATGACCTAGGATGGTAACGTAACCTAAAATACATACAAAATCTACACAATTCCAAAAGTGTACTAGCTATTATAACAATTCCCTATATCAGCTACAGCGATACTTAGAGCTTTACACCTCAAAGCTCGACCTACATCGAGCTTGATAACATAACTTCAAATATTAGCCTCATTTACTGAATCTCACTACAAACTTCTCAAGAATACTCCCCCATCTATTTTTAACCATTCACAGCAGCGTCACGGACTCGTTCAGTGAATTTTGAGACAAACTTGTCGTATATAAATTGCATTCCTCGCGGCGTCTGCGCCGGACCCGAGAATTATGGCCGCACGTCGCGTTTGATGGATTCAGCCACAGAGATGAGATAGACCAGTGTAACTTGAGCTTTTAGGCTGGACATAAGAGACAAGAGATTATTACTAGAAATACATTTTAACTCGCTTATGTAAGGCGCTCTCTATCTCCATCTCTCTGCACGCTCTCCATGATGTACTTTCCCGAGAAAATTCCCCAATCAATCAGTTATGCGGGGGAGTAATGACTCTCAGTAATGAGTAAAATAAAGCAAGTAGGAGGATTAAGTCAATTTCTGTAGTAAAAGTAATTTTTTTATCTCTTACAGAATTGGGGTGACACTGCAGCAGAGCTGTGAAGGATTTTTTTTTGGTAAACAACGCTTAAAAACCCAAGCTGCAACCAGCTACTGCAAATAAATGACCAAATAAAACGGAATCAGATGTTTAAAAACTATAAAAAACGCACATGCTCATAATAAGTCTACTATAAAAACTTCGAAACATCAAAACGCTAAGCTCTTGTTTAAATGGATTAGAAGGAAATAGCTCTAACATATCTTGACCTCTACACGTCTCATTTTCAGAACAAAATGGTTTTAAGATTGAGAACTCAAGAGACCTGGTTTAAATGGATGGGTATATGGCGTGTTTAGAATGACATATCTAGGCGCTCGTTTTGGCTTGAATTTATTTGATTGTGTTCGTAGCCGGGCAAGGAATGGTCATTATGATACGAAATAATGCAAGAGGAACTGCAAAATGTTTATTACTGAGTACTTTACTTTTTTGTTCATATTAAGGTAAATGGGAGAAATAACTAAAATTTTCTAAACGGAACAACATATCTAGTGAAATATATTAAAAGCTTAAATAACCTACAATAATAGATGATAAATGAACAGAACATAAAACAAATTATTATCTTAACTAGTGCCACATGCGGCGGCCTTACCGCTGAAAGCGATCTCTTCCAGGCAACCTTTAATAACACTACATTATTAATAAGAATTGCAAAAAACATAAACATAGTGCTAACTACACAAAAGGCAATTGAATATTATAATATCTTGGAGAAGTCTAAAAAAGAATCCAAGTGCAAAAGTGTGTTTTTACTCAAATAAGTAACTAAGTACCTACTTGTTTTTTTTAATAGGTATATATCTCTAAAACTAAGGTAATAGTCAACTGAGCTATATGACATCTGTAATCCACCTACGTATCAAAATGATATGTACCCAGAAACATGGTGGAAAATACCTTTCACAAGAGAAAATGAATTTTCCCGAAAACAACCAAATAAATACGTAGCATTACAAAGTATTCATCCAATATCGCGAGTTTACGACCATGTCCTGTGCACCTCAAGACGCCAATTTCGTCGCAACATAGCGGAGTTAGCATGGTTCACACATATTCTGTTCATATTAAAACTGAAATTGTACCAATATGTAGCTATTACGGTTTACTCTCACTCTTATTTCTGAAGATGGGTAAACAACATACGCGAAATTAAACGTTAGTGAAAACTGTAATAGGTATACATATATTGATAAAAAGGCCTCACAATAGTTTGAAATTGTAGCACCATTGTAAGTTATCCAAATTAATCCGTGAGTCACAATCACGACTCCTACGACGAATAAGAATTTGGTTTAAATAAATCTATACTAATTTTAACGAGTAAAAAATAACCAGATTATATTTTACAAAAGGATAGGTACAGAAGATTCATATTCTATGTCATTAAATAAAATGTAGGGTATACATATTTTTAATTTAAAGGCGTATTACTAAAATAACAAGATTGTAATAACTGAATGATGGAAAGTGCAGTTAAATAGTGTGGCGGACACAAGCGCGCACGGTGTGTGGCGCCGTGCCCCTGGGTGGGTGGACGGCTCGCGGTTCCCGTCTTGACAAAGACGTCTGCGCCGGTGCGAACCGTCCCTACGTCGCGAAGCGTATTGCGAAACTTAAACTTGTGTGCGAGATGCCTTGAGGAGGCCTAGTTGTGAGAGATGCCTAGATAGGGTACTAAGACTATTGTGGGTTGAAAGCGAAACCAATGTGTTGAATGTAGGAAACTATGAAACGAGGAACGGTACCACTATCTAACACCCCCTACGCTCGCGACCCTAGCCCAGGTTCACAGCAGCTGCCCGCGGTGCGGCTTCTTGTCAGCCCCCTCGATGTCGCCGCGGTGCTCACTTCTTCGAGCAATCTGCAGGCTGGAATCCTTCTTGGCTGGGGTCTTGACGTCACTTCTTCTTTTCTTGAGTTAGACGTCGGCTGGAACTACTTCATACTTTCGACCGATTTTCGACCGCGGCACTGGAATTCATCGTTACCGCAAAGAGAGCCCCATTAAAATTCTCTATACTTTGAAGCAATTTCACTATGAGTGGCACCATTTCCCGTCCATATCTTTATTGATCTTAAAGTGACACACATAATATTTACACCATTAGAAAGCCCTTACAAAACTCTATTTATACATATAAAATTTACACAGATCAACCAAGGACTTTAGAAACAATCAGCAAAAAATGGTGAATATTTACACAAAACGCAACTTTCATTATACATTTTCGTTAATTACAAGCTAACTACGGTCGCGATCCGCGAGTATCATACCATTCTAATTAGATCTCTTCACGCAGCATCTGTTTCACTAAGAATCTTATTAGATTTTAACATGAAAAATTATCACTAATTAAAATATACAGATGCCGCGTGCGAAAGGGATGCAAGTATATCTCCATCGCGTTTCACTGATGATACTCGCGGCGGCGCGGACGAAAATGATACATTCTCTTAGTTTATTACGCGCACTCACTTTCACTAATTATGCGAGTTTTCAATTAAAGTTTGTCACTTTTACACCAATGAAACTCGAACAAGGCATGCGTCGTTGACATCACTGTTCATATTAGTTCTTTTCATATATTGTCCACATGTCAGTGCATGCATCGCCGACAAATAGTACTAACAGTCTAAATTTAATCTAAATTAATATATGAACCCGATTCACGTAATAATTCACTGAGTCAGTGCTAAAGACCCTGCTCACATTGCGTTTATTTTGTTGACAAATTACCTTCCGCCTGCAGCAGCAATATGTACCTACTGTTATGAAAAGGAAAATTGCAAATGTACGTACAAAGTTTTGGATAAACCTTAATCCATATTCATTCATATTGTCAAAGATGTTTACTGACGTAGTAAATGATCTTCGCTATTTCATTCATACTTCTCCTTCTTTTTTAGAATTATCCAAATTTTAAAAACTTCATTAACATAGCCAATTACACACAAACACATACACGCACACACAACACACACACACAAGACACCCACAACGCCCCCACTCCATTCACCCAGACACATGAATGTACAATTTTCCTATGATTGTTATAGTATAAATACCTAAGCTTTTCTGTATACCATTGATACATAATTTGTCAGTATTAGTTAGCTATAATTCAACTTACAAAATAATCTTTCAGTAGATTTTGCTTTGTTTTTAAAGTTCATCTATAAACTTTGTATTATAACAAAACGGCATCAACTTGTAATGAACATTTTATGAACTGTTAACTTAGATCTGTAAGACTAAAATTCTTATTCTTTTCACTAATTATTTGACCAAATACTTATCAATTTGACCTCTTCTGATGTCTGTAATGTAATGTTACTATATCTAATTTAATGAAAATGTGAACTGTTAAACTTAGATTTGTAAGACTATAACTCTAATTCTTTTCATTAATTATTTTGACTAAATACTTATCAATTTGACCTTTTCTGATGTTTGTAATTGTCCTATATTTTAATTTAATGTAATGTAATTTAAATTCTATTTTGTAAAAGTAAAATAATATATAAAACTTAAAATGTATACTCTCCAAAAATAAGACCCCGGAAGGAACTAATCTCCGTGACACAGACGCACCGGCGTCTAGTACGGTGCTTTAGTGATTTTTAGTATGTGTGCATTTTTATGAAAATAAATAATTTTGAATTTTGAATTTTGAATTTGAATTTTAGCGAATGAGAGTGGCCAACTCAATTTTATTCATTAATCCACGATAAAAAAACAACGTAAGTTCGTATAGGTACCGATTTTTGGTGTCGAGATTTTTATACTTGTACTATGCGAAAGACATCTGACACGACTTACTAGATACGTACTACGACGACCAGCCTGAAATAAAAAATGTGAGAAAGTGCATCAAAATATTACACGAATTTCAATCTTTGTTCAAATGTGCGTGGCCATTTCAGTCTGTAGATTACATAAATAATTTCGTTTATTTACTGTTCAAAACTTAAATGGTAGGCTACAGATTATTAGAAAATTGGTCTTAGAATTATCATGCATTATAATATACTTATAAAACTTAGGGCTAATTGTAATGAGCAATACATTCCATAATAATGAGTTAGAGAGTGCGATATAATACCATTTCTAGATACATATGAGTCCCTAGTTCCCACAGTAGGATTCCCTGTAAAAACAAAAAAAAAAAAGAAAAATCCTGATAAATACATACACAATCCGCTTCTACGCGTACAATATAATTATTGTGCCAATATTTTACGAATAATTACAATTAAACAATTGCTAAATTTCCCCTTTATACAAATGAACAGTTGAAACGCGAATATTGGGTAACATTCGCAATGAACTGGCAACACTGCCTAATTGCCGTTTAGCAAGTAATTATGGCAGTGACGCGTTTTGTGACCGCAAAACTGTATTTCAATGCGGTTCTCGTGACTAAAGAGAAATTATGCACGTTTTAAAACTAATAGCGTGGCTGTAATATCTGTAATTTGTGTAATTTATTTTTGCTTATCTACTATTCCATCGTTTGGCAATTAACTACACGGCTGGAAAACCAAAATCAGACAAATTAAACTATGTACACATAGATGGTGGAATGACATTTCTAAGCATGTTGATAGGCGCTGGATTAGTCAAACTGCAGCACTTCAAAAGTTCTTCTTTGAAAGCCAAATTCCATTTCAGGAGAGATTTTCAAACCATAAACAACAACAAAAATGACTTTGACACTGGCATCTGTCAAAAGAAAAAAACAGGTGAGGTGTTAAACAATACCCCAATGAATAAAAAAAACTTGTTACTTACAATAATTAGTAAAATAACGCAAAGCAATACTCATATCTAACTACCTGTTATTTAGAACCCAGATTAAGATCAAGTTAATCAAGATCATAAACTAGCTTTAAAAATAAGGTCCTCAGTTTTGTGATTTAACGATTCACATAAATAATAAGATTTAATTGAGTTATGATTACGACGATGTTGCAGTCTACGGTTTAATAGCGCTATGTCATCTGTATATGTAGTGATGGGGTAAGTATCGATAAAAAATATTTCTATGTTTAATATCATGAAAATATTTTGTCACCTGAGAGATATGGTAAACTAGATACATGTCTAAAGAATTGATTGCAAATTACTAAAACACATTGTACTATAGAAAATAAAATAAATTTAGTAAATAATTTATGTGATTTAAGTAATTGTGTAATAAGTGGATGATGATGATCAATCAGTCCAGATTAAAACAAAAACAATAGAAAAAAATAACAACTCTTTTCTTTTGAAAAAAAAATACATATGTACATAGTAAATAAACAATCAGCGGAATTTAGGACCTCCTTCTTTTGAAGGCGTTTAATAAAATCACTAACCTTACACATAATTCGATACTTTAATCACTAGCCCTTTTTTTACGTAGCACAGCTCCTGCTATTTTATACAAATCTAGAATTCGCATAACGTATTTATTGACAAAAACCTATCGATAGTTTTAAAATCTATCGATACACATGTCCCCTCCCTAGCCCGCTATTTCGGTAGCACAGCTGCTGCTATTCGTCGAGCCCTGACAAACAGCGCTACGAGAGCTTCAGCTTCAAGTTAACATCGCTGTTTTGACAGCTAACACTGTTTCCACAGAGCGGACACGAAAACGCGCAGTTTTCTACTTGTTGGGATTAGTTTAGTCAGTGAATTGGATTTTTGACGAGATTTTGGCAGTGCTTTGGAAAATCTAGCCAAATACTATCACTGTCCTTACCGAGCAAACTTGCTTTAGTTCAAGAACCTTATGATTGGTAGAAAACGTCTATTGTAAAACACCGTCATGTATTGTATGTTTGTTTATGCTTAATGTCCTTAAAATTGGTATGAAGCAAGCGCAAACTACGTATATCTTATCTTATATACGTGTAAGCTCCATCGTGATTGCTATATCTGAAGTATCACGTCGCGTCGGCTACTTCTTATTACGAATCAATATGGTTAATATCATTGCATGTTATATATCCCATATTCCACTTTTGCCCTACAAAATGGCGATTCAATGCAATATCGTGAATATCGTAACAATATGGATTGGTCAGTGATTACCGCTCGCCACAGATTTCAATTCCAACTTTGTTCCTTGATTAATGCATGCCAATTGCTAGCCGCGTGGAAGAGTGGCCATCATCAAATTTTGCTGATTAATTGGCTTTATATATTTGTATTATTACCTCACCACTTTTTAATTTTATTAGATAAAACTTTTCACTAAAAGAAATGTAAAACTTATAAAATAAAGACATACTTACATACAGGAATTAATACATAATAATATTTTAATAATGATGTAACACTTTGTTTAATAGTTGGACACCGAAAGGTAAACTTATGCAGAATGTTACTAATATATTTATACCAGCTGTTTTAACCCATATGTGCAATAAATTATTTCAATTTGATTTGTTATACGTTATAGGTATATGGAACAGTTAATTTTTACTCCCAAATTCCGAAAATACAAATTAAAGTGAAGGTTGTTGTTTATCATGTTCGCTTTTAAGTTTCGTGGGGCTTCTAGAATCTTATATAGACTTATTTCTATCTGTAGGTGTTGTAAATGTACATATAATATCTGTCTTAACGATTCAAAGTACCCTCCGCAGCCAAGAATCGAACAAAAAGTTCCAAAGGTCCGGATTTTTCCAATAAAAGGTCGCCAGCAAAAGCCGAATACGGAAGGTGGCATGAGGTCCCAATTTACCATTGTGCTACAGAAAAAATGCTCATTGTCTAAAAATACGTGCCGGCCGTGCCTGCGCCCGATGGACTGGCAGAAATTATTATTTTTCTGCGATTTCTTTATTCTCACTTTACATGGATGGAGAAATCGTCATATTCAGGACTCGCTGGATGAGATCAATCTCATATCAATCTCCTATTCATATAAGAGATTGTCTTTATGATACCATCGCCTTTTTGTAATCGAAATCGATGGGATCTACATACATTTTACCATCAATATTTATTCATATTTGAGGCTACATAGCTTTTATTCAGCCGTGAACTTAATTTGTATGATGGTTGGCTTTACGTACGATGTACTTAAACACGTCAACTATATGAAGGTATCTACACCGTCTCTTATACCTTTAGGCCATTGATGCAAAAGCAGGGCGTAAAAATAAGATATCATTGTTTGTTAACTACTATAATTTCATCAACAACGAAACGTTGTAGATTACGACGTTGCTTAACATCAGGCAAGTTGTAGTCAAGCGTGAGCCTATCTAATGTAAAAAAACACAAATTTTCCAAAAGTAATTTTCAAGTCTTAAGTACCATTCAAAAGCATGAAAACTGAGCCAATTCCTTGAATCAGAATAACTCTCTACCGGAACAATGGTCGTCACATCCAGCCGACCCAGTTCCAAACCTCTATTTAACTTCCTTATTGCTTCCGATCATCATTACCATTTATTTACGAAGGCTCTTCACAATGTTTCATAATTCCATTTTTATTTAATAGCGGCCTGATGACGTCATTGTTCCGCTTTTTGAACGTTAAGTGGGCAATAGGGCTTCAGTCAATTAAATGGGAAGTTATTTTTGGGCAATGGGCTTTGTTTGGTATCTTCTTCTTTTTGAGAGCAATTTTAAGTACTAAGGAATTAGTTTTTTTTTTTAATTTGTACGTACGTAATATTTTTCTCATCATCTTCATCTTAAGCCATTCTTATCTCACTGCTGAGCATAGTTTCTATTTGTTACAGCTACGTCTTGTAAAAATGTAGTCCATAGTAGACCTAGGACTCTACAATTCTTGACCACCGCTCTTCAATTGGTTTGCTTCATTGATTTGTCGTTCGTCTATTCTCGCGTCTAACTCCACAAAACGAACCATATATTCTCTATCACTTCGAATATATATATATATATATATCTATCTTTACATATAATAGAGCTGAAAAGGGTCAAACATTTAATAATCTGAAAAAGATAATAGAAAAACGTTTGGGTATACTTTAAATCCATAATAATACAAGTTTCAGCTGTTTATATGATTCTGTCTGTTTATCTGTTTATTTTAACGCGCATTACGTAAAAACGGCTGAACGGATCAACATGATTTTTGGTATGTAGGTAGTATGAAATCTTAGAAGCGTTATTTATTTTATTATATTTTTATTAATACGGCGAGCGAAGCCGCGGGCGCCCACTAGCACTATCAGAAATATATAACTTGTCTCGTCGGTACCTCATCATCTATTCCTTTAACATGAAACCAGAATCTGAATTTATGATCAGAAGCGATAACTTTCAACTCAAATACCTACCAGAACGAGCCTAAATTGAATTTTAAACTAATTACTGTAAAGCTTCAAAGACGATGTGCGGAGTTTCGTATGTTCCCTTTGTATCTATTATTTTACTGTCTTTGATAGGACTATGGTGAATATTTTAAAGATTTTGGTCAAATAGGAGGACACCACTATCGAAATGTTATTAAAATTCTAGTAAGCAACGATAATTCTATCCCTCTGCTCAAATAACATTACTTACTTCATATTAGGATATCTTGACATAGAATGTCATAGTTGTGTCTTCTTAGTCTTGACGACTAATTTAATAAATCCTCGATGCTTGATATTTAAGACTTATCATATATTAATAACTAGTGGACGCTCGCAGCTATTCTTGCATTATTTAAAATATACCTATATATATAAATAAATAAATATATATATATATACATATCATTCACAACAAAACAGGATTATTGTACATAATTTTTTAACCGTAACTGGCATCATTATAACCTCAAAATTGTCATCTGTGTATGCAAACTTTATTGAAATTTTGTTTTTTTTGCTTTTAATTTTTAATTTTCACTTCGAAATGATTTAGGTACTTATTAATATTATATGTAAGTAAATGTAGAATAGGTACGTTGTAGATGCGGTAAGAAGAACTTCAGGCCTACAATACAGGATTCGATTGGATACCTAGTGTAGGTTTTGCAAATTCTAAAACTGTACATAGATATAAGTTCATCATAAATATTTTTTTTATTATTATTATATATAAATTTTTATTTCAGTATAAAAAGTAGCTAGCTTCTGACACTCCTAAGACTTCATATTACCTACATACCAAACATTATGATGATCTGTTTACGTTTTTGCTTTATGAGCGTTCAAATAAATAGACAAAAAAATAAAAACTGCTGCAGCGAGTTTTGTTATGGATTTAAAGTAAGCCCAAATATATTTTTCAGATTTTTGACACTCTTCAGCTTAATTATAATGTATGTATGTATGTATGTATTATATAGAATATATGTATAAGTAGATTATATAATAGAATCTTCTTCTAAATTCTCACTTCTATCTTTCTAAGATAGAAGTGACACATCAACAAAATACTAAAAATATTCTTTACTTTAGCAAGCTTATATCTTTTCTTGCGACCTATTGGTGGTGTTAACTCAAAGTTCAACGCGCAATTCCCGCAGAAATTTACTCCGAAAGTAATATGCGAGGATACTTTAAGCTAAAGTTGTTTAGTAGTTATCTTGGAGTTAACCGAAAATTGCGAAGTTGGTGCTGATGTATTATTTCGTGCTTTGAAAATTTACACGAGTACGGCGCGAGCCTGTAGTAATATTTGGTTTGAATGTTGACTAATATTTTTAACCAAGGATTTTACTTTGATAAATTTATTAATTTTTTTACTAGTGGACGCCCTCGGCTTCGCTTGCATTTTTTCACGATATAAAGTAGCCTATGACACTGCTAAGACCTCATACTACCTAGCTACCTACGTATCAAAAATCATGATGATACGTTCAGCCGTTTTTGCGTGATGAGCGTCGCGACAAACAGAGACATTATTAAAACAGACAAAACTTCTAGAAGTTGTCAGAACGTGCTCTGCTATCAATTCGAAGTAAAATCCAAACATTTTAACATTTTTTACACAGCAGTCTCAATATTATTAAATTTCGATAACAGTCTAGACGATTATCAAAAAATATAACGATGTCATTTAAACGTTACCTCCAAATACATTTTTATATCAATAGAACTTTTAATCTTGATCTCGTATGTATTAACGTAAAACTAATCAAATATATGACTAGCTTATTTGTGAGTGAAAAGGAAGCCATCATTTTTACACAAATTGTTGTTTAAACGTTGCGATCTTTCACTACGAATGTATCAGTAATTATTTTGAGTTGAGAAGATTTTAAGAGGATTTTTGAGTGAAATAACAATTATTTTTGTCCCGTTTGTTGGATTGTGTTTATTTTTGTTACGTCCTTTCAAGGATGCACTTAACGAAGACAAATATAATGAGGACGATATAAATTATCTGGATTCGGAGATATTTAATGTAACAAGGAAAGTAGGAATTGAAAGATGTGGTTATTTTTGTAAGGGATTATTGTAAACGCCCAATTTTTTTAATCCAATATTTCTTAGGCAGAAAATTGAAGTTAGTAACTAGTAACATTTTTTAACTTTCTTGTAGTAATTAGTACAATATGCTAAAAATGTTAATACATACAGCAAAATTCAAACAGTAATCTATTAAATCGCCTGTAGGACAGTAACTATTAGGTATGTCATACCTGGGACAGGTGATTAGAAAATGTCACTCCATTTATGCGCCTCCTTGGATCGGTGTTGTAGACGCAATATACATGTCAAAGTAATTTATAGTTGACAAGCTTTTGCCCGCAGCTTTGCACGCGTTCTTATACACATAAACCCTCCTCTTAAATTACTGTCTTTTTAAAAAAACTGCATCAAAATCCGTTGTGTAGTTTAAAGTTACATACATAAATTGACACAGACGCGGGAAGCGACTTTGCTTATAACACTAAGTAGTGATTACTGACAAGATTTCCTTCACAATAAAGCTGAGCACTCACGATAGTAAAAATATGTGCTAGAGCAACTGAAACGGAAACCACCATAAAAACGCTCGTCCAAAGTTGTCAGCTACAAAAAACACTGAGTAGTAGCGATAGGCCATACAAGAACGTAGTAACACGTAGTAATCAGTAGGTGAGGGGTATGGGACGTGAACCGATTACCTACTGTCCAAGCGTCTGCTAATACATTGGTGCGAACTGCGGATTTCCGTGTGCTTAGGGCTCGGTCTGTTTTATAAGCTTGAGGCGATAATTTAGTAGCAAATATAGTTAGAACATAAAATATTGTTATAAATATGAAATAATACAAATAGCTTCCAAGAGTTATTCTATATACCGGAAAATTTAGCTACGTTGCAGTTTTGATTATTTTTTAAAATATGAATAATTACAGCTTTACACCATTTAAAAAGCGTCAGTTTATGTAAGGACAATTTTAGTTTATGGCCTTTTTATATATTCTTTATGGCTGAATTATAAATGCCGCCATGGGATCCAATCGCAATATAGCTATATCGTTTTATAATACGATTTGCAGAAATCTTGACATTATCATTTGAAGTTTGTTCCGATACCTGAGATTTTTTAGGTAAAGGTCAAATTGTAGTGTTATTGTTATAGCTATGTGTTGATCAGTATGTTTTCATAACTGGATAATTAATAAATTAATAAAAAATAGAAGACCGCTCAATTTATAGACATATTTTGGCCACGCTAGTTTCCTAACTAATTTAAAAATCTCTCAATACCAAGGAGGAGCCTGCACTTCACAACACAGGTTATCCTAGTGTGGAGTGAACATGTAATCATGTACATAATTCATGAGTTTTTTTACTTAAATGAAATATTTGAATTTGAATGCCTAAGTAAATGATACGTGTAATGGAATATGACAATTACGCTAATTCTTCTAATTTGTACCATTCCCCAAAGTTCCACACAGTCAGCAGTGTTATGGGGTGCGTGTCCAGAATTTTACGTCGGCGCAAATGAAAGGAAACTGTTATTTTTCGGGGCTCCGTTTAATTATTCCAGCCAACCTTGCACGTTTTATATGGCTCTGAAAATTAAAGTTATTTTAGAGCCTTCAAGAAATTAGTGGGAGAAATTGAAACCTGTGTTTTTCTTTTAACTGTGATTAATATGTGTCTCTCCTGGTTTTTAATTAAAATTTGTTAAAATATGGATCCTTAAAATTATGCCTTTGTAAAACAGAGTATTATTTTTGATACATAAGACGTGAAAACTTATCAAAACGTACTTACAGTTTGTAAAGTTGCAAAATAGGCTACACATTATAATAATAGTAGATAATCAATCATTGTTAAAGCTTTCTTGTCATAAACAGTGCTACAAACTGACGAAACAAATCTTAGCATTCAGAAAAGCCATAATTCATTTTAAGGTATAAACATTTTGGATAGTTATCATATGTCTGTGTTAAGTATATGAAAACAGTAACTTCAAATCGTTTTTTGAGTTTAAATGTAAAGTTAACATTAAACGAACAAACTATGTTTCATTCTAGTGAATAATGTGTATTTTGTTCTTGAAAAAATAAATCATACGAGTAGATATGTCACTAAGGTATATCGCACCCTCAACTCGATTAATCAGCTAAAAAAATATATTATAATATTCTATCTATAATATAATTTGGAGCACAAACTATACTAAAGACTATCAGCAATCTTACAAGCTAAACTTTTACAGACTCAATGTAGACGAAACCACACAATACCAACCAACAATGTACATACATTTTAGATACCTATTTCTATTTGAATTGGGTAGATTATCTTCCTCCCATACTGTAATTCTGCTCCAATAATATTCAAGTAACTTTTAATTAGTCCTTCATTAGGGCTGGCAGTGGAACTCGTGATAGAAACTTTACATTATGTTGTGACAACTGATATATAAAGTTGTACCTACCTATGTATAATAGCTTTGCTTATGTATTTGTCCATCTTTCGCGTCTATGCTACAGAATGATCTTTGAAGCTTTTGATGGTGGTATATTCCTACGAGTATTAACTTGTAGAAATAGTAATAAGAGAAGAAGAGAGGGAAGCTAAAGGCCACCGTTACTCAATTATCATAAACAATACCTAGTGCGTTATGAGATATTTTATCAAACACGCACTTTGGTCGTTTAACAATTTGCTCATTTTCCAATAAAAGTTTAAGTTGAACACCTTAAGTATAGTATATCAAATATGTTTATTTTACATTACTTAGCCTACTTGCAGAAAACTATTATGCTTATTACCTATTACAAAAGTTCACATCAATAAAGTTAACCTAGTGCATGATTAAAATAAAAAGACTCTGAACTAGGATATTGTAAAAGTATTTCACTTATTAATGATTCCATATAAACTTGTTGTTTACAAATTGTAAACTGTAATATTTGTACGTTTAATTTAACAAAACAGCTTCCTTCTTGTCTTACAAATACAATATTTACTTACATAACTAAACAGTCAACAAACAGTAAAATAACTGTATTATATTTATATAATACAGTAAACCGTATACATTATTAATTCAAGCGTGTTTTTAGTTACCTTTGTCTACTTACAATTAAAGTCAGTGAAGTTGAAGCCTTTATCATACCTACTTACATATATGTATATGTTACGGTAAATGTAAGTAATCGGTAATTATGTATAATTACCGGTAATTATACATAATTACCAACGCACCCGGTAAATGTAGTGAATTATCCACATTTACCGGTAATTATATATAATTGCCATACCTCTTTGGAGGGGGAGTCTTTGGAACCTCAAATGTATAACGGTGCCTCCTTGCCGAACCTCTACTCGTGCGATTTATTTATTTTATTTTTACTTGTATTTATTCTTATAAACATTTTAATTCTGATGTTTGATTTCATTATTTACTACATTTTCCAAAGGGGTATGGTTATTATATATAATTACCGGTAAATGTGATTTTACCAAGAGCACCGGTAATTATGCATAATTCCCGGTAATTATACATAATTACCGCATTATCTACATTTACCGTAACATATACATTATGTACATGTACATATATACGTCGCAAACACGAAACTCAATCAATCAATCAAATATACTTTATTGTACACCAAATAAAAAAGAACATATTTAACATAAAGGTGGAAGGTAACCAGGGACATTGGGCGACCTTATCACTAAAGTGATCTCTTCCAGGTAACCTAGTTTGGACAACACTACAGGAAATCCTTAAAGCTGGCGTACTTAACACAATATTAAATAATTTAAAAATAAAACACAATAACAAATATAACATTCAAAGTAAACAATATACAAACATACCTACTTACACACAAAACTACATATTATTGATATTTAAAGGAAATAATATATACATTGAAGGAAATCACACAAAAATAAAAGAAAGCAGAACATATTTCATGTAAAAAGACTTACACACACCAACTAACATCACAAAGTAGAAATGTAATGATTAAAAACCAAGCTCTGAAATATGGGCAAGGATTTAGCCTGCTTGATATTAAGAGGCAGGTCATTCCACAAGCGAACAGCTTGCACAGTGAAAGAGGAGTGATAGTAGATATTGGGATGGCTAAACTCAGGAAATTTCAAGTGAAGGAAACGAGAAGAGCGCTGAGAATCGGAATGGGAGGCAGTGACAAAGGAAAACCTTTCTTTTAGGTACAGAGGAGTGTAAGGATTGAAGAGGATTTTGTACAAGAGTGAGAGGATGTGTGCATTACGGCGAAGACGGATTGGTAACCATTTGAGCTTTTATCGAAACTCAGAAATGTGGTCATATTTACGTAAACCAAATATAAACCTAATGCAGAAATTTTGAAGACGCTCGAGTTTAACGAGCTGCTCATTGGTTACGTCTAGGTAGCAAGCGTCTGCATAGTCGAGTATAGGTAAAAGAAGGGATTGAACAAGGGCTATCTTGGTAGTATTAGGCAGAAAATTACGCAATCTCCTCAGAGAAGCAGATGAAGCAAAAATTTTACGACTGACTTCTGCTAATTGAGGTGCCCACGTAAGTTGACTATCGAACATAACACCGAGATTTTTTACTGAGTCACTAAAATCAAATATTTATGGAACCCTCATGCAAGCTTGAAAGTAAATATTAGGAGCAGCGTTAGTTTATTTTACAAATTTATGTTTCTATTATTATTCAAACAATGTATTTCGATCTGATGTGCCTGCTTTACTACTAATTATAAATATAAAATCTTATCCAACTTGAACTCAACAGTCAGTTAAATAAAAATAGACGAGTACGTTCTAATCATTATTTAGTAACAAACAGTTTTGTATTATTAATACGGTCTCTCAGATTCACTATTAAATTCACAAATCCCCAATGCGCCTACAAAATCTCAATAGCAACGATGCATCCGCAAAATGCTATAACTTTTTTGGCAGGCACACAGCGTAAGTAAGCCGCTTAGGCTATGCGGCGGATTCGGCCAATTATTTAATTTAGGTTACTGGGGATTGTAGTACGCAGTAGGGAAAGTTCTGGATCAATGTTGGTTTAGGAACGTTTTCATATTTTATCTTTCTTACGTCATGAATATTGTAAGAATTGTTCAAATTGGTAACTAAATTAAAGAAATACAAGCAAATCAATTTTAGTTTAATGATTTTTTTTTACTTTTTTTCCCGCATATTCCCATTTAAGTTTAGTAAGTATACTATTTGTAAGGTAGTATATATTTTAGTAGGGTCCAACCTGGATGAGGTCTGCACAACATCGACGAAGCTGGCACATGCAAAGGGAGGCCTGTACCCAGCAGTGGGATCCCAAGGGCTGTGGATGATGATGATATATTTTAGATTAAATATTTGTTTATAATTTTGCTATAGTTCATACATTTATAAAATTAAATAAAACTAGTTAAAATCAAATGTAACAATGACTGATTTGACTCAACATAAAACTGAAATCGAGTTTTTGAATTTGATATGATGTGTTTTACATACTGACTTACCATAAATTAAACATATGTATTATCAAATTTTAAAACTCATTTTGTAAAAACATCACGTCCTACATACGTTACCTCGTCAAAAATAGTTAACACAAAATTATGTACAGAGACAGCAATTATTTAAATCGATCTTCATTTTTTTCCAATGACAGTAAATTTCCGAATTTACCTCTTCAACAACAAAAACTAAACAAAACACAATCTCATTCAAAGTCGGCGTCTCCATCGAATAATAATAGTAGTTTATGCAACTGTCATATAATTAAGGGTAGTAAAACACGAGTGTGAGTTTATGAAACGAGCGCAGCGAGTTTCATAATAGTAACGAGTGTTTTGCCGCCATTAAAATCTAACCAACGAGAGTGCAGCGCGACCAACCTGATTGGCCCTGCAATCAGGTTGGTCACGCTTTTCCGATGTTATAATGAGCTATTACGATATCGATGTGGATATTATAACATCATGTGAAATTGCTTAAATTGAGTGTTTTGTTGTCTGTGCTATAACAGTAGTAATTATAAGTCAAGTATTGGAAACATAAGTAGAATGTTACAACATTCGTGTAGATAAAGTTTATTATAACTGACATAATTTAGCAAACAAACGCGAGCGGTCACAACTTACGCGTATAAAATATAAGGGACGCCGTAACTTAATTTGAAAAAGTTGGCGACTCAGTCCGACTAGCTAGTTTTGGACAAAGTACCTCCGCCTATGCAGTTTTGAATACATACGGGATGAATTTTACATATTTTTTATGATTAAGACACGATGAGATGCAGTACGAATTTTTAACATCGAAGAAGATTTTTTTGGAGTAGGAGGATATTCGTCTATATTTATTTTCTACTTTTTTGATATGTAGCAGAGTTCAAATTGACTGATAAATTAGTTTTTTCCTATTGAAAACAAATATCAACATAACTGTTTGTATAGCTTTGGAATATAAAGGAATTTCTTCCGACTCGAGTGCAGTTTGGTTGCGTTTCACGCATGTATAACTTAATTATTTTTTTTATTTTCACTTGTATGTGTATTTAGTTACATACACATGCAAAAGAATAAAATTGTTTTAAAGTATTCCACAAGCTCATGGTTTACGCTGTTTATAGCTAGTTTTTGTTATTTCATAGCATAAAAAAGAGTAAATAAAAATTGATTTCAGTACAAAAAGTGTCCCGTATATTCCCATCAGAAGCAAACAAAAGAAATTGCCTGCAATTTAAATGCATACATCCTCTCAAGCAAGCACTAATGCATAATTAGAAAAGCTGAATTCTACAGCAATGAACACGTACACTAAATATTTGGAACCTCCGAGGTTTTCCCGGAAACGGAAATGAAGGTAGTTACAAACTTACAATCCTGATGATTGTGCTAACGCCTTTTGCTAGGTTATAAACGTAAGGCGTTAGGCAAAATGGTGTTGCTTTTATGGGTTTTCTAAATACTCTAAGAGATTGAGGTATTATTGTGAAGGCGAAAGTTTGTGTATGCTTGTTGGATACTTCTGTACCAGCTTGTCAGGTTTTGATGAAATTTGGTAGATTACCTTAGATAAACAAATACATTTTCTTTTTATCCCAGATTACAGCGAGTACGTGTGGGGCACTGCCAGTAAGAACATTAATACACAAAACAAGGTTGAAGTCACTAACAAAATCACATCAAAAGAGGAACTAACAGACTTGCAAACAACCAGCTTTAAATAATGATAATTGTTATAACTTGTTATGGTTCAGTCTGTAATATTCGTCAGGGCAATATTTTACAGAAAAAAAATTACGTGTAACTCAAAATATGTTGTAACTAGCTACCTACAAACCACAATTTCCTCTCGTGCCGGAAAGTCATTACATTTTGTCCGTTTTGTCATGTTTTATCATGTCTGTAATTCAATTTCTGCCAAAGAATCTTGATCACTCGCGTAAAATGGAACGCCTGATGTCAATTTCCGGAAAAAACATTTTGTTTCCGCTATGAGTCGCCATTGTGCTCTTATCAATTGATAGGAATTGAGACAGATGTGTTGGTTTGGTGTTGTTTTTATTTTTGGAGAAACAATCTTGTGATTCATCTTAAAATTGAAAGAAAAAGTTATTACATTAAATTTCATACAATGAAAATGTCTTTATAATATGTAAACATATTTTTGATAACACTACGCTTAAATAACTTACTACAAAGTAGTACGATATTGGGTTGAAAAGAATTTAAAAAACGAGTAACATTTGTATAAAAATCATTTATCATTACGATTATTGTGTTTTGTAAAGTAACTTATGAAAGTTACATTGTGTGTAGAACGTACTTTGTCTTTCGTTAAACGTTTGTTAGTGGTTCTTTGTTGTATCTCATATGAACGCAAAAGTGTACTTATAATTATATAAGAAAGCTGATATGTTTGTAAATAACAATTAACCCGGCGTCAATGACGCTGGGTCATATTGACCCGAAGCGTTTTCAAACGTTAATAATTATTTGTTGTGACCATTAAGTGCTTTGAGCGTTCGTGTAGCTGGAGATACAGTTCCCCTCTACCACTTCCACTGGCATGGTCAGTGCCACGCCACCTGCGCAGCGAGATACACGTGCCTCAAATTAATTCGGGTAAGTATGACCCAGCGTCATTGGTGGTGTGGTGACTTCGTGGCTTAATTTTTTTCGCTTATTTAGTGTTTATTGTTAATTAATGATTTTCTTTTTTAGGTTTTTTGACAAAATGTCTTTGACAAACGACGAAACAAGAATTCTGGCGTTGTTAGAAGAGTCTAATTCCAAAAATGAAGATTTCCAGGCAGCTTCAGACATTGAAATTGAGGATCACTTATCAGGACGTAGTAATGACAGTGATAGTGAACAAGAGCCAAGTGATGCGGGCTCAGATTCATCGGATAATCTCGACCTTGAATCAGTACAACGGCACAGATAAAAACAACTCATTCTTGTTCAGCATGCCACATTTACATATGCCCAGACCATGTGATTCCATACTGCAATAATTGCAGTAGTTCCATGGCTCTGAATGAGGAAGTAGAAGACTGATCTCATTGTATTTGCATGATAAGAAGTTGATTTGATCTCTTTATAGCTAGAGAAGACTGTTAATGTCTATTATAATTAAAAAATCTTTACCAAAAATAAAAAATATAGATCGTTGTGTTTTATAGATGATTTTGCATGTGTTGTTAAATAATTAATAAAAACGGATTAATGTAATGTACTCGTTTTATTTTTGTTTTATTAGCTCAATAAAGAACCCTTTATACATAGAAATTAAATAAATATGAGATGACTCAATAATTTAAAAAAAAAGGAAAAATAAATTCGGGTCAATATGACCCGAGGTCATCGTATTTGAAATTATTTTCACGTCATTGGCGCCGGGTTAACAACTGAAAATGTATGATTGCTTAAAAATAAATTAATTTATTTGAAATAATAACTCTCAATAACTTGTATTTGCCAAAATTCAGATACAAGCAAGCCATACTAAGCCGTATTTATAATTTTATGACACCGCTCCATGACTACTAAGTAAGTAACTTAAAGCACAGATGTCGCGAAGTTTACTGCTGCCCTTATTAAATTTGACCCTACTATTTTAACATGCATAGAATTAATATTTTTCCTTTATTACTTTGGGTTGCTGGAGGAAAGTCTGGGGAAACAATATTGGGTATGGGTATAATGTAGCTAAGATCAAACGCTCGCTAAGATTTTCCAGGAATAATATTTTAGATAAATAGTAAAATTATTATTTACGAGTAAAAGTAGTAGAGACGTAACTGAAAAAAACATGCATTAAAATTGGTTTACAAAATTACCGAAATAATTGAGCAACATAAACACAAAAAAAAACAGTCGAATTGAAAATATTCTACAGTTTCGAACTATTTTTGTGTTTTTTTTAATAAACTTGTCATGAGCATATGCTTTTATAACTCTATTGTATTTTATTTTTATTTTATTGATTTGTGTCAAATAAAAGTACTAATCGAAAAAGTCAATCCCGTTGCATATTTTACCCAACTTCCATTCACAACATCAACGCATCATCCAAACGTCAAAGGATTCCAAAATCTCTTCCGTCCAGCGGCCATACCTGCATCTAATTTCAGCACCCCTGCAATTAGCATAGGGGTGCCAAAGGGTAGCGCACCCCTGCTTTGGAAACGTGAACCGTTGAGAATGATCAACACAAAGTCACCGCGCTTGGAGGCTTTGGCGTTATAGGTTAGTTTTGAGCTATACATACCCATACATACAATTTATGAATAATATGTCATAATATTACGGCCAAATACATATTATAAATAAGATCATATGAGAAAAATGAACTTTGGTGTCGTAATTTCGAATCACCCAATTGACCTCTGACAGATTAAAAGCCAATTTATAAATTCAGATTCTAATTCTTTTACCAAATTAGGTATTTAGAAGTTTAAGAAGTGTCATAGGCTACTTTTTATCTCAGTGCGTAATATGTCAGTTGACAGATTAGTATTTTTACCTATAATACAGTAATTCATTTGAAGTAAAAATTATTACCTTCTTGAAACTTAATAAAATATCATTCCCTAAAATCGAGAACCTCCATATTTTCCGTCCGGTCGGTATAGATTGCCAATTAGTAGCCGTTTCGAGTTACTTTTAATTGATATCGTTTTCCAAAGAGCTTGGAAGTGTCCAATCAATGAGAGAAAAAATGGACGGAGCTAATTAGCGAGTGAAAATTTACTCCAACTTTTTTCAATGTTCGTGCGACGATTTTTAAAGATTTTGTGCTTTGCTTTTGATATGAAAAATCCGTAGGTTTTGTTATAATTATGTAATTTAAGACTGTATATTATATCTACATACGTAACAGTATGAGTAAAAAGAGTAATTAGTTGTCTTGATAAGACATTTCCATTGCAAACCTATTGCATATTTTGTACTTTTATTTATACAACAGACTGTTGCGTATTGCTTGAAAGTATAATCATTAGCCAAGAAACCGCTCAACAAAATATATCCTCCATTAAATTGTGTAAAACAACAACCAACATGGTTCAACTTTAGATTTCGTAAGAAACTAATTATCATCATCATTCACGGCGTTTTCTATCCAACTGCTGGGCATAGGCCACTCTTTGAATGTGCCAGCTACGTCGATCTTGTGCAGATCTCATTCATAAAGAACCCGCAACTCGACGAGACTCTTACGAAATCCAAAATTAACATATACATATTATACACCTATGTACATATATACCTTATATAGACATTTTAGCTATAGTAGCAGTAACAGACAAAATAAATAAAATTCATACAACAACATTACCATCTTGTAAGCCGGACTCTGTTATTAAGTAAAAATTCTTGAATAACCCCATTCAGTAGATGTTGCAAGTTGTTCCATACTTTGTAACTAGTGGTTAAAGTTTAGAACAGGTACTGTTCTAGTCTTTGTGCCTTGTAGAAAACACTACAAATTGTCGTCTTATTTTCCCCCAACTTGTTTTTACGGTTATTGTGGGAGATAAAAGAGTACTTACGGTTTTAGTTCAAAATATTGTTGTCTGTTCAAGAATGACTGTTGTAATTATTTTAGTTTGTTTCAAAAACAATTCATCAAAAAGTTTTATCACATCCAACCTAATCCAATCACATAAAACTCTTGTTGAAACATGAAATTTCACCAAAAGGCTTTTTGACGCCATAAGCTATCAACGTCAACAAAATCATATTAGTACAGGTTTATCACAGAATTATTATATAACTAAAACTACACACAATTCAATCAACAAAACCAAAAATCAGAAAATTACAGACACAAACGTAGCTTGCAAGATTGGGCACATAAATAAAGCATAACAAACCTTAATCACCAAAAACCTGTTACTTATCAAGAACTCATTACATAAAGTCCACTTCTTGCAAACAAAACAACATCATAGACCGTACTACTTTATTCCAAGACCTAGCCTACCTTCAATCTTGCAAAAGGCACTCCAGTACAGGCCGGGTTGAGTAATGAAATTGTCCCAGTAACCTTAAAAACTAAACAACGGCGTCACCTCCGTCGGCCTCATCTCGCCGTCAAATTGAGATGACAGAGGATCGAGCTCTTCTGAGGCGAGTTTTCTTGTATATGTCTTTGGATTAGATACTTATCTATCTTAAAAATATTTTTAAGTCTGTGAAATCTTTTTAGATAAAAAGGTTTACTAAAGACTATGATAATTTGGGAATGATTGTAGTGTTGTTCAAGTGCAACTCAAGTGTCTGCCATGTTGATTATAGCGTTCAGCTGCAATGTTTTCTTTGGCTTTAGATAAATAAATAAATCTTCCGGGACATTGCACACATCGCCATCTAGCCCCACACTAAGCAAATGCTTGTGTCGTGGGTACTAGATAACGGATATAATACTTAAATATGTACTTTTCTATTGTAAATACATATTTATTATACATACAAACGACAAGACTCAACACAAGTAATTATACATTTTTAAAATGCATAAATACTTGTTTTACGCGGGAATCGAACCCGCAAACCCTAGATTAGAAGACAGAGCCACTACTGACTAAGCTAATAGGCCAGTCAATAATTAATCAACAAGTAGGTACAATAGTATTTGGTATACATGGCCACACCAGCATTAGCTTTTATTAAATCAGCTATTTAGAATCAAAACATCTGTGAGAAATATTTGAGAAGTGTAAACATTAGGATGGAGTAAAAAAACAACAAGTAGCCAACCCCTTTAGTTTCAACCCTGAATCATGATATGATGTTTAATGTACTTTTTTTCACTCGTTTTAATTTAATAAATTGATGCAACTAACCATTTTTGATTCAAGACTATATTTTTTAGTATTCTATGATCATCGTTGTAATTTATGACGTACTTATTCCAATATATTTATATATCTTTGATACAAGTTCATAACTCCTTGGCCGAAAATATTTGGCTCTATTCCCCTCGAACTATAATTTGTCGGTCTTTAAAAGTTGAGAGTAGACCGGTTTCTTCTAGGTAAGCGCGCAAGATCGTAAATTACAACGTTGCTTAACATCAGGCAAGTTGTAGTCAAGCGTGAGCCTATGTCATGTAAAAAAACGCGACAAATCTCCTTTCCTTACCGCGCCACCCCAGCTCTGCAGAACATTTTCCATTTCTGCGGCACTACGCTCCGCCGCTTTTTCTTACTATTTTCGGATAAAACTAATTTTGTGCTTTGTTGACTTTTGCCGTGTTATATTTTTATTTCGATTCGGCGTGCGGCCGGCCGATAACACTAGCATTCAAGCGAAACGTAGTTTGTTATATCTCATAGAATTGAAAAAGGGTAGAACGGATATAAAGTTTAAGAAAGTGATGGTGCGTCGTAGCGTTTATTTAGTCGTTTATAACATAGAAAAATGGAACAAATTTGACAACAAACAAATTTGATTTTATAAATGTTTTCATTTTACCGAAAAAATAATCTGATAACAGTTATAAGGAAATCAGTAGTACGAAATAAAAAGGTTAATCATGGATGTCATATTTAGCGTTCCTTCACTTTTATTTTTATATTTAACTAAAAAACACTTAGTCTTACAGATAAAAGACTCGATTTCAAGTTAACTATCTATAAAATAATATGATTCTCAGTCGCGGTTTTAGGTGGTAATTTTTGAACTTTGGTAGTGGCGTATATAAATAAAATTTTCTAATTCAAAATGCACTCACCCGAAGTTAGCATCGGTGCTTTTGTATGCATGTATATATGTTTCCAAATTATATTATAAAGATGTAAGTCTACTGTTAAACAAGTAGAATTCTTAATAATTAAACTTACCTCTTCTCACCAGCAGTACCAATCAAGCCACTAGATAACTAATTCAAATTTTAGATATATATATTTAGTATGAATAAAACATTTAGTGTTTACAGTTCTAAGTAATGTCCATCCAAAAGGTTGCCTGAAAGAAATTGCCTTAGGCGATGAGGCCGCCCGATGTGCAGCACTACAATATGTAAGTCTATTTTCTATTGTGTAAATTCTGTCCTTTGGTGTACATTAAAAGTGATATTCTATTCTGGTACCTATTTCATTTTTTATCATAGCTGCTCATACTCGTACAATTTTTCCTTCATATTTGACAGCTCTATATAAATCTACGATTTTCTATATCTGTGATTATTTTCATTACATTTAGCGGTGGCCGTCGGTGACTGTCAGACAGTCGGCTGTTCTTTCTGATAGGATTTCGCCCCCTTTGTGATTTATGGCAACTTTATCTTGCTTGTAATATGTATAGGTACAATATATTGTATGGTATTTGAAATATATATGTTTGTCAATATCAGTTTAGGAGTTCATCAATCAATTATTTACATAATTAATACAAAAATTACTTAAACATACAAAGGAAAAAAAAAGTTTTAGGGTAGGTAAAGTCTTTTTATTAAGGTATACTAATGAGTGCTCGTGGCTTCGCGAAGTGAAATTTACCCCTTTAAAAGTGGCATTTCCAAAAATCCTTTCATAGCGGATGCCTACGTCATAACATATACCTGCATGCCGAATTCCAGCCGGATCCATCCAGTGGTTTGGGCTGTACGTTGATAGATCACTGTCAGTTAGCCAGTCAGTCACCTTTGAGTTTAATATAATAAGTTTAGATAAAGTTACCCGTAACGTACAGTACAGAAAAGTTAGTTACAGTTATTTTTACTTAGTTTTTGCTCCATGTCAACATCAACTTTTCTAAAGTACTGTTTATTATTTTAGCGTCCGAAGTTATAAATAAACGCCAGAATTCTAATAAATAAAGCCCCGATCTCGCGGAGTGTGATTGAAAAGTATAAACTAATAAAATCGAAGTCGGTGCATTAAGTGAATTTGCACATAAATCTTCTAAACCATCGCTGATAGAAATGTGGACGTCGAAGGCAAAATTCTCAATATCAAGATTCTTCAAAACTGTATTAATTTATTTTTTATATTCAGCTTGTAACGAGTGAGTACCTGAAAAATAACAAGTATTTTTGTATACTACTACATAGAATGCACAAGAAAAACGTTTTGTATGTAATTTGATCATCAGAAAGTCGTAAGACCTAAATTCAAAACACCATATGTTTGCATATATATACTCCTATTACCTATTCATAACAGTGTTTCTATATTTATGATTAGTTATGACACATTTTAGCTGATAGTTACCATAGTACTGCATCCACACAATTCCAGTTGCCAATGCATTGCAAAAACATATTAAAAAGCTAAAAAGAAGACATAAAATAACTTTACTCTGCATTTTTGTTTAGAACTTTCTTGATAACAATCTGCCATATCCATAAAGCTAGATAGCGCCGTGTGAAGCCAAGTTACGGGTTAACTCTTAGGAAAAGTTGGCAAAACCTACGTTCATAAGTCAGTGTCGTCTATATTGGAAGTATTCGGACAGACTTACGACTTACGGCGTTTCTTTCGCGTAAATTGCTTGCTGACTTTGTTTCTTTAATAACCAAATTTTGTATTGCAATATGCAACAAATTGACGTTAATTTTTCTCTTAATATTGTATACCTAACATTCATACAAAGAGGTGATAACACCAAAATAAACTGACAGGCAGTTTTTTTTAGAAAAAATATCAATTTGACATTATAAACAACTTACAAAATTAGAGCTATGTAAACAAAGAATACTATTACCCGTTTTATGTAAAGAATTGTGAATTTCTTGGCCAGTTATTCCCTTTGTGATAGCAAAACGAGTAGTTAGATAATCATTGGAGTGTAGTGTATAATTTTAAAATGACAAAAAAAAATATGTATCTAAAACCACGCATAGCCGCAGATAAAAAAATAAAATAAAACTACGCGTTACAAAAACAATATTCGTGGAGAAATTATCTTGCTACGAATGCTACGAACTTCGTAGCATTTTGCTACAGCTGCGTAGCCTCGTAGCATTTCACGAACCCTAATTATATTTTTAAGCTCTAATTAATGCAGAGGTATATGTAATTGAGCGCTAAAATTTTACAATGCAAGGAATTAGATACACAATAATGCGTAATTAATAAATAGTATTAATGAATTTACAGATAAAAAATCGGCTTTATATTTTTGCAAATAAAACTTCAATCTCACAAGTAAGGATTCACATAAAATATTTTTTTAATACACATGTAAAATTTTTGTTTTTTGTCATCGTGAAGTTCCTGAGTTTCGCTTTCTCTCTCTCTCTCTCTTTATATTATTTTACCTATAGATGCGTGAAACACGTCACAAGCAGCCAAGCAAGCCGCACAGCACAAATGATATATTAACACTTCAGTTAAAATGTAAATGGGCATAACCCAAAAACTGGACCACAGTAATAATTAAAATTCCATAAACGCCGCGCACATTCATTACAGCGGAGATGCAACCGATGTGCCCGGATGGACGTGTTTAACGATTATACACGGGATATGGGATAATGTTTGGGAAATAGCGGGGAAAAATAATTCGTGACTATAAATATATAATATATAACTATACTATGTTTAGCTTTATTATTATTTTAAGTTAGTATTAGTACATTTTTAGTTTAGTGAACTTATAACAATAAATAAAAAAAAAATTAAAAAAAAAATTGGTTTGATTCGATCATATCACGTAACTTTAGAACTCATACAATACGTGAGTTACATCATAATAATATATCATCTGGCATTAGGCAAGTTAGAATAAAACGCCGGCATGTTTTGTACAATTTATCTAAATCAACAAATTAATCAAAATTTGCTATAAAAACATCGCAGTTTTATAATATGCAAATATATACTACCGAATTGTGAAAATTTCTAAAAAAAATGATCAAGTCACTTCTGCCATTTGCCAATTTTATCATTGCCAAACGGAGCTATTAAAATATGTTGGAAATATCTGGAATTTAAAACAAATTTATCAAATATTTTTTATCATATACCTGACATACTTCTTTATACCCGATTTACCACTACACTATCAACTTTTATACCAAACAGTATGTAGGTATTTGTTCCAAATCGCTACCAGTTTCTAAATTACAGAATACAAAAAGAGCAAACCGTCCAACATAATTAAGGATATTTTGTGTAGACAATAGGTAAAGGT
Organism: Macaria notata; assembly: GCA_927399415.1. Lineage (NCBI taxonomy): Eukaryota > Metazoa > Arthropoda > Insecta > Lepidoptera > Geometridae > Macaria > Macaria notata. The sequence continues at coordinate 2,660,527 of OV656743.1, forward strand.
TTCGCATAGGGAATTTTAATTCTTCCTCTACCCCGGTTAGATTTGTCGTTAGGGCTTTTTATGTGATCTGAATAAATAAATGGCAATGATTGGAATATCTATTGGATATTTTTTATTGTGGACAAGTGGTCTTAATGTCTTGTATTTGCAAAAACATTTTCGAATAATCAATTTTTGCAAGTTTTCAAACAACAACATATTTATAGTTGTGTAGGTCTACTATAAGTTTTAGTTAATGAGGAGATTTTTAGTAAATATTTATTAAAGATATAAATAGTTTTAATATGAATTGTGATTTGTAACTTGTTTTGAATAAATATAACCTTTTCCCAACACAAATATCATTAAACTAGTAGGTGAAAGTGATGTCTGAGACTTTTTTATGTTTCTACCGTGTACCGCCAGAAATATTTTGTTCTGTATAATGTTAGACATTTGACAGATCTTATAAAATGACATATATTATAAATCAATAGTTTTTCATTTTCTTATGTATATTTACTTTTTTATACTAACTAGGCTACAAAAAATAAACTTTCAGACCATACCAGTATGGTATGTTGAATAGACTATCAACCTAAAACCCTTTGAAAAGCAGCAATTGTACATAGAGCCATAAAAGGCACCGCAGCCTTAAGTATGTCATAACAGTTAAATTTTACAAGCACTATCAATGCGTATATGGCAGGAAAGTGGGCCCAAATGTGGCTGATTATAGCTAAATGTGGTAAGGTGTGGCCAAATGTGGCCATTTGCATTATCTTTAATGTTTTATCATTTTAATTGTCCAAAGCGTGACTGTGTATTAAGTTTATGATTTTTTTATGGCGATTACTTATTATAGGTATGTGTCAAGAGATGAATACATAATTTAAAATCATTTAATGAAATAATCTGTCTATAAACAGATATATATATTTAAAAAGTGATCTTTTGACTTAAATTAATTGCTGACTCTACCTGATTGTCAAATGCCCAGAGGTCAAACGGGTCTCTCCTCCTCCTCCTCTAGGCGATAGCTCAATGCTGAGCATCGTGATGACCCCGACCAAAATTATGGACCATTAGACGCCATTTGTCACGATCGGTAGCTTCGTGTATGGCAGCACTTGCTTTGGCGCCAATGTGTTCAGCCACCTGATCGGACCATCTTGTAGGGCTTCGACCTCTGGATCTCGTTCCTGCCATTAAACAAACGGGTTTCTAGAGCGTGACAAAAGAACAACTATACTTAGTACGGGGCTAGATTGCGCTGTGTGATATGTCCTGAAATATCTATTTATGTATTAATACCTACTTTGTTGTATAGACTGTTAAACACACTACCCTTTTTGTTGTTGTTGGTTGAAAGGTTCTTACGAGTATTAAATAAATACGCCCATAATCGCAAACCATCGAAATATAATGGCCAAATACAAATCAATCTTGCTAATAAAAAGATAAAATTATGCAAAGCTTTTGACCTTTGATGTCAACAATATTCAAAAATCTACTAAATTCTACCAAATTTTAACGACTAGTGAGTAAAACTTAAGTTTATAGTTGATACCTTACCTCAACTATGATTTGATTTTGACCACTCAATTACCACGACGGGTCCCGGCCACTTTACCGTGAATCCTTAATTCATTACATCTTATCCAGCGAACAATTCAAAGTTTCCACTTTATGTACATATTTTACCCCTAATTTAGGTGGTACTGCTTGGCTACCGTCCCTTAAACTTAAAACGCACTTAGACCATAGTAATATTAAGTAAGGAAAATCAACCGTCTGAAATCGTAAAATTTCAATGAAGATACTACTATATGATAAACAAATTATAAATTAAAATACACATTTCGTTATTATTTTGATCATAACAACTACAATATTTCCACTGCCAATGTTGCAGCTATGCTCGAACCGAGCGGCCTAGCACGTGACGATGGAAAAAGACCTGACGGTATGACTCTTGTGCCCTGGAAGTTGGGTCGGCCCCTTGTGTGGGACGCAACTTGCGTCGACACATTGGCACCGCCTCATCTGTCTATAACCTCGGCCGAGGTTACATCTTTGAGCCTTTTGGAGTCGAGACTTTGGGGCCGTGGGGTCCGGGAGCCCATACTATTTTCCAAAACCTCTAGGAGCGCTTGGTTGACGCGACGCGTGACCAAAATGCTGGCCTTTTTCTGGCTCAACGTATCAGCATTGCCATCCAGCGTGGTAATGCGGCCAGCATGCTGGGTACGCTGCCCTCTGGTAGTGAGCTGGAGCACTTAGATTATCTTTAGGCTTTTCTAAAGATTTTCTAAGTGCCCCTTTTTGTAGTAGTTATAAGTAGTATGTTTAGTTTTCCTTCACTTGTTTTTATATATTATTATTGTAAACAAATATATATATACCTATATATATTATATAATCACAAACATGTGTTTCATACAAACCAGTTTCCATTAAAAAACTTACTCATCTATGATCTTTGCAGGTATATTTGATAGTACAGTTTCCAAATATAAAATAGCTTCATCTTTTATTATATGCATTTCCATTTAGTAACTAATTTTAAAATAGCAAACTTCTAAAATTATACAATAGAAGAAATCAGCACAAAACACATTACGAGACGTGTCAGTCTCTCAGTGCGTTTAAACCCGAAAACCCGTTAAATTATTAATCTGTAGTGAATCGTGTAAAGTTCAACTAAAGTGTGTTTACAGGTGATGACTGCCTGGCCCAACTAGTTAATACTCTGGGACGATCTTAAATGAGGCAGTTGTGCTCTATTACTAAAATAGTACAGAAATATTAATTAACCCGCGTGGAAAATGTAATGAATTGTATGTATATTATGTATATGAAATAATTTGCAGTAGCCCAAGACTAAAACTTAAACGTACTTAAGTAAATTGTTATTGTAAGTAATTATAATTGTAGGTATCTATATATATAGTAAAGAGAAATTTGTTTCAGAAATTGTGTGTAGATTTTGTTTTTATAATTTCATGTAAAAAAAATTTTCATTAGAACCAAAACTAAGAAAATACAAACTTTGTTACAATGAAACAAAAAAATGGTTTTTAAATGTACCTACGAATTATATCTAGTTTCTTGTTAGTTAAATAAGTCTTTCATACACATCAATTTCTATAAAAATACTCCTAAACCATTTTTTTTAATCGCCATAAAGCAACGTTCTCCTTGAAAATTCACTCCGTTATTCAGGAACCTGTTACCTAGTTTGCTGTCAACTGAAGAGTTAAAACAGTGATTAGCGCTACGTAAAGAAACTATGAAAACTGCGCTCTCACAAGGACAAGATTAATAAGTAAGCTGAGACTAGATATAAATTGGAGTTAGCTTCCACAGGGCTGTATCTAAGTGATGCTTAAATTTATTTATTTAATAACTATTACAGTCAAAACCCAATTACATTCATTAATTACACGTATAATATTAAAAAATACTTTTAAGCTTTTGATGAAGTTGAGGAAAGCGCTTTGTTTATAATGCCACAGAATGTGCTTAACTAACGTGGAGGGGTTTCATTGAGTTCACTGATTCGTCATTATTTTTGCAATTCTTTGACCTTCTCATACTACATGATGCTTGCCTTATACAACATAAACATATTTCTTATTTTCTCTAGCTTCCTAAATCCGTCCCCCGGTCGTCCGCGCTAGAGTGATGCAAATCGAGATGTCAGAGTCAGCCCAACTTGAAATTGCCTTTAATGAGGCTATTGCATCTTTAAATTGCATTTTACTTCGATTTAAATTCTCTGGTAAAGTATCCTTTTGAGTGGTTTTGATAGAATATTTTTAGTCGCTATTTTATGAATAAAATGACCTCGGAAAAGAGTATCATAATTTATAGAGACTTTTAAACTAACTAGTTTTGAAAATGGAAATAAAATCCTTTTTGAAGCTATTTTGTAAGGTGAAGTAGGTAAGTTTAAATTAAGTTTATATGGGAGTATCCTACTTTGATTTGGAGAGGTTTTGAAACGGTAATATATGTATGAAGTATAAGTTTTCTTTTAAATAATATGTTTACGAAGTGGCCTAGAACTGGCAGACGAGGAGTGGGTCGTCCGGCCGCGAGATGCGTCGACAACGTCGGCAAAGTCGACAGTCCAACCTAGATGGGGTCCGCACAAGATCGACGCAGATGGCACATACAAAGGGAGGCCTATACCCAGCAGTGGGATCCCAAGGGTTGTGGATGATGATGATACTGAAGACGTTTATTTTTATTTTCACCTCGTATCAGTATCACAAATTAATAAATGACTTTAAATAGCCTTCTACATTTTCTTAAAAATAGGCTACAATATCACAATGGAATTAGACTAAGACTTTATGGATTTTAGCTAATTATTCAGGAAAAAAACCATCTGCTAGAAAAATTGGGGCGTCTTGCAGTATTCACTATATTACCTTGTCCATGATTCAATAGTATCTAATGACAGTTTAAGACATATTTTAATGCGCTTTCGAGTGTTTAATGATAAATTTATGAACATGAATCCACTGCCTCTTAAATTGTTATTTACCTATTAACACTGTTGATTTTGCATGATTACTTTTATAAAAAATACGTTAGATGTTTTTTTTTATAAAAGTTTTAACAAGAAAAATAAGAATTAAGGATATAATTACAAGTATAGAAAATACAAAAAACAAACATAGCCTAGCCAATACCCTCAATTCTGTAAGCTAATCAGAGTTAAGTCATACACACGGCTGCTATTGGCTGGCTGACTGCAAAGAGAATTGCTTTTCAAGCACTGCATTGACTGCTCCGTTAGCTTAGTTGGTAGTGGCTCTGCCTTCTAATCTAGGGGTGCGGGTTCGATTCCCGCTTAACACAAGTAATTATTTAAAATTTGTAATTACTTTTGTTGAGTCTGGTCGTTTCTATGTATAATAAGTATGTATTTACAAAAGAAAAGTATATATGTATTATATCCATTATCTAGTACCCATGATACATAACAAGCGTAAGCTTAGTATGGGGCTAGATGGCGCTGTGTGATATGTCCTGAAATATTTATTTATTTATTTATTAATCTACGACTCCGTCAAATGCATTCATTTTTGTTGTTTTTTTTTTCTTTTTTGTAGAAAACAGTACGACAACAGCGTTGGATTAAATATCCGGAAAAGATTTTTTTTAAATTTTGTTTTGTTTTTTTTACATTTAAATCACAAATAGAAGAAAACTTAGACGAGAACCAAAACAAAAAGTTTCATGTCAATCTTTTCGGAGCATTTTGGTGTCTACAGTAATTTTATTCAAATAATCAGCTCATTTGAAGATAGGTACTGCAGATGGGTACTAAAGTGCTTCGTATGATGGTATTAATTCACTCAGACATAACATTCGACGTTTATGGAAAAACTTTCTTACGTGTTTCCTCATGAGTGAGGGTCGTGTCTCCCCCACCGAATTAATTCGTTAGGGGAGTTCTCTTGAGCAGATACATCGTGGTGGGCGAACAGGCCCTTCCACAGTATAGAAAAACAAGCAAGTCTATTTATCTATTTAAGATTTCAACCAATATCGAGCTGCCATAAAGACTGGCACACCCTACAGTGATCCATCTAGGTATTTAATTGTCCCGTGTCGTGTCACAGCGACGCCGCCTTTTGCTCATTCGCCTTAAGTGCTGCGAGCGTGTGACAGACCTTAATTAAGTAATGTTCAGCTTAGAAGCCTCCTAGATTGAGTGTTGTACTGATATTGCGTGTGTAGGTTTGCGAGATAAATGTAGTGGTGTTTGAGATTATTTAGGTGTTAGGGCTTTCACCAGCTTCTGGTAAATTGCGAAAGCTTAAGCTATAATATTTTATTAATTTTACCATCGTACTATTAGTTAAACTTTAAATGTGTTTCTTGGTTAACTGGATTGTAAAATTGTTTTTAGTTCCTATTCTACATATTCTAATGATTTCAGTATACATAGATGCAATATTAGGTTCTGAAAATAAGAGAAATAGCTTTTTAAATCTTGAAATGAAAACGAAAACAGCAAGCGAGTATTTGATAGTATCGTAAAAAAACAAAGTAGTAGTTAAAAAACTGGTAGTTATCAACCATTATTCTTATAAAAAGCAAAAAATAACACAATCTCCTTTTCTTGAAGTTGGTTAAAAATAAGGAAGTAGTAACAACTACACTTTACAGCACGCTGGTATATTTTGTTTGTTCCAAAGTCCCGTTTTCAGCCGACAAGTAAGGCAAGTTACGATAACATAGCCTCAACTTACCATAGCTAACTCTCTTACCACCTGATTAAAACCAGCTGTTCGGGGCAAGCTATGTTAGCCAAAACTTTGGTTTGTTTTGCAGACCGCTGGCTTTATATATTGGACATGGAAGTTGGATGGCGTCAACTATACTTGGATTGGATAGAAATCTAAATATATAAAACTCAAATGTGACTGACTGACTGGCATAGTGATCTATCAACACACAGCCTAAACCACTGAACGGATTGGGCTGAAATTCGGCATGCAGGTAGATGTTATGACACAAGCATCCGTTAAGAAAGGATTTTTGGAAATGCTACTTTTAAAGGATTGAAATAGGGGATGCAAGTTTTACTTCTTAATGTGATCGAAGCGGCGAGCACCCACTAGTAAGGCATATGAGGATATCATGAGATACAGAGGCAGGAAAAGCGGAAAATTCATGAAGAATTTTGTTTCATTGCAATATAATATATGTCAAAGTTGCAATGTTTAGTTTCCCAAATGTTTAGATTCTGGTAAATATGGTTTTATCTGTTACCTTATGGTTGGCATAACCAGATGGTGCAATTTAAAGGTAAAACCTTGTATCGTTATTGCTGTGCATAGAAAAGTACAAAAGATAACATATATTATTGAATAAGGCGTTACTTTGCGGATATCCATTGTAAATGAAACTCTGGTATATGTGTTTTTCTGCTGCGACTGCTCCTAACCGGCTTCAAACAACAAACTTGGTGTTTTTAGGTGTGTTCCTCCATATACACCACACACACCTCTCCTTCTAACCAAAGGTGCCTTCATGGCTCTCAAGACATTACCAACACCACACCTTGTGTCTTAAAATTTTGTTGTTTTCTTTCGGCAAGATATTCTCGTCGACACTTGTTTCGCCTCTCCACGAGTCAAACGTCCTGAAGATGCTTCGAGTAGAAGTGAAATAGCATATGGAGGAACACAACTAAAACCCACCAAGTCTTTTGTTGAAGCCGGCTAAGGAGCAGTCACAGCGGAAAAAGCACTACATATATCTCCAGAGTTTCATAAAGGACAAAAGGTTTTTAAAAAAAAATGTTTTTTCTGGTATCTGGGTAAAACATAATCGTCATCATTTTTTTCCTATAAAAATCGAGATTCTACCAGCCATACATATATAGTGCATGCTATTTGATCTAAGGTTTTTCATAAATCTATGACATGAACTCTTTGAACAAAAGCTATTACATAGTTTGGACTTCCACGCTTATGCTTTATTATTCAAGTTGTTTATTTTACCAAAATTCATACATCAATGAACTAGATTAATATAACTAAAATAGAACTAGGAAGCTATATATTTTACCCGTGTTAGTACTGACAAAAGTAACCTGTTCTTGACTGAATACAGCCAAATCAGACTAATTTAGTTTACTCTCTTTTCGAGTTGCATACCTCACTACTGAGGGTCAAAACCGCCACAGAATCCATCATTTGTAAGTGTTTTGGCAGTTGAATATTTGTATATATTACGTTGTCATATATTGTCAAATTTTGACTCCACAAAATAACAACAAAACCTTGTACTTATAGATAAGTTAAATGTAAAAAAACTTGCTACACATGACTCAAACTTAAACAAGACATTGTCATTGCTAATTAAATTAAATACACCTTTATACAAGGTATACATCTTAACTATGTATAAACTAGTTTAAGTTCATGTTATACTGAATAAAATATATGAAAATAAACTATTATTGTAACATTATACTGAACCTTTATCTTCTCTCTTTAGTCGTGTCATGACTGAGGGTCGTGACTCCCCCGCAGAACTAATTCGTTAGAGGAGTTCTCTAAGGCAAATACATCGTGGTGGACGCCCAGGTTCTTCCACGGAAGATACATGTCGTCGGATGTTGTTTTTGTCTTCACCGCTAATCGAGTGCAAACCTGTATCCTAATCACAAGTAAATACATACATTGTTAAACCAAACGTTGGTCTTTTGGGAGTATCCCTTACCATGTAAGAATCAGTACGGCTACATCCGGCAAGTAATAGTGTTAGGTATTCAAGGGGCGTAGAAGCGGTTACAACTATGGACCGTAATTACACCGTTACAGTTGTTTCCGGTATCTTACGCAAACTATTACCGTGGCTTACACCGAAGCGTAACCATAAACAGAATTATTATTAGGTATATTATATTTTTAAAGTGTCTCCTCGTTCTTTTTATTTTGGAAAAACCAGTAGTTTATGCCAGATTTAACTTTTTAATAATTTCATTACAAAATACCTTTACAGTAGACCTATAACAGGCCATAGAAACCGAAGTCACCCGCCAATGGGGTGGTTTGAGGATATCTGCGCAGGTGGTGATGATGATGATGACAACAAAATAAAGTATGGTGTGTTGCTGCATCGCAGTGCTAAGGAGGATATTTAGAAACTCAGTGGATATAGAGATAGACAGCTCTATAATGAACTTATGGCATCAACCACTCAATTTCAATCATGATAAACTAGGTTCACTGTATAGGAAATAATATTTCCTATAAATTACAATTCGTATATTATACGAATTATGATTTGTTAGCATCTATAAATTGTGTAATATAACCTGAATGTATTTGTTTGTGAACTAATAATAAAAAAAATGATCGTTGACTGATTATTATTCCAACATGTAAAAAACGTAGATAATGTTATTGATCTAGAAAATTATTCCCGTTTTACATCCTAACCTAATTAAAAAGACAATAGATATTAATGCAGAAGTTTTAAAAAAAAAAAAGATAATAATAATAATAATTATCTTTTTTTATCTTTTTCAAAAAAAGATTCGTTCAACAGTCTCAGTAAAGTCAGATATGAGAAATATACATAAATTCCCAAATTTACAATAGCTTGCTTACTTCTTGGTCAGCACGTTCGGTGTGATAGTGGGTCAGCTAATGCGGTCAGCCATTGTTTTTAATGCCCAGTGTTTGGTGTTGCCCTCTCTACGCTTATTGCTATCGGTAGTTACTGCCCGCTTTGTTTACTGGCAACACTTTGTATCTTGTAGTGAACTACTATGCTTGTTTTGTTAGTTAATACGCCTTTGTCCTTCTTTCTATAATTCTAAGAATATTAAGGTTATGCCTGGTTTTGAAAACTATTCGCTCTATGATATTACCTATATATTACACAACATGAATATTAGAAAGTAGCATATTTGATAATCCAGGGTCGGTCCCAATCAGATTACTGTCATATCGCTTCATCATCATCAGCCTGTTATCGCCCACTGCTGAGCATAGGCCTCTCTTCTAGTACGCCACTCGTCCCGGTCCAGTGAAGTTTGAATCCACGTGCTCTCTGTGATTTTTCTTATGTCTTCAACAATTTATGACATAATCTTAATTAAAAGCAATGTTATTCTGGGCAACATTAGTTGTCATTGGAAATAAAAAAACTGAGTTGTTAAATTAGAAACGTTTGAAATAAACCAAAACACTTAATTTAAAATGTAAACACGAATTATTCAAAATATTTTCGCCATTCTTTTTACGGGAAAAAGTGCCTTCCCTAATTATGCGCGAACAATTACCCGACAAAAAGTGGGGAAATAATTCCCGACACATCGCGCGACGCAATGAACATTCTTTCAGGAACGAGGGTAGGACAGAGGATGTGATTTTTTTGGTAGAATAACTGATTAGAGGCAAAAAGCATGAGCAGTTGACTGATGTTTTTTTATCGAAATTTTATCAAGCTGAAAATCAAGAAAATAAATCATGAATTTGACATAAGAAGACACATTAATATATGTTTAAATAACATTCTCAAAATTAAGATTAAATTCAAAATTACCAATTTTGTCTTATTGTTTTATTATATTATTTAAATCTATTTTCCATAGTAATAAAATTAATAACTGTTCTGAGTATTTTAAATTTCACTTAGACATTTTACAGCTTTTAATAAATTTTTCTGCATGATTTTTTTTATTTTTTTTCAATTCAAATATTAATTATTTAATATTTAACTTAATAAAAACCCATTTCAAAAATAATAATAATTGTGCATATAATATATGTGCTTATTACTAGTAGTTTAGTTTTTAACTTATTATTGACTTAAGCCATGTAGGTTTAATTTAAGCTATCTACCAAAAAATTCTATCTACTTAACTTTTTTAAGGTCTGGTAACGAGGGTAGGCTATTACTTTAGACCGGGATTAGGGCCGTTGAATTTGTTTTGAGAAACAATCGTTAAAGCAATTACCGGATTTTGGACAGTTGGCCAAAGTTGGGACAGGCTTTTTTTTCGGGAAATTCGAATGGGTTATACCAATATCTGTCAGTCAATTGTTTTCGCTCCTATGGCTTGATGTCCGTCCGCGATAACTATAGTTACGCAACTGTAGCCACGGTCGGTATTCGGATGGGTGACCCTGGACAATATAGGGAGGCATTTACACACAGACATATACTTTTTTACTATATAGTTGTAGTTACTTAACGATTCAATTGTAAGTACCTACAATGTGAAAATATTGGAAAAATAAAGAGAGGCATTAATATTATGTTTATGAATTTTACATATTTTTGATTACATTTATGTCTATGTATCTTCTTTTCCATAAGACATAAAATCATGTTTTTTTTATTTTACTCGGTTTTGTTGCGCAAAACCGTACCGGAAGCGCTTAACTGATACAGCTCTTTGAATATATGCAGTTAATTAACAATCCAATTGCAAGTTTAAATAAAAAAAATTACTAAATAAGAGTGTTTTAATATAGTCTGCAGTAGAAATATCATAAATTGAAATATTTCGGTTTCAATTCCCTCGTGAAGTTCATAATGCGTCCATGAAGAGTAATAAAAAAGTAATTTTCACGACAGTAAAATTGCTTTCGATTAAAGTTGTACGATTTTCAATTTGGTAAAATCGTACCGAAACGATTCGTTGCCAGAAGATTACTTTGTCTGTAATTTTTTTCCAAGGGGTGTTGCATTTTTAAACCATAGATCTGAGTAACTTTTTCTATAGAATTGAAATGATGGGTATTGTAAGCTATTGTAATAACCAAGAGAAAAAGAGCAAACAGTAAACACGCTAAAGTAAAACTTTATCACTAAAAACGTATTAGTATGTAAAAATGTACGTGTATCCAGTACTATCTATCAATTTAGTTTGGTATATAAATTTAAGTACAAAATATGTATGTAATATAAACGAAAACTCCACACTAAAAGTATAAACACAAGTGTATAATAATGTATGCTTTCGTTTATGCCATACAAACATTTATTATTATTTATTTACCTCATGTGTATGAGACAGAATTTCAAATCTTCTTAACTTTTTTTTTCATGTATTTTTTGGCCTTTATTATTTAATTTGCTCATACACTCACAACAGTTCTATTTCAAATTAAACTCAATACAACCAAAACTAAAATTCATAATTGGCTGAATTCCGCTCGCTGCCGGTTTTATTATTTTTCAATTTCCTAGAAATGTCTGAACGTTGAGGATATAAACGCAACATAACTGCAACTCATGCATCAAATATAAGTAAAAAATATATATTTTTAAATGATAAATTTGCTGAATTTTCTTATTTTATTAAAGTAGCCATCTTCATCATCAATAGTTTTCAAAAAAGTCATTCTAATTCGATATAAATACGGTTGCCTGGAAGAGATCGCTTGTAGCAATAAGGCCGCAACTTGTGGCACTAGAATAAGTATTTGATTTTATTCTCTTCCTTTCTTTTGTGTTGTGAGTAAAGAATTATTATATCTTACCTTATTATTACCGTATTTTGAATGAGTTGACACCATCCTGTAGGTTCCTAACTTTTAAAGGCTCAAATTATTATTTAAATTCAAAGTAAATACGTAATAAATCGGTCTCATTCGAGCTTGAAGATGTCTCCAATCAAACTTTGATGGCTTTTATATTTTCTGTTATTAGATAATAAGTAAGGATAAAATGCTAAGCCAAATCTTGAATTCAGATTGAAAGTTTTAATTTTAAAAAGTTTAATGCGATCGAATATTAATTTAACATGTATAAATTATTAGCTTAACTAGTGGCGTTTTAAGGAGCTACTTGGGTTGATCTGGGTAAAATTGTATCATCATTAATAATACAACAAATACTGCCTGTCTGATTATATGCTAAAATCTTTAGTAAGTACTTTGAAAAGAAATTTTGTAATTCGTTAGTTTTCATACATGTAACTGGGAGTATCAGGCTGGGTCAGTAGTTTACAATACACAAAACCAGCTGTATAAATACTGTAGCTGTATATGTACATATGTAGTTTTGATTTCTGGTTTTGTATAAATGCTATTTCTAAATTCAACATCATGGAAAAGGTAATTTTACGAGTATAACTAAGCAAATATATATTTTTTTTTAATTTATTACCTACGCCATACAATTTTGATAGATTTGATGAAAGAAAAGATCGCAACATCATCACAATATGTTCTGGAAACACAATATTCTGCACACAAATGAAGATAAAAGATACGTAAAAAGCACTTGGTGGACTAAATTGCCCATTCATCGGACCAGATAATACAAATAGAGGGATATCAGTAGGGTATTACAGAAAAAGCACTTTCTTTATCTACGTTTCTGATAAATGGTCAGTATTAACACAGATTAGGTAAGTGAAAGATGCTTTGACATTCCAAAATGTGTTTTTTTACTTTTGTGATTCCTCTTGTGATTTTACTTACAAAGTGAAATATGAATAATAATTAATAACATTTAACTGTTAAGTATAGGAACTTATTATTGTGAAACTATTCCGAATCTATTCATAAAAGAAAACATTATATAATATTATACGACTAACACTGTCAATATTTTTTTATATAATGTTATAGGAAAACTTTATTCCCAAACAAAGTTTGTCTATTATTGCTTTTATTTAACTTAATCTTCTGCACTTCCTTAATTAAAAAATTAATTAAACGCACTGAGCTTATACGACAGGTCCTTTGTTTTCATGTCATAACATCGAAATAAACGCACTGAGCTTATACGACAGGTCCTTTGTTTTCATGTCATAACATCGAAATAAACGCACTGAGCTTATACGACAGGTCCTTTGTTTTCATGTCATATCATCGAAATAAACGCACTGAGCTTATACGACAGGTCCTTTGTTTTCATGTCATAACATCGAAATAAACGCACTGAGCTTATACGACAGGTCCTTTGTTTTCATGTCATAACATCGAAATAAACGCACTGAGCTTATACGACAGGTCCTTTGTTTTCATGTCATAACATCGAAATAAACGCACTGAGCTTATACGACAGGTCCTTTGTTTTCATGTCATAACATCGAAATAAACGCACTGAGCTTATACGACAGGTTTTCATGTCATAACATCGAAATAAACGCACTGAGCTTATACGACAGGTCCTTTGTTTTCATGTCATAACATCGAAATAAACGCACTGAGCTTATACGACAGGTCCTTTGTTTTCATGTCATAACATCGAAATAAACGCACTGAGCTTATACGACAGGTCCTTTGTTTTCATGTCATAACATCGAAATAAACGCACTGAGCTTATACGACAGGTCCTTTGTTTTCATGTCATATCATCGAAATAAACGCACTGAGCTTATACGACAGGTCCTTTGTTTTCATGTCATAACATCGAAATAAACGCACTGAGCTTATACGACAGGTCCTTTGTTTTCATGTCATAACATCGAAATAAACGCACTGAGCTTATACGACAGGTCCTTTGTTTTCATGTCATAACATCGAAATAAACGCACTGAGCTTATACGACAGGTCCTTTGTTTTCATGTCATAACATCGAAATAAACGCACATCTACTTCCAATATAAAGATAATAATTAAGTAGTGCGTTTTATTGTTTAAATTTTGGTCAAATGCAACACAAACATGTAATAAATAGGAAGACGAGGTTATGGTTAGACGGTAATTAGTCATATAGCTATATTAAATCATAAGCTCAGCTAGTGGAGACAATCGCTTGCGATTACCAATGTTAAGCATAGGTCGACGCGGTCTGTCCTTGGATGGGTGACCAAAAAGTGGCATTCCATTTTGGGTGCTTCCGTGGTCGGATGACACTTTAAATTGTAGGTCCTGGCTGTTTGTCTAGTATAATGGCAGTCGTAAAGCCATGTCAGAGGCCCATAGGGTGGCTTGATAAACTCTCGACACCAGCGTAGGCCACTCACATTCGATAAGAAGAAGAAGATGAAATCATTGGAAAAAGAATAGTAAATGAACCCAAACAATAATGCCCAATAGGAATCAAATGTACATAATTATGTGCAGTTATGTGCCACGTACAGTTTTAAAATGACAATAAATGTTTATTTCCCATCATGACATCTAAACAATCAGCATCACCACGTGAGCGATAAATCAAAAAACTTCACATAAAAGAAAACCAATTTTCGAACGACAAACTACAAATAACAAAAGTTTCTGAAACCAAAACCTGCGGATCAAACACAGAATAGGCCAATCTCAAACTAAAAAACAATCCAACGAACCTTTTGTACGGTTTTCATATAGCATTCTCGAGTCCCGTGTACGTAAAAAAACTCATTTCGCTGTAATCCTCAGTATAAAGAAACTTTTCCGCGGGGTACGCTAAGCCACTGCTAACCTCGTACGTAGATGTTATATCTATTGAGAGCTTGCAATCGTAGACCAAGTTGATATTGAAATAATATTGCATTAACGCGCTCAGGTTTAAAAATCTAAAGAGCAAACGATTAAAACAGTGTCTAAGGAAACGGAGACTACAGTACACCTCATTGTCGCAACACAGTGTATTTAAGTGCAAGGATAGCCCCTCATGTATCTGTGACGATGACAAAGAGGAGTTAATAGAACATTTGCTTCTGGAGTGCCCAAAACACGGAGTAGACAGGTGCGATCTGGAATCTAGCACCAGCATGAAGCTCACCCAAGCATCATTGTGGGAAATGATGGCAGGGAAACAATCCAGGCCGTACCTGATACACTACTGCACCAAAGTAGCAAAAGCAGTAGTTAATATAAATAAGACGAGATGACACTGAGTGTCATCAAGCTTATTCAAAAGTAGCTTAAGAAAAATGAGCACAACCAGGTTCAACAGAACCCGGAGTATGTGCACATATAAAGAAGTATTTATTACATTAATTATCAGGTACAAGTAAGAAACCTTAAAAAGGTCCCCTACAACGTAGGGAGATTAATAATTGTGGAGGAGGGAAAAAAAACACTGTGTACTGTAGTATCCGTTCGAGATTATAAAACTTACTCGCTAGCTAATAGCGCTAATACTATTTACCTATCAAAGTACCATGATAAAGAGAGAGAGTAGCGTTTACTTTTCTAGACGGTGAATGGTGCGTAGGTACCACAGAAATCTAAATAAATAGGTACTAGAAGTCGTATAACCGCATGACCTTGTCGCCACACTGGTGGTCCACAAACCACCAGCGCTATTTCAATCTCAAAATATACATTTAGTATAGCTCCGAACGCCGTACGCGAAACAACTGTTGACACGCTTTTTATCAATGTGTGAACACCAATCATAGCGCAAGAATTTGTGTGTGAGTTTAATTGTGTGCGTGAATTTGCGTTTGGACATAGTTGTATATGTAGTTGTGTTTGACCTCTAAGTTCATTTCTGGCGACAGCGGTTCCGGAACAATATTGCACTAAAGGCCCTTCTAGTACCTGTTTATTTAGATTTCTGTGGTAGGTACCATACTGTCCGTTTAGTATTGTATGTCAAGGCTCTACAAGGGAGATTTAAAGATCTACACAAGATTTTGTAACACTCGTACAAAATCACGTACAATGGTAGGAACATTGTAAAGGTAACGTTGTGCATTTTCACTCACTTTGTTGAGTGCAGCTGAGAACCAATCCATAGGATTTTACTCTCTGTTTTTGTACTGAACGAACTTTTTTCGACTAAATTATTTATTATGCTTCGCGGCGAGTTTATCGGACTGAAAGTTAGTTCTCTATACGGTAGTGTGGATGCCAGATTTAAACTTGCTTTAGGTTTTAATTCCAAAACCCTTTTTAAGCCTCTCTTTTTACTAAAATGGTCGATTCGACCTGTTTGTATGTTTGTGTATTGTCGAAATGGATAAATTTTGAGTTTAATTGGTTTCGGACTAGCGTCTTGTAGTTTTATCTGACAGTTTTTTTAATCCGGGATAAAATGTTGCCAGTAATTCATCCAGGGTCTATTATGTTATCTATTACCATTAACCAAACTTGAATCGTGAAGAATGAACATATGTACATATGTACACACACACTTTCAGCATCATAATATTACTCTGATTCCAAGCAAATGGTTGGCGGTGATTATATTTGTAAACCAATTTTCAAATTATAATATCCTAATGCAAACTTAAATAGGTACATATAAAATAAAAATTATTCGAAGCATACTCGTACCCTACTAAAGGTTTACACCATGCTTAAACGTATCATAAAGCCTTGAATAAAAAGCCTTAAAAATGATAAAATCCCAGTCCCCCCTACAGTCTCCTTCTAGATTTAAGAAGAAGATATTCTATTCTTCAAGGAGCAGATAATCGGAGCCGACAAGAGACTTAGCATCCAGTGCAGGCCACTTAGACTGCCTAAATTATTCACGCGCTAGATTCTAGCGGAATTAGTAATGATACCATGCGTTTGAGTGCATCTATTTTACGGAATTGTTATGATGGATCTGTATTTATATGTTCCATTTAATTTGTTTATAATAACTTATAGTATGTTCAAAATGCAATAAATAGAAAAAATTAACTAACCACTAAAGCTTAAATAAACCTTATCCGAACTAAATATCTAGTAACTTATAAAAAGAAAATATATTATAATTTTGATTGAGAAAAACTAACAAGGTATTATTTTTTCTATTATAATAAGGTATTATTTTAACGTTTTGCTGAAATGGGGTTAAAATTAAGTTTCATTACTTATGTAATACTATATTCTTTTCAATGCAACAATATATTTTTTTCTTAAATAAGTTAAGTAATAAGTAACCCTGAAAATGGTCATTTTACTCACGTTATGGGTCCCCCAATTATCATTATAGGTAAATTGACAATAATGTAACGTAAGGGCAAAAGGTTTAGTGATGGGGTAAAATATAAGTTAACTATGGAAAAATGTGAGATCTATCTCCACTATGAAGTTGACGCTTAACGCAAACGATAATTAAAAAATAGTCATGTATTTCAACAAGTAACAAGATTTTTTAAATTAAGAATTATGCAATTCATCATTATTCTTTTGAAATATCTGAAACTAAAATGTCCATAAAACATTATAAAAAGATTAAATCTGTTCTTGAAAAGAAGAAAATACAATTAAAACTATTCGATACGTATTCTCAAGCCTACGCTCCACCCTAAAAGGACCCAATTTTGCGGTGTATTAACCATTTTTCCCTATTATTGGGGTAATTGTAGGCAGGTTTGATTTAATGGACTCTAGAGTACATTTTTATGATTCTTAGGAATAGGTATATTTGGAGACATTACGCTGTAAAAAATTTAGGTATTTCGTGACGTATTAATTGAAAGAACGGTTAGGTAGAATTAAGGACGTTCATTGTCATCAATTCATTTTATTAAAATTATGTTACAGCAAACTTGTTTTTCAAGTGCTTTTCACCATTTAAATATTTATTTTAATGTTTACATATCTTGATAAAATGACTAACATTCAACATATTATGTTTATAAAACCTAAAATTCATATTGTACATAGTATTATAGTACTGGTAATAAGAACCTATTATAAATTAAAACTGCCAAACCGTAGTTCTTCCGCCATCATCATTTCTAATTGTAGAAACACAAGAACACCCACAAAAGTATACTAATAGAGTAAGCTTGTTTGCTAAGTCATTTGTTTTGGGCGATTGAAACCCCTGTGATACATGGATGTAGAGAAATACCAACAAAACTGCAGAATAATAATCTAGCTGAGAAAAAATCTTCACAAAATGAGTTACTGTGGATGACACATATCTCCTAGTAGTAATTATTGTTTAGAAAATATAAAACGAAAATAAGGTCGAGAGATTTCTTCTAGGAATGCTCTCAAGATCGTCGATTGTTATGTCATACAACTTCGATACACGGTTATTTTGGTTTTGTGCATATATAATGCATAGTTGTAAGGATAAAAAACATAAAATCTAAATAATTTCTATTAAGATCGTTTTGAGCATGTACGACGTATATTCCTTAGTTTATTTTCAAATGTATTGCTAAATTCCTTAGAATAATGAAAAAATAGCTACATACTTACCAAACTATTTGTATGTGTGTCATCATCTAACTGGGCAAGCACGTTCATTGTTAGAGAGTTGCAGAAAAAACTAAAACAAACTCTTTGCGTGAATTGATTCCGAATAGAAACAAACTAGTACGAGCCTACTGACTTATTATGAAGCCACAAGGCTTCCCTAAAACCCAAAATGAATAAGATAATATACGTACTAACTTATATCGTTTAATTTTGGGTATATCTAGTAAATGTTGGAGCATTTAGGTTTTGGTCATGTTACGTGGTTTTAATAGTCTAAAATAAAGATTTTTAAATGCAAGTTTTTCAGGATTTGTTTTTTGGATTCATTTTCCTCGACTAAAAATATAATTAAGGTGTGATTTTTTAAAAGAAGTTCAAGGACAAGAAAAATTTCGTGCAAAACAATGTTGATTAAACCAAGCAAAGCTTAATAAAAACTGCACCAAGTCAATCAATTTTGATCAAAACTTTCTACCCATCAGTTTTTCTTAATACATTTTACCTTTCACACAAACAATTTAACCTTTGCTGATGCTAGCGAGAGAAATGACTGAACCTAACTACAACACGTACGGAGTTCATTCTTCTACTCACTCTGAAAGATATTTCTAGGGTTCATTCCTGAATACGGTAGAGATGAAAATGATTAAAAAAAATGAAAAAGTAAAATTTAGTAAGTGCCAATGTAAATGAAAATATTAATAATATAATTTGAATTTAAATAGAATCTAAATTTTGAGTGTGTTTTGTTGTCTATTCTTTTTATGTAGTATTTATTTTAGATGGATTTAAATTTAGGTTAAGTAGTTATATTGTACGTTATTTTTCTCGTATTTTAGTTTTATTAAAATTATAATTAATATACATTACTAAAAATCTTATTTTTTGTGCAGGCTCACGTTGTTTCCTTCTGATTATCTCCATAAGTTATCTAAAAATACCTAACAAATGTATTGAAAAAGTCCATCTAAATTTAAACTATGATAGTAAAAACAGTGAAGCAATGTGACTATATGCATAAATTTTATTTAAATTTTCTCCCTCTTTGAGTCGTATTTCCTCATGACTGAGGGTCGTGACTCCCCCGCAGAACTAATTCGTTAGGGGAGTTCTCTTGGGCAGATACATCGTGGTGGGCGCCCAGGTCCTTCCACGGAAGACACATGTCCTCGGATATTGTGGTCCTCAAACATGTCGGTTTGCTCACGATGTTTTCCTTCACCGTTAAGCGAGTGCAAATCCACACATAACTTGAAAATACAAGTCATTGGTGTAGGGCCGGATTCGAACCAGGGTGCGTCTAGTTGAAAAACAGACACTAGAACCGCTGAGCCACACTCGCTTATTTAAATTTTATAAGACGCAAATTTATGTCTATGCAATTGAATTTACTTGTAAATACTTTTACTAAGTAGGCAAATCTTTACTAGAAGAGAGGCCTATGCTCAGCAGTGGGTATAAGACACGATAACATGATGATAATGATGATGATGAAGACATCTTTCCTTGTTCTGAACCCTGCTTTATTTTGCTCTCACTTTTCTATATTTTCCTATTCAACGGCCGAAAACTTTTAGCAAAATTGAAAATATCACAGAATGGCAAATGAAAATTTTGGCAAATGAATAGTTACACCGCGACCGGCTACCTTTTGGAGCGGGCGAATTTTTTGCGCTCGATAAATAATTCTTGCTTCACTATAGACATACAAAATTGAAAAAAGAAAGAAAGAAAACATTTATTGTGACAGATTTAACAGAAGAACACACAGGAGTAAAAACATAATAAACAAACATACAATCTGCCACCACACAGCCCCAACTCAGCATAATGCTGGTTGTGTGGAAGCGACCAGCGCTGGTCTTAGCAAACCAAGGAGCTGAAGTTTACTCCAATTATTAGTTTACTCCAGAAAATGAAATTAAATTAGATCTGAATTAGTCTTAAAAATTAAGTTGTTTAGCCAACACAAGCGTTTTGAAAATAATGTTTATATCTTTAGGTTAATTTAAATTTTTTAAATGTTACTTACATCTCTTCTTATAAAAATCAATGAAAATTTAATGTATTTTTTTTGCATTTCATGCAAGTTAAAGGCCAATTAGCTTTTTTATTTAGTTTTTAATTATGTCATTTTATAGCAGATGACAAGTGAACCATTTTACTGAATGCTCTAATAATTACTTTTGAAACATGATTTAACAAGTGGGTGCTTGCGGCTTCGCTCGCATTAAGAAGTAAAACTTGCATCCCCTATTTCACTCCCTTAAAAGTGGCATTTCAAAATATCCTTTCTTAGCTGGTGACATCATAACATCGACCTGCATGCCAAATTTCAGCACAATTCGTGCAGTGTTTTGGGCTGTGCTTTGATAGATCACTCTTTCAGTCAGTCACAGTTGAGTTTTATATATGTACTAACATTTTTAACATAAATTATATTATATACTTTTAGCCTGCTACAAAATTTATTAAAGCCTCCTCATCTCCTAGTCCCATTATTTCGGTGAAAATTCAAAATATAAAAGCTAAATGCGTGGCGAAAAAATTCTCGTTATATTCAAATGTTTAAATTATCCATCTCATTTATTCATATCGGCGAGAGATCTTTGTTTACGTAAATTTATGATAACTAATTTTTCCCCATCTTTTACTCTGGCCAAATTTTTTAGACCAAGAGGTTCGTTATTATCATCTTATGAGTCGCATGTCCTCGTGACTGAGGGTCGTGAGTCCCCCGTAAAGTTAATTTGTTAGGGGAGTTCTCTTGGGCAGATACATCTTAGTGCTCGCCCAGGTCCTTCCACGGAAGACATGGCCATATTTGTGGTTTTCAATGTCGGTTTCCTCACGATGTTTTCTTTCACCGCCAAGCGAACGCAAATCCACACTTAGCTTGAAAATACAATTTATTGATCAAGGACTGGATGCGAACCAGGGAAAGTCTAGATGAAAAGCAGGCACATTTGACCGCTGAGTCGTACTCGCTATATACCTATCGCTTGGTTAACAACAGACAGGCTGACGTAAGTCAAACGTAAACCACACCACCACATAAAAAAATATATTTATATAATTGTATTGAATGTTGTTGAAATTGTGCACTACTATTTATCATCACTAAAAGGGACAATTATTGAGATGCTAGAATAGTGACTTTTATATCGGTGCCAGTTGAAACTCAAAGTACGTAGTGATACTAAAAAGGCAAACATTTTCGGATACATCACTTAACGCTCCGTGCTGAATATGACTCTCTACTGATAAAACGTTGTAATAACAAATAAATAATTGTTAATTTATGCATTCATATGATCTATATAATTTACACATAAATGTTACGAATGCCATCAGTACACGTGAATCAAGTTATACATCACACGCCTTTGGTAAATGAAACTATTCACGAAGTCACAAGAGTGACACGTCGTAATATACCTTTTCCCGCATGACTGATGGATCCTTGCCTACATCTACATTTGCCAAATTTTTAGAATATTTCAGAAGAATATTTTTCAAGAACCGCACTTGGCTCTTCGCAATTTAAATTTCATAATTATGATAACGTCGGTTTTCGATTCCGGTAAGTGTTTTTTGTTATATGAGGAAAACATCTCTTTTTAAGAGATTTTATAATAAAAAGATTTTTTTCTCATTATCCTATTTGTCTATTTTTATCTAAATCACATTAAGAAGCAAAGTCTATATAAGCGAAGGCAGATCGTGAAGGACACAAACGTAAATAATAAAATATTGACGTCAGTAGTTGTACATAACGAAGTCTTAACCTATTGTTATTATTTCCTTTTATTCACATACCATTTTCAACTTCCTCCTAATAATTTAGCTTTATAAAAAAATAATAAGAAAAAATATTTACACATATTAACACTAATAGAACTAAAAAAGAGTATTTACATCTAAACTAAATTTATAGAAAATTAAATATAATAATTAAATATAATTACTAAATTTTTTTTTTTTTTTTTTTTTTGTTATATTGTGTTTGGGGAGTTAATAAATTTTGTATTGTGTTTGGCTTCGTAATTTATGGGATTATTAATGGGAATTTTATGGTTTTATGCGCAATTTTAACGTTTCTTCTTAAGCGCATGCGGTTTCAATCGAAGAGTTCAAAAGAGTTGTAAGTAATTAAGCTATTTTTAATGTAACTATCAAATAAAAAGAATCGTTGATAAACCACTTAAAAATTAAGTAGTAATTACGTTCATATGCCAGTGGCCAATTCTGCTGTCAAAAGTTTTCAAACCGCATTAAGGGCCTCTGACATGTACTTACAGTCGTCCACTTCTGGACATAGGTCTCTCTTAAAGCACGCCACTCACTCATCCCGATTTTGTACTTCTCGTTTCCACCTGTTCTCTGCCACCTTAATTATGTCCTCGCTTCACCTAGTGGAATTAGTTTATATCCAATAAATATAAGAAGTTTCTAATCAAGATACCTATTTCTAGATTCCCACCTCTAGTTAAACACCAACACTCGTTCCCGACATTTGCTCCCCAAACACAGACAACTCGCGCGTATTTTCGGTAAATATTCCCAATTTTATTACCATCGAATATGATCGCGAAGTCTCGAGGTACTGAAATTTGATTTGTACGTTATTTACTATTGAGTCTTTATTGAGTTTGAAACTCAATAAGACAACGCAGATGTTACTTGTTTATGTCATAAGTTGTAGCGTTGCTCTTAGCGACTGTATTCCACTAGGAGATATTGTATCCGTATGTACTTGTTATGACAGTAATAGTTTGTCATAAAGTAATTTAGCTTTGCAGTTACAATTAAATTTTGTCATAATAATACTATCTGAATCAAAAACCAAAGTATGTTTTATTAAAAACTGATCGAAATATTTTGTATTTTAAAACTAACGAATCTTAGTAGCACACTGCAATGTTGAATTCTACTTTCAACTGAACTTAATGCTTTTCTTTAATAAATACGCTTGCATCAAGATGACCTTCCCTTATTTCATTAATATTTTGCATTACAGAAAACTTGTCTTATCACGACAACGGAAATCAAATTGAAAAAAAAAATAAGTGGAATTAATACTTACAGTTGGTTTTTAATACAATGTTTCCTATGTTTATTAATATTTTAAATGCAAATAGCTAATCTCTCACAGGTAAACAACCAGCCAACTACACCATTACCATACCGAGCGAGACGCAGCTTTGATTCACATCAGTTTGAAATGCAACTTGAAATGAAATTCCTGATCTATTATTATATAATGTATGAACGTCGAAGGTTCGCGAATAACTTAGGTTGCGAGGTGAATGTTTGGTGATGCGGTGAAGTTGAGAAGACATCAGATCGGTGAGTCATTTGGTAATATAAAACTCCAATTTCTTGAACTTAGAAAGGTTTGTCCATTGATGAGACTGCCTAAATGTCCAAAAATGGGTATTTTTTGTGAAATATATAACCACGACTAAACTGAGTAGTTTTTTGTTAAGTTACTCGTACCATCACCCAATTACATAAGCAGATAAACAAAACTAGAAACCTTTAAAACAAAATGACAGGTGTATTGATAATAATGATTTACAGTAACTTTACATCAATAAATCATCAGTTAACTAGGAGGACTAGAACAACTAGGAGGTTTTAAAGTAATCACGGTGCAGTCCGTATCTCCTATTATTGTCTAATACGACATGAGAGCCTCGATTACTGTTGCTACAGGTGTGTACGTATGTTTTTGTGTGTGTATGTGTGTTGTATCGATTTATCTTCAAAGGAGAGCTGTAGACTAATCGAGTTATTCTAGCTATGGCTCGGTCAAGTGTCTGCTTCGTGCGGTGAGCTTACCTCTATTTACAGATGCAAGTCAACCCAGTAGGTATAACTAGACAATATGTATACGTACCTACATATATATATTGTGAGGTATACTCTGTTGATGTTGATTAATAGAACACTTTTTAAGAGTAACTTTATCACATCGTAAACATCAACTTTTGCTTGGATGACTTAAAAAAGTATTACAAAATCGAGATCAAATATGAAACTAATCGTGTCAATATGTGCATAAGAACATTGTTATTATTTTAATTATATTTTTTAGCAATGACAACCAGATGTGATGAGAAGAGTAACACGGTTAAAATAAAACCATATAAAACCGCTACTAAGAAAATCTTCTATACCCTTTGCATTTCAACAGCAAAATCTTTTTCGCTCTCATTTACCCATCTTAATCTCAGGCCAAGCTTTATTTAATTAGACCGCTCTTAAAAGCAGGTGTTCTTATAATCTGACCTATAAATTCTTATAATAACCCCTCGGAAATGAAAATCAAGGCACGAGGAAGATTTTAGTTGGAAAAAATAAAAACACAAAGGGGCTATTGTAACGGACCATTTTAGGCCGTTAAAACCATCATCATTATCATCAGAAACTGAGAAATTATACACTAAATATTGCGCCGTTAAGAGCAAGTTCGAGCCTTGCTTCAAGCAAATAAATTAAGCCAATTTCATCCGTATCGACACTTGAAAATATTCACTTTATTTAAATGCAAGTTCGATCCTTGCTGTAGCAATTTCATCATTATCGGAAAATACTACCAAATTATATCGTCATTATTATTTAAGAATCAATAGGCAATGACAACAGGTCAAATTATGCACTATTAAGAGCAAGTTCGATCCTTGCTAGTAACTAATTACCAAATTAATTTATCAAATTTCATCCTCATCAATCAATTTATTCAATACATAAAGAACTGCAAGTTCGAGTATTGCTTATCACTTCGACGTGATAAATAATTACACCAATTTCATCACTATCGGAAGATAGTTCTAATGTTATCATCATCATCATCTTTAAATCATTGTATAATGGCAAACAATGACTACGGCGAGTTCGAATCTTGCTTAGTATTTCATAGTAATTACATCGATCAAACAAATCTAAGTGATAAACCACTGAAACTATGGCACTATTAAGAGGTCGTATTCTACGAAACCCGAGTACTACGATAACATAAATCGTTTCGATAAACGAAACATATTGCGATGACAGATCTACTATGTTAGTGATATAGAAGGGAAAGTTTGTATGTTTGTATGTCATAATGACTACTGATGTCCTAAGCAACGTAAGCTATCATAAAATTGGTGATATGAGAATGGAAAGTTTTTACGACTTTAACAGGCACTGATGACCTGGGCAACGTAACCTGATAAAATAGTAATACGTATATAAAACGAAAGTTTGTTTTGTGTCCAATATTCATACAGGCGGATCCGCAGGAGAGCATGCGCATGCGCAGGTAATAAATTATAGTTACAAAAAAACCACTTAGCTGGGCAAACACACCACTAAGTTACAGTTCAAATGTTAGCAGCAAAAACTTGACAGGGCTATTAATTAGAATGTTTATTACCTTAGAAAACACACGCTGTAAGTTAAAACGACGTAACGAAGTAGTAAGGGACAGACACTGTGATTAGGAGTTAGCTAGAGAAAGACAGACTATGAAGGAAGTAGGGTGGAAGGGGTAACTATATAAGCTGAGGGAGGCTTATTTTCGTGAGACTCGGAGCGGTGTGTAAAACTGCAAAGAGGTACACTAGGGCCAGGTTGCGGGATTAGGGAACCGATGTTCCGATTGTGAAAGTTTTGTGTTAAATTCACTTGTGGGATTTTGATTGTTGTGGAGATTAATGGGGAAGTTTTATTTATTGATTTGGAATTTGATCCACATTTTGAAATCATTTTGGGAATAAAATCAAGCCAGCTAACTAGATGGGGGTAGGTGAGGTAACTGAACTGCGGAGATGGGCCTCACGGTCTTAGCTGCGGTTACCTTGCATTTGTTGGGGAAACGGAGTTGTTAACAAACAATACTTAATAAAACAACTTCTTGTTAGTTTTCGCTGGAATAGGGTGGTTTAGTGGAAGTTGTACGAAGGTGAGGTACGCTGAACTGCGGAGATGGGCCTGAAATATGGTCTTAGCTGCGGCTACCTAACTAGAAATGCAACTGACACTGACTCACAATACAAACGATTGGAGTTGTTAATAATTTAACTATACACAATAATATCCAAACCGTAGGAATTCCAATAAGACGAATTAGTTGGGAGTATTTGATAATACGTCTTCTGGAATTTAGAGCTTTCACAATTTGTTCATTGGGAACTGGGTTTGTCCGGACTACGGTCTAGATAGATCTGGGCTCTTTCTTGTCGGAAACCGGTATGATTTTGCTGGTGTGAACGAAGACGAGTTAGAGTTGCTGGGGCGACGCAAAGTGGACGCTTGCGGGTCTGTTTACTTGGGAATACCAAGCAGGCGAAAAGTCCCCTTTCTTATTAATGTTGCCATGACGATTTATTTAACAGACGTAGAAGTGTCGACCCTGCCTTGTGGCATCTAAGTCGCCATGGTCAATGTGATGAGGATTGTATATTATATTTATGTATATATTGTAGGTATCCACTTGGCGTTTTATACACGCAAAACACGGGCTTTAGCACACTAGTCTTAAGGTGTTGCCCCACCTGCCAGTTCGGTGTAGGGACCCAGGAGTAGCGGAATGTAAGTCAGGACAATTACCGGTTGGTAATTGCTTAGACTGAATTTCCTTGTAGGATTCCCAACACGTTTAAATGTAAATGTGAGATTCCGGAATCTCTAGTTTTGCTTGGTTATGTAGCTTAGCTGGTTGTCAGGAGAAATAGGCCCGCATGGGTAGACGATATGTTAGGTCTTGTATAGGTTTTGTGTTAGGACTCATTACTATGAGTTAGGGTGTGGAATGCTGTAGGCACTTTTATTTCAGCGGTTAGGCCGTTCCTGGTTGGTTCCTGATTCCTGATTTTATGATCCAGATAAAGTTGGTAAAGTATTGTAAGTTAATTAGTAGGCAATGGTTAGGATAAAGTTTCATTGTAACGTTTACAATGTATTTGTATAGGCAAAGGTAAACTGGTAATATTTTACTCCTCTATGTATTTAAACTAATAAATTTTGCTTCCAATTGTATAGAAGTACTCACAAATCAATTTTATTCTCACTCCAAATTGTAAAGTTATAAAATATTATAAAATGCTATGGTCCTTCCATTGTTTTACCTACATTATCTTATTTCAAATATTGAAATTACCTGACTTATACAACTTATCCTATTGAGCAATGTCTCCACCCTTTATTTGAATGTTATGATTTACCTTTATTTATGAGCAACGCCTCATGTTTACTTCAACACTTTTATCCAATTGGGACCCTCAATAAAACTTATAGTGTAAAGATCATACACTTAATGCAAATTTTATTTATTTACACTGACTCCAACTGGAGTATATCTAAGAGAGACCAACTCTAATTTATTCTACGTTTGAATTCTACCTAGCCATGGGGAATTGCAGTTACAATTTAATTATATTATGTACCTATATTTATGAGCAACGCCTCATGTTTACTTCAAAACTTTTACCCATTTGGAACCCTCAATAAAACTTATAGTGTAAAGATCATACACTTAATGCAAATTCTATTTATTCTCACTGACTCTAACTGGAGTATATCTAAGAGAGACGAACTCTTTATTTTCTTCTACGTTTAAATTCTACCTAGCCATGGGGAATTTAGTTATGCGACGGTATTATGCTATGAGAAAGATCATCTCTTTATTTCTCGTATACGGAAGATCACCGTGAGAAATGCCTAAGTGTAGTATCGGGACATAACTTTATCTACGGATAAATTTTATCATGATTTACAAATTTAAAACGTCTCTCTTTGACTATGCTAAAGTTAGGATCATCTAACTTAGGAACATACACTCACTAGGCATACAATAGGCCGCGTGTCCTCTTGTCTTTTGGATAGATTACATTTTATGTTAACTCACTTACGAGTTAATTTGCAGAGCTTAACTAAGCCCTCCACCCATTCAAACCATTGGTGTTTGCCAGAAGACTGTCCACAATGGCTGAAGTCTATGGCTATAGGCGTGCCAGGGGCCTATAACTTCCATTTTATCAAAAAAATGACATTGATGACTTGGAAGCAAACACTAATACTATGTCAGTATGATGAATGAAAGAGATGATTGAGTGGAAGTATTACAATTCTAAAGGAATATTTACTAAAGCCCAACATTAATGTAAAACCGTCATATTATGTACGCTATCTTCAATATCATAATCATTAAACTATCTCATTCTTAATACTTTCTTTATGTACTACAAACGTGAGACTTGCAATAGATTGATGTTAGTTAAAGTATTTTCTTTGAACCTCATAAAGGATTTGAGTTATTACATACACAACGGGTCCGTAAACTACTAGACGATTCACTGCCAAAACGAAACAATTCACGAGCCAAATTGACGTTCCAATAAGTACTTTAATATCAGAAAAAATGGTGTTTTATTTAGTAGTGGTTTACAGTAGTCGATGTATTAGGAAATGTAATTTATATATTTTTATTTAAATAAAAGAGGGGGGTACATAAAATGGTGCCGTGACCAGGATATAAGGGGTTCCTTTTAATTAATTTCATTAATTTTATCTTAGTTTCATTTTAAATTAAATAAAATTTTCAAAAATCTTATTGGAATCCGTTTGATTGTGACTTGTTTCTAATTGCCAGGTTTGGCATAAAATGCTGTCCGTGAAAATGGATGGGGTCAGAAAATACTTTATAGAATAATAGGTAATACATAATCTCTATTACTTACGTTTTATTTTCCTTGCACTAGTTACTATATCACATACTTATCTTATTTCACTTTACACTTTCACTTCACTTTCACTAGTTCAAGAAACTTATAAGACTCTGGGGTCGACTCTTATCTACTTTATTAAAGTTCGCAAACTATGGGGGTCGTATATGTTTGTAGGTAAAGCGCTTGTTACGCCAATCGCCATAAATCGCCGATAGTGCCCTCAAAAATCCTGAAATAACAGAGATTGAAATTATTAAAACTCATATTATTAGGTGGTGCAGTAACAAATTAATAAAACAAACTGCAGAAACTGTGTTATAAAACCGGGTGATACTATCTTCATAAAGAGAAAGCAAATGGTTGTGTGTATGTATGTATGTTATATATGTACATATGCCCGTTGTTAGTTTCATAACTCAAGTGATAGAGCTAATCAGCTGGTAGGAAAATTAAATATGTATAAAAATTAAATTGTTTAAATAAATTTACTTCTCGAAATACTGTATACATACCTTAGTGTGAAGATTCTGGTTTGTGTTTAAAAATCCACTAGATGAAACCCAATCGAGTAAATTCTGAAAAAGAATAAAGATGATATTTTAAATGTATTGTAACCTTATGTTCCGTTCGAGATCAATGCCATGTGGCATACATTTTTTACTTAGTCCGGCAAACCGAAGCTTAACTATTATTTCTATTAATAAGAAAAGGGTCATAGGGCAGGTATACGAAAGTCGAGAGTTTGAGAAATTTTTGACAATTTAAAGCAACTTTTAACTGATTTCAAAATAAGGGCAGCTATTTCAGATTATTTATAGTTTATTTTATTTCAAATATGTGCAAGGTAAATTTAATTACACACTTAATACATCTAGAATATTTTATTGGGTTTATGGGATAGAGATACTTTTGATGTTTCAATAAATAGAATGATAGCATTAAATTAAGCAAACATACCTGGCAACTTTCTATATGTGTCGTGTTCATTTCAACTCTTTTCTTCTTGTTTGAAACATATACACTGTTAAACTGCACGTAGATACTGTAACAAAAGCATATTATTATTAGAAAGAAACCAAGTTCTAGCATATGACTCCATTAAAATATCAGTTGTTGCAAAAGTTTTAAGTGGTGACTTGAGAAATTTTAAAATCATAGCTTTAAAACAAAAATAAATTCACGTGTGAAATGACAACTCAAGTGTTTTGGGATCAAACTAGGGTATTAAAACTAATTTACTTACGTGACACTTGGAAACATGTTCCGTCATGGGAACAAAACCACTTCACATTTAACTATGAATCCACTTTTCGCGTTAGCACGCACTTGGCGTAGGAATTTGAATGTACGCAAAACTGACAGCAAGTTACTGAAGGTTGAAACAAAATTTGGGTTACTGAGCAGCCATTGTAAAAAAGAGCAGGTCAACATTTCTTAGAAAAAAAAGGGATAGGACGAACGAAGCTGTCTCCGCCATAGGGTAAACTATTCTCATTGCGTATTATAGTAGTCTTCTAATCTCATTATAGTCTCAATTTCGATCAGAAACATTCAATATTTATGTATTTACGTTTCAATTTAGTTAGGCGTAATGTTAGTTAACAATCATAAATTTATATACGATATTGTTAGAAGTGCTAAATGATGGGGGTCGTGATTCAATACTGCCCATTGCATAATGTACTTACCTTGAACATAAGTACTCAACATAGACGTTTAATGATATCACTTTTGTTGAGGGTGTTAGTTAGTAATAATTACTTAACCTTTGGTTAATTAGAAAGTGTGATTGATACATTTTTATTTTATTAATTATTATTTATGATAGTTAATTTTTGATGAAAATTCTATGAGAGAATAGCATTTATTATCTAAACTAAGTAGCATTCTAATAGTTGGCTGAAAGGGCAACAACTACAACAAGCAGGTAGATTTCTTAGTCAAAGCATATCGAGGTTTTATGATATTGGGACATTAGTTCAATAGTAGTTAGTAAAGAATAGTCTATTGTTTAGGATTCGCTGAGCAACTGCCGGGCAAACAGATGTGTACGGCTTTGTCTATATTTGTGTATTTTGAAATGTTACTTTCAAAACTATAAAAATCATCTGTGATTTATTTTTAGATGAGATTTCGATATCTAACTACTGTAGTTTATATCTTTCATTCAACAGTGAGACAAAACTAGCTGTGGATGATGATGACTTTGATATATTTCATATGATTAGTTAACGAATAAGCACAGATTTGATCAGATTAATAGCTGTACGTATTATTTCTTAGATAACAACACGCATAATATAATAACTTAACAAAATTTTAGTTGATCAGTTTAAACCGCATCTGATTACCAGATTAGTTAAACATAATTAAAGTATTGATTGTATGTACGCTGTGTATGCCATGGTCTTGTAATTCTAAACTTAGCAGATTATTTTGTGAATTATATTTTTAGCCACGAAGCTTGCCATCTTGCAAGTGATTAGTCACGATACCCTTAATAAAAATAAATAAATAGGGAGATATTTTATTTTAGCAGAAATTAACATTCCTTATTACACAATAAACCACCTAGCATCAAATAACGGAACGATTACCCAGCTACTTAGCTATGGTTAAGCATTTGGTTCGATTATGATCGATAGGGTGTATGCAAACACTGCCAACGACATCTAACGTAGGGTTGCAAAACTAATAGATAGAAACGTATTCATTGCAGTGATCTATTTGCAATCGACACCTTTAGCGCCTCTACAGGCTAATATTGAAACTATTATGCAAGGACATAGATTCGTAGGATCTTGTCTATCAGGGTTTCTTGTAATCAACGCTTTTAGCGCCCCTACGGACAAATAGGGAACTATGATATTTTCGTATAGGGTTACTAAGCGATGAATATATGATACGGAGTTGTAAGGGAAATTAAATTATGCATTTGATTGAAATACTAACTTATTATTCTAATACTATAATTATACTCGACCTTTGCTGAAAGTTGTTTGATTTATGTTTAATACATCAATATCAATATAGTTCGAATAGATGACTTAATCTTAGATAATTTTATGATGGGGTCGAAATTTATTTTAATGTTTGTATTTTCGAGTATATTGTATTGGGTAAAATACCTAATAATCTAATCAATTTTGTAGTGGGGTCGTAATTTAGTAAACTTTGAAGTATGTACGACTAGTCACTACAGGAACATATACATTGTGAGATATTAACACTAAAATTATTTTAATATGGGGTCGAAATTTAATACATCTATTATAGTGTAGGTAGTGCTTTTGAAATCTTAGTGACTATATCAATACGTTCTAATAGATGTTAGGTTAGAAAAGATTATCCTTATAAGATTAGTCAAACTGTTATGATGTTTGACTAGTAGTACCAAACATGAATGGGAGATGTCGTTCTGATAATATTCGTTATGTTCATGAGCTTGGATATAATAGTCTAAGCTACAAATACACAGGTAAAATATATATTTTTCTCCTCAGTACACATATAGATAGAAGCTGCTACAGAGTCTAAAAAAAAAAAAAAAAAAAAAAAAAACTTATTCATTCGGAATTATTAGTTGATTTTGAATATATATTCGCAAAGGTAACCTTGTTTTATTTTGGTAACGAGTTTGGTAAAAGGTAACGATGTGTGGTATGTACCCATGGATGTCATAATGGGGGTAACCAACTCGAAGTTCTCTTATCACTGCGAATTATGCTGGGACGCTGGGGGTATGCAAGCCCATGAATGTTGAGGGTCTGAAAGAGTGAATGTGTAAAAACAAAAAAAAAATGGATGGGCCCTGTGACTCAGCATATTTTCTGAAAGGAGAACAGTCTTTCATTTTCAAATTTGGTCATTACCTTTCTTTCCACACATAATGGTCACGAATGTTGGGGCATTTTGGTGTTAGGATAAGTTAAAGTCCACAAATTATATTTTTATCAGCATTCGTGATTATCTCCTCAAAACCATAAATGGAAATTGTTGTATGTTATTCCAGTACTATGTAGAGCATCTCGTCTGAGTTGGACGATACAGCCGAATTGGTCTTCATACCGACGTACTTTGGTGCTTTAGTATCTTAGTGCGTAGAGTCATGTTTAGGTTAGTATCTAAGGCTAGGGGCATAGCTTGTAGTATCTTAACGGTCGGAAGATTGGGCCTGTCGAGAACTATACCTGCTATGTGTCACTAGGACAGAGTAGACGTTCATCTATTTCCTTGTGGCCTTTGTATACTTTCTGAGGTTCTTCCGCCGTGTGTAGCCTTCGGACTTTGATGTCTGAAGCTCAGTACTGGAGCATATGACGACGTTTCATTTTTTTTTGGTATCTCCCTTTTCTCCCACAAACAACAATGAGTAAATTTTTACATGAAAGGCTAAAGAGGTTTTGGAATGTAATTAATATAATAGCTGATCTCTTAAAATTAATTATGACTCCATGGGGAGGTAAAAGGTCGTAACGTAAGTAGTGGTATTTGTTTGGTAAGTTCCTTACTTAAGACTATGATATATCATGATGATGGTTAGTTTGGAAGCTAAATTCGTTCCAGCTTAATATCAAAGCTTTCACGACTTTACCTTGGGGTCGCTGTAACGGACCATTTTAGGCCGTTAAAACCATCATCATTATCATCAGAAACTGAGAAATTATACACTAAATATTGCGCCGTTAAGAGCAAGTTCGAGCCTTGCTTCAAGCAAATAAATTAAGCCAATTTCATCCGTATCGACACTTGAAAATATTCACTTTATTTAAATGCAAGTTCGATCCTTGCTGTAGCAATTTCATCATTATCGGAAAATACTACCAAATTATATCGTCATTATTATTTAAGAATCAATAGGCAATGACAACAGGTCAAATTATGCACTATTAAGAGCAAGTTCGATCCTTGCTAGTAACTAATTACCAAATTAATTTATCAAATTTCATCCTCATCAATCAATTTATTCAATACATAAAGAACTGCAAGTTCGAGTATTGCTTATCACTTCGACGTGATAAATAATTACACCAATTTCATCACTATCGGAAGATAGTTCTAATGTTATCATCATCATCATCTTTAAATCATTGTATAATGGCAAACAATGACTACGGCGAGTTCGAATCTTGCTTAGTATTTCATAGTAATTACATCGATCAAACAAATCTAAGTGATAAACCACTGAAACTATGGCACTATTAAGAGGTCGTATTCTACGAAACCCGAGTACTACGATAACATAAATCGTTTCGATAAACGAAACATATTGCGATGACAGATCTACTATGTTAGTGATATAGAAGGGAAAGTTTGTATGTTTGTATGTCATAATGACTACTGATGTCCTAAGCAACGTAAGCTATCATAAAATTGGTGATATGAGAATGGAAAGTTTTTACGACTTTAACAGGCACTGATGACCTGGGCAACGTAACCTGATAAAATAGTAATACGTATATAAAACGAAAGTTTGTTTTGTGTCCAATATTCATACAGGCGGATCCGCAGGAGAGCATGCGCATGCGCAGGTAATAAATTATAGTTACAAAAAAACCACTTAGCTGGGCAAACACACCACTAAGTTACAGTTCAAATGTTAGCAGCAAAAACTTGACAGGGCTATTAATTAGAATGTTTATTACCTTAGAAAACACACGCTGTAAGTTAAAACGACGTAACGAAGTAGTAAGGGACAGACACTGTGATTAGGAGTTAGCTAGAGAAAGACAGACTATGAAGGAAGTAGGGTGGAAGGGGTAACTATATAAGCTGAGGGAGGCTTATTTTCGTGAGACTCGGAGCGGTGTGTAAAACTGCAAAGAGGTACACTAGGGCCAGGTTGCGGGATTAGGGAACCGATGTTCCGATTGTGAAAGTTTTGTGTTAAATTCACTTGTGGGATTTTGATTGTTGTGGAGATTAATGGGGAAGTTTTATTTATTGATTTGGAATTTGATCCACATTTTGAAATCATTTTGGGAATAAAATCAAGCCAGCTAACTAGATGGGGGTAGGTGAGGTAACTGAACTGCGGAGATGGGCCTCACGGTCTTAGCTGCGGTTACCTTGCATTTGTTGGGGAAACGGAGTTGTTAACAAACAATACTTAATAAAACAACTTCTTGTTAGTTTTCGCTGGAATAGGGTGGTTTAGTGGAAGTTGTACGAAGGTGAGGTACGCTGAACTGCGGAGATGGGCCTGAAATATGGTCTTAGCTGCGGCTACCTAACTAGAAATGCAACTGACACTGACTCACAATACAAACGATTGGAGTTGTTAATAATTTAACTATACACAATAATATCCAAACCGTAGGAATTCCAATAAGACGAATTAGTTGGGAGTATTTGATAATACGTCTTCTGGAATTTAGAGCTTTCACAATTTGTTCATTGGGAACTGGGTTTGTCCGGACTACGGTCTAGATAGATCTGGGCTCTTTCTTGTCGGAAACCGGTATGATTTTGCTGGTGTGAACGAAGACGAGTTAGAGTTGCTGGGGCGACGCAAAGTGGACGCTTGCGGGTCTGTTTACTTGGGAATACCAAGCAGGCGAAAAGTCCCCTTTCTTATTAATGTTGCCATGACGATTTATTTAACAGACGTAGAAGTGTCGACCCTGCCTTGTGGCATCTAAGTCGCCATGGTCAATGTGATGAGGATTGTATATTATATTTATGTATATATTGTAGGTATCCACTTGGCGTTTTATACACGCAAAACACGGGCTTTAGCACACTAGTCTTAAGGTGTTGCCCCACCTGCCAGTTCGGTGTAGGGACCCAGGAGTAGCGGAATGTAAGTCAGGACAATTACCGGTTGGTAATTGCTTAGACTGAATTTCCTTGTAGGATTCCCAACACGTTTAAATGTAAATGTGAGATTCCGGAATCTCTAGTTTTGCTTGGTTATGTAGCTTAGCTGGTTGTCAGGAGAAATAGGCCCGCATGGGTAGACGATATGTTAGGTCTTGTATAGGTTTTGTGTTAGGACTCATTACTATGAGTTAGGGTGTGGAATGCTGTAGGCACTTTTATTTCAGCGGTTAGGCCGTTCCTGGTTGGTTCCTGATTCCTGATTTTATGATCCAGATAAAGTTGGTAAAGTATTGTAAGTTAATTAGTAGGCAATGGTTAGGATAAAGTTTCATTGTAACGTTTACAATGTATTTGTATAGGCAAAGGTAAACTGGTAATATTTTACTCCTCTATGTATTTAAACTAATAAATTTTGCTTCCAATTGTATAGAAGTACTCACAAATCAATTTTATTCTCACTCCAAATTGTAAAGTTATAAAATATTATAAAATGCTATGGTCCTTCCATTGTTTTACCTACATTATCTTATTTCAAATATTGAAATTACCTGACTTATACAACTTATCCTATTGAGCAATGTCTCCACCCTTTATTTGAATGTTATGATTTACCTTTATTTATGAGCAACGCCTCATGTTTACTTCAACACTTTTATCCAATTGGGACCCTCAATAAAACTTATAGTGTAAAGATCATACACTTAATGCAAATTTTATTTATTTACACTGACTCCAACTGGAGTATATCTAAGAGAGACCAACTCTAATTTATTCTACGTTTGAATTCTACCTAGCCATGGGGAATTGCAGTTACAATTTAATTATATTATGTACCTATATTTATGAGCAACGCCTCATGTTTACTTCAAAACTTTTACCCATTTGGAACCCTCAATAAAACTTATAGTGTAAAGATCATACACTTAATGCAAATTCTATTTATTCTCACTGACTCTAACTGGAGTATATCTAAGAGAGACGAACTCTTTATTTTCTTCTACGTTTAAATTCTACCTAGCCATGGGGAATTTAGTTATGCGACGGTATTATGCTATGAGAAAGATCATCTCTTTATTTCTCGTATACGGAAGATCACCGTGAGAAATGCCTAAGTGTAGTATCGGGACATAACTTTATCTACGGATAAATTTTATCATGATTTACAAATTTAAAACGTCTCTCTTTGACTATGCTAAAGTTAGGATCATCTAACTTAGGAACATACACTCACTAGGCATACAATAGGCCGCGTGTCCTCTTGTCTTTTGGATAGATTACATTTTATGTTAACTCACTTACGAGTTAATTTGCAGAGCTTAACTAAGCCCTCCACCCATTCAAACCATTGGTGTTTGCCAGAAGACTGTCCACAATGGCTGAAGTCTATGGCTATAGGCGTGCCAGGGGCCTATAACTTCCATTTTATCAAAAAAATGACATTGATGACTTGGAAGCAAACACTAATACTATGTCAGTATGATGAATGAAAGAGATGATTGAGTGGAAGTATTACAATTCTAAAGGAATATTTACTAAAGCCCAACATTAATGTAAAACCGTCATATTATGTACGCTATCTTCAATATCATAATCATTAAACTATCTCATTCTTAATACTTTCTTTATGTACTACAAACGTGAGACTTGCAATAGATTGATGTTAGTTAAAGTATTTTCTTTGAACCTCATAAAGGATTTGAGTTATTACATACACAACGGGTCCGTAAACTACTAGACGATTCACTGCCAAAACGAAACAATTCACGAGCCAAATTGACGTTCCAATAAGTACTTTAATATCAGAAAAAATGGTGTTTTATTTAGTAGTGGTTTACAGTAGTCGATGTATTAGGAAATGTAATTTATATATTTTTATTTAAATAAAAGAGGGGGGTACACTATTCTTGAAGCAATTTTCTTCCGATAGCGTCTTAGCAAGGGTCTATGTTTAATCTATTTTTGAGTCATAACTCTTTTGCCAGAAGGAATCCTTTGCGCGGGAAGCCACTTCAAAGGCTTTCAAAGGGTTAAACGGGAAATAAAATAAATTTTCTAGTGGATAAAAAAGTCTGCAATTGCTTGTTGGTTTGGTATAGTTGCTGGGTTCTGCACTTTAAAACATATATCCAGCAATATATTGATTATTATCTACCTATTATATATATTCTTAACAAAGCTGAAGAGGGTCGAAAATCTGAACATAGAAAATATTAAAACAATTTTTTAAATATACTTAAAATCTATAACAGAACACGGTTTTAGCAGTATTAGAATTTTTGTGTGTTTATCTGTGTATCTAACTAGTATTTACATAATACCTATTCCACAAGTACATACAAAAATGACTTAAACATACAGAAAAACTTACAAAAAACGATATGTATTTACAAAAAAAATCAGCATGCCGTCCATATTGTCGCTGTGCGGCAGGGATCCTAGGATGCTGGCAGTATTATCTGTGTATCTGTTTATATAAACGCTAATAACGCTAAAACGACTGAATGGATCATCATGATTTTTGTCAAGTAGGTAGTAGGTATGAGGTTTTAGAAGTGTAATGTAATACTTTTTATCTCAAAATAATGCAAACAAAGCCGCGGGCGTCCACTAGTTTACTAATATAAACGAAAAGTATAAGACTTAGATTCATCGAGTTCCACTCAATGCTTCAATTGAAGCAACAAATTTATTTGATATAACTTCCGACGGCTTTTTGAAATATTTTTAAGGTAAATTCTCCAACATATCTGTAAGTAACATAATATGTAAAAAGTTTTATTTCCCAAAGCTGAAAAAACAGAATAAGCTAGCCAAGTTAACTTATAAAAATAATGGCCTTTTTTATTTCAATATATTATAATCAAATATGGTAAAATTTACTTGAATTCTTTTAAAGATATTGTGTGACTTGATTTTTTTAATAATTCTACTATCATAAACAAACATAAAATAAACATTTTACAGTGTCCAGGGAACTCTAACGGCTATTCGAGTTTGTAGGTTAAGTTAGTTATTAAGGC
This sequence comes from Macaria notata, assembly GCA_927399415.1. Taxonomy (NCBI): domain Eukaryota; kingdom Metazoa; phylum Arthropoda; class Insecta; order Lepidoptera; family Geometridae; genus Macaria; species Macaria notata. The sequence goes on from OV656743.1 coordinate 2,699,647, forward strand.
TTGCAGCAGAGCCCGCTCTACTTGGTAATTGTGTTATTAACATTTTCGGATTTCACTTGCATTGGAAACGTGCACTTTTGTTTTAATTTCCTGTGAAAGAAAGAAAAGAAGGAAAGAAAGAATGAAAACATTTATTGTGACAGATTAAACAGAAAAACAAACACTACACTACTTTGTCGTAGGATTTGTACGGTACTCCATCCCACTAGTATTATGAAGATGCAAGATAATGCCGTGTGTGTGTGTGCGTGTGTACGTTTGTTGCATCTTTACGGTCAAACGGCAAAAGCGGATGAAATTTGGTAATAGGCTAAACTCTGGATTAACACACAGTTTACTTCTTATTCCAGATTAACGTTGTTAACACCGCAGGCCGATGTTTATAACAAATATAATGTCCAAAAAAAAATTTTTTTTTCAATTTCAGGTAACTATTTGTTAAGCATACTTGATTGAATTACCTTTTGCTCGAAAGAAACTTGTGTAGGTAACCTAAATATTATTTTAAATTCAATAATATTCTATATTTTGTTAATTAATTATTGGTGGCAATATTCTGTATTCTGTTTATATAATACTTAATTGTTAGTGGCAATTATAACTTGACCAAGTATATAAGCACAGCACACTCGACACAGCACGGCTGTGTCGAGTCTGGTCGTTTCTATATATAATAAGTATGTATTTACAAAAAAAAAAGTATATAAGTATTATATCCGTTATCTAGTACCCACGACACAAGCGTTTGCTTAGTGTGGGGCTAGATGGCGCTGTGTGCAATGTCCCGGAATATTTATTATTATTATTATTAGTACATAACAACAAAGGGCCGGTTCCTAGATACACTAGGCCAAGTAAGTCTAGCTTGCAAATGCAAGATAGAATTCTAATCCTCTCAGAGCAACTTAAGACGATGCAGCTTAGGAACTGCCTGTTCTACGAGGTACTAAGTAACTTAAGTGAATCGAGACTAGGGGGCTACCATAGGATATAAAGTACTGCTTTGGTATTGTTTTCTATCATTGCGATAACATGTATGCAATAAAGAAAAATATCACAGTAAATAACGTTGTTAATTAATTTTAATGAAAATAGTTTTTTTTTTTTGAAAGGCGAATTTAAATATATTTCCAAGAGTAATGTAAAGAAGTATGACTTATTACTAGCAGAAAGAAAATGAGGAGTAAATTATGATTAAGTATTCTTTTACTTAGTTGAATTGTTTTTATTTTAATATTTTTTGCCCTCTGGCAGTGGGCTGGAGCACTTAGACTATCTTTAGGTTTTCTAAAGATTTTCAAAGTTCCTCCACTTTTTTTGCTATAGTTGACAGTAGTATTATTAGTTTTTAGGTATGTATTATTATTGTAAATAAATTTTAAGCCACGTCAGAGGCCCTTGGGACGGCTTGATTAACTCTCGACACCAATGATGGCCACTCTCATTCGATAAGAAGAAGAAGATATATCAAAATCTTTGTTCAAGTAATTAGCTTATGGAGTTTTGTTTATTATTACAGCACGTATTTCTAAACTCAAAGTCTGAAAGCAAAATGTAAAACAAAAATAATATTGATACCGTAGTGTTCGCAGTAGCCCCCCTGGAGACAGGGAATGTTGCTTCAGGAAGATGAAAGTCTTTATTATGATAGAGTTAGTTATGAAACGTCAAAGTGTCTTCGTCGAAACGAATTTTCACTCTAAGAACATTTTTAACCAAGTTAATAACTTACTATACTTTGAAAATAAGTATGTGTTTCATTTCCATTTAAAAATCTATTTTTTGCTTTTATATACGTGTTTTTTACATACAATGAGAATATCATTTAAAAATCTAAAATATTTTCTACCTGCTCAATTTTGGAGGCTTGCATTTCCATGCTAATTTTTTTGGATATAAGTTAAGTTTTTTTATATTTAATTCAGGGTCCGCCATTTCTATTATTTAGAAATTATTACCAAATTAACGAATAACGCTCAGTTTTTTTAGCTCAAGTCAATAGGTAGGTATACAATCCAGGTAACATGTACGTACCTGCCGTTACATCTCTCCAAAAAACAATAGTATTCAATACCGCAATGCATTCAACATGCACACAAACATACATACAACACTGTTTTACCCTGCATGGTATAAATCATGGCGTCGACACGGTACAGAATAATTAGGCACAGAAGAATTACTTGGTACCAACCGTAAATAGTGAGAAATAGAAGGATAGAAGGATTTGCTACATTGTTGTTCAAAAATATCCTTTTAATAGTCAGGTAGGGCATAAACAAGCTAGTATTTCGAGTGTATTTATGGTTGTAGAATATATTAAACATTTTTTTTATATTTCAAGTTTTTAATTTGGTAAAATTAAAATACTACAATTTATCTACCCATTAAAAAATATGGCATTTCCATCTGGGCGCATTCGTAGATTGACTAGTCAATCCATTCAAACGGTTAATAGTTTCAGAGACAAGTGATTTAAAAAGAAAATAATATCAACTAAATTAACAAATATAATATAATATAATCTACATTATATACAACCTTACAAATATTATACTAAACTTAAATCGGAATCTGCGGGCAGGGTACCTAAATGCTAATTTAAAATGTCCATTGTTTTCACATTAAGTTACTCTTCTGTGTCTAGTTATTTTGTGCTACATGGTTATCTGAACATTGAATATTGGGACAACTATAGCCAACGCATTCGCTCACAGTTCGGGTGGTTTTTGCCGCAGTGATGAATATTCTGTTAGATGTCTACGGCCTTTGTCTATTGGTGCTTTTAGTCTTTTTTTATTCTGTCCACAGCAAACTGGTGCTGTGATAGGTATTTTTGGCAGTGAAAAATGTACCAGACTGGATTGGTTTGTGTAGTTCCTCAAATTGAATAAATAATACGAGGTTTATATGTACACTAGCTGTGCCTGCGACTTCGTCCGCGTGGAATAGTTATTTTGGGCATTAATTCTTCCTCAAAGATGAATAATTTTCCCCGTTTCCATTGTTCCCCGTTTTCCACATTTTCCATTGTTTCTTCGCTCCTATTAGTTACAGCGTGATGTTATATAGCCAGAAGCCTTCCTCGATAAATGGTCTATTCAACACAAAAAGAATTTTTCAATTCGCACCAGTAGTTTCTGAGATTAGCGCGTTCAAACAAACAAACTCTTCAGCTTTATAATATTAGTATAGATATGTAAATATGGTAAATTTACAAAATGTTAATGAGTAAATAAATATTAGTTCAGTACACTTAAACCATACAATTGTTATTGTAGTTATATAGTTTGTATGTTTGCGTCAATTCACTTTAACTGAAATATACGCTTTAAAAATTATTAACACTTCGCTTTTCGCTTAATCTGCATTATTTTCTGTGTCAAATACTCATAAGGAGGTTATAAGTCACAGCTACACAGATATCGCTAAATTTTACCACCAAGTTACGATAGAATAGAAGATTAATCCTACTTTCAAATAATTACTACTCTCTAAAACATTTGGAACCAAACTATTCACATCTAAATTCCATTCTAGCTTTTAGCGTATTTTATTATTCTGTGCTAAAGTATACAGACGCTCTACCGAAACACACTTTATTTATTTTACGAATTAAGTAGTATTTCGTGTATGCTTTATTTTTAAATCTATTTGCGATTTACTTTCAGCGAATTTTTACACTGGCTGAGATATTTAGCCACCGAGTCACCTAAAAAGACATTCTTCGCATACGTCACACAATTTTTAACAGTAACGTTTAGAACCTAATATAAAAATATCCTGTATCTTACAAATTATAAAGCTTCAGATGCTATTTCAAGTTAAAGTTACAATTATATTTTTGTGCGCGCGCGTGTTTGTGTGTGTGTTTGTAAATGTTTCAATTTTTTACGCTCGAACGATTTGTATATAGGTACTTAATTTAGTATGGAAAGAGGCCCAGGACCTATAGGCTACTTTTTATCCCGTATTAGCTATTATAAAACCACTTTCAGCCTAAATTATTGCTAGTAAAACCACGTAACACTGCTAGTTTCCCATATATCGTAACACATGAACACAAAACATAAAGAGCAAAACAAGCAATGAACCGTTTGTACTATTAACAGCCTCCATAGTTCCATTCCGGTCAATATTCGCCGTTACCGGAATAATAAACTAATTGCTCTGCGAAGGAAACCGGATAAAACAAGAGGTTAGTATGCACTGGTATGGTGATTCACTGTTTGAATCATACAATCTTGAAAACAGTTCTCATCCGCCTTGAGATATACTTCGTTTTAATTGTATAAATTTAATTTAATTATTAATTTACGTTGGGGAAATTGTCTTTAATGAGATATATCGTGGTGAGAGACTAGGGCCCCAAAAAAAAACACACTCGGGTATCAATTGTTTCAATTGGGATTGGGTCATTTTCAAGGGTAACATTTAAACGAACACTTTTGGTTTCTATGTATGTCGGAAGGGTAATTTGTATTTTGTTAACACCAATGCCACCCAACGCTCACTACTCTCACAATTTCTTTTTTAATTTTCAACACATACATACCAAATATTGAGGAGGATCTGCAACAACTCCATGCTACCGAGTGGCAGGAGATGGCGCAGAACCGAGAAGAGTGGCGTCTCTTTGTGCCGGAGCCCAGAATCCACTTGGGTCGCAGTTCCACATTAGTAAGTAAGTAAGTAAGATACCAAAAAACACTTATTTTATTTAATGTGTTTAACAATGGAAATAACCTAAGACGTATTAAATACATTATATGACTTACAGAAAAACTATTACTGGCTACCGTTACTTGAAAGTGATTCATAATATGAAAGTGATACTGACTTATAACAATTGTGCTAGAGCCCCGCCGGCCGGAACCACCTCGGATCGGTTTACGATAGCCAACGTACTCATATCAATTATTACACCAGGAAAACCGTAAAAGTTCTGGGGATTACGATCAAAAAAATAACATTATGTATTAAATATACAGACTGATTGGAGACCCATGACTGGCCATAGAAACAGAGGTCGCCCTCCAATGCGGTGGGTTGACGACATTAGAATAACCACAGGGAGCACCTGGATTCAATCTGCGCAGGACCGGGACGAGTGGCGTACAAGAAGAGAGGCCTTTGCTCATCACTGGGCGATTACAAGCTGATGATGATGATGTTTAAAGAAGTGTTTGTGTCTGTGTGTCCCACAATGCTAAGGATCGTGTCTCCTTCTGACTGTTTATAACCGGCCAACATTTTCAAAGTTTGATTATTATGTTATGAGAAAACAAATTTTATGTTGAACAACAAGAAAATACTATTTATTTTCAAAGTTTTAGAACAATATATAAGCCACGTTATGGAATAAGACGGAAGAAGTAAAACAGTACCTATTACGTCATACGTCATTATTAAGTTGTATTGATACCTCCTTTGGAGATATATTTTATCGGCTTCCGCTTTCTTTATGGAGGTAACTGAACGCCTCTAAATAATTCTAGTTAAAATGAGAGGACATAAAATTTAACAGCGATACTGACTTAAAAGACCATAATATCATGTTTTGAAAGTTTGCTATGTTAGTTGGGTCTCTTTCATGTCACTACGGAGCGACGGATCATCACGATAACTGGTATAGTGATAGTATAGACTCTCGAGAGTGATATAGGCTACTTTTTGTCCGCGAGAGGAGCCAAATGCATTTGTAAATCCTTTATAAAACCTTTTGCATTCAGTATCAGTAGAAAAGGGTACTAGCGGAAGCTAGTTCCTACATTATAAAAGCTCCGAGAAAGGCACAAAAGAACGCAATGCCATTACGTTCAGCCATTTTGTTAATGCAGGCGACACGGGCGACCTCTGCCGTGGATGCATTGAAACTCTGCCACTTTGGGAAACGAACTCCTGCTACGGTATCATAATTAATAGATGCCTTACTGTGATATAAGTGATATAGTATTTAATAAAAATATTTTAGTTAAGTATCTTTAGAATTTGCGATACATGTATATATTATGAACAATACATTAATGTTGTTAAGCCTTGTCAGATGCTCTTAAAGTGGTTTGAAAACACTTGACACTTGAGTTGGCCCCTCATATAAGAACATACTTATCTACTATATAAAAATAAGTCAGGTTTTCTTTCCTGACGCTATAGCTCCAGAACGCACGAACCGATTTCCACGGTTTTGCATTTGTTGGAAAGGTCTCGAGCTCCATAAGGTTTATAGCAAAGAAAATTCACGAAAAATTTCAACAGAAAAGCGGGAAACGAAATGTTACAAAAAACGAAGCCATCTGGTGACGAAACGGAGTTCTCCGGTTTGCTAGTTTTATATGATTAGCAAATACATAATCACATGTATGTATTGTATGTACATTCACATTTTAACACTTTATTAATATAGAATTCTAATCACAGCTCGCAGAGAAACCACTAATTTGGAGCGCCTTATAGTAACCGGGAAAGTTAAAGGAAAGAGACCGCGAGGCCCAAGTCCCATACGATTGTCTAACCAAATAACAAAAAAGCTTGAAATGCCAATAAATGTTGCAATACACCAAGCAACATAACGTAACCGATGGCAACAACTAGTCCACAGAATCAGAAGGAGACACGATCCTCAGCAGAGGAGGATACGACTAAAAAGAGAATCGAGAATTGCTATTTTATTAGAAGTCTGGGGTTTAATTTGTTTGTGTATAAAAGTATCAGACTTTTCATGAAATGGCCACAAGTATCGCATTTTTCACAAAATGGCTAACAGTAACAATCTAAATGTTGCCGTAAATGTTTATGAAAAGATGCAGTTTTCTCGATGTCTGAGAAATTTGAAATTGTCTATATAAACTGATTAACATTAAAGTGCATCGTTCTAGAAAATTACTTGAATTCTTAACATTCTTAATATAAGCCGCCCATAACACAACCGTTTGCTTTGTATACGACTAGATGGCGCTAGGCGTTAGATTACTCCCTGTACCAGCATTTTTCTCTTTTAATTTTTGTTTTTACTGGTTACACAATCGAAGTTAATTACTAACTTTACTTTAATCAAGATCACAAAATTGTCACACCTTATGTATGCCCACAATTATAACACACTAGTGGGCACCCGCGGTTTCACTCGCGTTATTTCGGGATAAAAAGCAGCCTATGACACTTCCGGGACCTCATAGTACAGGAACCAAAAATTCATGAAAATCCGTTCAGCCGTTTTTATTAAACAGACATACCGAGACACAGAGAAACGCATAAACAGAAATAAAAATCTATAAATTGTTGTAACGTGTTCTGTTATCAAATCCAAGTATCTCCGAACTTTTTTTTTAAATAGCTTCAATGTTCAGACTTTTGGCGCTCTTCAGATTTATTATATGAATAGATAGATATAAATTGTACTTTATTTTACAACTTTGTACAACAATTTCATTATGTTCTTGCAATTTACATTTTCCCATTTTTCCATAGGTAGGTGAACATTTTCTCGCTCCATGAGATAAAAAATAAAAACGTTACGAATTATTCCGTATGGTTCTTTGAATAATTTATGACGAACTCCATTATCACACTACTTGTTTTTCCAGGGTTCGCTCTGGTGCATATTTCACTTCATTAGTGTTGCCAGTTTTTCCTCGACTGGGAATTTGTCTTTTTATACCTTTGGTAGGAAGTAATCTGCTTAAAAGTAATGTTATAATCGTTTTTTTTCTTCATATACATATTGTAAAGCTGAAAAGGGTCAAAAATCTGAACATAGAAGGTATTAGAAAAAATAAAATAATGTTTGGGTATAGTTTGGGTTAGTTAGTTAGTTTATTTAATCACCCATAACGCCAAAACAAAAGAAATAGATCACTCCTTGGATTAACACACAGGCTACTTTTTATCGCGAATGAATGCGGATTATTTTTACGGGTATAAGGTAATAAATGAGTGTGGCTCGGCGGTTCAAGCGTTCGCTTTTCATTCTGAAGCACCGTGGTTCAAATCCAGTCCCACACTAGTGACTCACTTTACAAGTTATGTATGGATTTGCACTCGCTTGACGGTGAAGGCAAACATCGTGAGGAAACTGAAATTTAAGGACCACAACATCTGAGGACATGTGTCTCCCGTGGAAGGACCTGGGCGCCCACCACGATGTATTTGCCCAAGGGAACTCCCCTGACAAATTAATTCTGCAGGGGATCACGACTCTCAGTCATGAGACTCAAAGAGAGAAAGAGAATACTACGGAACACTGCTTAAAGTATACTTACTAAAAGCCTACTTACTTACCAAATCAGGTATTTGGCAACATTCTAGTACCTAACATAATGCGTCGAAAGCTCAATTTAAATTAATAGCATTCAGCGGTGTCGCATTGCAGGCAGATGCGTTCGTCAATCTTAGTTCAGCCACCAGCGCATGTTGCTTTATTTAGGTCGCTGCTTTGGAATAGTTAATTAGCAGTTGCTAGTTAGTTATTGGGATGTTCTAACGCAGAATGAATCTATCGTAGTGTGTTGTTTGCTGTTTGAAATGGAACAGTAGTCGTTAAGCCAAATCAGATGTGGTCGGATGATACGTTAAATTGTAGGTCCCGGCTGTCTAGGACGGCAGTCGTTAAGTCCATGTCAGAAGCCATAGGGGCGGCTTAATAAACTCTTGACACCAAAGTTGGTCACTCTCATTCGATAAGAAGAAGAGATGTTTTCAGAATATAATATCACACAGTGCCATCTAGCTACATACTTAGCAAAAGCTTATGTCATGGGTACTTGATAACTGATATTATATATTTACACCTTTGAGTGGATAAAAATCATCAGAATAGGCCAGCATTATACGTCACTTGCCTTCAGTGTATTCAAAATGAACGTATTAGAATATTCAATTGATCATCATCCCCAGACCACATTATCTTACTACTGGGTATTAGGCCTATTTTTGCATGTACCAACTGCGTCAAACTTTGAAATACGTAACGTCCTTAAATTTTTCTTAGTTTTAGTCTTATTTTTTTTTGATCTTATCGAGTCGTATTTGTCAACTTCAATTGTAAGAGTTGATTAATATAAAAAAAAAAACGCTCTGTAGGCCTGTGACATGTCTTAATGACTACCGACCATGATAAATAGCTTAAAATATCTTGAAATTTTAGGTATAAGCTCTTTGTTAAATGAAATTGGCCAACATTAAAAGCTATCATAAAAACCCCGAAGCCCTAAATAATCTAAAGCCGCTTATAACTTTTATACTAATACAGAACATTAGTTATACACAAAAATATGTTATGGCTTTACATTGTTACTCGTATTTTACCACTGAGTATATTATATTATTGACTGCTCATAAATACATAATTTATGGTATTTATATAGTCTAGAAGTACTATTTCAGTACAAGCACGCACCAGGTTTGCTTTCAAGGTCTTGCTTCAAGTAACTTGAAGGTAAAATACATGCAATATATTTTCTTTCACATTTTAATTTATTATATTTAATTAATTTTATTATATTTGTTTTTTATAAATAGGTATTTTATATGCAGTAAATAAGCTTTTCCTATGGGCATGCATGCACAATATCATAATCTACAAAGCGATTCAACCGTCTCAGAAAGATTTCACACAGCGCGTGGTGTATGATCTATCAATAAAAACCTTGATCTATATTTTTATGGTCGTACAAGGCCTTATAAAAGTTCCCTAAAACCCAGTTGAGTGAAATTTGTGTTAGCCACAAGAATTTCCACGATAAAGTGATTTTGAAAATATTTTACACACTTTGCGATTCCAAGTCACTTTCTTCCGTATGTTAAATACGTTGCTAAAAGCTTTTGCTTCCGTTAACAATGTTTTATTTAGATTACATTACATGGGATTTTAATTGAATTATTTTACTCCTTAGTTGCATGGTTCATGAGTCTTAGTAAGGTTTATGAAGAATTAATTCCATTTGGAGAGTTCCTTAGGGCCGGTATACATCGTAGCGAGCGCCCATGACTGTTCACTCTAAATCCTGCATATACATATCTGATTCTGGGATCATCTTTCAAAAATTATTTGTTAAAAAGGACGTTATTACCAATTCAATCTATGTATGTTTTGTATGATACTATCAGTATTAAATAAAAATTTATATTACATTGATTCGAAAAAATAAATCTGTTTATATCTTCATTATGAAAGAAATCTGTAAATTGTGTAACTGTTAAATCAAAAATCGAACAACACTTACATAAATAAGAAACCAAGAAGCTTATTCCTACGATCCTGTTTTCCATTTTCTCAAAACTAAAATTAACAATTCACGCTTCCTATTATTCCCTTAGAAACCATGCTCTTAAAAGCCATTGTAACTTTTTCAACAATAATTCACACATACCAAACTGTCATCATAATATTAGGCTCTTTGAGGAGACAAAAGATCCAAATTTGACCCTTTCCTTTAATTAATTTAAGTCGGTATCTGGTTCATAGTCGACTGGCGTCTATTGTCCGGTTTTATCGTACTTTGCAGCCAGTTTGGTATCATGTCATGTTGAATTGTAAGATTAGTATTTATAGACATACATCTCTCTTTGAGTCGTATATCCACATGAATAAGGGGCGTGACTCCCCCGCAGAATTCATTCGCTAGGGGAGTTCTCTTGGGCCGATACATCTATAGACAAACCTAGTGAGAGACATATTAACATGGCAAGAACAATGTAACAAAGAAAGTGTCTAATGCAAGAGGACACAACAGGCATCCAAATTATCTAAATTAAGATTCAAAAGCCAAGATAGATTAAGTAAGTATGTAAGGGTATCATTCCGTACACTGTATGTAACTAGAATGTAGTAAAAAAAGAAATATCAGCGTGAAAATACTAGCTCTTTCTTCTAATAATCATCTAAAAACGTAATAATATGTAGGTTGCAACAATCTTTAAAACAATAATTATATAACTTAGCAAAATATCTACTATATGTGAACAACGATCTTCAAAGCGAGAGTGAATGGGTTCTTATCGGGTAAGCACGCTCCATCTTAGGCCATAGCCTTTGCTTGCTATCAAGTAAACTATGGCCAAGTGCAAACCCGTTATAATTAAAAAAAACAGTCACGTTCACTATAATACCGATAACAGTTGACATTGATTGTGGGCGAACCTAAACCTATTGTTTGTTACATACATGTATTATATAACAAAGGAGATGTCAGCAGCATGCTCTGTTAAATTAACGGTAATCTATTTGTTGAAGGGTACCATCATCTATATGACCATGGACAAAATATTGTTTTCATCAAATAAGTTACCAGTTTGTATCTATCTGTACTTACATATTTTGTAACGTGCGTAACTTTACCTGCCATTCCCAACAGAAGACCAGTGTTACATGCTTGTATCCAGCATGTGCTGAGTTGAGGCCGGGGTGATGTTTTAACATCTGATTTCAATTACTTGTTCTATTTCGTTGTGTGTTTCGTATCCAAATAAATGTTTTCATTCCTATGCTGCCTTGGATTTTTTTGTCTGGTGAAAATAAAATCCTCGCGTCTTCACCACAGCTTATCTTAACGTTTTTTACATCTTCTCTTATCTCCGTAGTAATTTAGTGCTCCCCTTTCAGAGCGGATAAATGAGGAGTTCCACAAATATTTCCGTAATTACACCATTATGCCAGCCCCCTTTTTTTTATATTATGCCAGCCCCTGCACTTTTTTAAGCTTCAATACTCTTTAATTTAATGCAAAAAGTCTGGTTGGATCGAGGGGTGGCTAAGTTTTCTGCTGCTAATTTTTTTAGGTGCTTTTTGCTTCCTTTTCTGTTCGGATCAAATTATGTTACTCGTGTTACAGATTGTATGTTGTGTTTAGGCAGTTTATTTTTCTCATGTCTTTCTTTGCTCGAGTTTATATTGAAATTTGCTGATGTTTTGATGTTGAATATAACTAATAGCTGTTAAAGTTTCAATATTTGAGAAATGTGTATATGACGTACTATGCGTTTGTTAATCCAGTAGAAAGGAAATAAAGTCAAATTTTATAAAAATAATAATCGGAAATTGATATGAATAAATCAGCTGCGAGGTGGTTTCTATGAACATAACTTTATACTTGGCACTGCTATCTGGCGCTGTATGGCCTTACAATAGGTACTCTATAGTATGTATTTTACTTAAAGACATTTTTGTTTATTCGTAATGTTTGACATTTACAGAAACACAATACGCATCGTATAGTGTAGGTACACACTTTTCCTATATTCCCACTGTATTTTACCACCTGAAGAGACGGAAGTTAAGTACTTGTGCATAATCGATTTTAAATCAGCAGAAAGTTACTTTACGTTAATGCCACCTTGGCGAAAAACATAAAAAAACACCATTTATTACAAGTATAATAGGGTTTTCACCATCTACTCTTTCTATTTTACCAAATATGACCCACAGGCTATAGCACCGTACAGTCTATACCCGTTTTATTCACCAACTATAGGTACTACATCCACGCAGGCTAAGACAAGGCACAGGGTCCAACCCTGCTGCAACCATAGATTACCTCCCTAAACCCCTCCCAGATTGCCTGCCTCATAACAGATAAACGGGGCAGTAATTTCAGATTTGAAAATAACAGATGCTGATGTCAGATTTTGAACATGCGAGTTAGTAATTTTTTTATAAATAATATCTGAATACTTTAATAACTTGCTTATTTAATCATTCCTGCTAAATGAATTGTAATATTTTTTTACGATACGAATAACTTGATCATTACTCAATCATTACTCATCTTGATATTATGTTTAGAACAAATTCAAGCCAAAAAAATAAATAATCGATACTTTTTTACCTTTGTTCTACATCTATACAATCAGGATATAAAATAAGGCGTTACTTTGCGGAAATCCACTGTAGATGAAACTGAAGAAATACATATGTATTGTTTCTATGACATATTTCTCCAGAATCTCATCTATACAATTATCATCAGGAAGATTACAAAAACCATGAATGTTAACCAAGCCGCTACTGAGTACTTATAATGAGTTATACGTGTATCAGTACAATAAAAAGCACATAGTATAGAAACAAATTGTATCAAATAAAACATGGCAAACAAAAGTATCTTGTCCAGCACGAGGAGGCAGAAATTCTATAAAAAAATCATGATTGTTTATCGTATAAATAAAAGTGACACATCTGTTTATTCGTCTGTGCGTTATTTCGTAGTACCCTCAGTCCCGGGTGTAAAACAAAGGGCCCTAGTACGATACTGTTACTGCCGATGTTGATCGCTGCTATCGAGATAGGTGTAAAATCAATACCTTGTGATTCGAGGATCTTGTTGTACGGAGCATCATCATCTGTAGCATTTTTCTTGAGTATATATATAGATGTTTTTTATCGGTGGCATTTTCATGCTTATATAGATGATTTAAACAACATTTTTAGTAGCAGATAGAGATATACCGAATATTAAATCGTTGCTTAACATCAGGCAAGTTGTAGTCAAGCGTGAGTCTATCTATTGTAAAAAAGATACTTTTGATTGCCATAGAGGTACTCATTAGCGCTGTAGTGGTGTTAATATCTGTGGCAAATGTTTTGAATTGTACTTTTTCTAATCAGTTGTAACGACTCCTTTTGTATATCTCAGAAGATTTCTTGTTGCTTAGTAATTTCTCCAGTAACAGTGTTATGAAATCTGAAACATAACGGTGCTTGCTGATTAACGCTTGGTGGCAGCATAACTGACAAAACTGTATGAGCTTTATGGTACAAAAAGCCAACAATTATAAAAAATTCTTAAGATATGAGAAAAAATATCAGTTTTGTCACTCAACTACTTATTCAGTTAAAACGCTTCCCCGCTGTCCATTCCAAAAGCGATTTCACAGAACTTAATCAACACTAATCCTAGATTCTATTTCGAAGCTCACAAAAAGCTCTGGCTATCGGATTAAAAACTTCCACAGCTAAAAGGTAACTAAACAAAAAGTTTGTGTACCCTGCAAAGGTGTTAGGGCGCGGGTTCAAAACCTTAGATTATTTAAAAAGGACCGGAGATGAATAAGTGGAATATATATACGATATGAGTATGAAAATTCGTGAGTAAAAGAGATTTTTTTTACATACAAGTATATGATATGACCATGCATTATCATGCTTAATATTGTCTGTAAAATTAAAAAAAAACACAGTAATTTCAATCAAATGAAAAGAAATGTACAAGTATTCCACGTTCGATTTTTACTGCTACAATTTCTTATGGATCAGTGTAAACTGATTTTATTGTTATGACAAGTGTTATATTACCATTGCTATATAGTTTTTTTTGTCGTTCCACCATTGTTTCCCTCAACACGAGTCAAGGTCATTTTCTGGCTGAACATTTGCTTAGGCGTAATGAGATTTTATGATCGGTTTTTTAGAAACGTCACATGCAAAATTTGTACTTGTATATGAAAACTGATTGTACCTATATATAATATGTTGTTAATGAATCTTTTAGGAATAATGTAATGAAATAGTTATAGATATTTATTATAGGCCTGTATTGTTTATATGTAAAATACTTGTTATAAAATAAAATCTGAAAAACTGCGTGCTTGTAAAATGCATTTCAGGCCAAGAATGAGAGTATAAACCCCATCCCCCGTTTACATATTCCACGGCAACTGGACGAGAGTACGAAGTTGAAAATTCACCGAAAGCTCAATGGATTTACATCCAAAATGAGAGACGCTAAAACCTCTTTTAAAATGTGCTAATTCTTGCTTTAAAACCGTCAAAGCGAACGTTAAAATGGCCGGGGGAATTTTAACGATAATTTGTTGAAAACACCGTTTAAGTCCGACAAGTTTTCTTGGAGTTTGGACTGGTGTTTTCAATAAAATCAAAGTTTGTGGAACCATCAATATTCAGGGGGTAATGAAGCTGCTATTTTAATTGATGGCCTTTCGTGGCAGCAATCGACGGGCTTTTTTATTCATTTATTCATTTTACCTCTGCTACTATAATTTAGCGATAAGGTACTGTAATTCTAAATTAATTAAATTCTAGTGTTAAAAAGACATTGTTTAAGCATTTTTATTAGCTGGTTCGTAATTAGAAAGAAAGCAACGGGTTTTAAAGTTCTATTGCTGTTTCTGCACAGCAAACATAACAAAAATCATGAGGATCCGTTCAGCCTTTTTTCCGTGGTAAGCGTTTAAATAAACAGAGACACAGATAAACAGAGAAACAGTCAATTTTTTTTTAATTATTAGAACGCGTGCTGCTATCAATTATGTATTTCCAAAAACAAAAGTTTACTTTCGATAGTGTTCATAATTTCGATCCTCTTCAGCTTTATTACGTGACGTACATATAGATACAAATGAACACCACCCCATAGCACCATGAGCTCCCTTATCGAGATGCTCCCATAGACACTAACCATCGAAACAGATGGAGAATAAATACCACCCTTAATGACTAGGGGTGAGCACAAAACTCCAATTTACGTAGCTTGTAGGCGTCACAATAACACTCACGCTAATGGGGCCTCTTAGAAACCCTTGGACATGTAAAGGGAGATACAGTAAGGGTAAGTTTGTAAGGTATGGCCAGTGTTGAGCTTTTTCAAAGGGCTTCTGATATGTGTTAACCACTGCATCTGTAGTAATACGGACACTGAACAGGACTTAAACTGTTTTAGGCTTTTATTAAATTAGCTAGTTCTAAAGTTAAAAACTTGTTCTTTGAATAAGGAATTGCTGAGCATTGTTCCAGAACACCGTACAATAATGGCGACAGTTGAAAATAGAAGAGGGAATATGTTTGGCCACCTTATACGACATGACGAATTTATGAAAAACTTCATTGAGGGAAAATTAGAAGCTTGAAGAGGAAGAGGAAGGCCGAGAAGGTCATACATGGACCAAGTAAAAGAAAAAGCGGATGTTATGTCGTATAAGGAGGTCAAGAAATTGGCAGAAGATCAGGAAAGATGGCGCATGCTACACAGACAAGAGCCTTGCCCTTAAATTTGTGATGATGATGATTAAAGCTAAACAGATCCAAATATATTCAAAGAAGATCAACTGACGGGGTAGTCAGATTTATAAGTCTATTAGTTACATTTTTTCTCTTATAAATTAATGAATTCATAGTGACCGGTATTTTTTATTACCATTATTACTATATTCGAAAAACAAACAGGGATATTAAGATAATTTTATATTTTATCCAAACAACGCTATGATTGAAGGCCGAGTGGTGTAATGGAGAAGAGAATCTACATAATTATACAAACACAGCTGTAACAACTCTGCTTTGTATTAAACCATGCTTCTGTCTATATAATATTAGCTCAAGAGTCTGTGTATCCTCTTTAATGCATATTCAAATCAGTACGGTATATGGATTTTTATTAACCCACTAGAGTTAGAAAGGTTTGATTCTACGGATTTAGCCATCAAGTAGCTTTGGGATCAAACTCTTAGGATATTTAGGGAAACGTATTGTGTAAATTGTTGTGATGGAATTCACTTACATATACGAGTCTTGACCGGTAAATAAGTACCTATATATAGTTAACAAATTTACTAGGTAGTGGTAAAAATATTAAGTTGATTTATTGACTGGTCATATTTCAAACTAGTAATAATAAAATAAAATAGATAAAAAAACCTTTATTTTCTATTACTCCTTAAATTAACTTTATACATCCATGCATTTTTTTAAATTTAAACGTTATCTGTTTAAGAATTGTTAGTATGAGTATACTTTAGACTTCACTTAACATTTACATATTTTATTTCATAACTTAGATTGAAAATACTACTATAGTAGACCTAGGAATATTATAATAATATACTAAATAGGAAGATGTTACTCGATTTTATTAATGGTTCTATATCGACTGAAATACTGCAATATTTTACGCATATAAGACTATGTTAGATTATTTTATGCATTTAATAATTGCACTTTTCATTCAAGTAATTTTAATTTAATGCAGTAAAACTAGCAATATTGTTGCTCTATTTCAATGCAAACTTTTCTGTCATATATAAAACCGTTTGATAACTACAATATTATTTTACATGAATGTAATATTTAAATGGCATTTTTTTATATTTTTAATGGTAGATAGATTATGTAAATACATATGAATGATTGTAGGTAAATCGAACGTACGTCAAATGTAAAAAAGTGATGTACTTATGAATAAATAAATATTTTGATTATGATCAGAAAAATCGTTCTATCATATACCTAATTTGAATTAATTTAGCACCCAAGCACAACATGTCAAATTACATCAAATCTGTCAGCAGTAATTCAGGTGCACTTAAGCCCGCACATGACATGGTAGACAAATAGGTACCTAGAACCGACCGCTCCGTTGATCCGATAATCCGCAACTATGTGCGCTCGGATTAGAGGTCGTGTACATTATGCTTTACCTCCCGGTCGGAGCTGCTTTTTGTGTCTTAGTAATAAATATTGTTAGTTGGTTTTTTTTGTGCTTTCCTAGCAATAATTTAGTTTTCGGTGTGTTTGTTTGTTAAGGTATATGTTATGTTGTTGTTTGTACGCCACCGACCATTACATGTTTCTTTCCTAGCGATCTTTACTAAGGTTGCCTGGAAGAGATCGCTCTACGTGATAAGGCCGCCCAATGTACCTAGGTTAAGTAATTTTAGTGTAAATTGTTTTGTATTTTTGTTTTCTGGTGTACAATAAAGCTATATTGATTGATATTGATTGATTGTTCAGATATAATATGGTTGAATAGAATAGAACTTGAAGAGACTGGAATAGAAGATGAAGTCAGGAAATTCAAGTATATTATGACGTTAAAATAATTATTTATTATTTATTTGTTTATTGATGTATTTATGTGATTAGTAAGTGAATATATTATTAATTAAAACTTTATAAAAGTTTGCAACTCCTATTTCACTACCTTAGAATTTGTATTTCTATAAATCCTTTCTAAATGGATGTCAACATGATAATAACTATTTGGTTGATTGGGTTGAACGTTTATTGATAAGTCAGTCAATCAGTTAGTCACCTTTGCGCTTTATATAATTTTTTTTTATCCTCAAATCTTTATAAAAAACTAGCTGTGCCTGCCACTTCGTACGCGTGGAATAGTTATTTTGGGCATCATATTTATTTTTGCAAACAACCTCTTCAGCTTTATAAATTATAGCTGTTACCCACGACTTGAACTGTTTTCGCAGCGCACGCAATAATTTTCCCCGTTTTTTTAGATTTTCCATTATGTCTTCACTCCTATTAGTTGCAGCGTGATGTTATATAGCCGAAAGCCTTCCTCGATAAATGGTCTATTTAACACAAAAAGATTTTTTCAATTCGCGCCAGTAGTTTCTGAGATTAGCGCGTTCAAACAAACAAACTGTTCAGCTTATAATATTAGTATAGATAGATACAGATGGCAAATGATACAACAAGCTCCATTTCAGCCGAAACAACTAGAAATCTCTAAATCAGTCAGTAAATAACAAAGCCGCAACATATTACACTCTGGTTTCGGAAAACAGAGCTTTATCCATCAAAAGCATACAATTAAGTTTAAAATTGCGTTCATTACCATACTATCGGATAATGCGTCATGCACACAATATACTACAGCTAGTTATAGGGTTCATAGTATTAACAATGTACATATGTATTGGTGTTGGTAGTACAATTTTCGTTCGTAGTCTACTTTTTAACGAATGGGAGTGGCCAAATCTGGTGTCAGGAGTTTATCAAGCCGCTCTCAGGACATGGCTTAACGACTACCGTACTTTGACAAACAGCTGTTACCTACTAGAGTTAGCCACTCTCATGAGATCAAAGCGAAGCGCCCGTGGCTGAGCTGGCGAAGGCAAACGGAAGGAACGAGGCAATCGCATGCGATAACCAATGTTAAGCAAAGGTCGACGTGGTCAGTTCTTGGATGGATGATCGAAAAGTGGCATTCCATTTTGGGCGCTTCCGTGGGTCGGATGACACGTTAAATTGTAGGTCCCGACTGTTTGCCTAGTACGGCAGCCGTAAAGCCATGTCAGAGTTGGCCACTCTCATTCGATAAGAAGATGGGATCAAACAAATATACATACATACCTTGCATTAACACGTACCTCCACTATACTAAAATCAGAAAAAAACCTTTCAACGTTCCGATCACTAAAGTTCGATACAGCTTCCGGTATAATCGCATTACAGTCGCGCAGATGACGTCCAATTCAGATTTGCATACGTAATGTTGCTAAGTGCACTTTTAGAAACAGCCATTTTCTACAGAGGCTTCAGTGCCTGGATGGGATAGGAATATGGTTAGAAAGAACATTGTTCGTACCCGTCATTACCATCGTTCATTCATATCATTATGCCATTATGCGTATTAAAAAAAATAAGAACAGATATTGTTATGTTGGTACCTTGGTACTAAAGCCTCGGACACCCGTTTATAATTTTATGTAAACCAAAGGCATAAATATTTGTAGTTTTGAAATTTTATCAAATAAAATCATTTTCACCGAGACTTCGTGAAGGAGAAACCAACAAACAAACTTCTTATGTAATGGGTTTATAAATATTATTTATGAACTCTCGACACCAGAGAAGGCCACTCTCATTCGATAAGAAGAAGAATGGTTTTATAAATATTTGGTATGAAAAACGAAACAAAAAGTCACAATGAAACTTATGATATTTAATGCATTGTTTGTTACAAAGTTCACTGACCGTTTTAGGGACTCGGTCTACTTTACGGCCTATAGAAAGCACATTGCAAATTACCCGATCTAATAAAAGAAAGTTACTCCAATAAATCATATCTCTTCCAGCTTGCTTTCATCCCCATCGAGGGGTGCCTAACATTTGCGAAATAATAACTATAGTGGTTACATCATAATTTTAAGACTAAAAAAAATAGTTGAACAAGATAGAATAATTTAAAACTTGAGGAGAGGTCTACTAAAAATGCCAAACAATTAACATACAAAATTATTTAAAAGGTTCTAATTCTCTATTGCTAAATTTTGAGTAAATTTAAGGTTAGAAGACGCTCCGTGTATTGTCACGGAACATTTATTTATTTCATTTTGCGTTTTCTGCATTGCTTCATTGAAAAAAAGTTAAAACTATTTAATTAAAGCTGCCACGAAAAATTGTTTTCTTAACAAAATATTTTCATATAATTATGTATAACAATTATTTGAAAAATAAACAATAAAATTGCAGCAAATGAAATTAAGTACAGATATGGATTAGATACTAGGTAAAGTTAGGAAAGCCACGAATCTCTGTTTTAAAAAAATCGATTACTTAATAAATTAGAATACAAAATTAACCGTATTATAGTTCCCGTAAGGCATGATTTAATTTAGTTGTATTAACCGGCTAGCACTTACGTCAAAAATTACGTCGAAAAATTAGCACGACAAGTTTCGGAAATCTGAGGTTTCCATCATCAGGAGGACGAGTCAGCACGCGTCGAAACTTGTCGAGCTAATTTTTCGACGTAATTTTTGACGTAAGTGCTAGCCGGTTAATACAACTAAATTACAAAATTAACCATTTATGTAATAAATAAGAAAACAAAATCTATCGCAAGTTCTGGATTAAACCAACTTCTAGTCAACTAACCAACTCTAGTTTCCTCACTCATGGTATCCCCTGAGGGGTCATTAGGGAACGTGTGGATAATGTCTTCCGAGAGCGTAGTAAAACGGTCGTTCGACAAAACTGGCAACACCAGTTAAATTACGGCCCGCTTTTTACCGATTATAATAGGCTGTCTGCCTTCTCAACGGCTTCAAATGTTGAGCTATGGGAGTTTAAAAGGAAAATTTTGAAAGGAATTTTCTATAATTTTACTGTGCTGCTAAGGAATACGTTTTATTTGTTATATCTTGAGTTTATTATTATTTGGGTAACGTTGCAACAATTTTAAGATCCAGTTTTACAGTGCTATGAACCACTTCAGGTGAATATTGTTTTCTTTACATAAAACCGAAATTGTACTTTTGTTGACGGGGACACTGTTTTTGATCACGCGATACTAGACTGATCGCGTTGAGAGTTGCCTCGTTGATTTTGAGAAACAATTTTGGTTTCAAGTACCTTGCAACCAAATAAGTTGCACCTGTTATCAGTTCTTAGTTATGATATTCCCCACGTAATAAGAGGATTAGTGAAAAGATAACGAGATATAATATTTTATTTGCAACAATAATTTCGAGTTAGGATTATCTTTTGGTGGAGGTGTTGGGTCTCCAAAATGATATATTATTCTTGATAATTACTAGGCACTCTTCAAAACGTCATTAATAAGTCGTCAACCACCACTTTTTAGCTGATTAAAAGTACAAGAATTCTAAGCTGGCAAAGCATCCACTATATGATACTAGATTCGAATTCCAGACATTCGAATAAAAAATCTGAATAAGAATCTGACAAAAATATCAAATCCACTTTAAATCAGAATGGAACTAAAAATAAAGCGAATTAAGACGCCGAAGAATCTAAACTAAGGTAAGCCAATACTGAATGACGCGATTCAAATCCCAGACATCCTAATAAAAAAGCCGAAGCAGAATCTGTCAAAAATAGCAAATCCACTAGCTCTAAATCAGAATGGAAGTAAAAATGGAGCGAATTAAAATGGCGTAGAATCGGAAGCAGGCAAAGCACACACCGTATCACAAATGAAGCCCGGCGTGCCCCTTATAAATCGGATACCCGAATAAAACGAAGAATGTAATAAAATTCTAAATTCCAATCACGTAGCACGTTCGTCCGGGTGCTCTTCGTGACACGTATAGAAGTGAACAGTATGTGAGGTTTAAGATATGATTATATAAGTAGTACGTAGTTATTTTGGTTGAAATAATATTGGATTTTTTTTCTTAAAATTTATTATCGTTTATTAAAACGGACCACAAGAATTTAATAATTGGCTAAATAATAGTAATAGTGTTACAAAGAGGGCGCTTATTGTTTTAATCTATCTTAATATAATTTTATAATTAATCTTAAAATAGAAACAAACAATATTAAAACATACAATTACATTATTTTTAGTAAAGACAGTTTTAGAACTCTTGCTATGTTTTTAAAACTATCAGTTGTAGGTATGTATACTAGATGTTGAAAGCAATTATTTATATTTATTTACAGTACGGAAAAACCATGTAATAATATGAAATTAAAAAAACTGATTAAGATTCTTACTAAAATTTATTTTTATTCACATAGCAAATTATACGGAGGTACATTTTCTTTTTCTCGATTTTTAGAGTTTTTTTCATGATTATCCTGTCACACAGTCAAAGCTGCATCGACACTGCAAGATCTAAGGCACTGTCTCCACTATTCCCACTTGAAGCGACACCTTACTCGAACGCACTCAGTGTCTTATTGGTTCACTTGTCAGTGAGAACGCACCCTTACCCCACGTGCGGTTCCGCCTTAAGGTGCAACAGCCTGGCCGCGTTTTTATACAAACATTTGTAAAATAAAATTCAAAAATTAAGAATTATAGACTAACTTAATTTTAAGATTCTTTAGCCCGTGCTACATTTCCATACAAACTGTTTTATAATATAGCTCAAACGAAAAAAGATCAAGTCATGAATACTATCTCAAATCGTTTTTGCATACCATCAATTTAATATATTATATACATAATTAGGTATAATTCATCACTAAAATCAAGTTTCTAAAAAAAACAACCGTAAAGGTTTTGTGATTTTAGAGTTCTACAAAAATAATAGCTTTCACACAAAATGTATTTTAATGAAATCTTCAAAACTATAAAATCTATACCGGTGATTCTACAAAGGCAATTTTTTGTTTGAATATCTATAAATCTAGGAGAGATAAAGCGAGATTATTAATCAAATAAAAATCAAAGCTGAAATAAAAAAAACATGCTCTTAGAAATATCAAATTACAATTCATCATTACACTACAATTTAAAATTATTTATATATTGTCTTTAAGTCATACAATACTTACATGAGTTTGTAAAAATTACGCGCGGGCGACTGCAGTTTAAGTTGCGGTTGAAAATCTCCAGGATTTCCCGCTAGGATTCCGGCATGAATAAAATAAGAGGAAAATTCGTAATCTCAAGGTTACTAAATTAGGCTAAATTCGCTGTGGCGAAGTTTTTTGGTTATTTTTTCAAGCAGTCTGCGTAAGTGAGTCGTAAGTATTTTTTAGTGAGACAGTTATTAAAATATTTTGGGTCCGTATCCCAAATATACTAAAATAGAGATAAGTTTGGCAATAATATCAAACGGATAAGAATACTTATGTTCTTAAATTAATTCTCTTTATAAATAAGTAGCGGCAACCCCGTAATAGCCTTTCTACGCGTAAATTCGTGAAAAAATCTCTCACACCTACGGACTTCATAAACATTCCATTGGGATTTATTTTTTTAATAATAGTTCGCCCTTTTATAATTCGTTCTTCTATTAAGTAAACTACCACTTTTGACGCTAGCTAAAATTAGTATTACCATCAAAAAAGACCTGTTAAATATATAATGTATGTGCTGGTACATCATATGTATATATAATCATAAGCATGTATATATTATAATCTGTCACAATAAATGTTTTATTTCTTTCTTTCTTTCTTCCACATTTGTAGCAAAAAGAAATCAAAGTAATAAAATATTAAGGCATTATTTTTTAGCACGATTCAGGTAAGCATAAGCCACAATTTCAATCCTTACCACTATTAACAAAACTTAAGCCTGGTTAGTAAAATAAATTCCCGGTATCTTTCTTTATTCCGTTAACCGCTATATTTACGTGCCGAAGGGCCCGTTGCACGTATGCTTCGTACTGTGAGGACAATTTACGAGGCAAAACTTTGAGTAGAGAAAATAGTGGAAATAGTTAGATTGTGCACTTAGAAGCAAAATAGAGGCCTGGTGTTTACTAATGTATATGGTTGACTACATTGAGGGCTATTCATATGTTTTGGCACTTTGGTGACGTTCAAAGAAAATAGCCAGGTTCTCTTGCTACGGCCCAATACCTCGGGGCACATGTATCTTGTTTTGTAAAATTGTATGTGCGCAAGTATGAATAAATAAATGAATAAAGTACATAAAAATATTTATTCATAATTTATTATGCATGGATCACTGTGATTTTTGTCTATTTAATAATGCATGTGGAGCCGCGAGCATCCACTAGATCAAGATATAAATTTGAATAAAATTAAACGGGTCGTTAAGCCATGTCAGAGGTCCTTAGGGCGGCTCGATAAACTCTCGACTCCAGAGTTGGCCACTCTCATTTGATAAGAAGAAGAAAAAGTGCATACGTAAATACAAAAGATATGATAGACACTTTGTAAAAGCGTTATCTTATATTTTTCTCCTCCTATAGCAGTGGGTACAGTACCTCGCACGTCCGATAAAAGCCATCCCTTCTGGGAGGACAGTTTATGCGCTAAACTTGCGATCAGGGAACAAACCGTAATTTTTTTAGCACAATTTAAGATACAATTATTTACCGGCTTTTTATCACTGAGTAAATTGAAAGATCATACTTGTAGGTTAAAAAAAATACCAGTAGAAAATCAAAGTTAGTAGTTATATTTTCTCGCCAGTTTACAATTAAATAATTTATATTTGTGTTAGTTCAAATTTTAAACGCATTTGCTCTCACCGTGTAAAAAAAAGTTCACAAAATTTGTAGAGAATTTTGTATTCTACAATATTGATAATAAAAACGAATAGCAAAAAACCCATAGGGAATGAGATATTTACAAAAAACCGATTTTTGTGACCTTTGACCTTTGAAATTTAATAGTCGCGTACACCCTACCATATGTAGGTTTTGAGACAACTTTAAGGGTGTCAATATACAAGTATTTACAGACTTACAGCTGGGTATCTTGAATTCCGAGGCAAACTTACTATAATGACTGGACTAAATCTCCATTTTTGGCGACAGTTTTTAATCCTCCAACAACACTTAAAACCTCCCTTTTCGGTAGTCGGTTAAAAGTGGCTCAAACTGAAATAAGCTCTCAACAAATATGAGAGGAGCGCGTGTGCGCGACAGCTGACTGAACTACTTTTAATTGTTCGCGAGAATTACTTGGGAAGTGAGATGTGATCTTCATTTGCAGTTTAGTTCGGGCTGCGAATAGGTTTGAGAATCTTGGGAGTCTGTAGGCTGTTAATAGAACTATAAATTGGTTTGGATTGATATAACTGCACTTTTTACGTACTTATATTGTAAGTAATAAGTAAGTATATATAAACACTATATAACACTTATATTGTTTGCGGGAATTACTTGGGAAATAAGATATGATCTTCATTTGTAGTTTAGTTCGGGCTGAGAATACATTTGAGAATCTTGGGAGTTTGTAGGCTGTTAATAGAACTATAAATTGGTTTGGATTGATATAACTGCACTTTTTACGTACCTATATAATTGTAAGTATTAAGTAAGTATAAGTGTATTAACACTTATATTGTTCGCGGGAATTACTTGGGAAGTGAGATGTGATCTTCATTTGCAGTTTAGTTCGGGCTGCGAATAGGTTTGAGAATCTTGGGAGTTTGTAGGCTGTTAATAGAACTATAAATTGGTTTGGATTGATATAACTGCACTTTTTACGTACTTATATTGTAAGTTATAAGTAAATATAAGTGTATTAACACTTATATTGTTCGCGGGAATTACTTGGGAAATGAGATGTAATCTTCATTTGCAGTTTAGTTGGGGCTGAGAATAGGTTTGAGAATCTTGGGAGTTTGTAGGCTGTTAATAGAACTATAAATTGGTTTGGATTGATATAACTGCACTTTTTACGTACTTATATTGTAAGAAATAAGTAAGTATAAGTGTATTAACACTTATATTGTTCGCGGGAATTACTTGGGAAATAAGATATGATCTTCATTTGTATATACATTTGATTATATACATTTGAGAATCTTGGGAGTTTGTAGGCTGTTAATAGAACTATAAATTGGTTTGGATTGATATAACTGCACTTTTTACGTACCTATATAATTGTAAGTATTAAGTAAGTATAAGTGTATTAACACTTTTATTGTTCGCGGGAATTACTTGGGAAATGAGATGTAATCTTCATTTGCAGTTTAGTTGGGGCTGAGAATAGGTTTGAGAATCTTGGGAGTTTGTAGGCTGTTAATTGAATTATAAATTGGATTGGATTGATATAACTGCACTTTTTACGTACTTATATTAATACACTTATAATTGTTCGTGAGAATTACTTGGAAAGTGAGATATGATCTTCATTTGCAGTTTAGTTTGGGCTGAGAATAGGTTTGAGAATTTTGGGAGTTTGTGGGCTATTAATATAATTTGAAATTGCATAAATATTGAAGTTACTAAGTATTTTGATAAATAATCTGGCTTGAGATTACAAAGGCTTATGATTAAGTTAGATAATACTGGTTGTCGTTCTACTGAGCGATGTTCCCGGGTGTTCCCTGACTGGGTGATAACTGGGTGATAAATTATGTTGATAATTCTTTATGATATTATAAATGTGTTTGCTACCAATGATTGCTATTTTAGAAGCCTAAAAACTACCCACCAGTGCTGTTAAACTTCCTTTAAAACAATCTTATTCAATAAGATACAAAATCCTCCGATAAACTCAAATGAATCCGAACCCCACTTTGTCCATTCAACGATCAAAACTCTTCATTTTAGTGCTCATTCGGTAAGTGCAAATCGCACTTAGCATAACGAACTACTAGTAGAATACGTAAGACAACTTTTCAGATGGATAAAATCTGAACTAAAACATTATCACTTAAATCACTACATAGTTTTAAGCAAATTCCCTTCCCGCGTCTATCCCCATGTCTATATGAATTATCTTTAGAGCTGTACAACGGATTTTGATGTTTTTTTTTTAATAGATAGAGTGATTCAAAAGGAAGGTTTATGTGTACAATAACGTGTGCAAAACTGCGGGCGAAAGCTAGTCAATAATAAGTATTTAGAGTGCTGCCATCAGTGTAGTGTAGAGTTATCGTGGATGAGTTGAAGAATACATCCAGCAGAAAGTAGCTGGTAAATTAAACATGTAGCGATTCCAGTCAACTGCAAGTTTGAAATGGCATTGAAGTATGTTTGCAGGTGGAGCCACTGACTAGGAGATAAACCATACATTGAAAAAAAGAAAGCCTTTATTTTATTCTTTGATCTTCTTATTCCTTCTATACAATAATCTCGCTTCAATTTTTGTTCATCATGACGCGACAATAACAAGAAAAATAATGAAAAGAACACAATACATGCATTATAAAGCGGCTAGGATACTTTACAGACTTAAGAATAAGAATAATTAATTTACCTAACAATTAACTTACATAATATATTTGACTTATCTAAGGAATACTGTATTTTTATATCTATGGGCTCTGCACTAGGAACATCCTGTGTCGCAGAAACCACGGTTGATTAAATAACAAGTATTAAGATGATGCAGATTCGGCTATAAATATTATCTGGGTAGTTGTTAATGTTATTCAAGTCACACAGTTTAATATGACGAGTACAAAACCTACCAAATTTTATTATTATTATTTTACTCTCAGGCAAACTATGACCAAGTGCAAACCCGTATTAGTAAAAAAACTGTGCCTTTTTTGAAAACAAGATAGGCTCACGCTTTACTACAACTCGCCTGATGTTAAGCAACGTTGTAATCTACGATCTAGCGCGCTTGCTTACAAGAAACCGATTCACTCTCGACTTGAAGACTGATAAATAATATTATTTATCTGAGAGAGCCGCTCCTCCTGAATAAAGGTGTGAAAGAAAGTTGGAAGTGGTTGGTGGGATTGTTTTGTGCAAGCTTGCCGCTGAATTGGTGGACGAAAGCGGAACTTTTCAAGTCGCTGTGAAGAATGGAGCAAAACATCTACACTTACAGGTTGTTGGTGTATCGAGCAACATTTTATAGTTTATTTTTAGGTTAAGATTTTTTTTAATATATTTTTTTTTAGAAGCTCCTATAACTCAAACGGAGGTGATTGCATGCGACCATGACACGTTAAACGACTGGCGCGGTCAGTCCTTGAATGGGTGATCAAAAAATCGCAATCCATTTTAGGCCTACAATTCAACGTGTCTGACCCAAGGAAATCCATGGATGATCATATGTTAAATTGTAGGTCCTGGTTGTTAGTCATAGTGCGGCAGTCGCTAAGCCATAACAGAAGCCCCTAGGGCAGCACGAAAATTATTTCTGACATCAAATTTGGACACTCTCATACCAACGAACAAACGAGGAGATATTTTATACGAGATAGTTTCAGCTTGACCACAACTCGCCTGATGTTAAGCATCTTTGTAGACGATCTACCGCGCTTGTTAAGATGAAACCGATCAACTTTCTGCTTTAGATTTTAGCGCGGCTTTCTCTCGTAGCAAGTGCTACGATATTGCTACGCTCTGCTACGACAACTATAGCTACGCTTTTGAGAAATTTGTTCCTAAATTTTATTTTTATAATGTATTGCTGGAGTTATTTTCTTCGTTAGGCAAATATTTATATAAAGGTTTTGTTACCATAAATTACGGTAAAACTTCTCACCAAACAATTTGATGATTTATTGCTGGTAAAAGTGAAATATTTTCATATGTACCTATTATATCTATACTAATATATATAATATTATAAAGCTTAAGAGTTTGTTTGTTTGTTTGTTTGTTTGTTTGAACGCGCTAATCTCAGGAACTACTGGTCCGAATTGAAAAATTCTTTTTGTGTTGAATAGACCATTTATCGAGGAAGGCTTGAGGCTATATAATATCACGCTGCAACTAATAGAAGCGAAGAACCAATGGAAAATGTGGAAAAAAACGGGCAAATAAAACGGGAAAATTCATCTTTGAGGGCTTCCGTTGCGTGCGCTGCAAAAACGGTTCAAGTCATTGGTAACAGCTATAATTTATAAAGCTGAAGAGGTGGTTTTCAAAAATAAATATGATGCCTAAAATAACTATTCCACGCGGACGAAATCGCGAGCACTGCTAGTGCTATTATAAAATTTAACACTAATAAGTTGAGCTAAAATTCCTCGATCTTCTATTATAATCATTTTAATGTAAAAACGTTTGTCATAACAATCTATATATCTCATACATTTGCTTTTTTCTTTAACAGTGTGTCACATAAAAATAAAGGTAAACAAACATGGTACCTGGAAAATAGAATAAAACAACAAGTTGTTAGGTTTGTTATGAATCTTATAAACGGCTGAAGTTAAAAAAAAGATAATGAAACTAATTTTCAATAATGTTCTGGTAATTCATAAATTAAGGTTTTTATGAACGTGACGTGACATACTCGTAATTGCAAATAAATGATTTCAAATCATTTGAATATTTTTTTTCGACTTTATTTTTTAAAGGCCTATACAGTTACAACTTTACAGGCCTTTAAAAAATAAAGTTAGGGTTAGGATCGTCAATTAGTACAGTAATTTTATGTATTTTGTATGTTGTGTATTTTTGTACATTTTTTTTTATTAACTGTGGTAGTTTAAGTTAAATCAGTTATGTAATGAGAAATTTAAAATGCTATATTCTTTTATGTTGTTTAAAATCAACTTCAATGACCCATACATAACCATAATAACCATTGCCATAACAATATAGAGAACATGTTACATTTGCGCGGGTAGCACCGTAGCAAAATACTTTAAATCATAAAAACTCTCTCTTCCTTTCGCTCTCTCTCCCTCTCTCTCTCTCTCTCTCTCTCTCTCTCTCTCTCTCTCTTTAATATATTGTATACATATTTAGAAATAAAGATATTAGATTGTTCGTTCTTATATACTTTCATGTTTGGTTCACATCTAGAAGATAAAGATAAAAGATAAAAGAATTTTTATTTTTGCGTTAATACATTTGTTAACATTGTAGGTGTCCCTGACAACCGCTGTAGAATTCCCTGTGTCGCGGTGCCAGGGTTTCTTCCGTTGAACAAAAATTAAATTATACAATTGTGTAGTTTTCAGTTGAAGAAAATGTAGGTACATTTATTAGTTTATTTATAGTCACTAGTCTTTAATCTAGTTTAAGTATATTTTCAGTTATGTAAACATTCCCAAGTAAAAAAACACTCCCTTTAAGTAGTATTTCTTCGTGACTGAGCATCCTGCCTACAGAATTAATTCGTTAGGTTCTCCTAAAAACTAGCCACATCCAAATTGTCATACACACACGAGGCGCGGCGCACACGGCGTGCATTCCCAATGGCCATCCTTTGAAACCACACCCGCAGTGAAGCGTTATTTGGACAAAAAGCCGAAACAAAGGGATCGTGGAAAAAAACTTGACCAACGAAACGTGGTCAGATTGTAGTGAGAGGTTTTTTTTGGACCAGTTTTTGTGTCTGATTCTCGAGTATGGCACGCATGTTGATGTGAATTTCTTTATTATAAGTAAACAAAAAAATGTTGGTATAAGCACGTTGGTAGGATGGATCAGACAGACTGAGACTGTACTGAGTGGCATGTTGGAGAGGAGGCCTATACTCAGCAGCGGGTGAACACGAGCTGGCATGTTGATGATCATAAAAGAATTTACTGTGACACATACTCTAAAAAGATTAAAAATTAGCAATAAAAGTTACCTTTTAATTTTTTTATACATGTATGTGTGGTATTATATAGCGAGTAATCTTCTCATATTATTGTTGACTAGTGGATGCTCGCGGCTTCGCTCGCATTAAGACGTAAAACTTGCATCTCCTTTAAAAGTGGCTTTTCCAAAAATCCTTTCTTAGCGGATGCCTACGTCATAACATCTACCTGCATGCCAAATTTCAGCCCGATCCGTCCAGTGGTTTGGGCTGTGCGTTGATAGATCACTATATCAGTCAGTCAGTCACCTTTGAGTTTTATATATTTAGATTTATGTACAAATCTATTTAACTGTATAGCTGTAAAAATAGCCAACATTCACATATCTGCTTTAACAAATATCTAGGTACTTACATACGAACCGTTTGCATCGATTTGATAGACGTCAATTTAAGACTAGTTTCATAATACAATCCACATTCAAAACCAACTTATACGAGTGAAAATGACAACAATTGAACATTCAAACACACAAAGAAAACTTTTATATAGTTTATCCCTACTCCATGCAAAATAAAGGCGAACACAAAGCACTACAATTGAACAAGCGACGCGCGAAAAACAATAGAAGTTGCCCGGGGCAATGCATTTACTAATGAAAACTCTGTTGTAAAAGGCGCCACTGGGTTGATGCTTGGGGCTTACTATAGAAAATGTATACTACAAAACTTTGGACCTTATAACATTACTTTATAAATATAATCTTTATCTTTACATTTAATAAATTTAAAGAGACACAACAATTTGTACATAGATGATCGAATAGAAGTGACATAATATAGGCGACATTTAATTCTGAAATACTGCTAGCAATGCGGGCATCTAGTAGAGATTATTTTTTTCTACGTTTTGCGAGTATTCATAATTATTTGAGTCTGTTAGTTTAGTGATTTGATAATAGTAGTTCCGACTAACGTGCCTAACGGTGACATATTTTACTGGTAAATTACTACCCTGATTTTGATAATTTTTATTTTTATTTAATGAAAATAAAAACTTTTGACGTGACAACGTCTTATAAATTGGTTTGCCGGGTGACACTTCAAGAAACTGCGTTACGCTCCGCTCACGTTATGCGCTCACAATGAGAGCGAGTGAGAGGCACGCGTCCCTTCCACTCGGGCATGGTTAGCCCGCCTAAGAGCGAGAGAGACAGACATAAAAAGTGAAAGGCACGCGTCCCTTCCTTTTTGTATAAATTAATGTTTTAAATATAATTCTTTGTATAAATAAATGTTTTAAATTGTTACTATTATTTCATTCTTCTTCCTACTATACGAATGAATATTCACATTAAAATTATTTTACCACTCAAAGTCGTTGTCACGTAAAACTTTCGCCCGTATACCGACTTTACAGGCAACCAATTTTTTATTAAATTTAATTTTAATAATATTGAAACCTCTCAACTATCTGATACTCCACAAGTTTGGGATAAATAAGTACATAAATATGTATGTATGAGAAAGGCAAACCAGTGTCACATTTTTCACAACACCCTAGGAGTCTCTGACATGGCTTAGCGTCTACCAATTTTCAGATCGCTAGATACTATGAAATAATGACAGCTTTCACTATCAGTTATTTATTGTAACCCCCAAAAGTGGAATGAAAATGTAGGCAAAGGTAGGATAGGTCATAGATACCAAAGCTATAAAGCACTGTTACAAACTGTGTCAAACCAAAAAACTGTAACTAAGAAACCTAATTAAAATGGTTTACTAGTAACATTCCTTTATAAATAATATGAATATGATAGATGAATACTTGATTCCTGAGTTAAATCTTTTAAATGAAAGAGCCAAATCTATACTAATATTATAAAGCTGAAGAGTTTGTTTGAACGCGCTAATCTCAGGAACTACTGTTGCGAATTGAAAAAATATTTTTGTGATGAATATACCGTTTATCGAGGAAGGCTTTAGGCTATATAACATCACGCTGCGACTACTAGTTGCGAAGAAAAAATGGAAAATGTGGAAAAAAAACGGGGAAAATTATTCATCTTTGAGGGTTTCCGTTGCGTGCGCTGCGAAAACGGTTCAAGTTTATAAAAAAAATGTATGAAATAATTATTCCTCTTAAAATGATCTTACAAAATGTCTGCAACAGTATATGTCTATATTTTAAGATTAACTCACTAGAACCGTTTTTATGATATTAACTATTCCTTGCGGACGAAGTCGCTGGCACAGCTAGTTAAATGATAAAAACCATTAAAGTATTGCTTTTAGTTTAAACACTCTTAACGTAATATATCATTCACTAAGGAGGCTAGAAGGTAACCTAACTTTTTTGGTAAAAAAAAAACTTTGATTGATGAACTTTGAACCTCCTTTTTTGAAGTCGGTTAAAAAGCGATATCTTTTTATATTTCTTCAACACGGCGCATTTGAAAAATATTCATTTTTACCTTCCCAAAACATGCATATCTTTGTTTCTAAAACGAGCTTTCCACTCCATGTTACCGCTTAGTAAAGTGACCCTCCTCTCATGTAGGTCAAGTTGTGCTTAGAAACACGCCAGGAACTAAGCTAACATTGCCAGCGTTCTATAAAATGTGAAACGATTTAGTTTTTTCAGGAATTTCAGATTTTACTCCAATTCTCGTACTTTATTTAGCTAAATTGGCGGCTCTTTTGCAAATGTGAAAATGTGGTAATGATTTCATGAAAGTTGAGAGAAGTTTAAAATTCCACTGTGATATTTTTAATGAGAAGTATTTTTTCACTAGCTTTACCTTACTCTGTACGATTTGCACCTTTGGTCATTATAAGAAAGAAAAAGAAAATATAGAGACACATGTGTTCGTTATCATAATTATCCATAACAGTTATTATATTGATTGTAAAAAGTTGTGATTATAAAAATCCTGCATCATTACAACTACATATCTCACATACTTTTATACATACAATTTAGTTTGAACTGTGAACATACAGTTCTATTTATTACTAGTGGGTGCTCGCGGCTCCGCTCGCATTAAGAAGTAAAATTTGCATCCCCTATTTCACCCCTTCAAAAGTGGCATTTCCAAAAATCTTTTCTTAGCGGATGCCTACATCAGAACATCTGCCTTCATTCCAAATTTCAGCCCAATCCGTCCAGTGGTTTGGGCTGTGCGTTGATAGATCACTATATCAGTCAGTCAATCAGTCAGTCACCTTTGAGTTTTATATATTTAGATTAAAGTCACTAACAAACTATCTCCAATAACATTAGAGTATGCGATTACTCACTTATACATTAAGTAGATGTAATATACATACATACGTATAGCAAATAGCCTTAAAACAAACAGAGGGGCGTAGTAGCAACATAAGTCAGAATTTGTAGCGAACATTTCCGAATTGAATGCGGAACGGGCGTCGTTAATATCCGAATTCGCAGGTAGCAAATCATAATAACGATAATCCATACACATCCCCTTGAATGATACCGTTAGGTTAGATCAAGAGCTCTGGTTTTTTTCACCGTACCTTCTTATATTATTTATTAAATTGTATCGTTGATTTTTATATAACTGTGTTCATTACTATAAGTATATACTCGTATCTCTTGCTTATTATTATCTCCTTCGATGCCTTTTTAGTCCAAGTAGCAATAGGTTGACAGCGCGGTACAAATTGTATACCTACTACGAATTAGTAATGCCCATTACACACAATAACCGAACAAAAACAGACAAAGTTATGAAAAAAAACCGTTAAAAAACTACTCCAAGTAACATAGATCGGTCGCTGCCTCATAAATTGGAAACTTCTTCAAAGCGAGTGAACCGCTTCTTAACGGGTAAGCACGCTCCATCTTAGATCAAACTTGTTTTAGTTAAAATACTTGGCTAAGAGGAACAAACACACTTGTTTAGTAATAATTTCATTAAGATTCTCCTACACTACAATTTGAGCACTGTATTGACCTATTCGATCACACGGCATGTACTGCGAATCACCCCGTCGGGGCGCGTTCCGACAATGCTGCCAAATTAAATTCTGTTATCGATAACAGAACAACGCCATATTGAAAATAGGGACGTGAAAAAATAAAACGTGTTACCGGTGTTGCTGTATTCTTGACAGGTCACGGGCGAAAATTGATTCGAGATCTTTGAAGCGCCCATAGCTCAGCTAGTGGAGGCAATCGCATGCAATTACCAAAGTTATATAGTTAGTTAGTTTTATTCTTATCGGGTAAACACGCTCATTCTTAGGCCATAGCCATTGCTTGCTATCAGATAAACTATAGCCAAGCGCAAACCCGTTCAAGTTAAAAAAAAGTGAAGCGAAGATTGACGCGATCAGTTTTTGAATGGGTGACCAACAAGTGGCATTCCAATTTTAGCGCTTCCGTGGATCGGATGACACGTTAAATTATAGGTCCCGGCTGTTGTTCTAGTTCTAGTCGTAAAGCCATGTCAGAGGCCCTTAGGATGGTTTAAAAGACTCTCGACACCAGAGTTGGCCGCTCTCATTCGATAAGAAAAAGTTCGCTTAGTTTATGTCATGGTAGTTTTCTGATGTCCTCTTGGATAGGTTTGAATTAGCAGTTTGGACTCATTTATTGAGTCTTACAAAATAAGGGGGCCAAATTTTATAATAGGTCTGTGTACTATGGAGTTGGATGTCTGAATATTCTGATACATGTAAAAATAAGTTGATGTCATAAATTTATAATATAGTCGTTGAAAGTTTTGAATAGTGATGCTCTTGAATAAAATAATGCACTTCTCTTTGTATGATTATGCTATGTTGTTTCAAAAATACCTAAGTTTTAATAAAGTTTGAAAAAAGAAACAAATTTCATATTAAAGCTTAACCATATGACCATCTTCGAAAGCTTTTCAAATACTATTGGTCATAAAAATAATTCAGCTGAAAGCTTTCAAGTAATAACGTTCAAAGCCCAAAAGCAATCTAAAGCTAAATTTCAACTCAATTTTCATAAGCGCATATCTGAGTCAAAACATTTAATATCAACTTATTTAGGTGTCATACATTTTGGGCCTGTCTACACTAGAGATAACAAAAAAACAGTAATATATAGGTGTAAAAACTTTACTGCTGCTAACTAGACAAAAATATTTATTTTTATTAGCTATGCAAAAATACTAACGGCCTTATTTATTTTATTATTAGTTAAAAGCTGTTTCGTCACTCTCCCACATGTGTCAGAAAGACAAAACACTTTTAACTAAACAGATGTTAAAATACGTTTAAAAATAACACCGTTGAAATGTAGAATGAAGCTTTTGAAAGAATAGAAAATTATCAAATTCATTATTACTAAAAGAATAATAATAATAATAATAAGTCAATGAACAACTTAATTAAGTCAATGAACAACTCAACACAATAGCCTCTAACATTAATACCATGTCTGCAATAGTTACTTTATATACCTAACATCCTCTATCTGTATTTTTTACTTAATTTTAAGTATAACATTGTAAAAGGCCTCTCAGTGTTGGCTACGGCCCCACTGATGCCTTAAAAATACCGGGCGTAAGGCCCGAGAATCTGTGAAGTGAAATAAAGATAATAATAATATGTCTTTATTGCACACCAACATGAAAGAAATACATGAAAGGATAAATTTATGATGACGTACATATGGGCGGCCTTATCGCCTTAAGCGATTTCTTCCAGGCTACCTTTGGATGGACACGATTAGTTGAGAAGAAAAGGGTCAGAGGTGTACTAAAACAAATATAAGGAATTTATAAATATATACAAAAAAAAAACCTAACTACAACAACAAATACCTACACAATCAAGTAATTATAACACATACACTACTTACATAAAGAATAATAAATTACAGATTTGCCAAAGTTAAAAAATGGTGGAAAATTTGATTTTGAAAAATTAATAAGGATTTAGACTTACGTATAGAAAGAGGCAAAGCATTCCATAAGGCTACAGCATGTACTGCAAACGACTTATGAAAGTACATATTAGCCTGAGTAGAGGAAGATGATGGAAATGACAGAAGGAGAGATCGACTAGGACGTAAGGAGACAGAATGTGTGGGAGTCACAAAACTGAAATATTCTTTCAAGTAATGAGGGGTGACAGGATGGAAGAATACAATGATAATAAACTGAATTCTTAAATTGATCTCATGTAAAGCTTTTAATTTATTTTTAATAATATTTATTAGTCGAAATAGGTTTAATGCGGTTTTAGTTTGAATGTATAGATTTTAATAACTACAATCAAATAATGGTAACCATAGCCTAAAAAAACAACAAATTAAAGTTTTTCTCTTCTGTACTAAGCTTTATATACTCATTCATATGTATATCTCGCTTTATGTGTCCCAGAGCATAGTTTTCCAATTTTCATTGCACTAAACGTGAATAATAATAGTTTCATACCAACACTGGTTTGACAATGTTCGCCATAAATATTGAACTAGGCTTGATTGGTTTATAATCAAGCCATGTTTTTGGACTTAGTATTCTAGTCTAAATATGTATATATTACATGTTAATATATACATCTAAATGTGAATACATTGTATATGGTTCATTTTTGCTTAAAAAAGAAAAAAACTTACCTTTCCAAGAGGAAAGTTACAAGTCAATTAAACTACTATTGTGAAGACAGTGGCATTCTTAAAGTGGATAAATGTAGCATACATTAAGAAATGGGTAGATATACATAATATTGTGACATCTCTCTAAATGCAACAACCTTGAATGAATGATAATGTAAATCTGAATATTTATTTTATCTATATAGGTCCCATTTGCAACCATCTTTTATTTGTAAAAATATTTTTTACAATAATTGTAATTATTTGAAAGCATAAGGATCAGGCAGGAAATCCTGCCATCTGTTCCAAAATGAATGAATTTTATCATCCTCTACCAAAATGAGGCAATTTCATTTCAATGTGCTATTGAAGCTGCGATATTTCTCACGAGGAAAAATTGTTTCAAAGAGATTCGGCTTTAGTACGGGACAACACCGTTAGATGTCACTTAATTAAAAGATTTTGGTCTGTCCAGGAGTGGCCAAGAAAATTATGGCAGTATTATTATTTGCATAATAAGATTGTTAATACGAGTGAAGACATTAAAAATATCTCTTTTATTCCACTTGTTACAAGTTTTTTTTTATATTATTTAGATAAAGTAAAAAATCTTTCTCATGTAAAAAAACCTAACGTAAAATGACGATACGGTCAAGGATTAAACGCTTAGCAAAAAAATTAAATCCATTTCCTCACTAACTTCTTTATTGACTAAAAAGCAAATTAAATAAATTACTTATTTCCTATTACGTTTACATCCTATTTACTTTTAAATCTGAACCAATGATTTTTTAATTGTTATATGTTATGATAATGAATATAAAAACAATATCAGTTGTCAATTAAGATTTATAAGAAGGACGATAACGTCTTTTGCTGTCCAAAAGTAAAATCTAGTATCTTTATTTATACATTAATGTAAAAAATGGGTTTATGCATATCACTAGACTGCAGCAAATACTCTGTAAAATTTGTTTTATTTAGTTACTAGGTTTAACTGCATACTAATAAAACGGTTTTGACACATGTACGTGAATACATTGTAAGTATGCTTACGCGTTTCGAGCGTAACCGACACCCATCATCAGAACATACGTTCTGTGATCGCGGCTGCGCGCAGACTAGGATTTGCTTTTGAACAGCCATAATATTTTTTTTAACTAACACTACGCTAATACATTCTTCTAAACAAAGTGAGGGCAGCCGCTGACGTCATGACAAAAGTGGACATATTGATATGGCTGCCAGAATTGACCCAACAAGTATCTTCCGAGTTGTTGAAAGTTTTGAACGGTGTGTTTTGGAGGCTGTAGTTGGCAATCGCCTGGTCGAGTTTAGCTGCATCGGAGTTCTTGAGGTGCGGGGAACGGGTCATTTTCCAGATTTCGTCTGAAAAATGTAAGCAGACTTACGATTATGGTTACAGGGTTTATGTACTAATGGTGCATTGCTGTAATGTTTAAGAAAGTTTGAAAAAGATTAAAAGATGACGGTTTTGAGTCGTTTTATGTACATACTACGTAACAGATTATAACAGGTATGATATTAATTGCTCCAGTAAAGGGATTTTTTTATGAACAATTGATATTTTTTACGTGGGATAGGTTTACGTTTAACTACAGCCTGCCTGATGTTAAGCATTGCTGCAGCCTAGGGTGTAACACGTAATAATTTATGAAAATAAAGTTAAGTCCCGCTAACGGCAAACGCAAAAAACTTCACTGTATGTCCCTTCTTTACAAAAGAGGCAAATCAAAATTTGACCTAAATCTCCTAAAAACTAAACCACAAAAAACAGTTTCCAAGTAATTGAGTGAATTAATTGGTCTTCCACCTCTTTAGTGGCTTTCCGATCCACCGCCTGCGACCTCCATCCGACCAGCAATTGCTCGTAAAAAAATATTTGTCTCGTGACAATTCATTCATTTGTAGAGTATAAGATGGTCGGTTTACAAGAAATTAAGATCATAAAGGCAAAAGGCTAAGAAGTGAAATGAGCCATAAAATTTGGCGCCTACAATTATTATTTGTAGTTTTCATTCCTTTTAAACCGACTTCAAAAAAAGGAGGAAGTTCTCAATTCATCTGAATGTATTTTTTCACGATTCAACACAAAGATATCATCAATGATGGAGGTCATTTAAACAACCGAATGAATGTACTTATCACATTAATTCATTTTGATAAATTCTTTCATTGAAGATAATAATCAGTCTTAGATAAATGAATTATTATTGTATTCAGGCTTTCAAATCACGGATGCCAAATTTTGTATAATATAATGTGTATTTCTTGGAAACCATAATTGATATCAGTGGGATTCTTATTGATAATTCAGTTTAGAGAACAGTGTCAGTTTCATCTAAATTAATTAATTCTTTTCTGTCAAAGTTTAAATAAGTTATCTTATATTTTTTTTCGAATTGGTATACATGCTTGACTAACGAAACATCCAAAAATTTATCAAATTCAAGCTAAACTATTAAAATGTCTTTTCCGTAACACAGCTGAACATACATAGATGTACAGTTTATTAAGTGCTATGTACGGATTTGCACTCGCTTGGCGGTGAAAGAAAACATCGTGAGGAAACCGACATGTTTGAGGACCACAATATCCGATGACATGTGTCTTCCGTGGAAGGACCTGGGCGCCCACCACGATGTATCTGCCTAAAAAAACTCACCTAACGAATTAATTCTGCGGGGGAGTCACAAACCTCAGTCATGAAGAAATTCGACTCAAGAGAAACAACCAATACTCACAAGTACTACTATTTCCATCTTCGTTATCGTAGCAAGCGAACACGACGGCGTAATGCTCGTAGCTGATGTCCAAGAACGAATACGTCTCTGTTTTCTGATCTGTTTAAAAAAAGATAACAAAAATATATATTTGACTTCTACAGATGGAACAATCAACCAGAAATTACAATATTGGTTCTAAATTGATACTATCATGTTACAAACTACGAATTATTTTCAATGCATTTATTGCAATCATATGAAAATCGAATAGATATATACTCTGTCGTAGCCATTTAAATTGTGTATAGTTTTTCCCATTTCATAATAATTTCCAATGTGTCATTTGACGTAAAGTACTTTCAGCACCCAAGAAAATTACATTATTCATGTTATTATATTTTGTTGTGTCGTTAAAGATCAGACACTTGTAAAATAGGCAGTAAGGTAATTTTTTTGTGGTTCTTTCCGTATGAACAATAAAAAAAACGTTGTTTTTTTTTAAATTATGCTCTTTAACGCAATCATTACCTTTTACAAAAACAACATACCATTATAAGTGACTTGCAGCAGATCCCCAGAACTATTACTATTTGGGTCTGGTATCAACGCCACGGATCCATTATAGAAGGCGGCAGTGTTGTTGGTGATCCACTTGATGGAGACGCCCAGGGTGTCCTGGTGATCGAAGGTGACCATGGCGCAGTCACCCTGGACTTGCAGGTCGGTGGCCACAGCTGCTAGATACCAGGTGCCGTCCATCTGCAGAATCAATTAATTTTTTTTGTAAAAAAAAATTTGTATTATTAAAAAATGGTGCGCTGTAGTTTTACCCGCGCTTCATCATCATCATCCACAGCCCTTGGGATATCACTGCAGGTTATAGGCCTCCCTTTGTATGTGCCATCTGCGTCGATCTTGTGCAGACCTAACCACGCTGCTCTGACATAAAAAGTTGTCTTATGTTATTGTAGGATCTAATCTAGCTCTAAACTAAGTTTAATTTAAGTCGGTTCAGCCGTTACCGAAGAAGTTACAAATATACACATACATTCACGCACAAACTTGCAACTGTATAATATTGTATGACAAAGTCAGTTTAAGGTAATAATTGTGTGTTTAGTTATTTATTTATTAATAACTCACTTAGGCACTTTATGTATTGGACAATATATACTTAAATATTGTTATTTGATAAAAGCATAGAGATTAAAACTGGATCAATCAACTGTACATTTTCTGTATAAAGGATCCTTCTAGACAAGCGGGCTAACTGTAAGAACCTATAACAAAAAGAAATACCCACTTCCTTCCAATCCAGCTCTCTCGGCATCACTTCAGGACACGTGACATTTCTTACTACCCCTTCCACTTTCAAAGCAAAACACCCCAAAACTAAACTCAAAATCAACATTTTAATGACTTTTTCTCAGAATAAGATAAACTATAATAACTGAAGAGTAACTTACAAATGAGATGTAGCGTGAAACGGAGCGTCCTTTATAAACTTTGGTGAGTTTTTTCTGCGACTACTTTTTTGTGAGTGGAAATTCTGTTCCGTATAAGGTAATTAAGTAAGTTGGTAAATTTTCCAAATTAGTTGTTTATGATGGTGGATGTGATGGTAACCTGGAGTAAAAACAAAAACATTCTTTACTGTGTTATGATCGATAATGAAGAAAATTACGAATATTAAACAGTGAATATGTACATACATAATATCTCTGTACATCTTGAAACAATTAGATACATTCTTGAAGAAATCGTAAAAGTTTATTGTGACTACAACGTAAAAGTGAAATGAAGAATTATAGTAATTGTTACCAAGTAACTTTAACGACCATTAAAAAAATATTGGTCATGTTCACATAATGGAAAAATGGTTTAGTTTGCAAAATACAAAAGATTTGGTCACTCTCAAACCATCGCTAAAATAATAATTATTTTGATATTATGATTATATTGTTTTTATGCCTATATATTCGATAGACGTCTAAGATGAATAACATAATCTTCAAGTAGATATCAATGAATATTGCTCAAACGTTGATAAAGATAAGCAACTATCAGATAAAACAGCTTCTTACTGCAATACAATGTAATAAGTTGATCTCTTAAAATATATATTTCTTAAAGAAAAATAGTAAAAATGTGTAAAAATTGGTTAATTTCGTGCCTAGTGTTAGTTTTAGTATCCAGTGTTTGTGAAACTCAAGTTCTTCAGTTTGGGACCTGTGCAAATGTAGAAACTATGAAATATTTTGATCTGGAAAGGGTAAGTAAGTTAATTATATTATGCCGTCGTTAGGGTCTCATCGTAAATGCAATTTTGGAAAACCTTAAAAATATGCAAGAATAAATACAACTTGTTTATAATACAACCGTTAAACAGTTGAGGTTCCAAAGACTCGCACCAAGCGTTTTGCTTCGACTTTCATCGTGCGAACGGCCAAACTATGGTACTCCTTGCCCGAATCTCTATTCCCCTTGAACCATAATTTGTCGGTCTTCAAGTCAAGAGCAACCCGGTTTCTTCTAGGCTAGCGCAATAGATAGTAGATTATAACGTTGCTTAACATCATGCAAGTTGTAGTCCAGCGTGAGCCTATCTCATAGAGTTGGTGATTTAAATTTTTGCACAGGAGTGAATTTACATCAAGCAGTAAAAATTGGTTAGCAGTACATATGGTCCTTATGTAGGTTCTGTCTGTTGGTTATAGTGCGGCAGTCGTTAAGCCCTGTCAGAGGACCTTAAGGCGGTTTGAAAACTCTCGAATTGATTTCGAGAGTTTTGAGTTGGCCACTCTTTTACGATTTAATAACTTACTTCAATAGTTAATTGTTTATGAGAAATTCAAAATTGTACTATGTTTGAGACGTCACAGCCAGCTCTAACGATAAATCAGTACTAATCCACCATGATGATAATTTGGTGCTAAATTGGGGCAGATATTACTTATTCATAGATATTGTTTTATTGTTGTCAAATCTGACCCACACTAGTATAAAAGTCAGGAGGATGATAGGAAAACGGATAAAACTACAACCATATTTTTTGTTATTAACCTAAACTGTCCCACTCCTGGGCAAAGTTCTCCCCCAACTCCCTCTATGCGTCCCGGTCGAAGGCAATACATCCGTATTTTTATTTTGGTCAAAGTGTGGACGTGTAGTACCTAAACGCTTGTAGGCAACTCAATTTGTTAGAGTGGTCTAGAATAAATATTTGGCCACAGAACAAAAACCTAATTATAAAGAAGTTTTGCTGTTATCTAAACATATAAATCTTGAACAAATGCCGAATATTTAGGTCGTAAATATTGTCTGTTTATGAGTTACAAGTGGATGCTCGCGGCTTCGCTCGCATTTAGAAGTAAAACTTGCATCCCCTATTTCACCCCTTTAAAACCGGCTTTTCCAAAAATCCTTTCTTAGCGGATGCCTACGTCATAACATCTACCTGCATACCAAATTTCAGCCTGATCCGTCCAGTGGTTTGGGCTGTGCGTTGATAGATCACTATATCAGTCAGTCAATCAGTCAGTCACCTTTGAGTTTTATATATTTAGATTTCGTCAAGTACTTAACCCAAACAATGGTTGCTAAATTTAAACTTTTATTGGAAATGAATCGTGATTATTTTCGCTCATTTTCCAATAAAAGTTTATGTTGTCTGTATAATTTCATTTCGCAATATATTTTCTATTTGAGACTAAGTAAAGCTATCAAGTTTTATGATTACATTTTTTAGGTGCATGATACTAGCATTAACATTGAATTTCAATTTCAAAGCATTTAATACCTAATAACATACATTTTAATCACTAACACGATCTTATCAAATGACTGAAATATTTGTACGTGCGAATTAGTGAAGTGATAACGCACATACAAATAACATGATTCAGAACGACCACTACTAAGTAGATTTTATGATAAAGATTATACAAGTTACTTAAAATAAAAAATAAATCTATTACAAATAATAAAGCTGAAGAGGGTCGAAATTCTGAATATTGAAGATATTTAAAAAATGATTTTAGATGCTTCGAATTGATACGTTTCAACAATTTCTAGAAATTTCTTTTTTTTCTGTGTCTCTGTTTGTATAAACGAACATCAAGCAAAAACGGCTGAACGGATCATCATGTTTTTGGGTATGAGGTCTTAGGAGTGTCATAGGCATATGTCGGGCTCGGAGCTAATGGGACTCCACTACCGACTAAAACCTACCACGATGTCCCTTCACCTCGGCAAGGACGGGTTTCTTAGACAAATAAATATTTGGGGAATCACCGAACATATAATGCAGACATGACATAACCATGATTAGTTGGAATTTTATCGCAACT
The DNA here is from genome assembly GCA_927399415.1 of Macaria notata. Classification (NCBI taxonomy): domain Eukaryota; kingdom Metazoa; phylum Arthropoda; class Insecta; order Lepidoptera; family Geometridae; genus Macaria; species Macaria notata. Next base: position 2,743,939 of record OV656743.1, read on the forward strand.
TTATAACTACGAGTTTGCCAATTCTGAAAACTAGCTAATGCCACTTAATAAGTAGCGATAATTCGTCTATCACTAAGTACTTTTTACAAATACATACAGGGTTTTATCTTGGCTTGTTCAACAATGCAATGATTTATCAAAATTGAATAATCCAAAGTCATACTCAAGTATGGTTATACATTAAGTACCTATTAATAGTATCGCTAAATAAGCGAACTTAAAAAATACGCTCCGAATCATAAAATGTCTGGCTGTTTCCTAGCCTAGTAATGTAATCTTATCCCATACAAAAGATGTTTTTTTTAAATCTACGGCTATCTTTAAGCTATGTCAGAAGCTCGTATGGCGGTAATATTACTTTGACACTAGAATTAGCCACTCTTACACGATTTTAAGTTTTTTTTATGTACAATGTCACTAAGACTCAAGCACAATGTCAAAAAAAAAGACATTACCTCTACAAACGACAGTAAACCGTTTTCTACAAGACAAGAGTGCTAGATCGTAGATTATAACGTTGCTTAACATCAGGCAAGTTGTAGTCAAGCGTGAGCCTATCTCATGTATTAAAAAAAACTTATCTTATTTCTACTTTCAGTTCCTAGGCCTATGGTACGAGATAGCGCGGTTCCCGACTTGGTATGAAGACTACGGCTCATGTGCCTACAAGACCATACAATACTGCGGGAGAAGGATCGAGATTGAACACGTGTACATACGAGACGGTATACAGTATGTACTGCATGTAAATAGCAGCTACTATCCCGGGGATGAAGCTGTTTTTACCATCAAGGAAAATAACATTGGTAAGAAGTTGTACATAATTTGTTTGAGTAGGTTTCCTCATTACAAAGCATCGTGACTCGGGGCTCATAATTAATTCATTAGATAAAATATCTAATGTAATTTACTAATCTGGAAAAAAGGAGTAATGTGTTGGTTTTGCTTTCACGACTCAATGGAATTACTTCTCAAAGTAACTCAAAGTAAAATAGCTTTTTTGTAAAACAATGTACTAAGTTGTGTGTACTTTGTACAAAATAATAGTTTAAAATATTGCACATGGAGACTGTCAGATATTCGCACTGAGTTGAAACTCGTACCACAGTAAGAAAACTTTGATTGTGTTGTATTATAAATTCTTATATAATACCATATTATATAGTCATACGACGAACGTGATGATAACCATCCGAAAATGCATTAGATTTCTTCGTATCAAAAACCAAATTAAATGAGTTCCTGGCTGATTTGAATATACATAGCTGCAGCAACAGTGCGGTACCTCTTTAAATATTATGATAAGGTAATTTGTTGCACTTCCATCTGCCAAAATCAAACAGATAATTTCTTAATGGAAAAGATAACGCAAGATAATCAGAACAATATGAATAATTTTATCTGATCCTAGATAAAAATGCAAGCACTGATTTGATATTGGTTTGGGTGATTGCAAAGTTGCATGCCTCTATGTGGTTAATAAAATACTGATTTTACTATAGACTTTTTTATATAGAATCGTTATAAATACTTGTTCCACTACCATCATAATAATATTAATCGCTTTATTTACTATTCTTATTTTGTTTTATATAATATATAATGTACTTATAAAGTTAATTATTTCTAGGTACAATACGCAATCAATAAACCGACAAAAATAATATAGGGGCCTCTGTGATAATTTTATGTAATTTTTTAGGAAGTAAAATATGTGACAAATTGAAAAAATATTTAATAACGATTTGTTTTGAAAATACTTTCGGAATCCATTAAACCACACCCGCAAACGATATCAGAAAAAGTAACTGTAGGTAAATCATAAAGTAAATTACATCAGACCAACAACGTAGATTATGATAACACTGACACATAATTGAAGCACCCGTAGCTCAGTTAGCAACTGTCGACGAGGTCAGTCCTGCCCCTTTAGACAAGAGCCGTATTTTCGTGAGCGTACTGACGCTCGCTTATAGAATAGAAATACCAATGTATGGGAGTGACGTAGTATGTCAATCGTCGCGATGTCAATCCGATACATTACTCTTTCTATTCTATAAGCGAGCGTCAGTACGCTCACGAAAATACGGCTCTTGTCTAAGGGGGCTGGGATGGGTGAGCAAAAAGTGACATTCCATTTTAGGCGCTTTTGTGGGTCGGATAACTCTAAAAATCGGTTAAATTAACTGTCGATCCCGGCTGTTTGTCATAGTACAACAGTCGTTTAAACCATGCCATTGGCTTTTAGGGTGGTTTGAAATTTCTGTCACCTGAATTGTCCACTCTTATACATTCTTATATGAACTTTCTTATTAATGATACGTTTCCTGTTTTTTTTTTCAGATCCCGTTGGAATACCTCTATCAGTGTTGTCTACAGACTACTCAAATTACGCGCTGGTGTATGGATGCAAAAATAAACACGATATGGGTATCAAATATAGTAAGTCCAAGTGGATCCATTACTATAAAACATCTTAATTTATTTTATGGTGTACTAGTGGACGCCCGCGGCTACGCTCGCATTATTTCAGGATAAAAAGTAACATAGACACTCCTAAGACCTCATACCACCTACATACCAAAAATCATGATGATCCGTTCAGCCGTTTTTGCGTGATGAGCGTTTAAATAAACAGACAAACAGAGACACAGTAAAACAAACAAAAATTCCAAAAATTGTAGGAACGGTTAGAAAAAATCTATAAATTGTTGGTTCGGTCAATATCAATTCAAATTTACTTTATCTTTTCTATTAACGAAGTATCTCCAAACATATATATTTTTAATATTTTAAATGTTCAGACTTTCGACCCTCTTTCGTTTTGCTATATGTTAAGATAACAGACAAGCATTATAAGTAGGTACTATCCAACCAAAAACATTCTGTAAAAAATTTGCCAAGTCTCGATAGAGCTGCTTGTTTATCTCTAAAAAGTAATGAAATCTCTAGAATTAGTTAAGCCAAGTCTAAGGTTCCTTACTGCAATTTATTTATTATTATAGTTAATTTTACGTGGCTTTGCCGTTGAACATTCTTTACACGTTTAGTGGATACAAGTTTATTTACTAATTTATTTGCAGATTTATTCAAATCTTCTAAAGTTTTTGCCTATTATGTAGAGTCCACTTAACTATTTTTTCTGATTCTAATCTATCTTAACTCTGGTTATTGTGTCTATGTTTCCCTTAAACTTTAATTAATCATAATCTACTACTTACAAGTCAACGGCCAAGTCACATAAAATTAACTATAATAATAAATAAATCGCAGTAAGGAACCTTAGACTTGGCTTAACTAATTCTAGAGATTTCATTACTTTTTAGAGATAAACAAGCAGCTCTATCGAGACTTGGCAAATTTTTTACAGAATGTTTTTGGTGGGATATCACTTCTTTTTGACAGGACGTGGACTAATATATAAATATTTAATATTTTTTATTTATTGAGTAGAATACAGTTATATATATAAATATAGAAAATTGAATGCAGTAGAAAGTTGGCTGAGGATGATGATGATTTTGTAAGATCCGATACATACCACCAGTTTTCATCATATTTAGTTTAAGCACCAACCCGCTATCTCTTATAGTTTTCGAGATCCCTTATGGTACTCCAAGGTCTGATGGCCAAAGTGATGGTAATACTCGGCCTTCGGCCTCGCATCCCGCTCATTTTGACGTCGCATGTACTGCGTTGTCATATTTCTCATAAAAACGCTAATTTGGCTGTACTCTTACGTTTTCTCATCAGGGTCACCAGGTAGTCCAGATCTTCCATAAATCTTGTTTTGATAATTTTTCCTTTATGTGGGCGCTAAAATCTACCTCTGTACCAAATTTCAGCTCTCTAGGTGTATGGGAAGTACTAGTTCTATTTTGATGATCAGTGAGTGAGTCAGTGTCGAAAATGCGAAACTTTGCATTAGCATAACTTCGGAACTAATTGATCTACCAACTTGAAATTCTGGATTTCAAGTGTGTTATTACGAATTTCTAGACGACGAAAATTTTAGCGTTTTAATCCTATCCAGAGGTTCTCAAATAGGGGGCTGAAAATGCGGCGAAATGGTTCCAGTAAAGGATGGTACGGCAGTTTGCTTCGCGCTCGACTTGGCGGGGGCACTACCGTGCCCCCAGATAAGCACTGATTTATTAATTTATCTGTCACGGTTACAACGCAAAAAGCAACGCAAAATCACAATCTTGAGTTTTGAAAACCAAGACCAATGTAAATTAAGCGGAATAAATTCCTGAAATAAATAAATAGTAATGAAATCTTAACAATGAACAATATAAATTTTTGGACCTTTCCATTGACAGATAAAATAAAATCTTTGATTCGGCTCAAACTAATTCCATAATCTACAAAAATACTTTAGCACCTGTGACATACATTTAAGCTTTATGATCTTGAATAATATTTAAGCTGTAATTTATTTGCCAAAAAATTGTGGCATTGGTATAATTTATTTGAATTGAGGTTACGCGTGTCTAAGATTGCACATTTTATTGATAAGTTTCCGCTTTTCAAGTAATAATTAAATGATAAGATTACTTACCCTTACTTGTAACACAATATGTATACCGCAATAATTGTCGCTAACCAAACTACCGAATCGATTGAACTGTTATCAAAATCGATATTACTATATATTTTATTTATACAAGACGTTTTAAGTCCCCACGTTACTGTTAAAAAATGTATATTGTAAATTGCATAACATATTAATTTGCTATTCGTTAAAGGGCCATCAAAGAGCCTTTCTGGATAAGAAAGGTACAAGACCGTCATTTATGGCACCTAGGTAAGGAAGCCTAGCACCCAGCAGTGTTTCGACAAGGGCTGAAGATGATGATTAATTTGCATCTTATCTACAACATGAAGGTTTAGAGTTGGTTGACAAGCAAAATATTTCCATGCAATCATCCACTGGCTCATCTTATTGCAGACTTATGTACATCAAACCTATATGATATATATTTTTACGTGGGATAGGTTTGCGTTTGAATACGGCCTGCCTGATTTTAAGCATTGTTGCAGCCTAGGGTGTGACACGCTTACCTAGAAGATACCTATTATGATTTGAAGTCCCCTGGATTGTTGTTCGCAGGAAACACAGCTTCACGTAAAATGTTCCACAGCTTTTCCGTCCAGACAAAAAACGTAGAGGCAAAACGCTGTGCACTAAACTAAGGCTACAAGATATTTTGATCGATAACTAATATATGATATATTCTTCTTCTTCTTATCGAATGAGAGTGGCCAACTCTGGCGTCGAGAGTTCATCAAGCCGCCCTAAGGGCCTCTAACTTGGCCTCGCGACTGCCGTTTTCGACAAACAGCCGGAACCTATAATTTAACGTGTCATCTGACCGACGGATATTTTGATATTTTTTATTCTTATTGATTGGTGCAAAGCGGTTGTTGACCGAGATTGATGGAGGGAGTTGCGGGAGACCTTTGTCTAGAAGTTAGGTAAATAAAAAAAAGCTAAATATTTACAAATTATTTTACACGAATATCTTTGCTTCCAGTATCAGCCTGGATCCTCTCCCGCCGCCCAACCCTCTCCGAAGCCACGTACCAGCACGTAGTAAGCATTTTGAACTCAGTCCCGAATGCTAACTCTGTGTACTTAGAGAGAGTGGAGCAAAGAGAGGACAAATGTAACTTCCACTGGACGGCGCACGTGCAGGCTGTTACTGCTCCCAGCATTGAGGATGATGATGATCACGTTGAATAAAAGAATTCAATGAGTAAATGAGTTATTTATTTACCCGGCCATTTTAGTAGGAACCATTGTTAGAATCTTACTTTTGTATTAATATAGTATTACTGTCAAAGTATGTCTGTGAATTTATAAAAAAAAGTCTTTATTTTCAGGCAAAAACATATCACATTTAAATTACAAATTTCTGATGAAACTTAAACTAGATAAAATAAAATAATATTAAATACTTGTTTTAATTAAAACAAATATTTGTTCGTTCGTTCCTCTTTAACAACACAACAACAGTAACAAATTTAGTATGGTGGTAGTGTAGGTAAAGTCTCGAAATTGCCAGCCTATTTACTGCCCCGTTACAATGCGATTGAAGCCACGGGCTCATAAATACCTATGTATATAGGTAACTAATATGCGTCGGCATGAATTATCTAAAGAATAACTTCTTGTTCAACACTCGTCCTGGCCTTGCGCAGAACAAATGATGCTTCATAAAGTAAATTACTTGAAATGTAAAAAAAATGTTGAAAAAAATTAGTTAGGTACTTTTGACTGGCCTGTTAGCTTAGTTGGTAGTGGCTCTGCCTTCTAATCTAGAGGTTGCGGGTTCGATTCCCACATAACACAATATATATATATATCAACAACAAAACATAGTGTATGCTATCTAGTGCAAGGTCACCACAAACACGCCCATTTATTCCTCGTCAAAGTCGCAGTATAAAGATGTACTTCCTCCCAATCTGCATGCAATTGCCATGTCTGCAACACTCCGCTACTTTGTAAGGGGGCTCTGATTGGATAATTACCTGGTGGGCTGGGACCTGCGACGTAAAAACTAGGATGCTACATACATAGAGTAAATAAATAATGTTCTCAGTGTGAAGTCCCATCTCCGCATATTTTTTTTGTACTAAAATCGGTTTGCACTTGGGAAACAAAAAACTGGGGTAATTATTTGTAAAGTTTTTTGCATAGTTCAATTTTTTAAGCAATATCAGCCAAAAAATATTTTGTTTATTATAATTTTACATACTTACATACATATATAGGGCTTTTCGAGAAAATAATTACATTAAAAAATTCTAAGCCTTGTGTTTTTAAACTATAGCCATCAACAATCAAAAGCATTTTACTAGATTAGTTAAATCACCAGCCGATTTTAAAAAAATAGCGATTTTTAATGAAAGAAATAAATTATATTATTAAATTTTTCATGAAAATCCTTCAAATTTTGGCTACGCGTAGCTCAAAACATAATTGTTTTTCGTGTTAAATCAGTTATATGTAGTTAAGTAGCTTCAAGTTTGAAACATTTGTAGCATCTATAATATACTATCTGTATTATGTATTACCTCCCAGGGTGGCTCCCGCATTCGTTCTTTTATCTTGCTTCTGAACAGACAGAATTTTGCTATTTTACATAGTTTCCTAGCCTCATAAAGTTTATTTTGTCTTTGTTAGTAAAAATGATATTTTACACAATAGTGTGTATGATATTACAATGGTGTTACAATGTGCAAAGTCAGAACGCTACGTCTATTTATACTTTAGTTGGTGACTGCCCAGAGGTCAAGTTACAGGAAAGTTTAGATTATACCAGAGTAAGTTACATATTTTACTATATTTTATTTACTTTTTTTACATCATAACCATAACTAATTTTATAAACACCTGTAGGTATATATACACTATCTACCGACTTCTTTGTGATGGATTTGAATGAAACTTACACAGCACCCTAAGTTAAAACATCCATACGTATATACGGTATAGTAAAATACATTTTCCTGAAAAAGTCAGAAAAAAAACATAAATTAAACATCTTTTGCGTATATTGTAGTTGTAGTTAAATAAACACAAACATATTTTGATTTGATTTGATCCAAAAATAGATTGTTTACAGTGATTATGGTTTTACACGAATAATGCCAATTAGCTAATCGAAAGACATTTCGCATCTTATCAAATCATACGACCTCATAATGCAATTATTTAGGACACACCTTTGCGATTATCTTGTTTGAGTGTCTTTCGTTGTTTTTTTTTATCTCATACTTTTGTTATCATCATCATCAGTTTTATTGCAAAATATTGCATAATATTTTAATTTGATGTTAGATGATTTGACCATGAGTTCGACATACGCCTATTAAAGTTACAGCAATACTCCGAGTTGTAAAGTTCCTACACATTATTTAGATGAAACTTTATGTAAAAAAAAATCTGGAGAAATCGCTTAAGGCTATAAAGCCGCCCATATGTACGTCATTATATAAAAAAAATAGAAGAAAGAAATAAATCTTTATTGAGCTTGTTCTTCGTGTTATATTTACTACAATGTAACACTCATTGGTTAGTGAAATACTTCGTAAGAAGAGAATACTTTTAAAAGCCATCTTGTCGTTTTCAGTTTTCAGGCCACTGGTACAACGTAGCAAGCTACGCAAGCGACGACCGCGCCATCAACGACTGCGCTACACTGGAGTTTCAGGAAGATAACCTCGGTTACACGTTGAGAGAGACCTATGTCCAGCCAGACGTAGACGGAGGGAACAGGACACAGAAGACTTACTTTGCAAGAGTAGACCCCACTTTTGATGCTGGGAATAGAGCCAAGTTTGTTGTTAGTTATGAGAGTGGAGGTAAGTCTTCTTCTTATCGAATGAGATTGGCCAGTGGTGCCGAGAGTTTATCAAACCACCCTATGGGCCTCTGATATGGCTTAACGACTGTCGTACTAGACTAACAGCCGTGGTAAGTGTGAAGTTATTATTTCAACTGTCACCAATAAACAAAAATGCTCTTTTTTTCATTTACTTCTATGTTGATCTTGCGAAGTCAAACCATGTCGAACCTTGCCAAGTTGCATTGAAATCAGTTTAACCGTTTAAGACATGCGTTTTCCGTGGAAGGACCTGGGCACCCACCACTATATATCTGCCCAAGAGAACTCCCCTAACGAATTAATATTCTGCGAGGGAGTCACGGCCCTCAGTCATGAGGAAATACGACTTAAAGAGAGAGAAAACCGTTGAAGAGAGAAGAACGGGAATATATACTTTAACTCTTATGCGTACTTATGTATTAAACACCTACAACAATACAAAGTATACAAAACAAAGATAACAAATTTTCAACTAATTCAGTGTTAACAAAATTATTTTTGTTTCAGACAATGTGATGCAATATCCATTTGTAATATTGAACAGTGATTACGACAACTACGCTATCACCTACACCTGCAAGAACATGGGAAGGAAGGCCAGAATGCATTATGGTAATATTTTATGAATCTAATCATCTATCTTTTCATATAATAAAGCTGAAGAGATTGAATATTTATACACATAATAAAACTGAAGAGGGTCGAAGGTCTTAACATTTAAGATATTTAAAAAAAATGATTGGAGACACTTGGAATTGAGCAGAACACGTTGCAACAATTTCTAGAAATTTTGTGTGTTTATCTATGTCTCTGTTTAATTCAACGCTCATCATGCAAAAACGGCTGATCGGATCATCATGATTTTTGGTATATAGGTAGTATGAGGTTTTTGGAGTGTTATAGGTTATTTTTATCCCGAAATAATACTAAGCCGCGGGCATCCATTAGTACATTATAATTTCAAGAATCTTCTAATTAACTAAAAAAACAATTTTTTAAAAGACCCTAGGGCGGTTTGAAAACTTTGACACCAGAGCTAGCTAACTTTCCTACGAGCTTGCTTAACTATTATTGTTAAGTCTTCAGTGATCTTATAGTATTTTTTATACTACAAGCAACACAGTTCATTGTAGAATAATGTATACATGTTACCATCAGGCACCTTGTTCCATTTATTTAAAACTTTAAACTTACTTTAACCTAAAATATTTCTAAACGTTAAAAAAGGAGTAAAATAAGTTTATTGTAACATGAAACAGAAAAATAGACACATGATAAAAAACAAGAGTACAATATAAGAAGTTTCATGTCACAACCCGGCCCCAACTCGGCATGTGCTGATGTCATGATGATATGCTGCATGATATGTCATAACATTAACTTAATACATTAACAAATTAAGTAAATGATATGACATATCTCCATACGTGACGTCACTCGCAGGTCCCAACGGAAGACCAGCGCTGGATGCTTGCATTCAGCACATGCCGTGTTTGGGCCGGGTTGTGACATGAAACTTCTTATATTTCAAGAGATGCTAAGTTTCAAGTTTTGTTATTCTCTCTTTTACAGTATTCGCCTGGGTTCTAACTCGCAGCAAGGAGAAATTAGACGGCCAAAACTTGAAGAAAGTGGAAGATGCTCTTTCTAAATACGCTGAACTGGTTGAGAAAAGAAAATCCTTTGTTTTTAAAGATTTCAGCGAAAACAGCTGTGCTTTCAATATTAAACGGGAGATAGATTCGTTTTCTAGTAACTTTTGGTGATTATTTTTGTTTAATTTTTAATACATCTTTTACATAAGATATTGAATCAGGCGTTACTTTGCGGAAATCCATTGTTACTGAAACTCTGGAGAAATATGTAGTGTTTTTGCGGTGTTGGGAAGATCTTGAGATCCACGGAGGCCACGTTGGTTAGGAGGTGAGGTGTGGCGGTGGTATATGGAGGAACACACCTAAAAACCATCAAGTTTGTTGTTTGATGTCGGTTAAGGAGCAGTCGCAGCGGTAAAACACTACATATTTCTCCAGAGTTTCAGTAACATCTTTTACAATCATTTTTTTTCAACTTGATTATTTTTTGTTTAATTTTTATTACATTCCTTTTTTTAACTTTAACATTAATTTGTTAATTCCGTTTTCCCTTATAATTTAATCTAAGTAGTTCCAAAAAAACCCCTTTGCGTAATCTACATTTATTACATCCTGTCATAAGGTTAATTTTCAATGTTAATTTATCATTGGTAACAATTTGGAAACAAATTGGATAGAAGAAAACAAATTTTGAACAAAAAGAACGGACTGCATATTTTCAAAGTCCTCGTCTTATTTAAACTTCGTTTTGTAATAAGGCCCAATGTTTGCATAAAAGTATCATAAAATATACTGTGATGAAGAATATAACCAACTGTTGATTTAATAAATAAACTATTTGAATTGTATGTGGTAGTTTAACTTGAGATCCTGTAAAAAAGATCTTACTTCGTTTTAGCACAGTCACGAAAACCAGCTTATCTGTAGTCATGTATATCACAGAACATACGAGTAAATTTCATCTGCCAACATGCACTTGGCTTCTATATATACATAATATAATAAAGCTGAAGAATTTCTAAAATAGAAGATATAAGAAAAATAAATTGGGTTCCTATACTTTAAATCGATACTAAAACACATTTCAGCAATTTTTATAATTTTCATCTGGTTCTCTGTTTATATGTGTATCTGTTTGTTTGTTTATTTAAACGCTCGGCTCGAAACGGCTGAACGGGTCATCATGATTTATGGTATGTAGATAGTAAAAGGTCTTAGAAGTGTCATAGGCTACTTTATAACTCAAAATAATGCGAGCGTAGCCGCGGGCGTCCACTTGTATCGTATAATCTTGTGAGGTATTCAATCTCCTAGCAGTTAAGGAGGGTTGATTATAAAAAAAAGAATCTCATTTTTATTGCCTGCTGAGTAATTGTTTGAGTCGAGGTTCTCTATTGATGAAGTCTGCTCAAAATTGATACAGTTGGCATATCCAAAGAGAAAAGCCTGTGCCCAGCAGTGGGCTAAGAAAGGCTTTGGATATTTATGGTAATGTTTAATATCAACTAAGTTAGGTACTTGCCGGTTAAAAATCAAATTCAATGTTACAAAAATTATAATTTATTAGTAACTACACAAATTTTAGATACCACAAATCCATTTTGATCGATCACACAGACCAGATAGCTACATGATGGAATGTAAAAAAACGACAAGCAATATTTATTTAAAGAAATATTTATTCGTCTTTGACGTTATCAGTTGTTATTCGAGTGAAATTACGACTAACTTAAATTAATTAAAGTAAATCAATACTGGAGTGCAAGATTCTGAAGAAACTAGTTCTTATTTTAATGTTGTTACGACCATAAGGTCGTGTTTTTTTAATGTTTGGCGGGTTCTTTAACTGTGCTAGTGGTGTCAAACTTGCAAGCTTCCTCTGAGAAGTCGGTGGTGACGAGTTTGGTCGAGTCAATGTCTTTGGAGTGTTCTTTCAGGAAGTTGTCGACTGCCTTCTTAGCATCGCCTTCTAGCTTCTTTGTACGGGACAGGATCCACATGTTCTCTGGAAAAATATAGACAAAATGTTAATATTATTTATGCAGTCGGTAAGCCTTGTCAGAGGCCCATAGGGCGGCTTGATAGAATCTTGACACCAGAGTTGGCCACTCTCATTCGGTAAGAAGAAAATTAATGTATCTGTACCTACGCTTGCAGAGGATCTATGTATTCAGCTATTTGAGTCATTTGAGTCTGTTTTAGATATCATCGGCCGGTCGTGTATCATTGGCTAAGCCGTTAAAAAAACTTAAATCACGGGCAAGTTATGTACCTACATACATACTTTATTGTAATACTGCGGGTATCACGATGTGACATCGACTTACGTAAAATAAGACTTAAAAAAGAAACAAAAATAATTTATTTGTGTGCAGAAAGCCGTTCCAAAGACAATAATAAAATTGCGTGCTATTTTTAAAACACCACATACATTGAAATATTAGAATTTAATTAAAAAAATATGTCATTAAATTCTAATGCTCTAAGACGTTTATCACACGATAACAGTATATGATATAACATATACTTTGATTAGGTAACTATTAATCTATCTACTTCTAAACATTATTTCGATAAAATAGGTACAGCTTAGATTTAAAATCTTTAACTTCAAATCCGGGTTCTTATCTGTCTACCTGATTTACTTTTTACTTACGCCAAATATTTTGTTAGTGAGTCCAGCGTTTATCTCTTTATCAGTAAAAAAATACTATATGATATAGTAAACATATGTATAAATTTGTAACAAATGTGAGTTGAATAATGCTGTTTCCTGTTACAATGAAAATGCATTAATTTTATTTTTTTCGAGTAAGTAGTGATGTCATTGGAATGCTGCAGTCTAATGTAACGCGCTCTCTATAAAGATATATATTTTATCAAGGTTTCAAAACTCCGTTTTCCAAAAAAATTCGGAACAAAACGGTTTGTACGTAAGCACAAAAAATCTCGAAAAAAATATCAATTTCTTACCGATTACTGGTGATTATAAGATATTTTTTTTCATATGCCTTACAAACAATGATATATTTTTTAGTTTTTCTTTAGTAAGTAGAGTACCATAAAATGAATATTTATGAATAAGTTATATAGATTTAGACTTTTATAAAATATTATATAAAATTTGTATATCTAAAGCCACTTTATTGAATCATCATTATTATCACACCTATCAAGCGTGTGTTAAAAGAATCGATGGAAACATATAACTGATAAGATTAGGTATATTCACGAATTTTTGTAACAATATAGCACCGCATGGATTGTAACGTGATATTTAAAATGTAAGATTACTTTTTATTTTACTTTTTATAGGTTTATTCACAAAAGAGGCCAATAAAAGCAGGTAATACTTTCTTCTAAGGGAGGCCTATGCTCAGCAGTGTGCGATAACAGACTGATGATGGTTGCTTCGTTTCAGAGTGACTCTGTTCTTGAAAGTTTTCAAACATCTCTAAGGACCAACATTTTAAAAAAACTAGTCTAAATGAAATCACTGTAGAGGGTTCAGGATTTGGAAGTACTTACTTTATTTTCATCGACTGCTTTACTACTTTGACAAGCAGAAGGAAAGTTTTCATTCATTCATTGTATAAAGACTTACTTTGTGGTAATCATTTTCTCCTTTTGCGTATCATAAAGACTAATAAATACAAACCAATGGAAAAAATGTGTACCTAACGCCTGAAAGAAAAATGTAATTACCTAATTGTTAATATACCTTAATGTCTGGAACGAGATGGCAATTATACCGCGACACAGGTTCGCCTAGTGCGGTGTTTATAGTGCATGTATGTATAGTTTTAGTATGTTTTTGGAGCAATAAACGAAATTTTTATTTATATTTATTTATTTATTCAAAATTTAGGAGCTCGGCCCTTGTAGGTGGATTACGAGTCATTTAAAAAGGGCCCTAAATTATAATAATTCTTATATATTATACTTATTGCACAACTGCTGGTACATGGCAGTACCTCATTGTAAGCATTGTAAGTATTGTGCAATAAATAAAATGTGAACATAAAGATTTCTAAAGGTTCTTACCGTCATGTGACTTCTTCTTGTCATCGAACTTGCAGTTGTAAGCGATGGCATAGTTGGCGTAGTCAGTGGCTACCACGTTTAATGGCTGCTCCCTGGAAATCTCTGGAATAAGTAGAACTTGATTAAGACGGGGTACTATGTGAAATCGATATTTCATAAAAATCAAATAAAATAGAAGTATATAAGATAGAGCTACATTTTTTTCAGTTTTTATTATTTTGATTCAGTGTTAAGACAATAAAAAACGCCAAAACACGATTACGTATACTTCGCTCGATAGTTTTATTTTTGAAAAATAATTGTTTTGAAATATTTTTCACCTTTTTTTTTCAAAAGTAGTACAGAAATTTAAACCAATTTAATTATATCTAAAAGATAATGTTATTATTTAGAGGAGTAGAAAACCATAAATAGAATATTCTAAATTGGTGATATATATGAATTTATTTCGTCAAAAACGTCTGCAAAACTGCTCAAATTGTGCAAATTTTTTTGTGTGTGGACAAGACTCGTCGGCCGGAGCTATGCGCGCGATGCTCGCCCTTGTTTTCATGTTAATACATGAAAGCAAGGGCGAAAAAGCAACTGTAGGCATTTTTCCAAATGCAAAGCGTTTTCGCGTGAAATATCGTGGCCTAAAATCCAGCCCCCTTAGACAAGAGGCGAATTTTAGTAAGCGTACTGACGCTCACTTATGGAATAGAAAGACCAATGTATGGGAGTGACGTAATATTTCCCCCGTGGAGAGCGTCGCGATGTCAATTTTGAGATTATTTTTTTAGAATTTTAAGATTATTTTTATATTCTCAATTTTAAGAATTAAGAAAACAGCACAACAATATTAATTAAATTAACAACTATATACTTATTCTGAAATCTATACAACCTTACAAATAATATGCTTAACTTAAATAGACCAAAGAAAAGAAAAAAAGGAAAGAAAACTATAATAAATCTCACCTCCGAAGTTAAGGCTGACCAGCAGCTTGCCCGCATTGTTCGCGTCAGGCGCAAACTTGGCGGTACCAGTCACCGTGGCCTGCACCTTGTTTACCACGTGCTTATTGGTCACCTTGACAACGTTACCATCCAGAACATACTCCGCTGAAGCACACTTGCCGTTCTTTTCCGCTTCTGTCGGGAATTTTTGGATCTCGTACCAGGTTCCTTGGTACTGGAATTTTGGGAAAGGTTTGGTTATTTATGCGTTTTTGATGATCAATAAAAAAACAATCAGAGATCTCAACAATACCACCAATACAATAATTCACCTTTCTGTTACAGATCCCGTTATACGTTTTAATGTGAGAAATAAAATAAAATAAATAAATCACTTAAAATTTTACAATAGTTTGCTAGCAATAACCAAATAAACCTATGTAAGTTGTTTATTGTGAGAAAACGTGATCGTTTTTTGGATATGTAGATGTCTTCAGATATTTTTGATGTTAGGTCGACGCGGTCAGTCCTTGGATGGATGACCGAAAAGTGGCATTCCATTTTGGGCGCTTCCGTGGGTCGGATAACACGTTATATTGTAGGTCCCGGCTGTTTGTCTAGTACGGCAGTCGTTAATTAAATTAAATAAACTCTCGACACCAGAGTTGGCCACTCTCGTTCACAAGACAAGAAGAAGATGTTATATATCATCACTCAATCTTTCGTGAAAAAAGGTTCCACGGTATTAATTTAAAGCTTTATAGGTAAAGTTAAAGTAGTCTGTAATACGCATCCTATCTTTAAAAGTGATTTACTTTTATTTTAGCAAGCAAATGTGAATCTATTATCCCATAAAACAGGTGACTCGCTACGCCATATAGAACTTGTTTATCCATTTGAGTTCCAATTTACCAATTGATTAACAAAACGTTTTTCGCTAAATTGCGCCAATTTTTCAATAGCGACGTCTATTGACAAGTTACGGTCGTCTGAGCTTCCTAATGATCGGTTTTGAATCGATTCAACAACTCGTAATCGAATGAGTCATTCTAGTAACTCATCCATGAAGGTTTCATCAATCGAGAATGCACTTTAACGGGTGCATTTTTTGTAAAGGAAATAGGTTCAGGTTTGTCCACGCATAACATTTTTTTTATCATAATTGAATCAACTAACATTTTACTAGACGTTAAGGTGGTTCTTTGTTTGAGTAAAATAGTAAGAAAATGCTAAAATAAATTTTGTAATGTACGACGCCAATTCAAGTATCAATAAATATTTTATTCAATGGTGATTGTGTTTTTAATAAATTGACCGCATACTCATATAAAAATAAGTACATTATCTTGATTGATATTTAATTTATTATGTAAAGTCAGTTATTGTTTAGATCCCATTTTTTATAAAATTATATATTAAAACATCGCTTTTATTCAATATGGTGTGAATAAGACTATTTTGGGCAGTGTCTACAACGTATGTGTCCGTGAATATAATAATCTTCAAAGCGAGAGTGAATCGATTCTTATCGGGTAAGCACGCTCCATCTTAGGCCATAGCCTTACTTGCTATCAAGTAAACTATGGCCAAGTGCAAGCCCGTTATAGTTAAAAAAAGAATAGAACGACAAACATATCTACAAATAAACACCTACTAAGCTTTTTTTTGTTGTTCCGTCTATACTTCCTCCGACAATGAATGTCAGAGACATTGTTAGACTAAACATATTGCTTGCGCTGTTTACTTTGTTTATTTACTACCTACTAAGCTAAGATTTGAGACCATAACATCCAAAGATCAAAATTACTTAAGGCACAGTTCAAGCCATCTGTTTGCAAAACTAATTAAGTAAACAATAAGTCATTAAACTTTGAACAAAGTTTGATGACATTTAAAATTATACCCAAACGTTATGTCCTTCAATTTTTTAGCACATCTATTTGTCCATCGCTATGTATATACAAATTCGTGTCGGTTTTATACTACTTTTTGATATTATGTCATTTTTCTATCGGACTTTGCGTTAAAATAGCATTTTAACAAATTAATAACAATCAAATTCCTATGCTATAAACAGTTGTTTTTCACAGGTTCACTAATGGGCAATTTATAAGGTTCATTTAGTTTCACCTACTAGGTAACATCTCTTCAGCACAGCTTAGCTAGAGCGCGAGAGAAGTTACTTAGAGCGTTCTTGCGTGTTAATACCAACCACAGAATTAAAGCCACCGTAATAGGGTTAGAAGACTAGACATTAGGCACAGACTACAGGTGTAAATTGGATCGCAAAATCGTAGGTATGTGAACTTTATACCACACCTTATAATCGTCATAGTTAAATATGTTTGATTGCTACCCTCTTTGGCGAATTTCGATTAGATTAGGATTAACTTTATCAAAAAAAACCACTTCTAGCTGGCTTATGTTATCAAGAACTTAATATCAAAAATATTTATTGGATTGCTTTTGCCTATACTTCACATTTTTTTACATGAAAGTTCAATAAAAATTATGTTCCAATATTCGAATATGAATTCGGTACTTAACCGAATTCATAAAATTTATTGACGTCAAACATTTTTCCTAGCCTACTACCTATATACCTACCTAAATTAAATACTATTTTTAAGATATTGAATCAGGCGTTACTTTGCGGATCTATCTATCTATTGTAAATGAAACTCTGAAGATATATGTAGGTATATCTGTCCGGAATTATTGAATTCGCAGTGGAAAAACAAATACATTATTTTCTCCAGAATTTCACAAAAAATATTCTAATTTTTTGAAACACACACACATCCGCAAGGTAGCGTGTACTAAAAAGGTTCCAAGGTTTCAACTCTAGGGCATCAACAGATTAAAATGTAACGTTTTGAAAGATAAGGAGTAAGCTAAAAATGATAACACCGGCTGATAAATGAATTTCGGACACACTCAACTGTCACCTCAGTATTTATCTGCCGATAAAGAAAATAGTGTTTATATTATTTAGGCATGTTTGGTCTATAGAAAAATAACCATTAGATCTTTATTCTTATATAAATAAGACTCTATCATACGACGATTAGTATAGTAATATTTAAATTATTATACTAATATTAGTATAATAATTTAAATATAGGACTATATTTAAATTATTATATTTTTATACGATTATTTTTGGATTAAACATCATCTTTGAAATGTATTTTGCTACGAACAAACCTTTGAGAAATTCAGATATATAATATTATTAGATATTTCCCGATACCGATAAGACCAAACAAAAAATCGAAGATTACGAGATAAATCTCTTTGTTTTTTCTTGTTTTGATAATATTTAGCAAATACATATGTATGTACATACAGCATTTTTAGCAGTTACGTGCTGTTGTTATACATTATCCTTCTGGAACTGGTAAGCATAAATAAATATACATACACAAACGAAATATACAGAACGAATCTATACTATTATACTATAATATTATAAAGCTGAAGAGTTTGTTTGAACGCGCTAATATCAGGAACTACTGGTGCGGATTGAAAAATTATTTTTGTGTTAAATAGACCATTTATCGAGGAAAGCTTTAGGCTATATAACATCACGCTGCAACTAATAGGAGCGAAGAAACAATGGAAAATGTGGGGAAAAAACGGGGAAAATTATTCATCTTTGAGGGCTTCCGTTGCGTGAGCTGCGAAAACGGTTTAAGTCGTGGGTAACAGTTATAATTTATAAAGCTGAAGAGGTTGTTTGCAAAAATAAATACGATGCCCAAAATAACTATTCCACGCGGACGAAGTCGCGCGCACAGCTAGTGTTTAATAAGTCTAAAAATCTCCATAGCAAAAACAGCATTCAACCGGAAGAAACATTTACTAAAATCCAAAATTGCAAAACACGTAAGAAAACAGCTCATAAAGTCTTACATATGGAGTATTGCTCTTTATGGAAGCGAAACTTGGACCATGACTCAAAGAGATAGAGAACGAATAGAAGCTTTTGAAATGTGGTGCTGGCGGCGGATGGAGAAAATTAGTTGGACAGAAAGACCAATGAAGAAGTGCTGAGCATGGTCCAAGAACACCGTACAATACTGGCAACTATTGAAAACAGAAGAGGGAAGATGGTTGGCCACCTTATACGACATGACGAATTTATAAGAAACATCATGGAAGGAAAATTGGAAGCCCGAAGAGGAAGAGGAAGGCCGAGAAGATCATACATGGACCAAATAAAAGAAAAGGCGGGTGTCATGTCGTATAAGGAGGTCAAGGAATTGGCAGAAGACCGGAAAGGATGGCGCATACTCCACAGACAAGGGCCCGGCCCTTAAATTTATGATGATGATGATGAAAAATCTGGCACCATCACTGATTGCTTGAGACGACCTACCGGCTATCTACCGGCCGGCAAAACAGCTGAGCGTAACCTCAAAAACATACCTATATTTACTACATATTGAAACTATGCACTAATAATTTCTTGAGATTTCACGTTTATACAACTAGCACCATGGATCAAGTTAAAACATTTTTTTTAAATGAAAGGCAATAAAAAGGTAAAATACTTACAGCAGTAACATTAAAGTTGGGCACCGGCATGATATCTGGACATGGGCCTTCATGGGTCACTGACGCCGTCGCCGCCGCAAGAGCAAAGATGAAGAATCGGAACATTTTTGAATATGGAATAGAATTTATGATGAGATGATCACACGTCAGCTGCTGAGAGGCGACTGATAGTTTCAGAGGATGATCTCGTGTTATATAGGCGCTGTATCGCGAAGGCGCGCTGGGGTCAGGGGCAAGCGGTTGAACGGAGTAAGGAGGTAAGCTTGGAAAGTTCTGGAAAATTTTAGTAATCATATGTTTTTTTACTTTCCTGGTATTTTTTTCTTACGCTTGATTGTCAGGCGTCTGAAAAGCCAGGTTGCCGCGATTTCACCAAAGGTAACAAAAAAAATAATTTGGAATTATCGGGTACTACCAGATCAGAACAGTCTCCCAAATATGACTTCTAGAATACAAATTATCTCACATAACACACTATTGGGTGCAATAGATCTCCATAGCTATTACAAACAAACTATAGCATCCAAATCAAAATCCTGCTTTCTTATTTCATTACCAGCCGCAGAGTAGAGTTGTCGATTCAAGAAATCTGAATATTAGACTTTTAATGGTATTTTTTTTTATTCAAGACTCATATTTTGGAACCCGGACCCCCTGAGACCCAGAACTGGTTACATCCAGTGCCAATTTTTGACTGGATTATTAAATAGACAGAATCAAACCGATTGCGAGGATGTTCCGATGCTTCGAGAGTTACAGAGTTCTTCGAGATTTCGAGTAACACCTGGTGGATGAGTATTTAGAATATAATATGTATATATTTAATTTTAGAGCATTGTAGTAATATCTATACTTATAATAAAGCTAAAGAGAAAGACAAATTGTTTGCGTATACTTTAAATCCATAACGGAACAAGTTTCAGTAGTTTTTATATTTTTTGTCTGTTTATCTGTTTGTTTGAACGCTCATCACGGAAAACTGCTGGACGGATCCTCATTATTTTTAGTATGTTGGTAGTATGAGATCTTAGGAGTGTCATAGGGTACTATTTATCCTGAAATAATGCGAGCAAAGCCGCAGGCGTCCAATAGCTTAGAATATATGTATCTAATTTTAGAGTATTGTAGTCGTATTCAAAAAAAGTAAGTTTGTATGAGAGTGGCCAACTCTGGTGAGTTTTCGAACCTCTGACATGACTTAGCGACTGCCATACAAGTCTGTAAAACAAGCCGGTGCATAAACGGTATCTGTTTTAAACATGAAATAGACACATATTTAGCTGTCGAATCGAGTATAAAATCATATTATTTTTTAGTACCGTTGTAAGTAGAAGATATAGGAGCGTAGAGTAGAGGCCACCAGTTGGTGATACATCTAACATCACAACCTGGTACTTTCACATACAATGGCTCTTAACTCCTCCTTAAGCCATAATTATAAGTCGTGTCGAAAAACCAGCGTATGCTTACTTACGCAATAAAAATATATTTTTTTTTTTTTTTTTTTTAGTATTTAACCGAGTTAAATTTACCAATTAAAAAAAACAAAAAAATCATAAATTAATGTTAATTATTTCCCTAATGTTAATTAGTTTTCCCCATTAATCTGATAACAAACCATTAATAGATTTAAACACTTGAAACCTTCGATTTATCTATGAGCAAGAAGAGTCATTGATAAGTACCCAGTACCGTGCCTTTTCCAAACAAACCTTCAAGCACAAAGGGCGTGTTAAATCAGCTGAAACCAATCTATCAGATAGCTAACTGGTGCATGCAGCGCCTTTGTGATATTGTAGGTACCTATCTGCATCTAGGAAAAACTGTAATCGGTAGATATTTAGTTTTCCGTGCTCGAAAATTGAAAAAACTTGATAAATAGGCATGTAATACATTCTTTAAGAAAGGTCAGTTGATTTTTGTTCCGTGTTTAAATCATATAGTATATGAATTAACAAATCAACAAAATTTAATGAAAAATACCTTTATGTCTGTCTGAGTAAACACTCAGGCAAAATACTTAAGTTCGGTTACTTAAATACGTGGTATATCGCCTAATACAATTTCTAAGTCATGCGATTAAACACTCGTACGTTATCACAAGATATAGCTATGCAAAAGTCCAAGTTGCATTTGTTAGAATTTGTTCAATATTTTGGTATTGAGTGGTTCTTTGTGTAAAATAAATGTCCATAAACAAGTTAATACAATCGACTAAAAACATTTTCATGTCTAGTCAACCTATGTTTGTATTTATATATATATTAAACCTACCTCACTGAATGTACATACAGTGATGATGTACCGAACAATTTAATATAAAATTGCTCCTTGCTAAGTGGTCTTACAAAAGTTAACTAATTTTAAAACGGTTCTGTCATTGCCAATTGAAAATTACCAATTTACCTACTACCACAGGGTGCTTAGTTTAGCAAAATGAACTAGGAAAGTAACCCTTAATTATTTTCATTATGGTTTAGATTTGTTTAAAAGATTCTATCGACTTACGATAGTAAATGACTGCTTCGCACATTGAAAAACACGTGACAAAACTACGGTAGTTTGTTGATAATAAATTTGTGAGTGGAGGCGTAAGTGCTAATTATGCGATTTTTCGAGGAATGAAACGTAAATATTGACAAGGATGTAAAAAAAAAGCACAAAAGGTGTCTTAATATTTATCCATCTATTTTGAGAAACCCGTACCGTAACGTAGCTTTATTTGTAAGTCAGTTCCATTTCAGCACATATCTACTTTGGACGCTTGCACAGGTTACCTACATTTTATACACGGCAAGCAAATACCATCTGTGAATTCGGAAGGTCTGAACGTCCGAAAACTTTTTTAAACTATCTCTTGTCTTTATATTATTAAAATAACATTGTACTCAATGATTACTACATAGTAATGTACTAAGAATTCTAACTTATATATAAATATTTTATGTAGGTAAGTACGTCTAAACTCGTGACTCAACTAAAGTCAACTTATATCCTGATTAGGTATTGTGAACGTATTACATTTTCTACAAAGAGATACATCGCAACAAATTGAAAGAAATTGTCACGCGCACGAGTGAGATCATTCAATCACAATGCGAAAGTACGTTTTTTTGTTTGTTTTTCTTCCTCAAGACGCGGCAAAGTCACAGATTATCACAATTTTTTATGGGAATATAAAAAGATTCCACTATATACTTTCCCGGTACATTGCGAGCAAAGCCGGGAGGGAGCATCTAATTTAGTGTTTTTATGATTTTAAAATGTATTAGAATATAATTCATTCTTCTGGCATTTCCGATTGTTTTGTATTGGTACCATTTCTGTAGGTTTTCATTGCCAAGAGATCGCCCTGTAAGTAGAAATAGTATCTTCTAGAACCTACAAGTACCTAACAATTTTATATGACTCACAGAAAAACAATGTTATATATTTTTCTTTAGTACGGTACAGTTTCCACTATTATTAGCTGGTGAGGATTGAAATAGTGAATGGGTTTTTTCTGGGTACATTTGCTACTGAATCAGGCAAGGTTAAATCAAATAAACAATACAAATATGATCCACAAAATGATTTAATTATTATAATTTTTTTGATTAATTTATTTGTTTTGTTTGTCTTATAATTTGTATCAAATAATCTGATATGAATAAATGACTATGACTATCATCCCAGACCACAATGTTGCTTAGGATAGTATCGCTTCAGGTGACCAGTTGATCTTATTTTATAAGCCTGAAGTTGACTTCCCTATGCACAGAAGAGGAAAACGAATAAAACTTGTCTTCAATTCACAATACGTCCCAAGACCCCCACTCCCAAAAATGAAGCAAAACATATCAGACGCATGGAAAGTTTAAAGGAAGAGAACGATCACCGCTTCAATTGAGTAAATGCCTCCCGCGATACTTGGCAACAGAATTACATCAGAGTAGGTACCTATTTTATGCTTCTCGAACGTTTATCTTTGTATTTTATTGGATTCTGCTGGAAGGGTTGAGGTTTTTTTATTCATTGGCTGTCACGAATTAGCATTCGATTTTCAGCATCAATATATTGAATTAACAAACATGTAAAATAGATAAAAAGTTAACTCAATTTAATTAATACTAGTTAAAGTAGTTAGAAAGGATACTACAATAATTAACCTAGTTTAAATAAGAAAATATTGTTCTAGTTTTAAGTTTATGTTTTTTTAAGTTACTTTTAAGTTTAGCTACGCTATAACTCCCTCGTAAAAAGGGTATATGTAAATTTTACATACATTGACAAATGAAAGAATTGAATTGATCTTAATTACACTATAATGGAACTGGCTCTCAAATAATGCGGCCAGAATAAGCTCTTTACAAAATAAGCTATTCTTTCTAATGATTAAACCTTATTTGCACGCCACTTTCACCTTCACATAACAATGCAATCTATATAACCTTTAAACTAACCTTTGATATGATTTGTCCGGTTATTTCCCGTAGCACTTGCAACATAATTTAAGTTTTTCTTTTTTACTTTTTCATTTGTTTAAAATATTTTCTTGGCTATAGTATATAAGGTATCTGTTCTTTGTTTTAGTATTGCTTATGTGTTAAATTCAATTAATTATAAGTGTACGATTCGGCATAGCTGTAAAGTGCACTTATTGAAATGGTATAAATAAATAAATAATGATGCTTAATGAGCATATTGGCGCAAACCCTCATGGGGACATATTTAGTTTGAGTAAACTTTACTTGGAGTAAACTATTGGGACAATGTTTAAATAAAAAAAAAAAAAAAATATCCTGGGACATTGCACACAGCGCCATCTAGCCCCACACTAAGCAAACGCTTGTGTCGTGGGTACTAGATAACGGATATAATACTTATATACTTTTCTTTTGTAAATACATACTTATTATACATACAAAAAGGTTTACAGTAGGTATTGTAAAAAAGCGTGCTGTCGTGTATCAACTGTACCTACATAACAATATCATTTAATCGTATGCGTTTACCAGTGTTAAGCAAAGGTCGACGCGGTTAGTTCCTGGATAGGTGACCGAAAAGTGGCATTCCATTTTGGGCGCTTCCGTGGGTCGGGTGACATGTTAAATTTTAGGTCTCGGCTATTTTTCTAGCAAGGCAGTCATAAAGCCATGTCAGAGCCCCTTAGGGCGGCTTGATTAACTCTCGACACCAGAGTTAGCCACTCTCATTCGATAAAAAGAAGGTTTAATCAAACGTCCTAGTACAATGGATGGATGACACACAAGTGATAATTATTTGTTTTATCGCATAGAGAGAATCGCATAAGGAAAATGGTGAATAGGTTCTTGCAATTGGAGTTCATGTTTGCCAAAGCTGTTGTAATTTTCTTAAGTGTCCGAGGGGGAGTTTTGTAATCTAATAATAAAAAAATACTGTACCTTTATAGTGTATGTATTATACCGTATGATTTGCGCTGTATTTGTTTGACATCGTGACGCTCTCGTGATAAATTTGTATCTACTTGTTCATATAATAGTGCATGACAGTATATGACCACTTTTTTACTTTTAAAATACTAGTGGACGCCCGCGGCTTCGTTCGCATTATTTTGAGATAAAAAGTAGCCTATATACTTGCAGAACTTCATACTATATACATACCAAAATTCATGATAATCTGTTTAGCCGTTCTTGCATGATGAGTGTTTAAATAAACAGACAATAATTCTTAAAATAGCTGAAACGTGATCTGTTATGGATTTAAGGTATACCTAAACATTTTTTTCTAGTATCTTTTATGTTTAGATTTTTGACGCTCTTCAACTTTATTATATGTATAGATGTGAAAACAGGCAAACAGTCGCCCCAGATGGTAAGCATCATAGAGTAATATAATATACTAGGTAAGCAGTCACTATCTGGATAGACGCTTGCACCGTCTGAGGAGTTGCAGGCTCGGAGAGATATTTTTTATCATAAAAAGTATTAAATACTTTCTAATAAAATAAACTTTCAACAGCAAATTCGAGATAAAATAAAATAGGTAACGACAAAATTTAAATTATAATTTTTCAGATTACTTAGTGAAATTGCGAATACATAATGTTACGAAATATGTACTTAGTATAAAATTGTTAGTTTATGATTCCTCTGGTTATGTTTTGCGGTCTTCTTCTTTGTAGTACATAATATGATTTATAATTTCGACATTTCCTTGTCTTCCTTTTATTCTGTCACATTTTATTTATAACACAACGAAGCCTAATTTGGTCGTAAATTACATACTTGAGACTCAAATTCACATTATAATCACAATAGGTATTTTAATGCGTGTTGTATGCAGTTCTAAGGAAACGATTATTTGGAATAGGAAGATAATAAAGATGAATAGTAATTTCTAGAAAGATTTATAAGGAAACTGGGTGAAATCACTTTTAGTGACTAATTACAAGATATTATTAAATTCCAGGCTTTGCTTCGTTTATCATCGTTTACGAATTTTATTTTATCGGAACGACATAATGTGATAGTGTTATAGTCTGTATTGGTTTATCTTTATTTTTTGTTTGTCCTTACAGATAAATTTTGCTTGAGACTATTATATTAAGTACTCATAGGTATTTTGAAATGATATAAATAGATAGGTGCTAAATTCTTTATGTACTGCGGTTGTAATTATTAATTTAAATACATTTTTATATACATAAGGAAATTTAACTGCTGGTTGAAAGCTAGAAAAAAAATCTATAAAAGTTAGTGATGTGGTTAAATAAAAAACACATGACGGACAGACAAACTAATGGCTATTATTAGTTATACGTATTAATCGAAATAAAATCGAAAACAATATTCGCGATTAACGAACGCTCGTTATATAGATAAAACTGTGTTGATAAGATTTTATATAAATTTGTTTCGTAGATATGTTTCAATCAATTTATTAGTTTAGTTATTGTGGATCGGCCGGGGAACAATAATGATCTCATAATGTGGCAAATAATTATTGTTTTAGTGTTAAGCGTAATTGGATTGTTCGGTGTGAGTGAAGGACAAATCATACAAAATGGACAGTGTGATGATAATATTATTTTGCAAGCCAACTTTAATATAGATCAAGTAAGCTCATTATTCTGAGTATAAACTGGTGTTCTGTCGAATTAAGGACAAGGAATTGATCCCAAAAATCGGGAACAGGACTAAGAGTAACAAAAACTTGTTCATTAAATGTGAAGTGAACAACAACTTGTTCACAAAATACACATTATTCAAAACTTATAAAACATAAAGAAACTAATAGTATATATTTACAAGTCTTTAACACAATATATGAAGCAAAATAAAACAAACAAAAATTAATCAAAGAGCCCACCCCGGATCGCTCCCGGCGCAAAGGTTCCCATTACGCTCGCCGCGTTGCCACGTTGAATCGCGATGGCTAACCTTTGCACCAAAAATGAAAATTAAGTATATAAATTGAAAGCTGTACAAACAAATGACCTTTCCTCAACTATTTGCTACTGCTGTTTAGTTCTTTGAACTACTAGGTACTTGACATAGTTACATAACTCGTTGTGCTATATTTTCACAAATAATTTGACGTATAACTAAATCTAAAATCTATACACATAATAACGCTGTAACCGGTCGGTGTCTGTACATTTAATGCAATATATCACAAAAATCATGTTCCAAAAATAAATTTCTGTTTGTCTGTAGGTATGTTTGTTATAGACTCGAAAACGGCTGAACTGATTTGTCTACGGTTTTCACTAACATGTTGGTGCCTTTTAACTTAACATTTAGTGTTTATTTCATTTCAATCGGTGCGTAAATAAACCTTTTATCTCAAAATAACGCGAGCGAAGCCGCGGGCGTCCACTAGTATGTAATAATGCCTAACGAAAATTTTAGCACTCAGCACCTAGGTAGGTACTTATTTTTTTTAATAACCTAATCTTTTTTTAAAACCACGTTTTTGCTTAACTCATTAATCCCTGATAAAAAGACCTTAAAAAAAATATAGCCTTTATTTCTACTACTCAATAAAATAGATACATTAATACTTAACTTATACATTAAATAAAAAGAACTTAGTAACAACTAAATACTTAGGCGGTATGAGAACATTCTATTATTTCTATGAAGCGATACTATCACATACGATTAATCAATGAATCGTCATTGAATGATTAAACAGATCCGCATATGAACTAAATTATCGGATATGATAATGTGTTATTAATTTGTTCCAAAAATCGACCTTGACTTGTAGGTAACAACTTTAATAATTAGGTACTTAACAATGCAGTTATGTCGATCACATCTAAATATATAAAACTCAAAAGTGACTGACTGACTGATTGACTGACTGATATAGTGATCTATCAACGCACAGCCCAAACCAATAGACGGAACGGGCTGAAATTTGGCATGCAGGTAGATGTTATGACGTAGGAATCCGTTAAGAAAGGATTTTTGGAAAAGCCTCTTTTAAAGGGGTGAAATAGGTAATGCAAGTTTTACTTCTTAATGCGAGCGAAGCCGCGAGCATCCACTAGTCAATTATAAACTAAAAACTTTGTCCAAAGCAACGATTGTTATATGCATTTTTGTAGTTCCGCCGATTAAGATTCATTCATTTACCAAAATATAGCACAATCGTTTTGTTATCGTTAATGGAATTACATTTTGTAGGCATCTTTTCAGAATTTTGTTTTTAATTCCCATTTTGACAAAACAATTTCAAAGTATTATATAAAAAACAATTTAATCAAACAAACTCCATTTCCAGTTCTTAGGAACATGGTACGAACACTCCAGCTCAGAAAACCCCCTCAGTGGGGATTGTTCCACCATCGACTTCGAAAGAGTGGGAGACGCTGTCACAGTATCCCATAGGATTGTTAGGCAGAACTTCATACAAGAATACTTTGGAACCGCCTCAGTGCCCGCCGGTACCGCGCGGATGACATTGAATCTACCTACAGCTTCGACCACGCGTAAGTTGATTTTTCTTCAACTAAACGAAAAAAGAGATCTCAATTCTTCTGAATGTTGTTTCTTACCTTTTCTTTATTTTCGTATGGCTGAATAAAAGGAACGCGCAAAGCTACATTTAAAATCAAAGAGGATGTTACTTGCCGTACTGGCAGGTAACAAAACTGTAGAAGAAACAAAAGACTACAAAAAGCCGCCATCTTCCCTAAATGTTTACTTACATCCTGTGTTTACTTACATAAATTTGGAGATTGTGGTGCGAGTGAAGAGAAATAAAATGATTATAAACTATTTACTGTTGAAAGCTAACCATGTAAGCTGTAACTTGTCTCCTTATATGAAGATCGCAAAATAATAATGTTATTTTAAATGTGAAAATGCAGAAAAATTATGCAAGTTTTATTTTACAGCAATCAACTTCTGGGTTTGGATGACGGATTTTAACAACTTCGCGTTGATTTATAATTGCGAAAATGTAGGAACAACGCAAAGACGATGTGAGTACAAACAATTTATATTATGATTTATTTTCTCCGTTGATACTTTCAATTATAAATCACTAGTTTCTAAATAAATTCAAATGAAACAGTCATCATTTTACCGCTTCATTCAACAGTGTACCCAATCTTTTAATAAAATACTGTTTATCAAATCTAAACATCTATCTCTCAAGCAAAGCAATGTTTCAATTCAAAACTCAGAATCTTTGTTTCATATTTCATTCTTTATCAGGTTTTTTTAAGTTATGCCCACTTCATTTGATGTTAAGCTCCACTGTAATCTAAAATTTAGCAAGCTTGCCTAAAAGAAATATGGAAAATCTCTCTGGATTCTCTCTCTTCGAGTCATATTCCTTATTATCGAGAGTCTTGTCATTATATGGTGACATATAATTTATTAATTGGTGATGAAGTTCTCTTAGGGAAGTGCATCTTGGTTGGCGTCCCGATCTTTCCATGGAACTTCTGAATTACTGATTCAATAATTGTATCCCACAGTCTACATCTGGCAGCTGACCAGAACACCCACCACAACCGAGATGGTCCTAGCACTAATGAACACGACCATGATCAACAACATCGGAGTGAACTCGAATGACCTTCGAGATATCGATCGAAGTGAACAGGCTTGCACCGCTCTGCCCAACATTGCACCGGGGCAACCAATCATATTGCCCGGACAGTGCGATGAGAATATACCCGTGGTTCAGAATTTCAGTGCTGGTGACGTAAGTAAATTTATCTCGAAAGGCTCAACTTCATAATGTCATTCGTCGTCTATTATCATTATAAGGTATCTTTTAGTCTCAATATAGTCTATAATGGAGTTAAACTTTCATTGGAAAATAACAACCATAGTGCGGGTTTAGCACTTAACAAAATAACTCATAGAATGGAGTTTTTTGGAAAACTGAATATCCAAATTAAATACGCCGATAGTGGCCACACCATTAATGTGATAATACCCGTTATAATTTCACCTTACATAAATTTATACTTTGGACGCATTTGACGAAAATTCACCTGATGTTATTGATAAATTGTATGATAACCAACAATTGTGGGCTACGATTACGATCCGTGATTACCTACATGTTAGTAGCCGTGTTTACCTAGTTCTTTTTAGCCATAAAAATCCTTACATCCTCATTCTTTTGTCCACCAGTTCCTCGGCGTTTGGCACCAGATCGCAAGCTACTACTCTGAATCCGCTGGCGGGACCTGCAACAGAGCTCAGTACAGCAGTCAGGATGGAATCATAGTGGATGTGTTCAACAGCCAGGTCTCCAACCAGAGTCTAGTAGTCCAAGAAGGTTATGCTACCGTTATAAGTAACGATAGTAGTGCAAGACTGAATGTTGTGTTCGAAGTTTTGCCTAATGGTAAGTCAGTGTAGTGGTATTTTATCACAGAGCAAGGTAAGTAAATGGCAATACACCATATTATTGCAGAATCAACATAATATATTCATTTAAAATTTAAACAATAAAACCTTTTCTATTTAAAAAATAAAACCTTTTATAGATGACGCGTCGTCCTGACCATGCCGGCCATCTGCCTTTTTTCCACTTGTTATAAAAGAATGTCTTGACTTCATCTGAAGTGCGCCACCATTAATTTAGAAAAGTCTAATTTCAGTTGCTTGCAAGAATTAATTCTAAGAATTTAAGACGGCAAAAATGAATTCATACCAGTCTGACTAATTTCATAGATTATATTTTACACCTGTCATAAAATAAGTGACTGTAACACACCTCAAATGCTATCAACAAATTCCACGTTATCTTAAACAATAACACGTCAATTTAGGCATTTTATCTTACACTAAACCACCTAGATGGAACATGTAAGCGATTATTTTTTTTCATCTAAGAACTAATCTGTAAAACTTATCGTTATACGCTTAAAGGGAATTACTGAAAATCACGTTGGCTGTCTGAGTGACTGGTGTAGATTTGGATAACACGCCAAAACAACATGTATCTATCACGTGTCACAAGGACGATTTATACAATTTAAAAATGTAACAAATTATTTAGATTACAAGGGCTACATCAAAGTGATAAACAATAGATTATTTTTAGGTGGGCCGATAAATATTTTAAACACCGGACGGTGGTATTTACATACTAAGATAAAATATTATGGGCTAAAAATATGTGTTATATTTAATTACGGATTATGTTATGTTGCGGTGAAAGATGGAGTTATAATGATTACCTAGGACAGAAGAAGCAAATGAAAATTTAATTAAAAAAAATAAGAAAAGAAATAATTATATTTACGAATGCAATAAATACCTACATGTCGTATGAGTTTGTCGTGTCGTAAGTATGAGAGTTCACAAACAGGCACCCAGAGTATCACGCAATCAGTGACGAGATGGGTAGATGACATAGTATCTGTCAAATTAAGTCGAACCTTATACAGGCCGGCACAAAATTAAACGAGGCATATACCAAGCCAGTGTATCCCACCAGCAGGCGGAATATCTAGTTGATCTCGTATCGAGACGACAAAAGTATGCCGAGTAATGTGTCTACTTCAATGATAAAAATACGAGAAAATATGTCATATTGTGACGCTCTATGTCAACATAAGTGGTAAACGCGCATGTTAGCACTGGTAGAGATAGATCTTTACCTATGAAATTGCCGATTTGTATGACGAAATTGAGAAAAATGATATTCCCATACAAACATTAAAAATGTCTGAACAGATTTAGATGCAATTGATAACTATAGTTAGATGGAAACCAAACTAGCACTGCGTATATCAATTTCTCAAAAACAGAGTATATGACAAAAATATACCTAGTTAAAGTAGTGAAACCGACGACACATTGAAAGAGGTGTTTTCAAAGACTTCCATATAAGTAATATGCACTAGTAATAATTTTTTTTTATCTTAAAGGTTCATAATTCAACAATGGATACAATTAAAATTGGATTTGGAAAAAAAAACTTTTACGTACAGCTATAGCTGTACGTAAAAGTTGCAAACAGATTAAAATGTAAGAAAAAAACGGCAATTTCATAGGTAAAGACCTAAAAACATCTCGATAATATTGTCGACAAAAACCAAGAGAAACTTATCTCTGGTTGCGCATCATATCCGTGACTATACCTCATGACTAAGGGTCGTGACTCCCCAGCAGAATTAATTCGTTAGGGGAAGTTTCTTAGGCAGATACATCGTGGTGAGCGCCCAGGTCCTTCCACGGAAGACACATGTCCTCGGTTATTGTGGTCCTCAAACATGTCGGTTTCCTCACGATGTTTTCCTTCACCGTTAAGCGAGTGCAAATCCACGCATAACTTGAAAATACAAGTCATTGGTGTAGGGCCCGATTCGAACCAGGGTGCGTCTGGATGAAAAGCAGACACTGGAACCGCCAAGCCACACTCGCTTTCTGACGTAAGAGAACGATATAAAAGTTTTATCTTTCTTGTTCACAGTGATCGTAGAATCAGAACTCCTGATCCTGGCCACGGATTACACACAATGGGCTGTGTCGTACACTTGCAACAATTTAGCGAACAACCAGAAACGAGGTAAGAAGGAAATTTTGTAGATGTTATGATAACTGGCTTTGCTAGGTTTACATATCCATATATATTATATAGCATAGTTTACTGCATAGTACCATACTATTACATAAGTAACTAGAAGATACATATAATATAAAAAAGGAGATAATCTGTCCCTGCTGCAGGGGGCTGTTTAAAAACAAATATTTCACCTTTTCAACTTCACTACTTTAAAACTATCTATATAGTAAGCAGACGTATATATGTCTATGATCCAAACGTTGGGAAAAAAACTAACTTTGACGCAAATCAAACTAAGCTAGAGTGAATCGGTGTTTTATTAGGTAAGCAGGCTGTATCTTAGACCATAACTAGTGTTATATTGTGACCCTAGTGCAAACCTATTCTATTTCAAAACAAATAATAATGCTCGTCTTCCTAATATTATATTAGTTTTTATATTTCTTTAGAGTCTCATCTATAATGGGTTTTCGCAAAATAACGCCTAATTTATTTATTAATTAATTTATTGTTCACTTGCCCACAGCACTTACAGTTTATTATCTTGACTGGCCTTGGTAGTGGCTCTGCCTTCTAATCTAGTGTTGCGCGTTCGATTCTCGCATGACACAAGTAACTATGGATTTTAAAATGTATAATTATTTGTGTTGAGTCTAGTCGTTTCTTTGTATAATAAGTATGTATTTACAAAAGAAAAGTATGTAAGTATTACATCCGTTATCTAGTACCCACGACACAAGCGTTTGCTTAGTGTGGGGCTAGATGGCACTGTGTCTAATGTCCCGGAATATTTATTTTTTATTTATCTTATTACAGTATTCAGTTGGATAGCAAGTCGTACTCGCGAGCTCCCCCCGGCCGCCCAAGCAGAAGTGGACGCTGTTGTCGGCTCCCTCATAGATCTGAACTACGCTTACTACCAGACCACCGACCAATCGAACGCTGGCTGCTTTTACGTGCCAGAGGTGGTGGAAGGACAGCCAGCTGTGTTCGGAGGACAGTGCGACCAGACCATCGCTGTTCAACCAAACTTTGTTGCTGCTAATGTAAGTTATACTGAGAGTTAACAAAAAAATTGGTATGGATTTGGTAGCTATTACGAGTATACGAGTATAGTCCGGTCAATTTAAACATTCGAAGCTATTAAATTAATTATTTTCAATTTCCCAGCAAGCTGAAAATCAGCAAGGTTGTTAAAAAGTTAGTTGCTAGTAGTTACTGCTAGTTTTTATGAAACCAGAATTTTATAATCTAGATCATTACAAGCTACTTATAACATAAAGTAATGGTGTTTTCCTTAAATTGAGGGTAGATATAGATACACATATTATTCAAACGACTAACAATGGGTTTTTTCTAGTTAAACATGAAACATCTTAAACTACTGTGGTGCTTAACATCAAGCAGATTGTAGTCAAACGTTGGCCTATTCCGTGTTTAAAAAAAACTAAGCTCTTGTGAACCAATCAGACATATTTAGCATTTATTTGAGCCAACGATTCTGAGCTTAAGAGAAGACAAGCTTCTCATATATCAATGACTAGTGGGTGCTCGCGGCTTCACTCGCATTAAGAAGTAAAACTTACATACCCTATTTCACCCCTTTAAAAGTGGAATTTCCAAAAATCCTTTCTTAGCGGATCCCTGCGTCTTAACATCTACCCGCATGCCAAATTTCAGCTCGATCCGTACAATGGTTTGGGCTGTGCGTTGATAGATCACTATGTCAGTCAGTCAGTCACCTTTGAGTTTTATATATTTAGATTAGGACGGATATTTAATTCATCTATTTTGTTACAGTACTTAGGACTATGGCACGACATAGAGTCTTTCCCCACGCCCTTCCAATTCGGAACCTGCGCCAACGCATTCTACAGCCTCGGTGATGTAGGTGTGGATGTGCTCAACACGCAGGTTGTCAACCAAACTCTAAACACTCTGGATGGAACAGCAACCCTCGTCGGGAATGAAGCTAAGCTGGTTGTGAACTTTGTTATCCCGGGGACTAATAGTGAGTATCTAAGAAATGGTATTTATATTATATTTAACAATTATTAATCATCTTAAAATCTGTCGTTCTTGGAGTATGACTTTTTGTTCTTGGAGCAATCACTTTTATTTTTACTAACATATTACAATATTTCATTATAATAGTAGTTTATGCAACTGTCATATAATGAAGGATATTAAAACACGAGTGTGAGTTTATGAAACGAGCGCAGCGAGTTTCATAATAGTAACGAGTGTTTTAATACCCGTGTTATATGCAGTTGCATACACTACTTTATCTTCACTAATGCAATTAATCAAACAACAAGAGTAAAAGCTGACAATAGTTAATTTTTCATACAATTTTCTAGATTTTTCTGGCAAAAGATTGTGAGTTACTTTTGTTGCCAATTCTAGAATATCCGGAGGCGTACAAATATCATCGTCGCTATCCATTTTTAACTTTTAATTTGTATTTAAATAACAAAACACATTGCGAAACATTAAATTCACGCGTACGTGTATTGTCACAGTGATTTTGCGGCCATTAAAATCTAACCAACGAGAGCGCAGCGCGACCAACCTGATTGGCCTTGCAATCAGGTTGGTCACGCTTTTTTGATGTTATAATGAGCTATTACGATATCGATGTGGATATTATAACATCATGTGAAATTGCTTAAATTGAGTGTTTTGTTGTCTGTGCTATAACAGTAGTATTTATAAGTCAAGTATTGGAAACATAAGGAGAATGTTACAACATTAGTGTAGATAAATATATTTACTCATCAAGATAGGCATGTAGGTACACAGAAACATGTATAACGTTTATCTTCGATAACAAAAGAGCATAGGTACATATACAGGGTTACTGGTTAAGTCGACCTATTCCCGTTAATGGCGTGTAGTTTACATTGTTTCTGACTGATTTGTCCAAGTATAAAAAATCATAACCAGCCCGAAATAATGAATCATTTTAAATCAATGTACCTAAGCTAAATGATGTCATCATAACTTTACTTTCTTATCAAATAGTTGAATACCGCAATGCACGATAATCCCTTTATCGAAAATATTTGCAGGATTTTTATTCGAAAAGGATTAAGATAATAAAAAATAGCCTGCGCGTAATTAATCATTCCACAAATTACCTGAAATTTATTTATTTATTTAGAATTGAATGGTCCTGTACTATATATTTTAGCCGAAACCAAAAAATAAATTTATCGATGACGACCGAATGTATGTGACATTACAATGGTTTTTTATGTTTGTTTATTTTTGCATCAATTCATCGATTTTGATCAATAAACGCGCCGGCGCGACTCACACGAAGTAAATTTTTGCAAGATGAATGAAATACGCAGATCCGCGTTGCGGATATATCTCCAATTCCACAACAACGCAAAGACGCGTCAGGGGTAACCAATGCGATGTTTCTCTGTTAAATAAAACTTTCTAATTTTTTCAGTAACCGCAATAACTGACTACTGGATAATCAGCACTGATTACAATTCTTATTCTCTGGTCTATTCCTGTACCAACATCAATGACTATCAGCAACAAGGTATGTATAATCTTCTTTTTCCTATCGAATGAGAGTAGCCAACTATGATGCCGAGAGAGTTAATCCATAAAATTACTTGATTACAGTGACCATGTGGAAGCTCGGTCGCAACAAGTCTCTGACACCTCAAGCCAACACAGCTATCAACAACGCTTTAGCTGCTCAAACAGTCTTCGATGACAGATTCTTCCAAGACATGGACCAGAGTAGAGAAGGTTGCTTCTATTATCCAGAAGCTAATGGAGAACCTGTGGTCTTCCCTGGACAGTGTGCAGATGAGGACATTGCTGTGGTCCAGAATATTAATCTCAATTTGGTATGTCACTAAATCATACTTGTATACAAATTATATTCTTAACGTTTTGTAGTTTATACTTAGATCAGTTCCAGCCATCAACGATTTTATTTAAAGTGGTGTTGCTTTATGAAATAACAGTAGTTCTAATTCTATTTCAGTTTGCCGGTCAATGGTTCGAAATAGAAGCTTACCCCAAGGAGTTCCAACCCGGTGTATGTGTTGATCACAACTTCACGGTTGCTGGAAATAATGGTTTTAACCTCATCTCGACCAGTGTCGACGATCAACTGTTAGGAGTTACTGACAGCCAACTTGCCTTCGTCAATGGAACTGACGGTCTCTTCACTCTTAGCATCTCAAATGGCACTGGCAATGGTAAGAAATTAGCTCACTATTTTGGAACATTTTTGGATTTTCAGACGTCATGTTACAAAGCGTCTACAGAATCGCTTTAATTTTCTTATTTGGTTCATTCGTTAGCAATATCGTAATCAAATGATTTGATACCCTTTTTTATCCTATTCTATTATATTTATCTTTTTTTCGCAGATCCTATAAACATCACGTATCAGATTGTTGCGACAGACTACACCGATTATGCGTTGGCCTACAGTTGCATGGATCTCAATGATGACTTCAAAGCTGGTGAGAAACAAACTATATTTATTTGTTGTTGGCACAGACATCTTACTTAGTTCAGCCTTCTGCGTTTGTGTATGAATATGTAACAGTTCTTTTTTTATTTATTTAATTAACATTTTGTGTTGTTGTCGCTGTTCTGTGCTCAGGCTAAAGGAATGTCAAGGGCTCACGAGAGCAATAATGTTAAAATAACGTTATATCTCAGCAAAATGATGTTCTGTTTACCCAGTCTTAACACCGACGAAGAAATGTAATGTCATCTCGCTTTTATCCAAACGTGAGTTTAAAAATTTACTCTTTAATCTATTCCAGTATACAGCTGGAAGCTTAGTCGCATCAAGCAACTTTCTAACAATGCCGCGAATGCCATCAACGCGGCTATAGCTAACTACACTGTGCTTGCGGAAGAATACTTTGAGACCATCGACCAGTCCAATGAAGGTTGTTTCTATTTCCCCGACCTGGCTCCAGGTGAATCTGTGATTCTACCTGGACCTTGTGACAGTGAAAATGATCTTCCCATTATGACTGATTTTGATGCTGCTGCTGTGAGTATTACAATTATATTCAAAAGTTTTGTCAAACGCATTTGCTTCTTGACTTTAAACGGGTCACTAAATATTTATTTTTATTTATTTAGTTAAGATTAAAGTTATGAAAATAAAAGAACGAGCAAAGATTTACATAACTTGGCAAGGCTTATGCTGAATAGTGTAGATAATTGTGACATTTTGGTTTTTCTTCTTTTGATTCCCTCATAAAACCACATCTTATATATTCCAGTACCTAGGCCGCTGGCGTTTGATCGAATCCTACCCATCAGCGTTCCAAGATGGACAATGTAACCAGGCTAGATACTCTCTCGCTACCGACGGAACAGTCGTCGTCTACAATACTGAAGTGTTGAACCAAACTTTGAGGGAAGATACAGGATCTGGAGTGCTTGTCTCGGATGCCAATAATCAGACTATCGGAAAACTACTGGTCACATTCCCTGGGTGTAAGTATTGTCCTTCTGGCAATCAGAATAGCTCTTGACCCAAATAAATAAAGGTATAAGTGCCCAAATATGATATACTTGTCACTTTTTTTCGCAATCCTTATATACATAAAAGTCGTGTAATGAAAATTTTCTCCAATTTTTCAGCTACCGTACCATTCGAATTGTATATTTTCGACACTGATTATATGAACTATTCACTGGTATATGGATGTGTGAACTTAGCCAACAATCAGAGACAAGGTGAGCATTTAAAAAACAGTTTTTATCCATTGTAGGTACATAATTGTTTTTTTATTTCATTGAACTAGATTTTTGATCATACTTAACCCACTGTTTGCGTTCAGTTTCTCTATGAGATCCTGAGATTGTATCCCTTGGTGAAGCCCTAGATTTCAAACTAAGGCCACTATTCATCGTCTCACTATGTAGATAATTTCATTTTCTTTAAATTGTATCAAACAGATAAAAAGAGATGCCTAATTAATATCTTTAATCGTTTTAGTGCAAAGTTGGAAGATGAGTCGTACCACCAACCTGACAGAAGAATCTGTAGCTGCTATTAATGCCGTCACCAGCAATGTCACCGTCCTGAATGACCGTTACTATGAAACTGTTGATCACTCCGATGCTGCTTGTTTCTACTTCCCTGAGTCCGATGGAAGCTCGACTGTCATATTCCCTGGACAGTGTGATCAGAATATCAATGTTGTCACTAACTTCGATGCCGTTGGTGTGAGTACCCTTTTGTTCAAAATAACGCTAAATTTATGAGAAAACGTTTTGACATATTTTATTATTTAATAAAAGATCGGTCATTCCTTTACAGCTACAACTGACATCTTCAGTTTCCAATCTCTCAGTCTTCACCCATTTTAATTACAGTTACAGTATTTTATATATCTCTCTTCTTTTCTAGTACATGGGCTTGTGGCACGACATCGAGAGGTATCCCGCACCATTCCAAGATGGAACCTGTGGCAATGCTTTCTACACATTACTAGACGGGCCCGTTGTGGACGTCTTCAATACTCAAGTGTTGAACCAAACTCTGGATACCATCTCAGGATCAGCTGTTCTAGACCTGGTAGATGCCAATGATACTAGTGCAAAACTTCTAGTCACGTTCCCCGTCGGAGGTTTTAATCGTAAGTCCATTTATACAGCAAGTTATAAGGTCATTTTATGAACTTAACCATTTTTAACACCTCGCAAAGATCAAGGTAATTATTAAAATCAACGCTTTCTTTTACAGTTACTACCCCATACTGGGTCCTGGCAACTGACTACTCGTCTTATGCCCTCGTATATTCGTGTACAAATCTTGATGCCGAACGTAGATCGGTGACTAGCTGGAAATTGAGTAGAACGAAATCTCTGACAACTCAAGCAACACAGGCAATCAACGCTGTGGTGCAAAACATTGATGTTCTGGACGACAGATATTATAAGGAACAAGACCAGAGCCGGGATGGATGCTTCTATTTCCCAGAAGCAACTGGGGATCCAGTAGTATTCCCTGGACAGTGTAGTGATGACGACATCGCCGCGGTTTCGAATTTCAATCTCAATCTGGTAAGTTAGTCAGGCACACATTACATAATCCTGTAGAATTTAGCAACGAAAATGATGCTTTAAGCTTCAACCTTTTGCTTACAAGGCAAAAGTAAACCGATTACTATTTAATAATTATATCTTCCTTTATTCGTTATTCCAGTTCGCAGGCCAATGGTTTGAAATACAAGCTTACCCCAAGGATTTCCAACCGGGAGAGTGCGTCGACCACACATTCACAGTTGCTGGAAATAATGGCTTAAACCTGGTTTCTACCAGCGTCGTGGATCAAGAATTGGGTGTTACTAACAGCCAACTTGTTTTTGTCAATGGGACTGATGGCCTCTTCACTCTCAGCATTTCAAATGGCACCGGAAACAGTAAGATGCCACTTAAACATCTGATAAACTTGATTTAATAGTCACTTCAAAAAATATTTGAAGTTTAGTCCATATCATTACCAATTTAAAGTATATTCATTTATTCACACCAACGTTTCAATTATTTTCTTCATTTACATTTAAATAACGTTTTACTGATTAATTTGTGTTTTTTAGATCCAATAAATATCCCATATCAAATCGTCGCGACCGACTACTTTGATTATGCGTTGGCATACAGTTGCGTGGACATCAATAACGACTTCAAAGCTGGTGAGTAACAATGTTATGTACCTGCTCTAGCGAGATGACAATTACAGTGATAATAAATAAAAACTTTAACCATTATAATACTTGTTTAAAAACATTTAATTTTTCTATTTTCCAGTGTACAGCTGGAAGCTTAGTCGCACCAAGCAACTTTCTAACAATGCCGCGAATGCCATCAACGCTGCTATAGCTAACTACACTGTGCTTTCGGAAGAATACTTCGAGCCTATTGACCAGTCCAATGATGCTTGCTTCTACTTCCCTGACTTGGCTCCAGGAGAGTCTGTAATCCTTCCTGGACCTTGTGATAGTGAAGATGATCTCCCAATCATGAGGAACTTTGATGCCGCTGCTGTGAGTACCTACCACAAAATTAGATTCTAGAAATTAATAATTTACTCATGTAACATCTTTTTGTTTTTGAATTTTATAGTTCACAGCTTTTATCTTAACATAAGAATAAGATCACGCTTTTAATTATTTTTCCCAAGACAGCTTTACCTTATTTTGGAATTAAGCCTACAATTAACACTCATCTCATCTATTCTAGTACCTGGGCCGCTGGCGTTTGATCGAATCCTACCCATCAGCGTTCCAAGTTGGACAATGTAACCAGGCTAGATACTCTCTCGCTACCGACGGAACAGTCGTCGTCTACAATACTGAAGTGTTGAACCAAACTTTGAGGGAAGATACAGGATCTGGAGTGCTTGTCTCGGATGCCAATAATCAGACTATCGGAAAACTACTGGTCACATTCCCTGGGTGTAAGTATTGTCCTTCTGGCAATCAGAATAGCTCTTGACCCAAATAAATAAAGGTATAAGTGCCCAAATATGATATACTTGTCACTTTTTTTCGCAATCCTTATATACATAAAAGTCGTTTAATGAAAATTTTCTCCAATTTTTCAGCTACCGTACCATTCGAATTGTATATTTTCGACACTGATTATATAAACTATTCACTGGTATATGGATGTGTGAACTTAGCCAACAATCAGAGACAAGGTGAGCATTTAAAAAACAGTTTTTATCCATTGTAGGTACATAATTGTTTTTTTATTTCATTGAACTAGATTTTTGATCATACTTAACCCACTGTTTGCGTTTAGTTTCTCTATGAGATCCTGAGATTGTATCCCTTGGTGAAGCCCTAGATTTCAAACTAAGGCCACTATTCATCGTCTCACTATGTAGATAATTTCATTTTCTTTAAATTGTATCAAACAGATAAAAAGAGATGCCTAATTAATATCTTTAATCGTTTTAGTGCAAAGTTGGAAGATGAGTCGTACCACCAACCTGACAGAAGAATCTGTAGCTGCTATTAATGCCGTCACCAGCAATGTCACCGTCCTGAATGACCGTTACTATGAAACTGTTGATCACTCCGATGCTGCTTGTTTCTACTTCCCTGAGTCCGATGGAAGCTCGACTGTCATATTCCCTGGACAGTGTGATCAGAATATCAATGTTGTCACTAACTTCGATGCCGTTGGTGTGAGTACCCTTTTGTTCAAAATAACGCTAAATTTATGAGAAAACGTTTTGACATATTTTAATATTTAATAAAAGATCGCTCATTCCTTTACAGCTACAACTGACATCCTCAGTTTCCAATCTCTCAGT
Organism: Macaria notata; assembly: GCA_927399415.1. Lineage (NCBI taxonomy): Eukaryota > Metazoa > Arthropoda > Insecta > Lepidoptera > Geometridae > Macaria > Macaria notata. The sequence goes on from OV656743.1 coordinate 2,785,818, forward strand.
CTTTACCCATTTTAATTACAGTTACAGTATTTTATATATCTCTCTTCTTTTCTAGTACATGGGCTTGTGGCACGACATCGAGAGGTATCCCGCACCATTCCAAGATGGAACCTGTGGCAATGCTTTCTACACATTACTAGACGGGCCCGTTGTGGACGTCTTCAATACTCAAGTGTTGAACCAAACTCTGGATACCATCTCAGGATCAGCTGTTCTAGACCTGGTAGATGCCAATGATACTAGTGCAAAACTTCTAGTCACGTTCCCCGTCGGAGGTTTTAATCGTAAGTCCATTTATACAGCAAGTTATAAGGTCATTTTATGAACTTAACCATTTTTAACACCTCGCAAAGATCAAGGTAATTATTAAAATCAACGCTTTCTTTTACAGTTACTACCCCATACTGGGTCCTGGCAACTGACTACTCGTCTTATGCCCTCGTATATTCGTGTACAAATCTTGATGCCGAACGTAGATCGGTGACTAGCTGGAAATTGAGTAGAACGAAATCTCTGACAACTCAAGCAACACAGGCAATCAACGCTGTGGTGCAAAACATTGATGTTCTGGATGACAGATATTATAAGGAACAAGACCAGAGCCGGGATGGATGCTTCTATTTCCCAGAAGCAACTGGGGATCCAGTAGTATTCCCTGGACAGTGTAGTGATGACGACATCGCCGCGGTTTCGAATTTCAATCTCAATCTGGTAAGTTAGTCAGGCACACATTACATAATCCTGTAGAATTTAGCAACGAAAATGATGCTTTAAGCTTCAACCTTTTGCTTACAAGGCAAAAGTAAACCGATTACTATTTAATAATTATATCTTCCTTTATTCGTTATTCCAGTTCGCAGGCCAATGGTTTGAAATACAAGCTTACCCCAAGGATTTCCAACCGGGAGAGTGCGTCGACCACACATTCACAGTTGCTGGAAATAATGGCTTAAACCTTGTTTCTACCAGCGTCGTGGATCAAGAATTGGGTGTTACTAACAGCCAACTTGTTTTTGTCAATGGGACTGATGGCCTCTTCACTCTCAGCATTTCAAACGGCACCGGAAACAGTAAGATGCCACTTAAACATCTGATAAACTTGATTTAATAGTCACTTCAAAAAATATTTGAAGTTTAGTCCATATCATTACCAATTTAAAGTATATTCATTTATTCACACCAACGTTTCAATTATTTTCTTCATTTACATTTAAATAACGTTTTACTGATTAATTTGTGTTTTTTAGATCCAATAAATATCCCATATCAAATCGTCGCGACCGACTACTTTGATTATGCGTTGGCATACAGTTGCGTGGACATCAATAACGAATTCAAAGCTGGTGAGTAACAATGTTATGTACCTGCTCTAGCAAGATGACAATTACAGTGATAATAAATAAAAACTTTAACCATCATAATACTTGTATAAAAACATTTAATTTTTCTATTTTCCAGTGTACAGCTGGAAGCTTAGTCGCACCAAGCAACTTTCTAACAATGCCGCGAATGCCATCAACGCTGCTATAGCTAACTACACTGTGCTTTCGGAAGAATACTTCGAGCCTATTGACCAGTCCAATGATGCTTGCTTCTACTTCCCTGACTTGGCTCCAGGAGAGTCTGTAATCCTTCCTGGACCTTGTGATAGTGAAGATGATCTCCCAATCATGAGGAACTTTGATGCCGCTGCTGTGAGTACCATAAAATTAGATGCTAGAAATTAATAATTTACTCATGTAACATCTTTTTGTCTTTGAATTTTCATAGTTCACAGCATTTATTTGAACTAAACTAAAGATAAAAATAATTTTATTTAAACTAAATAAAAAATTATCTAAACATTAAAATAAGATCACGCTTTTAATTATGTTTCCCAAGACAGCTTTACCTTATTTTGGAATTAAGCCTAAAATTAACACTCATCTCATTTATTCTAGTACCTGGGCCGCTGGCGTTTGATCGAATCCTACCCATCAGCGTTCCAAGATGGACAATGTAACCAGGCTAGATACTCTCTCGCTACCGACGGAACAGTCGTCGTCTACAATACTGAAGTGTTGAACCAAACTTTGAGGGAAGACACAGGATCTGGAGTGCTTGTCTCGGATGCCAATAATCAGACTATCGGGAAACTACTGGTTACATTCCCTCAATGTGAGTATTACCTTTCTGGTAATCGAGAAAAAAAATAAAGCTAATTAAAGCCAAATAAATAAAATTAAAAACTACAAACTCTGGTGCACTTTTTTTATGAAATAATTTAGTAATATTATTGTGTGTTTTTCAGCTTCCGTTCCATTCGAGTTGTATATTTTCGACACTGATTACACAAACTATTCACTGGTATATGGATGTGTGAACTTAGCCAACAACCAGAGACAAGGTGAGCATTCAAATGCACTTCATAAAGTACAAACATAAAATGTTATTGATCTTCACAGTTTTATATATCGTAGGCTTTTATAATTTTTATACCGTTGTACTATCCATTTTATATTACGTAACCCATTTGTTACGTTCAGGTTCTCTATGAAATTAAGAGATTGTACCTACGCATTGGTGTGTCCCTAAGTTTCCTACCAAGGTCACTATTTTTCGTCCCATATGTAAGTAAATAATATTTTAAATTGTATTAAATAAAAGAAATTAATTAATTATCCATTATTTCTAATCATTTTAGTCCAAAGTTGGAAGATGAGTCGTACCACCAACCTGACAGAAGAATCTGTAGCTGCTATTAATGCCGTCACCAGCAATGTCACCGTCCTGAATGACCGTTACTATGAAACTGTTGATCACTCCGATGCTGCTTGTTTCTACTTCCCTGAGTCCGATGGAAGCTCGACTGTCATATTCCCTGGACAGTGTGACGAGAGCATCAATGTCGTAACTAACTTTGATGCTGTTGGTGTGAGTATTTTCAAACATATTTTGGGTAGATTGATTCTTTATGAAAGCTTGAAGACGATTCATTATCAGCATATTTTATACTTTTCATAAAAAATATGTATCGAAACGAAAATTGCTAGTATTTCAAATATCCATAATATTTTTCTAGTACATGGGTTTGTGGCACGACATTGAGAGATATCCCGCACCATTCCAAGATGGAACCTGTGGCAATGCCTTCTACACATTACTAGACGGGCCCGTTGTGGACGTCTTCAATACTCAAGTATTGAACCAAACTCTGGATATCATCTCAGGATCAGCTGTTCTAGACCTGGTAGATGCCAATGATACCAGTGCCAAGCTATTAGTGACATTCCCTGTTGGAGGATTCAATTGTAAGTACTCATACGATCCTTTATACTCACTGATAAGGTGGGGGTATACATTTTAAGTTACTTTTGATAGTAAGAATAAAAATAATCTAGACGATTGATCAGTTTGTGAAATTTTCAGGCATCAAATTTTTCCCAAGTACTTGTACAGAAACTTGTACAAGTTACAAACTTATAAATAATAGCTTGATAACTTATGTATTTGTAAAGATTTTCATGTAATCTCATTTTTTACAGTAACCACGCCGTACTGGGTTCTGGCAACTGACTACACATCTTATGCCCTCGTGTATTCGTGCTCTAATCTTGATGCAGAGCGCAGATCAGGTAAGCGCCATTCATGATTTGCAATTTCTACTCCTTTTTAATTGTTCGTTGAATTATATCCATGTGAAAATACACTAACTCCTGCGGCTTTTTTCGCGTTGTACCGGTACAGTAAGCAGTCTATGCCATTTTCGGGACTCAAAATTCTCCAGGCCAAAGGCTCCATTGTCATATAAAAGGAGGACAAACAGACAAACAATAATTTCTCTTTTATGTTATGGGATGTCTTGTAGCGAATACTTCATATTTACATTTCAGTCACCAGTTGGAAGTTGAGTAGAAGTAAATCCCTAACACCACAAGCTGCTCAGGTCATCCAACAAGTCGTTAACACCATTGACGTCATCGACGATAGATACTTCATAGAACAAGACCAGACGGCGGAGGGATGCTTCTACTTCCCTGAACCAGAGCCTGGAGCCCCTGTGGTGTTCCCTGGACAGTGTGATGCCAACCTTACGGTTGTCCAGAATTTTAACATGTCACGGGTATGTTAATTTAATTTAAGAATTTGAGAATATATCTAATGCTAAAATTTAAAATTTTGTTGAAAGGTATTCTCTATCTGACCTGCACATCCGTCCTGTGTTATTCATTTTTTTGTTTAGTTATCTGATACCATAGTATTTAGTTATCTTGATTTAATTTCGTTTAGTTTGTTCTATTCAATATTTAATAAAGATTTGTTTTTCAGTTCGCTGGATTATGGCATGAAATCGAAGCTTACCCCAAAGACGACCAACCTGGCCAATGTATCCGTCACGAATTTACCCTCAACGCAGCAAATAACTTAGAATTCGAATCCTACAACGTGTTGGCACAGTCGCTGGGAATTACTAGTGGAACTGTTAGAGTTACATCCAATGACAACAGTGCAAGACTTGAGCTCGTATTTGTTTCAAATGGAACAAGTAAGTTTTAACATTAATAACTGAGCTCTTTCATCTCTCTTGAGTCGTATTTCCTCATGACTGAGGGTCGTGACTCCCCCACAAAATGAATTAATTACGGGCGTTCTCTTGGGCAGATATATCGTGGTGGGCGCTTAGATCCTTCCATGGAGCTCTTGCATATTTTTTTTAAATTATTTCTATGTATTTTATTAACGCGTTTCCTTTTCTTTCAGCTATTACCATTCCTTACTGGATTGTGGACACGGACTATGATAACTATGCCGTAGTCTACAGCTGTGTGAATGATGGCAACGATTTCCGTGGAAGTGAGTTTTAAATCCTCAATTATTTTTTTTATAATATCTATTCCGATCTTCATGATTATTATTTCTGTTAAAGAATAGTTATTTGTTATACAAGAGTGCAAAGTTGCTTTTTAACCGCGTGTTCAATTTTGATGACCGAGCAAGCGAAGGATTCTAAAATTGAATCACGAGCGCAGCGAGTGATTCAAAATTATAATCCTGAGCGTTAGCGAGGGAATCAAAAGAGCACGAGGTGAAAAATCTTTGCACTCGAGTGCAACACGTAACTTTTCATTCCACCTCAGCGAGGAAATGACTAAATGCCCGCGTACAAAGCAAATTGAAAAAAAGAACACCAAGAAGTTCCGAGTCTGAGTTTTTAACAAATTTAAAAAAAGTTGTATGATAGATAGATATATATATTTTATTAACATACAGAATTACAACTAACTTATTACAATGATAATAAGTGTTGGCATCGGTCATGTCTCGTCAAAAAAAATTACTAATTAAAATTACAATAAAATAAAATTAAACTTATAGTTATTTTAGCCTTATATGATATATTCGGCACCATAGGTAGAGGTAGCAGTAAAAAGGTTTAATGATTTTTTTAATTCAAAAACTTAGTGCACACGATGTTCTAAATTCAATTTACATTATCCTCTAGAGAATAAAAACGGCTTTTGCACTCAGATATTGAAGAGTAAAAATACTTTTTTCGAGATGGTGGGATGAAAATATTTTTTGTTTATTACAAGTATTATATTTCAATACCTGAGCAAAGTCCTCGATTTCTTAATTTTATTTTGTGTATGTTTCAGTATGGAGTTGGAAATTAAGTAGAACCAAACAGTTGTCTACCGCTTTCTCCAACGCAATCAACAACGCTATTGCCAATATTGATGTTCTCGACAACGTATACTACGAGCCCATCAGCCAGACTGATGAAAGCTGCTTCTACTATCCAGTGCTAAGTCCTGGAGAAGCTGTCGTCTTCCCTGGCCAGTGTAATCCCAACATCACAGGAATCAGTAACTTCAATGCTGCAGGGGTATGTCTATGATAAACTGTCTTGTACATCATATTTTGCAGTTGAATTTAAAACACCTAATTTTTTCGTAAATCCTAAAAACGGTAAAAACTTATGTTTGATATTTTTAATTTGTATTATTGTTGTTATTTTATTTTTCAATAGACTCTCAAAAGCCCCGTATAATTGTTCAACTCTTGTAAAGATTTGTCATGTTGCCTTTCTATATATTCCAGTACCTCGGTCTCTGGCGCACTATCGAGACCTACCCATCAGACTTCCAGCTGGGAGAGTGTGGCGACGCCACCTACTCCCTCAACCCCAACGGCACCGTGGATGTCTTCAATACGGAAGTCATCAACCAGACTCTTAGCACCATCAATGGTGTCGCTGTGCCGGCAACAGATGGCACTGGACAACTGCTTGTTTATTTCCCAGACGGTAAGATTATCTTTTTATTTTTTTGTTCGAATATTTCAAATAGAAAAGGAAGTTATGATATCTATGTATTTATTCACATAGGAGTTAGATGTGATTCAGGCACGATGATATAAGATATGATCTGCCATTTTTTTTTTTATATCAGTATTATATTCTTATCTTTTATAAATTGGTAATCTGTAATTTATATGACTGACTTTGACCGTTTCTTATTTTGTTTCAGCTCCTTTCCCCAGTGAATACTACGTCCTGGCTACGGATTACACAAACTATGCTCTAGTCTACAGCTGTTTCAACATCAACGATGACCAGCGCAGAGGTAAAGATTATAAAAAATATATATTCTACGAGTATGTATGATATGAAGTGTATAATATGAAGCGTAGGTGCATCGGCTGAACTATTCCAGTTGATAAAATCGATGGTTATGTAAGATACTTTGTAAGTGTATCAAGTCTTTAATTTTATTTCTGTCTGCAGCTTCGTTCGCATAAGCATTTATTATTTAATTCTCATTCTAATTTAACATTATATTCTTTTCCAGTATACAGTTGGAAACTCAGTCGTACAAACAGCTTGTCTCCTCAAGCTGAGACTGCTATCAATGCTGCAATGGCCACTGTTGATGTCCTCGACTCCCAGTACTTCGAAACTGTCAGTAGATCTGATGAAAGCTGCTTCTATTTCCCTGAAGTTGATGGCAACCCTGTTATCTTCAGAGGACAGTGTGATGAGAATATTGATGTTGTTATGAACTTTGATGCGGCAGGTGTAAGTAGTTTGCATTCCATCTCTATTAATACGACTTCAATACATATTCAGATTCAAACTCCACAAATATTCGAACCTGTGGCCTCTCAGAACAAAGATCAAACTTCGTTTCACAGTGTAGCATCTGTGGTCTGTACTGGTCTGTAGATCTCATCATATCTACCAGAAGATTGTATGAGAAACTAGGCTTAGGCATGCATGTTACATATTTTGAAATTTGAAACATTGCTATGAAATTAAAGTGTACGGAGCAATATCCATCAGAAATAATGACTATATTTGAAACTCATCTTTGTCGCAACACTTATATAATTAACGTAACTTGTTTTTCCAGTACGCTGGAGTATGGTATGACATCGAGTCGTACCCGGCACCATTCCAAGGAGGTTCCTGTGGTACAGCCAACTACGACCTGGATTTGAACACACTAGTTGTGGCTGTGGAAAACACTCAAGTTATCAACCCTGATGGTTTCGGACCAGTCCTGGACGTACAAACTGGCACAGCTGTGTTAGCGCTGAACGACACTAGCGCCAAACTCCTAGTCACTTTTGAAGTCAACGGCCAGAACGGTGAGTAGTTTGTTGTTATTTAACTAGACTGTCTGATTGTAAAATTACTGGAACATTGAGCCATCTTTATTATTCATTTGTTATTTTCGTTAGTTCTCTTCCAATATGATATTTGACACAAGCGTTTGCTTGGTATGGGGCTAGATGGCGCTGTGAGATTTGGTCTAAAATATAATATGTCAGAACAACTTCATTACCATAATAAAGGTTTTTCTAACAGGCTTTATATGAAACCATTTATGAGATACGACGACTAATCAAAGTACATCATTCCACTGCCACTGTGCAACAAGTGGCATAGTAACTAGAATAATTTCTGTATGTAATTTTATTACTTTGTTCTATGTGACAGTAAATAATGTTCTATCTATCTATCATTCTTTCAGTTACTACCGACTACTGGGTACTAGCAACGGATTACAATAACTACGCACTTGTATACTCATGCCAAAATATCAACACGGAATACAGACAAGGTATACATGTATACATATAATACTATTTAAACCTTTTTTTACTAATCTCTTATATTTCATATTTATTTAAACAAATTAAGGACTTCTTTCATAGTTTGTTTTGTACGTTTTTTAAAGATTATTGGTATTTAGATAACACCTTCATTTATAATATCCGTGATCATTATAAGTAGGCAATGGATTTGGCAAAGCAACACCTGTATCAATTCTTAGAAGAGATGCGATTCAGTAGTTTTAATTTGAATATCCAATTACAACATCAGAAACTGTCATCTATCATTATTTCAAATAAAATTCTCCGATTATTTACGAAACTATTATTTCACAGTAAACAGTTGGAAGCTCAGTAGAGCTCGCAACCTGACAGCTCAGGCACAGACTGCCATCAGCGCTGCAATCCAGAGAGTCCAGGTTCTAGAAGACAGGTACTTTGTGGAGAGTGGCCAGAGTGAAGATGACTGCTTCTTTTACCCGGACAATGAAGGCGGGGACGTTATCTTGAACGGACTCTGTGTGCCCGATGCAGAAGTGCCTGCTATCGCTGGATTTAATGCTAATCTGGTAAGTAGTTTTAAATCTTCTGCAGAAAAAGTCTGAGAAATTACGTCCATTGTGTTAGAATCCGAAGAAATAGTAGATGTAGTAATGTTCCCACGTCGTGGTATGGACTAGTCAGTTTAAACTACTGTTTTAATATAAATTAGTTTCTAGCCAATGATATTCTATATATACTGAGGTAGATGCGTTACACCCCGTTCTGTGTAGCGAACTCAAATCAGGCTACGTAGCATGTTTCGGCTCAGTCGCCTCGAAGCAACGCGCGGCGACGCACGTTGACGGCGCGACTTTTTATCAGTAAAAAATATTCACAATGCCATCGTATGTGTTTAAAAAGTGCAATAATCACACTGGGACGAGTGCCATAAGCAAGAAGGATGTGTCGTTTCATTTGTAATTATTGTTTATCCTTTTAAAATGAAAATACAAATATTTAATATTACTATAAATCAACCAGTGACGCGTTGCCACTTCGCCATCTACACAAAAGAGACAAATTCACTCACGATACACGATTGACGGCTCACGTAGCTGTGAACATACGTTTATCTCTTTCTCACAACGGGGCTTTATATATCTCTGATCACTTTTACTTTCCTGAATGATGTAAACAACGCTGCGTATATACTACCTAAATAGCTATAGCATAATTTCGCCACGCGCTAGGGCGATTTTTAATGGGTATAACGTCTCTATTTGTAAAACCTCATTGTTTCTAGCTACGTTTAAATTTTTTGATAATTGCAATTATTGGTTGGTTTTATTATTGGAGCTGTAATAAATCCGGAAGTGTGTGTTTTTGTGTCTAAACCAAACAAAATAAACGTGATCAAAGCTATGCAACAATAAACGAAATTTAAGCTCTTGGAAGAGCCATTACTAATTCTTACAAAAAAAATTGTTGGTTGGTTGGTTTGTTGCCATGGGTAGCTAAAATGAAATCGATTTCAAAGTACTTACGTTTGATACAAGTTAGATGTTCAAGCAATGTTTTATTTAAATTTCAGTTTTCTGGAACCTGGCACGAAATAGCAAGGTTCCCGTCTGACCTGCAAGAGGGAGAGTGTACGGCCGCCGACTACACCTTCGAACAAAACAACGTGTTCATCACACAAACCGAAGTAGATGATGAATTACAGACCGCTAACATCATCAACGGATCACTGTCTGCTGATGGAAGAGGTGTTATCAATGCTGATATCGCTGGAAGTGAGTTCAGATCTTTCTATAGTAGAATTTGTGAAGAGATGAAATCTTTAGTAGCTGGGCTGTGTCTTATTTGACTCGGAAAAAGAACTCGCCTGGTGTTAATTAACATTACTTTTAGCTTGTGATGAAGAGGCCGAGAAATAAAGTATAGAAAACAAAAAAAACAATACCGTTAAGTCAAAACCAAAAAGACCAAAGATTCCTGCAAGGAGTTTTAGACTATGACAGTTTCCATAGTAGGTAAATGTAGGTTGTAACTCTTTGTGCGTGATAGCAGTATACAAGGTGTAACAGAAGGGTGTGACAATACTTATATTATACATACCTATGTATATATAGAATACAGCCCACTAGGTTTCAGAATTCTAAGTGTCATAGATTTCGAGTAATCATAAGTATAACTTTCATTAAAACTTTAAGACTTGCAACCCTACAACTTATCATTTTGAGCGTTCATTGACTTTTGACGCTATCAAATGACACGGCGCGGCGGTGTCTCTCTGAGAGCGCGAGAGAGAGAGAATACGTTGCGTTAAAACTAATGCTAGAACGGGATGAAAGAATGTGTGCTTATTTCGGTTTCATTCGGTCAGTGATCACTCGCTAGGGCTGCCACGAAATCAAGTGAAAAATATTATCTAATTTTTGTATGGTAAAAAATATATGCGATTTAATTTTTCATATTTTGGTATATGACTCCTTACATGATATATATGTATACTCTTTAATATTGTCACACCCTTCTGTTACACCTTGTATAATATTTTTTTACTAAAATGTTACTTTATTTTCAGTTCCGTTCAACACCTTCTTTATCCTGGACACCGACTACACAGAGTTTGCATTGCTTTATGGATGCAGGAATCTCATCAATAACACCAAACAAGGTATTTATTTAACTTTTTTTACCATTATATCAATAAATCATATCCTGCTGATAACATCGTTTCACATAGTATTTTCGATGGTCACGTACCATTTTTTTATCAATGACAAATAATTGTTATCGGTCAATTTCTGTTTGTTCAGTCATGTATTGGTATTTAACTGTCCGAATTTAATTTGGTAAATCACTTGACGCCTTCTTCCTTACCAGAGTTGTGAGGTAATATGTATTGCTTATTTGTAACGTTTAAAATATTATTTTCTTTTCATATTCTTATATCAGCCCCAAGGAAATAATTCTTGTTTTTCACTGGACGGACGGTGCAAAACAGTGTCTTTAAATTTAGTCATTATGTTTTCGTTTCGTTTTATCGCACCTTGGATTTAGTTACATAAAATCCTAATTTCACTAACCATTTCTTCTTTCCAGTCTACAGTTGGAAGTTCTCAAGATCTCGTGCTGGACTCACCCCTGCCGCTGAGAGTCGCATCAACAATGCTGTCCTGCAGAACGACGACTTATTCGAGAACTACTTCGAGACCACAGATCAGACCAACGACGCTTGCTTCCACTACCCAGTGTTTGAAGAGCTGCCAGATGTCATTGACCTCCCAGGACCTTGCGATGAGAGCATTCGGGGCATTGCTTACTTCGATGCTGGTGCTGTAAGTGTATTTTGTTTTATAATAACTAATATAGGCTTGTACGTACACTGTCGACAAGATGTGCCAGCGAGCATCCATTTGTCTCTTTTCCGCAAAAAACAATAGACAAAGAAGAAATGCATGTCTTGTTGTTCAAAATGTTCATCCTTCAGTACTGATGACCAACTGATATCGTTAACTAGCAGAGCGATCATTTTTAGCCCTCTATCAACATCATTATTGTAAACCACTTTTGTATAAGATATTAACTGTATTTTTTTTTTAATTCAAGTCATGGTTTTTTATTCATACATCAACAGAATATTTCTAATTAATAACGTTTCTATTCCTTTTCAGTACCTCGGCAGATGGATAGAAATCGAGAGGTATCCTCAAGCCGACCAGTTCGGTACCTGCGACCGTGCGTACTACAGTGCAGGCGATGGCAACGTCCTTGTTAGAAACACACAGGTGGTGGAACAAGCTCTGGCTGAACAACTTGGCTTCGCAGAAGTAGCCTCTAATGATGGCTCTGGACTGCTCAATGTTACCTTTGTTGTTAATGGAGGTAAGTCTTTATTTAGTAGCTTGGTTAATAGTGGATTATATATATTTTTTTAACTTGAACGTGTGCACTTGGCCATAGTTTACCTGAAAGCAAGCAAAGGCTATGGCCTAAGATGTACCTATTGTATATTTAAAAGAAGCTTAATTTAGCATTATAGCCTTTTCTAAAACAAACGTCTTTTAAGACTTATTCATCTGACTACAGGAGATCGGTTTGGTTGCACTGATCGGAAATCGGATTGTTCAAACGTTTCTATGATACACAATCCCAGTAAATTTATTCTCGACTCACGTTGTTTTTCTCGATTCACATTTTTTTTGTTATTTTTTTATCACAGTTACTCTGCACGCCAACTACTACGTCCTGGCTACAGATTACAATAACTACGCTCTGGTATACAGTTGTACCAACCTACCTAACGAACGCAGGATGGGTAAGTATCTTATGCTACTCCTTTTTAAACTAAGAAAATCGATGTTTTAATTCCCTGAAGCCAATTTTGTAAATTGACATAATTTTGCTGCTGGCAGTAGTAACGTAGCTTCCGCGAAATTTCCAGCCCTGAACATTTGTTTTTGTTTTTCATTCCATAGGTCGTTCCTGATAATCTCCCTTGAATCAGTAGGTACAGTTTGTCGGCCTCCACCTTATCATTAGTCTTTCGGTGTAATTTCCTAGTTTATTTTTCAATGTGAGGTCTGTATTTTGCTCATTTCTTTCAACAGTATACAGTTGGAAGCTCAGCCGCACCACTTCACTGAGCAACCAAGCTACCGCCGCCATTGACGCTGTCATCAACCAAACGCAGGGACTCTCTCAGGACTACTATCAAGTGACGGATCAGAGTGAAGAGGCTTGCTTCTACGTGCCTTCAGTTAATGTGAACGCAGCTCCTGTGTTCAGAGGACAGTGTGAGGCTAACGTTGCTGGAATGACCAACTTTAATGCTGCTGATGTAAGTAATAATTTATCTATAATCTCCTATAACCAGAATCATGTTTCAGATGCAATATTCACAGGGAATTTGCCTATATCTGTAGACATAGCGATGAAACGATAGACATTACTGACCCCATTCTCGAGAACAACCCCATATAACAAGTGAAAGAATGTTCAAACTCCAAATACGTACAGTAATATTTTTTTACTGCCTCTATATCCTCCAATACAGAAATCCTGATATTTGGATAATAAATAAAGAAATAGTTTCACATATTCACAACAATTTCCTTTTTCCAGTTCGCCGGTTGGTGGCACGAGATCGAGCGTTACCCGGTCGACAACAACCGAGGAGAATGTATCAGCTCTCAGTACCAGGCATCTGGTACCAGCTACTTGGTGACAGACACTGTGGTCGCCAACGGAAATGCCACTGTGGCGACGGGAACTGTGCAGATTACTGACGATGGCAGACTTAGGAGAACCATCAATGGTGTCACTCAAGGTAAGATGTTGGGTTACTTGGACCGCTAGGTTTTCTAGTTAATGGCCATGACAATGTTTTTTTTTTAATCTTTGTAATAATACACTTACAATCAAGTATTTGTGCACTGATAAATAAATATCTGTTATTACCATTCATCATTACTAATACTCAGTACCTACCTATGTACATAACTGTGTGGCTACAAAAAACTGAAAAATGGGTGTAATTTTTTCCAGATATTTGGGTGCTGGCAACTGATTATGAAAGTTACGCTTTGCTGTACTCCTGTGAGAACGTAGATACTGAATACAGACGAGGTTAGTGTGTACTTACATAGTTATATCTAGGTACATACATTTTACGGACAACTGACTATGACTTGTAAATGAAAGGTACAAATGTATTGAGTCTGGTCGTTTGTATGTATAATAAGTATGTATTTACAAAAAGAAAAGTATATAAGTATTATATCGTTATCTGGTACCCACGACACAAGCGTTTGCTTAGTGTGGGGCTAGATGGCGCTGTGTGCAATGTCCCGGAATATTTATTTATTATTTATGTATTTTAAATCGCTTATATCTACCAAGTCATAATAATTGCAAATAGATTATAATTATTACTTCCATTTCCGTAAATGCACGAACAGACTGAAATAGCTAAACACCATACTGAAAGATCAAATCGTAACACTATATTAAGCCGCCAGTTGTGGCACTATTTTTAAGTCTTTTGTGTTTCTGTTTGTCTTTTTTCTGTTGTGTGTTACAATAAAGAGTATTACCTATCTATTTATATTAAACTCACCGTATCTATTCCAGTATGGAGCGCCAAGCACAGCAAGTCCCGGCAGCTGACCACAGCAGCACAAGCAGCGATGTCTCCAATCATCTCAGCCAACCGGCTCCTCTACCCGCAGTTCTACCAGTCAGTAGACCAGTCTAACGTGGCCTGCTTCCACTACCCAGCCGTCACTGGCCAGCAGGTCATCCTGCCTGGACTGTGCGATGATAACATCCCTGTGGTGCAGAACTTTGATGTTGAAGGGGTATGTACAAATTAGTTATCTAACTTTATGAGCCTTTGGATGTAGGTATGCGAAAGTCGTTGTTAGCATATATAGAATTTGATTTAAATAAATTAAAGTTATTTTCGAAGGCTCACAAAGGTTTATAGTTTCAAATAATTAATCGAAAAAACGTCGTAATGAATCGGTTTTACCCAACGCAAACCGAGATTACGTATAATTTATGGTGTTTACTGTTTGTGGGTGTATTGTGTGATTTAGTGGCATTCTACGTAAGATAAAATGCATTTTTAAGCTTATTTCGGTGTAGGTATGTAAAATCATTTGATGGAAATGGTAATGGTTGTATTTCGTTGCTGTTTTGGAATGGGAACTGTAACAATACTTGCAAGACTGATACAATTTGTGAGTAAGAACCAGTTCTAAATAATGTTGTTGTTTAGTTCTAAAGCTGAGATTAGATCTATTAAGTTTGGCTAGAGCGACAGCACAACTTTACTGCCGGTGGTGGATACAACACATTTGGGCTCATACATGTTTGTAATATGTAATAAAATGATATTTTATCGGTCCTGTGACTCAATTAAAAAACTGTATTATATGTCTCCTTGTGATTGTTTACGTGTATTCTTGTTTATATACTTAGCACTAACACATTCACACATTATATCGGTTGTAGTCACAGAACTAAATATTATGTTGTTGTTTTATGTAGGTACCGGCTCTGTTTTTGAGACTAGTCTTAATAAACGCGTCAACATATACATACCATAATCTGGTTCAGTAGGGTAAGAATAAGAACATTTGCTGCATTCATATACTTCAGAGGTGTATCTACCTAACATTTATCTATAACATAAGGCAATCAAATTATTTTGGTCCATCTTTGACGTAATTTCTTCTTCCACAGTACGCAGGCACCTGGTACCAGATCGAGCGCTACCCCCAAACCCACGAGGATCCGACCGGCACCTGCGTCGGAGCCCGTTACACCCTACAGGACTCCGGCATCGTCACCGTCCTGAACTGGGAAGTCATCAACGGAGAGCTGATGACTATTGAAGGAAACGCCACTCTTAGGTCCACGGACGGATCTGCTAAACTCAACGTGGTGTTGCCAGTTAGAGACAGTCCTACCGGCCGTAAGTACTATGCATTACATTAAATTCAAATTCATTCAAATTCATTTATCCAGTTAGTGAAAACTAGGTACATGAGATCTTAAAGTATAATAAATAAAATAGTTCCACTAGTTCCTACCCTACGAGGGTTTACTAACATAATAAATAAAATCTTTATTAAGTATCAACTTGGAGTAGATTATTAGTTACATTAGTAAGTCAATAGTTAATTGTTTTAATGTAACTGGTCTATTGCATAAGGTCCGGCACCCGCTAAATTACGACTCATTCATAACGGTGCAGCGAGTGATGTCTTATTTAGTGAAACTAATTACTGGCAAGCCTAAGATATAATTTCATTCATTGTTTCAGAAACCGTGACGACCACTCTGTACGTCCTAACGACTGATTATACCAACTACGCGCTCGCCTACTCTTGCTCCAACATCAATCTCTTCCAGAGATCTAGTAAGTATACACCACTTGCCCTGCCACTTGACATCAAAGAAGCTCAGTCAATTGATAGCTTCAAGAGTCAAGTTAAAAATTGGTATCTGTTGTCATTATGCTGATATACATATGTAAACGCTATAATTTGACTGCTGTCTCTACGTATTATCTACATGTATATGTTTTATATTATATATATTTTAACACTATATATTAGTTTATGTTTGTACTAATTATGTATAATATGTATTAGGATGTATGTCTTTATGTTTATGTACATTATAATTATATTTGTGTATATTATTTATTCTATCGCATCTATTTCTGTTGTACACCACGTCCTTTATAATCCTTTATTTATTCCTCTCCATCCAATGGTTGCCTGGAAGAGATTGCTTTTAGCAATAAGGCCGCCACTTGTGGCACTAGAGTAATTTATGAAAGTATTTTTAGTTAATTTTGTTTTATAAGTGTGTGACAATAAAGGATTATCTATCTATCTATACATATCTACCACAGCACACTAACATAGCATAGAACCTGACTTTGCACACATGTGTCTTCCGTGGCAGGACTTGGCGCCCACCACCACGATGTATCTGGCCAAGAGAACTCCCCTAACGAATTAATTCTGCGGGGAGTCACGACCCTCAGTCACAAGGAAATACGACTCAAGAGAGAGAGTATCCAGCTAGTGTTACTGAAATTTTCACCAATTATTTCTTTTCATTTTTTTCGTCACCGCCAGCCGCAACGGAATATTCAGCGCTGGTGGCCCCCGTGTGTGCCATCAGCATCTTAACTCAATAAAAATATTTAGATTTTTTAAATTTCAGCATTCTACAAACAATTCATTATAATGACACGATGAGTCTTTATAATATTATATTCTACCGCTTACCATCGAAGTTGGTCCAGCAACAGTGCCTACTTTAACTCGGTGTAACAAAACAAACCAGATTATAGCTTCCCAAACTACACTATAGGTACCTATAGATTTTGTGTTTCTTTTCCCTCGTCAGATTTGTTCGGTTTGATACAGTTTGCGTTTTTTACTATCCCTTAACAAAAGCCATCAGCCGCTTAGTCTGAAGTGTTTGGAAATGAGTGTGGATTTTCGCGTCTGGCAGTTAGTAGACCGTAGCCTAGCGGTTAAAGCGTTCTGGCTGGTAATCAGAAATACGCAGGTTCCAATCCTGCCGCTCATATTCCAAAAAAAGTTTAAGCCAAATGATTTCCACTAAACGATAGGTACCTACTGAACTGCAACCGCCTAACATTATACTAAAAAGCGATCGTTTTTCCCCAGTCGGAGCTTGGAAGCTGAGTCGCGAGCGTACTCTCTCTGCGCAGCACCAGCTCTCCATAAACATGTACATGGCTAACAGAGAGGAGCTCCACCAACCTTACTTCGTGTCAGTGGCCCAGGATGAAGACTGCGAGGAACCTAGCGCGGGAGCACTCGTCAAGAGCAGCTTCGTTGTTATGCTCATATGTGCGCTTTGGCAGATACTGTCTTAGACCCATATCTCGTTATACATTTGTAAAAAAATATATACATAGGTACATAACAAGCAGGGTTGATCAGTTTGCCTGATGTTGAGAACCGATGTAGTTTATGTAAAAAATAATAATGCTTTTATTATAAAAAAATGTAGTCAAAGATTGGCCGAATTCCGTACCAGAACATTTAAAAATAACATACAAATAAGTAATCAGAAGCTTTTGGCCCAAGAGTAAAAAAACATAGTTATAATATAACCATAACATAATGCAACATAAATCCACGACTATGCGTACACATTTTACTTCTTTTGTAAGAAAGAAGAAAAAAACAAGATACACATGACACAGCAAAAGACTAAAAGGTTGCAACATGGAAACACAATAAAATTAAAAAGAGTATTTACAGAATTTACTTTGTAAATAAGGTTATACAACGAATGTAGGTATAATATACCGTTTGTTGTTGAATGCATTCTCTACAATGTATTCTTTTACTACTAGTATTATAAAAACATTATTTAAATTATTTATTACTAAGACATTTTTTAGTATCTCGTATGTAAGTTTTTATATGGAATTAAATTATTCTTATAAAATACGTGCCTGTTTTTATTTGCCTGCAAACCTTTTATATTTTACCTCATGGGAAATACACGGTTAAAAAATAGACTGTACCTACTAAACGAAAAATATTGACGAAAACTTGTTAAAAATGCTACTTAAATTATGTTCTTAGAGGTAGAGCCCGCTTGCACAACGAATCAAACGCATTTAGCGACAAAAAATCTATCTTATTTAAAACTACCTAAATGTGTTTAGTCGTCGTTGTGCAAACGAGCATTAAAGTAACCTTCAGCTTTATGAACTTGAATGGAATTAAAAAATAAAATAGCATTGAAATTTAACAATTTATTTGAGTTCAACACCAAACCCTATCTACATTCTGATATGCTTCGCACTCATACCTCTGCACATCGAGTACGCATCTTATGTAGCATATAGCTCCACTTACGTACTCACTGGGTTTACTTTATGTCATAGAAAAAACACTTTCGCCGCCTTTAATTAATGCAAAACATTCCCAACATGACTGTATAGTTCTGTTATAAATTTTGTAGTATTGGGCGATGTGCTATTTTATCGACCAGTCACAAAAAGAAACGGAAAAAAATGTACTGCAGTTTTACTTACGTCCTGTGCGTAACTTCATACAAACTTATCATAAACATCAGTCGCTTAGTCTGAAGTGTTTGGAAATGAGTGTGGATTTCGCGCCTGGTAGTTAGTAGACGGTAGCCTAGTTGGCTAAGGCGTTCCGGACGGTGATCGGAAATACGCAGGTTCGAATCCTGCCGGTCGTGATTATTTTCGCTAATTTTCCAATAAAAGTTAAAACTCATACAAACTGTTCCCTAGTAAGACTCAAATTGGATTTGGATACAAAATGGTGGAAAATAATGGTGGAATGTTTTGCACGCATCAAAGGCGGTGTTACTTTTACCAGGGATTTCTGTTTGATCATAAATTAGAATATAATAACTGCTTCCTTCAATACAGCATTCCTCGGCCATATTTCCCATACTAATAGGGTATACTCGGCGTAATAAATTATGACCGGTAACAATTAACCAATAACATTAGCCCAAACCTTGGAAAACACACATTTTGCGCTTCCTTGATTAGTGAATCTTCAACATTTTTGTGAATAAGAATAAAATACGTTTATAAAGACACGAAACAACACAATAAAATAGATGGATATAAAATAAAAATCGTTTCGTGACACAGCCCGGCCCCAACTCAGCATGTGCTGGATGCAAGCATCCAGAGCTGGTCTTTCTTTTTTAACCGACTTCAAAAAAGGAGGTTATCAAGTCTTCTGAAAGTTTTTCTTACGTTCAGGTCATTCTTAAACTGCGTGACCAGTATTGATAACGTTTAATATATTCTGATTTATTATCATCATGCACAAAGATGGTAAATACATGACAGGATTTTTTTCTATAATCGCAATACTAAGTGTTTTCGTGGCACCATATATAAATCTAATATTGTTCAGCATCCATCCAGACCTAACGTCGACACGTCCCTGGCGATACATGTATGTACTTACTAATAATTAACATTATTTCATTATTATCTAAATTACATTATTGTTATGCTTTTGAGCATTCTTATTTGTAAACGCGATGGTTGGGATTTGTGGTCTCTTAACTTTCTTCAGACTCTTTAGAACTTGGTATGTTATTTTGTTAAGTGCTACCCGCACTATGGTTGTTTAACTTTTAAGTGGAAAACGAGCGAAAATAATCACGACCGGTAGGATTCGAACCTGCGTATTTCTGAATACCATCCAGAGCCTCCAATCCTGCCGGTCGTGATTATAATCGCTCTTATTCCAATAAACTTTAACTCGGTATGTAAGCTAACGGAAAAAATATTATAAATTTGTTGTAATTAAAAAAGTAAAGTGTTTATCCACCAGGTCCTATGAAATGAAACGTGCACAAGCGAAACTGTGGCCAAAAGAAAATGGATCAAAATAACTTTTAACAGTACCTATCACATAAATATTAAATAGTTCATTATTTCAAAAGAAAATGTTAGAGACCACTAGGCAAGGTGTTTGCGCACAGTTATATATTTAAGGCGGTAAATGGTCCGATAATGCCCTCATACACACATCATAGTTGTAAACATTACTGTTTAGAAAATCGTATATTTTTAATCAATTTTAAAAAGCTGTTTTTAATCAATAGTTCATTTTTCAGGCGTTAAGCTCATTAGGTATAAAAATGATCAGTGATTGAAATTATTATAAGCGAAACATAAAAGAGCGCGTTCGACTCGTGTGGCAAGCGTCTACTTTACTTTATGGAGGACCTGCGTTCGATTCCAGCCCTTGTGACTCACTTAACAGTGAAGGAAAATATTGCAAGGAAACCAACATGTGTCAGAACCACAATATTTATGTCTTCCGTGGAAGGAAATGGGCGTCCACCACGATGTATCTGCACAAGAGAACTCTCTCAATTTATTAATTTTATTATGCAATGTAATCACGGCTCTCAGTCATGGGGAGTACGACTGAAGCGAGGAGCAGTACATAAATAATCAATCATAAGTAAATTCGCAGTTAAGCTCATCTACAGATTTACAGCCTTATTCCTTCGAGTATAAAGCTCCTTTTCGAATAACTATGATGTATATATAAAACTTAGGTATTGCTGTGCATCCGAGCCGTTTAAAGACTAACCAGTCTAGACTTTAAGAAGACCTAGAAATGCAATGCTTTATTTGTTTTATCGAGAAAATCGTTTATAGCTAGCTCAATGTCTAACAGTTTCTTGCATCAAGAATACAAAATTGTGTATTCCTATTTACTTTTGTACACAAAATCATACCTAGAAAAAAAGAACAATCAAAGGAGCTCAGAACAACTTTCAGTTTATCCATAACGATGTTTTGAGCTACTTTTATTGGCAGATTTTATTTTCAGATACAGTTTTTCAATTAACTAGGTAAATATGGTTTCTCTCGATAAAACCATTAAAACTAAGGTGACAACTCAAATACTACAAAATGCACTGATACGTAATTAATTGTTCGAAGTTTTATCATAAAATGCAGTTCATAAATAAATCAAAATATAATATTTTATTCTTATATTCAATCTTTGACATTAATCGGTGATGTGAGAAAGGCGCAATATTGCTTTTCATTAGAAATAAGATGAATTCATTTCTATTTTTACAGGTTTATACAATATTTATTTTTCAACAAAAAATTCTTTGTTCCAAGACACAAGTACACAGAAAGGAACGCCTTAAAAAGTATAAAATATAAAGATCGTCCCACATACGCCTCATTCAAAAACATTACAAAATACATTACTTTAGTTATATTCATTCACATTGATAATTGTAGAATACATTTATCGTGATACGTTATTTCGTATGAATGTCCGACCATGAGTTTAAACGAACACTTTCAAATTATAAAACATATTATGTTGTAATTATATTCCACAACAATCTGTACAACTCATATGTGGGAAAAGCTTAATATCGGAGTATCTAAAGCTGAATTTTATTGCCATATTCAGAGGTTAAAAGTTTCTGTTACATACTCACAAACCATTACCGTCAAGTACAATATATTGTACTTTTAAATTCCTAAATTACACAAGGCCCCTCTTTTAAATGACCTTTTTTAAGAAACAAGTGCTCTTAAGAGCAGTTTGAGCCTTACACAGTTAAAATACGGTTCAATTTACATTCGTAAAAAACGACCATAATAAGTTTAGTTTATTTGGTACTTTGGGAAAATAATGGAAATGGAAGTAAGTACTTATGTAATGGTTAATTAGTTGATAACTTTATATAGGTCCATATCGTAATTTCTTCGGTGAGAGTGCAAAACGACCTATAGTGTAAAATTAACTATTAAATGCACAAAAATGCTGTTGACTTCGCAAAAAAAAAAACAGGAAGGGGAGGAAAGAGACAGAGATAATTTTGACTTATTTATAAAACAATACATTTTACAAGCAGCTTTGATAGTAAGCCACTTACAGTGTTAATACAAAACGCGGCTTAAATATTAGTCCAGGACTTTGAAAATAAGTAAAAAGTCGGTTCTTGTTGTTCAAACATCACATACAATTTAATCAAATGTCAACTTTAAATTGGGACGTTGATTTATTATTGGTAAGAGTTTAATTATTATGACAGGAGACAGACGAATTTCGAACAACAAAAACTGACTGCACATTTTCAAAGTTCTGGACTAATAGTTAAACCACGTTTTGTTATAAGACCCTTAGTGTCGTCTCGTAATTAATTCAAAACTTAGCATGTAACCAATATCGGTCTGAATTTAGGAGAAATAAAATTAATAGCACAATACAATACGATATTAATCATGAAGTTGTATATCTTCATAATAACATTTTAATATACATAAAATTATAGAAAAGAGGCCATTTTGCATCGTACCAAAGATTTGATTCAAGAAAATAATAATATTAGGTTAACACAACAACATAAAACTAATTCATTTACTTAAGGGCCTCACTCACACAGGACAACTATCTCACTCGCACAGTTTAACATGTACCAAAGATTAGAAGATGTTTGTTTCCTTTTACGGTTCTCAAATAAATTGCAGGTTTTTGCTTAGGACTGAAAAAATCTAGACCAGATACTAAACATTATATTAAAACCAAATCGATACCAGAAAATAAAAATTAAACAAATTTTGATTATAATTAAAGAAAGTAACTAACTACTTGACGACATTTACTAGGTAAGTATGTAGAAAAATACATTCATTTATGATTTACTTTTAAATTTAAAACAAACGCGTACTCGTTTACAACAAAATTACGTTTACTCGTTTACGTACAAAAAAAACAAATTACCTTATGTTTTTATACGTAAGCCAAGAATGCAAAACATATCTGATTCCCTTTTATAAAACATTAAAGAATAGTATCGATAAAAAAATCTGTGAACCAACACAAGACACACAAAACTTCAGAAATACCAAAGAAAAAACATGCAGTCGAATTGGGAACCATTTTTGAAAAAGTTGATAAAGAGACCTGCATTTACCTTTCGTAGTCTCCCATCTTCTTCTCTCCCAAGTAAATATGTAAAGGTGCGAGCCAGAGAGCAGTATGTTGGCGAGGCGTTATTAAGGCGTTTAGTCGAGCCCATGGGGCGGTCATTGGCACAGCATGCTGAATAGCGAGTTGGCGTATGCCATCGGCCGCACGTCCGGGTGGGGCTGGAAGAATACAGAAAAAAAAACAGTAAATACACTACTTATGCACAAAACGCCTTAAGCGAGAAGTCCGTGAAGGACTTATAAATTTTAAAATTCATAAATACTTGTGTCATGCGGGAATCGAACCCGCAATCCCTAGATTAAAAGGCAGAGCCACTACCAACTAAGCTAACAAGCCAGTCGTTGTAATAGGATCGTTTATCCTTGATTGCTGAGTAATTATTGTTTTATCCAGTTTGCTACAACGCCAACAGAGATACGCACACTTCAAGTGAACTAGAAGTCAAGTTCATGAATGAATTTCGGATGTTAAAATAATGATATGAATACATACCACAGCTTCATAGGTAGTGAAGTTAGGTTTCAAATCCTTGCCGTTCATTGTGATAAACGCACCGAGGTTACCCATCGTGTCACTGAAACAATATAGGGAAAAATATATCATATTCATAATAAATTTAGTTGTAATAACCGGCTAGCACTTACTTACGTCAGTAATTATGTCGAAAATTAGCTCGACTAGTTTCAACCAACCGGGACGCGCGTGCTGACTCGTCCTCCTGATGATGGAAACATCAGTTTGCCGAAATTTGTCGTGCTAATTTTCGACATAATTATTAGCTTTAGCCATCTAGCTCCATACAAAGCTTACGCTTCTATCATGGGTACTAGATAACGGATATAATACATTATATACTTTTCTTTTGTAAATACATACTTATTATACATAGAAACGGCCAGACTCAACACAAGTAATGAAGAACACATACCTTCTGATACGATAAAAGTAAAACTCACCAATAATTAGGCGCGGAGAAGACAGTGATACACTTCCCGTCGTGCATGACCTCATACCCCTCGTTCTTGACCTCGTGGCTGCGGATGATGTAGTCCAGCTTGTTCCGCTGCAGGAAGGCGGCGGTCACGTCGGGCCCGAACTGGCAGCCCACGCCGCGCTTGGAGGGCGCGCGCCCTACCATGTGCTGCGGGTCCGACCACAGCAGCTCGCACATTATACCTGGAATTAGATGGAATGGTTTTTTTTTTACAAGGAATGGGTTTGCACTTGACCGTAATTCGCCTGATGGTAATCAATAATTACGGTCTAGGATGGAACGTGCTTGCCCAGTAAGAACCGATCCACTCTCGCTTTGATTAAATTGGCAATCTTCACGACCAGGTATTAAGTTAGACATGACAGATAGGAAGTCACGCGAACGATTCTCGCGATGGATCAGATGTAAGTGCTCAGCAAAACAATGTTGTACTTGGTTTAGTTTTCATGCTTCCGAAGACAAGTTAGTCGTTGATCCATGGCATAGTGGAAGTGTCATCACCCTAAAGCTACCATGGGCTAACTCTTGTCACAGAAGAAAGAACAGATAAAACTAGAAGATAACACAAACTTTAAAAAATTAACTACAAAGCAATGTTTATTTTTAATTTCTTATAGGTATTTAAAACTAGCTTTATCTTTACCTACACTAATATCTATAAGTAAATAGTTGAGGTAGTTCGTATGAGAGTGGCGAACTCAGGAGTAACAACAAACTAAGCAAATGATTAATTAAATTCTAGTCCTTGATCCTGAATTCTAGTATATAATATGATCACATACACCCTCTGACTCCCTCTCCCTCTGTCTGATACTTGCTGTCCCGGGGAACTCGTTCCGCTTTAGGCAATAAATAAGCAGATTTTGTATTTTATTTAATTCAAATTAAAAAAAAAGAGATAAAAATATCCTATGTCCGTTTTCTGGTTCTAAGCTACCTTCCCACCAATTTTCAGCTAAATCTGTTTAGCCGTTCTTGAGTTATAAATAGTGTAACTAGCACCACTTTATTTTATTTAATATAAGATATAGATAGATAGCATGTACTATACATAATAAATAATAATTACCATCCTCCGGCGGCTGCTTATTCCTGTCCACTGCCCTGATATCATCGAGCGTGACGTTGTCGTTGCTGAAGAGCCCCCCGTGCATGACCAGCACGCGGCTGTTGATGCAGTGCGCTAGGGGCAGCCAGTTGTACACCTCCGTGAACAGGTCCGCCATCTGCACCGAGTACTTGGAGGTCACCTCGCCGCGGAAACCGTACATGCGGTTCATGTCTACCGTCTCGTGGTTGCCTGCAAGTGACATTTTAAGTGGTTAATAATGGTTACTTGTTCAGTTTATTTTTTGTCTTGTCTCTCTGTCTTGGATAGCAAGAGTTAGGCTAGAAAAGATAAACCTGTCCTAACACATATAATTACTATGCTTTAGTCCGTAAAGCATAGTTATGAGTAATAGGACCTTCTAAAGTATGTCCTTATGACCCTGTAAGTATAAAAAAACGTAAACCTATCCCACGTAAAAAAAAACTAGCAGAATCGTGTTCATGTTGTGTGTCACAAGGGCATATGATGCACATTCATAGAGGCCAAAAGTTCTCAAATTTTGTGGTTTTCAAACATGTCACCATAGAGTAATATAATATACCAGGAATGCATGTCACTCTCCTCACTGTTTTACTTTTTTACAACTAAGCAAGTGCAAATTAACCATGACTTAAAAGACAAGCTATTTTTGCAGCTGTTGTGTGTCGTCAATATGTCAAGCGCACACATTTAGGCTGATTAACATTCATTAATATCTGATTATAATTTATCTATAGTATGAGTCTAAGTATAGTATGAGAAATCTTACCTCTCGACATATAAAAGTGATTAGGGAACAACAGTTTAAAGCTAAACAATGTAAAGATGCATTCCACACTAAACGATCCTCGGTCCACGAAGTCTCCATTGAACAGGTAAGGGTTGGTTTCCGAAGGCAGGCCATTCATCTCGAAGATATGCATCAGGTCATAGTACTGGCCGTGGATGTCTCCGCATACTGTGAACTTGGATTCGTCAGGGACTTTGATGTCGATGAGTGAGGGTTGCTTTTGAAGGTAGTTCTTCACATCTAGTAGTATCTGAAACATGATGATAAGTAGTTATGTTTAGTTTTGCAGTTCATCCACTTTACTATTAGAGAAGGAAGAACCATTTTGTAAATTTGTATAGGTATTTTTTTCTAAAATCACAAATAAATTTAATTGATACATAAACCCTTCATTCAATCTAGTCCTCATTAAATTTTCCACTTTACTGGGGGTTGTGACATTAACTGATAAACATTTTTATTTCTAATTTGTCAGAATTCTAAGTCAAATTACAATAATAATCTACAATTACTACAATTGACTGGCCTGTTAGCTTAGTTGGTAGTGGCTCTGCCTTCTAATCTAGAGGTCGCGGGTTCGATTCCCGCATGACACAAGTATTTATGCACTTTAAAAAAAATATATATAATTCCTTGTGTTGAGTCTGGTCGTTTGTATGTATAATAAGTATGTATTTACAAAATAAAGTATATAAGTATTATATCCGTTATCTAGTACCCACGACACAAGCGTTTGCTTAGTGTGGGGCTAGATGGCGCTGTGTGCAATGTCCCAAGATATTTATTAAAAAAAAAATTAAAGTTAAGTATTATTAAGTATTATCTAAAAAGTATATATGTATTATATCCTTTATCTAATACCCATGATACAAGCGTAAGCTTAGTATGGGTGTGGTATGGGGCTAGATGGCGTTATGTGATATATCCTGAAATATTCATATTTATTTATTTTATTTTTTTGTTCTGGCAGAATGAGTGGTGTAATACCATACACATAACCAGTAAGCAAGTAATTTGCGTAGGGTACTAAACAGTCGTAGTCATTTATTCATATCAGATATTTGATAAACATCACAAGATAACAAAACAAATAAGTTAATCACAAAATTGACTAAAAATAGGGATTTCATATCATAAACCAGACAGACATTCTTTAATCAAAGACCAAGCGACCAAGCTACTCTAAACTAATACAATTCAATACAAACGTTTATTGGGTTCAAAAAACTTACATCTAGGTCCACTATATTATGTATTATTACATGCAAAAAATATTTGTAGGTAATTTCTTATAACAGAGTATTGTCACTCGGACGAGATATTCCTGTTTCCTGGGTGGCAATGTCTTTCCGTCAGGTTTAAATTTAAATTATGCACACTATTAACCCTTACAAGGCACTACATAATATGGAAGTAATATTTTAAGGATATAATATATACCTTATATGCATATTTCTTGTGTAGTTTCTTCTCCTGTTTGTAATACTCCATCAATTCCTTGGCAAACCTGAGGGACATCTTTCCATCTGCATCCAGCACTGGGCCGTCGTACTCATCTTCAATGGCTGAAACAATAAGAGATATTTTAATGTGACTGCTAAACATTCAGAGCTAAGATAAATAATATGTGATCATTATAAAATACATATATTTCTCAATATCTATCTCTGTCCACACACTATATTTGATTTTGAGAGCTGTCATTTGCATTAAGAAATATAGAATAGAATATATACCTGAAAAAAAAATATATAAAACAATCTAAAGAGTCATGCACAAAACACCCCAAGTGGGATGTCCGTGCAGGACTCATCGCCCCCGCCTTAGAATCTAAAGAGTCATAACTTAACCTCGGTATATTGGGTGGCTTTATTGCATAGAGTGATCTCTTTCAGGCACCAGGATATAATGTATGGACAGAAGTTAGTTTGAAATATTTGTACATGTTAGTAATATACAAACATGTACAATACATATCATTACGAGTATATCTGTCTATCACAGTATATATATATTGTACTGCTAGAAGCTGCTAATAGTTTCTTCATGATTGTTGAAACAACATGCTAATTGGTCCAGCAAATATCAAAATTGATATACACACATAAAAACAGTTCATTGGCTTTTTTTAATTGTTCAATCACATTATTTTAAACCAATGTTAAAATTTTTGCAACTTTTTAAGAGTTGCAAGTAACTTACACTTAATGATAATGATAACTATGTGTAATTAAATCCAGTTGCATTGATATATAAAGTTTAAGATATATTTTTACAAACAATAAATTAAATGAAAATTTAAAAAAAATTACAGAGGCTTATAAACATAAAAAACATATGTCCTAAAAAGCACATACAACCAATAAACCTTCTGTGTAGATAAGTGGTAAAAAAAAAGAAAATCAATCCATACCTTTAATCTTTTTCTTAGGACAAAATATTCTTTTTAATAAATTCACCATCTCGCACAAACAAGTCTATTCCAATCAATAAAAAAATTAGGTATATGATAAGACAACAAATAATGTTTCTGTGTTTCTTATCCATATCTGATTGTAATCTATACTAATATTATAAAGCTGAAGAGTTTGTTTGTTTGTTTGAACGTGCTAATCTCAGGAACTACTGGTGTGAATTGAAAAATTATTTTTGTGTTGGATAGACCATTTATCGAGGAAGGCTTTAGGCTATAAAACATATATATAACATCACGCTGCAACTAATAGGAGCGAAGAAACAATGGAAAATGTGGAAAAAACGAGGAAAATTGTTCATCTTTGAGGGCTACCGTTGCGTACGCTGTGAAAACGGTTCAAAATTCAATGAATTAATGCCCAAAATAAGTATTCCACGCGGACGAAGTCGCAGGCACAGCTAGTCTACTCATATAAATAGGTAGCTAAGGTTCATAGGCACAAAAATTACAATCTAGTCAAGTGTATGCATATCTAAATCTGATTAATTGTTTTAAATATTGTTTAGAAATGTCTGGAAACATAGGATCTGTTACATGCAAGTAAAATGGATAAAAGGCTCCATTATACAGTAAATAAATAAATATTCCAGGACATCACACACAGCGCCATCTAGCCCCACACTAAGCAAACGCTTGTATCATGGGTACTAGATAACGGATATAATATTTATATACTTTTCTTTTCTAAATACATACTTATTATACATACAAACAACCAGACTCAACACAAGTAATTTTTAAAATTAAAATTTTCAATTTCATAAATACTTGTATCAAGCAGGAATCGAACCCGCAACCCGTAGATTAGAAGGCAGAGCCATTACCAACTAAGCTAACAGGCCAGTCTTCAAACTTGTCCTACAATCAACAGTCAGCCAGTTGCTTCTTGGTCAACAGTAAACAAATGTCATTATTTACTTCTATAGGGTTAACTAGCAATGGGAGGTTTTGTTTAACAACAGAATAGGCTTTTAGAGCATTTTGATCCACCTGATGATAATAAATCTTTATGGTCTAGGATGGAACCTACTTCTTAGAGCAACTTAAACAATCAACTCAACATTGACTTGTCCTACCCAATGTATATATATCCCAATATCTATACATATAATAAACCTGAAGAGGGTTGAAGGTGTGAACATTGAAGATATTTAAAAAAAAGTGTTTGGAGATACTTAGAATTGATAGTAGAACATGTTTCAACAGTTAATTATAACCCAGGGTCTTCAAATCTAGAGTAAATAGGTTTCTTCTAGGCAAGTGTGCTACATCTTAGACTATAGTGGTGCATAATATCAGGCAGGCTATAGTCAAACGTAAGCCTGTGTCTGTTTATATTTTAAACACTCATCACGCAAAAACCACTGAACCGGTTTTTATGATTTTTGGTATGAAGATAGTATGAGGTCCCTGTAGTGTCATATGCTACTTTTTATCCCTAAATAATGTTAGTGAAGCCACGGGTGTCCACTAGTAATGAATAATTATATTTTAGTGGTTTATAAATAAACTTTTTTTATAATTGCTTAGGAGATTATTGAATACTTAGTTCTATAACAACTTTCACCTTTGTAAATAACTTACTCATAGCATCCAAGTTAATAGAATCTGCTATATTGACTTTCTTCTGCTCAACAGAGATGGCTTTTTCAAAGGCAATCTTTTTGACTATTTTGTTACATTCATTGTACTTCATTTTGGCATCTTGGTCGTTGGGTCGAGCTTTGGTTACCTAGAAAAAATAAAACTAAAATTCTTATTTTAAGTGGTCTTGTTGTAAAATATTTCTATCTTGTTCTGCTAAAGGTATTTAAAATGGTAATGGTAAAATCTACCATGAAGTTTACCATTGGATCCAGATTTTAAAATAATGTAATAATGTTGAAAGAGGTAAGAAGAAATGTCTATTTATCAGACATAACTTGCTTAGCAACCCACACAAAAGTTCTAAAAAGCTTGGCATTGATATGATATATGGTAGACTTTGCTACTCCCATTAATAAATCATTTTCAGGACTCCAGGTATTATAATTATACAGCATTGTTTATAGGTAATGCTTGTGTTACAGGTACTTACCTATTCATAGCTTCTCAAAACCAATCAATAGGTTTCTTTGCCTATGACTGCTTGATAATAAGCAAATATGTTCACAATACTTACATATTCAAAATCTTTAAGCGCTAGTTTATGTTTTCCTAGGGACATGTAAGCCGCCGCACGTCTGTAAAAGGCTTTGGTGTATCCCCTATCCAGCTCAATGGCTTTCGACGCATCTGTTAGAGCATAGCCGAAATTCTCGAGCCTCAGATTAGAAATACTCCTGTTTGCGTAATACACGGCATTTTTGGGATTCTTCTCTATTGCAGCCGAGTAGAATTCGATAGCTTTATCGTAGCTCGTATCTGAAAAATATAGGTTATGTTATTCGGTTCGACGGATCGATATCTAAGTAAGCAAGTTGAGGTGATGGGTACTTACTCCGGAAGTATTCATTAGCTTTGGCTTTCAACTTCTCAGCCTCCTCGATGTCCTGCTGCGATGGAGAAGGGGTTTCGGCTGGTGGAACCTCGGAAGGTGTTGAGTTCACTGTTTCAGACATCGTTGTAAAATCACAGCAATTGTTTACAATAGTCTGGGAGTACGCACGTTAAGCAGATATCACTCACTATAATAAGTTTTCGTTATAATTTTAGTATTCTCACGCACATTTACATGCCTTCGATTACCGCAATTCACGAAATTTTGGAAAATTAATCTGACATTGATTGATAGGTGATTGATTGACAGATATTGTTAGATGACGGTGACAGTTATATTTAGAATGACAGTTGTAACAGAGTTGCCAAACGCCAGATAAGGTATTGCTGTTTTTTTTAAACTTTAAATTGGCTTTTTCAAATTTCTTGCTACCTATTCTTAACATAAAAGGTCTAAAAATAGTATGATCCTTATCTAATTATCAAGATTTTCTTAACCTCTTACCACTAGTACAGGTAGTGCAATGCGTATTTATTGTGTACTTATACAATGTGTTTCACTATATAAGAAAAAAATTCATTTTCACTGAAATGCACTTATGTCCATTTTTATTTCTTTAATACATAGATAATTGTAAGTTCACTGACGCTCCCTACCGCTTCTAAGGTGAACAAGCTAAAGTACAAGTTTTAAGCTGGTAACATCTTCAATACTTTTTAAATAATATGGCTTCTCACGATTAGAATAAATTTAGTCTATTTCAATTTTGATTCAGGTATTGTAGGTCCAAAGAATACTGTCGCGCCGCGACGATTCTCGAAAGTTCACGTTACCACCGGCCTACCTGCGCGTACACATAAACAAGTTGTTTACCTCATTTTAATTGCGTTCCAGAGATTTCGACCCCTCATTTTAGGTGTAACACAAAAGAAACTAATTTGCATAACAATGATTTAATAACCTTGTTTAGTACATCAAGCGCTCACCTACCTAATTTGCATGACTAAAGATTTATGAAGAAATACAAAAGGATTCGAGAAGTTTCGTGCCGATATATAAACAGGCGTGGCTCGGGCGTGGCTCGGGCCGGGGAACAGTTTCAATCTAGCGATCGAGGCGAACAGTCAAGCGATACCAAAGCGATATTTCGTGTGTGCGAGTGTATAGTGAAGTACTGTGAAGTAAACGTGTGTGTTTCGTGTTTTACGTAGTCATTGTGTTTTTCCTGAAAAACAGCCCCCTATCCCGTAACAATACTATTACCCTTTTAAAAAAGGGCAGGTACCTACCTACCTATCCGAACTTTTTGTTTCATGAAATATATTATCCAATCAGAGCGCGTGGCCTGCATCGCGCAAACGAAGTCTTTTCACAAGTAAGTACAGTATATGCAAGTGAGTATAAATGGACGCTTGGTTCTGGAGATGGTGCTAGTGGCATCAGTCGATGTCGGCTGGTGCTACTAGTTCGGTCTCTGGGCTGAGCTAAGTCTGTTGCTCCGGCACGTCGCAAATCAGTTATGATTTGTCCTGACGAATAAAACACGCCCACGATATTTTTGATAATAATAAGTTTCATGGATTTCCTCTGGCTTATAAAATACGATAAATCATACAACCAAATTCAGAAATCGCAACTATTTATTTATTCATCCGTTTCGTCTTTATCAACTCGCAGGAACTAACTGCGTGAGCACCTTGACGACCGTCTTCTTGTCGAGCTTACATTTTGGGTAGAGCTGTTGGCAGTCGGAGTCGCCGGTGGTCCCGGCGGACACCGCGTCGTAGATTGGAGTTCCCGATAGCATGCGGCGGACCAGAGTGTTACTGTAACAAGCAATATTTTTATTATGCCTCCTATTTGTTCAAGATCCCCTGTTATGTAGGTGACCCTCTTTGTCATCAGAAAGAAAGAAATAAAACATTTATTGTGGCAGATTCATCCGAGAAACAAACACAAGTAAGAACGTAATAAACAAACACACAACATCAATAACGACTGCACAATAATGGGTACAAAAATCTGTTTCGCTTTTGTAGTAGGTAAATACCTAATCAACTCAAAGAACCACAAGTTATCGTCGATACTGCCATTAGGTAGGTATTACAGTTTTGACTTCTGTGTATTGTGACTTGTGAGTTGTTTCTGGTATGTTTTTAAATGTGTTATATTTCTGGTATGTTTTTAAACCATGTACTTACATCATCTAGTTTTATTTAAATTTTGAATAAATGTGTATTGATTGTGTAGTGTACCTAGCCTTGCTTGCAAGCCGAAAGGCGTACTTGTGGAGATCGTTTATAACTGAGCTTTACTCGCTGACATAATAGGTAAGTGACATATCTATGTATACTATCTATACTAATATTATAAAGCTGAAGAGTTTGTTTGTTTGTTTGAACGCGCTAATCTCAGGAACTACTGGTGCGAATTGAAAAATCTTTTGTGTTGAATAGACCATTTATCGAGGAAGGCTTTAGGCTATGTAACATCACGCTGTAACTAATAGGAGCGAAGAAAAATGTGGAAAAAATAGGGAAAATTATTCATCTCTTAGGGCTTCCGTTGCGTGCGCTGCGAACGGTTCAAGATATCAAAAATATATGTATAAAAGAATGAATGCCCAAAATAACTATTCCACGCGGACGAAGTCGCTGGCACAGCTAGTACGTAATAAAGCTGAAGAGGGTCTAAAGTCTGAACCATAAAGATATTAAAAAAATGTTTGGAGATACTTTAGAAGCAGAACACGTTCCAAAATTCTAGAAATTTTGTCTGTTGCTCTATTTATCTATATTTCTGTTTATTTGTGTCTCTGTTTATTTAATCGCTCATCACGCAAAAATGGCTGAACGGATCATCATGATTATTTGCTATGTAGGTAAGTAGTGTGGCGTCTTAGGAGTGTCATAGGCTACTTTTTATTCTGAAAACTTGCAAGCTTAGCCGCGGGCGTCCACTCGTGAATATTTTTTTTAACTTAAAGTTATAGGTACCTATTAATGTTTGACGAGACATGATTGATGCCAACTCTTATTATTATTGTAATAAGCTTGTTGTAATTCTCTATGTTAATAAATGATATCTATCTAATAAATTAAATGAAAAGTATTATAGTTTACCTGGACATAGAAGAGAGCATAGCATCAAAATCGGTTGCATTTCCAGTGACCATGTTCTCATTAGCGAGTTGCACGTAGGAGCAAGTAAGGCGCTGCATACACGAGGAGGAGTCTACGTTGTACCGGCTGAGGGTCTCGTCCAGTTTACCCATCCAGTCTGATACTTGGCTGAAGTCGGTCTCTAGACCTGAAAGATAATAATTATTCAATTCAATAACACTTTTTTGCACACCAAATATAAATAAATATAACACAAGGACTTATGTATAATAAATGTACAAGTGGGCGGACTTATCACCTTATAGTGATCTCTTCCAGGCACCCTTGGTAAGGAAGCGGTGAAAGAGATTAGTTTGGTCGGTGGCGTACAAGTAAATAATACTTTAAAATGAAACCTATATCTAAACAGAGAAAATAAAAGAAAAACAGATTAACATAAGTATGTATAAAATATAATCATATTAATAAACTATTAATTAAACATCAATAAACGCGATTGATAATAATTACAATGATTTATTTTGTTTTTCATTATTAAAGGATAAAATCCTACACGCGTCAATAGTAAAAAACTCTAAGGTTGACCTATGCTGGCTAAGCCTGTACCTAGAAGGAGACTGAAGGAGTAGGCCTTTGAGTACTGGATTTTCTTAATATAGGCTTTTTTAGCTACAGGTCAGAGGCTCTTAGGGTGGCTTGATCAACTCTTGACACAAAAGCTGGCCACTGTCGTTCGATAAGAAGAAGAAGCTACAGGTTCAGCTAAGTTACATGACTTATATAAATAAATTCGTACATAAGTGAAGTAGTTTCAATAGAAATACCGACACTTCAGATTTCTAAAAAACTTAAAAAGCGGTTTATGAGATAATAGGTAAGATATATAAATCTTCCCTATCTATATATATAAAACTCAAAGGTGACTGACTGATTGACTGACTGACTGATATAGTGATCTATCAACGCACAACCCAACTATTTCATTGAAATGTTACAATTTTAGGTCCGAATATTGAATTTCTTAGAGGACGCAATTTTATTTTTGGGGCAGGTTTGGGGGGTCAATAGAAGCTTAGCTTCAAGTTTGTGGGGTCGCCAAAATAAAACAGCGTCTTCTAAGAAATGCAAAGCTCATGTAACATTTCAATGGACTAAAACCAATGGACGAATCGGGCTGAAATTTGGCATGCAGGTAGATGTTATGACGTAGGCATCCGCTAAGAAAGGATTTTTAGAAATGTCTCTTTTAAAAGGGTGAAATAGGGGATGCAAGTTTTACTTTCTAATGCGAGCGAAGCCGCGAGCACCCACTAGTTATCTAATAAACCGCACCGTAATTTAATAAAACTTCTAGCAAAGCCAAGTGAGCGCCTGCGATACAAGTGTATAGGTACTTGGTGCAGGGCTCACAAAAACACAAAACAAACTTTTATAAGTAAAACTGTCACTCTATATCTATGTATAATATTCGTTTTTAAGGTTTTATGTTTTACTTCCAGTGAACAAATAGTTTTGTATTTGTATTATTTGTCTATCTGGTTAAAAACTTACTCCTCCCATACCCTCCCCCGTAGCTATAGGAGAGCGCGTGGATGATCTTCGGCAGAATGATGACAGCTCCGAATCCTATGATGGACCCGATGAGAACACCTCCCAGGTCGATCTTCACTGGCCCGTAGATACCTGGAGCTGTGCTGCCGTAGCCCTGGAATATTCAGGAGATTAGGGTTAGCCAAAAAAGGAATAGCGCGTATGCTTTTTTACGACATATAATAGTTTCCCTCATTATTTTAAACACTAGCAGCCTAGATAACATTAACGCACATAAACGCTCTTACATGGTGCTTAACATCAGGCAGGCTATGGCCAAACGTAAGCCTATTTAGTGTTAAAAAAAACATAGAAGATACCTAAGCTACATTTACAGACCTATTTACTTACTATGCTAGCATAATGAGTGCTATAGCGCGCATTCCAAACGTTAGCCCCGCGCCCCGTCCCCCGCTAGAGAGCGCATGCGACGCTCCGCGAGAATCAAGGAAAAACAATCGCACGAGAACTAGTTAGCGCGCCGCCTGCGCTCTCCGCGGCTCGCAGTAATATTATATTTTGTACCTAAATCTTTGTGCCTATGAAACGCACGGACTGTACCGTTTATTGCTTATTGAGACGCTTCCAAAAAATAAATGTTTGTAGTGGGACCCGGTGTCTTTTCTTTTTTAATCATCGACGTCCCGCTATAGTGCGTATATTTACTAAATAATATGGAAATAGCCATGTCAGACGCCCTTAGGGCGACTTGACAAACTCTCGACACCAGAGTTGACCACTCTCATTCGATAAAAAAAAAAGAAGATAAAAAAAAAAAAAAAAAAAAAAAACGTCACTTGAGCGCGATCATACGCTCCACTATTTTCTTCAATTTTAAATTTCAAAATGACTTTGAAAGACACTGAGAATGCAGTCCGTGAGCTCCAGAAGACAGTGGCTTCACTAATGGAAAAAACTACTTCGATGGAGACGAAGATTGGTGAGCAAAACGTAATAATAGCAAATATGCACGACGTAATTATTTTGCTCAAGTCTGAAATTGCGGGTAATTCTGCACAAACTGCGAAGCAACTCGAGTCGACTCCGGCGCCCGCGACAGCGCTGCAGCGCCCCGTCCGGCAAGTACGACTAAACGCTAAAGCGAAGAACGTGAGTAATAGCAATACGACTGCGAAAAAATCCAGCGATACAGCGGCTGCGCGATCCAGCGACTCCACAACAAGTAAACCAGCAAATAAATCGCTCTCTAAAAGCGCGTCATTAGCAAGTTCCGAATTGACAAAGCAGGCTACAGAATTTGTAGACAATACTACATCCGATAACGCTGATGGTAATGAATGGCAGCGCGTAACTCGCAGACGTCCGATGAAAAAGCATTCCCCTGTTATCATAGGAACGGGCCGCGCGCACGAGAAACTACAGGCTATCGAAAAAATTCAATTTATTCAAGCTTGGTCGTTTAAGCCCGATACTACTGCACAGCAGGTTCAAGACTATTTGAACGAATTCACAGCACCTTGCGACAATTATATTGTTGAGAAACGCCCTTTCCTGAAAGTTTGTATGAGAAAGTAAATATGCCTACTGCCTGGCCCCCGGGCAGTACCCGTACCCAGTCACCCGGCGCCAGCGTGCGCCCGGCCGGCCGCCACGGCGCGTCACGCAAGTGAGCGCGCATCGATATCGTCCTCATTAGGTTGCTTTTTCACCAGAGATGTGCTATGCTACGTTGCTGTGGATGCGTTTGGTATCCACCAATCATATTCATTGGTACACATAGCTTAGCACTGGTGGAAACGGATTCAACTAAGATATGGTTTTTATATGGAAGGATGCGTGCTATGGATGTGTGCTATGGATGCGTGCTATGGATGTGAGCTATGGATGCGTGCTATGGATGTGTGCTATGGATAGTCGTGAGTAATGTAGCTATGTGCAGAGCAGAGTACCTACAGTAAGCTCGCGTTTGTCGCTGAAAGTAGACATGCCATCGTAGAAGCAAAAAGTTATTTTATATCTCACAATGTGCGAAGAAGAAGAACTCATGGAGGAAGATGAATTGTTGTTCATCTTTTTACTCCAACGAAGAAAACATAGATTCTGTATACGAAATTATATTAAATACCTCCCCTCACCGCGCCGCCCTCGCCGCTTCCCTACTATCGATACATCGCATAGCTCGAGCTGCGCATCTTCCCCACGCAGCTACTTTGCGGCGGCGCATCTTCATAGCACATCTTACTCGCACCGCTACATAGCTTAGTATCAGTGGAAACGGTCACATAGTTTCACACCTTAGCTATCACATCCTCGCAGCATAGCTGCATAGCACATCTTTGGTGGAAAAGCACCCTTAGTATTATGTCACCAAAACATTCGTTCATTAGCGAAAAAAACACAACGTATCGAAGTAGCCCTTCAAGATATACTTAATTGTGATATTCTAGCGATGACGGAACACTGGTTATCGACGACTGAACTACAATGCGTCTCAATTGACGGATTCAAACTTGCCTCCAGTAGTTGTAGGAATGCGGCAACTGAACACGGCGGTTCATGTATTTATACTAAGGACAAAGTTAAATGTATAGAAAATTCTGACATTACACGATTATCTCGTTTGAGAGTATGCGAAGTTTCAGCTGTAGATTTATTAGATTATAATTTAACAATAATATGTATTTACCGTACTGGTAAAGCCAGTATCAAGGACTTCCTTGATGGATTAGAACCAGTGCTGGATAGGATAAGTCAATTAAATCTTAACTGCGTTACTGTGGGCGACTTTAATGTTGACTATTTAGATACGGATGAATCAGATTTCAGAAAATTACATGAATTGGTATCGACTCATGGCATGGTGAATTTGGTAGATTTTTACACTCGGGTTTGCCCTAAGACTGGGAGTAAATCCTGCCTCGACCACTTGTTCTCGAACCTAGCTTCGGACGCGGTACAGGTGCGCGCCGTTGATGCCGTCCTGTCTGACCACTATGCCGTCAGAGGTGAAATATTATTACGCAATGGTCCATCGTCGAACTTAAATAATACTATGAATTATACAAGAAACTTCACTGTGTCACTGCTATTAGTAGCGTTGACTGGAGCGAGATATTTGCTAAATATTCATTGAGCACTGACCTAGCCACGGCTGTGATTAGCATAATAAATAATAAGTATGATATATGTTTTCCTCTACGAAAACAAATAGCTAGTTTTAAGAAGGACTCGTCCTGGATAACCCAGGACGTAAAAATGTTTAAATCATTAATGTTTGACATTGTAGAAATTGGTAATCGGAATCCTGGTAATAATATTATAAATGACATGGTAGTAGATATTAAAAATAGATACAACTCCTTGCTATTAAGTAAAAAATCTAAATTCTATTCTGACACTATAAAGACTAGCAAAAATCGCTCGAAGGCTATGTGGAATGTTGTTAATAAGGAACGGGGCAAACAAAATTCACCCATTATTGATTTTAGTGACGTTATTCGTGATGTAGATGGGAACATGTTTCGCTCAAAAAAACAAGCTGTGGACACACTGAACGCTAGGTTTTTAGGTGCAGCAGCGGCCTGTGGTGCGCCGCGAGCGGACGTCACGGGTGCGCTCGCCGTGCTGCGCGCGACCCGCCCGCCCGCCGACCGCTCGCTTCGCCTACTGCCATTCACAGCTGACGAGGTGTACCACATCAACTCTGCTAAAATACCTCCTAAGGCTTCAAAGGATGTATACGGTATTAGCATGAAGCTCATAAGAACTGCTGGTATACCTTTAGCTGCTGTACTCGCGAATTTGTTCAATCGCTGCTTGACCGAAGGTACCTTCCCGAGTCCTTTGAAAATAAGCAAAATTGCCCCTATTTTTAAAGGTAAAGGTAAGAAAGCCGATATG
This sequence comes from Macaria notata, assembly GCA_927399415.1. Taxonomy (NCBI): domain Eukaryota; kingdom Metazoa; phylum Arthropoda; class Insecta; order Lepidoptera; family Geometridae; genus Macaria; species Macaria notata. Next base: position 2,825,352 of record OV656743.1, read on the forward strand.
AACGCGTACAGACCGGTGTCGATCATACCAGCATTATCGAAGATTTTCGAGAACGGAATCAGCAGACGCCTAGTTACTTACCTAGCTGACACGGAGGCACTCTCAGACGAACAGTATGCCTACCGAGAGGGTAGGTCGACCACGTCGTTGACGAGAGAGCTGCTCCGTCGGGTAGTTGCCGCCCGAGACGGCAGAGATAAAAAACAAGTCGCCATTTTGTGCTGTGACCTTTCAAAGGCCTTTGACCTCTGTGACCATGATGTCCTCGTTGGTAAGCTGAGTCATTATGGCGTCACTGGTGCCGCAAATAGTGTACTTAACAGCTTCTTGAGGAATCGGTCCCAAGTTGTAGTCGGAAATGACAGCAAAGTTAGGTCTGAACCTTTGGAGTCCACCATGGGCGTTGCTCAGGGGTCCTCCGTCTCCAATCTGCTGTTTTCGTTACTGCTGAACGACTTACCTGCTGCGGTGCCAGCGGCAGACTTACTAATGTATGCCGATGACGTCGCCGCCATAGTGACCTCTAGGTCAGTTGATGACCTTGAACGGCAGCTCAACGAGACGGCTCAGCAGTTGGCGACATGGTTTACTACGAATGGTCTGGCACTGAATCTGCAAATAACGCACTATCTCCATTTTGATCTCTCTGGCAGAAATCGCAGACCCTTAAGGGTACGAATTCAAGATACAGAACTTGAACAAACCCTGTAAACCACCTTCCTAGGGTTCGAGCTGGACTCCGCCTTAGTGTGGGACCAGCATGTGTACAAGATCTGTGAGAAATTAAGTGGAGCATGTTTCGCACTGCGACGCGTCTCCCGCCTGGTGTCGGTCGAAGTGGCAAGAACCTGCTATTTCGCTACCATTCACTCCCTACTCCAGTATGGGGCAGAGATCTGGGGCCAGTGTTCGGAATGGAAGAGAGTGTTCCAGCTCCAAAAACGAGCCATCCGAGCAATTATGCAAGTACCGTATGATACACCCGCGCAGCCACTCTTCAAAAAATTAGGGATCCTCACCCTGCCTGCAATAATACTATTGCAAGTAGCCATGTACATGAGGAACAACCTGGCATCGTACACTACACGTAATGCCACTCATACATACAGCACACGAAATGGCCAAAAACTCAAATTGTTACAGTGCTCGTTGGCTAAGTCTGCTAAACTCACTCATGTCATGGGTCCAGCCGTATACAATAAGTTACCAGTATCAATAACCAGCGCACCCAGTGTCAATAACTTTAAAACCCGCCTACAGCGGTGGCTGTTGGAGCACTCCTTCTGTTCTATCGAGGAGTTCATGAAGTTCACCTGACAATTTTGAATGTAACAAAGTTATTATTTATTAATTTAATTATGATTTGAATTGTATATTTATACTTACTCTTAAGTAATACAATTTAGTTTTTGACTTGTAAATTTACATATAAATTAAATAGTACTGTAATTATTATCTAGTATTTACAACTATACAATGTGACGTGTAAAATGGCTTTATGAATAAATTATGATTATGATTATGATTATGATAAGAAGAAGAAGAAGATACAAAGATAGATAGATATATATAATTCATTAACATAGAGAATTACAACTAACTTATTACAATAATAATAAGAGTTGGCATCAGTCATGTCTTGGTAAAAAAAATGCCGTGTCATTGTCCCCGTACCGGGGACACGTCCACCGGGGACAAAGGGAAGGAACCTCAAATATTAATACAATTTAAATTTTGTAAAATCTTATTCTTTATAAAAATTACATTAAAATAAAATTAAACTTAAATTTATTTTAGCTGTATAGGGGCTATATAAGATAGTCAATTTAAAAATAGAAAGATTTCTCACCTGTCCGCTCCCTCCGTAAGCCGATATCCCGAACCTCTCAGTCCGCTGTGGCTGGCTGTCCCTCTCGTCCCTGGTCTTCTCAATCCTGGCAGAGGGCTCCGCGAGCTGGTCCTCCGTGCGCTGGTAGCTCGGCATGAAGCCCCTGAAATCGAAGCTGGGGTTGGTTCATATTTAATTTGAGGAGTTGAAGAGAACTTTTGTACAAGGAAAGAAGATATGTACATAATACCTTGTAAATACTTATATTTCGCAATGAATAAATGAATTTTGAAGATTGAAAACGAATTTTTTTTTTTAAATTAATGCATCAAAAATGGTAAAAAAAAACAAAACTATAAAAAAATGTTTTAGGTACTTATTGGATCAATAGAAAGGTGAGAAAATAGAAGATGAGAAAAGTTAAATATATTTTTAATATCTATACGAATGGTCTAATTGTAACGAAACATCTAGAACGAAATCTTCGTTCCTTTTTTTATTAAAGTCAGCCAACATTTACATTTTTTATCACTTTTTTACCAACCATAGCCCTGTAATGAGCTCTAGCTGTTGACCATAATGATAATGATGATCCACGGAGTTTTTTTTAACTTGAACGGGTTTGCACTTGGCCATAGATGAAATATAAATAAAATAATAATGATTTGTAAACTTACCCATCATCTCTCGCGCCATAATCTGCTCTCGCGCACGCGACCACCGCCAGAAACACCAGAAGTTTGCTTCCCATCTTGAACCACTGGTACCTAAACCTCCACTGCTGGCTTCCCTGTCCGCATATACACTATATACGTGACGTTCCAACGCTTGCTCAGAGACAATGACGTGAGGAAACCCCATTGTATATGATAAGTATGAACTCTATGAGTGTATCATTACATAACTGTCGCGGTAAGATTCTATCTGAAAGGGAAGAAACGGCTGGTGAATCTGTTCAGTAGGTCTTTACGGTGTTCATAGTTGGGCATATGGGTTCTTGCAGAATGTAGACTGCTGATTTTTTTAGGGTTTACACTTAGCCATAGTTTGCCTGATAGTAAGCAAAGGCTATGACCTAAGATGGAGCGTGCTTACCCAATAAGAACCGATTCACTCTCGCTTTGAAGATCGCTGGATTAGGTATAGTTTCTGGGTGGGTGTAAGAAAACATTACTTACATATTAGTAATTCAAAATGTTATTTTCGTAGCAATTTTATGCTCTATTTCTTCTTTTATTTACTCTGGTAAGACCACCGAACTAATTATTTTTTAAAATAAAAACGTATTTAATTTATAAGTAAGTATATTTTGTAAGTTTTTGTGTCTCAATGAAGATATTTCTTTCTTTCTTATCGGTCAAGTAAATCAATGTACACAAAAAATATCACTCAAAATCGCTCAAAAATGACTCGGAGATTAGCTCCTTCCAGGGTCTTATATGGTCTTAACTTAAAGGAAAGGGTACATTTGAAACAGACTCATTTATTGCAACTATCATATACGCATAACGGCGCCCTGCGGTGAGACCTGTATTAAGTCGATATAAATAAGTTTCTTTTGATGCCGAAATAACATGGGTACGCCGTTGTAGACGATATAGCCATCATCACAGACAACAAGACCAGGACCTCTGGTTCTGTTTTCAGTTATGATAGGTATAATATGAAATTTTACGTTTGAAACTGTATGGTCATATTTAAAACTTAATATTAATTAAGTATGTAATACATCTGTACATGGGATGTGTAGGTACATCTATCTGGATGACATGCTTGAGAGGCCTGTACTCAATATTATCTACGAGTAAATGCGAAAAGGATAAAGAAAATGATCCACAAGTTATCTTAAACTTAACTTTAACCGAAGTCACCAAAAATTCAATTCTAACAATTTTGACAAACATTTTGTGGTAGCATTTAGAGCGTGAAATGGAAGCGCAATGTGCACCCATTTATGTGTCGTCTTCGTTTTGGACAAAAGCAACATCTTGCGTCACTTCATGTGTATTAAGAACTGGGTAAGTATGACGATATATGTACATAAACACTATGCTTACCATCAGATACACCGCTTGCTTAATTCCTTATAATTAATAATTGATAACTATCAAAACTTTAGATTATGTCTTGTACCTATCTTACGACATTTTTTCATCTACTTAATTGAAATACTTTACAAGGCTCTTGTCGAAATAAAAATCCATACAACCGGACCAGATGGCAGTACCTAAACCTACAAAATGCTATGAAACTTTAACTTTTAAACTTAAGTATGTACCTAATGTATGTATGTGTAAGTATGAAGACCAGCGCGAATTTTGGTGAAGTTTTGATACTCAAAACTTGTAAGTCTCAAAAATAGTGTAGCCTATATTTTATCCCAAGATAATATGGATATAGTAGTTTATATTTATATTAGACTAGCTGATGCGTGCGACTTCGTCCGCGTGGAATAGTTATTACCATAAAAACGGTTCTAGTGAGTTAACCTTAAAACATAGACATATACTGTTGCGGACATTTTGTTAGATTATTTCAAGAGAAATAATTCTTTCATAGGTACACATTTTTTTGATATCTTGAACCGTTTTCGCAGCGCATGCAACGAAAGCCCTCAAAGATGAATAATTTCCCCGTTTTTTCCACATTTTCTATTGTTTCTTCGCTTTTATTAGTTGCAGCGTGATGTTATATAGTATAGCCTAAAGCCTTCCTTGATAACTGGTCTATCCAATACAAAAATAATTTTTCAATTCGCACCAGTAGTTCCTGAGATTAGCGCGTTCAAACAAACAAACAAACAAACATACAAACATATAAAAAATAAACAAACTCTTCAGCTTTATAATATTAGTATAGATCAGGGAAGCGCAGATACCTATGGTGAGGTTAATGCTCGGCATCAAACTATTTTAGATTGTATACGAAATTTGGCTTGTATGTAAAAGCGAGTGTAGCTCAGCGGTTCCAGTGTCTGCTTTTCATCCAGACGCACTCTGGTTCGAATCCGCCCTACACCAATGACGTATTTTCAAGTTATGTGTGGATTTGCACTCGCTTAACGGTGAAGGAAAACATCGTGAGGAAACCGACATGTTTGAGGACCGCAATATCCGAGGACATGTGTCTTCCGTGGAAGGACCTGGGCGCCCACCACGATGTATCTGCCCAAGAAAACTCCCCTAGCGAATTAATTCTGCGGGGGAGTCACGACCCTCAGTCATGAGGAAATACGACTCAAAGAGAGATACGAAATACTGAGATCCGGCACCGAACGAAAGTTCTAGACACTGGGTTTGCAGTCATGCATCTTAAATGGAGTTGGGCGAGACTCTAGGCTAGACGAGTAGATTATTTATTTACCTAATTAAAACGGTAACAACCAATTACATTAATTATGAAATGAATTATTTACTTAGATAACAGGTGGAATAAGGCAGTTACCGAGTGGTGGCCGAGTACTGGTCACCGTAACGTCGGACGTCCGGTTGCAATAAGCCATCTAGCCCCACACTAAGCAAACGCTTGTGTCGAATGTTATGTAGATGAGTCGACGACATAACATCAGTCGCAGGTTAAACCTGGATGAGGCTGGCTAAAGATCGAAGCCAGTGGCATATTATGTGAGAAGCCTATACCCAGCAATGGGACGTAACCGGCTGTGGATGATGATAATAATAATGGTAGCAAGAGAAGAGAAACAACAACACCTTAAGAGGCTCTCCTTGGAAGGTTGGGTTAGGGGACGGATATTACAGGGGTGCGTGGATCGGACTACCTTCACGTTGGGTAAGCCCAACTAATTTCATCTCTCCATATGGGGATTTGGGGTTAGTTGGGGAGGCCTGGTGCACCCCGTCCACAGGTTAGTAACTTCCACAGTCCGGTGGATCTTGCTAGCCTGTGTCCAAATTTCCGATCGAGTGGGGGCCCTCGCCTATACCTCTCCTTGGAGAGGGCTGGTGTAGGGCCCGGGCGTGGAGCTCGCCGCACCTCGCGGTGCAGGCGGAGCTGGGTGCTCGTTCAGAGCACCCGAGGTGGTCGCCGGGAGGCGAGAGGAGTTCGGTGTACCGGCCGAGTAGCGGCGACACGGGAACCGAACTCCGTGCGCAGAGGGCGCATTGGAGGCGCTTTGGCGTGCGACTGCCTGACTCTTGGGGGCTCTGATTGAGGGTTGAGCTGAAGCTCCCCGAGGTGGGGCCCGATGCCGGGCCAGCATCACCAGGGCTGCGGATGAATGCACCGCGCTCTCGCGGCCTTGGACCAACGATGCGGAGGTGGAACACCCCAGGTTTTTAGTGGGTATGCCGCCCTTATGGAGTGGGGCGGAGACTCCCACATAACCATCCGCCCTCCCCGGGGTTTGGGTGGTACCTGTAAAAGGTGTTCCTGGGTCAAAAAAAAAAGGGACAGATACAGAAGGCAGTGATCCTTGATACGGCGCGTATTGTCCGGAGGTTCCTTTCTTTGTAGCCTCTACCACCGGTTGCTTGGGTCCTGCCCCGTTGCCGGCGGTATCACTAGTTTTAAGTTTTTTTATGATATTTGTTTTTTTTTTATACATATATTGTAAAAAAATTAAAAATAGTTGTAAATAAATGATAGCAACAAGTATCCGTTAGTTAGGAAACAAAAGTGTGCCTTTAGGGTAGAAGGGATGAAATTAATAAATTTATTTCAAAATGATGGAATCACTTTATTATCGTTTTACATATAATAATATTAATGTATTTTTATGATATAAGAAAAGGTCTTATGGTACGTATATCTGTATATCTCATATCCATTTATCATTGGCCGAACTATGAAAACTAAATTAAAAATATTCAAAACGACATGATAAGTGGCATAATTCATAGCAAGAATTGCGTTTCTCACTTTGCTCTATATTAACAAAAAAAACATTAAACAGGCCTTTGTTTGACTACAGTCCGCCTGATAGCACCACAGTAGTCTAGATGTCACACGTTTGCCTAGAAGAACCCTATTTACCCTAATTCAAATAATTAGCCAAACGGAAACTAACATCACTCATGTTGTATATTTTCTTTTGAAATGAAATTAAAGTTAGCAAATTCGTCACAATACAAATAGTCACGGTATTTGAATAAAGCCATCAATGTGTTCATGGGGCGAATAAACACAACATATTAGACAGAGTTAGATAAGATTTAGATCTGTCTTTAACGTTGCAAAGTGTAGGTAAAATCACTATTTACGTCTGTCGTTCTCTCGGTATGTTATTTTAGTTTGATCTATCTAGCTTTTGCACTGTGTTTTTTAATGTGTAAATATGTATAAAAATGGAATAATTTTCTATGGTGTTGATATCATGTTATGTTTGTGATTGAAGGCTTCTTTTATTCAGTGTATACCGTGGATTTTATACAGACACTGAAAGCAAAAACCGTGCCCGGGTGCCCAATTTTGATACTTACCTAGACATAATGTAGGTGAAAAATTGTTCGTATACATTTAAAAACAAATAGACGCAAGTATTATAGTCTTCATATTCATATTTTTTCATAAAACCAATTTGCACGTCAAAATAAAAATAAAATACATATTGTATAGTCTTATGTAAGTCATATGAATAACTTATCTTCGTCTTCTTATCGAATGAGAGTGGCCAACTCTGGTGTAAAGAGATTTTATCAAGCCGCCCTGAGGGCATCTAGCATGGCTTTTTAACTACTGCCGTTCAATGACCAACAGCCAGGACCTACAATTTAACGTGTAATCCGACCCACGGAAGCGCCCAAAATGGAATGCCACTTTTCGGTCACCCATCCAAGAACTGACCGCGTCGACTTTTGCTTAGCATGCGATTGCCTCCACTACCTGAACTACGGTCGCTACAGTGAAACCTAGAGCATCTTAAATCACAAATACCTGATCACTGACCACCAATATCTCTGTTTGTTTAAATTTGTTTTTTTGAAGGACTTTCTACACATTCTTAGCCCCTTTCAACCGCCCTGACATAGCCAAAGCTCAAACTCGCCATTTCTTGTGTTTCATTACGTGAACAATACGCGGAAAATCCACTCGTCATGCGCATTTGATTCCCGCATATATTTCTGCGCGAGCGCAACTATATTGCCCACAAATGTGGTTTGCTTCCCGCGAAAACAGCACCGTAATTAGCTCGGCATTGTTAAATAAATAAAAAGATAGTTAGTGAATTTGCACAAATTAGGTCTGACTTTGTTTGAGTTAAAGCGGTTTGATCAGTATGTTGAGTTGAGTAGGTACTTGATTTAAGGCAATTTTTTTTTAAATTATCTTTATTTATAAACAACCAATTACAATTTTTTTCGCCACCTGGTGTTTGTGAGATTTTGAAAAATATGAAAAAGTGAAAGTAATCGTTGATATCTTGTAAAATGTTAGCGAAAAGTTTAGTGTTCTGTAGCGCTTTCCTGATGGTAACCAGCCGCAGACATAGGGACGGCAGATTCTTCTCCTTCAATTTTGAAGATAGGGATATTACGGTAAGAACTGCATTAATTATTTACATTATGGACAATATTTTTCATTATCTTCATTTTAATGTCTGTAGCTGTCTTCCCATCAATATCTTTTGTATTTTCTATTTTGAGGCTTTGCTCTTTCCAAAGTTTTTAAACTGTCTAAAGATTGTTGTGTTGTTAATTATTTATGAAAAAATTAATATAAGAGCCATAAAATCTCATCATTGATTTAAGCATAATAATGTCTTCTGAAATTCTATCTTGTTTGTTTTAGGTTGATTTGGACTTTTCAATACCGTTTATATCAATTCCTATCAAGCCTTCATCAAGTGTGGATTCTTTCGGAATACCGGTAAGAATGAATAAATAATTGAATTGCCTAAACTGCCCATTTAAATATAACAAACTAGGCGTGCCCGTATTTTTTCAACGTTACTCCTAAATGAAAACAGCCTATATGTTTCATTTATATATTGTATCTTCATCGTTGGAATTTGAATCTTTTGAACGTAAATGCGCACCAAAAAGCCTATACCTAATCTATAATGTTGTAGACGGTGGAAGTCTATGTGCGAGTGTGTAGGTATGAGTTTAATAATTCAGAGTAGCATTATTTCATAACAGATCTAATATTAGTTCGTTTCATTGACAAACAAATGTATCTAATACCACACATTAAAAAAAAAATCCGGGACATTGCACACAGCGCCATCAAGCCCCCACTAAGCAAACGCTTGTGCCGTGGGTACTAGATAACGGATATAATACTTATATTCACTCCAGATTAATATTAGATAATATCGTCACTTCCAGCAGCTACCCACAGTGAACATCAACCCCGCCTCCATGGTGCTGGGCGGCGCCGTGGTGCTGGGGACCACCATCCTGCTGCCTCTCATCATGAAGCACTACTCCACCGGCCCTGACTACAGGATCTCTAGAAGTAAGTTGTCTCAGTGTCGCTTGTCGGGTGTAGCTTCAGGTGACCTAGTCTGAGGTCAAATTTATTTCTGTTTACTTTCTATTGCCCGACTATGCGACTATACAATATTATTCTTGGCCAGCTTGCAAAATGACGTGTAGAGTAGGTACATGTATGTTAATAGAACTGTAAACAATACTTATTAAAACACAAACTGGAAAAAAATTACAACAAATCTATATTTCGCTTAATTTTAACGCCCAAAATCCTATGCAATCACTACAAATTTGACATCTCCATCTTATTCGTTTCAACAGAATTCATCTACAACCACAGGGTTTCTTCCTGAAAAACTTTTTAGGTCTTTGAGGTGAACAAGGTCTGCAGCAATCCCTCGGAGGATCAGGCACTCCAGCATCCTTTTTGAGATATTGAGTTTCTACGTGAACGAAGTTCCTCTTTTTACGCGGAGCCAAGTCGAAGCATCCAAACGGTGGCGTATATTCTATATCCCAAGTCGCATTACTAGAGAGAGAGCTCATCGATTCCTCGCGGCAAATACAACCAGGCTCTTTGAACGCTGGACACGTATCAATAACTTTATCTATCGCCGACAAGTCATTACAAAACACATCCATGTAAACGCACTTGCATATATCCTCTGTGGCTTCTGCCAAGGCTTTTCTGATTTCAGCATCTCTCTGTTTCTTGAGTTTGACCATTTTTCGAGCTTCCACTTTGGCTTGCTCTTCGGGACTCCGTTTCTTTATGATCTTGAATACCAGTGGATCACAATCGACGTACGGATCTTCTGTGTGTGTGATTTCTGTGAGATCTTTTAGAGGGTTGACCTGCAAAAAATAAACCCATCTTAGTAATCTGTTCAAGTGAATCGGTAAAAAAATCACAACTCTATAATTGCATCGTGAAGACAAGGAGACAAAGCAAAGACACCATTAAATGACGAATGAATCATCAGAGAAAATAAATTAAACCTACTTGAATAGTAAAAACGTCTCCTTTCCTCTGAACTCTCAGCGCTGGTTTAGGCACGAGAGGCTCGTCTGGTTCCGAGTCTCCTCCGACGGGCCCTTCGCCAGGTTTGTGTTTCTTCTTCTTCTTTTTATTTTTATCTCTGTCCGGTCCTCCTCTAGCGCACTTGAACGTCATCTTCTGAGCCACGCTCTTACCGATCAACCCTGGCGCCCAACCTTTGGATGGCTGGAAATAAAAAAATTGCAGTAGTTATCAGTATTCCTACAAAACTTGTAAAATAACTTACTTGTTGTGAATAACCGTCTTACTAATAAAATATTTAATTAAACAATGTTTTAAACAAAGAAGACAGAAGAGGTTTGCCATTACTGTTATAATAATGAATATAGCTAACCTTCAAGCCAGGAATGTCGTGTGCATTCCACAACCAGCCCTGGCCGGCCGGCACAGACAGTCCAGGCCTCATATAAATACATTGCTTGTGTCCAATGTTCACTCCTGAGCACAAAAATAGCAAGACAAGGTTCAGGTCATAAAAATCACAAAAATAGCAAAGTTGAGATTCTCGTACATGTATTAATTCTAAATATTTGTGTTTTTTTTAGTAATTCTTGTAAAGTTTTATAAATGGCGAGGCACTTGAAACACATACCTGGATAAAAATCTCCAAATGTGTAGTTATATTTCGAAGAACCAGTCTTCTTCTTCTTGTCTCGTTTTCCAGCCCCTTCATCATCATCATCAGCCATGTTTTTTCACAGGAAAAAAATAATGAACCTATGACAAGGTAGGAAATAACAAGAGGTTAGTTTTAATTTATACACTCCGAGATATACACAAACCAATTGCTTACCATACATTCTTGATGATAATTGATCAAATGTAAACTCTTGCACATTTGCGTTAGTTAGTTATTATAATGGAATTGAAATTGCCTCGACAAAAAGATAAAATTGAAAAAAAAACAGTAAAAAATGTGACTTTATTCTCTTACAAACAAAAATCAGCTGTTGTTCATAAAAAAATCCCTAATCAGACGCGATAATCCTAGAATCTTTCTTAGGCTTTTTTGTCTTCAGCGTGACTCTCTTTTTATCAAACTCGTGATCGGAAATTCCTGCATCCTTTGCAATGTATTGAGTTTCAACATGTATCTTCTGTTTCTTGGAAGCTGGTTCCAAACATCCCACAGGTGGCGTGTATTCTATATCCCACGTAGCATTGCTTGATAAAGAGCTTGAGGAATCATCTTGGCATATACAATCCGGTTCTTGGAAAGGACACGCTTCAATGACAGGATCTAGAGCATTTAGATTATTGCAAAAGACATCCATATACGCGCATTTGCAGATATCTTCCGTGGCTTCTGCAAGTGCTTTTCGGATTTTGGCGTCTCTCCGTTTCTTTAGTTTAGCCATTTTGCGTGCTTCTTCTTTAGCTAGCTCCTCTGGACTCTGTTTCTTGATTATTTTGAATACAAGTGGATCGCAGTCAATGTAAGGATCGTCGGAGGTAATTTCTGATAGATCTTTCATTGGATTTATCTGCACAATGAAATACTTGTTCTATTAGTAAATGTTTTACAAGATTAATCTACGGGTATAAGAATTTCCAAGATTATTTCTGAAATACTTGTTGCTTTTTTATTTTATAGAAAATTTATTATAAAGTAACTTACCTCTATAATATAAACGTCCCCCTTCTTTCGTACTCTAAGAGCTGGTTTAGGTTCCATGGGTTGTTCTGTTTCTACGCCGCCTTTAAAAACCCTCCCTTTTCTAATTTTCTGTTTGTCTTTAACATTAACATCTGTTTCTTTACATTTGAATTTCATCATCTTTGCTATGGTTTTGCCAACTGCCCCCGGGCGCCAACCACGGCGATACTGAAAAATATGAATTAAATTTGTTCCTATTATTATATAGGTACTTTTTCTACATTAACTTCTATAGTTTATTATAAAATAATAACTACTCCCAAATTGGCTGAAAAGAAATAGTTTTATAATAGCTACCTAATGTAAAATTTAAAAGCAAAAATTGTCTTTTACAAGATTTGTAAAGTATATATTACTTTCAATCCACGTATATTATGGGGCATATTCCATAGCCATCCCATGTTACCAGGTACTCCATAACTTTGCTGTATCAAAACACAGTGCTTGTGGCCGATATTCATTCCTGAAAGTTATAAAAAATCGATCAAATGTTTTGCTATAAATTACGACATGAATAAAGGTCAAGATTTTATTTCAATGAGACAAAACAAGTCGATTTAACTTTTTTCTCAATCTGAAATGTCTTTATAACCAAACCTATGCAAAACTTACCTAGATACCTGGATAAAATTTAGTTGTAGATTACCTGGATAAGCATCACCAAAATTGTAACTGTACTTTTTGTAAACGTTTTTCTTCTTTTTCGGCTCAGTCAGGTCTACGGAGTTTTCCATCGTGGCTTAGAGATAAAAATAAATTCTAATTAATGTTAATTTTATGTATTTTCCGATAGTCTGTAACAATTTATAAACATTAAGAATGTTTTCCTATGCTTGATAAGTAGTATGTAAGAGAGACGCTTTTTGATTTACGAATAGTATACCAAAAAAAAATACAAATATAAAAAACAATACTCACAAAATAGTTCCATAAGATTGATATTTTTTAATATAACTGCACAAGCACATACTTAAACCCTACTTATAATTTTAAAATTATTTCGTAAGAAAAAGTTTTACTAATAAAGAATGACTTTTCTTTTTTCTTTGCACTCTCAGACATGCAATAACTAAAAAAAAATCATTACAATAGCCTCTTAATATAAATTAGAATTAAAACTTCAGTAAAGGTGGTTAGATGTTACTTTACTTTAGATGTTTTTACAGGGTGTTAAATTGGGTTACAAAATAAAATATCAATGCAATACTTGATTAGTTAAATCATTATCTTCACTTGGCTACCTTGGGGTCATCTTTATATTTGTCCTGAATCGACAGTTTGTGAGCGCCACAGCACCCCTTGCCCATCAGAGCCAAAAGCTTCTGTTCTTTGTCACAGCATCTTCTCTCCAGATCTACATTAAACTTGGTGACACATCTCCAGTCGTTATCTTTCTCATACTTCATGTAGTCTCTCAGTGCTTTTCTTATCCTTTCATAGTCTTTGGAGCAACAGACTTTTCCTGCATCGCTGTAGCTTGGTGGCAAAGTAGGCTGGCACGCATTCTTATACATTCTAGCATAACCATCAGGAACTGAGCAAGGTCTGCCCATGATAGGACATGGGCCCAGCCGTATCGGAGGCAAGCCATATGGAAGAGGCTCTGCCACATCGTCGTCATCCTCTTTATTTTCTTCTTCTTCATTCATCATCGTTACGGGACAGTTGCTTTTATGTTTATACAGCGGGCAATAAGGCTTGTGAGTTTTCCTTGCTGTTATATTCGCTAGCTCTGGGATACAGTCACAATCAAACGTCCTACAAGCAGGGGCTGGCCTTTGTGGAGCGCATCTACAGTCTTTTTCTTCTCCTATATCAGTACACCCTTGGTAAGCTTGTGAATAGTTTCCTTTATCTTTATTTATCTCAACATTATAAATTTCCGGATTGTTGATTCCTATACTTCTTGCAGCCATCTGCATTATGCAAGTGTCGGGACCGCAACGAACATTGCTGTATTTGATTGGTGTCGGAGAAGGTTTACGACTGCAACTACAGCCAGACTTACTTGTGCCTTCTTCGGGAGAAAACAGAGGAGGAAACTCGTATTCTTCGCCAAGATTTTGCTCAATAAAATCGCGCCCAAGCATAGATTCTTTATATTCTGGCACTTGTTGAACACTGAAGACGTAAGCCACCTGCATTTTACTACCCTTTGGAGTTACCCCAGTGCCGAAGAGATTATTCTTTCTGTCTTCGCAAGTGTCTCCTGTGAGAGCTTTACCACCGCAGCCAGAGCAAGGAATTAGTGGTTCTTTCTTTTTAGGATTATCAGGACATTCACCTCTATGGTACCTGTCATCCTTACAACTACAACCACCACATATTTTTTTAGTAGTGTTGGCGGCGCTTTTTGATCCTGCAACCTTTCCAGCAGCTTCTTTTTTATACGTTTCCAGTGTCCTGATGTAATTTCTTACTTTATGAGCAAGAGGACAGTTAGAATTTCCACAAGGACCATGGATATCTCCCATTCTGATCTTTTCGATTTTGTATTTCTTTGGCTTAAGTTCTACGTCTTTGGTACCATGTGGACAGATCAGAGGTTCATCTCCGACGGTGCCACAGTTTTGAAGTTCCGTACAAACTTCGATTTTCTGGTATGCTTGATTGACAATATCCGGATCTTCAAGTGTAGCAGTTTCATATAAAGTACCCACCATGCAGAAGTTTGGATTGTCGCCCTCAACGCGTTTACACTCAAATGTGCTCGGAGCTTTATTTGTTCTAAATACAAACGTATCAGGTGCCTCCATGGGCTGTTGAAACTCGGTCATTATACTGTCTCCTAACGCACTTAGACGCAGAATAAAAGAGATTTCCCCGCATTGTTTACAGCAACATTCCGCCATCAGTCTAGTTTTAGTTTTGATAGCTAAAGGATCGTGGAGACGTTTAGGATCTGCAGTTTCTTTAAGCATGTAGAAAAATTCGGTATCCCACTGCATCGTACCGACACCAACGAATATCTCTCTTTCATTCTCATCATCGTTCCATACTTCTATTTCTAGTGGAAACTTTTCTAATATCAAAAGTACAGTATCAGAGTAAGATGGAAAGAGGAAAGACTTGCCAACTCTAATGGTTCGGCAAAACTTTCTGTGTCCTTCTTCGTCGGTTTCCACGATATCTTCACCTGGTTGCGTCACTGATAACTGGCCTTCTTTGATAATGAACTGTACTTTTGGACCAAATTTTATTTTGATGATGAGTTTCTTGCTGGCGCCACTTGTGTCGCTTTCTTCGTCAGCGAATATGTATACTTTGTCAACAAATATTTCGACCATGTACAATTGCTCCATGACCTGCAGAGTTCAACACGTCATAGTCAGATTACGCCGCATTCACTGGCTCTCGTGAATCTTGATATTAAGTCCAATTTTCATCCACTCACAAAAACTAACGATATTGGGTCAAACAAATAAAATTATAGGATGGTAAATATTATATTTTATAAATATCAAAACCGAGCCTTACTTCGTTGTTTATTGAACTAAATCAGTCGCCATGCCAAGCGGTATTATATGTATATCGATCTGGTAAAAAAAATAGCCTAAGTTATAATGTAATAGTACCTAAGTTATTTCTGACTAAATTTCATCTAAATTGTATAGAACGTTTACGAAGGAAAGTATAGCCATATATTATGCACAAACTTTCTACATCATATTTTTTTTTATGTTTTGAGAAATATACTTACGGCAGGTTATTGTGGTCTTTTAGCAGGTTAGATGGAGATATTCATTACTACGGTCACTGAAATTTTATTTTGTAACCCCAAAGCTAGTGTTTTTTCATGCCCTTTTTAACCAACTGTCATCTTTTGAACAGTGTCATATTGACTTGTATCCTATTCAAATGTAGAATCTTCATAAGGTTTCGGTGCTGACAAAAAAGTTTTGCTTAAAGTTTCAAAAACAGGTTTGAGGTCTATGTATAAGGGCTATGTGGTGTTATTGCTAGTTAGGTACATAACGAATGATTCCTAAAATAAATACATATTTATTTATTTATTTATATATGCTGTACACAGTGTACACAATACAAAATTAAATTTTAGAACTTATTCTAAAAAAATTGAATTGTGTGACCCTGTTGCTTGTGTGAAGTTTAGGGCATTGCACATAAATAGTAAACCAGCTGCCGAATAGGACATTTTTACAGCCTCGTTCAGTACATAGTTCTGACACATCTATAGCCTGCCACATTTCTTACAAACTTACTTTCTTCCCCTTTCAGTTCTAGAGAACACAGAGTTCAGCGCAGATTCAGTCCTGAGCTTCGCCAACAAGATGGTGTCCGACGGTAGTGGCGTCCGAGGCTGCACGATGCGAGTCGCGTGCTGGACCGGACAGAAACAGGACGACAGCTTGATTAAAGTTGTTAACAGAATTACTAGGTGAGTAAAGTTTAAGGAAGTGTTTTCTCTAATTTCTGATGTACTTTTTAGTTCAAATAGTGTTCACACGCTATGGCCCATTTGGTCAAACTTAGCAGTAGGTTGGGAGAGTGCAAATTGATCATAGTTCAACATGGGTATACAAATCTTCTTCTTATAGAATGAGAGTGGCCAAATCTGGTGTCGAGACTTTGCTTGTACAAATCTTCTTATCGAATGAGACTGGCCGACTGGTGTCGCGAGTTTTTCAAACCGCCCTAAAGGCCTCTGCCATGACATCAAATTTACACATTTTTAAGTTACTATAAAAGATATTTTTGTTTGGTTTCTTTCGCTTTACGCAACATATGAGGCACCAGTAATTATAAGTTTTGGTATAGAGGTAGTATTAGATCTTTTATTATGAAATACTAGTGGGTGCTCGCGGCTTCGCTCGCATTAAGAATTAAAACTTCCAGCACTTTAAAAGTGGCTTTTCTAAAAATCCTTTCTAAGCGGATGCCTACTTCATAACATACCTACTACCTTCATTTCAATTTTCAGCCCAATCCGTCCAGTGGTTTAAGCTGTGCGTTGATAGATCACTATATCAGTCAGTCAGTCAGTCACCTTTGAGTTTTATATAATTTAGATTTATTCGTATTTTTTCCCCAGCAACAAGATCCTCTCATCCTTCATCAACACAACCTCCATAGAAGACGCCATGTTGTCCGGCCGCAGTGGACGAGACTGCGGCACCTACTCGCCCTGCCCCATACACGAGCAGTACATACCTGTGCTCATGAACCACCTCGCTGCACTGGGCAGGCCTTATGTGGCTTAATTTGATTTAGCTATAAGTAATGACTGGCCTGTTAGCTTAGTTGGTAGTGGCTCTGCCTTCTAATCTAGGGGTTGCGGGTTCGATACCCGCATGACACAAGTATTATTGAACATTAAAAAATGTATAATGAGCACTTGTGTTGAGTCTGGTCGTTTGTATGTATAATAAGTACATATGTATTTACAAAAGAAAATTGTATAAGTACCTATTATTATATCCGTTATCTAGTACCCACGACACAAGCGTTTGCTTAGTGTGGGGCTAGATGGCAATGTGTGCAATGTCCCGGAATAAGTTTCCACTTGTGAGTGACGGATAACTTATTATGACTGTCGATTTGGGTGCAAATTTTCGGCGCCATAGGAGCGTTTGTCAGAATCTATTTATCTCGCCACACGTCACCCACCTTTGCTTTATAGCAATAAAATCAGATAGATACGAGAATAAGAGTATGATATAAACAACAACATAATAATTAGATTATTGCAAGTTGGTAGTTTGGTTGGTGTTCGTTCTTAAAACCAAGATTTGGAGGTAAATACTAAAACCGATGTATTTTGTTTCTAATTACAATCTTCGCACACGTTTTACTTAATGTACTATAATGTTAACGTATACATATCTATGAGTATGTACGAGTATGTACCTAACATGTAAGTCTATTTTATCTCTAAGTACAATCTATTCAAAGTTTTATCGATTCTACCACACCACGATGTACCAAATAAAACAAGTTGTTAAAGTTATCAATAAATTATTTAGTTGTTGCCTAATCACTGTATTTTCATTCATCCCGTGATATTCATGAGGGACTGCCTGCCAAGTTTAGCTGCATAGTCGTGTGGAGTGAAGCTGAGGATATCTGCCTTCTTCTGGTCAGCGCCGTTGTCTATCAAGTACTGAGCGATCTCTGGATTGTTGTAGAGCACAGCCTGAAACAATATATTTATTTTGAAGAAATAGACTTCCAATTATTATCATTGACACCGTCTCTTCAGCACTTGTTTGGTCTACTACAGGGGCTGGTATCTTTCCTAGGAGACATAGATATCATGAAATCAGATTTTATAGTAGACGTAATATTCAGTATTTATCTATTCAGCAAAACATGAACTTAATCTAGTTTATCGTTAGGTCTGATAGCAAGCAAACATTGTAGCGATAGATAACTAATTAATCCATCACACTATTTATTAAGAAAATTAATTTTATCTTTTAGAAAAAGTATTATTGGAAAGAACTGGATATTATATTAGCGTTCTTAATGACGGACAATTGGCCATATATTGAAACAGGCTCATTATTGACAAATCTATAAACGAATTTATCAGAATCTCCAGATGTTAGAAAAAAACTCGCAAAAAAATATCTTGCCAATAGTCTTCATTCGTAAAAGCGGCTTTTAATTCCAAACTAACCTTGTGCAGTGGCGTCTGCAACAGTTCATCAGTATTATCCAGATCTGCGCCAGCCTTCTTCAAAGATTCCATTCTCTTCAACGTTCCATTCTTGATAGCTCTCGTCATCATTTCATTCACATGCCTCGAATCTCCCTCGGCAATGTGAGCACCACATTTCATGAGGAGTTCGATCAGACCAATATCGTCTTTATGGATAGCGGTGATAAGGGGACTTTCCCCTGAACTGGGTTAGGAGAAAGATAATTGGTTAGTAATACATAGATGTGGTAGAAACATACTCAACAAATATCAGAGTCGTGATTTTGACTGTCAAAAATTGGTCGCGAAAATTCTCGACAAAAGTACATAGAAGGGCATACAACAGTAGAGACATACGTGACAAGATTTATATATAGATAAAAAGGGACAGGGTAGAAGACGTAGAAGTAGATAGACATGGTTTAAGTTATGATCAAAAGTACTTGTAAGTGAGTCATTTTTCTCATTTCATTTTGTAAATATGGCTGAGCAACGATGCCTTTCATAAACGGTTTGATATTTTATATCCTTTACTGCATTGTTTTATCGCAAGTAAAGACAACTTACGTTCTTTTAATATGTACATTAGCTCCATGCTTGAGCAAGTATTCGACGATAGTTTTGTTTCCTCGTAGAATAGCTTCGTGTAGTGGAGTTTTACCATCAGAGCATTGGAAATTCACATCTGCACCCATTTCTGTAACAAACACAATGCCTTCTATATGATAGGAACGAGCACATTTGATTAATCCAAGTTCGGTATTCTATTCAGCGAGTTAATTATTAAATAAATTTTATTCATTACTAATTAAGCATATTACTTAGGAACCCAAAGGCATCTAAATACCTTTAATAACTTAGTTAGGTAATATCCTTTTTTAGGTCGTAAAAGCTTACCAAGCAATTTCTTGACTACACCCAAGTCTTCATGATCAATGCCATATAGCAGCAGTGATGTGATCACCTTCTCCGTAACTTCTGCTAGTTTCTTTGGCGATTGGATATTCAAGCTGGTACTAAGAGCTTCTTTCAGTGTTTGATCCTATAAAAGATGGAATTCTTTAGGTAAGTTAAAATATCTAGTTTTTAAAGACTCAGTTATTCATCATCGAACATCTAATTAATTAAGCAATTAATAGCATACCTCTAAAGCCATAGATGACAAGTTTGTCAATTCACCTCTGATATTTGTAGCCATCATCTGAAATTGAAGGAAACAGAACTAATCAGCCGTTTTTTAATGGGTAGTCAAAATAAATGGATCCTATATACGAGTAGGTAGAGGTGTATGTGTTTATGTGCATTTTCTTTTTTATGCAAATACTGGTTTGTTGGTTACAGTTATTAAACTTACTTCTAGAATATAGTAATGTCTCTAGTGCTGCAAATTTTAAATTAATGAATCAAATAGGTACCTCAGTTTTCTGCTTATAACTAAGTTCTGTTTTTGTGAGCACGTAGGATAGTTTAGTCAGAGCTGCTTCTGGTGTCATATCGGAACCGGACACCACTCCATGCTCCGCCAATAGCTGGAAACAAATAAAGATTGGATTACTTTTTTTACATTTATTTTATTACTACTAGTGGTTACTATCAGCCAAACTGTGGTCAAGCGCAACCCTGTTTTAGTTAGAAAATAATGTTGTCGGTCATAATTAGCGTAATTTTCTTGGTGATTAAATTTGATGACTGAATTTTATCGTGAGAATTTCATGGCAGACACAATCCTTTGAGACTGTCCTTTTCCAGATTATCATTATCACTTACAGATTATATCTAGGTTATTATTGCTGACTTGACTTATAGTCTTCTAGAACCATTTCTGGCCTTACCTTCCCAGTCTCATACAGAGCTGCCACGGAGCCAGTGTTGCACTGCGTGATGATAACCATGATGACTCCTCGCTTCACTGCCTCCGCCAGCACAGTCAGCACGTCTTGCCGGTTGGAGGGGATGTTGCCTGCTCCGTACGCTTCTAGAACCACTCCTGGAAAGATGTAGCAAGATTGGTGTATAAATAACTTTGAATATCTCAACTGGGATCTTGGTAGAATTTTGGTGTATTGTTTAATTTGCTTTTTCTGCCAGCTATTAATGGCTATTCATATATAGTTCCTTAAATGATTTAGACATACAGCATGTATGTCTAAATCATTAAAGCAAAGCTTTATTATCATGTAAGCAAGGATTAACCAGATATACGATTTCATAACAGATTACAGGAGATCTGTGGATGCTATAAAATATGTCAGGTTTTCTTCTTCCGCAAATAGACAACCTCAGTGTTTGGTCATCTATTCTATATTATGAGCTCAATTCGTCAAGTAATCAGTCGTATGTATTATTCTAACATATGAGTTTTATAATGTCATAAAATCCGAAGCTAAACCTTCTTTCACTTCTTATAATCCAATTTATATTAAACTAGAGCTGTCCAATAAACCTACACTCACCTTCGATAGGAGGCTGGCAGAAGGCTTTAATCACAGCAGTACTTATACTCGGAAAGATTCTTAACAGACCAACGTTCTTCGACATGTGAGCGTTAACTTGGAACTTCTCAATGGCGTTGGGTTTGAATATGGCTGACTTGTTCACGTCGAAGTCTATGCCCACTTCTACAAGAGGAACGCAGTTGGGAGAGTCAAACGCATAGAGATTGTTGGTCGAAATCTTGCGGGTTCTGTAATGTGAGAAAAATAAAAGATTAGCATATTGAAATAACACTGAAACCTGTTTTGTATAGTAAAAATAGTATAGTGGGAGCCAAAATTTTCTCCTTTTGTGTATTATAGCGGTAGTATTACAAAAAAATTTATTCACATGGAATAGTACTAACAAATAAGTAATTAATGATTTAAGCTAATCTATTGGATCTAAATCTATAGATGCAGTTTTTTTCTCAACTTACTATGTTGTCGTACTTATATGCATGTATACCTATATATATAATTTATAAAGTTTTAAGGAACTTACCTGTTACCTCTAAACAATTTGCTACCAAAAAAGATGGTGACTTCAGGTATATTTAGAGTTCCAGCGACGAGCAACGATGATACGAAGTTGTCGACTCCATCGCTTCTTGGCTCAAAAATGGGAATCTAAAAATAGAAGCAAAATAATTATTTAACGAGAACGTAATTAGAGCTAGATTCACTAATACTTCGTGGAAATGATGGCATAGGAAAGCAAAATATCTTAAAGTTGAATTGGGGGAATAGTAAATACATGTTTTTTATCTTGCCACAACGATGAATAACAAAATAAGATGTGATAAAACATGGATTACATTTATTAAAGATACAGCAAACTTCTGTCTAAAATGTTCAACTCCTCAATGAGCAGTCCTTTTACTTGCAGACGAGGCTGCTGAAATAATATAGACTGATAGGCGACATAACGTAACTAGTCAGTTCTCAGAATTCATTGCGAGCAGTGCGTTAGTAGGTATATGTACCTACCATACACGCATAATACCTTATAACCTATCCATGATTATGATAATGTCAACTCATAACACAAGGAGATATCTCAGGTATTTTTACGATACCTACTTCCGAAGATACTGTATAATATTTGGGCTAAAAATAAATCCCAGATTACGGCATCCAAAACGCAGACATACCTACATAGTTATTTTTGGCTGCCTGGAAGAGATCGCTCTTAGCGATAAGGCCACCAATTAAGACGCTGATTCTAATTTGTATGTTTTTTTTGTATTGTTTCATTTGTGGTGTTTTAATAAAGTATTTATCTATCTATCTATCTATTTTAGGGTTCCATGCCTAAATACTAAATAATTGTGACTAAGATCCGCCTGTTTCTCTATCAACCCACTGTAATCTCATAAACTGTGATAGTTAGAAAGTGGAAATTTTCGCAGATAATGTGCTTATTTCTGTTATTAATAACAGAGTAGTCGGTTTCCTTTTATTAATTGCTGCCTACTTGTAATTGAAACTCTGGAGAAATATGTAGTGAATTTCCGATGCGACTGGGCTGTGGTTTTTAGGTGAGTTCCTCCATATACCACCGCCACACATCTCCTCCTAACCAAAGTGGCCTTCGTGGCTCTTAAGATCTTACCAACACGGCTACTTCTGTCTTCAAGTTTTATTGTATTTTTTCAGCAAGATATTTTCGTCGACTCTTGTTTCGCCTCTCCACGAGGCATCCTCTGGACGTGTTGACTCCACGAACGTCGGTCCGAAAGAAAAACACACCTAAAAACCACCACTCTGTGGTTTGAAGTCGGTTAAAGAGAAGCCGAAGCGGAAAAACACTACATATTTCCCCAGTTTCATTTACAATGGATTTCCGCTTCATTTACAATGGATTTCCGCAACGTAACCGATTAACGCCTGATTCAACCTTACCTTTTGACTTATCTACTTATTATAATTGTTATATCATACTTGCCTGAGAGCCAGTCAACACGACTCCCTTGCCGATGTTTTCAAACATGAACGAGAGAGCGGACGCCGTGTAGCACAGAGTGTCGGTGCCGTGTAAAACTACAAAACCGTCGTACTGCTCGTACCAGCCCTAGAAATGAGAACTGTATGTTAATTAATACTAGTAAAAAAGCGAGTGTGGATCAGCGGCCGGCGGTACGAACCCGGCCCATTATTAATTTACATTTATTCATCATTATACATCAATGACCATTGAATTGTATTTTTAAGTTATATGTGGATTTTCACTCGCTTAGTGGTGAAGGAAAACATCGTAAAGAAACCGACGTTTTTGTGGACCACAATATCCGAGGACATGCATCTTCCTTGGAAGTCCTGGGCGCCCACCACGATGTATCTGCCCAAGATACAAAAAATCATAATAAACCATTCGACCTTTTTTGCGTGATAAGCGTATAAACAAACAGACAAACACAGATAAACAGACAACATTTCTAGAAATTGTAGGAACATGTCAGCTACTATTAATAAAATTCGAAGTATCTCCAACCATTTTTTTTATATCTTCAATGTTTAGACTTTCGACCCTTTTCAGCTTTTTTATATTGTATTGAAGAAATACCTGGATATCTGTTGCTATCTTCATCCAGTGCGACTCGTCCATGTTAGATGAATCCAAAAGCGTGTCATATTCTAGTATCCTGTACAATATTCTGTCTTGCATTTTCCCCGTCTCTGTGAAATATATAAAAATAGTTATAAAAAGAAACAAATAGATATATAAACCAAACTGAATACTATATTCAAGTATAGGAATATCAGTTGGGGCAGCATAACTAGTAAGAAAATATTTAAATAAAAATCAAGATCAAATAGAAAAGATACAAAAAGGACGTTGGTGGAATAAACTAAAAAAAAAAAATATAAAAATAGCAACTAAGTATATACTCGGACCAAACATATTGTATGCGAGTTATTGTTTAATATTTTACTTGTATTTTCAAGTTCTAGTTTCATTATGTGGATTTGCACTTGCCTAAGGATGAAGGAAAACATCGGAAGGAAACCGACATGTTTGAGGACTACAATATCCGAAGACATGTGTCTTCCGTGGATGGAAGACCTGGGCGCCCACCACGATGTATCCATGCAAGAGAACTCCTCTAACTACTCAAGGGAGAGAGAATGTGAGAAAATTAAATAAACACAAATATTAATATCTAAACTAAATTTAAACAATCTACATGTGGTATGGAGCCAAGAACGCTGGCTGCATTCCCACGCTGGATTGCTATAGAAATCCTTTGCGCAAGGAACCAGCCAGCGTTCTTGTCTCTAGTGATGTCAATCAACATTTTATTTAATTTTTTTATAAAAGACTTCGTGCTTTTTCCCCACGGACCAAAAGTTTCGAAGCCAAGCGGTACGAAAATATAATCAGTCGATAATGATGTATATTTTCGCCGCTTGGCTTGTAGATTGTTTAAATTTAGTTTAGATGTAAATACTCTTTTTTAGTTCTATTGACTGTCCTGTTAGCTTAGTTGGTAGTGGCTCTGCCTTCTAATCTAGGGGTTGCGGGTTCGATTCCCGCGTGACACAAGTATTTATGAATTTTGAAAATATTATGATGACTTGTGTTGAGTCTGGTCGTTTGTATGTATAATAATTATGTATTTACAAAAAAAACAATAAGTATATGAATTATATCCGTTACCTAGTACCCACGACACAAGCGTTTGCTTAGTGTGGGGCTAGATGGCACTGTGTGCAATGTCCCGGAATATTTATTTATTTATTTATTAGTGTTAATATGTGTAAATATTGTTTCTTATTATTGAATAAATTGCAAATATTAATAAAATAAAAATAAATATTTCAGGACATATCACACATCGCCATCTAGCCCCGTATAATAAGTAACTAATCGTATGCAAATAAAAAATGTTGTAATCTTACTTGGTAAAATAAGGAAGGATTTGTTGAAGTTGGGATCATCGCTCACTCTCTTCTCCCACAGAGCATTGTCGTGGAGTTGCGGGAACTGACGGATCAGGCTCTCGAATAGATGCTTCTTTGGTATTAGATCTGGCAACAAAACATATTTTAAGAGCACTAACACTTTTTTTAATTATATTCTTATTTAACTCTTGACCCCGCGCGTCTATAAGGCTCATACCTGTAAATCAGCGCTATAAAGTAATCTGCAGCATTAATGCTGAGGTATGCCTTTTTTGACGCACGGGATAAAAAGATAAAGATAAAGAATCTTTATTGATAATGTAAAGTTGTAACATACATAGGTATAGGTATAAGTACTAATATCACAGAATATGCTACACAAATTACAATATCTCGTCAAATTGAATTTATTATAACATTTAGTTTTTATAAAATTTTAGAAGTTACAATCTGTAGGTATTATTAATAAAAATTGTGTTATTAAAATTCTACCTGTTTTTTAACTATTTTATGTTTATATTGTTGTACCCGGTTTGTTCAAATAAATGGTTTCTTTCTTTCGAACACAATTATTATAAAGGCGAAAGTTTGTGCACTAACCTGAGCGAATGTATGTGTGTTCGTTCGTTACTTCTTCACGCTAAAACCCCTGAACCGATTTGGATGTAATTTGGTATAGAGATAGATTAGACCCTGGATTAACACATGAAGCTTCTTTTTATCCCAGATTGCTGCGTGTAAAACCACGGGGCGCTGATAATTTTGACATACATTCAAAACGGTGTACCTACCTATTTCATGGCACTATAATAAAATTTACAGTTGTTTTAATGTTAAGAACTCATACATGTATCGTCTTATTACAAAACTAGGTTTAAATGTTTGTCTAGGACTAAGAAAAATTATAAATCGGTTCTGGTTGATCAAACATCCCATACAAGCAATGAAAATGTCAATTCAAATTGGAACTTTGATTTAACATGGGGAAATTTTGACAATTTGATAATTATGACAGTAGACAGACAATTTTCAAACAACTAAAACGGACTTGGTCTAGACTTATATTTAAACCACGTTTTGTAATAAGGCCCATTTAGTCTTAAATATGATTTTAACACGCATTATTTTCAAAAACATGTCGTCAGTAAAACAATAGGTTTAGTCTAAAAACGTTGCACTACGTTTTCATATTATTATGCCTCTATGGCATACGTCTCTGTTTAATATACTCGTTATCATCAACATAAGTATCACGTATAGTATTAAATTACGTCGCCATCATAAATAATTATCTCTCACTCCCAGTCACATGAAAAACAAATACTTAAATCACAGATTCGCAAACTTTTTAAAATATTTTTTACTTTTCTCCCGCGACCCATGCAAAAATTCCTGAATGTCTCATATCAAAAAAACATAATGGTTTCTTCTATTCATAGATTGTCAGTTTTACCGAGATACTCTACTTTATAGTCAATTGAATAGGTTTATACACAAAAAAATTAGATATAGTTGATAAGAGCTGAACATTTTTCTCTAAAAACAGGATATTAAAAACTGTGTAAGATTCTGTACACATCAACATTGAGAAACTCTGATACCATTTAGCGTCTTTAGAACCAACTCTTACACTATTTACTTAACACATAATAATATTTACTATTGTATCTATGTACTTAAGTAATTTTAGCTCGTAATAAATAATTATCATAACAATAATAGTCTCAAGAGCAATTGCCGGAGACTTGTGTCTATACAGAGTTAGTAAAATAAAAGATTTATAAAACACTTTGAAAAAGTAACTTTTTGTACTTATTAGTTTTGTTCAGCTACTAAATTGTATTTATTATTTTATTGACTTTGTAATTATTTTAGTAAAATATGCTGATAATAATTAGGTTTATGGGCAAGAACGTCAAAAGTTGTACATGGTACTTTTTACATGTCCCCGAGTGATATTATACTGTCTCGCTGCTTTCAAGGTTTTCACGACAATTGTCACCCGGTTATTTGATTTTAGATGAAATAGGGATGCTATATTTGTTAAAATATTACGCATAAAACTATATTAAAATAAAGAAAATTTAGTTTAAAAATTTGCAATTTTAGTGTGTAATACTGTCCTACTACTACTAGCATTTGGCGGCAGTTTCTTATAAAAAATAATACTACAGTGGCAAATTTCTGGTTGTGTATTTAAAATTTGGCGGGATTTTAATTATTATTTAAGCGCAATTTACTGCCAGAGCTAGAATTTCTTCTAAATAAGTAAATTTAAACCTGTCCCCGGCATATGTACCTGCAGGACATGTCCGGGCACCGTTACCACATTTTGTATCAAATTTAAGATTTTTTATTCGATGCGGTAGTTATTTTTTAATTTAAATAGCAACACCCCAATATGACATAAAAAAGTAAAAGGGATGTCTATGTTTGAATCAGTCATTTCGTTTAAAACAGCTGTTCTTTTCTGTGCGTTTGGCGAGAGGAGTGTTTTTTCGGGCGCTGTCCGGTGAGTAAATTTGTGTTATTTTTAATGTTAAAACGTGTTTCCAAGCTATATTTTACATTAATTACGTAAATTGACTATTCTAGATTACTTTAGTGTGAAGAAATGTGTGATAAATATCAGCAATTGTAGAAATAATATGATTTCGTATAGGAATACCCGATTCCGTTACCTCCTGTCCGTGACTATATCGGTGGTAACGTATAGGCCGGACTTGAAAGTAACGGACAGGACCACGTAATGCAAAGTTTACATGGTGCAAACTCGGCTTTTTTACTTTTTATTTAGACTCATATTTACAATTAGACATTTTTACTAATCATAATTTAAATGTATACTGTTTCATTTTAGTTCCGTTTTCTGGAGTGAAATTTTTTAATTGATCATTAAACAACAGAAAAAAATTACAACATTAGTGTTTAAAATAATAAATATTCTAAATGGAATTTCAGATTTCAAGATGGCGCTGACGCCAGCTGAAAAAATGCGCCATTATCGCCAAAAAATAAAAGATAATCCCGAAAAATATGAAGAACAGAAGAAAAAAGACAAAGAACGCATAAAAATTAAAAGAAAGAAAATTCATTCACAGCTCGATAATGAAAAAAAAAGTAAAATAAGACAACAATGGAGATATCAAAAAAAGGCAAAGGAAAAAAAAACAGGAAATGAAAATCAAAACGAAGACAATATTGATGGAGTTGCGCTAAGAACAGGTTCTAATAGCTCAACAATGAACAACAGAAAAAGTCAAGACTCGGATTCAGGTTTGAAGTCCAAATTAAAATACATGAAATCAACATTTTACGACAAGACTGTTAGTGTGTTA
This sequence comes from Macaria notata, assembly GCA_927399415.1. NCBI lineage: Eukaryota > Metazoa > Arthropoda > Insecta > Lepidoptera > Geometridae > Macaria > Macaria notata. The sequence continues at coordinate 2,853,664 of OV656743.1, forward strand.
GGCTAAATAAATAATGATAACGATTTCGGTCCATATTTCAAGCTTTTTATATTATTTTAGTTTTTCCTACTTTTAAGCGTCATGTAAACCTAACCCTACAATGTCCTGTTCGTTATGAACATGTCCTGTTACGAGACTGTACCCTAAACTAAAGTTCCTAAAATGTTGATTATATTAAAAAATATTTAAAATACGTTTATATATTATTTAAAGAAATAATTTTACTCCTTAAAATACAATACATTCAAATAGGTTATTATGTAAACGGTCAATATTGTGAATTTTATGATAAACTTTGTGATACATTTTATACATGAGTAACGCACTGGCCAGGAAAGGTAGATAAATCTGGTGTGTTTCTATGTTAATAAACTGATTATTACATTTAAAATGTAAAAAAACATGTTTTCTTTCGTTTAATAAATAATATTTTCACATATTTATGTATTTTACTATCCTAATGAACCAAAAACAGTCGGTAACGAACAGGATTCAAATGAATGCCTACTGTTAGAAAATTGATAATTTCTCACAAAAAAACGATTTTACAAGAAACCTTTTAAGATTTTCAGAAAAAAGAATTATAAGAGATCATTCATATGAAATATCAAAGGATATTCTGCCAAAAAAAAATGAAGCAAAATTTTTAAGCATTGTACAACTTTTGACGTTCTTGCCCTTATATCAGGAAACACATTGATTCAAATATGTAATTTAGAAGGTTATTTTAAATTAGCAAAGAAGTTCTGTTTAGCGTTCACGCATTCACCATAAGAACCCTGTATGATAATAATATTATGATCTTACATCAAGCTGTTTTATGGAAATGAATGAGATAATAAAAGGCATAAGTAAATTTATTATCCCGAGTAGGAATGCATTTTAATAACAAGTATAAGTTTATGCAATTGGTTATTTGCCGCAACCTACGGGCTGGGTAATGAAACAGTCAGTGTTAGGTAAAAGCACATTTCACTATTGCAGTTTTCATGGTTTCATAGTTACACAATTTACATTAGAAATTAGCGCGAGTAAAATGGTCGATCCCGTTTTCTCGGTGTCTGTCTTATTATAAGGTCATCCTTCATGGCGGTCGCCGCATGTCGTCTCTTTCTTCTCGCTCACGCATACGAGCTGGGACCACGAGTGGGAAAGAGAGAGCGAACGACGCGGGCCCAAGTTTCTATGACGCAATACATGGTTCCACCCTTAGTGCATAGATGGCGTAAGTAGTCCCTAACTTCGAGTGTTACACAAGTTATGTATTCTACTATCGGTCCCGACAAAACATCTTCATATGGGTGAATTTAAAACAGTTTCATTATATATATTGGATTATTATCTAGAAGCCACGACACAAGCGTTTGGTTAGTGTGGGGCTAGATGGCGCTGTGTGCAATGTCCCGGAATTTATTAATTTATTATTTAATTTTATTTTTTATAGGTTAGATATTTCGTTTATTGCATTTGTTTATTGCCTGGGCGATTTATATTTACTTATAGAAAACTCTAATCACGAAATAGCGAAACAAATTTACACAAATCAAATTTTCTAATCGCATTTTTGTACTGTGAAATGTTTTTTTACGACTGCTGTACATGGCGAAGAACTGTAGGTATGTAATACTCTGCATTCTATTACTGAGTATAAATACAGAAATAACGTTATATAATATGTGTTCTGAGATGAAGTAGCGTGATTTTTATCCATTCAATCAAAACTTTATAATAACGTCATCTTTGTTTATATAATAATTAATGTGATTAGTTGCGACCGTGTTAATTATTATTTAATAAATGAAAATAACAATAATAATATGGATGATATTAGAAAGTTAGAAGGAAACATCTGGAAAAGAACAGCGCAAGACAGGGAGTATTGGCGTAAGAGGGCGGAGGCCTATGCTCTGCAGTGGATCCCATTAGGCTGATGATGATGATGATGAAATGAAAATAAATAAAATAAAGCTGAAGATGGTCTAAAAATGTTTAGAGATACTTCGAATTGTTAAGAGAACACGTTCCAACCATTACTAGAAATATTGTCTGTTTATCTGTGTCTCTGTTTGTCTGTTTATTTAAACACTCATCACGCAAAAATGGCTGAACGGATCTTCATGAGTTTTGGTATGTAGTTTGTTTGAGGTAACGGAAGTGTCATAGGCTTCTTTTTATCCGAAATCACGCGAGCGAAGCCGCGGGCGTCCACTAGTACAGAAACAAGTTTTTTCTGTATTCTGATATATAGCAGCGTGATATCCATCCAATCAAAACTATAAAATAGCGTTTACAAATAGAGTTTCTTTATCTTCATAGCCATACATAAATGGACCTAATCTACATAACACAATTTGCACTAGGTTAATAGGTGTATCGTAGTGTAACTGTCTACATTCCCTGATAAGAACAACGAATAGCTTCTATCTATTCCATCGCAATGTCAGAATCATGAAGTTTATGTTTGTTGACGTCGATAATACAACTGAGAGGTTCCTAACAAGGTATTAACCAATTTATGTCAATCATAATGGTTCTTTACTTAAAAGTGAAGAAAGTTATGATTAAAATAAATGGGAATAACAATCTTAATATTGTATTAAGTACTTGTGGACACCCGCGGCTTCGCTCGCTTTATTTTAGGATAAAAAGTTGCCTATGAAACTCCTAAGACCTCATAATACCTACAAAAATCATAATGATCCGCGTAATCGTTTTTGCGTGATGAGCGTTTAAACAGACAACATTTCTAGAATTATTGGAACGTGTTCTTCTATCAGATAATGATAAGTATTTTTATCTACACTAATGTTGTAACATTCTACTTATGTTTCCAATACTTGACTTATAATTACTACACTGTTATAGCACAGACAACAAAACACTCAATTTAAGCAATTTCACATGATGGTATAATATCCACATTGATATCGTAATAGCTCATTATAACATCGGAAAAGCGTGACCAACCTGATTGCAGGGCCAATCAGGTTGGTCGCGCTGCACTCTCGTTGGTTAGATTTTAATGGCGGCAAAATCACTGTGACAATACACGTACGCGTGAATTTAATTTAATAAATTATCAATGCATTAGTGAAGATAAAGTAGTGTATGCAACTGCATATAACACGGGTATTAAAACACGAGTGTGAGTTTATGAAACGAGCGCAGCGAGTTTCATAATAGTAACGAGTGTAGTGTAACACTCGTTACTATTATGAAACTCGCTGCGCTCGTTTCATAAACTCACACTCGTGTTTTAATACCCTTCATTATATGACAGTTGCATAAACTACTATTTTGGGCTTTGTTGGTTGTTTTGTACTTATTACTTTTTCTCGATGCGACAGATCATCAAGATTTTATTGAAACTTGGTGATCCTGAGATTAAAACATTTTTTTTAGCGTAGTACCATTTATATTTGTTTAACACTTGCGGCTTCCTACGGAAAAGGCAAAAAAAAGTTATTAATTTGGTAACATCGTATACAATGTTTAGCTTAATCCAAATCAGTCCAGCCATTTAACTGTGAAGAAGAAACAAACACACACAAAATAGTGTGATGTGATACATATTATTCGTATGGAAGCTACATAAATCATCTCTCGTAGATGCAATATGGCTAATGATTATGATGATAAAATATATAATGGGTGCTGAGAAATTTTTAGCCATAATGAGGAATCTGTTGATAATAATATCGCTGCAGTCTCGTGATCGAAGTTAATGTTTAGTAACTGATAACCTTTCATAGAGATGGTGAATATTGTAACCATGATAATTTTATCAACAATTTCATTATATATGTAATGTGTAAATTGTTTATTATAAGAATTTCTTATAATAAGCAATTACACTAATAATAATTAATTTCTTATACTATTACCATATAAAAAATCACGATGATCCGTCGCCCCGTTGCGGCGTAAAAAGGGACAAACAAACTAACAAACACCCTTTTTCTTGTATATAATATATGATAAATTTATAAAATAATTGACTTCAAAGTTTAATTGATTCAACTATAAAATATATAAGCAGTTAGAGCTATTTTTAAACCAGAATTTGCAATCAATACAAATAATTTAATAACGTAGGTCACATAAAATGATAAGTGACGATTTAATTACCCAAACAATGATGAAATAAACCATTCTTTGAAATTTAATGCATGCAGTTATGACCAAAGTACGTCATGCAATAAGAATTTGATAACACATCTTAAAACTTTACTTTTTAAAACAATTAATAAAACAAAATGCAATTAATGCAGTTAGTTGACCGTAGCTTAGCGGTTTTAAGGCGTTCTGGATGGTAGGTAATCAGAAATACGAAGGTTCGAATCCTGTCGGTCGTGAGTTTTTTCAATTAAAGTTTAAGATAGTGAATAAAATGTATGTATAAGTAATCGTACACAATATTTGATGTTTTGTAAGTTTCTCTCGATCAATTCTATATGTGACTATTGCAAAACTATAGTTAATTTTATCAAATAAGATTTATTTCGACTTCTCTATACATGCTTGAATTAAATATAACGGTTTAAACGTTAAAGCTAAAGCAAAGGTTAAAGCTAAAAAGGTAAATATTAATTTAACTTTTTTTTATGTAACAGGTAAATTAATATTGGTCAATCAGATAGAAACTTGTTTTGTAAAATTCTTATCGTAACTCTATAGTTATAATAGTAATAAAATTAGTTTAAGTTTTAAACGTTATTAGATATTCTATAATATCTAATAACGTTTAAAAACTTAATATGGGCTAGTTTTAAAACTTAAGTTAATACTAAACTTGCATTTTATGTATTTCAATCAATCATCAAAATGCAATAATACACGCATCATAATTATTGCATTCTAGAATCACAAACCAATAAGAGACTAGCAAAATCATAACCTTTCTTTTTCCGTCTTCAGTCAAAACAAGGAGAGCAACACATAAACAAAAAAAATGTAAGCCACTTACATCCATCTGCATCGTTCATCATGCCAATAGTTCCTCCCGTGTAGAGCACCAGCACACGTCTTTCGTTAAATCCATAATTCTGCACGCCTTCTTCCTCTTTTTTATCTTTTACGCCATTTTCTATGCCATTCTCACGTTTATTTTCCATCTGTCTTCCATTGTGCGCGTTTTGCCGCGACTTCTCGCCGTTGACATTTTTAAATATTGGCATGTGTAACCTTAACTTTTTCTTTAACTTTTTTTGGGTTGTGACGCGTCGCGTGTTTCGCCGCTGAGATGGTTTTTGTAGCGAACCGTCTCGCTCGAGACTGAAATGTGTACTGAAACAACATGTGCGACTGAGCCCTGAGGCGATATCCGCGTTCTTCGACGTCGCAATCTAGTAGGCCAAGGTAAAAGTTCAATGCACTTTAATATTACGAAAGCTCTTCCTATCTTATTTTTTTTTAATACTAAGGAATTTTATTTGTAAGCACTTTTTATTGTATATTACTCACATATGAGGGGTATAAAAGCAAAGTCGCTTCAGTCACAAAACATGCAAACTGAGATATTTTAAGTTTTCCACTGTGGTTTAGAGCATGTGTTAATTTGAACGATTCGTTTACTGTTACACGTATAATAACTTGTATTAGAAATATATATAACATGAATCAACCAAATTGACACCAGAGTCGCAAAAAAATAAAAATATCCTGGGACTAATGTGTCTTTGCATTTTAACTTTGGACTTAGGTGGGTTTGCTTTTAATCGATTTGGATCGAAGCGAGTTTGCACCTCACTATTTCCTGTTGTCAGCTGTCAAAATCAACTATGGTGTTGGGTACTGATGGCAAATAAAAAACGTTTTACAAAAGTATGTATTTATTGTAATACAAGGAATCAACTACACAATGCCAAAGTCCATTTTTAAACTGACTTCCATGGTCATATTACAGAGGAAGGTATTTTATATGTACATGAACCAAGATTTTAAAAGGGCGTTTACATTAACACAAAATATGAAATTTTAATAGGCGGAGTGAAATTTTAACAGTAACTTATAGGTAGATATTACGATTGATTACGATTATTATTATGATTGATTGAAAGACGACTATTTTTCTATATCGTAATATTAGATTCAGCTGTTGGTGGATCACATAAAGGCTCGTCTTCTTGATCTGCATCAGCATTTACAGAATTTAAAACGTTTTTGTAATATATTAGTTCACTATTGCTTTCCCACTGCGTCCCATAATGTTTCTCCAATAACTTTCTCACGTCATTGATTTTTTCTCTTTTAATGGGCACATTGTTTTTTGGCACTGGTAGTGGAAGAACATCTTTAAAAGATTTACCTCTTTTCAAAATAGATTTGAATTGTGTAAAGTCTGATGTATAATGGGGTTCTCCTTTGACTTTGATTTTATTACCATATCTTTTAATAAAAAAACGCTTACTTTGAGCAAATTGAAAATGCCATTGACCAGGTGGCTTAACAATGTCATGTAAAGCCTCTTTCCAGTCATAATCCATTTCCATTTTTATAACTGTTCCATAATGACTGAATATATCATGATACTCATTTGGCTGCACAATTACTTCCTTTCGTTTCAACTCCCTTTCAATGTTCCCAAACACTCGATCGGCTGGTAAAAATGAATGTCCAGGTACTGGGAAAACAAGTTCAATGTCGTTTATATGACCTGGAGCGTTGCGTAACCACACACAGCACATTCCAATAAAAATCGAATTTTTATTTTGGGCTCCGCATCCATCAGCCACAAGTCGTACAGTTTTAATATCCTCCAAGTTTAATGCATTCAACCGATGATAAACTGAAGAAGCAATTTCATTCGCTCCTTTCTTGTATTCATTTTCATTCCATGTGTACAAACTGACCGTATCTTTATTCAGTTTTTTTCCTTCAACTGATAGAACTATTGCAAAATTATAAATATAGATTTGTCGACTGTAGTATGTTATTTGATCTGGTATTTTAGGTAAAACCTGGTTTTTCTGGCAGTCGAAGGACAGTGTCAACATTCCATGTTGTCTTTCATTCAAAAGTTCGTAAAATTTTTTAGATTTGCGTTTGTGGATAGTCTTTTCAATCATGTATTTGGTTTTCTCTGCTTGATTTTTTTCATTTTTAATTCGTTCATCCAATTCCGTGCACTTTGAACACACATCGGTTCTTGTATTGCCAAATCCAATATTGTATTGTGTGTTAAAAATCCTGCGAAAATAGCACTGCTTCACTTTATTCTCAGTTTGATCATTAAACATTCGCCACATTTTTTTTATATTTAATGCAGAGTCCAAATATTTTCTTTCCGTACTAGATCGACAGTAGTGTGATTCTAAACACTGAAAAGACTCTATAAAAGCTTTAACTTCCTGCTTTTTCAGGGTATTTTTATGGGATGTGTGATCACCACCCCTTTTTTCTTTCACAAGACCTCCAGTTTTCTTGTACACTTCCGCAACTCTACGTATTCTATGACTTGGTATTTGCAGTATGCCTAAAAACGATGACTGACAGACGTGCAATAGGGCAGTGGAATTCTTTTTTTTTATGTACAGCTTTGTCGAGTACTTCGCTTGGCGTCCACTTTGTGTTCCTGCTCGTGGTCGACGACGTTGAACATCAGTCACGTGACAGAATTTGAGTAGAAAAGCATCTTGAGCTTGTTTGGTTTTGTTGGCATAAAAGGCGTCATGAAAGCCTTTAGCATCGGCAAGCGTTAAATTTTTGCACTCATAAATAGCTTTTTTGTTATGGTTGCATGTAGGTACTTGTGGAAGATCTTTTGCAGAATACCTGAATCGAAAATAAAATAAAACCATTACCCTAAGCGAAAGTAGCTAGTTTCATTAAAAAAAAAAATTAAAAAGAAGCTCATTTTTTTTTGGTGAGAATAGCTAAGTAAACAGAAAGACATCATTTACAATAAATATTAATAATCAGATAAAAACAAAAAACTCATTAGGTACTAATTATTGCTGAATCTGCAGACCCTACCAAAACATGCGTTTTACTAGTGAACTTTGTAATACCTTTCTGCCTTTTCCTGTGCACGCCGCCATTGACTTTCATTTCTAGCACGTTTTCTGGCTCGTCCTGGATGGACAGGACGAATGTTTTCTTCCATAACAATGTGATTAATACCGCAAATCGCAAAAATATCGGACACTGTTCACACGCGACTTGCTATGAAAACTAACCGATTCGCCATCTTTAAAATTTTGAAATGCTTGCTTCTGATTGGCCAATTGTGACTGAAGCGGATTTGCTTGTGACACATTTTGGATCGAAGTGGTTTTGCATTTGACTGCTACTTTTGAAGTCATTTTTGTATTGGACCGAGACGACTTTGCACTTTAACATTTGAATGAGTATATTGCTGCTTTTATGTACTATAATTTGGTGTGCCTAGTTCAAAAAATGTTAATGTTGGACTGAAGCGACTTTGCTTTTATACCCCTCATATCATACTGTTATTTCATAATTTAGTATTGTATTGTAAACTGTGTATATTATGTTACATTCATGGAGGTGTACATAAAATGTAGCAGCTTGAAATCTCAGACAAAATACCATTGATTGAATATTCAAAGCCTAACATTTCTTGTTATATTTTATCTGACTACGAACCAATATAAATTGAATCGTGGAAAAATAAAAAATGTAATTCGTTTGATTATTTTTAATTGAACACACATACAATACAATCAATGGGTGAAGCAAACTGATTGATCACAACAGTTTTCAAGGACAATTTAATTATGTGGAAAGAAAACACGTGTTTAAATCGTATTACATGCCTAAATACAGCATTGATTGTAGTTTTATCACTATATTTTAGTCTCAATTTTTATTCTTATTTCTATTAATAATAGCATATTCTTAAAAAGAATGCAAGCCAATTGAAAAAATGAACGGAAATTTACAAAATTTACCAAACAAAATTGCTATACCAGATAAAAAGTGTACGTAAAGTATACCGTCTTATTATAAAACGCGGTTTAAATATTAGTCCAGGACTTTGAAAATAAAAAGTGGGTTCTTGTTGTTCAGACATCACATACAAGCCATTAAAATGTCAACAAATAAATGGAACTTTGATTTAACATTGGTACATTTTGACAGTTTGACAGTTATGACAGTGGACAGACAATTTTCGAACAACTAAAACGGAATTGGTCTAGGCGTAAGTATATTTTAACCACGTTTTGTAATAAGGCCCAGTTACTAATTTTAATCTAACTGTTATCGTCATCAGCCACCGCCCCTCGAGTAGCTGTTACAAAGTGGTTAGGCCTTCTTTTGTATTAGTTATCTGCGTCAATGTTTTAATCGTAATTTATTGATTTCAAACATCTAAAGACTTTGCCGTACGGCTTTTTCTTGCTAAGTTATTATGTAAGAATGCTTGTGTAAGTAAAGTATATAATACATACAAGGTAACTAATAACTAGCATACACTTTTTAAGGGCCGCTTTAGTCCTCACCAACACCATTCATTTAAGTTGTAAATCAGCTTAATATTCTACACAAAACGATCGTTGGCCCATTAAGCGAAAAATATTGACTGTTTGGTAAAATAGATCGCTGTTATTTTTTTCTATTCCATCCATTGTCATTAGCACTGTAGGAACATATGTAAGTACCTAAATCAATAGGTAGACGATTAATTACTAAGATCATTTACTTCAAAATGTATAAAAGAATCTATTTTCATTAATGACATCAGTTATTAGTAAAAAATGCATATAGATAAACAGGAATTAAAGTGCAATTTGCCACTTTCTCGTCTTAATTACGTTGTGGTTTATTTCTGGTTATAATATTACCTGGGTCAAGTTTTAGACGTAGTTTACATCGAACTTTATAGCTGTACGGATCTATTGTTCATTTTAAAATGGTGAGTAGCGACTTGTGTAAAAAATAATAAGTGTGTTACAATTACAATTAATGTGCACTAAATTGCGCGCAAAGCAATATTCATAGAGTGGCAAAATTACTAACAATTCGTTATTACTGGGAACAAGTTTGATTTTATTTGTTAATACCGATTGAAAGATGTGTGTGCAAAGAATAGGTACTATTAACCTTTGTGTGTGTGCCTAAAAGAAATCGTTTTTCTCTTAATTTGATACTAAGGTTAAATTGCTACCAGGGTTCCTGACAGAGAACTCCGAATGTCGCTGTCATTGTTATAAAATAAAAAGAAGCGCTTTGGACTGGTTACTTTTCTAGTCACAATCAAAAGTATGCGTATGAAATTTCTTAACGCTCAAATAAATGAACTGATTTGTATTATTCTTCTTATCGAATGAGAGTGGCCAATTCTGGTATCGACAGTGTGGCGATATTTATTTGTATTTGGCGCGCAAGCGACGCGCGCCATGCGACGTAGACAAGCAGCGCCCCCGGCGTCACCACGGCCACGGGGTGAACTATTAGATAGGCGCCAAGATCATCTGTCATGTGAATAGAGATTCTGACTAGCTTTTGTAACAGAAGTAAGAATAAAAAGTGACTCTTGCAATAATATAATGTTTTAATTACGCACCCAGTAGTTTAATAATGGACCCGACAACGTGACAACAGACAGTATATCAAGCCGGGCCTCTGACGACTGCCGTACTAGACAAACTGCCGGGCCTACAATTTAAAGTGTCATCCGACCCTAGGACGACTGATTTGTGTGAAAAAAGGATTAGCGGTAGATTAGAACCTCCATTATCATGGGCTACTTTTTGTCCCGAATACTGCGGGAAATTTTAATTAATAAGTATTATATTGGTTGAGAATTTCAAAAGTTATCCAGAATTTACTAAGACGTTCTACAAAGTAATTTAACATCTGGTTTTGCGGAATAATTAATAAAGCTTAAAATTTCAGTGGTATTGCGACTTTTATAAATGATTTCATCATTCAAATTAAAAATAAGTTCACAAATCACATTTCACATTTGTATTAAATGTGTAGATCTCTTAACTCAGCATTAATAATCAGTTTGTAGCTACTACCATGCCAATTTCTATCACAATCAGACCATACAGCTGTTTATAATATTCTAAAAGCCATTTTAAAGCCTTCAATTAGATAACTTAAGTTACTTGTATAATTTGCAGTCCTTATACCATGTCAAAGGCACTCGATCTGATGAAGTCTCCACTCCAGTATTGGCCACTCTCATTCGATAAGAAAAACTCAGTTTATGAGCTCTCTCGTATTGGCTTATTGAGCCACGAGAAAGGCTGCAAAATGGACGCTACATAAATCATCTCTTATAGATGCGGCCAATGATGATGATGATGTAAGCAATACATTAATAATTATCATGTTAATATTTTAATTTGGAATATGACCTTTTATCTCAATTTTAATTATTTCTATTATTAGTTTTGTTCTCTGTATTGTACGCCGTTTTAATTGTATTGTAAATAAATAAATAAACGAATATCATTCTTCATAAAAACAAGGGAAGAAAATTTTACATACTACTTCTAGCTACAACAAAATAGGGGCACTTAGAAAATCTTTAGAAAAGCCTAAAGATAGCCTAAGTGCTCCATCCCACAGCCGCATTACCATGCCGGCTGGCAATCCTGATACATATTAATTCCCAGATTTTTTTTACATGACATGATAGGCACACGCTTCACTAGACTTACCTGATGTTAAGCAACGTTATAACCTACGATCTAGCACGCTTGCATAGAAGAAACCGGTTTACTCTCGACTTGAAGACCGACAAATTATAGTTCAAGGTTCTAAGTTATTATCATATCTAAACTTTTATTGGAAAATGAGCGAAAATAATCACGACCGGCAGGATTCGAACCTGCGTATTTCTGCTACCGTCAGAACGCCTTAACCACTAGGCTACGGTCTACTAACTGCCAGGCGCGAAAATCCACACTCATTTCCATACACTTCAGACTGAGCGGCTGATGGCGCCACTTGTGCTGTCAGAATATGTCTAACAAGCAATAAAAAATCATCATTCCATCATCATTCAGAAGCTCATTTTCCAATAAAAGTTTAATTTAAAACAACCATAGTGCAGGTTAGCACTTAATAAATTAACTCATTATTATCATATCTGTCTATAGGTGTTCGACATCAAAGGTGTGTTGGCCCCAGTGTTCACCCCCATGCACGAGGACGGGACCCTCCATCTGGACATCATCCCGGAGTACGCAGCGTACTTGCAGGGAGAGGGGGTCAATGGGATACTGGGTAAGTTTGGAGATACACGTACTTCTCCTTTATTTCTTAAATAATGTACCAGTTTCTACTTTTTCTCTTATACAAATTTGTATAGGTAATGATTCTATATTTAAGGCATAAAACACTATGTTAAAAAAAGTTAAAGAAAAGGCTAGTAGCTCAAAAAGCTTTCAAGTCAATGGCCCTGCTTATACAGGTACTGTACTTATACAGGTAGGTACTTCTGTATTCTGGGCTTATACTGGTAATAAATAGAAGAGAAAAAAAACCATCTCATTCTATTGTACTTTTTTACCCACAATCAGTAACAATGATGATATCAATCTTGTATATTTTCTGATAAATTCAATACAATTTTCCATATCCAGTGGGTGGAACAACAGGCGAGCACTCTGTCCTGAACCTGCGCGAGCGCAAGTCGCTACTAGCAGCATGGATAGAAGAAGGCAAGCCACGGGGACTGCGTGTCATCTCGCAGGTTGGGGCTGAACCCATACCTGATATTCTGGAACTGGTAAGGTTAAAAGTTTTTTTCATATTATGACCATCATGTACCTAAGTGTCATCGTGGTAAGTTCTCACAAAGACTCAGTAGTCTAAGGTCGGGCACGCTTATTTTGAAAGGGAACTGGTTCTCAGACAATGTTGCTAAAGTCAAAGCCAAATAGTCAAAAGTTTAATTACACTGTTCGTGCTTATCCTTGTGGTGTCAGTTCACATGCCGGTAAACAGTGCTCAAAATTTGCTAGAATTCATCGAGTGTCTCAGTGAAGTATGCGCAGTTATTGAAAGTTGTGATATATCAGCTGTCTATGTAATGGGGGATTTTAATGCAAGCCCTTCAGAGCTATTTGGTCTAGAATTAGCAAAATTTTGTGAAGAACAAGAGTGGAAATGTGCTGATATTGAGTTACTTGGCAGTTCCTCAGATACCTTTACGTTTATCAGCGGCGCCCACGGCACCACCAGCTGGCTAGATCACTGCATAGTAACGGAAGCTGCCTGGTCGTCGGTGATGGACGTAAAGGTACAAAATAAAAATGTGTACATGTCTGACCATTTTCCTATTGAGTTGAAATGTAACATACTTTTGCTAAAACCAGAAATTACTTTGCAGAACAAAAATAGGAATAAAATTATTTGGGGGGAAAGAGGTTCCTCTGAAATTCAAAATTATCAGCAATTTTGTAACAATAATTTGAAAGAGATACATTTTCCTCAACAATTGTCAGAATGTTGTGATAATTACTGCATGAATCAAGACCATAGGCTGATAATAGATAATTTATATGGAACGGTTGTGAAAGTGCTGTGCGACGCCGCTGTAAATAGTTCAGAGCTAGGGGACTGTGTAGGGAAAAAGAGGCGCGTAGTGGGCTGGAATAAACATGTCCGAATAGTCCACCAGAGGGCGCGCCTTAAATACAGAATGTGGCTTTTGCATGGCAAGCCAACACGAGGACCCGCGTATAATGAAATGGTTGAGTCTAAGAGGGCATTTAAATCAAAATTAAAATGGTGTCAAAACAACGCGGAACAAATTAAAATGAATATTCTAGCATCTAATCATGATAAAAAAGATTTTAAAAGTTTTTGGAAACATACGAAAAAGTTAAATCCTAAAGTGCAAACTCCATTAAGTATAGATGGTTTAACAGATTCCGGGGATATAGCTAATAGATTCAAATCCTTGTTTCAAATTGATCCCATGCCTCTATCAGCCCCGCCGCCGGTGCTCGGTACTAATACTCGTCCGATGCCTGATGTTCCGTTCCCGCGATTTACTGCGAAGGAGGTGGCGTCTGTGATTCGTCGCATGACGCGAGGCAAGTCGCCGGGACACGACAGTATTAGTATTGAGCATCTGCAGCATGCTGGCCCCCACTTACCTCGTGTTCTTGCCATGTTTTACACATTCTGTGTCCGACACTCGTACCTTCCACATGACTGTCTAAAAACGGTGGTTGTACCGGTAATCAAGAATAAGACTGGCGACCCGTCTGACAAGACGAACTATAGGCCCATCTCCTTAGCCACCACCATAGCCAAGGTGCTGGACAGTCTGCTTGATGGCATACTTAGCAAGCACCTGCAGCTGCACGATGCCCAGTTCGGTTTCCGAGCTGGGTTATCAACAGAATCTGCGATCTTGTGCCTCAAGCATACTGTCCGGTACTACACAGATCGGAAAACACCGGTTTATGCGTGTTTTCTTGATCTTTCTAGAGCATTCGAGTTGGTCAGCTATAAGGTGCTCTGGAGCAGGATGAGGACGCAGACCAGTCTCCCTGAGGAAGTCATTCGAATTCTTGATTATTGGTACAACAACCAAACCAACTTTGTAAGATGGGCGGGCGAGTTCTCCGATGCGTATGGGTTGAATTGTGGAGTAAGGCAGGGGGGGTTGTCCTCGCCACGCCTTTTCAACCTGTACGTGAACGGGCTTATAGAGGAGCTGAGCGCTGCCAATGTCGGATGTTCTATTGACGGTACCTTTGTTAATAACATCAGTTATGCCGACGATATGGCGCTGCTGGCGCCCTCTGTGAGCGCGCTCAGGAAACTCCTCAACATCTGTGAGGTTTATGCCGGGACACATGGTCTCAGGTACAACACTAAAATGAGCGAACTCCTCGTGTTTCAGTCGCGCGGTTTTAAGATTTCCAACGTTCCGCCATTAACACTAAACGGAGTTCCACTGGCGAGAGTTTCGCGTTTCAAGTACCTGGGACACTGGGTCACGGAGAACCTCTCTGATGTTGAGGATATCGAGAGAGAACGTAGGGCGTTGTCTGTCAGGGGCAATATGTTGGCTCGTAGATTTGCACGATGTACGGCAGAAGTAAAGCTAACATTTTTCAGAGCATTTTGTCAGTCCTTCTATACGTGCAGTCTGTGGGCCACATATACACTCAAGGCAATCAACGCGCTACGAGTGCAATACAACAACGCGTTCAGGATGCTGTTGGGGCTGCCGTGGCGCTGCAGTGCGTCGGGGATGTTTGCGGATGCAAGGGTAGATGGTTTCCACGCCGTACTCCGCAAACGGGCCACCTCGATGCTCAGCCGCGTCCGGGGCAGCACTAACAGCATCCTGCGGGTTGTAGCTGCACGACTCGACTGCCCCATCATCAATCACGCCGCACAGCTACACATGTTTTACGACCCTTTCAAAAAGAAAATATTAGTGGGTAACAAAGTATTTTAGAGTTTGACATTTTTATATTTTTACTGTAATCTTTGACATTTTAATTTACTTTTTAGTAGTAGACATTTAATTTTAATAACTCGGTTTGATTATTGTTTGACATGCCTGCTATGTAATAATTTTAATTTAATTTTATCTTTAATGTGTATGGACTCAAAGTCTGAAATAAATGACATTTATTTATTTTATTTATTTATTATAGACAGAGATATACAAATATCAACTACGCCACGTCCACCACAATGTACCTACCCATGAAAAATCCCCTAATGAATCAATTCTGCAGAGGAATCACGAACCTAAAGGAGGCTTTATTTTCCTCAGGCCAAATACTCCCAAGACCTAGGCGCAGACGCAGTTCTGACCCTACCTGAGTTGTACTTCAAGCCGCGGAGCGTGGACCAGCTGGTTACATTCCTGGAAGCTGTGGCCGACGCTGCACCAGAACTGCCTCTGCTGTACTATCACTTCCCCATGATGAGTGGAGTAGACGGTACCTATGTCTTAATGTGTACCTATAATTTGTTTTGAGTTATTTCATCGATTCCTTGTTTCTAAAATGATAATTATTCGAACAAATCATAGATTCGTATTGTTATTGATTAGGTCCAATAAAAATTTGAATTCTATTAATTAAATTGGTGTAATTATCTTAACGACTTTAGGAGCACAAAGCGCCTATTACAAATAGATTTAGCTGTGACCAAGCTGCACTTTGCTTTATTTTTTTTTTCAGAGTAGGTATTATGACTATACGCATAGTTCGCTATCACTTTAATAATGAGTAATGTATGGTACGTTTACTATTTTGTATGTTTAATTTAAATTATGTTGTGTCTAGTAAACATGAAGCAGTTCTTCACGGCCGGCACAGAAAGGATTCCAACCTTCAAAGGCATGAAGGCAGACCTTGGAGTCGCCATGCAGTTGACTAACCTCCTCGGACCTGACCAGAGGATATTTATGGCTAATCATGTATGTATCTAAAGCACAATTATTAATGCACATATGCAAACACAGTAAAATTTGTTTTAATTAAGTAACATAGTAGTAACGAAAATAAATAATAAAAACAATAATGCACTTCTTAAGCCTTCTCAGCTAATGGTTTGACTGTGGTTTGATAGACTTGATTGTATATTCTTTCTGAAGTTTTTTAGGCAAGCATCAAGTATATTCTTACATCCGTTTGCACTTACGGTTTACGCATTAGGTATATTAATGTTCTATAAAAAACGTTTGTTTTTATACTCTTCCTACTTTAAATAAGACATATTATGTACTCAGTTGGGACAGCGAAAGTAACTAAACTTACTAACAGTAAATAAAAATAAAACCCTCCTTGCCTTTAGCACCTAGCCCCATCAGCGCTAATGGGCTACTCATCCAGCATAGCGACAGTCTCCAACATGTTCCCCCGCCTGGTGCTGGGCATCCTGGCTGACATGGAGCGCGGGGACCTGGAGGCAGCCAGGGAGCGCCAGGAGAGGATGAACAGGATCCTGGATGCTGTCAATTCTACCGGTCAGTTTATATGAGCAAAAGTGCGTTTGCTTGTAGGTCTGTTTGTTACTCTTTTACACTACAACGGAGTGACGTAACATCTAGATTTTTGGTCCGGAAACTTACATTTAAATAGTGATCCCGATTTAGTTTAAAAAAATGCTATACCTACCCAATTGGAAAAAAATCGAAACAACTTAATTTCTAGACGAATCTATGAGAAATTTCTCATATCATCTGCTCATACAAAAACATACATTTACCTATTGTTGCGTATTTAACTTTCTTAAAATACGTTTTCATCCCACCATCTCGGAAACAGTATTTTTGCTTTTCAATATCTGAGTGCAAAAGCCGTTTTTATTCTCTAGAGGATAAAGTAAATTGAATTAGAACATCGTGCGTTACAAGTTTTTGAATTAAAAAAATCATTAAACCTATTTACTGCTACCTCTATGGTGCCGAATATATCATACAACTTTTTTTAAATTTGTTAAAAACTCAGACTCGGAACCTTCTTGGTGTTCTTTTTTTCAATTTGCTTTGTACGCGGTTCTTTACGCGGCATATTTTCACGTCATTGTTAAACCTTATTATTAAAAACAAGAAACTTGAAAACCAGTGAAAAAACTAAAATGAGTGATTCTAGCGACGAGGTAGTTTGTTTGACGCCAACAGAATTGACTGAAACTGTTAATAATGCGCAAATGAGCTTTCTCCCTCAACAATCACGCGTTTTGCATTTAGTCATTTCCTCGCTGAGGTGGAATGAAAAGTTACGTGTTGCACTCGAGTGCAAAGATTTTTCACCTCGTGCTCTTTTGATTCCCTCTCTAACGCTCAGGATTCTAATTTTGAAAATTTAGAATCCTTCGCTTGCTCGGTCATCAAAATTGAGCACGCGGTTTAAAAGCAACTTTGCACTCTTGTATAACAATTAACTATTATCTTATTTCAGGAGAGTTCTTGCCAGCAATGAAGGCGACCATGGAGCTAGTGACTGGCCTCAAAGTGGGACCTACCAGAATGCCGGTGCCGAGCATCTCGGAGGGAAGCAAGAACAAACTCGAACAGCTGCTGAAGAATCTTGAAGTGTTTTAAAAGAACTTTTTTAGTTGTATGATTATACCTATATAGTATTGGCTTTTTTAATAGATTATGAATAAACTTTATTTACAATAATCTATACATATATCTATACTAATATTATAAAGCAGCAGTTTGTTTGTTTGTTTGAACGCGTTAATCTCAGGAACTACTGGTGCGAATTCTTGTCTTCTTCGAAATGTGCGACGTCAGAATTCATGATGATCTTTTCAGTCGTTTTTGCGTGATTAGCGTTTAAATAAACAGATAAACAGACCAAATTTCTAGAAATTGTTGGAACATGATCAGCCATCAATTCAAAGTATCTCCAAACAATTTTTTTTTAGTAAACCTTGGCTCGCATTCTTATAAGATATGAAATTTAAAAAAGAACATTTTTTAAGTACGTAATCGTTTCATAAATCTCTTGCATGTAAAATATTATATTATTATTATATTCCAGGATGAAACCTTGCCTCGCCTCCTTATATGTCCTTATCGTAAGTTATGAGATCTCAAAAAAACAAGTTAGTTAAGTACACTAACGTTTCATATACCACATACACACTGCTGTTATTTTATCATCATCATCATCCACAGCCCTTGGGATCCCACTGCTGGGCACCATTGTACCTATTTTTTGAGTCACTCAGTTAGTATTTATTTGTTCATATCCTCGGATTTCATATGGGTAGGTAAAAAAAAACTGGTTTTATTTCATACATTTAATAATAGAGTGCAAATTTCCAGAGTAGTATTTTGTTACTTTCATTGTTTTTTTTACATACACTTTACACACTGTTCAGGTGGGCAAGTGACGTTTTTCCTCACTCTGTATCCATTGGCCTTGAGAATGGTTACGATCTTCTCCTTAATGTCACAGGTGATGCGCACGAGTGGAGCTCGCACCTCGCCGAAGTACACGCCACTCAGCAGGTTTCTCACCGTCTTGGTAATCGACAGGTAGAAATCTGGAAATAAAATTGTTTTCAATTTAAACGCGTCTTAGATAGTATACTTATTTAGTCGGCTCGTAATACTGTCTTTTATGAATTTAATTTTGGCATAAACCAAAAACCGTGAATAATGGCTAATGCAACTTTTTTTAACTTATTGATTATACTTCGACTAGTTACTTCTAGTGTGATTGTAAGTTTGCGTAGAATTTTATTACTTTTTCTTTTACTTTGCTTGTTTTTTGTTTTCTAATAGTAATATACATACCTGGTCGAGTAACGGATGCAATAAGGGTGTTAATTTTTTGCTGATTTTTGCAAGCTTCCTCATATTCTTTCGCGTTCCAAGTCTTGACAACAAGTTCAGGCACCAGGCTCGTCGGCATCGTCGCCACTCCGTTGAAACCTAGGTAAGAGGCGGCTTGGACTGAAAACTGAAACAAAAATAATTACTTTTATACAAAATAACTGAATGATTTAATTCAAGCAATTCAAGCACCACATTCGATGCAAAAGTTCGCGAGGACACGTCAAAAGTCGAGGGCGCAAGAACGTGCAGGAGAAAATAATCCGATGTGGGAGTCTCAAACCTCAGCAGTGGGGAAATGCAAGGAGGTGCTTAACATCAGGTACCTAGTCAAACGTAAGCCTATTTCGTGTAAAAAAAGGATGAGGAAACAAAAAATATAAAAAACAAAATCATCATAATCTAATAATAAGTTTGTTGATTCCAAGCATCTCATACCAAAATCAGGATGACTTTTAGCTCGTTACAAGAGCATCAAAAGTTTAGGCATGATGATAGTATGAGACTTTTCATCCCGTTTTCTCATTGAATACCTCTTCAAAACTTTAAATTTCTGATGAGATGCGAAGCAACGCCGACACAAATCAGAATAAACTTACAAATTCTCGGATGAGTAGCACTTGCTTTGATTGGTTTATTTTGCCATATGCCCTGATCCGGTTGCCATCCTCCAAACTCAGCAACATTCCACCAAAGTTGTTGATTTGCTTGGCAGCCCTATCGAAGATTTCGTAATATTTCACTGAAATCAATTAAGAAATGAATGTGTGACGTACAAGAGTTTTTTAATGACATACCGGCCATAAAACTTTTCGTACTGAACTTTTGTAAATTCGTTCATTCCAAAAGTCATAGGGTCAAGAGAAATGAAAATTAGGAAACAGAAGACCAAGAGTCTGCCAAGGACAAGAAGAAGGCGGGACATTATTTGAATGAGTGCAAATGCCTCGACGTTTCTCTTGTTTTTAACCACCTGCTTGGACCGTTAGTCCAGTGACCGGGGCAAATCAGTAACCCCCTTTAATTAAATTAACTTTTATTGATAGAGTTTTGGACGTCATGCTCGATGTGTGGACGTCAGATGCCAGCAACCCCTTTAAATTAAAATAACTCACAGTTAAGGCCAATAGCATTCTGCGGATCAGCGTCGAAGTATACAGTTGTGTTCGGGGTGCAGTTCGCAATGGCTTGAATACCGTTCACAATAAGCTGGGAGGTCAGTATTTGTAGGTTTGCGTATGTTGGAAGTGTGGTGAAAATGCCATCGACGCCGAGGCTATCTGCGAATATTGCCTGAAAGTAAATTGTACTTATAGGTACGATTAAAGACGATGCTGCTTTGCTGCCCTTTGGGTATGAGATAACCATTTTGAAATTATTATTTAAAAACGTATATCTTATACATATTTAGTTAACTATAATTGTTAATTTTTGCATTTTTTTTTTCACCTAGCCTTAACTGTTTTGTTCATGAATTACTTAGTTATAATGCGATTTTTACCTATTAAAGAGAGTAATTAATATATATTTATAAGTCTTTATTAAATTTTTAATATCTTATATTAAAAAAAGAGTTTCTCAGCGCAATGTTTAAATTTTCTGGTAAACTGCATCTTAATGTCCTAGTTAATTAATTAATAGGACGTTTCACATTTTTCTTAATTGATTTTTTTTTCATACTACAGTACCTACAGACGACAAATAAAAATCAGAACTAATACATTCTATCAATATGTTAGAAATAAGTACTGCATTTTTCAATCGTCACTTTATTGCCTTGATAGCTATCGGTCCAATATCTATGTTATTTTGTTTATTTTTTTGGACTTATAAGTGGTTTTCGGTTTTTCAATACAAATAACTATCGGGCCGATAAGTCATTCGGTACAAAAGCTAGCTTCAGACAGCTGAAACAAAGCTATAAAATACTCATGCGTTAGAAAAGGACGACAAATCGTCGAAAATATCCATAGGTAGGTAGGTACTAATTAATATCCATTGTCCATAGGTAACTATTTTATTTTCCCTAAAATCTGTGTTAAGAACTTTATTCTCGAAGGTTATAATATAATAACCTTCGAGAATAAAATAAATATAAGAATTACCCTGAAAAACAATATGGCAATAAAATTGAAATATCAATATTTCTTGACAGCACAGACATTGTCTAAATGTCATGGTTGTTCTACTGCAATTTAAAACCACCGTACATAATATCGATATTTCACTTATAATTTCTCAGTTTAATGGCCTATCTTCCCACTTGAAATTAACAGAATTGCGAAGTCATATCTTCGCCAAAGTATTAACAAAAAAATAGACTGCTATCTGGCCGTTTCACGGACGAATAAATTTATTGCTCCGATAATGAGTTATTGGTCGATTAATATGATATCTGACTATTGAAAAACCGAATAATTTGCTATCAGTCGAATAAACACTATTAGACTGTTTATTAGACAATTGAAATATAACTAAAAAGGAAAATAAAATATATTGTTACCAAATTAATGCCCCTTTGTGAATGAGGTCCTACGTTGACGTATATCTTAGCACTTTTCTTTATCTTCTGCACACATATCTTGTAAATAGCCTTAGTTTCCGCTTCAGTTAATGAAAAACCTTCGCCGCCTCTTGAAGTCACTGAAAGCAAAGTTTTTTAGCTAGAGGTGTCCCGCGCATTCACTCCAGTAGCTACCTAATTTTGGGATAAAGTTAGCCTATGCCCCTTTGGAGACATGAGAGAATCTCTATTCCCCTCGACCTATAATTTATCGGTCAAGAGTAAATCGGCGACAATTTTTATGACTTTTAATATTCTAAATCAATAAAAAATCTCTATGTTGTAAATTGCATCCATATTAGTTGAGTAGGACCAGCGACAGTGGGCGAGCGAAGCGAGCGCGAAAATGTTTATGACTTTTAATATTCTAGTGAACCATACCAATCCGATCAACAATAAAGTCA
The DNA here is from genome assembly GCA_927399415.1 of Macaria notata. Lineage (NCBI taxonomy): Eukaryota > Metazoa > Arthropoda > Insecta > Lepidoptera > Geometridae > Macaria > Macaria notata. Next base: position 2,875,886 of record OV656743.1, read on the forward strand.
ATGTTGAAAGTAGCATCCATATTAGTTTAGTAGCGCTCGCAAGAGCAGGCAAGCGAAGCGAGCCAGGCACGAGCGAAGCGAGCGCGATTTTTTTATATTCTAAAGTTTCATACTACCCCGATCACCAACAAACTCAATGTTGATATCAGCATCTGAAGTGGTCTAGCACTTTTAGTTTTAGGCGCTAACAAATGTATGTATGAAGCGCTCTCTATTGAGTAATCAACGAATCACATAAATAAATTCATTTAATAAACAAAATATCTAAGCCTATTAGAGAAAACCGCATTAAAATCGGGCTGATAATTCAGAAGATATAATGTATACAGCAGCGCCCCCTGGTGAGTTGTCACCGTTGTACATAGCTTAAAAGATGCACCAACTAAACCTCAACACATCACAGAAAATTGTATCAAAATCCGCCAAGTCGTTTTGGAAATATAGGTAAAATATACTATATACATAGTTTGCGTAAACCATATCAATTTGTTGGTTTAGTTTTTTTCTCAGAAAGAACTACCTAGACCGAATGAAAAAAAAAATATGGTACTATTTCGGAAACTATCCTCGTCGAATTAAAAAAAGAATTATTAAAATTGGTTGATAAATAACGGAGTAATCGCGTAACATATCCACAAAAAAAACTTTCAGAAGACTTGTGAACCTCCTTTTTTTGAAGTCGGTTAAAAATCACGTTGATCCATCTCGTACAGTTACAATGGCGTAAAAATCGATATCAAATAACTATAAAATAGGAATGTTGAAGCTTGAGTTGCTCCGCTAGTGAAGATATGCGAATGACCAAGGTCTTGCGACAATTGCCGCGGTCGGTCAATCCTTGGAGATGACCAAAAAGGCAAACCACCGGTTTGCAGAGTCACGATCAATTAATTATCCTATTAAAAGAAACTGATTGATTGGCATAACTTTCACTTGGTTCATTTAAAAAAATCGGGAGGGGTAAATTGATTTGATGGAAGAATTACCGAATATTTTTTTTTACAAACCAGGGTTTAGAGAAACAACCTACAATAATTATTACAACATTTTTTTTGCGTGGGATAGGTTTACGTTTGGCTACAGCCTGCCTGATGTAAAGCATTGCTGCAGCCTAGGGTGTAACACGCTTACCTTACCTTAACTCTAGATTTGATTTATTACCTTACATTAACCCTAGATTGTAGTTTGCAGGAAACACAGCTTCTAATATGTAGGAAACAAGAAACATTAGCTACTTACGTAGGAATCCATCCACTCCCTTGTCGATGTAGTATTTTACATCACTACAAACAAGCTTATAATTTACTTTGCAGGAGTCGTTGGTGAATGGAGTGAACAGGGGGGCAATCACCCCGAGATTCAATTTGGAATCAAGAAATTTGTTATACGGACCAGGGCAGGTATCATTCTGGAAGGAAATAGAATAAAATAAACCAGGCAAACTATGCTTAAGTGTAAACTTGTTTTTTTTTAGTCATTCCACGAATACCTATCTCTAGCACCCTGGAAGAGAACTAGTTCTCGCAACACAGGGAATCCTAGTGCGAGAACTAGGGACCTCGGACTTACTAGAAGTGTTAAAAAAAAAAGGTTATAAACTATGTATAAAATATTTAAATTTCGCTTTTGCTCCAAATTTATTTGAGAAAAATGTTATGAATGTACACTTGTTTAATGTTTTCATAAATATAGCATACACCGAGTTTGAATCATATAAATATGTAAAACACTGGAAGAACCCTGTCTGCTGCAGCTCAGCAGTAGACATACCCCAAAAGCAAAATTGTTTTTAATTGTTATTAAAAAACTAGTTCCTATTTAATAATAGTTCCTAATTATAATCTAGATAATTATGTACTTTTGTAACTGTAAAAATGACAACATATTTTAGTTAAAATAAATTATTTTTATCTTTATCTTATTCCAATCTACGCAATATTGCAGTCCTAGTGATATTATACACTAGGACTTTCTAGGATTTCCCAAAAATTATACTTTCAGACAGATTTACTACATATGAGGGTGGTAAATTTAATAGACGGGTTTGCAAAAACTACCCTCACTTTACTTTCCGACTTTCGACTTACTGCGAAAATCCTATCTACCACTATCAGATTGCACGGTAGAAATAAGTTGCACCTTTGCACAGGACACGGTCAATAATTAGAAAAAAAAAAACATAAAAAATTAAAAATACTTAAATATACAAAACTACTTACCGGACTCGCTTCTCCAAGATGTACACAGTAAAGGAACCCAATTAAAAGAAATGACACAACATTGTTTTGAGACGCCATCTTACAAAACAATACGACCACAAAACACAGTGTCGCAGAAATGATTGACTTGAATATCCAAAAAGTTGCCTTTATATGATTCTTTTTTAATACAATTTGAGTAAAACTGCTACATTTTACTAATTAGTATACAAATGTAACATTAATTTAAAGATAAGCAAGTACTTGTAAAACCAAAAAACCTATTTTATACGAGCAGGCTGGCAAATGCAAATAGTTTAGTTTTTCCTTTTCACATAACCATGTGTTTCTAATTTATTTTTCATCTTTTCTAAATATATTTTTTATATTTTGTTTTTGTTTGCATTATTTTTATTCAAATCCACAAAGTAAAATTGTTTATATTTATCTAGGATCTCAACTCCTATTCCATTTGGTCAGCGCTTCGAAATAACAAATACATATATTATGATACTAAACACTTATTTTTACATTAAAAAATATTCAAGTTTTGTGATTCCATCAAATTATCATCATCATCGGGTTCCATCTTCATATTGAAGTTCGGAGGTCAGTAGGCAAAACTTCAAGCAAAAAAATTAATTTAAAAAAATTAAGAAAATAAACTTATGAATTCCCACAGTTGATCCTCGAAGGCGAAATTCCGGAAAAAAGAAGCCTTGGCCGTCAAAGGATGAAATGGCTAGACGACATCACGAAATGGACGTGCATGGGATCGCGAAATTATTATAAAATAGATTAATTAAGTCCTTTTTCATTATTCTGTAATACCTAGGTGAGCATAGTTTTCTGCAAGTAGGCTAAGTAATGACAAATGAACATGTTTGATTTGATTTAATTATATAACATAGGTTATTCCTAAAACTGTACGTGGATATTAGACTGTGTAAAATCCTCTTTATCTGCATCATTCATGGATAATGACATAGCCTGAATTTTGGAGAAAACCGCACAATACTTAAATTTACCTAAAATACCAATTTATATAATAGATAACTTAACTTGGTAAGTAAATGCCTACGAGAATTTAATTGAAGAAATAAAAAATATCTAGACATTTAAATATAAATGTAAGACATTTTCAGTTAAAATAAATATTCGCATATTTAAAAGATAACAGTTTATAATACATATCTTTTAATATCTTCATATTTTAGAAACTTTCCGATTCAAATAAATAAATATACTAATTAACGTAATTTTTTCAATGTTTTTATATATAAGGTTACGATTTTTAAAGATAAATCATTTCTTTGAATTATTAACGTACACCCCGTTTCCTTAGTTTATTCAAGTTTAAAGTCAAGTTAATGCTTATTCAAGTTATTCAAGTTCCAAGTCCTACTTAGCTAGTCCAAGAGGCTTCAACTTCCCCTGGATCCTTAGCTTGGCTTCCGCAGAAATAGCCTTCTGCGGTAACGATGGAGGTCCTACTTTGATGCCGGTCGCTATTTCCATACCAGCTTTCATTACAGGAACCCAGGCTCCTGAGAGAAAAAAAATGAAATGATAAATATTCAAGGACATTTTTTACCATTAATAAATAAATAATCATAAAATAAATGATATAACTAGATAGATAGATAGATTTTATAAATACTTTATTAAAACACCACATATAAAAAACAATACAAAAAAACATAGAAATTAAAATTAGCGTTTAATTGGCGGCCTTATCGCTAAGAGCGATCTCTTCCAGGCAACCAATCTGGCACGGGTATAATCTTCAAATTAAATGAGTAGGACGAGGTATTTAAGATATTAAATAAAATAATAAAAAAAACTATTTATTGTCTTAAAAAAATATTGATAAATATTCAAGGACGTTTTTCACCATTCCTATATAATTATTTGAAATACAAATACTTCATACAGTTAGTTCGTCAACCTATGAATTCTATGGTTAAGGGGCAGTATCCTGACACGATTCGCATTCCATGGGCGCTAGATGGTGCCACTTGACACAAAAACATGTTTTTTGTTAAATATCTACAAAACCATAGCGATTACATTGCGGAATTACTAGTCACGAGATCCTTGATTTTTTTAAATAATTTAGAGCCTAAGTACATTGCCATTTATTGCTTAATTTGGCCAGCTCAAGATACAGTACATTATGTATAAAGGAGGTACAAAATGGAAAATAAGTAACAAAACCTCCTTGGGTTGTCATCTGAAATAAATTTAATATGTATCACTTAACCTCTTTGGATTTTTTCTAGTGCATTATGAATCTGAGTAACAAGACTTCCTTGGGTTGACAACTGGAATTAATAAAATATGTACGTATAAATCTAACCTCTTTGTATCTTTCCTAAACATGATTTTCGTGGATAATAAGTTATAATATTTGCTTTAAAAATTTCATTTATTTGTAAATTGGTCAGTTTTATTTTATGTATGGTACAAAATTTTAACCATGTTAATTGCGATATCAAATGTAAAAAGAACTGTTTGGTGTCCGATGTATGAATTTAAAATTTGGTCACCCATCTAAATACTGTCCGGATCAACCGTTGCTTAACTATTTCTGTCAATCTGTTGTTAAACGCTGAACGTCAGGTTGATTTCGATAAGATTTGGTATTATAATGGAGAACGAAGAACAGCATCTGAGACATGCAAAACATAGTCTTAATTGAATTGTATTTTAAACAATGACGCACTGAGTTAACGTCCAGTGACGTTTTAATTTTTAGGCAGTATTAAAACAATTTATGTGTTTCAAATAATATTTATTTCTAATTCCGTTAAATAAAAGCTTAAGTTATAGCAGACAGATTAATGTTTAGAGTTATAGCTGTACACACACTTTGGTAAGCGAAGGTATATTTACAGCTTGGCTGGGTGCGTAAATCTATAAATATATTATGTACATACATAAGAACCTAGGTTGGATGATAATGACACCCGCATTGAGTCTCTCAGCCAGCAACAGACTGCGTCGAAATATACATACATATATTAGTCATCTTTCTCAACGGCTTATCACAAATTCAATTAAATCTTAAATAATAGCAAAACCGAGTGTGGTTCGGCGGTTTAAACGTCTGCTTTTCGCCTTGACGGACCTTGGTTCGAATCCAGCCCTACACCAATCCTTGGTTTTTCAAGTTTTATGTGGATTTGCACTGGCTTTACGGTGAAGGAAAACATCGTCTACACGTTTAAGGACCACACAGGAAGATATGAGTCTTCCGTGGAAGAACCTGAGCGCCCACCACGATATATCTGCACAAGAGAACTCCCCTAATGAATTAATTCTGCGGGGGAGTCACGACCCTCATTCAGGAGGACAAATTACAGCTATATTTTTTTTATATATGATATAGGCTCACGCTTGACTACAAATTGCCTGATGTTAAGCAACGTTATAATCTACGTTCTAGCGCGCTTGCCTAGAAGAAAAAAAATGTGTCAAAAAAAGTCGGTGCTAGTCACTGGTCAAATGAAATCGACTCTTGTCGAAGTTGCAGTTCCAGTCGGCTTTGGATTTGTTCCTAATGCTGATAGGTATTGTTGCGACTGGCACCGGCTCCAAATATTACTGATTTCAATAAGAATACTTATAGGATTGTAAGTTTCAATAATTTGATAGATTCTTCAGTTCCAACTCTGAATTTTGAAGTCGCAAAAATTAAAATAAATTATTTATTAACTTTTTAGTGACAGCAGGCTCGAAGTCGGTTATTGATTTTTTTGAAATAATTTTTATTTTATACTTTTTAGTTTCATTTCGTGCACATACCTACTCATACGTATAGGTGGACAGTGTTTATCTGAATTGATAAAATTAAATGAAATCAGTATCAGAATCGGCCTAGCACTTTTAGGCGTCAACAAATGTGTGTATAAAGCGCCCTCTAGTGAGTAATTAACGAATCACATAAATCAATTCATTTACCAAACAAATCTAAGCCTATCAGAAAAAACCGCATCAAAATCAGGGTTTTAATTTAGAAGATACAATGTATACAGCAGCGCCCCCTGGTGAGATGTCACCGTAACACATAACTATAAAGATGCACCATTCAAACCTCAACACAATCACAGATGACCGCATCAAAATCTGAGTAGGTAGTCGTTTTGGAAATATAGGTAAAATTGGTTTGCGTAAACTTTATCAATTTGTTGGTTTATTGGTTTTTTCTCAAAAAGTACTAGACCGAATGAAAAAAAAATAGGACCATTTCGGAAACTATCCTCGTCGAATAAAAAAATAATTTTTGAAATCGGTCATAAATATAATTCACGGAGTAATCGCGTAACATACCCACAAAAAAAACTTTCAGAAGACTTGATAACCTCCTTTTTTTGGAAGTCGGTTAAAAACTTTCCAAGTTTTTATCGGGTAAGCACGCTCCATCTTAGGCCATAGCCTTACTTGCTATCAGGTAAACTATGGTCAAGTGCAAACCCGTTCAAGTTAAAAAAAAAAAAAAAAGTCTCGATGGAGCTCCTTGTTTATCTTTTTAAAAAAGTAATGAAATCTAGACACGGTCGTGCCAAGTCTAAGGTTCGTTACTTCGATTTGTTGTTGTGTGACTTATGGCCGTTGACTTGTACCCACTAATGTATAAAGAATGTTTGATTCTGCTTCTAAACATTGACCAACTGAACTTTTATACCTTCTCCCCCGGACCCCTGCACAGTGCAGACGTGTTTTTTGATTGCTCCGTAGTTTATTTTTTTAAATTAAACAATACAATTCGTCGACGATATTAACTGCAGAATAATAGGACTGCATAAAACAAAGGAGGTCGGCATTCAACGGACGTAGACGCACGACACGGGTGAGTGTGTTGTAACGCTGCAGCTACGAGCCGCGTAGCCTGAGCTGTAGCCGCCTACGCCCTACACATTCGACCTACGCAAGCCGACCTGCTACCATTTCATAATCTCCTGGTACTTTTTCGTCGTCTGAGCATCGGTACGTACGCAAATATTATGGACTCCCCGCCGGCGCAGGTGGCCGCTTCCCCCGCTGCTGCTTCCCCCGCTGCCGCTACCGTTCGTGAGGCTCGCGGCGCCACACAGACATTGAATGCAGCTGCGCCGCCTACGCATTACGCGTCAGACCCTAATATTGCTATATCTAGCAAAGCGTCTATGCGCGTAGGTAAGAGAAAGTACGACGATTTAACCCAAGAGTTTATAATGAACATGTTAGAGGCACAGGACAAAAAAAACGAAGATAGATATAACAAATTATTGAAAAATATGGAAGATGGTTTTCGCACTAATAGCGCCCAGAACGATATATGTTATCCAGAAGTCTGTAGATTTTCTGTCCCAAAAGTATGAGGAGGCAGTGACTATGATAAAAAAATTAGAAGAAGAAAAAGCTACTGACCGCAAGCATATAAAGTCTCTTGAATCGAGGATTGAGACGATGGAAAGAAGCCAGTATAGTTCTAGCGTCGAAATCCGTAATATCCCTAAAAAACAGGGCGAAACGAAAGAGGATCTTGTGAATCTGGTAACCAAGGTGAGTGAGATAATCAAAGCTCCTATACAACCGTCACAAATAAGGGACGTTTACCGTATCAACACTCGAAATGAAAACTTTAAACCCTTAATTGTAGACCTGCAGAGCGTGCTAACTAGAGACCGGATGGTTAGCTCAGCCAAACAATTTAATAATCAAAACTCGACCAACAGATTGAGCACTACTCACTTGAAAATTGAGGGCACCCGCCAGCAAGTGTATGTGGCCGAGTGCTTGTCTTACCAGGCCAAGAAGCTTTACTATCATGCCAGAGAGTTTGCGAAGGCCAACCAATACAGATTCTGCTGGGCCTCTAAAGGTAAAATATACCTTCGTAGGGCTGAAGGAACCAATGCTATAAAAATTAATGAAATGGCTGACCTTGACAAACTTCTCCAAAATCAATGACTAAAAATTCTTATTATATTGATAGTTACTTGTTTTAGTATACTGAACGATTTTAATAGCCCTAGTAATACTGTTAAGATAGCCGATTGTTCCAATGTAATGATAGTTTCAAAACTTTACTCAATCTATAATAAGTACTCTATTCTACCCACTTATATACTATTGCATGTACCATATTGTCATCCTACACTGACACATAATATAACTCTACTTAAAAATACTATTTCCACTTGTAACCAAAACTTAAACTTGCTGCCATACCCTCCCTACATGTGTAACAACTGTCTGATAACCAAACTAACAAACACAATTAATATATTACTTATCATCTTTGTATATATAATGTATTCATGTCTTCAAATTTTGCTAAATAAGGAATATAATATCTGCCATACAAACTACCTAAACTTCAAATCACACTTATATATCTTCGTGTATGCTTTAGCAAGTGTGTGTGCAGCGTACTCTAAGTGTTTAAATATTATAACCTACACTAAACCAGTACCTTACCTATATTCTGATACAGTTCCTCAGTACTTCCACACAAACAATTATGGATAAAGGTCCCATCAACGAATTTATCCTTGCTGAAGTGGATGAAGTAGGTCTCTCTGACTGTGTTACAGTTACTGATCCTAGCCAATGTGATCAATTAAATAAATATTCGATCCAGAATAACAATTACTATTTGAATATTATTGCGGTAAATATACGAAGCATACATTGTAATTTCGATAAATTTATTGCGTTTACATCAACTCTAAATTTTGCCCTAGATGTTATTATAATGACTGAATGCTGGACCGGCATAAACAATCCTCCTCCATGTTTTAAACACTACAAAACAGCTTACTCCTCATTCAAACATAACCAGAATGATGGAGTGGTTGTTTATGTCCGAGAATAGATTAATGCACAGTTATCAGAGGTTACTATCATAGATGGCAACTGCATTGTTGTTACAATAGGTCAACAATTTTCTATCATTTGCACCTACAGACCATCTGGATTCAGTAGCCCAACAAATTATGTTAATTCCCTAGCTGAACTCTTGCAAAGCATTAAAGCTGAAAATATCATCCTTGCAGGAGATATTAATTTAGATATTTTACCCACCAACGACACAACTAAAGCTGATAACTATTTGAATCTTTTGGCAATGTACGATTTTAAGATAGGTATCAATAAAACCACTAGAATTGATCCATGTCACGGCAAAAACTCCTGCATTGATCACATAATGATAAAATCTGCCCTAGATTGGACCACTTTTGTTTTTGAAGAGCGATTCACTGACCACTCCCCTACTCTAATATTTTTTGATAAAGCTAAAATTGTAAAACAATGCATTACCTACAGAAAAGTTCGGATTAATTATGAACTACTTAAAGAGGAACTTAAAAAAGAGTCATGGTCTGACTTATACCTAGAACTTGACATCAATGCTGCCACTGAATTGTTTACTAACCGCATTCTTAGTTATGTAGCTAAACATACTATTTCAATTCAAGTACCTAAGAAGAATCGACCGATAAAGCCTTGGATTACAATAGGGATTGTTAGATCACTGAGGAAAAGAGATAGAATGCATGCCAAATGTAAAAAGAATCCAAATGATGATAGCCTAAGAAAGCAGTATGTAACTTATCGTAACACATGTAACTACATCATAAAATCAGTTAAAATTCAATATTATCAGTCAAAATTAAATAAGTATAATGGTAACATCAAAGAAACTTGGAAAATTATTCGCGAAGTTTGTAATTCTACCCCTAAAAAAAACCAATCTACAGATCTATTAAAAACTAGTACTAATCCTACAGAATCACTTAATACAGTCAATAAATACTTCACAACAATTGGTAAGAATCTGGCTGATATAACGCTCTCAAAAATAAATAAAACAGAAAATGAATTAGCTGACAATTTAAAAGTAGATGACTTACTTCCCAACTCAATGTCACTCTTCATGACTGACGAGTCGGAAGTCAGAACTGTAATTAATGGGCTTAGAACCAATAGTGCCCCAGGATGGGACAGTATCACTAGCGCCACTATTAAGCTAACCTTACCTTTTATTGTTGGTCCAATTTCTTATATATGTAACCTTAGCTTCAGTAGTGGTCAATTCCCTTCCTCATGCAAAAGAGCTATAGTCTGTCCTATTTACAAATCGGGGGACAACAAGGATCCCTGTAATTACCGTCCGATCTCGCTTCTCTCAATATTGTCGAAGATAATAGAAAAATTAATAAATAAAAGACTGTTAACTTACCTTGAAAAGAATAAAATTCTTAGTGCCAATCAGTTTGGGTTCAGAACCAACAGATCTACTGAAGATGCGGTCCTGAAACTTACTACTTACATCAAAGAAAATTTGGACAATGGGAAAAAATGTATCGGGGTTTTCCTAGATTTACAAAAAGCTTTTGATACAGTATCAATCAAAATTCTTCTGAAAAGACTGGAAAATGTAGGAGTTAGAGGTATAGTTTTAGACTGGTTTAGAAGTTATCTGACCAATAGACCACAACAGATTAAAGTTGGAGACAATAAGAGTGACATTGAACTTAACAGCTTTGGTGTGCCTCAAGGCAGCACTTTGGGGCCATCCCTGTTTTTGGTATATATTAATGCTCTTTGTGAAACTCACATGGAGGGGATGAAGCTCCTAATGTTCGCCGATGACACAGTCCTTCTCTATTCTGCAAAAACCTGGAAACAGGTAACCTCATTGGCTGAGAAAGGACTGGGCCTAGTAACCTCTTGGTTAGAAGATAACCTCTTGTCGTTGAATACTTCCAAAACGAAGTACATCTGTTTCTCGAAAACTGCCGCCTCTAGTCCTAACTCATCGCATAAACTTACCATCCACACATTTCCATGTAATCGCCAACTCATGACTGATAATATAGACTGCAATTGTTCCACTCTGTCTCGTGTTACTAACATCAAATATTTGGGAATAACTATTGATGAGAACCTTAAGTGGTTAGATGTTTAACTACAAGAGTTAGAAAACTTATTTATGTGTTTAAAACGCTACGAACTGTTGCCAACTTGTCCCTGCTTCGACAAACTTACAAAGCCTTATGCGAATGCATTATAAATTACTGTATCTGTGTATGGGGCAATGCAGCCAAAAGTTTTATGATCTCACTAGAAAGAGCTCAACGTGCAGTATTGAAAGTGATGATGTATTTACCATTTCGCCACCCCACAGTGGAAGTTTATAAAAAGATAGAAGTGCTGTCAGTTAGAAAACTATTCATTTATAGAACACTTCGTAGGTATCATCAACACTATGTACCTCAACTAATACAGTCACGTAACACACGTACAAATAAATTTCCAGTCCCAAAAGCTGGATGTGTTATTGCAGAACGACACTTTGAGTCAACTGCTCCTTTTTTGTACAACAAACTATATAAAAACTATCAGATCAAAGACATGACACTTAACAAATTTCAAAATACCGTACTAACATGGCTTAGTAACTTGAATTATACTGACACTGAAAATCTATTAATACCTGCCAGGAAGCTATTTTGAAGGAAAAACATATTATGTTAATATCGGCTTGTGCTTACTACACATTTCTATCACTTACAAATTTGCATCTTACGAATTATATAAATGTAATAAACTTTATACCTTACATCAATATAAAACCATGGTACATACTTATTCTATTGGGTTTATATCCTTTGATTTAATTATATATGTATGTACCTATGTATGTCAAATATATTTACTCCTACATTCATATGACATTCTTCCGTTGCCCGATAATAGGTGTGCCTAACTTATAATATATAATATTACCTAACTATCAAAATTTTTTTTATTCTGTAATTTTCTTAACTAAGTGTAACTAACTAGCTTCGTAAATATTTTTTTACAATGTTTTGTCATCACGCTATTATAAACTTTTTAATTGTAAGTCTTATCTCTGTCTTATTGACATTTTGTGATCCTTAATAGAGAAGGAGCTGGTTTCCGAGACACAGATAATTTTCTAGTTCGGAAGCCAGAGACTTGAAACATTTTGTGTCTTGTGTATATTTTTGTCAATAAAGAACTGATTGATTGATTGATTGATTGATAAATCTTATTATTTTCATTCGAAACAAATTCGAAATGTGAAATCTGGCAGCGTCGCATATTATTCTACATCTTTGTTAGACATGTAGAAAAAAATCGATACATCGATATTTTTCAACGATATTGAATACTTCGCTGCTCTCTGTACTACATTTAAAATATTAAAACGGGATAAAACTCGATATTTTTTCAGACCAATAAACAATGATAACTTTTAAAATAAATAAAATCCTAAAACGGAATATTTTTATTTACCGACATCTTTAAAATCGATTTTATTATGTATATCATGTATTATATCTGCCTTTAATCTTACAGTACCTACCTACCGAACAACCAGAAGTCAGCTCTGCACAAAAATCAAAGAGATTTTTTTTATATGTATCAGATAAATATCGGTTTGATTAATAAATTATTAAAATTTCGCAATTCTACAATTATTAAAAATTATGTTTATTTATTGGGACGAATATTTTCTTTGGCGTCATACCGATAAATCAATATTTGTGATTAAAAATATCAATATCAACATTTACAAAAAACATCGAAACGATAATATTACTTATATCGTTACTTTATTGCATTTCGATCATCCCTAATCTTAGTTTTACATTCGAATGCAACATTTTCAGCTCGTGCGTTCGAAGCATTCTAAATTTAAATTATAATGAACATAGAATTCTCTACATAGAAAATGGAAACATATTTATTGTAAACTAACTGTACCCGCGGCGTTGCTCGCGTTTGAATTCGCTATTTGTAAGTTGAAGCCTGCAATGTCGAGAAAGCTAACCACATTGGACCAAGAGCGAAAATTTTTGGGACTTTTTATATTCTAGGGATTTATCTACGTCCTCTAGTGAGTAGTCAGCGAATCACATATTATTTTAAAATTATTTTTTAATAAAAAAAAATAATTAATGGTGTTTTGGTAATTTTTATTAACCTGTAACCTGACAAAAAAAATCTCTACACGTTTGTGAAATTTCTATCGAAATCCGTCAAGCGGTTTTTTAATTATGGGTGTTTATATAAACAGATAAACAGGCAAGTTCTAGAAATTGTTGAAACGTGTTCTGTTATCAATTCTAAGTATTTCCAAACATTTTTTTTTAAATATCTTCAATGTTCAGACTTTCAATCTTCTATAGCTTTGTTGTTTGTATAGATAGATAGATATAGAATAAATATATTTGTTAAAATAATTTTATGCAGAATTTACAATTCACGTATATTATGCGCATGAAATAAAAATTGAAAAAGTATACAGATACAGAGGAAGAGAGATTATTTGTTTTCTAGGCTTTTCTAAGGATAACTACTTCATAACTTAGAAATAGTAATTACTTTACGTCAATATCACTACTCCGGGGGCCGGGGCTGAGCTGGCAGCCATCATTGAAGGGAAACTGGAAGGCCGAAGAGGTCATATATGGACCAAATAAAGGAGAAGGCGGGCGTTATATCGTATAAGGAGATCAAGGAATTGGCGGAAGATCGGGAAATATGACGCATGTTGCACATACCAGGGCCCTCTCCCTTAAATTTGTGATGATAATGATGATGCTGAAATATCACTACATAATTTTTTTTTTCTTGTATTTTTTGCATAGTGGCCAGTAAAAGATCCAAGATTTTTCAAAAATGTGTTAATTGCCGATAATGATTTTACGTTTGTCTAAAAAATCAATTCAATTAAATTTATTTATTTCTATTTTACTTTATTTCATTTTATCTCTTCTCGTTAAATTTCATTTCCGCAACCATTTACATTCTTTTAAGCAAAACTCGCAGTACTAAACTTCAAAATAAACTTCTCATAATATCGTTGCCTAGAAATTATTCTGATATACCGAACCACAAGTCCAAATACAAACTTCAATTCGCCACTCTCCCACTACCTGACACGAGCTGGCAACGCCCCATTTTCTCTTCAGTAGTCTCAATACTTATCTTCCTGTAATAAACAAATGCGACGTTGCCAGCTCGCTACTAATCGATGATAGCTTCATGCGAAACGCATCTATATAGGCGTTCTAAATTCAAAATATGCAATTATTACATTTGACCATAGATTAGTCTACTCGTAGATAGAGAACGGAAAAATGTTTGTGAAATATAATAGAATAAAAATACTTTTACGTATAATTAATGTTAACGTAAGAATTAAACAAATCGTTTTTTAATACAGATACAGAGAAAGAGAAACATGTTTTATAATTTGTTTTCTAGGTTTTTCTAAGTATTACTACTACATCATTTACATAAACTTAGTAATTACAAGTATGTAAATAATAATACAAAATTTAGTTTCTTTTTGCAATTATGACTAATAATTTTTCAATAATCTTGTACTTTATGTTGATAATTAATATGTAAAAACTTTTATCTTCCAAATTACAAGTGTAGTGTTTTTTTATAGCTATAGGTATAGTAGGTAAATCAAAATACTTACATCTGTGTTTTTATTAAAACCACCGTTACATTTTTTATTTATTTTTATAGTGCTCATATATTTTGCTCACATTAAGTAAATGACCATTATATGGTATCTATGGAATAAATCTGCGGCTCTCAATTATACTTATGTCTTTCCTTTTTTCAGAAACGTCAATTTCATTATGCTTCGAAACTGTCATTGTACATTGTCTGCAGTTGGTATATGCACTATATGAAGTTTTAGTGGCAGACATCTTGCATTTTTTTCCATAGTAATTTCATATTTTTTGTAAAGCTTTGTTTTGGCTTCATTATGAATGAAACATCAGCTAGTTTTCTAGACACGAGATCCCAAGAAAGCGTTGAACCCACCGAAGTACTAAAATCACGCAGGCCGTACTTCATTTTTGAGTCCAAACATTATACAGTTTGTATGGAAATTTGGCTGCTGAAGTCCACCTTAAGCCAATTTCGCTGTTTATAATTTCCAAAATACATACTGTAGCAGTTGTTATACATGTAGATGTACTGATAGTTGGCAGCGCAGATAATATGCCAATCCAGTAACCACGTTCATAGATATATAGTCATAGATCTTTTGATCACGTTTTATTTCGCGAATCCTTCCATCTTCTGCCACATTTGTATCTTCTTCTTTTTTTTTGTTTCCTACGGTTGCCTGGAAGAAATCGCTATTAGCGCTAGTTGTGGCAGTATTTTTTAAGTCTTACGTGTTTCTGTTTGTCTTTCTTTCCAATGTGTGTTACAATAAAGAGTTTTATCTATCTATCTATCTTCTTCTTATCGAATGAGAATGGCTACCTCCGGTGTCGAGAGATTCAAACCGCCCTGAGGGCCTCTGACACGGCTTAACGACTGCCGTATTAGACTAAATAGCCGGGACCTACAATTTAACGTGTCATCCGATCTATTTTTGTATGAAAAATTTGCTTTCCTATAAGCCCTACCTTCAGCAGTATGCGCGTCGACGGCCTCAGAGAGTTTCTGCTGCAAGCTGCGTGCCTTCTCCAGCTGGTTGGCTGCCACGGCGTCCAGTATACTCTGAGCCAGCTGCGGGAATAGGTTGTACGTGGTGCCAATACTGGACTTCACGCCGAGGAGTGCTGCGGGGCCGAGCAGCTGGAATAGAAGAATTAGGAAATAGATAAAATAAATAAATATTCTGAGACATTGCACACAGCGCCATCTAGCCCCACACTAAGCAAACGCTTGTGTCGTGGGTACTAGATAACGGATATAATACTTATATACTTTTCTTTTGTAAATACATACTTAATATACATACATAGCAGAAATAAATGATTTGACGTTGACTTTACATGTTGGTTAAGGTGTTGCATTTGATTTATTAGTTTCTTTTCAGTAAATCGTCTGTAACAGGTGAGGCAAGTGGCCACCTGTTAGTTTGTATGTATATTGTAATAAATAAACAATTATTACAATAATATCAATCATCTCGCATTGATTTAATAAGGCTAATGGTAATGATGATGATGATGACCTATCATAAATAATTAGTATAATTACGTTTAAGACTAAACTAAAGAATTTTATTTTTAATCATCAAATAATGCAAGCGCCTCTAAAGAATGACACCAGTGCATGTGATTGTTAAAATTAAAATTATGATTAATTCAGTTTTCTGTGTGTTTTCAAGTATTAGTTATATTGTGTGTTGCTGTATTTTGTGTGTGTTATTATTTATAATGTTTAGAGTTGTTATGCGTATTACATTTTATTTACGTGCGTGATGTCACCCGCCGGTCCCAACGTAAGACCAGCGCTGGATGCTTGCATCCAGCACATGCTGAGTTGGCGCCGGATTGTGGCACGAAACGTGTACCTGTATATATCTTAATATTTTATTGTGTTCTATATCTCTTGTTGTTTCGTGTCCCAATAAATTGATTTATTCTTATTCTTTTATTATAAATAACTGTGGGCAGTTATGTCTCTTCGTTCAGTTTATAAAATTTCTGAATGTTTTAATAAGCTATACTTACCTACTAATGAAGAAAATCGCCGAAATCGCCGAATCTGTCGATTTTCCAGAGTATGGTATACAGCTATTACATCTCTACTTTGTAAACTATCAATCGCGTTTATTGGTGTTAAATGTGTGTGTTCATAGTTTATTAATTTATTATTATTTGTAACATGTAAATTAGTTTGATTTTCTTTTACTTTCTCTATTTAGTTATAGGTTTAATTTTGTTTAAATTTTATTTTTATTTTTTAAGTATTGTATTTATTTGTACGCCACCGACCAAACTGATTTCTGTCACCGTTTTCTTGCTAAGGTTGCCTGGAAGAGATCACTCAAGGTGATAAGGCCGCCCACTTGTGCATTCTTTTATAGTTTAAGCATCTCATATTGTAATTTATTTTTGGTGTGCATAATAAAGTTATATTGTATTGTATTGTATTGTAAGAAAAAACGAAACCAGCCAAGTTTCATTCGATTGGTTACGAATGTTTGTCATTCTGTTGCGTTGCTGTTGCAAGGGTACATTGTTCCAACGTTAGCATTAAACTAGGACTTTTACTTTTAATCCTTTAAAAATTTAGGTTTAACCCTTACAGTATCAGCTCCAAGGAACATCTCCTGGTCTCCCACCAGGTTCTTGAACACCTGCGCGCCCTCACTCAGATCGTTAGACGTAAACTTGATGCCCTTGTAGTTGGGGATACGCGCTGTGGCCGCCTTTACGAACGCTGGCATGTTTACTGGAAATAAAAAATAATATATAAATGAATAAATTTGTTACTTAAAAGTTGAAGAGGTGACAACCGCTCAAGCGATTCTTTTAACATATCTTAACAGGGATGAAACAACTCTCAAACGAGGCTGCTTTCTTAAGAGCTGATTAGGTCCTAGATTGCAGTTAAAGGGAAAATGAATTCTAATCTACTTGAAAAACAGTGATAAAAATACCCAAATTAATCCTTATCACATTAAGCTTAGGAGCGTGAGTGAAATAGCTAGTTTGATTATTCCTTTTACAACCGCGGATAGATGGATCATCGTGGTTCTTGGCATGGATGTAGATGTCTGGTAGAGGTCGCTCTGTGCGTATGGTAAAGGTTAAGTTATGTCTCTTTAGATTGTTTTATGTATATTTTGTTTCTAGTGTACAATAACGCTATATTCTATTATATTCTATGTAGTAGGTATGTGACTGACTGACTGTCTGATATAGTGATCTATCAACGCACAGCCCAAGCCACTGGACGGATTGGGCTGAAATTTGGAATGAAGTTAGATGTTATGGCGTAGGCATCCGTTACGATAGAATTTTTGGAAATGCCACTTTTAAAGGGGTGAAATAGAGGTGCAAGTTTTACTTCTTATTGCTAGCGAAGTCGCGAGCACCCACTAGTTGTGTAATAAAAGAACAAACCTGTAACCATGGTCATGTGTGGAATGTGATAGTAGAGCACAGGCAGCTTCGGAGCCGCCTTCGCCACCAGCTCCACGTAGGAGACCAGCTCATCCACGCTGCCAGGCTTAAAGTACAGTTCCGGGAGGGTCAGGAGGGAGTCCACTCCTACTGACTGGCAGTAGGAAGCCTGGGAAAATGGTACGTACTTTATTTTACGGGCCTTTATATTTTAATAGCGACTTTCTTGTAGAAAACTGATCTTGTTTAAGTTGAATGTAAGCACTAATAGATAGGTATTTATGTATACTGTGTAGATATTCCAGGAATTTATTCCTATAATAAGATATGTTTAGTGCACACCAAAGACATTACATCAATGAAAGAAATTTAAAAACTAATTTAACGCGCATTGGATGGCCTTATCGCCTTAGGTGTTTTCTTTCAGGCAACCTTTGGATGGATAGGATATATTGAAACCAATGAAGTTGCAAACTGTAAAATCCGTAGGCATCGCAGGTTTAACCAATTTCACTTGCATAACGAGGATATCGCTCAAGGCATGAAGGGAGTTTGGAGAAACTCCAAAGTGAGCGGGTATTGGAGTAGAAAAGTGAGAATACCAAATTAGGTTTATTTACGTCCAGACGACGACCATCGCTGGAAGTCGAGAGGTTGGCGTTCAATGAATCGGCACATACACAGCACTCTAGATTCCATCTTTACTTTGGTGAAGCAAAGTTATAACAATAGTTAAACGAAATAAATAGGTACCTACATACGTACACATTATCTGTACGGTAAGATTATTTACTCCGTATCAGTTGTCAAATATCAACATAAGTGCTCTTGAATTTGCCCCCTAGCTCCATGCTGATACCATCTTACATAATAATGAGCGCTTCATACCAGTCAAGATAAAATTAAACCAACATGTCATGTCAGATGAATACTTAAATTTCTTTATCATAAGGTATAAATAATGGAGATAAAAGTATCTACGGTATACAATACAAATAAATAATAATTTGACGATAACAGTGTTTAATATTTTTAGATTACACAACCAACAAATTATTTGCCAAAGTATTGCCATAATAAAATTGATCCCATGATTTTATTTTTGCAAATTATTGTGCATGGTTAGGAACTAAGCTTTTATTTGTATTCACGAATATTTATGAGAAAGTGATTAACAGTATTAAACAAATCATAAATATTAAACAAATCAACGCAACTCTTTGATAGACGATTTAAATTTGCAAACTAAGTACCTATACAGTCAAGAAGGCGTAAGCTGAGCTTTGCATTTGTGTGGGTGTACATAGATAGTGTAGGTGAGACAATCGGATTCTCCATCGTGCGATAGCGCCATCTCACTCCCCCGCCCACCTGCCATACTTCACCCACACAAATGCAAAGCTCAGCTTACGCCTTCTTGACTGTACCTACCTACTAGTTTATGTTTGATCACAATCTGTAAATATTCTGCACTTATTTTTTTTATTTGCACGCCCCAGGGATGCCATTATAGATCTTTCTATTTCGTGTGTGAATTTAAGGTTTATGAGTAGCAACACAATGAAGGTAGCAGGACAGTAGTGGAGACGAGAAGCACAACATCGGGCTGTAATGCCTGGCGAGAAGAAGCACTGAACTAAACAAATCAGATACCTATAGACATTATGCTCACCAGCTAAGTTCTTTCCGGAGGCCACATCCAGGGACATGTGCTCTTATTGTACCTAGGTACTTACTTGAAAAATGGCCAAAGCACTATGCAACGTCCCTAGGCTGTTCAAGCGCAGACTAAAGGAGTATGGATCAGGACAGAATTTGGATTTGTAAGCCACATTTCTAAATAGCCCAGATTCACCATTTCAAGACACACCATAGAAGACTATATAGATATAGGTATGACTAGTACATACATACAATAGCATATCATTAGTGTTATTCGTGCTTGTACGGTGCAAATTTTAAATTAGTAAATACTAAATACATATTTATAACAAATCAGATATAGACATTATACTCACCAGCTCTGTAACATTGGGCAGAGGCGCTCCGCCGACCTGCACCATGATGTGCTGCTTGGTGGTCTTGGCAGCAACTACCCACGCGTCGATCACCTTCTTCCTGGTGGCCACGTCCAGGGACATGTGCTCGCCGGTCGTGCCGCCCACTGGAATAATGTCGTTGAGTTAATAGGTATCTTCTAGGTATAACACGCTTGTGTGACATCCTAGGCTGCAGCAATGCTTAACATCAGGCAGGCTGTAGTCAAACGTAAACCACGTAATAAAAAAAAGATTGACAACTAGGGCAAGAAAGTACAGTGACTCAGTTAGAAATGCAGTTTCAGTCAGTATTGTTGTGTAACGGGCCTTGGTGTTTTAATGTAGGTACCTAAGCCAAATTGATTATAATAAACGTGAAGAAAAAACTAAGGGACAGGGCTTTAAAGGCGTGTAGCGTTTGGCTTGGATGCACAGGATTTGGAATGTCACATAATATATAATAATAGGTTTGAGCAGCAATATACTAATATGGTCGCTTAACCATGTCAGAGGCTCTTAGGGCGGCTTAATAATCTCTCGACACCACAGTTGGCCACTCTCAGTCGATAAGAAGAAGCAATATACTATGTAGGAACATATTTTTACAAACTTTTAACTTACCCAGTACACCCTTGATGCCGCTGTCAGCCAGGAACTTGGCGTACCCAGGGATGGCTGCATAGTTGACGGTCAGGTCGTCGTTGAGGGGAGTGAACACAGGCGGCACCAGGCCACGGGCTGTGAACGACACCTGTGAAGGAAAGGCAAAACTGAATGATGAGTTGGAGGGTAGTTTGAGATTTTTTGAGAAGAAAATTGTTTAAATTAAAAAAAACCTTGGTAAATTTGTATAAATATCAATACGGAATTATAAGAAACTACATATTTCCAAAGAAGTTAGACACCAGGCCGAAGATAATAAAATACAAGGCAAACTATAACATAATTCAAATTGTAATATTTTTTTTACCATTTTGTGAATATTAAAAACTTGTTAAAAGTAGGTATAAACAAAACAACGCTTTCACAGCTATTGCCTGCGACTCACTGACAAAATATTCCACAAAACAATAATTATAACTAAGTTATCTCAAACTGTTCTTCTTATCGATGCAGTAAATACCTAATATCAGTTCGGTAAACAAATAGCGCCTGACAAAAACCTGTTGCGCCTGACAATTTTATCAGGCGTTAGGAAAAGGTAAACTCTCGAGACCAGAGCTGCCCACTCTCATTCGATAAGAAGAAGAGGAAGGAAGAGGTATTTATATAGTTATATGATGGCACGAAGCATCGAGGTTCGAAACACAACAAAGGTAATTAATTAATTTAGCTAAGTATTTGATACAGCTTAGTGCAGTAACATACCTACTGGGTTTTGAAACTCGAAACTCAGGGTTTCACTTCAGGTGAATGGACGAGCGTGATGATGATACTAACAAACACGCATTTCGCTCATGTTATCGCTTTGCCTACAAAAACTTATTAAGTAATATATATTTCTTAACAATAAAATATTACTTACCTACTTAGGTATTTTAATAATTTAATCCTACACTAGCGGGTTTTGCAGTCCTACGAGTTTCGCGAGTTCGAGTGTACAAGGTTTTACAGAATTTGTACAATACTTACAATATTATGAACAAAGAATGCATTCTAGGTATTACATGTACCTACCTGAAGGTTGCCCGCAATCAATATTGGTCTGTTTTGAGCTATAAATACTAGGTCTTACCGGGCCCGCACATGCGCCTAGCATGCAGCCCGTAGATTTTGCGTAGGCGAGCTAACTAACAACCTACCCTAAAACGGGAGCAAATGCAACTCATTCCTACAAATAGAAGTTCGCCCTGAAAATTTTCATCCCTTACCCATTCCAAAGCTCACCCCCACCCACGTAAACTTGAAGCCATTCTACTTCACCTCAGGGAGGCACCCAGTTGCATCGATTACCTACCTAGAGATCGGTTAGAATGATTCGAACAAAAATAGCACGTAGAGGAGATATTCTTTAGCAAGATTATGTGATATTCTTGATTAATTTGCAAAATAGTTTAGTAAGTTTATTAAAAAAAACCACTAAACGTGTTACCTACAAATTATTTTCGACATGAAACTCAACATTCGAACATTATTCGATTACGAGCGCTACCGAAAATAGTTTCGATTGACATTTCATTGTATTCTACCCCATCACTATTTGTAATCAATCATTTTTCGTGATTGTGCATGTGCAATTGTGCATCGTATTATTTTGTTGTCTTTTTAAACAATCTCGATAACTACATGAAAATGACTGCGATAAAAAGTGAACTTAGTATGCATGATTTAAATAAAAAGTTCTTTGATATTGTGAAAGACGAAAACAAAGCGGAGGAAGCGGCAAATTTTATATTTGAAAGCTTGTGTGACGACGTAACTTTGGGTGCTGTTTTTGAGTTCCACCATGGGATGAAGACGGGTCTGACTGAGTTGTTAGAGGGAGATAAGGAAGAGGATGATGTGTATAAAATAATCAACTCGCCAGAATGCGATGTGTTTGGTTTTTCGATGATGAAGAAGACACCAGACTGCAACTGCTCTTGTCCAAACTGCGAGAGGCCAGTGTCAGCCACCAGGTTCGCTCCACATCTTGAGAAGTGCATGGGTAAGTGAGCTCATTTTAGCCTACATGAAATGTTAAAATATAATTCTTTAATGATTTCACCAGACAAAGAATAAACATTGTTCAAAGGTAATTTTATGTGTACCTACTGCTGTCCTATCTAAAATAACAGGTGGAAATTATTAATACAATGTTTTTATCTACTCCATGTAGTTTCAGAAAGAAGCTACAAATATCTGTACCTATCCACATGACCTTTTACCATTAGTGCTAAGTACCAATCAGCTGATTCATTGAACAATAATAGAGGTTATGTAATTCATTCTGGGAAAGAAATAAATACCATTCCTTTCTCATGACATTGTAGTGTGTGCTTCTTATCTTAGTATTAGTATTAAAATTTGTTGTTGTTTCTCAACATCATTGGGATAAATTTATCAGTATACTAGTGAGCTCTAGCTCCTGTCTTAGTTTGCTGTGAAAAAGTTTGACAATTATTTATTCAATCAGACCAAGTAGGGTTTTAAACAGGCATGTGCTGCTTAACATTGCTCCAGAATTACTATGATAAGCTATTTGTCTAACATGCATTTGTTTATGTGTATATTTATGATGCTTGACTATTATATATACAGAAAGTAAGTATGACAAACTTTTTGTTGGAAAATGAGTAATAATAATAAGAACCAGCAGGATTCGAACCTGTGTATATCTGATTACCAGTCAAAATGCCTGAACCCCTCGGCTACTCGGCTCAGATCAGGTTTAGCACTTGACAAAATAACTCAAAAAGTATGACAATAAAAAAATTTATTTGTCAAGTTTTTCAACATCAAAATAGTTTACATTTACTCCTCACAGGTATGGGCCGCAACAGTTCCCGTATAGCATCACGGCGGATTGCTTCCAACAGCCGAGAGCCCACCTCCTATGCAGGGCTCCTTAGTGATGATGAAGATGATGCAGACTGGGCTGGAGGACCCCTGCCCTCCGAGCAACGGAGGAAGAGGAAAATCAAGAACAACAACAGCAGAAAACCTAGCAAAGTGCATAAGTATGTGTCTATCATTGTTGTGTCTTTTTGGAGTTTGGTAACTGTGTGATTTGTGAGTCTGTTGGTTTGTCTTCCTGTCTTTGCCTTTGGGAACATCATTATAATTCTAACTTGCAGTATTGTGTATGTATCTTATAGAGCTTACACTTGTCAATTTCAATGGAATTTAATTAACAAATCAGTTATTCTGGCATCTACAGTGTTAACAAATCTATTTATTCTAGTTTCATAAACTACATTCCTACCAACTAATAAAATTTTGTGATGATAATATCAACTTAACTATATGTAAGTGTATCTATGAACAAGTCTATAGATATTGCAATTAATGACAATATGAGGTACATACATTAATATGCTGCAAGTTCCTACTACTATTGATAACTCTAGTTTGTGCTAAAGTGTGTTTTTGTTGACCCTGTGGACTGATAAAGCTGTTGGTGACTTAACTGGCATATTCAGATATAAAAATAAGTAAAGCAATGGAAATATGTATTAGATATATACAGAAGATAAGCTTAGATCTAGAGAATTTTAATGGCGATTAACATGAAATTAGAGTGCTATTGTCCATTTATTGACCCTATTCTGCTTCTGCTGAAAATACAATGGTAAAAATTGAAATTCAAGTTATAACAATAATATTAAAAAAAACAACAGATTACTTGTCTACTCAAATTTCCAAAGCCAGTCAAATTACCAACAACCTATCTCATCATCATCATCTCCTCACCCACTGACCCATCACCGCCATGTATTCAACTGCCCATGGAAACAGGAACAACGGCACACAGGGGTCAGACGCCAACGACGGTGGCGCCACTTATGACACTATGTCGGCCAATGAGAAGAAGAACCTGCTGCTTCAGATCTGTGGTGTGGTCTCGGAACATACTAAGAAACTGTGTACCAGGTTAGTGGTGGTATAAGGCTATTGTCTATATAAGCGCAGTAATAATGTACATTAAATGGTACATAATATTACTTATGTTAGTTATTCTACCTCATAAGACTAGACTCAATTTACTTAAATTAGTTTTGTCTGTACATACCTATTTATAGTATTTTATGGATAAATGGTGTTGAATTTTTTGTTTTTTTTTTCTATAGGTATGGAGTTTTACATCTTAATCAGTGATGGTAAACCTTGAACATTGGTTTCAACTAAAACTTTAGAAGTGTCACTACATTTATAATAATCAATCTGATTTATTTATTATTATTTGTTGTAAAATGTATGCTGGTTGAACCAACTAGTCATAGCACAAGGCATGAGGTTTCAGATTTCTATCAAACCACTTCACCCAACAATTAATCCAAACACCTCAACTTCCAGGTCCACCCGCTGCCCTCAACACACAGAAGAGCAACGCCGAGCCCTCCGGAACACAGTCCTCGACCCTGACTCGCAGTCCATCGGGCTCACTGCGGAGGAGGCTGGCTCCCCTCCTGACTCCAGCCCCTCCTCCTCCTGCTCCTCGTCCAGCAGGAAGCGGGACAGGCACCGTAACGCGCCTAAGTCTAAGAGCAAACGGGATAGGAATATTTCTCCTAATGGACGGGATTAAATATCGAAAGAAGTTTTCTCCAGGCAAGGATAAATATTATACTATCCCTAGATTCCTTGATAGAAACTAGACCGAGTAGTTATTTGGTTATATCTCATCTGGCTAAAGTCAATATCAATCTGGGCAAAGATAGTCCTTAAAATATCCTCCTCCTTGTGTCATAGTCTTCATTACTGAGGGTCGTGAATCCCCCCGCGGGATATTAGTTTTTCCTTAATGATGTTCTTCCATCTGCACCTGTACTTAACGACGTGAAGAGCATCATACAGCTTGGTGTCCAGCGTTGAGCGTATTTGGTCGGACCACCTGGTTGGGCTACGGCCTCTCAGCCTTCTGCCATCGACCTTACTAGTGAGCATGAGCTGTTCGAGGTTATGGCCTTCTTTCCGGGCAATGTGACCAAAGAATTCCAGGACCCTTCGCAGGCATAAGGTGGAAAGCCAGGTTTTGACATTGAGCTCACGAAGGATCGATACATTAAAATATACCTACCTAGATAAACATTCTATAGTACCTACATGTCTAGTACTAGTTGAGTGGAGTGTACAGTGTTACACGTTCTCTTTCATGGAGTAGTGTTTGTAAACATTCGTGTCTATAAATTAAATACCCCAAATACTACACTAAGTGGATATTTGGTTAATCATCAAGCTAAAGTCAGTAATGATGAGAAATAAATCTACTACTATTTCACTTGGGTAGGTATATGTATTGAAGATAAGGGAAACAATTCTTCTCAGGCAGGGATAGTGTAGGAACATCTATATAATGTACCTCTTGGATATTCGTTATATTAGGTGTTTATTTATTCCTTATACTCCAAGAAAAAACTGTGAAAAGATATGGCAATCAACAGTCTAAAATGACTTATATTTGATCAATGTTGTGGTGTGCCCTTTTGAATTTCTGTAATGAATTCTTTTTTGTAATGATAATTTATAATCTCCTGCTTAGATAATATAATCTTAGCTAATCAGTGTTAGAAGTATAATCATTAAAAACAAGTGGCATTATATATAACTGTCACATAATATGCTGGAACTTGTGTTCAGGACTGATCGGGCATTTTGTGGGATTGGCGATTTTTAAGGTCAACTTGTCGTGACTCGTGGTATACTTTTTGATAGAACGATTAATAAAATAAAATTTATGTAATGAATTTTGGTTATAAAAAGTTTGCATGAAAAATTTGCCTTGACGACAAGATCTTAAAACACGAAGCGTGTTTAGAGAAGGTTTTTTGGCTACTTTTTAAAACTAGATCTTTGTAATTATGTATGTGAAATTCTATACACATAACACTATATAAGCATTTACGAGTATGTACTTTATGTATAACTTTGCTGGGTAGTTAATTGTATAGGCATACGGAAAAATCCTGTGAAAAAGACAAGTTAAGTAGCTAATATCATATTACTACATATTTTAATTTACGACTATCAGAAATTCAATGAAATAAAAAATAAAATTAAATTATATACGATTACATAGGACTATGTAGCGATGCTAAGATGGTACTGTATTAGAGTTAACCATTTATCATAATGTGTTAATTAGTAAAACAGCCATGGATATTAATGAAATACCTAATTGTATATATATGTTCTATGTATAAAATTATTAATTACTATAATAGTGCTAAATAACTCAATTGTAGATCTATTTCTGTAGACGGCCCCCACCTTGTTACTTGTATAATCTTGTACGGCGTTAGCACAGTTACAGGAGCAATATTCGATATGATTCACACTAAATCCAATAACCAATACGAAAATAAATTTGAATCAATCACAGCGAGTCACGTTAAACCTTCGTTATGATTGGTTGGCTGCTGTATGTTCTTGTAACTATGCTAATTGGTCTAAAATTCTATATCTGTAATAAAAGTATTGTATAAGCCATTATTATATCGGTATAAAATGAATATGTACTTCGTTTAGATCTATACCAAAATAATAATAGTTAACAAATGTAACATTGAATGTATTCTTCATGTAAAACTTTATGAATAAATTTATATTATATAGACATTGAAATATAATAGAGATCTTTCAAATATTGGGATGTTTAGGGTCAGTTCCATATCAAATAAATACGCAGATTTATTATAATTGTCCCTGTTCCCCGCAGAATATAACCTTGCGATCTTCAAAGCGAGAGTGAATCGGTTCTTACTGGGTAAGCACGCTCCATACGTAATGTTTGCTTACCATCAGGCGAATTACGGTCACGTGCAAACTCATTCCTTATTAAAAAAAAAATAACTCCTAACCAATAATAATTTAGCTTATTTATGTGAAATATAGTTATTGGATAACTAATTGCTGCTAAGTTATTCCAGCCAGCTGGAAAACTTTGTGATGGGAAAAGAATGCGCAAATAGAAGAAGCCCAAAACGTTCTATGATTGGCGGATTATATTTCCTTGAATTTGATTATTTATGGGCTATTTAACTTAAAATATAAACTACCCCACGTTTTATTTTGAATCCTATTAACATTTGTTGACATTATAATAGTAAGGAAATGTTAACAGCATTATTTTACGAGTATGTACCTACCTAGGTCCTCATTATAATGGAATTTAGATTATACTTATTTATTTTTCAACAATTGTATATAGCTTGTATATTATTATTAGTTAATGGACTGACTGAATTAGTAGATGTATTGAATGAATTGGAATAAATGACATTGATGTCTATAAAGTACTGTATTGCATTATTTTAGTTAGCACCTAACACTTGAGCTTATATTTTCAGTCTTAGATCTAGCACACTTGTTCCATGGAAACAGAAAACCAAGAAAAGGAATAACAGAATTTCTATAGACCATACAGTCTCTTTGTCTAGAAAGTGCTCTTCTG
Source organism: Macaria notata (assembly GCA_927399415.1). Classification (NCBI taxonomy): domain Eukaryota; kingdom Metazoa; phylum Arthropoda; class Insecta; order Lepidoptera; family Geometridae; genus Macaria; species Macaria notata. Next base: position 2,904,135 of record OV656743.1, read on the forward strand.
GGAAAAGTGTTTTTTTTTTTATTACGTGGTTAACGTTTGACTACAGCCTGCCTGATGTTAAGCATTGCTGCCTAGGGTGTAACACGTTTACCTAGAAGATACCTATAGAATGTAAATAAATAAATATTCCGGGACATTACACACAGCGCCATCTAGTCTCACACTAAGCAAACGCTTGCGTTGTGAAGTACTAGATAACGGAAATGAAATATCAAATAAAAGAATAAACCATCATTTTATTGGCATAATAATAGTAACTGTATTGAAATATTTACATTTATTTAATAATAAAGATATATCACATAAAAACACACCTCACAATGTTTCAAAAAGCGCAATGATGATTGTCTTCTATAAAATGTTAAGTACCTATCTTTGGAATGCCACAAACATACTGTTTGCATCTCCGCAGAATATATTTAACAGATAAAAATTAAAGTTACGACAACACCAATTCTTGACAGTTCGATTACTCTGCTCGTGAACAAGTACCAAAAATATGATTTCCTGCCGTCTTATTATAAAACATGGTTTAAATATTAGTCTAGAACTTTGAAAATAAAAAGTCGCTTCTTGTTGTTCAAACATCACATACAAACAATCAAAATGTCAACTTCAATTTGGAACGTTGATTTTATCATTGGTAACATTTTGACAGATTGAATATTATGACAGTAGACAGTCAAATTTCGAACAACGAAAACAGAATTGGTATTTTCTAAGTTCTGGACTAATAGTTAAACCACGTTTTATAATAAGACCCCTATAATAGACGTAAAACTGGTATCACACTAAGATAAGTTTTTTTTTTTAGTTATGTAGTGGCGTTATGACTCCATACGTTCTTCCTAAATTGAGTGCAAAGCGAAGCTTACAAGTGATTGAACTTTTTGTATTACCAGCTTTATGTACGCCATTCGGAAATGTCTTAAAATATGGTCAGGTTTATTTTAATCTGTCTAATAATGGTGCTGTTCCATTATGGTTAGTGATAACATCCGCAAAATGTTAAAAAGAATGTAACGTGTTAACAAATAGATTAAAACTAAACATTCATTTTATATTCGAAAGTACTGCTAAACTGTTTGTGCTTTTTTGTGAACAATTTTTTATAGTTTTTGCAAATTTAGTAAGATTTTTTTGAAATGCAGTTTAGAGTTATAATTTGAATTATTGTTATATTTATTTCGAGGCTGATGGAGTAATACGGATAGATGAAAAAAAAATAGTTTAGGAATAATTTAGGTGTACATTTTAGCTTTCAGTATATAATTGTAGTTAAGGTTTAGTTTATTTTAACAATATACTTTTCACATTTTACAATAAAGTAAGTCTATAAATACATATATTAGTTAAAATTAGTTATTGCTGTAAAAGAATCTTCGTTACTACAAATAATAAACACAGTAAGTACATTTTCTTTTAAATTGTAATACATACCGCTTTGTACTAACATCGAGACACGTACATACAATTTTGATTACATACATACAGACAGACAAACAGACACAAAAATGGTTAATTTCCTTATTTTTTTTAACTCCTAATATGACAACGGTCTGAGAACTATAGCTGTCTTTTTCTCGCTAACGACGAGAGAAAGAAATGGCAATAGTTTCTTTCGTGTCATATTAAAAACAGTTTTGCCAGGCTTATTTATTTAAATTAGATAAGTACTTACGGGCAATAAATACGTGTATAAAGATTTAGTAGTGTCTTTTAACGTGTTTTAGCTAATTTAAAGTAAAAATTGACGTAATTTTGCTTTTTTAGTAACAATTTGATTTACATTTCATTGTTTATATATAAAAGCGTGCTATAAAACTACCACAGTACTCTGTGGCTTTTGAATATACAGGATTAATGGTACCTAACGCACAATTTCTTCTGGTCTTATTTATAAAAAAACGTATTTAGCAACTGTTTAGTTAAAAAGTGTTCTGTCTCTCTCACTCGTTTAAAAAAATACTAAAGTGAGAATGAGACAAAACACTGAACTAAACAGTTGGTAATAGTAGTTTATGCAAAACGCAAAACTGTCATATAATTGAGGGAATAAAAACACGAGTGTGAGTTTATGAAACGAGCGCAGCGAGTTTCATAATAGTAACGAGTGTTTTTACTCAATTATATGCAGTTGCATACACTACTTTATCTTCACTAATGCAATTAATCAAACAACAAGAGTAAAAGCTCACAATAGTTAATTTTTCATATAATTTTCTAGATTTTTCTGGCAAAAGATTGTGAGTTACTTTTGTTGCCAATTCTAGAATATCCGGAGGCGTACAAATATCATCGTCGCTATCCATTTTTAACTTTTAATTTGTATTTAAAAAACAAAACACATTGCGAAACATTAAATTCACGCGTACGTGTATTGTCACAGTGATTTTGCCGCCATTAAAATCTAACCGACGAGAATGCAGCGCGACGCTTTTCCGATGTTATAATGAGCTATTACGATATCGATGTGGATATTATAACATCATGTGAAATTGCTTAATATTAGTGTTTTGTTGTCTGTGCTATAACAGTAGTAATTATAAGTCAAGTATTGGAAACATAAGTAGAATGTTACAACATTAGTGTAGATAAAATACGTTTAAAAATAAGACCGTCCATATACATGTATATTTCCATGAAATCCATGATAAATACAATACATCAATATTGGGAACTGAGATAAACAAACAAAAATAGCAAATAATGTACGATTGCTAACTAATATGTATAATTGCACGGCAGCGGTAAGTATAAGAAAATGATATTTTTACAAACTTTAGAAACTAACTGTAGTTTGTAAAATATAATTGTAATTTATAGTTTTATATTATTAATATTACTTTTACTATTACTTTTTAATTTATTTTTTTGCAAGTTGTACTCAAGCGTAAGCCTATATCATGTAAAAAAAAATACCCAATTTCATTCATTCCTTAAACCACAGCAGCCTTATTTTGACGCGTTGAATATTTATTAAGATATTGTACGTTAAGTTACCACTATTCCTGTCAATACATGATATATGTACGTACTACGTACAAATACTGATTTCATTATATTATATCAAACCGGCACCTTCATTTCAGTTGAGAAGCTGTTTTTAGATCTCGAATAATTTTACTACAAAAGCTTTCTAGACTGTGGCGTGGAAAATAAAAATATAACCTTTTTTTACACTCGATAATTAGGCATTTGAAACGAAATTCGCATATGCGACATTGGTGTCTAAGATAATACAATCCTATATTAACGATCTCTCTCTCTTTTAGTCGTATTTCCTCATGACTGAGGGTCGTGACTCCTCCGCAGAATTAATTCGTCAGGGGAGTTCTCTTGTGCAGATACATCGTGGTGGGCGCCCAGGTCTTTCCACGGAAGACACATGTTCTCGGATCTTGTGGTCCTCAAACATGTCGGTTTCCTCACAATATTTTCCTTTATCGCTAACCGAGTGCAAATCCACACTTAACTTGAAAATAAAAGACATTGGTGTAGGGCCAGATTCGGACCAGGGTGTGTCTGGATGAAAAGCAGACACTTCTTCTTATCGAATGAGAGTGGCCAATTCTGGTGTCGACAGTTCATTAAGCCGCCCTAAGGACCCCTGACATGGCTTAACGACTGCTTTACTAGACAAAAAGCCGGGACCTACAATTTAACGTATCATCCGACCCACGGAAGCGCCCAAAATGGAATGCCACTTTTCTGTTCATTTTTAGTGCCCACGCCACAATTTTGGATATCGAGATCCTGAAATGTATAACACTATTTTATTTCGAATAAAATTGATCACTAACAATACGCCACCAGTGACAAACTGACATAACACTATTTTTTTTAAACTTGCCATAAAAAACGCATTGTAGAGTCATAAGAAAGTATGGCGGAGCAGAATTAAGCAGAACTTGAACATGATAATAAGATTCAATTTCGCTTAGCGACTTTCCACACTAAATGAAACTCTGGAGAAATATGTAGTGTTTTTCCGCTGCCACTGCTCCTTATCTAAAGAGCCACGAAGGCTATTTCTGCTAGGAGGTGAGGTGTGGCGGTGGTATGTGGAGGAACACACCTAAAAACCACCAAGTTTGTTGTTTGAAGCCGGTTGAGGAGCAGTCGCAACGGTACAGCACTACATATCTCCACAAAGTAGCACCTGCTTCAATATCTTGACTGTCCGCTATTTAACAAGCATCAACTTTTTTCTTGTTCTTACAATTAATTTAAGACCTTATACAATTGCAATAGAGTGTACATCAGTTTGCCGCCGCGGTGCGTTTACATAATCTAGTATAATTAACGTACATTCAACAGATGTCGGGGTCCCGACTGATGATGGACTCTCGCCCCTGGCCCACGCCGATGTACTTCACTGGAAATTAAAAAAAATACAGTAAGAGAAAGTTCTAAGACTGTCATAGCAGCTAATATTGAGAAAATTATTTTTTAAATTAGATTTTAAAAATATCGATTTTAATTAATCGCAGTTGCGAAAATGGACTTAATTTTAATAAAAAATAAATAATAAAAAACGCACGCAAACGCAAGATATCCCCTTCTTCTTATCGAATGAGAGTGGCCAACTCTGCTGTCGAGAGTTTATTAAGCCGCCCTATGGTCATCAGACACCTACAATTTAACGTGTCATCCGACCCACGGAAGCGCCCAAAATAGAATGCCACTTATCGGTCACCCATCCAAGGACTGACCGCATCGACCTTTGCTAGCCATTGGTAGTCGCATGCGATTGCCTCCGCTAGCTGAGGTACGGGCGCTTCAAAATAATATATTCAGATATGTACGTAATTTATGTAAATAATTACGTGATATTTTGAAAGCAAAGCTTTGGAACACTTTACCAGAAGCTGTGTTTCCTGCGAACTACAATCCAGGGGTTTTCAATTATAGAGTTAATAGATATCTTCTAGGTAAACGTGTTGCACCCTAGGCTGCAGCAATGCTTAACATCAGGCAGGCTATAGTCAAACGTAAACTAAAGAAAAAATTATAAAGCAGGTTCTGAGATACAGGCATTGCCTAGTTCAGGGTCCGCTAGAAACGCACATATGTACTTAGTATGTTAAAAAACGAATAACATTGTTAATTCCATGTCATTTAGGTATTACTAGGGTTATTTTTGTATTAATATGTACCTTGTATGTGCATGCATGAATTATTTTATTTTTTTAGTAAGTAGAATTTGAGGTGCATACCGGGTATCTCGAGGTAGTCCTCGATGGCTCGCACGTAGTCCCGCGCGCGCTGCGGCAGGTCCTCCAGCTGCCGCACGTCCTCGATGCTGCACTTCCAGCCCTCCAGGTTTATGTACTCCACCTGGAATGTATATACAAGAGTTTAAAAATCTGGAGTAAATAAGTATTTACTTACATCCGACACATTGGAATGCACCAGGAAGTCAGAAAAAGAGGAAGGTAGTGGGAGATTGTAGCAAAAACTGCGTTCGTCTTTTTTGACAAGGTCACATCACAACGTAACCACGAACTCAGTTTCACAGCGGAACAAAGCAGAGGAAGCTATCAACAGTGTTGTGTTTTAGGGAAAATTAATAGAGTCATTAATACCAACAGGTTTTGATACAAAATTTCACAACATTTACGTAAGCAAAAATGTTTTACCGGACATTTCGTCGCGGGTCGAAAAACTTAAAACAGTTGTAAAACATATTTCTTATATTCGTAATAGAGTTCAAATCAAATCAAATTAATTTATTGCACTCAAGCAAGATAACTCTGCGCGCGGATAAAATTGGAACTAAAACGTTCTGATTGCAATTTGATCAGAGGCCAATTCTAGGCATAAGTGCTGCCGCCAGTCGCGCGCAGAGTTATGTTGTACGGACTCTACAACAAATATATTGCTTATCAGTAACCAGTAAGGAAAGTGAATGCGAATATGTGGTTTTTACTGTGTATCTCTCTCACACCACAATAAAGCAACAGATTAGTATCATATCTAGCCAAATTAGTGCTAGTTTTACCTCAACATTGCTCAGCTCGGCCATGTTGGAGGGGAAATAGTCGATCTTCTTCCCGTTCAGTTTGTATCCGACACCGATCTTGATCTGCGGGAGCGTGTCCAAGATGTCCAACTTGGTCAGGCACAAACTGGAAAAAGTACATTTTATTTACATTTGAATGTCGTCGCGTTTATTCAGAGTTACCTACTTGGAGTAAGCAGCTAACATTATTTACTTAAAATAATGTTCAATTTAAATGGTCACGGAATACGATTAATTCGTAAGTATCCACAGCACCTGTGCAAGTGTGACAACAATACGCTCCTGCACTAAGAGCGACAAAGAAATACTGGACTCTTGGTTGACTATAGGCTTAGAAAACATACAAACATCTAAACATATAAAACTTAAAGGTCTGACTGACATAGTGATCTATCAACACACAGCCCAAACCACTGGACGGATCGAGCTGAAATTTGGTATGCAGGTAGATGTTATGACATAGGCATTCGCTAAGAAAGGTTTTTTGGAAATGCCTTGTGATGGTTGATGGCGCTATGAAATGTCCCGGAATATTTATTATTAAGTACTTACGAGGTATATCCATTGACTATGGCGGTGTACTTGACAACCACCAGGTCGAGCCAGCCGCAGCGGCGCACACGCTTCGTGGTCACCCCCACCTCGTGCCCGCGGTCTTGTAGCAGTTGGCCTGTCTCCTGGAATTAGAGGAAGATATGCTATTAGATTTGAACAAACTTCCAAAAATGGAGGTTATCAAGTCTTCTGAAAGTTTTTTTTATATACTATTGAGCGATTGTATGACAGAGAAATTAGATAGTTAACACACTTTGGCTTGGACTTTAACTTACACTTTATTTGTTTATTTTAATGGTTTAGCTTGGAGCGTCTAATTGGCCTATTGGGATTTAAATACTAATTTACAAGACGTAGCTACTACCTTTTCTGGGGTTTTTTCTGGGAGCAAAATATCAGATTTCTTTACAGATTTACAAATAAACTCTAGAACAGTAGTTCAATCAATCAATCAATATAGCTTTATTGTACACCAGAACACAAAATACAAAAACAATTTACAGTAAAATTACTTAACCTAGGTACATTGGGCGGCCTTATCGCGTAGAGCGATCTCTTCCAGGCAACCAGGTAGTTATAAAATAAGAAACATTTGAAATACCTAAACCTTTATTGAATCCTAATATTATTCAATAGCAAATGTGTATTTTTTTCAATTTACACTTTGAACATACACTATAGAGAACATTTATACAGAAATCGCTGTTAGCGATGAGGCCGCCAGTTGTGGCACTATTTTTTAAGTCTTGTGTTAAGCTATCTAACAATACACTTACGCAAAAGCAAAAAAAATACAGTAAAAGATTTACAATTCATAAAACGGTGAAACTGGCGAGTGTCCAGGGACATTTACGTCTGTTACAATTTATTTTACATTGACGGCGGCCATTAGAAGTTCCAAGGTGTCATTGACAGCACACTTGTCGACGTGCCTAAATATAATTTGGAGATAGACTAGCATTGTTTTACTGGTTTTCACAGTATTTAGTAAAGCCCAAATGGTTGCTTTTAGCCCTAAAGACATTTGTCATGCTTTAACGAATGCTGTACTGAGACAAACAGCCAGGACCTACAATTTAACATACGACCCGATAAAAATGGAATGCCACGTTTTGGTCACCCATCCAAAGACTGGCCGTGTTGTCAGTTGCTTAACTTCATAATTCATAATCGCATACCAAAAACCGCCGCTAGCTGAGCTGTATGCTACCGCTTCTTCAGCTTCAGCTAATAGCTGATGTTATATAAAGAAATAATTAAATATTCCGGGACATTGCACACAGCGCCATCTAGCCCCACACTAAGCTAACGCTTGTGTCGTGGGTACTAGGTAACGGATATAATACTTATATACTTTTTTTTTATATTTGGTACTTTATTGAATCAAGGATCGATACATCAGTGTACGGAGCGCTGCATGACGCTGAGGATAGAGAGAGGTGGCGAAAGATCATCAGAGACAGGCTCATGGATGGTGGCAGTCACGACCCTCAGATATGAGGAATACGACGCAAGGAGGGGGGGGGGGGGGGAATCAAGGATCAACTCATCGGCCTTGCACTCTATGATACAAAGTAACGCTTGCCAAATCACTCCAGTGATCAATCATCAATCAATCAGACAGACAGACAGTTTTTTCATGTACATACGTAATACTACAGTTACTATGTTATACAATAGTAAAAAAAAACCGGCCAAGTGCGAGTCGGACTCGCGCACCGAGGGTTCCGTACAAACCTACAAGGTTTACAAAGAGTTTATGAGGAAATGGGTAGTAAGTTTAAGATTATTAAAAAAAAATATTTTGTGATGTAACTAAAAATTTATGGTTTTCGTAATTTTTCCTTTATCTATGCTATAAGACGTTGCTTCGTACCAAATTTCAAGATTCTGAGTTCACGGGAAGCACCCTGTAGGTTTTGATTCCCTTGCAAGTGTCGAAAATTTGCGGCATAAATGGCTGTATCTTTTGATTGCGTTGGCTTAGAAGTTTGATTTTTTCACAGCTTCAAGGGACAGTAGACCTGAGTAATTGATATAAATTTCAGCTTCATACCTCTACGCGTTCCTGAGAAAAAGGGTCTTGACAGACGGACGGACGGACGGACAGACGGACAACAAAGTGATCCTATAAGGGTTCCGTTTTTTCCTTTTGAGGTACGGAACCCTAAAAACGAGTAATACAAAAAAATGTACGTTAAAAAAAATACTCGACCTCGAAAAAAGGGGCTCGATCGTCGGAAATAGATTGCAGAGGTGGAATTTGACCAGTGACGTGATCGGGAGAGTATTTGAAGAATAAACAGAAACCCTCACTTTGCGTGGGTAAGTGAAGAACGGTATTTACAAACTGTACATACCGTAGCTTTCTATTTTAATGTAACTCCCCAATCAGACCACTTTCTATAATTAATTTTCGTTACCTGAGACCACTGACCTCCATCAGTACCTACAGGTACGCTGGACTTGCTGCCCCAGACCAAATGACAGCTCTTTTTTGTGCCGATTTGAAGCGCCTCCCTAGAGTGTCCATAGAACTAAACTTGACATTTAATCAAGGATTTTCATCCCTCTCATTATCACAGGATTTCTCTTTTTGTTTTGTGAACTAGATTTTATACGAATAGAAGCCTTATGTTTCTACAGTTAAAGTTCATTTTCTATAAATGTTAAATCGGGGATGAAATCGGTCAAAAATGAGAGACATAGTAGGCAGGCTGTTGACCTGCTTCAGCAGCTTGCCAGTCTAAAAAATAATCTGTGAGAAACGTCACTGTCTAGTCAACGTAGTCATATTTATCAATAAATAATATAATTTAATTTTATTTATTATAAATCTTACTCGACACAAAGAAATCTGAATAAATTTGTGAAACTAACACAAAATAGAATAAATAAATAACAAATAATTATCGACTGATTATATTTTCGTACCGCTTGGCTTCGAAACTTTTGGTCCGTGGGGAAAAAGCACGAAGTCTTTTATAAAAAAATTAAATAAAATGTTGATTGACATCACTAGAGACAAGAACGCTGGCTGGTTCCTTGCGCAAAGGATTTCTATAGCAATCCAGCGTGGGAATGCAGCCAGCGTTCTTGGCTCCATACCACATGTAGATTGTTTAAATTTAGTTTAGATGTAAATACTCTTTTTTAGTTCTATTAGTGTTAATATGTGTAAATATTGTTTCTTATTATTTTAATAATTCTATAAAGTATCACACAAATAATAACAAATTGATGTTATATTATTTTCACACAAGCAACATTATGATGGCATTATATTATGACAAAAGGTAGCGGGAAACAAATAATTTAATTTGTAACTAATTTAGATGTAATTTATTGTAAAAATAACAAAATGATAAGAAATAGTAGAGTTCCGGGATGCAGAAGTGAATCTTATAGTGGCTACAATATATCTTTCCACATGTATGCTAAGATTACATTATTGGGACTAAGGTGACCTCTAATTTCGTGCTTGAAATAATTTGTGCAATATAGTATTTATTTTCTCAAAATGAATACATTAAATTAAAATGGCAAAAGTACTCAAATATAACACGACTGATTACAAAATTCGCCAAAGTTTGTACCTAGTCTACATTTTAATCCAATATCTTTTTATACTTTTAATTCCCTCCGTTTTTTAAATACATACATTTTAATCCAATATCTTTTTATACTTTTAATTCCCTCCGTTTTTTAAATGTCATCCCAATTACTGCCGTGGTAAGAAAAAAATGGTAATTGATGAGTAGCTATTAGTAGTAGTGCTGATAAAAAGTAGCCAAGTCGTATGTTCTTATACGAGTACCATGGTTTTACATATAGAAAAATTATAATACGATTCCTGAGTATTACGTTTGTTTAATATTAGTGGAGCGGGGCGTCGCGACTTTACTAATGCTTAACTTTTTAAGGTTGGCTTTTATTTAAAGTGAAATAGGTTTGTGGTTACGGTACACGTTCATATTTGTATTCTAAAATCTTGTGATACGCGTTACAAGATTATTAAGTTATTCAATTGATTAAAGGACACAACAAAATGTCTCTTTTATGTCGGTTACTATCATAAGTTACAAATAAAAGTGCCTTTTGTAAGTAAGTTTGTTGGTGTTTTTTACTTAACGCGTCAATAGAGCTAGGGATTATCATGATTGGCAAGATGCAGGTAAAATAGGGCCCCAAAAGAGACTGCTCCAGATTTGGTAGGAAGACGAATTGAAATATCTTAATTATATAATGTATTATCACCATAGTTAGAAAAAGACAACAGTCTGTCATACATTCGCCTCGTTCTGCTCGTAATTAGACCAGCAGTGCTCATTCCTTATTATTATATATTAATTCCATGCATGTATTACATGCATGACATGACATTAGAACGTATTTGACTTGACATTGACAAGTTTTGATAAACATAAACAACACAATAGTGTTGTCGATATTCCATATCGATAATATTTGTCGATGTTTTTTCTGGCATAAATTGTATCAATGAACGGTTTGTTTTTAAATTACAGTTTAAAAGACTCTTCACTAAAACTGTGGCTTAACACTTAAGGACTCGCTACTGGGTCCAGTGGACCCAGTCCCTTGAATTTTGTTGAATTAGTTCGAAATTACGACGATTGTAATGTGGCCGTTCTTAATACCTTCTGACTATAGTTTAGGGCGGTAGATAACTTAACGATCTAAGCTGACAGTTAGTGCGCTACATGTTAGTGCTATGGGCCTAAAAGGTGCGTGTGGGTCTATTGGACCCGGTAGCGATTAAATACATACGTAACATATTTTTGCATACATTTTTACTCATAAGAATTTTTGTCGCTAATGTTCCACAGCATATCAAAACCCGTATCCGAAACATAATACCAGAATTAGAACCAACTGCACCATCAAACGTACCCTTACCAACAAGTGGACGAAAAGTACATTACAATGTATGTAACTGGAAGAAAGATAGGAAAACAAAGGTTTTTTGACTAATATATTCAAATTCAATTTTTTTATTAACTAAAGAAATAATAAAGACATGGTATTTACGTTCTTTTTTTACATACTAAGTACATGCATGTGGTTTTTTAGCGGACCCCGAACTAGGCAATGCCTGTATCTCGAAGGCCAAGGGAAGAATTACATATTTGAGGTAAACATTTGCTCTTTCTATGACAATGATTTTAAATGATTATAGGCTTAATTACATTAAGTAATATACAATACAAAAACCAATTAAGCATAAGTTAATATATTGAATCAGGCGTTACTTTGCGGAAATCCATTGTAACTGAAACTCTGGAGAAATATGATTAAAATATGTGGTGAGTCGCAGCGGAAAATCACTAGATATTTCTCCATAGTTTCAGAGTTCTACTTTTTTCCAATATTCTAGAAATTTAGGTCTTTTGTATTTATCATTTATTATGTTACATATATTCGATATAATTTGTTACATTGTCCCGTAAGGTACATATATTTCGATATAATTTGTTACATTGTCCCGTCCCTACTTTTAGTTCCGTGGACGTTTACTGGCGTTGTCGGCGCGAAAATCAAATAGGCACAAAACGATGCGGCGACCAGCCAATCCGGCGTACTTGTACTGATGGAGATCAGTGCCTGAGACGGTTTCCAAGTAATCATTTCTTGGTGTATAATTTAAACCTAAAATTACTTGACGCAGCGTTACACGTTTACATAATTTCAAGGTATCTCTCAATTGCGTCTTTTTCTTTACTGCATTGCATCAGATTACTTACGCATTAAAGCACTTACATCATATACGTTCCGTTGAGAACGGTCCATCGCCGACGTCATCAACCCATTGTAACGATGGGCGGCTTCGTGGTTACTAAGTACCAGGACTTCATAAAACCAAAGAGTGAAAGCGCTTATATCATGCAGTCCAGTAGGGAAAGGTACGAACCTTTTGGACCCCGTATACGCCTTCACGACTTCGCCGACCCCGTTAGAAGGCACCCCTAGCTTTCTTACCAAGTACCAGGACTTCATAAAGGTAAAGCACTTACATCATGCAGTTCCGTAGGGAAGGGTCCGTCGCCGACACGTGTAGTGTACGCCTTCACGACTCCCAGTACTTCCCCGATGACGTTGGGAGGCAGCCCTAGGCCGGTGCACACGCCGCCGATACTGCAGTTTGATGACGTCACGTACGGGTACGTGCCTGCAATAATAGACTTTATCAGGACGACAGAGTTAGTTTTAAATGAAGTATAATGTACATTAGATAAAGCTGGTCGGGCGCACTTATTACTTTTGTAAACGTTTTAATTCATACACATAGTAATATCTTTATGCAAGAAAAAAACATTTATTTTTCATAAATATGATTTTAGAATATCAATAAATTGTATCACCTTTAAAGAAAATTACATTTTTAAAACGTGTAATTTTGAAGTTGAAACCTCACACAAACTATATTTTAAGTGTTTCAACTGCACATATGTGACAGTAACCATTAACCATCAGGTTACCCTCTTGCTTACTTCTCTCTACCAATAAATACACTTACCGAAATCAATATCAAGCATGGCAGCATTGGCGCCCTCTACCAGCACCTTCTTTCCCGCTCGTATCTCCTTGTGCAGGAAAGAGACAGTGTCCTTCACGAGCGGACGTATCTTGACCGCGTACTCTCGATACCGTTTCAACTCCCCTTCGATATCTGCTTCCAGGGACGGGAACATGCGTTTATAGTTCGCTGCTAGGGTACGGAACCTGAAAAAATAATTATTTAGATTACTTTCTTGAAGAGCTATTTTAGGATAATACAGTTAAGACTAGGCCCGCCTGCATAATGGCTCTAAAACTCATATAGTCATTTTTTTACTGAAAAAAGGAAGTCGCTAATAAGCAATGAATGTTATGGTTGACAATGGTGGCACTTATTATAGAGTGTTACATTGCATTATTAATTTATACATATCTTCCGCGGAAGCTGTCAAAGAGATAAGGAATCATTTCATTTTTTTACTGAATGAAGGAAGTCGCTATTAAGCAATGAATGATATGGTTGACAATGGTCGCACTTATTGTAGAGTGTTACATTGCATTATTAATTTATACATTTCTTCCGCGGAAGCTGTCAAAGAGATAAGGAATAGGTAGTAATCATAGCGAGTCTGGCTCCGCTTTTTAAGCTTCTGCTTTTCATTCTGACGCACCGTGGTTCGAATCTGACCCTACACCAATGACTTGTTTTACAAGTTATGTGTGGATTTGCACTCGCTTAACGGTCAAGGAAATAAACGTAGTGAGGAAACCAACATTTTTGAGGACCACACTATCCGAGGACATGTGTCTGCCGTGAAAGGACCTGGGCGCCCACGCCCAAGAAAACTGCCCTAACGAACTAATTCTGCGGGGGAGTCACGACCCTCAGTCATGAGGAAATACGACTCAAAGAGAGATTGTAACACCTTAATATCTTGTTTCATAGACCAATAGACCATTATTTCAACTCACTTCTCCTCAAAGATGCTGAAGTCTCCGAGCAGGTCCCCTATCCGGACGCCGTTGCGGGTGGCTTTGGAGGAGTAAGTCGGGCCGATGCCTTTCTTGGTCGTGCCCAGCGAGTTCTTGCCCTTCTCGGCTTCTTGGAGACCGTCCACCTGAAATATTCAATTTAAAATGATTAGTTTTTTTTTGAATCTCAGTCCCTAACTCGATCAGTAACATTCAATCACCTCATGCTTGGTGTGAAATGATTCAGGTAACTGCTGCCGGCCCATTTTGATTTTTATTTTTATTCCAAAATTTAATATGTCTTCTCTTGTATCATATGCAGTAATGTCTCCCTTTAAATGAACTTAATGACACTGAAATTTGGATATTTGGATTGGATAAGAATCGCACCGCCAAAAATATTGTATGTAAAGCGCTATAGTAGGTGCCTGTGATCCAGGATTTTTTTACGTGGATTAGGTTTACGTTTGACTACAGCCTGCCTGATGTTAAGCATCGCTGCAGCCTAGGGTGTAACACGTTTACCTAGAAGATACCTATTAACTCTAGATTAGGTATTAGGTATTCCTAGTGTAGGACCTACCGGTACCTAACACAATGCAACCCAAAAACTGTTAAACAATTAAGTTGAGTATGTAGGAACAATTATTTTATATGGACATACGCGAATCACCTAAAGGCTTGCATCAAAAGTTGTAGCCATTCATGTGCTAAGACAGATTACAATAAGCTTTGAAACGCATACTAAACTTAATATTACGATTATCAAGAAAATCATTAACTCTATTTTATCTTACAGGCAGGGCAAAATGTTGAATGTTAACATTTCTTTATGCCAAGTCGGTTCAAACACAGGTATTTCTTGGAAGCCTAACTAGTAACAATAATAACCATTGTTCTGTTCCGTGATAGGCTTGTGTATGTGATAAATCATCGATTCCGATGATCAATAGGATCGTTTGACTATAATGTGACATAGCCAGTACATATAACTCATATTATTATAATCCCTAGATTCTCGAGATTGCATATACTGCGTCAAATAAATCATAAGAAACGATTTGTAACGCTCTATAGCAAACGTTTGACTTTGATTACAGCCTGCCTAATAATTAAGCTCTAATGTAGTCTAGGATGTAACACGTTTGCAAAGAAGATTCCTATTTACTCTGGATTTGGAAAAGTCTTGGATTTGCAATGAAAGTGCCCAACTCTGGTGCCGAGAGTTTATCAAGCCGCCCTAACGGCCTCTGACATGGCTTAACGACTGCCGTACTAGACAAACAATCTTGGTTTTGCACTGTAGCAGCATCAAGCTAATTTAGAAGAATTAATCAGTTTTTATAGACGAGGGAAGATGGTTGGTCACCTTATACGACAAGACGAATTTATGAAAAACATCATTGAAGGAAAATTGGAAGCCCGAAGAGGAAAAAGAAGGCCGAGAAGGTCATACATGGACCAAGTAAAAGAAAAGGTGGGTGTCATGTCGTATAAGGAGGTCAAGGAATTGGCAGAAGATCGGGAAAGATGGCGTATGCTCCACAGACAAGGGCCCTGCCCTTAAATTTGTGATGATGATGATGAATCAAGCTAATCTGCTCCTTCGTTCCTTGCATAAAGAGTGTATTTTGCATACCTGCTGGTGTAGATCGAAGACCAGATGCGCGCGGTCGGAGATGATGAGGCGCTCCTTCCAGTCCTTCATGCCCTTGGCCTCGTTCTTCTTCAGCTCCTCGAACAGCCCCGGCAGGTGGATCACCACGCCGTTTCCTGGAGACAACACAACATACAAGTTACAAAGTTATTCTGTCAAGTGCTAAACCCTATTGGGTATAGCAGGATTAATAAAGCATCTCCAGACTCTTATATTACCTATCTGTGTACAGTGAAGTTTGCCAATTTATTAAACACAAGCATAGGACAAACAAAAGTAAGAAAGATGAAGGATGTAAGGATAAATAGTAAATAGGATTTTACAAAACCTATAAAGATAAAGAATCTTTATTGATAACGTAAAGTTGTAACATAGGTATAGGTACTAATATCATAGAATATGCTACACAAATTACAATATCTCGTCAAATTGAATTTATAACATTTAGTTTTAATAAAATTTTAAAAGTAACAACGTCTATTGTTTTATTAATAACATAATGAAATTTTTTGTTATTAAAATCATGTCAAACATAATTCATAATAGGTATGTAATCATACAATATGTCAAGTTAAATAAATCTAGGCACTGTCACTTTAGCTGTATAGGGGCTAAAATGACAATTTGGCATCACACTCCTTAACTAGTAGTTAATTACTTAATTTCTAAGCAAGTTTAGAATCAATTGCTAGTTGACTGTAGTCATTTTCAAAGTATTCTTTAAAACTGTATAGTGTCTGATCTAACTATAATTGTTTGACGATATTGCAAAATTGCTGATTATTATTCATAGACTGAATGTGTGCGGGGAGTTTATTGAACAGTTTCTCTCCCATTATAGTGGGTAGTTTCTTAGTCATACACAGCCTAGGCACAGTAGGTTCTAACAATACTCTGTTTATCTTGGTTCTATTTGAGTTATAAGTCTTAAGTTTAAACAAATGTGGATTTCTTTTTACAAACTTTACAATCTCTATTATATATATTGCGACACCGACGTCAATATCTTCAACTCTTGTCGTCCGGAATCCTTAGATTAGGTGTGTTTCTAGAACAATCTCCAGTCCAACAATAGCCAGTCTCATCCAGATCGGTCAAGTAGTTGTTGAGATATGGGTAATTAACCAATTACGTACGGACAAAGATAGAAATCGGTATAGTTTATGAAATTGCTACTTGTTTGATTACCAAAATAGGCTAGACTCTGGTTACAAGTAATTTGACGCAAAATTCATTAATGTGCTAAGAAGTAATATAACTTTAAGCTATGTACTTCCCATAATATTTTATTTATTGTTAACAAATTCAAGAAATAATTCAACATTGAATGCTAGCACCACATTTGAAAAAAGTATATCTTTTGCTGTACCAATGACATTGAAATAGAAAATCAA
The DNA here is from genome assembly GCA_927399415.1 of Macaria notata. Taxonomy (NCBI): domain Eukaryota; kingdom Metazoa; phylum Arthropoda; class Insecta; order Lepidoptera; family Geometridae; genus Macaria; species Macaria notata. The sequence goes on from OV656743.1 coordinate 2,921,254, forward strand.
TTTTCTATCGAACAAAAAGCTGTAGCTAGTTATGCTTTGCAGTTAAACTTAGCAACTATTTATATTTCGGCAAACTGAATTTAGCATTAAAATTACGATCTATTTGCTAGTCGAAAAATATACGAAGGTCGTTTTCCTCGGGATTTCATGAACACGAAACCAATTATTTACAAGACAGAGTCATTAAATCACAAAAACGTAACGATTCGTTTCATGGCATCGCATGTCTTTATTCGTAACAGTGCTACGTAATGGTAAGCAAAATGTATATCTATTAGACATTCCAAATGATTATAGTGATATGCTGTTTCTGTTTTGCTGTAACTATAGGTAATGTTTCATGCTCGATCTAAAAAGAATAAGCACGTCGCAGCAATAAGAAAAATTCTGGTTTAATCAAATAAAATAAATATTTCAGGATATATCACACAGCGCCATCTAGCCCCATATTAAGCTTACGCTCGTATCAAAGTTACTAGATAACGGATATAATAAATTTATAGTTACTTATCGTTTGTATATATCGTATAATCACACGTAAAATATATATATATATATACCTACCTACTTCTTCTTCTTATCGAATGAGAGTGGCCAACTCTGGCGTCGAGAGTTGATCAAGCCGCCCTAAGGGCCTCTGACAATATATACATAGAAACGACCAGACTCAACACAAGTAATAACATTATTTTATAATTCATAATTACTTGTGCGGGAATCGAACCACCACCTCTAGATTATAAGAGCCACTACCAACTAAACTAACAAGGTAGTCACTATGCTGACAGGGCAGTCATGATCTATGTTATATTTTGACGCATCTTTGATTCATTAAGCAAATCCAAACAAAAAAATATTTCTTTAATTTTTTGTTAGGATCATTTATGCAGATTGTACGTTGGAAAATGACAAATAAACTTATGTAACAAGAGTTGAATATCATGTAATTAGTAGGTGTCATTAGTGAGGCTGGCTAACGATTACGAGTTTATTGATTAATTTACAGGAATTAACTGTATGATAAGCATGGAACTAATTCCTTTTTAATTACAGCCGATTTAGTTATAACATTGTTTTTGTTTGTTATCTTTTATTTTACAAAACATGACTAATTACGTAATGTTTAATTCACAAAAAAATAATTTACAGGGTTTTATTATAGCTTTAGCTCTGGCAGTCGTTAAGCCAAGTCAGTAGCCCTTAGGGCGGGTTCAAAAATCTGACACCAGAGTTTGCCACGCTCATACAAACTTACTGTTGTAATGATAGCTTTAGAGCATTTCTTACTTCATACAAGTTCATACTCGTATGAAGTTTAGCTGCTCCAAACTAGACATACCTATACCGTCTTATTATAAAACGTGGTTTAAATATTAGTCTAGAACTTTGAATATCAAAAGTCGGTTCTTGTAGTTCAAATATTACATATAAACAATAAAATGACAATTTCAAATTGGAACTTTGATTATCATTGGTAACATTTTGACAGTCTGATTATTATGATAGTACTGACAGTCAAATTTCGAACAACAAAAACGGACTTCGTATTTTCAAAGTTTTGAACTAATAGTTAAACCACGATTTGTAATAAGGCCCATAGATACTATGTACTATGCATATGCACATACGTCACGTGTTTCATCGCCAAAAATACCCATTACCCAATTCTAGGAGTGAAGGTCGTTTCCTAGAGAAATGGTTGACGTAACCGTAGAAAAGTCGCCAAAATGAAATGAGATATGAATGTAAGTTGGCACACGGCTGAAAATATGCAAATTTATCGCCTGCATCTTATGGCCATGTATGTTTAACGTCATTATTGCCTGTTTTTAGGGTTCCGTACCTCAAAAGAAAAAAACGGAACCCTTATAGGATCACTTTGTTGTCCGTCTGTCCGTCCGTCCGTCCGTCTGTCAAGACCCTTTTTCTCAGGAACGCGTAGAGGTATGAAGCTGAAATTATATCAATTACTCAGGTCTACTGTCTCTTGAAGCTGTGAAAAAATCAAACTTCTAAGCCAACGCAATCAAAAGATACAGCCATTTAAGCGCAAATTTTCGACACTTGCAAGGGAATCAAAACCTACAGGGTGCTTCCCGTGAACTCAGAATCTTGAAATTTGGTACGAAGCAACGTCTTATAGCATAGATAAAGGAAAAATAACGAAAACCATAAATTTTTAGTTACATCACAAAATATTTAACCTTGCAGGTTTGTACGGAACCCTCGGTGCGCGAGTCCGACTCGCACTTGGCCGGTTTTTTTCCTATAACATAATATTCGTACGTTCGTCGTTTATCAAGGAAGGCTTTAGGCTATATAACATCACTCTGCAACTACTAGGAGCGAAGAAACGATTTAAAAAGGTGGAAAAAACGGGGAAAATTATTCATCTTTGAGGGCTTCCGTTGCGTGTGCTGCGAAAACGGTTCAAGATATCAAAAAAATAAGAATTAAAGAATTATTCCTCTTGAAATGATCTAACAAAATGTCCGCGACAGTATATGCCTATCTTTTAAGATTAACTCACTAGAACCGTTTTTATGATAATAACTATTTCACGCGGGCGAAGTCGCTGGCACAGCTAGTGTAAAAAAAACACTCGTGTCCACCAGGTTTAACTAATTTCTTGTGCACTTCTTATTTGTGAGATGTTTTACGAAATGCTGAATTAGACTGACTACCAAAAAGTCTATAAATAATTATCCAACACAAGCTTGACATTGTATGAAAACTAATTTCCACTCGACATGTCAAGGAAAACAACACGGAAATATTCACTGCGGAAAGCATGACTCGTAAAAACAGCAATACATTTTGATGGACGTTGAAATTCTTATCTCAATAAATGCGACTTTGTTTTGTAAAGTACAAGTTAGCGGATTTACGACGAAATGTTGGAGATAGTGCATTACTTTTGATGATAAAAGCTCAATCAATAATACTGTGAACCTTGAGATTATCATACAATAAACCTTGATTTCTTAATTCAGTTTATTTTTGCGTAGTTTTTATCAAATCTGAATTGCATCTGGACTGTCAACTCCAGTTACAAAACAATTGAACAGCGCGTTAAATCCGGGTTGATTAACATAAAAAGTGGGGTATCATATGACATTTCTTTTGTAACTCCTAGAAGACTGAAGTCATAGCAGGTTCGTTGTAGCGCCAGTAAGTTGATCACGTCAGTAGTTCGTCTACAAAAGATGAGAAACGTGCTACCTATAAAATACATATTCTACATTTGAAGACCACTGAGTCTATACATACTGTTTTTTTTTCAAACAAAAACATTTATGCTATTAGTTTATTATTGTCACATTAACTTACTTTTATATTTTTAGAGAAGTCTGACCCCGTTATGGGACTGCTTATATGTCTTTTCGCAAGTCTATTAACAAGACCACAGTCTTGCTGATGTAGCCCCATCCCTATTCATCAAACACCGATCCGAAGCGGAAAGATCCCGTTCATGGACCATCACAGTACCGTCACGGTACCGCAACGACCTTGGCATTAAATTGCTAATTCCAATGTCTCCAGCATGCCATGTACAGGGTGATATTTAGGGATTTAATCATGAAGAAATATTATACAAGAAAGAATCACATTCAGTATTGATAGATTTCCATAAAGCATCATGGCGTTTGAAGTAGTGACACGACAAAAGTAATACAAATGGCAGGTAACTACATGACAAGACAATATCTAATTTTGAAAGGCTAAGAACTTGAGTGATGATGAAGTTCAGGCTGAACTTCATCATCACTCAAGTTATAGGTATGGGTGGTTATCTGAAATTTGGTTAACTTCTGACGTAATTTTGAAAGTGGTGTTTTTAGTTGAAAATCACAACAGTTTATAGTTTATGCTGTGGGTATAACATCTACTTTGCTGTATCTAAAAGGGCCAGTCACTTTACTTGTTATTTTTAGAGATATTTACGATTTTTTAAAATCAGATTTCTAGGGACTGACGAGACGCGATAGGGACTGACGCAAAACACGGTTATTATGTCAAATCACATTTTATTGAAAAATCAACTGCAACTACAAATAATCTTATTAATTCACAAATTTATGAACTATAACACAGTATTTATTATGCATATAGCAGTCAAATTGTACTATCAGTTTAATACTTACTAACTAGATATTGTCTTTAAGTAATTAACAAATATTTTAAATAATCAGCCTTCTACACTTCTAAGTAACCAAATTATAATTGAACACAATATTCAGAATGTCATTAGTTATTTTGAGATCACAAAAAAATATTACACTTTCTTCTTTCAAATATTTTAAACTTAAACTAACTAGTGTCACGTATTTATTTTTATCACTATTTGCTTCACTTCTCGTAAACTTGAACGGGGGTTTTAAATTTGTAAAATACTGTATTTCTCTTGACGATTAGATTAGGAACTGGCAGTTTTTCTATAACATCTTCGTAAGGCACGTCGGCGATATCATTATCATTAATTTTAAATTCTCTGCCATCTTCATTGCACACTTTAAGGAATGTTACTGTCAGCTCGCCATCTTCATCATCATATTTTGAGCAAATTGCGGCGTATCGGTATTCTCTTCCCCTCATTATTAACTTAACCAGAACATAATCTCCACTGCCATAGCTCATTTTAGCCTTTTCTTGTGCAATGTGGCTCATACTTGCTAGTGGCATATCATCTTCAGAATCCGTGAAAATATCTGAAACTTGAAGCCGCTGTGTATTGGTCTGGTACGTTATAGTCCCCAAGTTATAATGATCACAACCAACATTATCACAGAAGCAACTTAGTGATTTCAAGGCAAGTTTATTGGGGTTATAAGTATAACCCGAGACTTGATGCACTAAGAGAGTTCCTTTAAACGGTTTCTGCTCTTTCTCATGTTCCTTGATCATTTTGTTAACATTTTCTATGTCAGCATCTTCGATAACAGAGATCTGTATATTTGGACACCGTTCTCGAAGCACAGCTACAAAGTCGTACAAGTTTGTTATGTCACTTCTCTGAGCTATGAGTTGGTCTGCAGTACGTTTGCATGTAGCTCCGATTCCATCTGGTGCCCCTTTTCCATGTCCCGCCTCATGGAAATTCCATGTGAATTTATTAGCCACTGGATAAAAATCCTGGATTCTGCAACCCAAAATATAAAACATTGTTTTATTTCGATATTGGGTTACAGGACCGTCACTCAAAAAATGCAGGTTCAGACAGAACAGACAGAAGAGGCAGGTGCAGAGGTTGCAGCCTGTTCAGACTTATTTTTTGCAATTTCCTCTTTGGACAATGTTTTTTTCTTTCTAGGCGCCATATTCTACAACAAATATAATGGTATTTTGTATAAAGCTATGCATCACACAGTATGACCATCAGTCCCTAGATGTCGCGTCAGGCCCTAGTCACTATTACGACTAGGGCCTGACGGTCTAGGGACTGACGAAACGAAACAAAATCAAATGAAACATATTATTTAAAAACAACATCAAAACCAATAGGCGGTCAAAATAACAAGGCAGACCAAACTCATATTAACAATAAGTAATGAGATAAATTATTAATTAAAATCTTTAAAACGACTTACCTAGGGACTGAGAGTTTGACTGGCACAGCACGTGTTTCTGCAGCAAAGTCGGCGCTCGCACTAATAACAAAATGGCTGCCGCGGCTTGGGTCGTGTTTGCAACTAACTTCACACCGATGCTATCGTACTGAGTGAGTTATGAAATAACCATATGCTTGGATGCCGCGTATTTTTTAATTTCGTAAATGACTAGGGCCTGATATGTTTTATCACTTACACTTTTTGACTTGAAATAATGTGATGAAACATAGTATTATTATAAATTGAATCATTATGACAATGATAGTAATGTAATAGTAAACGAATATAAAGAGAGTTTGATCAAATTATTCATAAAGATTTATAATTACAGTGAAATGAATACTAAATTCTGGAGATCCTTCATGGCTAGGGCCTGATATTTGGAGTAAAAATGTCAATTTTTGGAAATAAAGAATATTATGATATGTATCAAAATGAGTGACCGAACCAAATGGACTTTATAACATCGTTTAGTATTTTCAAATATTGGATATTTTATGAATAATATTGTCAAAATTGATGCTAACACCAAGTTAACCAAATTTCAGATAACCACCCGTATCTACTATGCGCGAGCAGTTCAAAGTTAAACATTAAGTCCTCCCACAAAAAATCACCCTGTTCAAAACCCGACTGGCACAGTACCACCATGGATAGATCACCATCCCCGGGGCTGGCAGTGCCTGGTATAAACGGTACTGGCAAATCGTTACCGCTGAGTTATGGGGAACCAGGCGAAGTTTGACGGCCCATCAAAATGACAATCACGATTTGCAATGTTTGTAAATATTTTTTTACAAATGTTATCAAATCTCCGGCAGTAGTATTAACACCAACATGAGGCAGCTAAATTAATTACAACTACAAATACATAATAATATTAATATACATAATATTATTATATATTATATTATTACTACATAATATATTTTTTACATATCTATGGTAAATTACTTATATTTATGACTAGTAAGTTTTTATAGTTTAAGTAATAAGAACATCATAAAAAAATCTCATATGCTTTACAGGCGGAATGTAGAGCACTTAAATTGTATTCTTTGACATCAATATTTACCCACGTTTGCAATGAATAATTTATATGAAATTAAAAAAAGATTTCAAATGCATAAATTCTGAATAAAATACATATGTCAATTTAGCACTTTATCTCCAAACAATTTCAAGGTTTGCGTGCGCTCCCAACTCCAATATTATATATGTACCTACATACAAATTCACAAAACTATATAAAACTAGGACGCCCGCGGCTTCGCTCGCATTATTTTAGGACAAAAAGTATAGCCTATGACACTCCTAAGACCTCATACTACCTGCCTACATACCAAAAACCATGATGATCCGTTCAGCCGTTTTTGCGTGATAAGCGTTTAAATAAACAGACAAACAGATTAACAGGGACACAGATAAACAGAAAAAAAATCTAGAAATTTTTGAAACGTATTCTGCTCAATTTCAAAGCCATCAATCAATTCGAAGGATCTCCAAACATTTTTCTAAATATCTTCAATGTTCAGACTTTCGGCCCTCTTCAGCTTTATTATATGTATAGATCTAGATGTATACTTTAGGCATCTTTATCATTGTATAAATTGAGGTATAAAGTACATATAATATTATAGGCAGTACACGCAGCCGCAATTTGGCATGGTTTCAAGGATAGATATCATTATGTTATCGGTCAATAATCACCCTTTATTTACATTAACTGTTATCTATATTTTAGCCTTGTTAGAAGATTTAAAGAAAGTGAAGGTTTCGCTTTAGAATGTTTGTTTGGTGATGGTACAACGCTCGGCTCACCAAGATGGTATGAACTTCATTTTTTGTGACTCGTTGCAATAGTGTGGATGCTGTTAGAAGTTTTATGTAGAGTTTATTAAATGATAATAGTTTATAAATCTAGCTAAGAAAATGAGTCTGCTGTCTTTGGATATTATTGATTTAAACATATACGATGTATATTATTTTTCTATGAAAGTACTGTTCATAATTTTTTGGCTGGTTTGTTTTTGCTCAAATTCAAAAGAATTAACAGTATAAATAAACCAAATAGTTTTAACAAGCAATTCATGCCCTAAAGGAATAATAATCAGATTATTTATAAAAACAATCCAAAATATTTACATATATTCTTGAAATTTGGCACATGAAAAATAGCGACAAGGTACATTTTTTGTGAGCCTCACCCACATAACGATAGGTACTTAACTATAACACATAGAAACAACATCAACTAAACACTATTTTTGCATATGATAAAGTTGCACAAGATCGAGTGGGTTCAACACTTAAATACCTCTAATAATGTATCTAACAAAACGGTCATCACACGAATGACTAATATGAAGGACACACGCGTGACTCTGTGGCCTTATGAGATACATCGATATATAAGTATACTGCTTATCACGTGTACACAATCATAACATTGAATGCGCGATTTATGGTTAGGTTAGATAGAACACACAGAGCGAAAGACTCGGTAGTTTAGACAGGTGGTGCTGGAAGGTGTAAGTGATCTTTACTTATTTTCATTTTAGACAGACAAACAAGCGACCTTTTTAAAGCGTCAATGAAGTCGGTAAATGAAAATGACGGATTTTATAAGGTCATAAAATACCCACACCAGCTATTCTTTGGTCGAAAGTGGAGTTAGCCTGTACTGAAATGGCTCGAAAGAAGCTGAGGCAAAACGGAAATGAAACGGTACTCATGGCTAAAATCTTAACGACAATATACGTTATATGTAATATAAAAATATAACATATAACAGACAATGTTATATGTTTGAAGGTGATAGCTAACCAGACAAAGATGCATAGACTTTTGCCACCCCTAAACCGCTTATATGATAAGAATAATTAAGATACAAGTGGCGCCGTAACATTTCACCACTAAAAAAACATATCACCGGGTTACGGGTCATTGTACGCGCCGCGCCGGCTTATCGTAAAGGTCGTGTGTTTGGATTCTCGTGCCGGGTCAAAAAATGTGTGCCAGAAACTACCAAGCACGCACTAAAACTGTCCAAATATTTTCTTAATCAATCAAGTACCTATTACTTTAATATATTCGATTGGTTCGTCACTTACCGGTCTTATGTAAAGAACAGACCAGAAGACAGCCTCAGACCATCTGAGTTGAGGCCGGGTTGTGACATAAAGTCTATTTTATTTATATTTGTAACTATTTAAATAAATATTGATTTTTCTGAGTTTCGTGTTACTAAATCACTTTTAAATAAATATGTAAAGACGAAGACAAAAAGAAAATATATGTCAAATCTGGAATAAGCCCACCCACAAGTTCACAGAATGTATGTTGAAACTCCGACACAGTTTTCTATAAGAATTACTTCAACACAAGGTATTTCCTGGCAACAGTGGCAGTTCATTTATATTGATAAGTGATATTAATTGCCGTTTACAATCGCAATGCAGTACATGCAGTAGATTTCTATTGGCTATCTAAAGTATCTATTAGAGCAAAATTGTATATTTGTTTCAAAGGAAAGGCTCAAGCTTGACTACAACTAGTTTGAGACTGATACCCACTTGCACAATAATGCTTAAACGCATTTAGCGACAAATTGACGAATAATAATTAATGGCATTGTTAAGTGATTGTAAGATATTTGAGTATGAAATAATTAATGTAATTGGTTGCGACCGTTTTAATTACTTATTATTAAATAAATAAATTTTATATTAGAAAAATCAAGAATTGACTTCAAGTCTACTGTCACTAAAAAAAGAATAAATATATACCTACTTACGTATTTTTTTTCATTTTTGTAACTTCCATATGCAGAATAGTTAATAAAGAATGAATTAAATTATTGAAACTTACAATCCTATGTATACTTATTGAAATCCGTAATATTTATTGTCCATGCCTGTTGCAACAATACCAAACCAATAAAGTCAGACTTGATAACCACCTTATTTTCAAATCGGTTAAAAATATGTGTAAAAGTTGTAGTGCAAGCATAATAATATTCACATTGTGTTTAGAGATCGTTTTACGAAAGAAGTCCCACAGAAAGTTTGATAACAATGTTTTACGTTTAAAAGTTTTTACTGTTGCACACTATTAGCGCCTGGAAAGTAAATTTTAAGAACCTTATACTATAATCATACTTTATTAACACATAAAATCTAAATTAGACAAATATGTATGTATTTAATTATGCTTACCAATAACAGACTTGCATTTCTGGTTGATGATGCCACTGGGCAGCAAATGGAAGTCAAACTCTTGCCCGTTGACCACTACGGTGTGCCCAGCGTTGTTGCCACCCTGGAAATAAGATGGGCAACTATAACTTACTACAAGTGGATGTGGCTTCGCTCGCATTATTTCAGTATAAAATTGCCTAGCCTATGATACTCCTAAGACATCATACTACCTTTTGTCTAAAAATCGTGATGATCCGTTCAGACGTTCTTAAAATTATAAAAACTGCTAAAGCATTTTTTACTATCGATTTAAAGTATACCTACGCAACCTTTTTTTTAATATCTATGTTCAGATTTTTGACCCTCTTCAGCTTTATCACATGTATAGGTATATATATATGTATATATATATATATATATATATATATATATAACTTCAAAAGAACCCTGGTCTATATATATATATATATAGACCAGGGTTCTTTTGAAGTTGATGAAGACATACATATGTAGATAGTTGTAGGACAATACATATATGTTATTGTATTAAGTTGGTATGGACTGACAGGATCTAACTATAACTGGTTTAACTTTATGAATCACATAAAACATACAAGACATGAATGAAATAAAATTTGCTTCGTGTGACATGGTAACCAATTGTCTGCCTGATTGTTATGTATGAAAATAATCTAACTGTTGACAATAAAAAATAAACAACTTATGCATCAATAATAAGATCGTAATAGAAAAATACCAAGTGCTAAGATCGTGACCATTGCAAACAGGCCTTGAAGTTTTCTCTGAGAGTGTATTGTGGCAATATTGACAAGTAATTGTTGTTTGGCATAAAGTAGGGCATTGTTTCGACATTTTACGAGCTCATAGAAAATAGAAATGTCAAGATCGCAATTTCATTTCAATAGCTTGGTTCAGAACTATTTCGTTTGCAACAAAAATAACAGATCAAAAATACCAATGTTCTACTAATTCACTCACAAATACTTAGATACACTAATATAGTAACAAAGAAGTATGTAAGTTCTGTCTAGAACTAGATTAAATAAAAAAAATATAAGAAATACAAACATAAATTAATTATACATGAATTAACAAAAGTAAAGTCCATTGGCTTCACACACACTATGAAATAAACTCAGACTATTTTAAAAATAAATTATGACATGCACAGCTCTAAAAGACTCAAAATTAGCTTAATTGGTAGTTGTTGTTTGCAAGTGTCCACTTTGTAGTAATAATCAGTATAAACCAGATACACACAGCACAAACTAGGTAATTTGTGAACTATTAAACTGACATGTCTATGTTTTCACTAGATATGTTATCTGCCTTATTTATTATTATCATGTGTATGGAAACAGTGTCATATGGCTACAGATTATTGTATGTTTAGGGAAGTGAGCACTTGGTGATAGTGACAATTGTTATGTATATCTATATACTTTGAAAAATGAAACATATATATATGTTTCATTTTATTTACACCTATAGACACATACCTAATAACTAATTAAGTATACTTATACTTAAAATTGTAATTTTATCCATTTGGAGTCTGTTTTGTACTACCAAATTTTGTCTGGGTACAAACCCTAGTTTTGTCATGTAAAGGTTTATTTATTTCTGGTATACAATAAAGATATATTGATTGATTGATTAATGGTCAAAGGGGAACAAATCTGTCTATAACATGCTTAGTTAAGTAACTTAAAACTGTATTTTATTATTTACTGATCAACAATAGTTAGTTAAGTAAATATTTTTATGTACCTAGAGATTTTTTAAGACATATCCAAACAGATAAACAATAAGTTATCTATCATAACATACCTATATCATTTGAAAATCAAAGCAAGATATTTTTTAATTATATGTGATGATATTATAATACTTATAGCATCTAACATAGACCTACATTACATATGCATGCACATAACTGAAGAGCATTTAGAAGTTTTTTATTTATAGATATTATCAGTGCTTGTATGAAAACTGCAGAAATTTATCAATGCTACATATCATGACATCACTGATGAGGATTTAAGTATTCAGATAAGATTTGAGTATGTAATTGTGTGATCCATCTACTTTTAGAACTGATAAAATAAACTTAATTATGACAATATAGCTAGTTGCAAGTTTTTTTAAAATTTAGAAATCTTGAAGATGGTTCTAAAAAGAAACTTAATTATGACACTGTAGCTTGTTACAAGAAGATTTTTTTAATTTAGAAATTTTGTATATGCTGCAATATTTCTAGCTAGCTAGGGACTCTTTTATTACTTGAATTTATATAGTATTGAAACCCAAGTTCTCCTGGCATGCATTGCAAGATTGAGTTAATCCATAAGAAACCACTTCACAAAATAATATTATCAATATTAGGTATATTTTGGCTATGTAAATTGTGTAAAATGTGTGACTTCCCCGGCACACACTGCTCCGCACAACTGGTTGTGTCGAAGGGAATGAAAAGTTTACTATTGTCTTCCCCGAGGCACAACCAATATGCACAACTGTTTGTATTCATGTATTATAGTCATATTTGTTATTAAAAATATGTAAATAATACAGGGTTACTGGTTAAGTCGACCTTTTCCTGTTAATGGTGTGTAGTTTACATTGTTTTCGACCGATTTGTCTATGAAACACCCTAGTCTAACTGTTCTTGAGATATGTTCAAAAGGTAGTGTACCCAAAATGCTGGCTGCATTGCCCCGTTGAATAGCTAGACTACTACTCAAAATAATTACAAAAATCATTAATATTTACATAGGTATTTCCATGCCTAGCTCTCCCTCACATTCCAAAGTATTTATAAACAACAGAATTAATTTTAGCCAGACCCCTGGCTAAATAAAAATGATGAGATTAAAAATGTAATCATGAGTGTGACCGTGACAAAAAATGGCCCAGACCTTGGCAAGAATCCACAATTAGCGGACACACAAGGTGTATTTATGCTCAATACATACACACAGCAGAGCTACTGTCACTCAATACTCAGCCTTATGAAGGCGGTCACATGACTCTTACTCATACTCTTTATAGACATTAGGAAATTGTTGAATTAATGAAATATAAACGTTATGCAACAGTATTATGAGGTCCTCGCAATTTTTGCGCAATACTGTACTCCGTAGATACTCCGCCGACGCTTGGCACAATGATCGTAATCACAAATACGTACAAAAACATTGTCTTCAATTCACATGTTTTCAAACAAAAGTTGGCGTCGAGCCAACAGCGAAAGGTTATAGCAAAATCTGTTTTCCTTCTACGTAATAATGAAATAATACGTGGAAAATGATCGAGTAATACTCAAAACCATGCTAATTTCTAACCTCAAATTAAATAAGTGAAAAATGTAAACAAATTACTACGCGACGGCATTAATTTTAATGTATAATATTTACGTGATGTTCAGTTAAATATAAAAATTACGATAAACAATTGGTATAAACAATAAATAACAGACCTGGCATCGGCAGACGATGTCGGAATGAACAGCCAGAAGATCTACCACTTTTCCTTTGCCTTCATCGCCCCACTGAGCACCCAAAACAACGGTAACTTTATTAGTTTCCATTCTATATTTTTTGCATGGACCGGCTGAACAGTCCCCGTTCACAGTTTGCTTCGAATTCGCCGTCGAAGCCATTATTTATTCCACACTTAAGATTTTTATGCGAAAAGAAAACCGAAAAACATGCGCGTTGCGCGCGCCGGATATGTTCGGTTCGCAGATGCGCGGAAGAAAAAGAGTTTCCAGCTGCCACACTCAACAAGGAAAACTACCCTAGGGGAAATTAAAAATATTCCCGATTTCAATGTTGTTTGTTTTGTTTTGTATTCAGTAAACACTGACATTCATACAGTTACTGCAAAACTTGAACTTAATCCAATAGACAGTTAGGACATGTAAGTTAAGTACCCTGTAAGTAAATTAGGTGTAGCTATGTTGATTTAGTGAAACGTGAACGTGACTTGGTACGACAGCCATACCAGAGGACCTGAGGACCCAAGAAATAGTCTCCCTTATACAAAGAAGAAAATGAAAAATATTTTATTACCAGATAATCTTAACTACTTATAGTCCGGTCAAATTAGCACCAAAAATAGGGATAAGGTTACATTAATTCGCACCTGGCTGAAAATTGGCATGAATGAGGGAGTTGGGATACACAATTTGTCAAAAATCCCCATCAATCCGAAGTGTGGAAAAAAAAATTCAAGGTCAAAGGTTACAAAAATTGGTTTATTGAGTTTTGCAGCTAAACGGTAAGTTTTATAACAAAAGTAGTTGAGAAAAAATTACTCATCAAGCAATTATCTATAAAAATTGTTCAAACACTTTTTTTCCTAAGAATCACCATTTCGGAGATACAGCGATGCAAAATGTTGAAAAAGTTGTATTCTTCATAATATGCACACGTTTCCGCGCCACCCGTGACTGCCCGTGAGGTAGTGTACATGGCGCGTTTTTTACGTGGTTTCTTCGGTAGGCCTATTCCACGATCTTTTGTGCTTCTGTTGAGTTAAAAAGTTATTGTTTTAAATTGAAAATGGTACTATTGTAAATAACAAGAGGTGTAAGTAATGCGTAAATTGAGAAAATTATTCGTCTGATCGATACTCTATTAATGGAGCATAATCCATACTGTCTTGCTCTTCTTCTCCTTCTTCTTCCTGCTGGGTACAAAGAGCGATGCATCAGATGTCTCCTCGCCCATATCGTAAGAAAAGAATCCGCTTCTACTGGCGATTCAACATTGGAGCACGATTGGCCTCGACAACTCATACATGCTAAAAAACAAAATAAACCAACTTTTTTACAGCCGCATTTAGTATTACAACTCTTTAAGCAATTTCAAAAAATTGAATTGAGGAGCTTTTGGTGCAGGAGGGAGTAAAGTTTGAACTGATTCCAATATATTGTCAATTAACTTCCAACCCCAGTCTTCAGGGCCTAGTTCATTTCCAAGCCATACTTAAACTTGATAATATACCTACCTGAAACATAATTGATGATCAGAAGCAGAGGTTGGAGGAAGACAAGCTGATTGTACTTGTTTCTTTTTATACGTATTTTTTGCAAAAGATAAAATCGAAACTTATCTAAGCACGTACTTTTTTTTGGAGCTCCGTAAATTTAAAGAAGAAAGCGAATTACGTTGATGATTACAGCTTGTGGACTAAAGGTACTTTCTTTGAAAACGTCAGCAATCAACGTATATTACGGTAATTAACATGCATACAAGTATTATGAAGAATACAACTTTTTCAACATTTTGCATCGCTGTATATCCGAAATGGTGATTCTTAGGAAAAAAAAGTGTGTGAACAATTTTTATAGATAGGTAATTGCCTGATGAGTAATTTTTTCTCACCTACTTTTATTATAAAACTTACCGTTTAGCTGCAAAACTCAATAAACCAATTTTTGTAACCTTTGACCTTGAATATTTTTTTTCCACACTTCGGATTGATGGGGATTTTTGACAAATTGTGTATGATAGGGCTCAACACAAATTGTGTATGATTCATGCCAATTTTCAGCCAGGTGCGAATTAATGTAACCTTGAATGTCTATTTTGACCGGACTATTAAGTAAATAATACTTATATAAATAGGTATATAATATTTACAATTTCAGATAACTAGGCACAAGCCTGTACCAGGTATCCCTTTGATTTGATTAATGAAGAGTAATTATTATCCCTCTTATGACCGTGTGAGAAGTGAGCTCCGGAGCCGTGCATACGATACTCGCCCTTGTTTACAGTTACACCTAAATACGGCGTGTTGATATGTGTTGGGCCGGATTCGAACCAGGGTGCGTCTGGATGAAAAGCAGACACTGGGACCGCTTTGCCGATATCTATGTCAACGGAAATGAAATTCAGCCAAATGTTATTTTTAAAGTAGTGTATACGCTAGAATAGTAATATGATCTTAGTTCGAATATAAAATCGGTAAACTTTGTTACAATGGTATTACTAGAATTTATTAATGAATTGACGTTGACATTGACATAGTAGACGATGATGTAGTTCTACAAGTACGATTCGATTAAAACAAACCAATGTTCGAATACACCTTGAACTGATGATGTTCTGTAATTTCAATGATAACTTAGTAATTTAAAGAATGACAATGTGTAATTAATAGTAAGTAATATGTTTGCTATTCTATTTTATATTTTAATTATTTGTAGAGCTCGATTTTTGGTTACGTCTCTATTGCTGCCACTGTCATAATAATGATATGTCAAAAGCAGCCATTCTATGCCATTCAGCCAATAACGCGTTAGCGTTCTGAGCCAATCGCGCGTAAGCCAATCCCGGTTGATTTTGTTGGGCGATTTGTGTGGGAAGTAGGTAGACTTTATTTTCAAATTGTTTTGTTGCTTTTATTGAGCGGACGCCCGGTATTTCACTAAATATTAAAATGAAGAATATACTTCTATAATATTAGCTGAACTCTCATCTCTGCAGTGTTTTGTGTAATTCCCGTAAAAGGTAGGCGAAGAATACAAGATGAGATCGCACTTGCACTTGCTGTTGTATTATTTGTGCACAATCGTGATAAGCGGTGATAAGGAGGCCGAAGAAGAGGGGAACAGGAAGCGGATAATTGACCAGTTGACCAGGACCCGGACTGTGATTTTGGATGACTACCACTTGGTCACAAGACAAATAGCCACAGATGTATATATGTACAGAAGCTATCGCACAGTGTCTGTTGTGTTTTACCCTATCATGAGAGACGTCACAAATGCCCGCTTCACTTTCCAGTCTGAAGAACTCCATTTGAATAATATTGGTGGGTACACTATGTAGAAGTTGGAGTAATGCACTTAGAAAAAAAACATGCTTATCTCAGATAGCTTAACTAAAAAAATCTGAACACAGAATCACTAAGTTGTACCTAGGTACATTTTTTTTCGAGCACATCTCTGTTTTTCCTGCAGTAATATACATATTGAAGTCACACTCAAAATCTGTTAAAATAAGTTCCTCTTTGGTCCACTGTTGTTAGTTAATAACTAATTTGATTGCTACCTGATTAATTTAATGACAAAAATATCATACAAATGTCATTTATTACATACTTATGTATGTAGGTACATATATACTTAAACTACTTAGATAATATTATTTGCATGCACATACAAATAAATTTGCTTGAGTAACAAAACAGTTTAGTGTGAATTAACAAAATAATTGCATGTATGAAAATACAAGCTAAGTTGAGTGTATTTATTAGTATTATCTGAAAGAACAAGGATAGTTGATTTTATCTTAGGGACACCACTTGCTTGTTTTAATTTAATTGATAATTTTGAAAAATTACTTTAAATACTGATGTACCTGTCTGAGGATTTCTGTAGTCCCATATACAAATTTTGGATGTCCACTATTGTCCACATACAAGAGCGAAAATTAAAAAAAAATACTTGAATTCCAATTTAATAGAATTGCAATTCTTCGGTTTATAGTTTTGACAGTATTTAATAATTTATTTATATAATTTAAGACAAATTTCTATGGGTTACATGCCTGATGATTATGTTATTATTAAATAGGTACTTATCAAACTTGACATGTAGTATCATGGTTTTTTTAATATTTAAAATTCCTTGTTGACAATTTTTAATCAACCTTTAGTAAATCCATTGAATTAGCTTTTGCCTTTAACATTTTCTGTTATTATGAGTAATGCCCAGGGTTGGTCTCAAGGTCAATCCATATACATTCCTACCTATATTTATATATACTTACCCTTGTTTAGTTTTATTTACAAAGTGGTTTGAAACACCGACATGACCTTGTGCTCTTTTGAAAACATGGTAAAAGTCTGGATAATGTTCTCTAAATAATCAAAACATTTGCTATTTTGGAACTCCTTGGTGAAAGTAATATGTTCTGCTGAAGTGGTATTTCAGAGTCAATTTTTACTGGTATTGATGATTATAGAAAGATAATTAAACTTGGGTAAAGAAATAAAATTAGATAAGTTATAAAAACTATAAAATATTTTGTCAATTACTAAATTGGGCAGAAACTTAGAGTATATTATTAATATATTATTTTGATTTGTTTTATTTAACTGTGTATTATTTAATTAAAAGCCTTAATCGACATTATTTAGAATTATTACATCTATTGACTTTGGTGTAGTAAAGACCTCACTGAGTATATTTTCAAAATCATTGCTCACACTAAAATATACGTAAATATATTAAAAAAATATTACATGTCATATCACAGACTCATTATATATTTTAGTGAGATTAAGTATTAATAAATATATCAACCAATTTTGACCTGATAAAATTTTATCTGAACTTTTACTGAAAACCGATAGTAAATTAAGATAACATGCATGTGTAGGTGTTGATATGTATTTTATCTTAATTTACCATGTTTAGATTGTTTGGGTATGGGTATTGACTGATTGGCATCCTAAATTTAAGTATTGCTGATAAACTGTTGGGGTTTATTCCTCAATACATATTGCAACATGTTTTAAAACCTAAACTACTATGAGATCACATCATATTAGTAAATATAAATAAATAAATCAAGTTTTTTACCACAAAATCCTGAAAGGTAGTTTGATAAAATATAAAAACTACAGTACTGTTACATTTTATATAAACTACATAATTAAACATTTTAACAATGAAAATACATTTTCCTTATTTTACCAGCAGAACTACAACACAGAATTTTCTTTCTAATTTTTGTCAGCAAAGACACTGTTTACTTAAAAAAAAACAGAAAACAAAAGCATTTATTCCCCACACACCTAATTCAAACATGTCTTTCTCCATTTCCAGGCTCCTGCGACCCTCAAGAAGTGATAATCAACATCAAGCATGGTTCCTACCCAGCCGTCAACCCAGATGGCTATGACTTTCCTAAAAAGTTCATAGATCCAAGTCTGAGAGAACCTATCCATACATTAGAGTTGCTCTCGGACGGGAAAAATACCAGTTACTCCATACAAAACCCAAAACCTGGTAACTGGTATGCCCTGGTGTATATTAAATGGGAGGATCCGAGGACGCAAAAAGTGGAGCAACAAGGTATGCATAAATAGATATTAAGTACATAAATTCTACAAAAAAGGGTTTACATGAGCCAGATTTTGTAATAAAAATCTAGCAATTTTTATTTTATATGGGCAAGCCTATGCATTTGACCACCACCTAAAGCAACACTGTGGCCTAAGTTAAAGTGTGTTTGTTTTGTAATTGACTGGCCTGTTAGCTTAGTTGGTAGTGGCTCTGCCTTCTAATCTAGACGTCACGGGTTCGCTTCCGGCATGAAACAAGTCATTATGTACTTTAAAATTTTATAATTACTTTTGTTGAGTCTTGTCGTTTGTATGTATAATAAGTATGTATTTACAAAAAAAAGTGTATAAGTATTATATCCGTTATCTAGTACCTACGACACAAGCGTTTGCTTAGTGTGTGGCTAGATGCCGCTGTGTGCAATGTCCCGGAATATTTATTTATTTGGAATGGAATTAGCTCTCAAAGGCTGCAGAAATACACTGCTATGTTTGGCAACAGTTTTTACATTTGAGGGTAGTAAGCTAACTAGAATAACTTTATAGCAAAAGTGAAGACTAAGCAGTTTCACCTTATGTATAAGTAGGTAACAATCTTTAGTTTTTTTTAATCTTATATGTATCTTGACACATTTTAATTCAACAAAGTCGTTTCAGTTTGTCATCATCCAACATTTAGGAGTAAAGTGCTATTAATTAAGACCCTATTGTTAGGAATGCAATTAAACACGGCAATTAGAACCAATTCTAAAGTCATCTTCGCCTACACTATCTGCGACTCTGATAAGAAGTGATAGATACCTTAGGTTTACCTAACCTATTTTAAACTGCCTCGTCATTTTAATCATACGAAATTTAATTCGATAGCATTAGATAGTTATATTATTCGATGGATGGTGGATCTGTCTATCAAATATATAAAATTACTTCATATAATATTACTTTAGAAGCGTGGGAACAAACCACCCAGCTTACTATAAACTTTGTTGAATAGAATAGTTGCTAAGCCATGTTTGAGGCCCTTGGAGTGGTTAGAAAACTCGGTTTTAGAGTTAGCCACTCTTATATGAATTAAGCTTACCTACTTTTTATAAAATAAAACGAATTACGCCAGCAGGGGAGTCCTCAGTCATGAGGAAATACGGCTCAAGATGAGGAGGACTTTGATCACCCATCCGAATACATGCCGGTTCGACAGTTGTTTACCATTTGTAATCGGATAGAGAGAAGGAGCTGGTTTCCGAGACACGGATAATTTTCTAGTTCGGAAGCCAGAAACTTCCAAATTTCTTGTGACATATATTTTTGTTAATAAAAAATTGATTTTTAGACTGTTAGCTTAGTTAGTAGTGGCTCTGCCTTCTAATCTAGGGGTCGTGGGTTCCTGCGTGACACAAGTATTTACGAATTTTAAAATTTATAAATATGTAGGTACTTGTGTTGAGTCTGGTCGTTTCTATGTATAATAATTATATATTTACGAAAGAAAAATGTAGATTATATCCGTTATTTAGTACCCACGACACAAGCGTTTGCATAGTGTGGGGCTAGATGACGATGTTCAAAAAAAAAATCAAAATTATTTATTCATAAAAATGCACACATACAAAATATCACTAAAGCACCGTACTAGACGCCGGTGCGTCTGTGTCACGGAGATGTGTGCAATGTCCGTGAATATTTATTTATTTATTGATTGATTGGTACCTCTGCTAGCTGAACTAGGGACACTTGGATTCAATAAAAAAGCACCATTTTCCAGTAATTCCTCCTCCCATTCTCGCCGAGTTCGTGCCAAGTGTCAATATAAAGTGATTGTCGTGTCGAGATGCGATCTCGACGGGCCGCGACCTTATTGTCCGCCCCCGGCTTCCTGTCGCATTATGTGATGCATTATCTAATCTACCATCGCTGGGTAGGGCTGTGTCAGAATGAAGCGACGATAACTGCTTTTGTGCGAATGTTAAAGGCAATAAATGTACTAATAGAGAATCGGTTTCTTCTTAGCAAGCGCGGATTGTAGACTGCAACGATGTTCTACATCAGGCCAACCAGCCTATCTTGCATAGAAAACTCCATTTTATGTTACTAACTAATAGGTTTTTATTTTTGTTTGTTTGTTTAGGTAGGTAAGTATATCTCAAACGCGAGTCCAAGAACATGCTGAAAACCAGCAATGATCGGTATCTCATTCTTTGTTATGGCGCATGAAATGTTGTAAAAATGCCCTCTATATTTCAGTTCCGAATCTATCCATTTATTCAGCAAATCATGAACTCAAATTAAATATTGTTAAATTAAGTTTTGTTTACATGAGATAGGCTCACGCTCGACTACCCAATGTACAACTTGCCTGATGTTAAGCAATGTTGTAATCTACGATCTTGCGCGCTTACCTACCTAGAAGAAACTGGTTTACTTGAAGACCAACAAATTAGAGTTCAAGGGTAGGTAATAGAGATTCAAGAGTTTTGGAACCTCAATAAAAAAAAAAATTACAACCCTAGACCTGGCAACAAAAATGCTGGATATGACTCTATGCACCGCAAGGGGCTTCATTTAAATGTACTTTATGTCATTTCCTATTTATTTGCAGCATTTTAAACTTAGGTATATCTGGTTACTTGATACGGTGCTATTATCTAATCTATGTCTATTGTAGCTGGTGACCAGTAAATATCAGTTTTGTTTCATGTGCTATTATATACATCGTTGTAGTCGGTTTACAACTTATTTAAAGTAAAGTAAAAGTAAAAATATGTTTATTTGCCATTTGAAAACTTAACCTACATATTACAATATTTATATTTTGTTTAACTTACAATACAATAATAGTGTTAACTGTAGACCCCAAACTAGGCGTTAGCCTGTATCTTGGTGGTCCAATTATAAAAGATCCTGTTTTCCAGAAAGAAGTTGACGCTAGTAAATGAATAATTTCAATACTATCTAGAGATGTATAAAACAATAATAATCACGGCCATGTACATAGTTTAGTTACAGAAATGTTCATCCATAGTTTATAAAAAATCTTTTTAAATAAGATATCTGTAGTAAAACTTTGTCAAAAAGTTTATTACAATATTTATGATCACAAAAATTACATTTTGAAAATTGAAAATTGAAATCAGTTGATTGATGTTTACCGCATGAAGATGCTGCTTAAGCTTAGGTAGATTTATTATTAGGTACTATAGGTATGTTAAGCACTTTGGCCGGGTAAGATTGTGTGTTTGTGTGTGTGAGTGTGTATATGAGTGTGTGTGTGAGTGTGTGTGTGTGAGTGTGTGTATTTTATATTGATGGGCTTCTGCCGTCAGACAATGAAGCTGTGGTGTCATCCCATCACCTTCTAAGTGTGCAGTGAGAAGTAAGTAATGGTTATGATATAATGGTATCGCTTAAGGCTTCAGGCAATCAAAAGAGATCTTCCACCTGTATGTTCTCTCTGCCTGCTTGGTTGTATACTTTGACTAATTCTTCAACTTCCTGATATGACTTTGTTTGTAGCCAGTGTTTTATTTTACCACGCGCTTTCCTGTGTGTAATCTGTCTTACATCACAGCTATTTAGCACAACTTTTAGCACAAAAAGATGAATATATGGCGGCAGGCGTGAGGCGAAAACTGTTCGGACTTCAGGTAATTGGACCTGTGCAGAGGTCTTATCTGTGTTTTCATTTTGGCCTTTATGTTGAGTTTGGCTCACCGCCTTCATTACAAACAATTGTCGCACTGTCAAAACTTTGGCATCAAGATAAAGTTGTGAGGTTGAATAACGGCGCGGTTTTCCTAGTAGAACTTTTATGACAGCTCTTTGAGCTCGTTCTAAGGAAATCATGAATGATTTTGCTGCACCCCCCCAGGCATTTATGCAGTATTGAAGTAAGGACTGACACAGTGCCGTATATACTAGTCTTTTAACTGCTATGTTCGTTACGGGTCTAAGCGTCTTCATCAGGTATATCTGTTTCCGGACTTTCTTGACTAGACTTGCAATGTGGGATTGGAATGTGAGTTTTTCATCTATTTCAACACCTAGGTATTTTATTGATGACACTCTCTTAATGTTTTGACATGGACAATTTCGCAGAAGAGGAAAGGAGATAACGGGGCATCCCTTTGTGTGAATTTTGATTGACTCCATATTAGGAACTGTGGCATTGGTTATGTGAAAGCCAATGAAACTAGTCTTTTTAATATTCAGGGTTAGAAGATTCATGTCGAGCCACTCAGAAATCCGTGACATTCCTCTTTCTGCAGCAGACTTTACAGCCGACCAGCTGCTAGCGTGGAACAAGGCTAGGGCATCGTCTGCATAACAGATTAGCCTAGAATTAGGGAGCTTAATCCTTAGGATACCGTCCATGTAGATGGTAAAAAGAGTAGGCGAAAGGATGCTCCCCTGTGGTAGTCCGAAAGAAATTGTTTGTTCTTGGCTGATTATGTCTCCAATTTTCAAATGTTGTCTTCTGTTGGTCAGGTAGCTTGAGAACCACTCGAGAGCTATTCCGCGCACCCCATAATTTTCTAGCTTCCTTAACAGCATAATTGTTGAGACCGTATTGAAGGCTTTGGCGAGATCTAGGAACACTCCAACGCATCTCTCTCCATTGTCCAGGTCTTTTGCTAAAGTAGAAGTGAGCAGATCTACCGCATACTCTGTGCATTTCCCTCGTCTAAAGCCGAATTGCTGGTCTGACAGTAACTGCTGTTCTTCTAGAAAACGCACAAGCCGGTTATTTATTATTTTTTCCAGGATTTTGGAGAGAACTAAGTAGAAAGATTACGTAGAAATACTTATCTATCGAAATAGGTACCTAACTTTTATGTCGTTTAATCATAAGATTGAATTGTACAGATATTTTTAAGAGAAATTTTATAGGGTTTTTTGAAGTGACATAAGGTAGCTTTTATTCTGGAATAACGCGGGCAGAGCAAACAATTACTAAAAATAGGTACTTGCATACAGATTATTATCATCTTATTAAAATATGTTTATAAACAATTTCTCCTCCTATTTCCAGGTCTAGTCGCCGACTGCCAAACGATCTTATACACCGACCTGCAAGTGCAAAGAAACGAGGACATAGAACTGATAGACTGCTACAGCGCACTCCTGGTCTACTATGAAGAAATACCTGCCTACTACAAATGCATGTCCGCAGACAATACTCAACCAATCAGCATAGCTCTCACAGTCATCAACGCCTCTTCTATACACACAGAAGTTCTATTCCAAGTACAATCGCTGTCAGTACCCACAGAGAAAGAACATTTAGTACAATGCGCGTTCGATCCACAGGATAATACAGTTCAGTACATCAGCTTCACCCCGCACCCAAATGCCTGGCACTATATTTACATAGATCATGTAAAAGGCAACGCGTCAAGGTACGCAGACTGCGAATCGTATCTAAGAACGGATGATGATGATGATAGTATAAGCAATCACACGTTATTAGATCTCATGAGAGATGACAAAGGCCGCTTCTTTACGTTCGACTACGGTCTCCCGACTACCGATTTGCAAGACGCAACGTCACTAGTCAATATATCGTCGGGAGAAATCAAAACTCTACGATTTAAAGTGAATCAGTTCCTTGATATTGGAGGAAGTCTGGCCATAGAAAGCAGCTTGTTAATGAGCTTGAAATATTACATGGGCTACAAACGAGAAGTGGAGAGAGGCTCTTTATTAGCGTTTAGTGAGGACGATAAATATATTAGAGCGGTCATATGTTTGAACATCGGCCACGCGGCGATACCACTAGAAAATGGGAAATGTAGATATAACGATCGAGAAACGAACGCGTTCTTCGTATTAAACAGCACGGATTCGGAAACTATTCATGATAAAACGGTAGTACCGTTTCCGGACAGCGGGACGTGGTATTTGTCTATGCGACTGTTTTGCGACAGTGTAGTCTGTCCTTGTCCCACATCTGATAACGGTACCAAGTACTACGTGAGTACTGTGCGAGACAAGGACGGGAGCAGTGTGTCGTCCAATCAGACGCGAGATGGGACGTCAGAGTGCAACGCAACGATAGTGCTGTCCATCTCTTCCACGTCGTGTGTGAGCGGGAGATGCAGTAACCATGGCAACTGTCTGCTGAACACGTTTGGAGGACTAGTGATGTCCTTCTGCTCTTGTTCAGCTGGATACGGAGGTGGGTAGTCTCGTCTGTAAAATTGGTTTAGCGATAGTGTTGAAATTAAGACCAAAATGGCCCAATCTAACCAAACTAGTTGTTAAAAAATAATAATTTGAAATGAAATGTAATATCCCTATGAATTTTCAATATAGCTAACATATTGAAATTTCACAAGAAGCTAGACACCTTCTAGAAACACTAAGGATTTTATTCAACTTCAACTTTTATTAAATGTCTAAGGATTATATTTCTGCCTAGTTTGTTGTAAACTACGAAATTTGTGGAATTTCCTAAAGTCCTAAATAAAAAAGTGGTTGCAAGTTCGTATGAAACTTAAATTGATAATGATACTTCTGGACGCAAGTGAAGCCGTGGGCACCCACTCCTAATAAAACTTTAATGCCTTACCTAGTATCAAGTATCTATTAACACATTATATATAATCAATATCACAAGCGTTTGCTTAGTGTGGGGCTAGATGGCGCTGTGTGCAATGTCCCGGTATATTTATTTATTTAATTGTATTTTTCTATGTTCCAGGTTGGGACTGTTCCGACGACAGTAGAATGGACAGCCGGGTCTACATGCTGGCCTCAGTCCTGCTGCTCACGCTCAGCAACCTGCTGTTCCTGCTCTCTATGTACGTGGCCTGCATCCGCCTCTACTACACCGAGGCCATGATGTACACGTTCACGATGATATTCTCCACGTTCTACCACGCCTGCGACGCGCCCACGCAAGTCGCCTACTGCATTGTGCGAGGTAATATACTACAGTTCGGAGACTTCTACTGCGGACTCATGTCGTTCTGGGTCACGTTGTTAGCTATGAGTATTATAAGTGAGAAGTTTAGATCGTCCTTGCAACTAATCGGTGCTATTGTTATAGCGTTGTTAACGACCTGGAATATGCATTCGTTTGTCTCGTTTCTCTTGCCTGTAGCGGTGGGGGCAACCGTGCTTTTTATATCGTGGTATGTTGATTATAGGAAAAATAGGAAAATGAGATATCCGAGAAGTTATTATGCGAGACATATGCCTGTAGGTTTGATTTTGGTGTCTGTCGGTTTGATTTGTTACGCGTTTTTGCAGACCGAACAGAATTATAAGATTGTCCACTCGATATGGCATATGATTATTGCTTTGAGTGTGTGCTTTTTGCTCCCGGATGTGAAAAGGGGGGTAGATTCACACCCGTTCGTTCCTAGTCCGAATTATTGTAGATTGTCGTTTTGTAATGTGTTTAGACGATCTCAAGTGCCTGTCTCTGTGGCGAACGATTAGCTTTAAAATTACAAAATAGCTAAAATCTTGACCAATCTTTCTACATTTATAGCATGATTATTTTGTCACATCCATACATTTTTAGCGAATTTTAATTAAATAATATATTTACATGGAGCTGTCAGCTGTCAAAATAAACATGCTAAGTTAGACAAGGTATGAAAAGTAAAAACATTTTGAATAGGACAAAATGGTAGCAACACAACATGGCAGCATTAAATTTAAGTTTAATTTCATATTGACCAACTTAGTTTAGTCATAGTCATAGTAATTTATTAATATCAAATATTTGATACACGTCACAGAAATACTCTAAAAATAATAATCAAATTAAAATAATAGTACAATAAAATAAAATACAATAATTATTATATTTTACAAAATGACAAACGTGACACAATTTTGCGTAGAATCAGTAGGAAGTAGAAATACTCATTTTATTTGAACAATTAGATGTAGCTAGTACATAAATATAAGCAAATAGTTAACCAATTACGACAATGCAGCTGTAGTATATAATTAAGTGATTATTTTTCCAAAAAAATCATACATGTTTTTGCTTGTATGAGTTGTAGTTTTTTTAACGTCTGTGTTAAGTGACAGTAGTATAATGAATATTTTATTGAACAAGAGCCATATAAGTATATAAAACGTACATATGTTAATACATTTCCTCAATTGCTATTTCAAGGTGCAAATATAAGGACTTGATTGTTATGTTTTCGCAAAACAATGTACCTAATATGTATTTTCATTATATTGTGTATAAAAATAATTACCACACCACAGACTAGTCAATATATAGTTTATGTTTACAATACAACAGCAGCTATATATACATGTAATATTTTAACTTTTTATGTTAGCAAAAGTACAAAAATATCTGCACTCTATGCTTGCCTTTATCATGACATAATATAAAGAATTCAATATAGAAATTATAACAATAATTCAAAGGCTCCATATTGTCCGGAGGTTCCTGTCTTTGTAGCCTCTACCACCGGTAGCTTAGGTCCTGCCTCGCGCAAGGGGGCACCACTAGTTTTAAATTTTTATACAGACATATGTATATGTACGTATATTGTAAAAAAATAGTTGTAAATAAATGAATACGGAATTCAAGCGCCCCAAATAATAATTTAAGTTATACTCACTCTATGTAACTTTATTTACCTACTGTTATAAATAAAATAAAAAACATATAAACACCATGAATAAGTACATAAATGTGAATAATTCATTTTTGAATCAATGCATTTATCTGTGATACTGATAATAAATTGTTAATACTTATTCCGATGATTTGAACAAAACTTTAATATTCTGTAACTTGTTGATTATCACATTGTTGCTTTACGTTTGATTTAGAACAAATATTTAATTATTACATTTAATTGAAATATACTGTTTAGCTAATATATTTATGGGACATGGAGGTTTAAAGAATCAGTCTGGGTTTTTTGGATTAATTATATTATAATAAGCCACGTTTATTACGTCGACAGTCAGTAACCATTTAGAACATGCAATGCTAGTTGCTGCTTCATATATTGAAAAAGTATGTAAGAGACGGAACAATACATGAAATATGTGTGATATGTCCTGAAATATTTATTTATTACTAGCTGTGCCCGCGACTTCGTCCGCGTGGATTAATTATTTTGGGCATCATATTTATTTTTGCAAACAACCTCTTCAGCTTTATAAATTATAGCTGTTACCCACGACTTGAACAGTTTTCGCAGCACACGCAACGGAAGCCCTCAAAGATAAATAATTTCCCCCGTTTTTTTCCACATTTTTCATTGTTTCTCCGCTCCTATTAGTTGCAGCTTGATGTTATATAGCCTAAAGCCTTCCTCGATAAATGGTCTATTCAACGCAAAAAGAGTTTTTCAATTCGCACCAGTAGTTCCTGAGATTAGCGCGTTCAAACAAACAAACTCTTCAGCTTTATAATATTAGTAT
Source organism: Macaria notata (assembly GCA_927399415.1). Taxonomy (NCBI): domain Eukaryota; kingdom Metazoa; phylum Arthropoda; class Insecta; order Lepidoptera; family Geometridae; genus Macaria; species Macaria notata. The sequence continues at coordinate 2,949,575 of OV656743.1, forward strand.
AGATATTATTTATTTAATAATTGAAAATACCCATCTCAGATTCAAACCACCGGTCCGGTGGTCGGATGACATAATTATTTTGCTTTAGATACAGACAGATGATAATGTAAAAGTAACCATTTTCTCTCGGGTATTTATTGTCAAATTGTGTGGTGGGTACTGTATCAATGTTTTTTCCACGCGTCTTTATTCATTCATAATAGGTCTTAACCTATGAAATCGCCGTTTTTTCTTACATTTTAATCTGTTTGTAACTTTTACGTACAGCTATATTATTTCCAAATACAATTTTTATTGTATCAATTGTTTAATTATATACCTTTTAGACTAGTAATTTTGGGCCGCGCATGCGGCCCGGAGTGTTTTTGGGACTGTGTTGGACTTGTTATTTTTTGTATAAGAAATAGAATTAGTATAAGTATTGCATGGCATTAAAAAAAAATTGGCGCTAGTAAAAGGGTAATGAGATAAAATTAAGAAATTTTTGAAAATTTTATGACTTTTTTTGTAGGAAAGCCAAAAAAATTTTGTATGATTGAAAACATGCATGCAGTTCTCTTCAATATTAGTTCAAGCATCATCCCCCTATCTCTTATACTTTTCGAGATCCCCTGGGGTACTCCAGGGTCTGACCGGTTTGAAGGTCGGTCTCCAACCTCGCATCACCTTCACTGAGACGTCGCAAGTACTGCATTTCGGCCGTCGGCCTCACCGCAGTACTTGCTCCGTCGTTTTGTTCATCCTTAGGAAAATGTATGGGATTTGTATAAAGAAAAAAAAAATTGTATGAAAGCCAAAAATTTTTTGTAAGATTAGTAACATGCATGCAGTTCTCTCAAATATTAGTTCAAACACCACCTCCCTATCTCTTATAGTTTCCGAGAACCCTTCGGTACTCCAAGGTCTGATGGTCAAAGTGGTGGTGATGCTCGGCCTGCGGCCTCGCATCCCCCTCACTTTGACGTCGCAAGTACTGCAGTTCGGCCTTCGGCCTCACTGCAGTACTTGCTCCGTCGTTTTGTTCATCCCTAGGGAAATGTATAGGATTTGTATGAAGAAAAAAAATTTTTGTATGAAAGCCAATAATTTTTGGTATGATTGAAAACATGCATGCAGTTCTCTCCAACATTAGTTCAAGCATCATTCCCCTATCTCTTATAGTTTTCGAGATTCCTTTGGTACTCCAAGGTCAGTTCCACCTATCACCAACTTTTCATTTATTCTATACATTTTGGTCCCATCCCTATACATTGCCACCAAAAACGTTAACCCTGCACCCCAGCAACATGGAGATCTACTCACCACCCCCTCGAAAATTTCACATGTATGGCGGCCATCTTTATTTTTTGACATTTCGGAATTTCGATTTCAGATATGTAATCTTCACCCCAAAATACCCCCGGATGCAAAAAATCAGCTCCCTGCGGCCATTTTGAAAATCGGCCGCCATTTTGACGACGCCATCTTGGATTTTCGCAAATATTTCCAAACGTCCCCCTCGGCCCTCTATGACATTTGGTCGAACACCCCCCACCTATCTCCAACCGTTCCAGAGTTACGACCATTTGAAATTTGTATGGCGGCCATGTTTTTTTGTATGGCGGCCATCTTGTTTTTTGGTTTTCCGTCACCTACAAGCAGTTCCTACAAATATTAGTTCGAGCACCCCACCTCTATATCCTACCACTTTTGAGATCCTCTACCCTACTCCATGACCAGTTCCACTTTCTCCAAGTTTCGGATTTTTCTCGTGGTCCCATGAACCATACCTATACGATGACATATGACACTTGCACCCCACGAAACTCCTTCCCGGAGAACTACTATGTCAGTCAGTCAGTCAGTGAGTGAATGGTAATCCAATTATATATAATATTAACAAGCAGTTCCTACAAATATTAGTTCGAGCACCCCCCATCTAAGTCTTACCACTTTTGAGATCCCTTACCCTACTCCATGACCAGTTCCACTTTCTCCAAGTTTCGGATTTTTCTCGTGGTCCCATGAACCATACCTATACGATGACATATGACACATGCACCCCACGAAACTCCTTCACGGAGAACTACTATGTCAGTGAGTGAGTGAGTGAATGGTAATCCAATTATATATAATAGTAACTAGTAATTTTGGGCCGCGCATGCGGCCCGGAGTGTTTTTGGGACTGTGTTGGACTTGTTATTTTTTGTATAAGAAATAGTATTTATTTGTATATGTATTGCATTAAAAAAATTTGGCGCTAGTAAAAGGGTAATGAGATAAAATGAAGAAATTTTTGAAAATTTTATGACGACTTTTTTTGTATGAAAGCCAAAATTTTTTTGTATGATTAGTAACATGCAAGCAGTTCTCATCAAATTTAGTTCAAACACCAACCCGCTATCTCTTATAGTTTTGGAGATCCCCTGGGGTACTCCAGGGTCTGATCGGTCTGAAGGTCGGTCTCCAACCTCGCATCACCTTCACTGAGACGTCGCAAGTACTGCATTTCGGCCTTCGCCCTCACCGCAGACCTTGCTCCGTCATTTTGTTCATCCTTAGGAAAACGCATGGGATTTGTATGAAGAAAAAAAAAATTTGTATGAAAGCCAAAAATTTTTTGTATGATTCAAAACCTGCATGCAGTTCTCTCAAATATTAGTTCAAACACCACCTCGCTATCTCTTATAGTTTCCGAGATCCCTTCGGTACTCCAAGGTCTGATGGGCAAAGTGATGGTGATGCTCGGCCTGCGGCCTCGCATCCCCCTCACTTTGACGTCGCAAGTACTGCAGTTCGGCCTTCGGCCTCACTGCAGTACTTGCTCCGTCGTTTTGTTCATCCCTAGGGAAATGTATGGGATTTGTATGAAGAAAAAAAATTTTTGTATGAAAGCCAAAATTTTTTTGTATGATTCAAAACATGCATGCAGTTCTCTCAAATATTAGTTCAAACAACACTTCCCTATCTCTTATAGTTTCCGAGATCCCTTCGGTACTCCAAGGTCTGATCGGTCTGAAGGTCGGTCTCCAACCTCGCATCACCTTCACTGAGACGTCGCAAGTACTGCAGTTCGGCCTTCGGCCTCACCGCAGTACTTACTCCGTCGTTTTGTTCATCCTTGGGAAAATGTATGGGATTTGTATAAAGAAAAAAAATGTTTGTATGAAAGCCCAAAATTTTTTGTATGATTGGTAACATGCAAGCAGTTCTTACCATATTTAGTTGAAACACCAACCCGCTATCTCTTATAGTTTTTGAGATCCCATGGGGTACTCCAAGGTCTGATGGTCAAAGTGGTGGTGATGCTCGGCCTGCGGCCTTGCATCCCCCTCACTTTGACGTCGCAAGTACTGCAGTTCGGCCTTCGGCCTCACTGCAGTATTTGCTCCGTCGTTTTGTTCATCCCTAGGGAAATGTATGGGATTTGTATGAAGATAAAAAAAATTTTGTATGAAAGCCAAAAATTTTTTGTATGATTGAAAACCTGCATGCAGTTCTCTCCAATATTAGTTCAAGCATCATCACCCTATCTCTTATAGTTTTCGAGATCCCTTTGGTACTCCAAGGTCAGTTCCACCTATCACCAACTTTTCATTTATTCTATACATTCTGGACACATACGTATACATTGGCACCAAAAACGTCAACCCTGCACCCCAGCAACATGGAGATCTACTCACCACCCCCTCGAAAATTTCACATGTATGGCGGCCATCTTTATTTTTTGACATTTCGGAATTTCGATTTTAGATATGAAATCTGCACCCCAAAATACCCCCGGATGCAAAAAATCAGCCCCCTGCGGCCATTTTGAAAATCGGCCGCCATTTTGACGACGCCATCTTGGATTTTTGCAACCATTTCCAAACGTCCCCCACGGCCCTCTATGACATTTGGTCGAACACCCCCCACCTATCTCCAACCGTTCCAGAGTTACGAGCATTTGAAATTTGTATGGCGGCCATGTTTTTTTGTATGGCGGCCATCTTGTTTTTTGGTTTTCTGGAACCTACAAGCAGTTCCTACCAAAATTAGTTTAAGCACCCCACCTCCAAGTCTCATAGGTTCCGAGATCCCCTACCCTACTCCATGACCAGTTCCACTTTCTCCAAGTTTCGGATTTTTCCTCTACTCATTGGAGCATCCTCTATACGATGACATATGACACATGCACCTCACGAAACTCCTTCCCGGAGAACTACTATGTCAATGAGTGTATGTATATATGTATATATATATGTATAGATGAATGAATGAATGGTAATCTAATTATATATAATAAGTAATTAACTAGTAATTTTGGGCCGCGCATGCGGCCCGGAGTGTTTTTGGGACTGTGTTGGACTTGTTATTTTTTGTATAAGAAATAGTATTTGTATTAGTTATTTAAAAAATTGGCGCTAGCAAAAGGGTAATGAAATAAAATGAAGAAATTTTTGAAAATTTTATGACTTTTTTTGTATGAAAGCCAAAAATTTTTTGTATGATTAGTAACATGCAAGCAGTTCTCATCAAATTTAGTTCAAACACCAACCCGCTATCTCTTATAGTTTTCGAGATCTCCTGGGGTACTCCAGGGTCTGATCCGGTCTGAAGGTCGGTCTCCAACCTCGCATCACCTTCACTGAGACGTCGCAAGTACTGCAGTTCGGCCTTCGGCCTCACCGCAGTACTTGCTCCGTCGTTTTGTTCATCCTTAGGAAAATGTATGGGATTTGTATAAAGAAAAAAATTTTTTGTATGAAAGCCCAAAATTTTTTGTATGATTGGTAACATGCAAGCAGTTCTTACCATATTTAGTTGAAACACCAACCCGCTATCTCTTATAGTTTTTGAGATCCCATTGGGTACTCCAAGGTCTGATGGTCAAAGTGGTGGTGATGCTCGGCCTGCGGCCTCGCATCCCCCTCACTTTGACGTCGCAAGTACTGCAGTTCGGCCTTCGGCCTCACTGCAGTACTTGCTCCGTCGTTTTGTTCATCCCTAGGGAAATGTATGGGATTTGTATGAAGAAAAAAATTTTTGTATGAAAGCCAAAAATTTTTGGTATGATTGAAAACATGCATGCAGTTCTCTCCAACATTAGTTCAAGCATCATTCCCCTATCTCTTATAGTTTTCGAGATCCCTTTGGTACTCCAAGGTCAGTTCCACCTATCACCAACTTTTCATTTATTCTATACATTCTGGACCCAAACGTATACAGTTGCATCAAAAACGTCGACCCTGCATCCCAGCAACATGGAGATCTACTCCCCACCCCCTCGAAATTTTCACATGTATGGCGGCCATCTTTATTTTTTGACATTTCGGAATTTCGATTTCATTTATGGAATCTGCACCCCAAAATACCCCCGGGTGCAAAAAATCAGCCCCCTGCGACCATTTTGAAAATCGGCCGCCATTTTGACGACGCCATCTTGGATTTTTGCAACTATTTCCAAACGTCCCCCACGGCCCTCTATGACATTTGGTCGATTACCCCCCACCTATCTCCAACCATTCCAGAGAAATTCACATTTGAAATTTGTATGGCGGCCATGTTTTTTTGTATGGCGGCCATCTTGTTTTTTGGTTTTCTGGAACCTACAAGCAGTTCCTACCAAAATTAGTTCAAGCACCCCCCCTCCAAGTCTTACCTTTTTTGAGATCCCCTACCCTACTCCATGACCAGTTCCACTTTCTCCAAGTTTCGGATTTTTCTCGTGGTCTTATGAACCATACCTATACGATGACATATGACACTTGCACCCCACGAAACTCCTTCCCGGAGAACTACTATGTCAGTCAGTCAGTGAGTGAGTGAATGGTAATCCAATTATATATAATATTAACTAGTAATTTTGGGCCGCGCATGCGGCCCGGCGTGTTATTGGTAGTTTGGACTTATAAGTATTGCATTAAAAAAAAATTGGCGCTAGTAAAAGGGTAATGAGATTAGATGAAGAAATATTTGAAAATTTTATGACTTTTTTTGTATGAAAGCCAAAAATTTTTTGTATGATTAGTAACATGCAAGCAGTTCTCATCAAATTAAGTTCAAACACCAACCTGCTATCTCTTATAGTTTTCGAGATCCCCTGAAGTACTCCAGGGTCTGATCGGTCTGAAGGTCGGTCTCCAACCTCGCATCACCTTCACTGAGACGTCGCAAGTACTGCAGTTCGGCCTTCGGCCTCACCGCAGTACTTGCTCCGTCGTTTTGTACATCCCTAGAAAAATGTATGGAATTTGTATAAAGAAAAATTTTTTTTGTATGAAAGCCAAAAATTTTTTGTATGATTCAAAACATGCATGCAGTTCTCTCAAATATTAGTTCAAACACCACCTCCCTATCTCTTATAGTTTCCGAGAACCCTTCGGTACTCCAAGGTCTGATGGTCAAAGTGGTGGTGATGCTCGGCCTGCGGCCTCGCATCCCCCTCACTTTGACGTCGCAAGTACTGCAGTTCGGCCTTCGGCCTCACTGCAGTACTTGCTCCGTCGTTTTGTTCATCCCTAGGGAAATGTATGGGATTTGTATGAAGAAAAAAAATTTTTGTATGAAAGCCAAAAATTTTTGTTATGATTGAAAACATGCATGCAGTTCTCTCCAACATTAGTTCAAGCATCATTCCACTATCTCTAATAGTTTTCGAGATCCCTTTGGTACTCCAAGGTCAGTTCCACCTATCACCAACTTTTCATTTATTCTATACATTGTGGACCCAAACGTATACATTTGCACCAAAAACGTCAACCCTGCACCCCAGCAACATGGAGATCTACTCACCACCCCCTCGAAAATTTCACATGTATGGCGGCCATCTTTATTTTTTGACATTTCGGAATTTCGATTTTAGATATGGAATCTGCACCCCAAAATACCCCCGGATGCAAAAAATCAGCCCCCTGCGGCCATTTTGAAAATCGGCCGCCATTTTGACGACGCCATCTTGGATTTTTGCAACTATTTCCAAACGTCCTCCACGGCCCTCTATGACATTTGGTCGAACACCCCCCACCTATCTCCAACCGTTCCAGAGTTACAAGCATTTGAAATTTGTATGGCGGCCATGTTTTTTTGCACGGCGGCCATCTTGTTTCCACATTTTCATCACCTACAAGCAGTTCCCTCCAAAGTTACTTTGAACACTTGGAGCCTACCTCATCTCGTTTCGGAGATCCACCTACCTACTCCATGACCAGTTCCACTTTCTCCAAGTTTCGGATTTTTCTCGTGGTCCCATGAATCATACCTATACGATGACATATGACACTTGTACCCCACGAAACTCCTTCCCGGAGAACTACTATGTCAGTGAGTCAGTGAGTCGTAATCCAATTATATATAATATATATATATATATATATACTAGTAATTTTGGGCCGCGCATGCGGCCCGGAGTGTTTTTGGGACTGTGTTGGACTTTGTATTTTTTGTATAAGAAATAAAATAAGTATTGCATTAAAAAAAAATTGGCGCTAGTAAAAGGGTAATGAGATAAGATGAAGAAATTTTTGAAAATTTTATGACTTTTTTTGTATGAAAGCCAAAAATTTTTTGTATGATTAGTAACATGCAAGCAGTTCTCATCAAATTAAGTTCAAACACCAACCTGCTATCTCTTATAGTTTTCGAGATCCCCTGGGGTACTCCAGGGTCTGATCGGTCTGAAGGTTGGTCTCCAACCTCGCATCACCTTCACTGAGACGTCGCAAGTACTGCAGTTCGGCCTTCGGCATCACCGCAGTACTTGCTCCGTCGTTTTGTTCATCCTTAGGAAAATGTATGGGATTTGTATAATGAAAAAAAAATTTTGTATGAACGCCCAAAATTTTTTGTATGATTGGTAACATGCAAGCAGTTCTTACCATATTTAGTTGAAACACCAACCCGCTATCTCTTATAGTTTTTGAGATCCCATGGGGTACTCCAAGGTCTGATGGTCAAAGTGGTGGTGATGCTCGGCCTGCGGCCTCGCATCCCCCTCACTTTGACGTCGCAAGTACTGCAGTTCGGCCTTCGGCCTCACTGCAGTACTTGCTCCGTCGTTTTGTTCATCCCTAGGGAAATGTATGGGATTTGTATGAAGAAAAAAATTTTTGTATGAAAGCCAAAAAATTTTTGTATGATTTAAAACATGCATGCAGTTCTCTCCAATATTAGTTTAAGCATCATCCCCCTATCTCTTATAGTTTTCGAGATCCCTTAGGTACTCCAGGGTCAGTTCCACCTATCACCATTTTTTCATTTATTCTATACATTCGGGACCCATATGTATACACTGGCACCAAAAATGTCAACCCTGCACCCCAGCAACATGGAGATCTACTCCCCACCCCCTCGAAATTTTCACATGTATGGCGGCCATCTTTATTTTTTGACATTTTAAAAATTTGATTTCAGTTATGGAATCTTCACCCCAAAATACCCCCGGATGCAAAAAATCAGCCTCCTGCGGCCATTTTGAAAATCGGCCGCCATTTTGACGACGCCATCTTGGATTTTTGCAACTATTTCCAAACGTCCCCCACGGCCCTCTATGACATTTGGTCGAACACCCCCCACCTATCTCCAACCGTTCCAGAGAAATTCACATTTGAAATTTGTATGGCGGCCATGTTTTTTTGTATGGCGGCCATCTTGTTTTTTGGTTTTCCTTCACCTACAAGCAGTTCCTACAAAAATTAGTTCGAGCACCCCCCATCTAAGTCTTACCACTTTTGAGATCCCCTACCCTACTCCATGACCAGTTCCACTTTTTCCAAGTTTCGGATTTTTCTCGTGGTCCCATGAACCATACCTAAACGATGACATATGACACTTGCACCCCACGAAACTCCTTCCCGGAGAACTACTATGTCAGTGAGTCAGTGAGTGAATGGTAATCCAATTATATATAATAGTAATTAATTAATAATAACTAGTAATTTTGGGCCGCGCATGCGGCCCGGAGTGTTTTTGGGACTGTGTTGGACTTGTTATTTTTTGTATAAGAAATAGTATTTGTATAAGAATTGCATTAAAAAAAATTGGCGCTAGTAAAAGGGTAATGAGATAAAATGAGGAAATTTTTGAAAATTTTATGAAGACTTTTTTTTGTATGAAATCCAAAATTTTTTGTATGTTTAGTAACATGCAAGCATTTCTCATCAAATTTAGTTCAAACACCAACCCGCTATCTCTTATAGTTTTCGAGATCCCCTGGGGTACTCCAGGGTCTGATCGGTCTGAAGGTCGGTCTCCAGCCTCGCATCACCTTAATTTAGACGTCGCAAGTACTGCGTTTCGGCCTTCGGCCTCACCGCAGTACTTGCTCCGTCGTTTTGTACATCCCTAGAAAAATGTACGGAATTTGTATGAAGAAAAAATTTTTTTGCATGAAAGCCAAAAATTTTTTGTATGATTCAAAGCATGCATGCAGTTCTTTCAAATATTAGTTCAAACACCACCTCCCTATCTCTTATAGTTTCCGAGATCCCTTCGGTAGTCCAAGGTCTGATGGTCAAAGTGGTGGTGATGCTCGGCCTGCGGCCTCGCATACCCTTCACTTTGACGTCGCAAGTACTGCAGTTCGGCCTTCGGCCTCACTGCAGTACTTGCTCCGTCGTTTTGTTCATCCCTCGGGAAATGTATGGAATTTGTATGAAGAAAAATTTTTTTTGTATGAAAGCAAAAAAATTTTGGTATGATTGAAAACATGCATGCAGTTCTCTCCAACATTAAATCAAGCATCATTCCCCTATCTCTTATAGTTTTCGAAATCCCTTTGGTACTCCAAGGTCAGTTCCACCTATCACCAACTTTTCATTTATTCTATACATTTTGGACCCAAACGTATACATTTGCACCAAAAACGTCAACCCTGCACCCCAGCAACATGGAGATCTACTCACCACCCCCTCGAAAATTTCACATGTATGGCGGCCATCTTTATTTTTTGACATTTCGGAATTTCAATTTCAGATATGGAATCTGCACCCTAAAATACCCCCGGATGCAAAAAATCAGCCCCCTGCGACCATTTTGAAAATCGGCCGCCATTTTGACGACGCCATCTTGGATTTTTGCAACCATTTCCAAACGTCCCCTACGGCCCTCTATGACATTTGGTCGAACACCCCCCACCTATCTCCAACCGTTCCAGAGTTACGAGCATTTGAAATTTGTATGGCGGCCATGTTTTTTTGTATGGCGGCCATCTTGTTTTTTGGTTTTCCGTCACCTACAAGCAGTTCCTACAAATATTAGTTCGAGCACCCCCCCTCTATGTCCTACCACTTTTGAGATCCCCTACCCTACTCCATGACCAGTTCCACTTTCTCCAAGTTTCGGATTTTTCTCGTGGTCCCATGAACCATACCTATACGATGACATATGACACATGCACCCCACAAAACTCCTTCCTGGAGAACTACTATGTCAGTCAGTCAGTGAGTGAGTGAGTCGTAATCCAATTATATATAATAGTACTAGTAATTTTGGGCCGCGCATGCGGCCCGGCGTATGAGTTGAACCTTGGACTTTATATTTTTTGTATAAGAAATAGTATATGTATAAGAATTGCATTAAAAAAAAATTGGCGCTAGAAATAGGGTAAAGAGAAAAAATGCGATACAAAGTGGGCTGAGGATGATGATGATGTTAGATAATCTGTGACTTTGAATGATCTCGGTAGTCGTATACAACTTAATCTTCATATGGATTTGGAAACGCAAACTTATCATCAAACTCGGTCGGATTAAGGCTGTAGATGATGATGATGAAAAATGAAGTCAAAATGTCTCGGAGTTGTAAAAAATCAGTGACTATCAGACGTATAAATTATACAGAAAATTGAATGCAGTAGAAAGTTGGTTGAGGATGATGATGATTTTGTAAGATCCGTTACATACCACCAGTTCTCATCATGTTTAGTTCAAGCACCAACCCGCTATCTCTTATTATTTTCGAGATCCCTTATGGTACTCCAAGGTCTGATGGCCAAAGTGATGGTGATACTCGGCTTTCGGCCTCGCATCCTCCTCACTTTGACGTCGCAAGTACTGCAGTTCGGCCTTCGGCCTCACCGCAGTACTTGCTCCGTCGTTTTGTTCATCCCTAAGAAAATGTATGGGATTTGTATAAAGAAAAAAATTTTTGTATGAAAGCCAAAATTTTTTTGTATGATTAGTAAATTGCAAGCTTTTCTCATCAAATTTAGTTCAAACACCAACCCGCTATCTCTTATAGTTTTCGAGATCCCCAGGGGTACTCCAGGGTCTGATCGGTCTGAAGGTCGGTCTCCAACCTCGCATCGCCATCACTTCGACGTCGCAAGTACTGCAGTTAGGCCTTCGGCCTCACCGCAGTACTTGCTCCGTCGTTTTGTTCATCCTTAGGAAAACGTATGGGATTTATATAAAGAAAAAAAATTTTTGTATGAAAGCCAAAAATTTTTTGTATGATTCAAAACATGCATGCAGTTCTCTCAAATATTAGTTCAAACACCACCTCCCTATCTCTTATAGTTTCCGAGATCCCTTCGGTACTCCAAGGTCTGATGGTCAAAGTGGAGGTGATGCTCGGCCTGCGGCCTCGCGTCCCCCTCACTATGACGTCGCAAGTACTGCAGTTCGGCCTTCGGCCTCACTGCAGTACTTGCTCCGTCGTTTTGTTCATCCCTAGGGAAATGTATGGGATTTGTATGAAGAAAAAAAATTTTTGTATGAAAGCCAAAAATTTTTGGTATGATTGTAAACATGCATGCAGTTCTCTCCAACATTAGTTCAAGCATCATTCCCCTATCTCTTATAGTTTTTGAGATCCCTTTGGTACTCCAAGGTCAATTCCACCTATCACCAACTTTTCATTTATTCTATACATTCTGGACCCAAACGTATACATTTGCACCAAAAACGTCAACCCTGCTCCCCAGCAACATGGAGATCTACTCACCACCCCCTCGAAAATTTCACATGTATGGCGGCCATCTTTATTTTATGACATTTCGAAATTTCGATTTTAGATATGGAATCTGCACCCCAAAATACCCCCGGATGCAAAAAATCAGCCCCCTGCGGCCATTTTGAAAATCAGCCGCCATTTTGACGACGCCATCTTGGATTTTTGCAACCATTTCCAAACGTCCCCCACGGCCCTCTATGACATTTGGTCGAACACCCCCCACCTATCTCCAACCGTTCCAGAGTTACGAGCATTTGAAATTTGTATGGCGGCCATGTTTTTTTGTATGGCGGCCATCTTGTTTTTTGATTTTCCTTCACCTACAAGCAGTTCCTACCAAAATTAGTTCGAGCACCCCCCCTCCAAGTGTCATAGGTTCCGAGATCCCCTACCCTACTCCATGACCAGTTCCATTTTCTCCAAGTTTCGGATTTTTCTCGTGGTCCCATGAACCATACCTATACGATGACATATGACACTTGCACCCCACTAAACTCCTTCCCGGAGAACTACTATGTCAGTCAGTGAGTGAATGGTAATCCAATTATATATAATATTATTATTACTAGTAATTTTGGGCCGCGCATGCGGCCCGGCGTGTTATTGGTAGTTTGGACTGTATAAGTTATAAAAAAATTGGCGCTAGTAAAAGGGTAATGAGATAAAATGAAGAAATTTTTGAAAATTTTATGAAGACTATTTTTGCTTGCTCTTATACTTGCTCCGTCGTTTTGTTCATCCTTAGGAAAACGTATGGGATTTGTATAAAGAAAAAAAAAATTTTGTATGAAAGCCAAAAATTTTTTGTATGATTCAAAACATGCATGCAGTTCTCTTAAATATTAGTTCAAACACCACCTCCCTATCTCTTATAGTTTCCGAGATCCCTTCGGTACTCCAAGGTCTGATGGTCAAAGTGGAGGTGATGCTCGGCCTGCGGCCTCGCATCCCCCTCACTTTGACGTCGCAAGTACTGCAGTTCGGCCTTCGGCCTCACTGCAGTACTTGCTCCGTCGTTTTGTTCATCCCTAGGGAAATGTATGGGATTTGTATGAAGAAAAAAAAATTTTGTATGAAAGCCAAAAATTTTTGGTATGATTGAAAGCATGCATGCAGTTCTCTCCAACATTAGTTCAAGCATCATTCCCCTATCTCTTATAGTTTTCGAGATCCCTTTGGTACTCCAAGGTCAGTTCCACCTATCACCAACTTTTCATTTATTCTATACATTCGGGTCCCATACAAATACATTGGCACCAAAAACATCAATCCTGCACCCCAGCAACATGGAGATCTACTCCCCACCCCCTCGAAAATTTCACATGTATGGCGGCCATCTTTATTTTTTGACATTTCGGAATTTCAATTTTAGATATGAAATCTGCACCCCAAAATACCCCCGGATGCAAAAAATCAGCCCCCTGCGGCCATTTTGAAAATCGGCCGCCATTTTGACGACGCCATCTTGGATTTTTGCAACCATTTCCAAACGTCCCCCACGGCCCTCTATGACATTTGGTCGAACACCCCCCACCTATCTCCAACCGTTCCAGAGAAATTCACATTTGAAATTTGTATGGCGGCCATGTTTTTTTGTATGGCGGCCATCTTGTTTTTTGGTTTTCTGGAACCTACAAGCAGTTCCTACCAAAATTAGTTCAAGCACCCCCCCTCCAAGTGTCATAGGTTCCGAGATCCCCTACCCTACTCCATGACCAGTTCCACTTTCTCCAAGTTTCGGATTTTTCCTCTTCTCATTGGAGCATCCTCTATACGACCGTATCCTTGAAATTTCCAATTTAAAACTCCTTCCCGGAGAACTACTATGTCAGTGTATATATGTATGTATATATGTATGTATGTATATATGAATGAATGGTAATCCAATTATATATAATAAGTAACTAGTAATTTTGGGCCGCGCATGCGGCCCGGCGTGTTATTGGTAGTTTGGATTTAGTAAATAGTAAAAAATTGGCGCTAGTAAAAGGGTAATGAGATAAGATTTGTATGAAGAAAAAAAAATTTTGTATGAAAGCCAAAAATTTTTTGTATGATTCAAAACATGCATGCAGTTCTCTCAAATATTAGTTCAAACACCACCTCCCTATCTCTCATAGTTTCCGAGAACCCTTCAGTACTCCAAGGTCTGATGGTCAAAGTGGCGGTGATGCTCGGCCTGCGGCCTCGCATCCCCCTCACTTTGACGTCGCAAGTACTGCAGTTCGGCCTTCGGCCTCACTGCAGTACTTGCTCCGTCGTTTTGTTCATCCTTAGGAAAATGTATGGGATTTGTATAAAGAAAATTTTTTTTTGTATGAAAGCCAAAATTTTTTTGTATGAATCGAAACATGCATGCAGTTCTCTCAAATATTAGTTCAAACACCACCTCCCTATCTCTTATAGTTTCCGAGATCCCTTCGGTACTCCAAGGTCTGATGGTCAAAATGGTGGTGATGCTCGGCCTGCGGCCTCGCATCCCCCTCACTTTGACGTCGCAAGTACTGCAGTTCGGCCTTCGGCCTCACTGCAGTACTTGCTCCGTCGTTTTGTTCATCCCTAGGGAAATGTATGGGATTTGTATGAAGAAAAAAAATTTTTGTATGAAAGCCAAAAATTTTTGGTATGATTGAAAACATGCATGCAGTTCTCTCCAACATTAGTTCAAGCATCATTCCCCTATCTCTTATAGTTTTCGAGATCCCTTTGGTACTCCAAGGTCAGTTCCACCTATCACCAACTTTTCATTTATTCTATACATTTTGGACCCAAACGTATTCATTTGCACCAAAAACGTCAACCCTGCACCCCAGCAACATGGAAATCTACTCCCCACCCCCTCGAAATTTTCACATGTATGGCGGCCATCTTTATTTTTCGACATTTTGAAAATTTGATTTCAGTTATGGAATCTGCACCCCAAAATACCCCCGGATGCAAAAAATCAGCCCCCTGCGGCCATTTTGAAAATCGGCCGCCATTTTGACGACGCCATCTTGGATTTTTGCAACCATTTCCAAACGTCCCCCACGGCCCTCTATGACATTTGGTCGAACACCCCCCACCTATCTCCAACCGTTCCAGAGTTACGAGCATTTGAAATTTGTATGGCGGCCATGTTTTTTTGTATGGCGGCCATCTTGTTTTTTGGTTTTCCTTCACCTACAAGCAGTTCCTACAAAAATTAGTTCGAGCACCCCCCCTCTATGTCCTACCACTTTTGAGATCCCTTACCCTACTCCATGACCAGTTCCATTTTCTCCAAGTTTCGGATTTTTCTCGTGGTGCCATTAACCATACCTATACGATGACATATGACACATGCACCTTACAAAACTCCTTCCCGGAGAACTACTATGTCAGTCAGTCAGTGAGTGAGTGAATGGTAATCCAATTATATATAATAGTAACTAGTAATTTTGGGCCGCGCATGCGGCCCGGTGTGTTCTATTGCATTAAAAAAAAATGGCGCTAGTAAAAGGGTAATGAGATAAAATAAAGAAATTTTTGAAAATTTTATGAAGACTATTTTTGTATGAAAGCCAAATTTTTTTTGTATGATTAGTAACATGCAAGCAGTTCTCATCAAATTTGGTTCAAACACCAACCCGCTAACTCTTATAGTTTTCGAGATCCCCTGGGGTACTTCAGGGTCTGATCGGTCTGAAGGTCGGTCTCAAACCTCGCATCACCTTTACTGAGACGTCGCAAGTACTGCATTTCGGCCTTCGCCCTCACCGCAGAACTTGCTCCGTCATTTTGTTCATCCTTAGGAAAATGTATGGAATTTGTATAAAGAAAAAAAAACTGTATGAAAGCCAAAATTTTTTTGTATGATTGGTAACATGCAAGCAGTTCTCTCAAATATTAGTTCAAACACCACCTCTCTATCTCTTATAGTTTCCGAGATCCCTTCGGTACTCCAAGGTCTGATGGTCAAAGTGGTGGTGATGCTCGGCCTGCGGCCTCGCATCCCCCTCACTTTGACGTCGCAAGTACTGCAGTTCGGCCTTCGGCCTCACTGCAGTACTTGCTCCGTCGTTTTGTTCATCCCTAGGGAAATGTATGGGATTTGTATGAAGAAAAAAATTTTTTGTATGAAAGCCAAAAATTTTTGGTATGATTGAAGACATGCATGCAGTTCTCTCCAACATTAGTTCAAGCATCATTCCCCTATGTCTTATAGTTTTCGAGATCCCTTTGGTACTCCAAGGTCAGTTCCACCTACCACCAACTTTTCATTTATTCTATACATTCTGGACCCAAACGTATACAGTTGCACCAAAAACGTCAACCCTGCACCCCAGCAACATGGAGATCTACTCACCACCCCCTCGAAATTTTCACATGTATGGCGGCCATCTTTATTTTTTGACATTTCGGAATTTCGATTTTAGATATGGAATCTGCACCCCAAAATACCCCTGGATGCAAAAAATCAGCCCCCTGCGGCCATTTTGAAAATCGGCCGCCATTTTGACGACGCCATCTTGGATTTTTGCAACCATTTCCAAACGTCCCCCACGGCCCTCTATGACATTTGGTCGAACACCCCCCACCTATCTCCAACCGTTCCAGAGTTACGAGCATTTGAAATTTGTATGGCGGCCATGTTTTTTTGTATGGCGGCCATCTTGTTTTTTGGTTTTCTGGAACCTACAAGCAGTTCCTACCAAAATTAGTTCAAGCACCCCACCTCCAAGTCTCATAGGTTCCGAGATCTCCTACCCTACTCCATGACCAGTTCCACTTTCTCCAAGTTTCGGATTTTTTCTCTACTCATTGGAGCATCCTCTATACGATGACATATGACACATGCACCCCACGAAACTCCTTCCCGGAGAACTACTATGTCAATGAGTGTATGTATATATGTATATATATATATATGTATAGATGAATGAATGAATGGTAATCCAATTATATATAATAAGTAACTAGTAATTTTGGGCCGCGCATGCGGCCCGGCGTTTGGTTGGGCTTCTGGACTTATATTTTTTGTATAAGAAATAGTATATGTATAAGAATTGCATTAAAAAAAAATTGGCGCTAGTAAAAGGGTAATGAGATAAAATGCGGTAAAAAGTGGGCTGAGGGCGATGATGATAATAGATAATCTGTGACTTAAAATGACCAAGGCAGTCGAATGCAACTAAATCTCCATAAGGGTTTGAAAACGCAAACTAATCATCAATCTCAGGAGGTTAGAAAAAGTATTTGTATTAGATTTGCATAAAAAAATTTGGCGCTAAAAAAAGGGTAAAGAGATAAAATGAAAAAAAAGTGGGCTGAGGATGATGTTAGGTAATCTGTGACTTTGAATGACCACTGCAGTTGTTTCATACTAAATCGCCATTTTATTATGGCGATGGAACTGTCAATAAAATTATCTAACTCTGTAGGAAATATATAGGTAGAATATGTATGTATGTATAAATAACTTGTCTTACCTATTTGTTTTAAGCAGATCAGAGGGAGTGAAAATGTTTCGTAAATCCTATAAAAATGAAATTTTTTAAGTACACAAATTTGAAACCTACTTATTATAATATAAAGTACCTACCTACAAGAAAAAACCAGTTTACGCATTTAAGATAAATTGGCATTAGCATAGTGTATGTATTTTTCTGACTTGACTACTCTTTGTTAACATGCACCTAATTAATACCAATATAAAGTGAGTTATAATTGTTCACCTACCTATGACATTTTGATTTGTCTAATAAATTCTCCAATTTAATATTTGATCATAGATATATGTATTTATTAATTTAAAATAAAAACATGACATTCAAACATATATTATTTAATAATAATTGCAAATACAATTTTTCAATAAACATCACATAATTATTGTTTAAAAAAATATTTTAGTTGACACAGGACTGGTGTTCCAGCGGCCGACGACGTGACTGTTGATTCCTCGATCTGTAAAAAATAATTATAATTACCAACATGAATGTAAATCATTACTGAATTATAGTCGTAAATACAATGGATAAATGATTTTGTGTTATTTTATTATAATCATACGTATTTTAATTTAATATAGTATTATTATGCTATTTCATATAGGGGTATCTATGAAAATTAATTAAACTAAAGACTTCAATAGGTTATCGTATTATATGATGCTGTTAGCTTATATGCAACTCAATATTGTATCTAAATTAGTTTCTGATTGTTTACGAATATTATTTTAACATATTCTTGACACGTACATAGAACTACACATACATTTGAATCGATTTTGATGATATTCGTTAGAGTATGTTACATATATTATTAATTTTATGAGAAGTCAAACAGTAGGCTAAAATTTACCTGTGTTTGTGTTGTTATTCCTTAGTGCAAATGTTTCTGTAGTATACTGCCGCGAAATCTCCATTGATGAAGTCTTGTGACCGGTGATCTGTAAATCATTAGAAATTTTCACTTTAATTAATGTATGGTTAATGGTTATTGGTAACTGACACAAATCTTCAAGGGTATCAATTCAATTAGTTTTCAATAATACAAATAAACAAATCCTAAGTTTGTGTTAGTTGCCAACAACCACGAAATAGATACACGATGAGTCAATTTCCGACGCACCTTAAATTATTTTCAAATTTATTGAAAAAAAATTGAAAAAAATTTGGAGGTATGACTCTGACGTCGTTTTATTTTAATGTGGTATCCCCAAGTAGGCCTAGTCCACACTAACTACTTACTATTTACATTCTATCTACTGCTATCTAATAATACTTGTTCTATTGGTTAGTGTAATGAGTGAATTAGTGTAGTTGAAGTTAATCGTGTCAATGTGTGTTCTATCTATATCGTATATCTAAATAAATAATACATTATACAATTTACGAATAACTACGCATTAAAATTTACTATATACTATTATATAATATACATACATAAATTAATTTATTTCAGGTCTATAGAACAAAGTTCTGCTTAAAAATACTAACAGCTACTTACTATGGCTATCTTTAAATCTACCACTATATAAAATAAATAATTTGACTTAATTTATAATAAACGACGTCTAAAAGTACAAATGGTAACTCAAAAAGTTACCATCGTTACCATGCGTTACTACCCAATCTAAATATGATGGAATAGTATATGATAATGATATATAAATTATGTCAGTTATATAGAATTTCATGAAAGCAAGATAGCCAATGCCACAAACCTCGGCCTCAAGTAAGTTAAAATCGAGTGTATCATTAGTAGATATACAGGCACACAGCCAGACAAGGAAAGCGTTAGTAAATGAATATAAATTAATCGGTAAATAACAGAGCGGCGTTTGTTAGATCGAATGACATTCGAATTGGTAATTGATAAAAAGTAAATAAGGGCAATAATAGAAGTTATTAGGTTAATAATCTCATACCGAACGATATTCGCACATAAATAAGTTTAACAGAGTATGGTGGAACCAAATGTATAGATGAAAAGCGTAATGTGATTTGGTCAAAAAGTCGTGACGTTTGTGGTGGTTTCACTGGGATGAGCATGTAGTACGAACGGTACAGTAGAGAAGTTCAGTGAAGTATGCATGTGTCTGGATACATGATGTAAGTATGCGTTTGTATGTCTAAACGAATGGATGAGTGTGTGTAAATGAATAAGTTACAAATTCAGGGGTGAATGTTAGTCTGTCAGGCGAGTGTGCTTGTGAGTGAGGAGGAGAGTGGGTGCATCTATGTGAGAGTGTGTGTGTGCAAGAGAGCTTTCGAGTGAGAAGGTGGAAGGGTGCGTGTGTGTGTGTGCGAGTTACCTGCGAGTGAGCAGGTGAATGGGCTCATGTGTGTGTAAGTGTGTGTGTGCGAGTATGTGCGATAGAAAAAAAGGTGGGTGCATGTGTGTGTGTGCGAGAGTGTATGAGAGTGAAGAGGTGGATGGATGCGTGTATGTGAACCGTGAGTGTGCGTTCGAGCAAGGAGGTAGGTGAGTGCATGCGTGTGTAAATGAGTGTATGAAAACACGTTTCTTAACAGCTATATATATTATATTAATTATAAATTAAAACTATTTTATTAATCTGGAAATGGTGGTTTAGGTACAATAATCATGAATAAAATAGACAACGAAAATGTTTGATATTAAAACGATGCTGGTATTTTAAAATAATGTAAGTTCAAAGAATAATTAAAACGCAATTATCGAATATTTATAACACAAAAATATTACTATATAAATTCATGTTGCATTTTGTAATCAATGCACTAACAACACATATTCAAATAAATAGTTAAAATATATAAATTTTACGAATTATCATATATGTAGAAAGTCGACAAATGATATATATGAATAAGTAAAATAATAAATTTTAATCAATATGTAATTATACAATACCAAACTATGAGTACGTATGTTAATTTTAGTATCTAAGACTTTAAGAAGCTAAGACTTATAAAGTAAGTAAGTACAAGGTATTGAATGAATTCATCTATGTTATTAAATACAATACAATGCATAGATAATGACTATGTTATTATTACATATTTTTTATCATTATGTTAGCTCATACGTTCAGGTGTTATACTGCACCTATATTTTCTCATTACTTCTTTGGCTTTTGTTGTTGGTTTGTAAATTCCAGGAAATTATTCTTTGTTTGTGACTTGCGTGGAGTGGTTTCTTCTTATAAATTAATGCTTGCATTCATACTTGCATATTAAAATTAATAAAATGTTTCATTGGATTATTTTGCTGTTTGTACTTTGCTTGTGTGGTGATAAGTCCGTGTTCATTATAGTTGGCGAACCAGTTCAATTGTATACAAACTTTGGGTTTTGTATTCATGCTTCTGTCGCGTTAACTTTCATTTGATCAGAACTCAGGAGTGAAAGTTATATTTGTAAGCTGGTGCGGAAAATTATAAATCTATTTGGAATAGACAGTTGTTTCTACCATGCGATGTTATTTTTTCCATTTTTCCGAGGCTAGCGGTGAGTTCATTATTATCAGCTATTTGGAATAGACAGTTGCTTCTACCATGCGATGTTATTTTTTCAATTTCTCCGAGGCTTGCGGTGAGTTCATAATTATCAGATCAAGTAGAGAACGATGCGCATGTCGATGAATTATGAATGTAGGCATTTTGTGCTTTATTACTTCGTTTGTTCTTCTGATTTCCTGTGATGATTCTTGAACAAACTAAAAAAAACTTCTAAAAATGTTGAAGAAATTGCTTCTTGTTTAGTGGCTGGAGCACGCTTCTTGATGTTCTTGATGGTGATGACTTTCTGTTTTTTTCTTTAAAACAATTGCTTATTTGGTGTCTTTTGATCTTTTTATAATTTTTCTAATGTATTTTTTTTTAGTCTTTGTACTTTTTTATCTTTTTCATTTCTGTTTAACATCTTATTTTTTACTCATAATTTTTTTTTCAAAAGACACTTCTTTTTTTATATTTTTATACACAATTTGTACATCAACATATAAAACTTGGTTAATACAGAAATATGTATAAGTAATAACAATTAAATGTTTGTAAAAATCTATACAATTTAAAAAAATATACATATTTTATCTTTACGACTCTCTAATATAAACTATTTATATAACTGCACATAATATGGAAACACACGTCCTACTTAATTTTAATAAAAAAATAAGTGGAGTGATATTTAAGTAGTTGTAATTGCACATCTCACTTAATTTCAATATGAAGTTAAAGGAGCGCAAATACAACATTTGTTGAAATTGATTAATAGTATTGTTACAATATAACATATATAAAACTAATAATAATAACTATTTATATAACTGCACATACTATGGAAACACACGTCCTACTTAATTTTAATTAAAAAATAAGTGGAGTGATATTTAAGTAGTTGTAATTGCACATCTCACTTAATTTCAATAAGAAGTTAAAGGAGCGCAAATACAACTTTAATTGAAATTAATTATTAGGTTTGTTATAATAGCATAATATAATTACGTACTAATAATAAGAATACACACTTATACATACGAGGGCGGGTCAATAAGTCCGTGACTTTTGGAATAAAACACAGTTTTTTTTATAAATAAATCATTTTATTTTTCAACGTAGTCTCCCTTGAGCTCTATACACTTTGTCCAACGCTTCTCCAATTTTTTTATCCCTTCCAAAAAATATGATTTGTCGAGGTCCTCAAAATAGGCCTTTGTTTGCGAGATGACTTCATCATTAGAGTCAAATCTTTTTCCACCAAGCCATTTCTTTAGGTTTGGGAACAAGAAGTAGTCACTCGGAGCCAAATCTGGAGAATAGGGCGGATGAGGGAGCAATTCATAGCCCAATTCATGGATTTTTGCCATGGCAACTGCACATGTGTGCACCCTTGCATTGTCTTGGTGGAAAAGAACTTTTTTCTTGGCCAAATGAGGTCGGTTTTTTTTCAAATCGTCATTGAATCGGTCCAATAAGTTGGCATAATATTCCCCATTGATTGTTCTTCCCTTTTGAAGGTAGTCATTGTGGATTATCCCGCGTGCATCCCAAAAAACAGTCGCCATAACTTTATTGGCTGACAAACCCACCTTGGCCTTCTTTGGCGCAGATTCACCCTTAGAAACCCACTGTTTTGACTGTTGTTTGGTCTCTGGTGTGTTGTGATGGATCCATGTTTCGTCCACGGGTACAAAACAGCGCAAAAACTCCTCCATATTGCGATTAAACAACGCCAAACCTTCCTGTGAAGTTGTTACACGATTGCGTTTGTGGTCGACTGTGAGCAAACGCGGCACCCATCTTGCGGAAAGCTTTCTCATGCCCAAGTGATTATTCAAAATTGAAACCACTGAGCCATGCGAGATCCCTACGGCTTCCACAATCTCTTGAACTTTCAATCTTCGGTCGGCCAACACCATATCGTGAATTTTTTCGATTGTTTCGGGTGAAGAGACCTCTACTGGGCGTCCAGGACGTTCGGCATCTTCAGTGCTTGTACGGCCACAACGAAATTCAGTAAACCACTTTTTTACCATTGAAATCGATGGTGCAGAGTCCCCATAGTATTTATCAAGCTTAGCCTTGGTCTCGGTAATGGTTTTTTTTCGCAAAAAATAATGCTTAATAAGCACACGAAATTCACTTTTTTCCATTTTTTCCTCAAATTACTGGGTAGTCTGATGAAGATAGCTGTCAAACACAAACTAACTGACGCAGCAAGTTCAAATTTTGGCAGAAGTCAACTGACAGATGCCTGTTGACAGGAGTAGTATTGCTTTTTCAGTAAAGAGGTCAGAAATTCAAAAAGTCACGGACTTATTGACCCGCCCTAGTACATGCGCCCGCCAAACGCCTCTCTCACACAAACACTCTCGCTTCAGACACACGCACCCATCCACCTCTTCACTCTCATACACTCTCGCACACACACACATGCAACCACCTTTTTTTCTATCGCACACACTCGCACATACACACTTACACACACATGAGCCCATTCACCTGCTCACTCGCAGGTAATTCGCGCACACACTTCACACACACAAGCACCCTTCCACCATTTCGCTCGAAAGCTCTCTCGCACACACACTCTCACATAGATGCACCCATTCTCCTCCTCACTCACAAGCACACTCGCACAGACTAACATTCACCCCCAAATTTGTAACTCATTCATTCATTGACATGCACACTCATCCATTCGTTTAGACATACATACGCATACTTACATCATGTATCCAAACACATACATACTTCATTGAACTTCTCTTATGTACCGTTTGCACTACATACTTATCCCAGTGTGACCACCACAAAACCCGTCCACCCACCCTCACGACTCGTCAACCGAATCACACCACGCGTATTCAATCTATACATTGAGTTCTAAACCAAAACTCATGATAAACTTAATCATATGCTAATCTGTTCGGTATGTGATCAAAAACCCTAACCAACTATTACTGTCGTTACTTACTTATATCAATTACCTTTATTCGTATGCCATCAGATCTAACTTAACGGTAGCTACAATTATTCAACGATCAATTTACATTCATTCACCGCAGAATTCACTTATTGGATGTAAGTCTGGATATATTCCTAATGAATGTACTGGAGATTGACCGAACTATGATACTTTTGGTCAGTATTATTGACGGATTTACTGACATAAACCTACACAACTAAAATATTTTATAGTCATTTGTCAGTGTTTTGTATGTAAAGTGTAGAAAAATACATGATTTAAAAAAGGACTTTTCGTCAAATACACGACAAAACATGATTTAAAATAATTTACCGACCGAAATGAAGCGAGACGAACAATTTTATATAACTTTCAAGAGTCGTAGCTGATTTACTTGATTAATTCCGATATAATTTTGTTATTTGCACAGGGTTTCCCATCGATTACGCGATTGTCATTTATTAATATTTTGATTGAATCCCTATCTTGCACTCTACCTAGAGCTACGTACAATTGGCCGTGGCTAAATATATCAGAACGCAAATCCACTCCCACCCTCGAAATAGTTTGGCCTTGCGACTTGTGAATGGTCATAGCATATGACACCTGGAGAGGGAATTGATGACGTTCCATCTCGTATGGGCTACCCCGTTCTATAGGTGCCTTAAAGAGGATGCGAGGTATTAAATAAGGTATGTTCTCGTAGCAACCTCTTTTACGGACTGTAATCAAATGCGCCGATGTGTCTACTACTATTACTTTAGTCCCGTTAACTAAGCCGTCTGCAAAACTAAGATTCCTAATAATCATGCAGACGCATCCTACTTTAAGCTTCAAATCGTGTTCAGGAACCCCCGGGGGTTGGATTCTATTCAGAAAATCGGGTCCGAGGTACAGTTGGTCCGCGTCGTCATTGGCAATTCTATCACTCGAGTAAAAATGGAGCAAGTCTCCTGACACGCGATCTAATATAATTGAATTTATTTCGCGAACGGCATCATTGCGGGTACAAAGTATTGCGCGTAGTGATGCTACGTCAATTTCTGGTAATATTGCGTATGGGAAAACAAAGTCTATTAAGTCATCTAATTCAGTTACGTGATCGATCATATGTAAAGAGACGATTTTGTGAATGCTTCTACCGACAGGTAATGAAATTGTGGGCAGCTCATTGGACCCCAGTTCAAGAATAAACTTTGCGTATTCAATATCGTCTCGACATCTTTGCGATGCAATCAATGTGAATTTTTTAATCTGTGGCCATAGCGGGGACTTTTTCAATGATGAATTTAGGATATCTGAATCAGTTTTGGCATCTACAACTACTGGCGGGATTTGTCTAAAATCTCCTGCAAAAATTATTATTTTACCTCCAAATATTGTTTTTGATTTCATGAGGTCTTGCAAAGATCTGTCGAGCATGTGAATCAAATATTTATGTGCCATAGGGGCCTCGTCGTAAATTATGATTTGAGCTTGATGAATTAATTGTCCCCTCTGAGTTGAATTGCTCAAATTCCAATTTGTAGAATCGTCTATGACGTCTAATGGAAATTTGAACATTGAGTGTGCGGTAGAAGCGTTCTCCAAATTTTGTGCCGCGATTGCTGACGATGCCGTACAAATTGCTACTGACTTTAAACAACCGCGAACAAATGCTGATATAGTGTTAAGCAATTGCGTTTTTCCTGTACCTGCCGGACCGTCTATGAAAATGGCGCAAGGATTTGATTCGCGGAAATTGTCATCTGTGCAAAGTTTCCTAATATAGTCAAACACTGATCGTTGTTCGGATGAAAGCCTGGGTAACCATTCATCGACAACAGACTTTTGATGTTCTACATCATACTCAACAAGCTCCCTATCTAGTTCTGTTGATTCGTCATCAACCTCCGGAAGACCTAGGTCGCCTAGACTCAAACTATGCCTTTGTAACCACCTACTAATGTCCCTCAACCCCAAGCTGTATGATTTTTCGAACTCATTGGGGAATCTGTGCAAATAGTCTTCGCAAAGTTGATTTTTAAATGTGTCCCACAGTAGCGCAACTGGGGCACCGTTTACAGCCAACAGAACAAAAAACCTGCGCAGACGGTGGCCAGTGAAGAAAGTTACTGCTTCTGTCATGCAGGTAATGTATTCTGTTTCGCTATCACAAATACCAACAGCTTTACACGCCTCTTGAAAATTTTCATGCTGTAGGCCACCAAGATTTAAGAGGTCCGAATATCCACGGCACGGAAACGCATTTAATAGTAATCTAAGATAAAATTGTTCGCCGCGCGTAGGGCTGACCCAAAATAATCTACAAACCATGATTCCCCTTTGTCTCTCTGTAACGTATTTGCCGTTTGTTGTTTCATGTATAGTAACTTTGGTGGTGGGTTTTTTCGGATGCACAATATACCTTTCATAGAACTCTACATATGTTAAACTATCGAATTCTGCACCTAACGGTCTGTTGAAGTATGTGAGTAAATCGGACGATTCGCGGTTGACATTCGCTTCCTGGCCAGGTTTGAAATATACTGTCTGTCTGTGGTCTAGATGGACTGCCAGTTGCTTAACATTAGGTTCACGGGAAGTTACGTCAAATTCTAATATTCTCCAAACCGCGTCGCTGGAGCCTATATATCTTTTCGTGACGTAATCTTCAATTTCGTTAGTTGTTTCCTCAACAACGGCAACACGCGCTTCATCAGGCCCTTTAGTCAGGTATTTGAAAAGATATTTAACTACGTTCCGGTGCGAGGAGACTTCGATATTAATGTGAGCATCATATTTTAAAAGCAAACTGGCATTGTATGGTACCGTCCATGTTTCATTCACTGTAACTTCTCGATTTCTGAATTTAATTACGCCTTCATTATTACTATTACGACGCAAGTGTACAAAACCTCTATCATCTATAAATGTTACGTCGGTTTCTCTTTTTGGGAAGCGTTTGTTACATTTTTGTTTTTCTCTATCGTAACACGGCAAATTGTCTCTGTCTCGCCCACACGGCCCATGTATCATGTGCTTTAAGACAGCTGGACGCAATCTGCCTTCGGCTTCCTTATCATCAGGAATGTCGGCGCGACACACCTTATCAATATCCAAGTTATTCTTTGGGCCTCCCCCTTCGACTCTAAAGCAAATGTGGGCATGAGGAAGACCTCTTTTTTGAAATTCAATTACATGAGTCAAATACTCTACTTTTCCAAACCAAAGGCCGGATCTTATGTCTCTAATTAAAGCAAGGAGGCGTAAATTAAAAACTCTTGCACAAATTAATGGATTAGCGGGGCGTTGGCCAGCTGGAATAGAATTTTGTATTTCTGGCCAATTGGGATTACATGTGAATGTAACAAAATACGAGGGAGGTCCCATTCTATTAACCAACGCGATGCAATCTAAATATTTTACTTTCATGTAACGTGGCCCCCCAGTAAATGAATATGGAAGGTACACACGGCCAGGGACTATACCTTCACCTTGAATGCTTTCATCGTTTTGTATTTCATTCAACGGTGCCATCCTAAGCTCAAAACTATTTTTCTGCATGTTTAGTATATAACGCAAACGTTCTTCACTGATTCTACAATACATATCGACCATCCATTCCTCGGATAGCCGACCGAATTGAGAAAACCGACTTTGTGATAAAAGAAGACACCTGACGTATCGAGCCTGAGTTAGCTTGTGTTCGTTGCGGTCTAGCTTCGTACAGTACCACCCTGGATTACCAGCTGGATAGAGGAGCGGGTAGCCGAAAGGTTCGTACAAATTGTGCATAATGTCAACGGTATGCGGTTTTTTCTCTCCCACTTTCCATATGGCAATAGAGCGTGGCACGTACTGTTCCCTATCAGTGCTAATAATTGCGGCCACTTCCGAACTAAACATGGGCATGTCGCCTAAAATATTTCCATGGGTAGCTCGTGAAGTTTTCTGAAACATAATATACGCTTCATCGGAAGCCTCTGCACCTAATCTTTTAAAACATTCTATAAACGGATTAATTGAATGTAAAAAGTGAGTAATCGACCGTACGACATCTAAATCTAAATTCCTATTGCTAGCTAAGTTCTCGCGTTCAGAATTGTCATTAATATACATTCCTATATTATTTACACTCTGATTGTAAGCTAAATCAAAGACGCGGTGGTATGTACGACCCTGAATTTTAATGAAGGATAAGCCATCTGGATGTTGAAAACCGTGTGTAGTCCCTAAAGCTGAGAATGCAAATAAATTGTTGTAAGCGCGCGGTCGTTGCAAAAAACTGTGATGCGAATAAAAATCTTCTGTTAAAGGTTCGAGCGATAAGACATTGTTCGCGCCTGAAGAGCAACACCATTGTGACCTAGAACGTTCCTCTTCAAACAGAGGAGCGTGACAATGTTGACAGATGTACGTGTTTGGTGATTTGAGTGACTGGTTTTTGAGAGAGAACGCTTTAACAGAATTTAATTCGTCACCCCGTTTCTCGCCTATCATATTACTTGACCTACGAAGTGGAATGTCGACATTCCTCGATGTTTGATTATATTGTGCACTCGTCTGTTGTGTAATTTGTGGGTGTGTAGTTTGGTATTTTTTTACGGCTTGTAAATTCACACCAGGATTTTTTTCTGTGTATTTACTAACTGCGTCGCGATGTGTTTGTGGGTGTGTTGTAGTGTATTTACCTACCGCAATTCTGTGTACGTCGGGGTTTTTAGAAGTGTATGTTTGAGATGTCTGTCTATTTATTTCCGGATTTTTAGTGGTATATGTTTGAACACTTTTTCTATGTATGTCGGGCTTCTTAGCTACATAATTAGTTACAGCGTCCAGGTGTGCGTTGGTTTTTGTTTTTTTAGGCCCTTTTTTAACTTTTTTGGGTCGCCCTCGTTTTACGGAAGCACTTGGTTTATTTTGTAAAGATTCTAATGGCTCTAGCGCAACTACTGGTTTACAATATTTTAATTTCAGATCGCCTACTTTTTCAATTACTACCACGGGTTGATTATCTGTAATCGATTTAAAATTGTTTATTGGCGCGGCTGTTTTTTTTTTTGTGGCAGTAATTGAGGGTATCCTCATTTTAACTACACCAGCATAAGATGGTGGTGTAGTTAAAATAGAGCATGATTTGTCACTATTTACACTAACTGAAGTTTGAGTTGGAACGACAGTCAAAGATGCAACAACGTTGCTTAACACCAGCCCAGTATGAGAAACGGAACTTCTGCTACAAGAAGTTCGTTGCGAATCTATTATTTTTATATCTTGTTCGACAGAGCTGCATTGGGTCAAATCAGAATCTAACAACAATGTTGGTGTGGCTGGGCTAACAATCGATATCCTATTCAATTCATATTGATCTTCGTACCTACAGCTATATTTGATCAGAGTATTCGCTAAGGCTTGTGTTGAATTTACTTCAAAAATTCTGGCCACACCATCTGAACTACTTTCATTTAAGACGTTTACTGCATGACTATTGAACAAATAATATTTCCTATTCGTTTCATTATTTAGTGTGTATCTGTGTGTCCAAAATGCTACCGTGTACCCACCACCAGTAAAAAGACAACCATCTTTACTGTCGTCCCAACTTTCATTAAATACTGAGTTGTCTAAAGTATTTTTTAGACGTAGCTGACAAATATCCTCATTATTTTTGCACGTTGGATACAAATCCGTTGTTAAGTAGGTGCGCTCTACTTTATAATCTACGTTACCGATTCTCAAATCGGTCGGTAATTCATCAGCTGATAAATACCTACTCTCTACATAAGCGGGGATACGCGGCTCTAATTCCATATAAAGTTTGTCGCCCTCTGATAGGACATGATTGAAATCGAAATCTAAAACATTCGATATGGTTTTCGCGTGAAGAATAGCTATAAATGCATTTGCCGTGCATTGTCTAGAAAAGCCCTTGTACCTTTCGGCATTGCCTTGATGTGTCTCTCCTGATAAAAATGCAAATATTAGTTGTAGACTTAGTTTAAAACAGTATGTTTCACCTTAGTTATTATAAACTAATACACGGTTATGTCGCCTAACTACCGAGATCCTATTCATCATCTATTTATTCCACCATCAGACCCTGAGCATCGGGCAGCTTGGAAGGACTTTTTGAGACGAATCAAATGAGTCTTAACTCGGGGGGGTTATGTCGCCTAACTACCGAGATCCTATTCATCATCTATTTATTCCACCATCAGACCCTGAGCACCGTGCAGCTTGGAAGGACTTTTTGAGACGAATCAAATGAGCCCCAACTCGGGGGGGTTAAATCGCTTAACTACCGAGATCCTCTTCATCATCTATTTATTCCACCATCAGACCCTGAGCACCATGCAGCTTGGAAGGAATTTTTGAGACGAATCAAATGAGCCCCAACTCGGGGGGGTTATGTCGCCTAACTATCGAGATCCTATTCATCATCTATTTATTCCACCATCAGACCCTGAGCACTGTGCAGCTTGGAAGGACTTTTTGAGACGAATCAAATGAGCCCCAACTCGGGGGGGTTACGTCGCCTAACTACCGAGATCCTCTTCATCATCTATTTATTCCACCATCAGACCCTGAGCACCGTGCAGCTTGGAAGAACTTTTTGAGACGAATCAAATGAGCCCCATCTCGGGGGGGTTAAGTCGCTTAACTACCGAGATCCTCTTCATCATCTATTTATTCCACCATCAGACCCTGAGCACCATGCAGCTTGGAAGGACTTTTTGAGACGAATCAAATGAGCCCCAACTCGGGGGGTTAAGTCGCTTAACTACCGAGATCCTCTTCATCATCTATTTATTCCACCATCAGACCCTGAGCACCATGCAGCTTGGAAGGACTTTTTGAGACGAATCAAATGAGCCCCAACTCGGGGGGGGGGGCTAAGTCGCTTAACTGCCGAGATCCTCTTCATCATCTATTTATTCCACCATCAGACCCTGAGCACCATGCAGCTTGGAAGAACGAATTTAGAATTAATAAACTCAACAAATAAATACCAAATAAAATGTAGACATTTTATAGTATTTTTGATATCAATAGGAATATAGTGAACCTTATGTTGTACCTACATATTTAGTAATTTTAAACATAGCAAGGGGAGCGGACTGGGTGAGAGTTCTTTGACCTCTGATTTTATCCTAAAAATTGAATGAAAATCTTGCAAATCTAACAGAGTTATAATAAAACTTTCCATTCTACACAAATAGTTAGACACCAAGTAAACATTATTTTTTGGCATGTTCTTAGCGCCATCTATGCTTGTTATTGTGAACTAAATAGCAAAGCCAATATGATTTTGATTGTAATAGTAATACTCGTAATTAGTCATTGAATACAGTATTTATATCCCACATATTAATTGTAGAGGTGGGCAGATCATATCAGCGAAAAGAAAAGATTGGTTCATATCTTTGCGAGTTAAAGATTATGTTTCGCTCTTTCATATCAGTATCTCACCTTATTTTGAACGAACACGCACTAAAAGCAAATTAATCTAAACCCTAAAGCTACGACTGAGAGTCCAATTTCCCATATATACCTATTGTGTGACGGACGGGCCGATCGAAAACGGCTCGTGAGCGAGTCATTGAAAAGATAAGTTTCACTTTTCTGATCTTGACGGATGAAATCAACTCTCATATCTTGTTCGTTCACCGTAATTTTGTACGAAATACACAATAAAGCAATCTAAGCCCTAAATTTATACAGTGAAAGTTCAAATTTCGCTGTCCGTATGGTGGCCCGACCGTTATACAGAGCATGCGCGCTGACAGCCGCGGGCCTCTATTCGCACTGATTGGTCAATGATGAGTTGATATTATTTGATCGTAGTTCGGTCGGTCCTGTCAACGATTCATAGATATATTTTGAAACGAATTCATTCATTTGTGTGTAAAAAAATAAAAATTAGCAAAAATATGTACAGCAACACAAAAATTCAAATTTTCCGCAAAAATAGTGTTGGCCGTCCAGGGATTTGAACCGTCGTCCGTCGGCACGTGAAGCACCGACCTTCCCGAGTCGGCTGTGCGGTCGTTACTCAGAGCATCAAATATAAGATATAACCAACAGTTGTATGTAATTTGAATTTGATTTCAATCAACCTATGTAATTTGACTTGCCCTGTACGGCGCGATGTCGTAAGGTTAAAATAAACATTATGATTTATTTATGAGATACTGAGCCGTTCATATCCGAAGAATGAAACCTATCTTTTCAATCACTCGCTCACGAATTACCCAAGACTAAAATTTTGTTCTTAGACACATAAAGTATGATAAAATATAGAGCAGATACTAATGTATGTCTCAGGCTACGCTACCATTATTTTGTTGAAAAAATTAATTGTAAATATTTGTATTTTCACTCTTTGATTTAGATATCAATAGGAATTGGTTCTGAACATGTTATCAACTACCTATTAGGTACTAATTTTAATCATAGCAAGCGAGACTGAGAGAAAATTCATTGACCTCTGATGTTATCCTAAAATTTAATAAAGATCTTGCAAATCTAAGGTTTTACAAAACTTTTTATTCTACACAAATACGTACCTAGTTAGATACTGTACGAACTTATCTAACTGAGCTAAAAAAAATATGGCGAGGTCAAATATTTGCTCACTACCTAAACTTCAATCATAGGTAAATCCAAAATCACATAAATACCTGCAGCGACGGCGGTAATGTCAGGATGGAACCGACGTGGAGTTTTCTGCAAATCTTCAGGAGACGAAGTATACCCGCGTTTCATCTGGGAAAAGGTTATAAAACAAAATGAACATCGTTGTAAAACATGGCACAATGATACATTGTATCATTGTGCCATAATAATTAACAGCTAATAATTAACAGCCGATTTTGACGCACTTCCGAGTTTAAGCTTCCCGTTTTAATATGCCATTAGCAGCTACATCTAATCTATAGCTCGCTACATTTTATATACTTAAATTTGAATACCTACCTATTCTAATGAAAATATTGAATCCACGGACGAATTGATATCCACATTTGTGACACACTTCAATTAAATGTGTATGTAAATAATGCCGATACAAAAATGTTATAAACACAATACATTTACACAATTAAAACAACATATTTATTTAATTCTATTAATCGTAAAAAGTTAACACAAAAAACCGTTTGAATAAGATAATGGCGTCATGACGCCAAGAAAATTACTTCAAAAATCCATTAATCATTGATCAATCATTGATTAATGATTATTTTATACATTACCTTGATATTCTGTGATCTCCAAATTACTTCTGCACCTGAAAACACATCACAAACACATTTTAACACGGTTTTATAATATTTTGTGAATTTTTCAAAATAATAGATGATCACCTTAAACAGACAAAATTTGTAACAGAATGATTCCTAATATTTTCTTCTAAACTCTGCAACTTTTATACCAACATAAGAAAACTAACCACAATTTTTTTGGCGCGAAACAACATTTGGTTAAATAAAAATCTATTTTTACCAGCTTGATATTAGAAATTGTGAAAATAAACGTAACTAATATTTTAATATATATATATCAGTTATAAATTGTATGTAAAACACCACAAATAAATTATTTTTTGAAAAAGTGCACCACAAATTTTGTAATGTTGTCGGTATGAAAAATTCTCTATACACTAATTTTTTATACACATATTATTTATTTTGTTTTTTTACCAAAAAAACTGAAATACTGGACAATTACAATACCTCATATCTTTTTTATTCAATTTAATTATTAAAGTAGATTAAAAATGTATTACTTATATTTATTCATTTATCAAGTTCACCATTGTTGACTTATGATGAACAATTTTTGAACGTTCCAAGTCAATCTGGCTGTCATTGTCAAATTTGTCAATGGCTTTGCTTTGTTGACACATTTTCAAATTTTATTGAAAAAACGTGCTCTTACATATCGAAATCTGATGAAATAAATTATTTAATTTCATCTTCGATAAGAAATTTAATAAGAATGGCCGCTGCCTTTAGGCCCTTTTCCAGTGTTGTTAAAGTGCGCAGCTATGCAAATACCTATCAAGAAAATGGATAGTTTTGGAGGTTATAAATCACTGTACCTATGTAAGTATAAATTATTGATACACAAGTCCAATACCCATATGAATTCGTACCTACTGCAGGATAACTCTCAGTCTGCAACGTCAATGTCCCTTCTATTTGAATATTAACAAACTTTACATAGGTACAATCAAACTGTTTATATCAAGTTTTAATTATCAAAAATGGAATGCTGTTATTTCAATCCATCTGTAATCACTAAGTCATTCAAAACTTAGTATAAAACAATAGTTTTTCCTCAAAGTTGACTCCAGGCCTAAATTTTGAATAAAAATATCACAAACATGCCCAGAGCCCACAAACATGTCTTCTATTGACAGTTCCTGTACCTTATTGTATATTTATTTGATATGATAATGATTTTAGTGAGCAAATAATGCATGGAAGGATGCAGTGGAATGAAAGCAGACCTTTGAGACCTGGTAGTCACAAATTGGCAGGAGGAGTTGACTTGTTCCAAGAACTAAGGCAAAGACACACATCAGGTTGTTGTGTCAAAGAAAATTGTTTATGTAAGTATAAATTGATATTAATTGCTCTCATTCTTCAATGTGAGCTATCTTTTTTCCCATTTTTAATGACTTTAACATACAAGCAAGCTGTAGTTAGTTTTCAAGTTTCAATTAACAAAAATAGAAAGTTGTAATTTCACTCTGTGACTAATCAATCAATACAAACACAGTAATTATAAAAAACAAATTATTCTTTCAGTGCAGCCTGGACTTTAGGATTGAATAAAGATAATATGTTTGGCTATCTGACCCCACTCTCATCATTATTGCTTCTGAATACAGTTCCTATGATTTATTGCACTTCACAGATTCTCGGGACTTACACCCGGTATTTTTAAGAAGTATCAGTGGGGCCATAGCCAACACTGAGAGGCTTTTTACAATATTGTAGGTACTTAAAATTAAGTAAAAATTACAGATATAGGATGTTAGGTATATAAAGTAACTATTGCAGACATGGTATTAATGTTACAGGCTATTGTGTTGAGTTGTTCATTGACTTAATTAAACTGGTCTATTGTTACCCGCCAGTTATGCCTCATTCTGATTTATTGTATTATTATAACTTACCTACAAATGTAATCATTTAAGTTACCACAGAAACTGCATTATATCTGTCTTTTCAATATTAGGCAAATTCATATATTAATAATTCATATATCAATAATATTTATCTTTCATATATTAATCTTGAGTAATATTATGCTTTTCAGAAATACAAAAAAGCAACACATCATGCTGGATGACCTCAAATTGTATCCTACAACATTTGAAATTGTAAGTATTATTTGATAGTTGGTATATTTATTAAAACACACAAAATTAAACTATACAATAAAAACTTAAAATACTTAATCTAAAATGCCTGTAGTAGAAGGAAAGGTCCCCAAAATGCTGGCGGCATTTCCGCGTTGTATAGCAATGCTCACCTTTTGAGCAAAGTAGCAGCCAGCATTCTGGAAACCTGTCACTTCCACCAAACGCTTGGCCGCTGGACCCCACGGCCCCAATGTCTCCACCTCAAACGGCACAAACATATAAACGCGATCGAGTTTTGAATACTTATGTCGTTTATTATTTGATTCTTTGTAAGTTTTTGTAGTTAACCAAGTTAATTTATGTGTCTGTTCATTTTGTTGACCAATCCCTTAATGGCCATGGAAAAAGACAAAATGACATTAGCATACTACTACTGAGAGATCCTAGAATAGAATAGAAATCATTATCAATATGTGAATATATATTGGCATTTGGAAGGTTTTAACACCTTTCAAATTTATCACATTTATACAAATTTGCTTACAAACAATGTGTTATCAAAAAGATCTCAATTTAATCTTTATGTTTTGAATATGATATTATTTATCATAATTTGATATAAACATATTTTTTTTAATATGTTTATACGCTGTAGAATGCTGATAGCCTATTTAATTCTATTTATATTAACATAGGTATGTATCAAACCTACTTAGGAAACAGTATATTAATTTCATAAAAGAATGGGCATCCAAATAGGTACTTCAGAAAAGTACTATTTGAAGCTACTTGTAAGACATTATGTGAGGTTTCGGTTAAATTTTTTAATCCTATTTGTTTTAATTTATTTAATTTTCATTTTCAGATGCTGCTTGATTTATGAAACTATAACGCTGAAGAACTTTTTAATCAAGCCTGTGTCTACCCTCTGCTGAGTATATAGACCTCCACTCCGTCGAGCCTTACGTCGTGCCGTCGTGCAATCTTCAGCCTATTTAGCTATTCTAACCTATTCAACTCAGCTCTACCAACCTGTTTGGAAATGTTAATTGATCTTTTTTACCTGTTAGTCTGTAATAGTAATTATTGAAAAACCAATTTAAACTATGCTATAGGGTTTATCATACGGTATATAATAACTAACACCAAAACAATTTGTAAACCGTTGTCATACAATGTCACCAAAAGAGCCTATTATATTAATTTTAAATCTTAACCACTATCTTCACATGTAGTATGGAGTCCATAAAAGGAAGGATAATGTTGCTAAAATTTTAGATCATTAATATTCATCAGAATGTGGCCAGATGTCTTATTTATTAACAAACTTTAGATTTAAGATAAACATTTAGTTAGAAAAAAGTGTAAAAATAAATAAAGGGTTTATTTTTCAGTAGTTTTAATATAATCAAATTCTTATACAAAAACATAACTTAGGTACGTATTATGTGGAAGTTTAAAAGTTTGGTAAGTATATACTCTTAATCCTACTTGTATAATGGTGAAGTGTACCTACATAAGCCTATCTAGCATTATATTAAAATTAAATTTTAATATAATGCTAGATAGGCTTATGTAGGTACACTTCACCATAACTCGCCTGATGTTACATATTCATTTTGCTAACTCAAATAGAGGCTTACACTTAGCTGTAAATCACCTGATATTACCAATTCTTGTAGCTAACTCAATTAGGTAGGTACCAATATAATATCAAAATTGTTTAGGTAGTACATAGGTACCTATCGTGATTTTAGTACAATATTTTCTTGTGCTGGCAATCAGTTTGCATATATGTAGGTACTCATGTTTTTATGATTACATAATTTACAATAGATACCTAATACACGTTAGAACCTAATCAATGTCTGAATAAATAGCTAGATAGCGCGCTGTAGAGTTCCAGAACAAAATTGAGGCTAATATTTTGTTGGTTTTTATATTTAGTACATCAGAATAACCATAAATGGCGTAAATTTTAACTCGACACATATAGATAAGTATGGTATTTTATAGGTAATGCGGTAAATCAATTGATGTTAGTGCTACGAAATTACAAAATACCTACCTATGTCTCTGTTTGCTTGTATTTATTGTATAAATCGAACAGTGCGGACGTAGGTACAT
The DNA here is from genome assembly GCA_927399415.1 of Macaria notata. Classification (NCBI taxonomy): domain Eukaryota; kingdom Metazoa; phylum Arthropoda; class Insecta; order Lepidoptera; family Geometridae; genus Macaria; species Macaria notata. The sequence continues at coordinate 2,986,886 of OV656743.1, forward strand.
AATTACCCAAATAGAGAAAAATAATAGCTTAGTGATACCGTAGGCCTCACTACCCTTTTATAAAACATAGCAAGCTTTGCTCTGATACGTATGTAACAAGTTTAGCAATAATAAATGGTATCAGAACCGTATCCTTGACCACGACTAACTGTTATATTCACAAGACCATCTCTATTGTCAAAAAGCCTTCTCTTGCCCACAAGCCTATTGAACGATACGACATTTAGCTTTTAATCTGACAAATGTAAAAGACTACCTTTAATGCCAAAAGGGACACTGGAATCAGTCTTCTCGTCTCTACAAACCTATAAAACGTTACTTAACATGATATTTACCTGTCACATTGACAAGACCACCACGAATGACAAAAAGGACACCGTAGGTATTCTTCTCGTCCCCGAAATGTAACCTCCAGCCGCTATCTTTTATAATTATCGAGATCCCTTGCGGTAGGTAGGTACCTAAGTACCTACTCCAAGATCTTAAGGTCAAAGTCATGGTAATACTCGGCCTTGGGGCTCGCACCCATACTTTGCAGTTGCTCCGTCGTTCTGTTCTTCCTAAGACATTGGTAAGAAATTTGCATAGAGACATTTTTTTGTATAAAAGCAAATTTTTTTGTATGATTGGTAACATACAAGCAATTCTCATTTCATTTAGTTCAAGCACCGACCCGCTATCTCATATAGTTTTCGTGATCCCCTGGGTACTCTAAGGTCTGATCGGTCTGGAGGTCAGTCTCCAGCCTCGCATCACCTTCAATTAGACGTCGTAAGTGCTGCGTTTCGGCCTTCGCCCTCACCGCAGTACCTACTTGCTCCGTCATCGAAGCGTTTAATTGGACTGTCTTGGACTTGTTATTGAAATAGTTAGTATTTATATAACTTCCTATTCCTTAAAAAAAATTGGCGCTAGTAAAAGGGTAATGAGACAAAATGCGGTAAAAAGTGGGCTTAGGATGATGATGATAATAGATAATCTGTAACTAAGAATGACCAAGGCAGTCGAATGCAACTAAATCTCCATATGGGTTTGAAATCGCAAACTAATCATCAATCTCGGTAGGTTACCTATATATTAACAAAAAAAACTCGTGTCCAAGTTGTTTAAGGCTGTAGATGATGATGATGAAACATTTTGTCGAAATGTCTCGAAGTTGTAAAAAAATTGTGTCTATGAAACGGATAATAAAATGTATATACCTACTTACAGATTTAAAGTAGTCGAAAGTTGGCTGAGGATGATGATGATTTGGTATGATTCAAAACATACAACCAGCTCTCATCATACATAGGCTCCTACTTTAAGCTCAAACCCTCTATCTCTAATAGTTTTCGTGTTCCCTGGGGTACTCCAATGTCTGATGATCAAAGAGATGGCGATAGGTACCTACTCAGCCTTCAGCCTTGCATCCCGCTAACTTTGACGTTGCATGTAGGTACTGCGGATCGGCCTTCGGCCTCACCGCAGCACTCGCTCCGTAATTGTGTTCATCCTAAATAATTTGTATGAAATTTGTATTGAGATTTTGGTTTTGTATGAAAGCAAAAAAAAATTTGTATGATTGGTAACATGCAAGCAGTTCTCATAAAATTTGGTTCAAACACCAACCCGCTATCTCTTATAGTTTTTGAGATCCCCTGGGTACTCCAGGGTCTGATCGGTCTGAAGGTCGGTCTCCAGCCTCGCATCACCTTCAATTAGACGTCGCAAGTACCGAATTTCGGCCTTTGGTCTCACCGCAGTACTTGCTCCGTTGTTTTGTTCATCCCTATTAAAATGTATGGAATTTGTATGATGACTTTTTTTTTGTATGAAAGCCAAAAATTTTTTGTAAGATTGGTTACATTCAAGCAGTTCTGACCATATTTAGTTCAAACACCAACCCGCTATCTCTTATAGTCTTTGAGATCCCCTGGGGTACCCCAAGGTCGGTCTCCAGCCTCGCATCACCTTCACTTAGACGTCGCAAGAACTTCGGTTCGACCTTCGGCCTCACCGCAGTACTTGCTCCGTCGTTTTGTTCATCCCTAGTAAAATGTATGGAATTTGTATGATGACTTTTTTTTTGTATGAAAGCCAAAATTTTTTTGTAAGATTGGTTACATTCAAGCAGTTCTGACCATATTTAGTTCAAACACCAACCCGCTATCTCTTATAGTCTTTGAGATCCCCTGGGGTACTCCAAGGTCGGTCTCCAGCCTCGCATCACCTTCACTTAGACGTCGCAAGAACTTCGGTTCGACCTTCGGCCTCACCGCAGTACTTGCTCCGTCGTTTTGTTCATCCCTAGTAAAATGTATGGAATTTGTATGATGACTTTTTTTTTGTATGAAAGCCAAAATTTTTTTGTAAGATTGGTTACATTCAAGCAGTTCTGACCATATTTAGTTCAAACACCAACCCGCTATCTCTTATAGTCTTTGAGATCCCCTGGGGTACTCCAAGGTCGGTCTCCAGCCTCGCATCACCTTCACTTAGACGTCGCAAGAACTTCGGTTCGACCTTCGGCCTCACCGCAGTACTTGCTCCGTCGTTTTGTACATCCCTAGAAAAATGTATGGAATTTGTATGAAGAAAATTTTTTTTGTATGAAAGCCAAAATTTTTTTGTAAGATTGGTTACATTCAAGCAGTTCTGACCATATTTAGTTCAAACACCAACCCGCTATCTCTTATAGTCTTTGAGATCCCCTGGGGTACTCCAAGGTCGGTCTCCAGCCTCGCATCACCTTCACTTAGACGTCGCAAGAACTTCGGTTCGACCTTCGGCCTCACCGCAGTACTTGCTCCGTCGTTTTGTACATCCCTAGAAAAATGTATGGAATTTGTATGAAGAAAATTTTTTTTGTATGAAAGCCAAAAATTTTTTGTATGATTCAAAACATGCATGCAGTTCTCTCAAATATTAGTTCAAACACCACCTCCCTATCTCTTATAGTTTCCGAGATCCCTTCGGTACTCCAAGGTCTGATGGGCAAAGTGATGGTGATGCTCGGCCTGCGGCCTCGCATCCCCCTCACTTTGACGTCGCAAGTACTGCAGTTCGGCCTTCGGCCTCACTGCTCCGTCGTTTTGTACATCCCTAGAAAAATGTATGGAATTTGTATTAAGAAAAATTTTTTTTGTATGAAAGCCAAAAATTTTTTGTATGATTCAAAACATGCATGCGGTTCTCTCAAATATTAGTTCAAACACCACCTCCCTATCTCTTATAGTTTCCGAGATCCCTTCGGTACTCCAAGGTCTGATGGTCAAAGTGGTGGTGACGCTCGGCCTGCGGCCTCGCATCCCCCTCACTTTGACGTCGCAAGTACTGCAGTTCGGCCTTCGGCCTCACTGCAGTACTTGCTCCGTCGTTTTGTTCATCCCTAGGGAAATGTATGGGATTTGTATGAAGAAAAAAAAAATTGTATGAAAGCCAAAAATTTTTTGTAAGATTAGTAACATGCATGCAGTTCTCTCAAATATTAGTTCAAACACCACCTCCCTATCTCTTATAGTTTCCGAGAACCCTTCGGTACTCCAAGGTCTGATGGTCAAAGTGGAGGTGATGCTCGGCCTGCGGCCTCTCGTCCCCCTCACTATGACGTCGCAAGTACTGCAGTACTTGCTCCGTCGTTTTGTTCATCCCTAGGGAAATGTATGGGATTTGTATGAAGAAAAAAAGTTTTTGTATGAAAGCCAAAAATTTTTTGTATGATTGGTAACATGCATGCAGTTCTCTCAAATATTAGTTCAAACACCACCTCCCTATCTCTTATAGTTTCCGAGAACCCTTCGGTACTCCAAAGTCAGTTCCACCTGTCCCCAATTTTTTATTTATTCTATACATTCTGGACGCATCCCTATATATTGGCACCAAAAACGTCAACCCTGCACCCCAGCAACATGGAGATCTACTCCCCACCCCCTCGAAATTTTCACATGTATGGCGGCCATCTTTATTTTTTGACATTTCAAAATTTCGATTTCAGATATGGAATCTGCACCCCAAAATACCCCCGGATGCAAAAAATCAGCCCCCTGCGGCCATTTTGAAAATCGGCCGCCATTTTGACGACGCCATCTTGGATTTTTGCAACTATTTCCAAACGTCCCCCACGGCCCTCTATGACATTTGGTCGAACACCCCCCATCTATCTCCAAGCGTTCCAGAGTTACAAGCATTTGAAATTTGTATGGCGGCCATGTTTTTTTGTATGGCGGCCATCTTGTTTTTTGGTTTTCCGTCACCTACAAGCAGTTCCTACAAATATTAGTTCGAGCACCCCCCATCTAAGTCTTACCACTTTTAAGATCCCCTACCCTACTCCATGACCAGTTCCACTTTCTCCAAGTTTCGGATTTTTCTCGTGGTCCCATGAACCATACCTATACGATGACATATGACACTTGCACCCCACGAAACTCCTTCCCGGAGAACTACTATGTCAGTCAGTCAGTCAGTCAGTGAATGGTAATCCAATTATATATAATATTAACTAGTAATTTTGGGCCGCGCATGCGGCCCGGCGTGTTATTGGTAGTTTGGACTTTTAATTTTTTGTATAAGAAAGTTAAATAGTATTTGTATATGTATTGCATTTAAAAAAAGTTGGCGCTAGGAGAAGGGGAAAGAGATGAGTAAAGAGATAAAATGCGGTAGAAAGTGGGCTAAGGATGATGATGATGATATTAGATAATGTGACTTTTGATGATCTCGGTAATTGTATGCAACTAAATCACCATATGAATGTGGAAACGCCAACTAATCATCAAACTCGGTGGGATATATATTTAAAAAAAACTCGTGTCCAATTTGTTTAGGGCTGTAGATGATGATGATGAAAAATGTAGTCAAAATGTCAGGAAGTTGTAAGAAATCAGTAACTATCAAACGGATAAAATATATTATGTACCTATATAGAGTAGTTGTAGTAGAAAGTTGGCTGAGGATGATGATGATTTTGTATGATCCAATACATACAACCAGTTCTCATCAAATTTAGTTAAAGCATCAACCCGCTATCTCTTATAGTTTTCGAGATCCCATGGGGTACTCCAAGGCCTGATGGTCAAAGTGATGGCCTTCAGCCTCACATCACCTTCACTTAGACGTCGCAAGTACTGCAGTTCGGCCTTCGGCCTCACCGCAGCACTTGCTCCGTCGTTTTGGTCGTCCCTAGGAAAATGTATGGAATTTGTATAAAGAAAAAAAAAATTTGTATGAAAGCCAAAAATTTTTTGTATGATTCAAAACATGCATGCAGTTCTCTCAAATATTAGTTTAAACACCACCTCCCTATCTCTTATAGTTTCCGAGATCCCTTCGGTACTCCAAGGTCTGATGGTCAAAGTGGAGGTGATGCTCGGCCTGCGGCCTCGCATCCCCCTCACTTTGACGTCGCAAGTACTGCAGTTCGGCCTTCGGCCTCACTGCAGTACTTGCTCCGTCGTTTTGTACATCCCTAGAAAAATGTATGGAATTTGTATGAAGAAATTTTTTTTTGTATGAAAGCCAAAAATTTTTTGTATGATTCAAAACATGCATGCAGTTCTCTCAAACATTAGTTCAAACACCACCTTCCTATCTCTTATAGTTTCCGAGATCCCTTCGGTACTCCAAGGTCTGATGGTCAAAGTGGTAGTGATGCTCGGCCTGCGGCCTCGCATCCCCCTCACTTTGACGTCGCAAGTACTGCAGTTCGGCCTTCGGCCTCACTGCAGTACTTGCTCCGTCGTTTTGTTCATCCCTAGGGAAATGTATGGGATTTGTATGAAGAAAAAAAAATTTTGTATGAAAGCCAAAAATTTTTGGTATGATTGAAAACATGCATGCAGTTCTCTCCAACATTAGTTCAAGCATCATTCCCCTATCTCTTATAGTTTTCGAGATCCCTTTGGTACTCCAAGGTCAGTTCCACCTATCACCAACTTTTCATTTAATCTATACATTTTATATCTACACGTATACATTTGCACCAAAAACGTCAACCCTGCACCCCAGCAACATGGAGATCTACTCACCACCCCCTCGAAAATTTCACATGTATGGCGGCCATCTTTATTTTTTGACATTTCGGAATTTCGATTTTAGATATGAAATCTGCTCCCCAAAATACCCCCGAATGCAAAAAATCAGCCCCCTGCGGCCATTTTGAAAATCGGCCGCCATTTTGACGACGCCATCTTGGATTTTTGCAACCATTTCCAAACGTCCCCCACGGCCCTCTATGACCTTTGGTCGAACACCCCCCACCTATCTCCAACCGTTCTAGAGTTACGAGCATTTGAAATATGTATGGCGGCCATGTTTTTTTGTATGGCGGCCATCTTGTTTTTTGAATTTCCTTCACCTACAAGCAGTTCCTACAAATATTAGTTCGAGCACCCCCCATCTAAGTCTTACCACTTTTGAGATCCCCTACCCTACTCCATGACCAGTTCCACTTTCTCCAAGTTTCGGATTTTTCTTGTGGTCCCATGAACCATACCTATACGATGACATATGACACTTGCACCCCACGAAACTCCTTCCCGGAGAACTACTATGTCAGTCAGTGAGTGAGTCGTAATCCAATTATATATAATAGTAACTAGTAATTTTGGGCCGCGCATGCGGCCCGGAGTGTTTTTGGGACTGTGTTGGACTTGTTATTTTTTGTATAAGAAATAGTACTTGTATAAGAATTGCATTAAAAAAAAATTGGCGCTAGTAAAAGGGTAATGAGATAAAATGAGGAAATTTTTGAAAATTTTATGAAGACTTTTTTTTGTATGAAATCCAAAATTTTTTGTATGTTTAGTAACATGCAAGCAGTTCTCATCAAATTTAGTTCAAACACCAACCCGCTATCTCTTATAGTTTTCGAGATCCCCTGGGGTACTCCAGGGTCTGATCGGTCTGAAGGTCGGTCTCCAACCTCGCATCACCTTCACTGAGACGTCGCAAGTACTGCAGTTCGGCCTTCGGCCTCACCGCAGTACTTGCTCCGTCGTTTTGTTCATCCTTAGGAAAATGTATGGGATTTGTATAAAGAAAAAAATTTTTTGTATGAAAGCCAAAAATTTTTTGTATGATTCAAAACATGCATGCAGTTCTCTCAAATATTAGTTCAAACACCACCTCCCTATCTCTTATAGTTTCCGAGATCCCTTCGGTACTCCAAGGTCTGATGGTCAAAGTGGAGGTGATGCTCGGCCTGCGGCCTCGCATCCCCCTCACTTTGACGTCGCAAGTACTGCAGTTCGGCTTTCGGCCTCACTGCAGTACTTGCTCCGTCGTTTTGTTCATCCCTAGGGAAATGTATGGGGTTGTATGAAGAAAAAAAATTTTTGTATGAAAGCCAAAAATTTTTGGTACGATTGAAAACATGCATGCAGTTCTCTCCAACATTAGTTCAAGCATCATTCCCCTTTCTCTTATAGTTTTAGAGATCCCTTTGGTACTCCAAGGTCAGTTCCACCTATCACCAACTTTTCATTTATTCTATACATTCTGGACCCAAACGTATACATTTGCTTCAAAAACGTCAACCCTGCACCCCAGCAACATGGAGATCTACTCCCCACCCCCTCGAAATTTTCACATGTATGGCGGCCATCTTTATTTTTTGACATTTCGGAATTTCGATTTCAGATATGGAATCTGCACCCCAAAATACCCCCGGATGCAAAAAATCAGCCCCCTGCGGCCATTTTGAAAATCGGCCGCCATTTTGACGACGCCATCTTGGATTTTTGCAACCATTTCCAAACGTCCCCCACGGCCCTCTATGACATTTGGTCGAACACCCCCCACCTATCTCCAACCGTTCCAGAGTTCCAAGCATTTGAAATTTGTATGGCGTTCATGTTTTTTTGTATGGCGGCCATCTTGTTTTTTGGTTTTCCTTCACCTACAAGCAGTTCCTACCAAAATTAGTTCGAGCACCCCCCCTCCAAGTCTTACCACTTTTGAGATCCCCTACCCTACTCCATGACCAGTTCCACTTTCTCCAAGTTTCGGATTTTTCTCGTGGTCCCATGAACCATACCTATACGATGACATATGACACATGCACCCCACAAAACTCCTTCCCGGAGAACTACTATGTCAGTCAGTGAATGGTAATCCAATTATATATAATATTAACTAGTAATTTTGGGCCGCGCATGCGGCCCGGCGTGTTATTGGTAGTTTGGACTTTTAATTTTTTGTATAAGAAATTGTATAAGTATTGCCATAAAAAAATAATTGGCGCTAGTAAAAGGGTAATGAGATAAAATGAAGAATTTTTTGAAAATTTTATGAAGACAATTTTTGTATGAAAGCCAAAATTTTTTTGTATGATTAGTAACATGCAAGCAGTTCTCATCAAATTTGGTTTAAACACCAACCCGCTAACTCTTATAGTTTTCGAGATCCCTGGGGTACTCCAGGGTCTGATCGGACTGAAGGTCGGTCTCCAACCTCGCATCACCGTCACTGAGACGTCGCAAGTACTGCATTTCGGCCTTCGGCCTCACCGCAGTACTTGCTCCGTCGTTTTTTTCATCAGGAAAACGTATGGGATTTGTATAGTGTAAAATTTTTTTTGTATGAAAGCTAAAAATTTTTTGTATGATTCAAAACATGCATGCAGTTCTCTCAAATATTAGTTCAAACACCACCTCCCTATCTCTTATAGTTTCCGAGATCCCTTCGGTTCTCCAAGGTCTGATGGTCAAAGTGGAGGTGATGCTCGGCCTGCGGCCTCGCATCCCCCTCACTTTGACGTCGCAAATACTGCAGTTCGGCCTTCGGCCTCACTGCAGTACTTGCTCCGTCGTTTTGTTCATCCCTAGGGAAATGTATGGAATTTGTATGAAGAAAAAAAAATTTTGTATGAAAGCCAAAAATTTTTGGTATGATTGAAAACATGCATGCAGTTCTCTCCAACATTAGTTCAAGCATCATTCCCCTATCTCTTATAGTTTTCGAGATCCCTTTGGTACTCCAAGGTCAGTTCCACCTATCACCAACTTTTCATTTATTCTATACATTCTGGTCCTATCCCTATACATTGGCTTCAAAAACGTCAACCATGCACCCCAGCAACATGGAGATCTACTCACCACCCCCTCGAAAGTTTCACATGTATGGCGGCCATCTTTATTGTTTGACATTTCGGAATTTCGATTTTAGATATGGAATCTGCACCCTAAAATACCCCCGGATGCAAAAATTCAGCCCCCTGCGGCCATTTTGAAAATCGGCCGCCATTTTGACGACGCCATCTTGGATTTTTGCAACCATTTCCAAACGTCCCCCACGGCCCTCTATGACATTTGGTCGAAGACCCCCCACCTATCTCCAACCGTTCCAGAGAAATTCACATTTGAAATTTGTATGGCGGCCATGTTTTTTTGTATGGCGGCCATCTTGTTTTTTGGTTTTCCTTCACCTACAAGCAGTTCCTACCAAAATTAGTTCAAGCACCCCCCATCTAAGTCTTACCACTTTTGAGATCCCCTACCCTACTCCATGACCAGTTCCACTTTCTCCAAGTTTCGGATTTTTCTCGTGGTCTCATGAACCATACCTATACGATGACATATGACACTTGCACCCCACTAAACTCCTTCCTGGAGAACTACTATGTCAGTCAGTCAGTCAGTCAGTGAATGGTAATCCAATTATATATAATATTAACTAGTAATTTTGGGCCGCGCATGCGGCCCGGCGTGTTATTGGTAGTTTGGACTTATAATTTTTTGTATAAGAAATAAAATAAGTATTGCATTAAAAAAAAATTGGCGCTAGTAAAAGGGTAATGAGAAAAGATGAAGAAATTTTTGAAAATTTTATGACTTTTTTTGTATGAAAGCCAAAAATTTTTTGTATGATTAGTAACATGCAAGCAGTTCTCATCAAATTAAGTTCAAACACCAACCTGCTATCTCTTATAGTTTTCGAGATCCCCTGGGGTACTCCAGGGTCTGATCGGTCTGAAGGTCGGTCTCCAACCTCGCATCACCTTCACTGAGACGTCGCAAGTACTGCATTTCGGCCTTCGGCCTCACCGCAGTACTTGCTCCGTCGTTTTGTACATCCCTAGAAAAATGTATGGAATTTGTATGAAGAAAAATTTTTTTGTATGAAAGCCAAAAATGTTTTGTATGATTCAAAACATGCATGCAGTTATCTCAAATATTAGTTCAAACACCACCTCCCTATCTCTTATAGTTTCCGAGATCCCTTCGGTACTCCAAGGTCTGATGGGCAAAGTGATGGTGATGCTCGGCCTGCGGCCTCGCATCCCCCTCACTTTGACGTCGCAAGTAGTGCAGTTCGGCCTTCGGCCTCACTGCAGTACTTGCTCCGTCGTTTTGTTCATCCCTAGGGAAATGTATGGGATTTGTATGAAGAAAAAAAAATTTTGTATGAAAGTCAAAAAATTTTGGTATGATTCAAAACATGCATGCAGTTCTCTCCAACATTAGTTTAAGCATCATTCCCCTATCTCTTATAGTTTTCGAGATCCCTTTGGTACTCCAAGGTCAGTTCCACCTATCACCAACTTTTCATTTATTCTATACATTCTGGACCCAAACGTATACATTTGCTCCAAAAACGTCAACCCTGCACCCCAGCAACATGGAGATCTACTCACCACCCCCTCGAAAATTTCACATGTATGGCGGCCATCTTTATTTTTTGACATTTCGAAAATTTGATTTCAGTTATGGAATCTGGACCCCAAAATAGCCCCGGATGCAAAAAATCAGCCCCCTGCGGCCATTTTGAAAATCGGCCGCCATTTTGACGACGCCATCTTGGATTTTTGCAAATATTTCCAAACGTCCCCCTCGGCCCTCTATGACATTTGGTCGAACACCCCCCACCTATCTCCAACCGTTCCAGAGTTACGAGCATTTGAAATTTGTATGGCGGCCATGTTTTTTTGTATGGCGGCCATCTTGTTTTTTGGTTTTCCTTCACCTACAAGCAGTTCCTACCAAAATTAGTTCAAGCACCCCCCATCTAAGTCTTACCACTTTTGAGATCCCCTACCCTACTCCATGACCAGTTCCATTTTCTCCAAGTTTCGGATTTTTCTCGTGGTCCCATGAACCATACCTATACGATGACATATGACACATGCACCCCACGAAACTCTTTCAAGGAGAACAACTATGTCAGTCAGTCAGTGAATGGTAATCCAATTATATATAATAGTAACTAGTAATTTTGGGCCGCGCATGCGGCCCGGAGTGTTTTTGGGACTGTGTTGGACTTTGTATTTTTTGTATAAGAAATTGTATAAGTATTGCATTAAAAAAAAATTGGCGCTAGTAAAAGGGTAATGAGATAAAATGAAGAAATTTTTGAAAATTTTATTAAGTCTATTTTTGTATGAAAGCCAAAATTTTTTTGTATGATAAGTAACATTCAAGCAGTTCTCATCAAATTTAGTTCAAGCACCAACCCGCTATCTCTTATAGTTTTCGAGATCCCCTGGGGTACTCCAGGGTCTGATCGGTCTGAAGGTCGGTCTCCTACCTCGCATCACCTTCACTGAGACGTCGCAAGTACTGCATTTCGGCCTTCAGCCTCACCGCAGTACTTGCTCCGTCGTTTTGTACATCCCTAGAAAAATGTATGGAATTTGTATGAAGAAAAAAAAATTTAGTATGAAAGCCAAAAATTTTTTGTATGATTCAAAACATGCATGCAGTTCTCTCAAATATTATTTCAAACACCACCTCCCTATCTCTTATAGTTTCCGAGAACCATTCGGTACTCCAAGGTCTGATGGTCAAAGTGGCGGTGATGCTCGGCCTGCGGCCTCGCATCCCCCTCACTTTGACGTCGCAAGTACTGCAGTTCGGCCTTCGGCCTCACTGCAGTACTTGCTCCGTCGTTTTGTTCATCCCTAGGGAAATGTATGGGATTTGTATGAAGAAAAAAAAATTTTGTATGAAAGCCAAAAATTTTTGGTATGATTGAAAACATGCATGCAGTTCTCTCCAACATTAGTTCAAGCATCATTCCCCTATCTCTTATAGTTTTCGAGATCCCTTTGGTACTCCAAGGTCAGTTCCACCTATCACCAACTTTTCATTTATTCTATACATTCTGGACCCAAACGTATACAGTTGCACCAAAAACGTCAACCCTGCACCCCAGCAACATGGAGATCTACTCACCACCCCCTCGAAAATTTCACATGTATGGCGGCCATCTTTATTTTTTGACATTTCGGAATTTCGATTTTAGATATGGAATCTGCACCCCAAAATACCCCCGGATGCAAAAAATCAGCCCCCTGCGGCCATTTTGAAAATCGGCCGCCATTTTGACGACGCCATCTTGGATTTTTGCAACTATTTCCAAACGTCCCCCACGGCCCTCTATGACATTTGGTCGAATACCCCCCACCTATCTCCAACCGTTCCAGAGAAATTCACATTTGAAATTTGTATGGCGGCCATGTTTTTTTGTATGGCGGCCATCTTGTTTTTTGGTTTTCCTTCACCTACAAGCAGTTCCTACCAAAATTAGTTCAAGCACCCCCCATCTAAGTCTTACCACTTTTGAGATCCCCTACCCTACTCCATGACCAGTTCCACTTTCTCCAAGTTTCGGATTTTTCTCGTGGTCCCATGAACCATACCTATACGATGACATATGACACATGCACCCTACAAAACTCCTTCCTGGAGAACTACTATGAGTAACATGCAAGCAGTTCTCATCAAATTTGTTCTAACACCAACCCGCTATCTCTTATAGTTTTCGAGATCCCCTGGGGTACTCCAGGGTCTGATCGGTCTGAAGTCGGTCTCCAACATCGCATCACCTTCACTGAGACGTCGCAAGTACTGCATTTCGGCCTTCAGCCTCACCGCAGTACTTGCTCCGTCGTTTTGTACATCCCTAGAAAAATGTATGGAATTTGTATGAAGAAAAAAAAATTTAGTATGAAAGCCAAAAATTTTTTGTATGATTCAAAACATGCATGCAGTTCTCTCAAATATTAGTTCAAACACCACCTCCCTATCTCTTATAGTTTCCGAGAACCATTCGGTACTCCAAGGTCTGATGGTCAAAGTGGCGGTGATGCTCGGCCTGCGGCCTCGCATCCCCCTCACTTTGACGTCGCAAGTACTGCAGTTCGGCCTTCAGTACTTGCTCCGTCGTTTTGTTCATCCCTAGGGAAATGTATGGGATTTGTATGAAGAAAAAAAAAATTTGTATGAAAGCCAAAAATTTTTGGTATGATTGAAAACATGCATGCAGTTCTCTCCAACATTAGTTCAAGCATCATTCCCCTATCTCTTATAGTTTTCGAGATCCCTTTGGTACTCCAAGGTCAGTTCCACCTATCACCAACTTTTCATTTATTCTATACATTCTGGACCCAAACGTATACAGTTGCACTAAAAACGTCAACTCTGCACCCCAGCAACATGGAGATCTACTCACCACCCCCTCGAAAATTTCACATGTATGGCGGCCATCTTTATTTTTTGACATTTCGAAATTTCGATTTTAGATATGGAATCTGCACCCCAAAATACCCCCGGATGCAAAAAATCAGCCCCCTGCGGCCATTTTGAAAATCGGCCGCCATTTTGACGACGCCATCTTGGATTTTTGCAACTATTTCCAAACGTCCCCCACGGCCCTCTATGACATTTGGTCGAACACCCCCCACTTATCTCCAACCGTTCCAGAGAAATTCACATTTGAAATTTGTATGGCGGCCATGTTTTTTTGTATGGCGGCCATCTTGTTTTTTGGTTTTCCTTCACCTACAAGCAGTTCCTACCAAAATTAGTTCAAGCACCCCCCATCTAAGTCTTACCACTTTTGAGATCCCCTACCCTACTCCATGACCAGTTCCACTTTCTCCAAGTTTCGGATTTTTCTCGTGGTCCCATGAACCATACCTATACGATGACATATGACACATGCACCCCACAAAACTCCTTCCTGGAGAACTACTATGTCAGTCAGTCAGTGAGTGAGTGAGTCGTAATCCAATTATATATAATAGTAACTAGTAATTTTGGGCCGCGCATGCGGCCCGGCGTATGAGTTGAACCTTGGACTTTATATTTTTTGTATAAGAAATAGTATATGTATAAGAATTGCATTAAAAAAAATTGGCGCTAGAAATAGGGTAAAGAGAAAAAATGCGATACAAAGTGGGCTGAGGATGATGATGATGTTAGATAATCTGTGACTTTGAATGATCTCGGTAGTCGTATACAACTTAATCTTCATATGGATTTGGAAACGCAAACTTATCATCAAACTCGGTCGGATTAAGGCTGTAGATGATGATGATGAAAAATGAAGTCAAAATGTCTCGGAGTTGTAAAAAATCAGTGACTATCAGACGTATAAATTATACAGAAAATTGAATGCAGTAGAAAGTTGGTTGAGGATGATGATGATTTTGTAAGATCCGTTACATACCACCAGTTCTCTTCATGTTTAGTTCAAGCACCAACCCGCTATCTCTTATAATTTTCGAGATCCCTTATGGTACTCCAAGGTCTGATGGCCAAAGTGATGGTGATACTCGGCTTTCGGCCTCGCATCCTCCTCACTTTGACGTCGCAAGTACTGCAGTTCGGCCTTCGGCCTCACCGCAGTACTTGCTCCGTCGTTTTGTTCATCCCTAAGAAAATGTATGGGATTTGTATGAAGAATTTTTTTTTGTATGAAAGCCAAAAAAATTTTGTATGATTAGTAACATGCAAGCAGTTCTCATCAAATTTAGTTCAAACACCAACCCGCTAACTCTTATAGTTTTCGAGATCCCCTGGGGTACTCCAGGGTCTGATCGGTCTCCAACCTCGCATCACCTTCACTGAGACGTCGCAAGTACTGCATTTCGGCCTTCGGCCTCACCGCAGTACTTGCTCCGTCATTTTGTACATCCCTAGAAAAATGTATGGAATTTGTATGAAGAAAAATTTTTTTTGTATGAAAGCCAAAAATTTTTTGTATGATTCAAAACATGCATGCAGTTCTCTCAAATATTAGTTCAAACACCACCTCCCTATCTCTTATGGTTTCCGAGATCCCTTCGGTACTCCAAGGTCTGATGGTCAAAGTGGCGGTGATGCTCGGCCTGCGGCCTCGCATCCCCCTCACTTTGACGTCGCAAGTACTGCAGTTCGGCCTTCGGCCTCACTGCAGTACTTGCTCCGTCGTTTTGTTCATCCCTAGGGAAATGTATGGGATTTGTATGAAGAAAAAAAATTTTTGTATGAAAGCCAAAAATTTTTGGTATGATTGAAAACATGCATGCAGTTCTCTCCAACATTAGTTCAAGCATCATTCCCCTATGTCTTATAGTTTTCGAGATTCCTTTGGTACTCCAAGGTCAGTTCCACCTACCACCAACTTTTCATTTATTCTGTAAATTCTGGACCCATACGTATACAATGGCACCAAAAACGTCAATCCTGCACCCCAGCAACATGGAGATCTACTCCCCACCCCCTCGAAATTTTCACATGTATGGCGGCCATCTTTATTTTTTGACATTTTGAAAATTTGATTTCAGTTATGAAATCTGCACCCCAAAATACCCCCGGACGCAAAAAATCAGCCCCCTGCGGCCATTTTGAAAATCGGCCGCCATTTTGACGACGCCATCTTGGATTTTTGCAACCATTTCCAAACGTCCCCCACGGCCCTCTATGACATTTGGTCGAACACCCCCCACCTATCTCCAACCGTTCCAGAGAAATTCACATTTGAAATTTGTATGGCGGCCATGTTTTTTTGTATGGCGGCCATCTTGTTTTTTGGTTTTCCTTCACCTACAAGCAGTTCCTACCAAAATTAGTTCAAGCACCCCCCATCTAAGTCTTACCACTTTTGAGATCCCCTACCCTACTCCATGACCAGTTCCACTTTCTCCAAGTTTCGGATTTTTCTCGTGGTCCCATGAACCATACCTATACGATGACATATGACACTTGCAGCCCACGAAACTCCTTCCCGGAGAACTACTATGTCAGTGAGTCAGTGAGTGAGTCGTAATCCAATTATATATAATAGTAACTAGTAATTTTGGGCCGCGCATGCGGCCCGGAGTGTTTTTGGGACTGTGTTGGACTTGTTATTTTTTGTATAAGAAATAGTATATGTATAAGTATTGCATTAAAAAAAAATTGGCGCTAGAAATAGGGTAAAGAGATAAAATGCGGTAAAAAGTGGGCTTAGGGCGATGATGATAATAGAAAATCTGTGACTTAAAATGACCAAGGCAGTCGAATGCAACTAAATCTCCATAAGGGTTTGAAAACGCAAACTAATCATCAATCTCGGTAGAAAAAGTATTTGTATTAGAATTGCATAAAAAAAATTGGCGCTAAAAAAAGGGTAGAGATAAAATGAAAAAAAGTGGGCTGAGGATGTTAGGTAATCTGTGACTTTGAATGACCACTGCAGTTGTTTCATACTAAATCGCCATTTTATAATGGCGATGGAACTGTCAATAAAATTATCTAACTCTGTAGGAAATATATAGGTAGGTATGTATGTATGTATGTATAAATAACTTGTCTTACCTATTTGTTTTAAGCAGATCAGAGGGAGTGAAAATGTTTCGTAATTCCTATAAAAATGAAATTTGTTAAGTACACAAATTTGATACCTACTTATTTATTATAATATAAAGTACCTACCTACAAGAAAAAACCAGTTTACGCATTTAAGTTAAATTGGCATTAGCATAGTGTATGTATTTTTCTGACTTGACTACTCTCTGTTAACATGCACCTAATTAATTAATACCTATATAAAGTGAGTTATAATTGTTCACCTACCTATGACATTTTGATTTGTCTAAGAAATTCTCCAATTTAATATTTGATCATAGATGTATTTATTAATTTAAAATAAAAACATGACATTGAAACATATATTATTTAATATTTGCAAATACAATTTTTCAATAAACATCACATAATTATTGTTAAAAAAAATATTTTAGTTGACACAGGACTGGTGTTCCAGCGGCCGACGACGTGACTGTTGATTCCTCGATCTGTAAAAAATAATTATAATTACCAACATGAATGTAAATCATAACTGAATTATACTCGTAAATACAATGGATAGATGATTTTGTGTTATTTTATTACAATCATACGTATTTTAATTTTAATTTAATATAGTATTATTATGCTATTTCATATAGGGGTATCTATGAAAATTAATTAAACTAAAGACTTCAATAGGTTATCGTATTATATTATGCTGTTGGCTTATTTGCAACTCAATATTGTAAAAATATTGTATCTAAATTAGTTTCTGATTGTTTACGAATATTATTTTAACATATTCTTGACACGTACATAGAACTACACATACGTTTGAATCGATTTTGATGATATTCGTAAGTGTATGTTACATATATTATTAATTTTATGAGAAGTCAAACAGTAAGCTAAAATTTACCTGTGTTTGTGTTGTTATTCCTTAGTGCAAATGTTTCTGTAGTATACTGCCGCGAAATCTCCATTGATGAAGTCTTGTGACCGGTGATCTGTAAATCATTAGAAATTTTCGCTTTAATTAATGTATGGTAATGGTTATTGGTAACTGACATAAATCTTCAAGGGTATTATTTTTCAATAATACAAATAAACAAATCCTAAGTTTGTGTTAGTTGCCAACAACCACGAAATAGATACACGATGAGTCAATTTCCGACGCACCTTAAATTATTTTCAAATTTATTGAAAAAAAATTGAAAAAAATTTGGAGGTATGACTCTGACGTCGTTTTATTTTAATGTGGTATCCCCAAGTAGGCCTAGTCCACACTAACTACTTACTATTTACATTCTATCTACTTCTATTTGATAATACTTGTTCTATTGGTTAGTGTAATGAGTGAATTAGTGTAGTTGAAGTTAATCGTGTCAATGTGTGTTCTATCTATATCGTATATCTAAATAAATAATACATTATACAATTTTCGAATAACTATGTATTAAAATTTACTATATACTATTATATAATATACATACATAAATTAATTTATTTCAGGTCTATAGAACAAAGTTCTGCTCAAAAATACTAACAGCTACTTACTATGGCTATCTTTAAATCTACCACTATATAAAATAATAAATAATTTGACTTAATTTATAATAAACGACGTCTAAAAGTACAAATGGTAACTCAAAAAGTTATCATCTATTTAATCTAAACATGCGTTACTACCCAATCTAAATATGATGGAATAGTATATGATAATGCTATAAATTATGTCAGTTATATAGAAATTCATGAAAGCAAGATAGCCAATGCCACAAACCTTGGCCTCAAGTAAGTTAAAATCGAGTGTATCATTAATAGATATACAGGCACACAGCCAGACAAGGAAAGTAAACACGCACACACTTCACACACACAAGCACCCTTCCACCATTTCGCTCGAAAGCTCTCTCGCACACACACTCACACATAGATGAACCCATTCTCCTCCTCACTCACAAGCACACTCGCCCACAGACTAACATTCACCCCCAAATTTGTAACTCATTCATTCATTGACATGCACACTCTTCCATTCGTTTAGACATACATACGCATACTTACATCATGTATCCAAACACATACATACTTCATTGAACTTCTCTTATGTACCGTTTGCACTACATACTTATCCCAGTGTGACCACCACAAAACCCGTCCACCCACCCTCACGACTCGTCAACCGAATCACACCACGCGTATTCAATCTATACATTGAGTTCTAAACCAAAACTCATGATAAACTTAATCATATGCTAATCTGTTCGGTATGTGATCAAAAACCCTAACCAACTATTACTGTCGTTACTTACTTATATCAATAACCTTTATTCGTATGCCATCAGATCTAACTAAACGGTAGCTACAATTATTCAACGATCAATTTACATTCATTCACCGCAGAATTCACTTATTGGATGTAAGTCTGGATATATTCCTAATGAATGTACTGGAGATTGACCGAACTATGAAACTTTTGGTCAGTATTATTGACGGATTTACTGACATAAACCTACACAACTAAAATATTTTATAGTCATATATTTGTCAGTGTTTTGTATGTAAAGTGTAGAAAAATACATGATTTAAAAAAGGACTTTTCGTCAAATACACGACAAAACATGATTTAAAATAATTTACCGACCGAAATGAAGAGAGACGAACAATTTTATATAACTTTCAAGAGTCGTAGCTGATTTACTTGATTAATTCCGATATAATTTTGTTATTTGCACAGGGTTTCCCATCGATTACGCGATTGTCATTTATTAATATTTTGATTGAATCCCTATCTTGCACTCTACCTAGAGCTACGTACAATTGGCCGTGGCTAAATATATCAGAACGCAAATCCACTCCCACCCTCGAAATAGTTTGGCCTTGCGACTTGTGAATGGTCATAGCATATGACACCTGGAGAGGGAATTGATGACGTTCCATCTCGTATGGGCTACCCCGTTCTATAGGTGCCTTAAAGAGGATGCGAGGTATTAAATAAGGTATGTTCTCGTAGCAACCTCTTTTACGGACTGTAATCAAATGCGCCGATGTGTCTACTACTATTACTTTAGTCCCGTTAACTAAGCCGTCTGCAAAACTAAGATTCCTAATAATCATGCAGACGCATCCTACTTTAAGCTTCAAATCGTGTTCAGGAACCCCCGGGGGTTGGATTCTATTCAGAAAATCGGGTCCGAGGTATAGTTGGTCCGCGTCATCATTGGCAATTCTATCACTCGAGTAAAAATGGAGCAAGTCTCCTGACACGCGATCTAATATAATTGAATTTATTTCGCGAACGGCATCATTGCGGGTACAAAGTATTGCGCGTAGTGATGCTACGTCAATTTCTGGTAATATTGCGTATGGGAAAACAAAGTCTATTAAGTCATCTAATTCAGTTACGTGATCGATCATATGTAAAGAGACGATTTTGTGAATGCTTCTACCGACAGGTAATGAAATTGTGGGCAGCTCATTGGACCCCAGTTCAAGAATAAACTTTGCGTATTCAATATCGTCTCGACATCTTTGCGATGCAATCAATGTGAATTTTTTAATCTGTGGCCATAGCGGGGACTTTTTCAATGATGAATTTAGGATATCTGAATCAGTTTTGGCATCTACAACTACTGGCGGGATTTGTCTAAAATCTCCTGCAAAAATTATTATTTTACCTCCAAATATTGTTTTTGATTTCATGAGGTCTTGCAAAGATCTGTCGAGCATGTGAATCAAATATTTATGTGCCATAGGGGCCTCGTCGTAAATTATGATTTGAGCTTGATGAATTAATTGTCCCCTCTGAGTTGAATTGCTCAAATTCCAATTTGTAGAATCGTCTATGACGTCTAATGGAAATTTGAACATTGAGTGTGCGGTAGAAGCGTTCTCCAAATTTTGTGCCGCGATTGCTGACGATGCCGTACAAATTGCTACTGACTTTAAACAACCGCGAACAAATGCTGATATAGTGTTAAGCAATTGCGTTTTTCCTGTACCTGCCGGACCGTCTATGAAAATGGCGCAAGGATTTGATTCGCGGAAATTGTCATCTGTGCAAAGTTTCCTAATATAGTCAAACACTGATCGTTGTTCGGATGAAAGCCTG
Organism: Macaria notata; assembly: GCA_927399415.1. NCBI lineage: Eukaryota > Metazoa > Arthropoda > Insecta > Lepidoptera > Geometridae > Macaria > Macaria notata. Next base: position 3,007,514 of record OV656743.1, read on the forward strand.
GGTAACCATTCATCGACAACAGACTTTTGATGTTCTACATCATACTCAACAAGCTCCCTATCTAGTTCTGTTGATTCGTCATCAACCTCCGGAAGACCTAGGTCGCCTAGACTCAAACTATGCTTTTGTAACCACCTACTAATGTCCCTCAACCCCAAGCTGTATGATTTTTCGAATTCATTGGGGAATCTGTGCAAATAGTCTTCGCAAAGTTGATTTTTAAATGTGTCCCACAGTAGCGCAACTGGAGCACCGTTTACAGCCAACAAAACAAAAAACCTGCGCAGACGGTGGCCAGTGAAGAAAGTTACTGCTTCTGTCATGCAGGTAATGTATTCTGTTTCGCTGTCACAAATACCAACAGCTTTACACGCCTCTTGAAAATTTTCATGCTGTAGGCCACCAAGATTTAAGAGGTCCGAATATCCACGGCACGGAAACGCATTTAATAGTAATCTAAGATAAAATTGTTCGCCGCGCGTAGGGCTGACCCAAAATAATCTACAAACCATGATTCCCCTTTGTCTCTCTGTAACGTATTTGCCGTTTGTTGTTTCATGTATAGTAACTTTGGTGGTGGGTTTTTTCGGATGCACAATATACCTTTCATAGAACTCTACATATGTTAAACTATCGAATTCTGCACCTAACGGTCTGTTGAAGTATGTGAGTAAATCGGACGATTCGCGGTTGACATTCGCTTCCTGGCCAGGTTTGAAATATACTGTCTGTCTGTGGTCTAGATGGACTGCCAGTTGCTTAACATTAGGTTCACGGGAAGTTACGTCAAATTCTAATATTCTCCAAGCCGCGTCGCTGGAGCCTATATATCTTTTCGTGACGTAATCTTCAATTTCGTTAGTTGTTTCCTCAACAACGGCAACACGCGCTTCATCAGGCCCTTTAGTCAGGTATTTGAAAAGATATTTAACTACGTTCCGGTGCGAGGAGACTTCGATATTAATGTGAGCATCATATTTTAAAAGCAAACTGGCATTGTATGGTACCGTCCATGTTTCATTCACTGTAACTTCTCGATTTCTGAATTTAATTACGCCTTCATTATTACTATTACGACGCAAGTGTACAAAACCTCTATCATCTATAAATGTTACGTCGGTTTCTTTTTTTGGGAAGCGTTTGTTACATTTTTGTTTTTCTCTATCGTAACACGGCAAATTGTCTCTGTCTCGCCCACACGGCCCATGTATCATGTGCTTTAAGACAGCTGGACGCAATCTGCCTTCGGCTTCCTTATCATCAGGAATGTCGGCGCGACACACCTTATCAATATCCAAGTTATTCTTTGGGCCTCCCCCTTCGACTCTAAAGCAAATGTGGGCATGAGGAAGACCTCTTTTTTGAAATTCAATTACATGAGTCAAATACTCTACTTTTCCAAACCAAAGGCCGGATCGTATGTCTCTAATTAAAGCAAGGAGGCGTAAATTAAAAACTCTTGCACAAATTAATGGATTAGCGGGGCGTTGGCCAGCTGGAATAGAATTTTGTATTTCTGGCCAATTGGGATTACATGTGAATGTAACAAAATACGAGGGAGGTCCCATTCTATTAACCAACGCGATGCAATCTAAATATTTTACTTTCATGTAACGTGGCCCCCCAGTAAATGAATATGGAAGGTACACACGGCCAGGGACTATACCTTCACCTTGAATGCTTTCATCGTTTTGTATTTCATTCAACGGTGCCATTCTAATCTCAAAACTATTTTTCTGCATGTTAAGTATATAACGCAAACGTTCTTCACTGATTCTACAATACATATCGACCATCCATTCCTCGGATAGCCGACCGAGTTGAGAAAACCGACTTTCTGATAAAAGAAGACACCTGACGTATCGAGCCTGAGTTAGCTTGTGTTCGTTGCGGTCTAGCTTCGTACAGTACCACCCTGGATTACCAGCTGGATAGAGGAGCGGGTAGCCGAAAGGTTCGTACAAATTGTGCATAATGTCAACGGTATGCGGTTTTTTCTCTCCCACTTTCCATATGGCAATAGAGCGTGGCACGTACTGTTCCCTATCAGTGCTAATAATTGCGGCCACTTCCGAACTAAACATGGGCATGTCGCCTAAAATATTTCCATGGGTAGCTCGTGAAGTTTTCTGAAACATAATATACGCTTCATCGGAAGCCTCTGCACCTAATCTTTTAAAACATTCTATAAACGGATTGACTGAATGTAAAAAGTGAGTAATCGACCGTACGACATCTAAGTCTAAATCCCTATTGCTAGCTAAATTCTCGCGTTCAGAATTGTCATTAATATACATTCCTATATTATTTACACTCTGATTGTAAGCTAAATCAAAGACGCGGTGGTATGTACGACCCTGAATTTTAATGAAGGATAAGCCATCTGGATGTTGAAAACCGTGTGTGGTCCCTAAAGCTGAGAATGCAAACAAATTGTTGTAAGCGCGCGGTCGTTGCAAAAAACTGTGATGCGAATAAAAATCTTCTGTTAAAGGTTCGAGCGACAAGACATTATTCGCGCCTGAAGAGCAACACCATTGTGACCTTGAACGTTCCTCTTCAAACAGAGGAGCGTGGCAATGTTGACAGATGAATGTGTTAGGTGATTTGAGTGATTGATTTTTAAGAGAGAACGCTTTAACAGAATTTAATTCGTCACCCCGTTTCTCGCCTATCATATTACTTGACCTACGTAGTGGAATGTCGACATTCCTCGATGATTGGTTATATTGTGCATTCTTTTTTTGTGTAATTTGTGGGTGAGTAGTTTCGTATTTTTTTACGGCTTGTAAATTCACACCTGGATTTTTTTCTGTGTATTTCCTAACTGCGTCACGATTTATTTGTGGGTGTGTAGTAGTGTATTTATCTACTGAAATTCTGTTAACGTCGGGGTTTTTAGAAGTATATGTTTGTACCGATTTTAAATGTATTTCAGGCTTTTTAGCTGCGTATTTAGTTACGGCGTCCAGGTGTGCGTTGGCTTTTGATTTATTAGGCCCTTTTTTAACTTTTTTGGGTCGCCCTCGTTTAACGGAAGCACTTGGTTTATTTTGCAATGATTCCAATGGCTCTAGCGCAACTACTGGTTTACAATATTTTAATTTTAGATCGCCTACTTTTTCAATTACTACCACGGGTTGATTATCTGTAATCGATTTAAAAGTGTTTATTGGCGCGGCTGTCTTTTTTTTTGTGGCAGTAATTGAGGGCATTCTCAATTTAACTACACCAGCATAAGATGGTGGTGTAGTTAAAATAGAGCATGATTTGTCACTATTTACACTAACTGAAGTTTGAGTTGGAACGTCAGTCAAAGATGCAACAACATTGCTTAACACCAGCCCAGTATGAGAAACGGAACTTCTGCTACAAGAAGTTCGTTGCGAATCTATTATTTCAATATCTGGTTCGACAGAGCTGCATTGGGTCAAATCAGAATCTAACAACAATGTTGGTGTGGCTGGGCTAACAATCGATATCCTATTTAATTCATAGTGATCTTCGTACCTACAGCTATATTTGATCAGAGTATTCGCTAAGGCTTGTGTTGAATTTACTTCAAAAATTCTGGCCACACCATCTGAACTACTTTCATTTAAGACGTTTACTGCATGACTATTGAACAAATAATATTTCCTATTCGTTTCATTATTGAGTGTGTATCTGCGTGTCCAAAATGCGACCGTGTACCCACCACCAGTGAAAAGACAACCATCTTTACTGTCGTCCCAACTTTCATCAAATACTAAGTTGTCTAAAGTATTTTTTAGACGTAGCTTATAAATATCCTCATTATTTTTGCACGTTGGATACAAATCCGTGGTTAAGTAGTTGCACTCTACTTTATAATCTACGTTACCGATTCTCAAATCAGTCGGTAATTCATCAGCTGATAAATACCTACTCTCTACATAAGCGGGGATACGCGGCTCTAATTCCATATAAAGTTTGTCGCCCTCTGACAGGACGTAATTGAAATCGAAATCTAAAACATTCGATATGGTTTTCGCGTGAAGAATAGCTATAAATGCATTTGCCGTGCATTGTCTAGAAAAGCCCTTGTACCTTTCGGCATTGCCTTGATGTGTCTCTCCTGATAAAAATGCAAATATTAGTTGTAGACATAGTAAAAAAAAGTATGATTTGCCTTAGCTATTGCTTACTTATACAGGGTTATGTCGCTTAATTACCGAGATCCTATTCAGCATCTATTTATTTCACCATCAGACCCTGAGCACCATGCAGCTTGGAAGAACTAATTTAGAATTAATAAACTCAACAAATAAATACCTAATAAAATGTAGACATTTTATAGTATTTTTGATATCAATAGGAATAGTGAACCTTATGTTGTACCTATTTAGTAATTTTAAACATAGCAAGGGGAGCGACTGGGTGAGAGTTCTTTGACTTCTGATTTTATCCTAAAAATTGAATGAAAAACTTGCAAATCTAACAGAGGTATTATAAAACTTTCCATTCTACACAAATAGTTAGACACCAAGTAAACATTATTTTTTGGCATGTTCTTAGCGCCATCTATGCTTGTTATTGTGAACTAAATAGCAAAGCCAATATGATTTTGATCTCCGTAATAATAATACTCGTAATTAGTCATTGAATACAGTATTTATATCCCACATATTAATTGTAGAGGTGGGCAGATCATATCAGCGAAAAGAAAAGATTGGTTCATATCTTTGCGAGTTAAAGATAATATGTTTCGCTCTTTCATATCAGTATCTCACCTTATTTTGAACGAACACGCACTAAAAGCAAATTAATCTAAACCCTAAAGCTACGACTGAGAGTCCAATTTCCCATATACCTATTGTGTGACGGACGGGCCGATCGAAAACGGCTCGCGAGCGAGTGATTGAAAAGATAAGTTTCACTCTTCTTATCTTGACGGATGAAATCAACTCTCATATCTTGTTCGTTCACCGTAATTTTGTACGAAATACACAATAAAGCAATCTAAGCCCTAAATTCATACAGTGAAAGTTCAAATTTCGTTGTCCGTATGGTGGCCCGACCGTTATACAGAGCATGCGCGCTGACAGCTGCGGGCCTCTTTTCGCACTGATTGGTCAATGATGAGTTTTATATTATTTGATCGTAGTTCGGTCGGTCCTGTCAACGATTCATAGATATATTTTGAAACGAATTCGAGGTAAATGAAACCGTATGGTAAGGACACAAAAGATGTAAAGATATGACACAAAGTGAAGAGAGATATTTCTTCGTTAAATTTGTGTGTAAAAAAATAAAAAAAATAAAAAAAAATAGCAAAAATATGTACAGCAACACAAAAATTAAAATTTTCCGCAAAATTAGTGTTGGCCGTCCTGGGATTTGAACCATCGTCCGTCGGCACGTGAAGCACCGACCTTCACGAGTCGGCTGTGCGGTCGTTACTCAGAGCGTCAAATATAACCAACAGTTGTATGTAATTTGAATTTGATTTCAACCAACTTATGTAAATTGACTTGCCCTGTACGGCGCGATGTCGTAAGGTTAATAAACATTATGATTTATGATTTATTTATGATTAATGAGATACTGAGCCGTTCATATCCGAAGAATGAAACCTATCTTTTCAATCACTCGCTCACAAGTTACCCAAGACTATTTTTCACTGTCTTTGATTTAGATATCAATAGGAATAGGTTCTAAACATGTTATCAACTACCTATTAGGTACTAATTTTAATCATAGCAAGGAAAGCGAGACTGAGAGAAAATTCATTGACCTCTGATGTTATCCTAAAATTTAATAAAGATCTTGCAAATCTAAGGTTTTACAAAACTTTTCATTCTACACAAATAGGTACAATACCTAGTTAGATACTGTACAAACTTACCTAACTGAGCTCAAAAAAATATGGCGAGGTCAAATATTTGTTCACTACCTAAACTTCAATCATAAAACCAAAATCACTTTTAAATACCTGCAGCAACGGCGGTAATGTCAGGATGGAACCGACGTGGAGTTTGCTGCAAATCTTCAGGAGTCGAAGTATATCCGCGTTTCATCTGGGAAAAAATTACAAAACAAATGAACATCGTTGTAAAACATGTATTATTGTGCTTAATTAACAGCCGATTTTGACGCACTTCCGAGTTTAAGCTTCCCGTTTTAATATGCCATTAGCAGCTACATCTAATCTATAGCTCGCTACATTTTATATACTTAAATTTGAATACCTATTCTAATGAAAATATTGAATCCACGGACGAATTGATATCCACATTTGTGACACACTTCAATTAAAAGTGTATGTAAATAATGCCGATACAAAAATGTAATAAATACAATACATTAACACAATTTAAACAACATATTTATTCCTATTAATCGTAAAAAGTTAACACAAAAAACCGTTTGAAATAGATAATGGCGTCATGACGCCAAGACAAGAAAATTACTTCAAAAATCCATTAATCATTGATTAATGATTATTTTATATATACCTTGATATTCTGTGATCTCCAAATTACTTCTGCACCTGAAAACACATCACAAACACATTTTAACACGGTTTTATAATATTTTGTGAATTTTTCAAAATAATAGATGATCACCTTAAACAGACAAAATTTGTAACAGAATGATTCCTAATATTTTCTTCTAAAATCGGCAACTTTTATACCAACATAAGAAAACTAACCACAATTTTTTTGGCGCGAAACAACATTTGGTTAAATAAAAATCTGTTTTTACCAGCTTGATATTAGAAATTGTGAAAATAAACGTAACTAATATTTTAATATATATATCAGTTATAAATTGTATGTAAAACACCACAAATAAATTATTATTTGAAATAGTGCACCACAAATTTTGTAATGTTGTAGGTATGAAAAATTTGAATTTTTAAACGAAACCCGTTTAAAAATCCTTGTCTAATTTTTTATACACATATTTATTTTGTTTTTTTAACAAAAAAACTGAAATACTGGATAATTACAATACCTTATATCTTTTTTATTCAATTTAATTATTAAAGTAGATTAAAAATGTATTACTTATTTTTATTCATTTATCAAGTTCACCATTGTTGACTTATGATGAACAATTTTTGAACGTTCCAAGTCAATCTGGCTGTCATTGTCAAATTTGTCAATGGCTTTGCTTTGTTGACACATTTTCAAATTAATTGAAAATTCGTGCTCTTACGTATCGAAATCTGATGAAATAATTATTTAATTTCATCTTAAATAAGAAATAAGAATGGCCGCTGCCTTTAGGCCCATTTCCCGTGTTGTTAAAGTGACAAACACTGCACAGCTATGCAAATACCTATCACAAGAAAATTGATAGTTTTGGAGGTTATAAATCACTATCAAATCAAATCAAATCGATAATGATTTTAGTGAGCAAATAATGCATGGAAGGATGCAGTGGAATGAAAGCAGACCTTTGAGACCTGGGAGTCACAAATTGGCAGGAGGAGGTGACTTGTTCCAAGAACTAAGGCAAAGACACACATCAGGTTGTTGTGTCAAAGAAAATTGTTTATGTAAGTATAAATTGATATTAATTGCTCTCATTCTTCAATGTGAGCTATTTTTTTTTCCATTTTTAATGACTTTAACATACACGCAAGCTGTAGTTAGTTTTCAAGTTTCAATTAACAAAAATAGAAAGATGTAATTTCACTCTGTGTCTAATCAATCAATACAAACACAGTAATTATAAAAAGTGCAGCCCGGACTTTAGGATTGAATAAAGATAATATGTTTGGCTATCTGACCCCACTCTCATTATTATTGCTTCTGTATACAGTTCCTATGATTTATTGCACCTCACAGATTCTCGGGCCTTACACCCGGTATTTTTAAGAAGCATCAGTGGGGCCGTAGCCAACACAGAGGCTTTTTACAATATTATACTTAAAAAATTAATTAAAAATTACAGATAGAGGATGTTAGGTATATAAAGTAACTATTGCAGACATGGTATTAATGTTACAGGCTATTGTGTTGAGTTGTTCATTGACTTAATTAAACTGGTCTATTGTACGAAGAACGGCACCCGCCAGTTATGCCTCATTCTGATTTATTGTATTATTATAACTTACCTACAAATGTAATCATTTAAGTTACCACAGAAACTGCATTATATCTGTCTTTTCAATATTAGGCAAATTCATATATTAATAATTCATATATCAATAATATTTTTCATTCATATATTAATCTTGAGTAATTTTATGCTTTTCAGAAATACAAAAAAGCAACACATCAATGCATCATGCTGGATGACCTCAAATTGTATCCTACAACATTTGAAATTGTAAGTATTATTTGATAGTTGGTATATTTATTAAAACACACAAAATTAAACTATACAATAAAAACTTAAAATACTTAATCTAAAATGCCTGTAGTAGAAGGAAAAGTCCCCAAAATGCTGGCGGCATTTCCGCGTTGTATAGCAATGCTCACCTTTTGAGCAAAGTAGCAACCAGCATTCTGGAAACCTGTCACTTCCACCAAACACTTGGCCTGGTCCCAATACAAATCCAACACAGCTGGACCCCACGGCCCCAATGTCTCCACCTCAAAAGGCACAAACATATAAACGCGATCGAGTTTTGAGTACTTATGCCGTTTATTATTTGATTCTTTGTAAGTTTTTGTAGTTAACCAAGTTAATTTATGTGTCTGTTCATTTCGTTGACCAATCCCTTAATGGCCATGGAAAAAGACAAAATGACATTAGCATACTACTACTGGGAGGTCCTAGAATAGAAATCATTATCAATATGTGAATATATATTGGCATTTGGAAGTTATTAACACCTTTCAAAATTATCACATTTATACAAATTTGCTTACAAACAATGTGTTATCAAAAAGATCTCAATTTAATCTGTATGTTTTGAATATGATATTGTTTATCATAATTTGATATAAACAATTTTTTTGAATATGTTTATATGCTGTAGAATGCTGATAGCCTATTTAATTCTATTTATATTAACATAGGTATGTATCAAACCTACTTAGGAAACAATATATTAATTTCATAAAAGAATGGGCATCCAAATAGGTACTTCAGAAAAGTACTATTTGAAGCTACTTGTAAGACATTATGTGAGGTTTCGATTATATTTTTAAATCCTATTTGTTTTAATTTATTTAATTTTCATTTTCAGTTGCTGCTTGATTTATGAAACTATAATGCTGAAGAACTTTTTAATCAAGCCTGTGTCTACCCTCTGCTGAGTATATACACCTCCACTTCGTCGAGCCTTACGTCGTGCCGTCGTGCAATCTTCAGCCTATTTAGCTATTCTAACCTATTCAGCTCAGCTCTACCAACCTGTTTAGAAATGTTAATTGATCTTTTTTACCTGTTAGTCTGTAACAGTAATGTTTAAAAAACCAATTTAAACTATGCTATAAGGTTTATCATACGGTATATAATAACTAACTAACACCAAAACAATTTGTAAACCGTTGTCATACAATGTCACCAAAGAGCCTATTATACTAATTTTAAATCTTAACCACTATGCTATCTTCACATGTAGTATGGAGTCCATAAAAGGAAGGAAAATGTTGCTAAAAGTTCAGAAGATCATTAATATTCATCAGAATGTGGCCAGATGTCATATTTATTAACAAACTTTAGATTTAAGATAAACATTTAGTTAGAAAAAAGTGTAAAAATAAATAAAGGGTTTATTTTTCTGTCGTTTTAATGAAATCAAATTCTTATACAAAAACAACTTAGGTACATATTATTTGGAAGTTTAAAAGTTTGGTAAGTATATCCTCTTAATCCTACTTGTTTTAATTTTAATATAATGCTAGATATGCTTATGTAGGTACACTTCACCATAACTCGCCTGATGTTACATATTCATTTTGCTAACTCAAATAGAGGCTTACACTTAGCTGTAAATCAACTGATATTACCAATTCTTATAGCTAACTCAAGTAGGTAGGTAACAATATAATATCAAAATTGTTTAGGTAGTACATAGGTACCTATCGTGATTTTAGTACAATATTTTCTTGTGCTGGCAATCAGTTTGCATATATATTGTATACTACCTATATATACGCATATATGTAGGTACTCATGTTTTTATGATTACATATACAATACCTAATACACGTAAGAACCTAATCAATGTCTGAATAAATAGCTAGATAGCGCGCTGTAGAATTTCATAACAAAATTGAGGCTATTATTTTGTTGGTTTTTATATTTAGTACATCAGAATAACCATAGATGGCATACATTTTAACTCGACACATATAGATATGGTATTTTATAGGTAATGCGGTAAATCAATTGATGTTAGTGCTACGAAATTACATACCTACCTATGTCTTTGTTTGCTTGTATTTATTGTATAAATCGAACAGTGCGGACGTACATAATTACCCAAATAGAGAAAAATAATAGCTTAGTGATACCGTAGGCCTCACTACCCTTTTATAAAACATAGCAAGCTTTGCTCTGATAAGTATGTAACAAGTTTAGCAATAATAAATGGTATCAGAACCGTATCCTTGACCACGAAAACCCAAAAAGTAAAAGGAACCCAACATTAATTAACTGTTATATTCACAAGACCATCTCTATTGTCAAAAAAGAGACCGAAATAAGCCTTCTCTTGCCCACAAACCTATTGAACGATACGACATTTAGCTTTTAATCTGACAAATGTAAAATACTAACTTTGATGCCAAAAGGGACACTGGAAACAGTCTTCTCGTCCCCACAAACCTATAAAACGTTACCTAACATGATATTTACCTGTCACATTGACAAGACCACCACGAATGACAAAAAGGACACCGCATTCTTCTCGTCCCCGAAATGTAACCTCCAGCCGCTATCTTTTATAATTTTCGAGATCCCTTGAGGTAGGTAGGTACCCAAGTACTCCAAGATCTTAAGGTCAAAGTCATGGTAATACTCGGCCTTGGGGCTCGCATCCATACTCGCAATTTTTTTTGTATGATTGGTAACATACAAGCAATTCTCATTTCATTTAATTCAAGCACGAACCCGCTATCTCATATAGTTTTCGTGATCCCCTGGGTACTCTAAGGTCTGATCGGTCTGGAGGTCAGTCTCCAGTAGCCTCGCATCACCTTCAAGTAGACGTCGCAAGTGCTGCGTTTCGGCCTTCGCCCTCACCGCAGTACTTACCTACTTGCTCCGTCATCGAAGCGTTTAATTGGACTGTCTTGGACTTGTTATTGAAATAGTATTTGTATAAATAAATATTCCTTAAAAAATATTTGGCGATAGAAAATAGGTACCTAAAGATATATAATGCGGTAAAAAGTACGCTGAGGATGATGATGAAGTCAGATAATCTGTGACTTAGAATGACCAATGCAGTCGAATGCAACTAAATCTCCATATGGGTTTAAAAACGCAAACTACCTAATCATCAATCTCGGTAGGTTATATATTAACAAAAAAAACTCGTGTCCAATTTGTTTAGGGCTGTAGATGATGATGATGAAACATTTTGTCGAAATGTCTCGAAGTTGTAAAAAAATTGTGACTATCAAACGGATAAAATGTATAAGTATACAGATTTAAAGTAGTCGAAAGTTGGCTGAAGATGATGATGATTTGGTATGATTCAAAATATACAACCAGCTCTCATCATATATACTTCAAGCTCCAACCCTCTATCTCTTATATTTTTCGTGTTCCCTGGGGTACTCCAAGGTCTGATGATCAAAGAGATGGCGATACTCAGCCTTCAGCCTTGCATCCCGCTAACTTTGACGTCGCATGTACTGCGGCTCGGCCTTCGGCCTCACCGCAGCACTCGCTCCGTAGTTGTGTTCATCCTAAATTATTTGTATAAAATTTGTATTGAGATTTTTTTTTGTATGAAAGCAAAAAAAATTTTGTATGATTGGTAACATGCAAGCATTTTTCATCAAATTTGGTTCAAACACCAACCCGCTATCTCTTATAGTCTTTGAGATCCCCTGGGGTACCTACTCCAGGGTCTGATCGGTCTGAAGGTCGGTCTCCAGCCTCACATCAACTTAACTTAGACGTCGCAAGTACTGCGTTTCGGCCTTCGGCCTCACCGCAGTACTTGCTCCGTCGTTTTGTACATCCCTAGAAAAATGTATAGAATTTGTATGAAGAAAAAATTTTTTTGTATGAAAGCAAAAAAAAAATTTGTATGATTCAAAACATGCATGCAGTTCTCTCAAATATTAGTTCAAACACCACCTCCCTATCTCTTATAGTTTCCGAGAACCCTTCGGTACTCCAAGGTCTGATGGTCAAAGTGGTGGTGATGCTCGGCCTGCGGCCTCGCATCTCCATCACTTTGACGTCGCAAGTACTGCAGTTCGGCCTTCGGCCTCACCGCAGTACTTGCTCCGTCGTTTTGTTCATCCCTAGGGAAATGTATGGGATTTGTATGAAGAAAAATTTTTTTGTATGAAAGCCAAAAATTTTCGGTACGATTGGAAACATGCATGCAGTTCTCTCCAACATTAGTTCAAGCATCATTCCCCTATCTCTTATAGTTTTCGAGATCCCTTTGGTACTCCAAGGTCAGTTCCACCTATCACCAACTTTTCATTTATTCTATACATTCTGGACCCAAACGTATACAGTTGCACCAAAAACGTCGACCCTGCATCCCAGCAACATGGTGATCTACTCCCCACCCCCTCGAAATTTTCACATGTATGGCGGCCATCTTTGTTTTTTGACATTTCGGAATTTTGATTTCAGTTATGGAATCTGCACCCCAAAATACCCCCGGATGCAAAAAATCAGCCCCCTGCGGCCATTTTGAAAATCGGCCGCCATTTTGACGACGCCATCTTGGATTTTTGCAACCATTTCCAAACGTCCCCCGCGGCCCTCTATGACATTTGGTCGAACACCCCCCACCTATCTCCAACCGTTCCAGAGTTACGAGCATTTGAAATTTGTATGGCGGCCATGTTTTTTTGTATGGCGGCCATCTTGTTTTTTGGTTTTCCTTCACCTACAAGCAGTTCCTACCAAAATTAGTTTGAGCACCCCCCATCTAAGTCTTACCACTTTTGAGATCCCCTACCCTACTCCATGACCAGTTCCACTTTCTCCAAGTTTCGGATTTTTCTCGTGGTCCCATGAACCATACCTATACGATGACATATGACACATGCACCCCACAAAACTCCTTCCCGGAGAACTACTATGTCAGTCAGTCAGTCAGTCAGTGAATGGTAATCCAATTATATATAATATTAACTAGTAATTTTGGGCCGCGCATGCGGCCCGGCGTGTTATTGGTAGTTTGGACTTTTAATTTTTTGTATAAGAAATTGTATAAGTATTGCCATAAAAAAATAATTGGCGCTAGTAAAAGGGTAATGAGATAAAATGAAGAATTTTTTGAAAATTTTATGAAGACAATTTTTGTATGAAAGCCAAAATTTTTTTGTATGATTAGTAACATGCAAGCAGTTCTCATCAAATTTGGTTTAAACACCAACCCGCTAACTCTTATAGTTTTCGAGATCCCTGGGGTACTCCAGGGTCTGATCGGACTGAAGGTCGGTCTCCAACCTCGCATCACCGTCACTGAGACGTCGCAAGTACTGCATTTCGGCCTTCGGCCTCACCGCAGTACTTGCTCCGTCGTTTTTTTCATCAGGAAAACGTATGGGATTTGTATAGTGTAAAATTTTTTTTGTATGAAAGCTAAAAATTTTTTGTATGATTCAAAACATGCATGCAGTTCTCTCAAATATTAGTTCAAACACCACCTCCCTATCTCTTATAGTTTCCGAGATCCCTTCGGTTCTCCAAGGTCTGATGGTCAAAGTGGAGGTGATGCTCGGCCTGCGGCCTCGCATCCCCCTCACTTTGACGTCGCAAATACTGCAGTTCGGCCTTCGGCCTCACTGCAGTACTTGCTCCGTCGTTTTGTTCATCCCTAGGGAAATGTATGGAATTTGTATGAAGAAAAAAAAATTTTGTATGAAAGCCAAAAATTTTTGGTATGATTGAAAACATGCATGCAGTTCTCTCCAACATTAGTTCAAGCATCATTCCCCTATCTCTTATAGTTTTCGAGATCCCTTTGGTACTCCAAGGTCAGTTCCACCTATCACCAACTTTTCATTTATTCTATACATTCTGGTCCTATCCCTATACATTGGCTTCAAAAACGTCAACCATGCACCCCAGCAACATGGAGATCTACTCACCACCCCCTCGAAAGTTTCACATGTATGGCGGCCATCTTTATTGTTTGACATTTCGGAATTTCGATTTTAGATATGGAATCTGCACCCTAAAATACCCCCGGATGCAAAAATTCAGCCCCCTGCGGCCATTTTGAAAATCGGCCGCCATTTTGACGACGCCATCTTGGATTTTTGCAACCATTTCCAAACGTCCCCCACGGCCCTCTATGACATTTGGTCGAAGACCCCCCACCTATCTCCAACCGTTCCAGAGAAATTCACATTTGAAATTTGTATGGCGGCCATGTTTTTTTGTATGGCGGCCATCTTGTTTTTTGGTTTTCCTTCACCTACAAGCAGTTCCTACCAAAATTAGTTCAAGCACCCCCCATCTAAGTCTTACCACTTTTGAGATCCCCTACCCTACTCCATGACCAGTTCCACTTTCTCCAAGTTTCGGATTTTTCTCGTGGTCTCATGAACCATACCTATACGATGACATATGACACTTGCACCCCACTAAACTCCTTCCTGGAGAACTACTATGTCAGTCAGTCAGTCAGTCAGTGAATGGTAATCCAATTATATATAATATTAATTAATAACTAGTAATTTTGGGCCGCGCATGCGGCCCGGCGTGTTATTGGTAGTTTGGACTTTTAATTTTTTTGTATAAGAAATAGTATTTGTAAGTATTAGTTATAAAAAAAATTGGCGCTCGTAATAGGGTAATGAGATAAAATGAAGAAATTTTTGAAAATTTTATGAGATTATTTTTGTATGAAAGCCAAAATTTTTTTGTATGATAAGTAACATGCAAGCAGTTCTCATCAAATTTAGTTCAAACACCAACCCGCTATCTCTTATAGTTTTCGAGATCCCCTGGGGCACTCCAGGGTCTGATCGGTCTGAAGGTCAGTCTCCAACCTCGCATCACCTTCACTGAGACGTCGCAAGTACTGCAGTTCGGCCTTCGGCCTCACCGCAGTACTTGCTCCGTCGTTTTGTTCATCCTTAGGAGAATGTATGGGATTTGTATGAAGAAAAAAAATTTTTGTATGAAAGCCAAAAATTTTTGGTATGATTGAAAACATGCATGCAGTTCTCTCCAACATTAGTTCAAGCATCATTCCCCTATGTCTTATAGTTTTCGAGATCCCTTTGGTACTCCAAGGTCAGTTCCGCCTACCACCAACTTTTCATTTATTCTATACATTCTGGACCCAAACGTATACAGTTGCACCAAAAACGTCAACCCTGAACCCCAGCAACATGGAGATCTACTCACCACCCCCTCGAAAATTTCACATGTATGGCGGCCATCTTTATTTTTTGACATTTCGGAATTTCGATTTTAGATATGGAATCTGCACCCCAAAATACCCCCGGATGCAAAAAATCAGCCCCCTGCGGCCATTTTGAAAATCGGCCGCCATTTTGACGACGCCATCTTGGATTTTTGCAACTATTTCCAAACGTCCCCCACGGCCCTCTATGACATTTGGTCGAACACCCCCCACCTATCTCCAACCGTTCCAGAGTTACGAGCATTTGAAATTTGTATGGCGGCCATGTTTTTTTGTATGGCGGCCATCTTGTTTTTTGGATTTCCTTCACCTACAAGCAGTTCCTACCAATATTAGTTCAAGCACCCCCCATCTAAGTCTTACCACTTTTGAGATCCCCTACCCTACTCCATGACCAGTTCCACTTTCTCCAAGTTTCGGATTTTTCTCGTGGTCCCATGAACCGTACCTATACGATGACATATAATACATGCACCCCACTAAACTCCTTCATGGAGAACAACTATGTCAGTCAGTCAGTCAGTGAGTCGTAATCCAATTATATATAATAGTAATAAAAAAATGTATTACTAGTGCATATTACTTATAGGGAAGTCATTGAAAACACCACTTTCAATGTGTCGTCGGTTTCACTACTTTAACTAGGTATATTTTTATCATATACTCTGTTTTTGTGAAATTGATATACGCAGTGCATAGCTTTTTTCCCATCTAACTTTAGTTATCAATTGCATCTAAATCTGTTCAGACATTTCCATACAAACATTAAAAATGTTTGTATGGAAATATCATTTTTCTCAATTTCGTCAATGTGAAATTGCCGATTTGTAAATTTCATAGGTTTAGGATAGGTTTCAAGACCTAATATAATAATTAAAAAAAAAACCCGTCTGCTGCTTTGTGTCTCCATGCTAAGGAAATATTCTGTCCATGTCAATGTTATATAGTTAATTTAATCTTTTATCAAAAGTCTATTTACAATTTTTAAGAATTCAGATGTGTTTTACGTTAAAATCTGTGCCTTACTCGTCCATAAAATGTGTGTAATACTTGTATTATGTGTTCTGTGGTAATACCTAAGTATGGTTCGTGCCATTATACTAATAACATACAATACATATACTCGTATATATGTAAATGTATTTTGGCAAAATAGTGATTAAGGAAAAACTTAAAGATAAAAGGGAAAGTGATCTTTGTATCCACAGTTAATGGAAACTTAACTTACTCAACATTTAAAGGTTTGCTTACCATCAGGCAAACTATGGGCAAGTGCAAACCCGTTTTAGTGAAAAATAACTGGGTACTCAGACGATTAAAAAACTACTCAGACGATTTCAAAGAGTACCTATTTACCTAAGTAGTCGTAAGAATCTACGTTAATTATACGACCATCGCATATACGCGAAAGTAACCAACATTTGTAAATGTCATTACTAGAAGATCATTGGTCATTACCAAAAACGTACCATTCTCTTGTGCTTAAGATGTGCTAATAATATACATAATATACTTTGTATACTAATTATTATATAAGTCTAAGTGGTACTAAATATTTCAATTGCCAATGTTTCTAATTTAATTTCACATTCCTCTTTGCTTTGTTTTGCTCAAAAACGAATTTACAGTGTGAATAAAACCTGGATGTGCCGGTTTTTTTAAGACCAGAGAGTAACTTACTGGAAATGTGGTAATACAAATAGAAAATTGATTAACTTTATAAATATAAGATCACAGAAGCCGTCACTGACCTCCATCAGTACCTACGCGTACTTGTACTGATGGAGATCAGTGGAAGCCGTGCAAATCAAGTTATTTTTATTTGGTCCTTCTCTATTGTGGATATAAAAATACAATGTAGATTTTCATGTATTAAATATAATAAATATCTTATGCAGATTTGTATTGTTTATCATCAGGTAAATTGTTTTATAGTATGTATAAGTTTCACTTTATCATTTCTCTATTGACAATGTAAATGTTGATGTTTTTCATAAAATTTGAGTAAGTCATTACTTACAAAACTAGCTTAAGTTACAGCAACTGAGACTTACTATTTTATGTGACCAAGGTAGCTTCCTAAAAAACCTAAATCCCTAAAAGGTTTAAGTTAAAGTCTCTTTTTGAGGGTAGTTCCAAAGATTTACTTGTAGTTTAATAAGCACATTTTATTTCACTGTTAAATATAAGTAAATAATTAAAATCATGGTGTTACTTTGTAGTACATAATTGCATTTATAAAGATTGTGTATATCTTGTTGTCAATTTCGATGTGATCATATTAAAGCAAAGGTTTTTGAATAATATTTGTCGTTTCCCTGGATATAAAATAATACAAATACAGATAATTCTAGATACACATATTTATTTATTCACTGTTTATACACAATGACTTACAAAACCAATGCACAATAGCACGAAAAGCTTCTTTCAGAAAAAAACAGCCTGTAGGGGTTTTTCATCAGAGATACAGTCAATAATAAAGAAAAATATTAAGAACCTCTTTTTTTGTTTTTGTCGAAATATCTACAACATCAGATCGTAAGTAAAATGAGACCATTATAATGGCATTATTCAAATATTATAAAATTCTGAGGTGCCTTTGCCATTTTATATAAATATTCAAACTTAGTTGCCAATAGACTGCTTTTCTCAGTCAAATACCATTGAAGTAAATTTATGCAAGATTTATTGAAAAGTATTAAAAATATTTAGGTCTTATTTCTGTTATGACCTAACCAAATCTCAATCAACATTTTGTTAAAAAACATAAAATTGAATCATTATATGTAAGACCATATTTATTATTGTCACTAGTTAAGTCAATCACCAGACATTCACACTCATATAAATAACTTATTCTATTAGTTGGCAATAAGCATCATACTGCAATTTAGGGTGCATTTGCAACTATCCTGATTTTGTTGTAACCTTTTATCTATACTGATATTTTCTAAATAGGATGTCCATTTTAAAGAACCAGTTCTATGGTTGGAAAAAGCCATGAGTTTTAAGTCATTTTTCAAATAAGTACAAGTCAAAAACGAGGTACAAGAGCTGCATGGCTAAACTTTACCAGTTCTGCTTAAAACACCAGTTTAGATGAGAAGTTGAAATGAGATCAGAACCATAAGCAGCAATTTACCTAAAACATTGTCTAAAATGCTCTAATCCCAGCAACGCCATATAACATTTGTCGCTCCAGTTCTTCAGCTTTCAATGTACCATTTATACTTTGACAGTTTTCATTAAAAACACTATATGCGGACACTTCACCCTCCTTCTTTGGCCGTGTTCGTGTGTTGAAATAGATTCCTAGCAACACAGATATTGCAAAGAAAACTGCGCCAAATTGCAAAGTGATGAAGTAGGCAAATAGACTGGACCAAATGACAACATACAGAGTCCATTTTACAATGAAATATTTCCATGATTCTTTGCTCTCTTCTGCAAATGATTCCAACTCGCTAACTTCCGAGGTGACATCTATTGGCTCTTCTGGCTGAAGCAGTAGTTTATTTACTGGTGGGGGTGGTGGAGGTAATTCTTCTTCATCCATCTGCAAATAATACATTAAAGTTGCATTAACTAGGTGTTCATAATCAAAGTACTAAAAGCTTTACAGTAGGTAATGGGATTTCCTAATTAAATTCTGATTAATCAGATGTCTAAGTAGGTACTATACCTACATGTCCATTAGCTATGATGATAACATGTTTATCTTGATGATTATGCCATAGATAAAAATCAGTTCTACTCACCAGTAAAACTTCGTCTTCATTCTTTTCCTTGGTCATTTTGAATAGTTTGGGAGTCAAGAAGTCAAAGACTTTCTCTTTGGTCTCCTCAAGCTTTTCCTTAGTGTTTTCGAGTAGCTCTTTGCGCTGGCGTTGAGCTCGATATTCCCTTAGTCTTGCCTCCATCCGGGTATCAAATATACCATCTACAAAACGTATACTCTGCAATTGAACAGTACAATGTTTGTTAATTTCATGGTCGGAGGCGAGTCGTAAAATTAATGTTTACCGGAGTTATTATTGTCTTCGTACCTGGATGGTATGTTTGGGTAATGTCTTCTCAAGATATGCACTGGGTTGTACGAATACTAAGAAAATCTAAGAAACCAGTTTCTTGTAAACAAAAAAGTTTACATTTACAGTACACGTATCGTTCTTGCAAAAAAATACAAAACACACAAAACCGCAGCTCCGCGGCCAACAGCAACACAGCTGTACGTTTGACAGATTAAATAGGTATGTCAAAGTCATTTTGATAGCGTTGCTGTCTGTATTAATTAATTACCTGTATTTTTCTTAATAGCAACACGTGCTGGCGCGAAAATCGATCGATATTTTCCCGCCTGCAAATGTCGTACTTTGCTTACAAAATATTGTAAAGTAAATGTTGTTATTAAATTAAAAACCATTCTAACCCATGGAGCACCAATCAGACATGGGTGCTTACGGAGAAAATCCCAATGTTCAGAATAGTGGAAATTATATCACAATAATACCTGTAGATTACTCACGACGAGGCTATCCAATACAAGCGGAATATCAGTACAAGTAAGTTTTTCCAACATATTGTCTTTATTGATATCCTCAACATTAAATACCTCAATTTAAAAATGTGTGTGCATTAGATAGATAGATAGATTAGTAGGTACATTGTTTATCCGTAAGTCCGTAACCGACTTTGCTGATTTTTTCCGTATTCTAAATTTAAAAATAATCTATGACCTCTTTTCTCAATACCTACCTCTTTACTTTCCCACCAGTGAATTCAGATCTCGTGAAGAATACTACAGTGTACAAAGCCAGAAGCTGCAAGCGGAGGTGAACGCCCACCTGTACTCGGTGTCGCAGCGCCTGCCCCACCTGTCTTACAGCCCGCTGGGCCGGCACAGCGACTGGGACAAGCATGACCCGCACAAGCAGTTGCCTGACTCCAAGGAGAGCAACAGCTCCGACTCCTTGGAGAAAAGTGTCATGGGTAAGCTAGTATTAAATTTAAAAAAAAACAATGCACGTATCTGTTTGTCATGCAATAAAAAGTAGGTACTTACCTACACATTATTATATCAGTCGAAATCCTTCCTACTTCGTAATTGTATTACTTATTTACGTAGTAGAACAGTAGCAGTGTCCTGCGGAGTTGCCTGCATTATGAAATATCCAGGATGAAAAGTTGGCTCCTTATCTACCTCCATACCGAATTTCATCCAAATCTGTTCAGCCGTTCGAGTATCAAGAAGTAACAAACACCCATAAAATGTTGTACCTACCTAATTTCCAGCGATCCATTGTACAGCTTGTTAAATTACGCTCACTGGTCTTTTACATTTACCTACACTTTGATTACAAAGTCTGATATATGATCTTGTTGCAGGATCAAACCTGAGCAGTTGCTCCAACCAAACAGCATCAAGCAGCCTGGTGGCGAGCTCTTTTAGCACCACTGAACCAATCACAAGCGGCGGGAGTTCCTCTAGCGCCATCTCACCACCACTACCAGGTAAATTATGGTTTAACTTTATTTCGTAGACTCTAACTTTAACTAGACTTTAACTGTATCTCTATGATACCAACATTTATTCTCCTCCTTTATAATTCGCGAGCAGGAAAAGTTGTGTAGCCTAGGAGCCGTTTAGCTTACCTACCTATCTCTACGAACTAATTCCTTAAGTAATAAAATATAAGAGAACCTTTAATTTAAATTAATTTGGGGACTAAAAATGTCTAAACATGTGCCTTGTTCAGGGCGCCGCCAGAGATGTTATAAATCCTATTATAGAATATCAGTAATAGTAGTTTATGCAACTGTCATATAATGAAGGGTATTAAAACACGAGTGTGAGTTTATGAAACGAGCGCAGCGAGTTTCATAATAGTAACGAGTTAATCATACATTAGCTACCTACCTAGTTCTGTTCCGTCAAAACTAAATCTAAAGCATACCAATTTCCAGGTTCATCTGGCAGCACCGCCTCATCCTCCACAGTCTCCTCGAACCCCGTGACCTGCATCTACCTGATGTCTCGCATAGCTCTCATGGTGGAGATGAGCTCAGAAGAAGTACCGCATTGCGTGACCGCGGCCAGGTTCTTGAATGCTGTTCTGGCGACCGAGGAGTTGGGGTTCACGCAGCACACGACTAGGAGTTTGGCGCAAAATGTCTTCGCGCTTTGGCTGTGTAGCCCTTTACTAGGTAAGTCAGTTTAGTTAGCTTTGATGTGTGTTGTACATTCGGAAATTAAACTTTTCGACTATTAAAATACCATATTTACATGATTGTGGCTTAAAGTAACAATAAATAAGTATTCCGGGGCGGTAAATTCCACACCACACCATTTAGACCCATATCTACTAAGTAAGCCAAATAGGCTCTTGAGGATAATTTATTTTAAAACAGATGATTTCTGCTGAGTTATAAGAAACCGTATAATTATGTTGTGAAGGCTTACTAAGTATTATTATATATAATTGCTCATCGATTTAAAAGGCTGGCAATTATTTTAGTACGTATGCCTAAGCGGAGGCTCGTATGTATAGGAGATATGAGTAGTAATTTGTGGTGTTATCAATAACTAATTTGTATTTGCATTTATAGCGGACATTCGGAGAACCCGACGTCCAGTAGTAACAAGCTCTAAACTAGTACGATGTTTGATTTAGAAATCCAGCTAAAGCCCCACCACTGTCCCTGGCGACTGTGGGCCAACTGGCAGAAGCTGGTGGCCCGGTATGGACACGCGTCTCCCTCGCGCCGCGCCCGGGACCAGCCCGTGCTGAGGCTGCAGAGGAACGTGTTCTTTCCCAAGCATTTAGAGGAGGGGATCAAGTAAGTGAGAGATTTTGCCGCAAAACACTTTCTTTATACGTGGGATAGGTTTACGTTTGACTACCTTTTTTACCTTTTTTAACCTTTTTTATAAGGATAATAGTATTCATTGTTGACTACAGCCTGTCTGATGTTAAGCATTGCTGCAGCATATGGTAACACTTCTTATTATTCGATCTCCAGTACCACTGTTAGTATCGAGTATGTACCTACTTTCGTGAGTTATTTTTTTTTAGTTTTTTTTTTTACATTAAATAGGCTTACGTTTGACTATATAGCCTGCCTGATGTTAAGCACCACTATAAGACTAAGATGTTATTAAATGTTCTAATTATTCCTTCTAAATTGTTTCTAGTGTTAATAAATAAGTAATTGTTTATAATTTCTTATGTTTTTGTATTTCAAATTTTTATGTTTGGAAATGATTATTTAAACTCTTTCATGTTACTCAGATTGTGTACCATAAAATATACCCCTTTCAAAATATCACGTTCTTACATAACAAAAGTCGTCGTAAACGTAATTGTTCTTTTATGGATCTTGTATCTGAAATAAAGAGATTATTATTATTATTATAAACGTCGTTATTCATATAAGAAATTATAATTCTGTTATCAAAATGTGTAAGACTACACAACTAAACTAGCTCTATACAAATATTCCTGAAGCGCCCGTAGCACAGCTGGCTGAGGCAATCGCATGCGATCACCAATGTCAAGCAAAAGTCGACGCGGTCAGTCCTTGAACGGGTGACCTGAGTGGCATTCCATTTAGGGCGCTTTCGTGGGTCGGATTACACGTTAAATTGTAGGTCCTGGCTGTTGTCATAGTACGACAGTCGTTAAGCCATGTCAGAGGCCCTTAGGGCGGCGTGATAAACTCTCGATACCAGAGTTGGCCACTCTCATTCGATAAGAAGAAGAAGACAAATATTCCTCATTAACAATGTAAATAATCCTCAAAATATTTTAGAGATTCCCGCATCCAAGAGCTGCTATACGAGGAAGCTCGCCACAACGTGGTGACGGGGCGCTACCCCCTGGAGAGCGCGCAGGCGGTGATGCTGGGCGGGCTGCAGGCCAGGATACAACTAGGGCCCTATGACCCACATAGACATACTGCTAAGTTTTTCCGGTAAGTGTACTATGCCTGTAATATTGCCTGGAAGAGATTGCTTTTAGCAATAAGGCCGCCACTTGTGACACTAGTTTATGTAAGTAATTATATTAATTTTGTTTTATATGTGTGCGTGACAATCAAGAATTATCTATCTATCTATGACTTATGTTTTTTTAATGCTACATTTTTTTTAATTCGGTTGTTTGAATTAAATTGACAAAAGTTTGCAGAAAAAGTTGGGGATTGTGGCAATTATTCAATTGGTGGAACACTTATATGATTGATTGATTGACTGCTACAAATTGATTGATCATCATCTTCGCAATATATATATATATAGGGTTTGGTTCAATTTCAATGCAGCAAAAAAATCGGAGCAATGTAGCCAACTATATTGGTCTGATTTGTGGTGCTACAGCAAAACGAGCTATCATGCATGAAAATTGGTAATGATGACGTAGTTACCTAACTTTTTTCTTAAGAAAAGTTATAGAAATCGATGACTACTTGCTACTAATATAACTTTATCGATGAATGCCACTAAAGCGTACCAACGACACACAAGACGAAAACAGACTAATAACCCATACTACTTCTACTTCCAGTGAACACCAAGACAGGTACCTACCACTACACGCTCGCTCCGGTCGCTGGGCACAGCTACTGCCAGCTGGGCGTAAGGGCAGTCCTGAGGCCAAGTTACTGGAGCAAGCGCAGCGTCCACCTGCTGCACCTCCTCGGAAACTGAGGCACAAATATCTGGCGCATGTCCGTACACTACCTACTTATGGGTAAGTTGAATAGCAGTATCTTCTGCTGTTGTAGCTGGTCGCATGGGTATTAGTGATACAAAAGTGATGGAGTAGAAAAAGATAGATAGATAAATACTTTATTAAAACACCACATACAAAAAACAATACAAAACAACATAGAAATTAAAATTTGCCTTTTAATTGGCGGCCTTATCGCTGAGAGCAAAAAAAAGCAAAAAATGTATCGACGGCTGCAGGCGTGATTATTTAATAGAAAAAATATGACTCTATAGGCAATGTTCTTGACATCCTTTGGAAATCGTAATAATAAAGGTGGCTTTGTTCATCCAGGATGTTTTCCAATTTTCTTGAAATATAAGGCTTATTAATTAATCTCCATTATTCCAGCGCGGCATTCTTCCAAGGTCAGATCGAGCAGCCAGTACGCAGTCTGACCAGCCTACTGACGCATGAAGATATTCCCGTGCTTGTCGCCGTCAACTCTAACGGCGTCTACGTCATTGACGATACTGAGAGTGTAAGTGACATGCACAGTGCAGCCTGCTTCCAAGATCAGATCGAGACAGTCAGTAAATAAAATACCAGAAGCCTCATAGTCTTAAATTCCAACAACGAAGATCCATTGATCTATTTGCCTTTTTCCATCAAATATGTACTGTATCATAGTGGGGTTCCATTTTTTGACATGTCTCATACCTAATCAATTTGAATCAGTGAATGTAAGTTTGTGAACTACACTATCGTCTTCTTCAAAAGGCACAGAAAAAAAAGACCTATATAAAATCAGAAACTTTAATGACAACATATATGTATTATTGTATCTTATTTTGTGTCTGCATCAGAGAACTTATAGCTAATCCAGCTATTTTCATATTACAGACAGTTCTGCTGGGTCTACTCTATGAGGAGTTATCATGGGACATCGGTCTACCATCAGACGACAATGAAGACTGCTTGCCGTGCCTGTTCCTGCAGTTCATGGTGGTGGAAAACGGGCTTAGGGTGTCCAAAATATTACAAGTACGTGTTTTTAAGCAACCATTTTTGTATATAAGAGCGAGATTTTGTTCGGTAATCAGTTTATTCTTCTGTTTGCATAATGGTATTTTCAGATACCCGTTTGGCTCGTTACCCCTCAACAAATGTTGCCATTCACTTACAAAAAATGGTGCTACGAAGCGACGAGTTCAAATTCAAATAATTTATTTACATAAACGATTTCATGAAACCTTAGAATAATACATAGCTGTGCGTAATAATAGGGTTTTAAAGGTTATTTTGTGCTCTTGTGAGCCCTGCACTAAGTATGAAACTTGTATCGCAGGCGCCTACATCTAGCATTACTTGAGAGCATAACTGATGCGGTATGAGATTAATTTGAGTGTGGTTTCATAACAGTTAAACTTCGACACCTATTCCACTTGCAACGTTTCATCAATCGATCTTTTAATGCTTTAGTTATTGATTTCCTATTTTTCTGTTGCAGGTATTTTCCAAACAAGCCATAATGATGGATACATTGATCGAGCACTTTGCAGGCGAGTACCGCAAGCGGCTCGGACAGGAGACGCCCAGCGACCACGCTAACTACGACTACCATTCAGGTAAATTGATTTATCTTGATTTTGTTTAACAAAACCTACATTACCTACTGGTGTTTTAGGCACTCTTTGAAATAACCCAAACCTTATAAGTTAGATGACCTTATGGCTCTCAGTTTTGTTAACCTCGGAGCATGCCAGTTTTCACAAAATGCATTCTTTAATTAAGAAAAAATCGTTTCAAATACATTTCGTCAGATCGAGCCACACAATAGATGTCACTGTAGTTAAAAATCAGTTGTAGGCACAGCACAACGATCGGGCCACATCGTCCCCTCGCGCGCCCAGAGAAGCGAAATGAATGATAATAGGTACGTGGTTTTCGTTTGGACCAGTAAACAGGCCAACCTAACCTACGACAGCGCTTGTCAGTCTGTTGTCGAACATAGTCCGAGCGAGAGACAGTTTTCGGTCGTTTTACTCGGTTTTACAGCATGATAAACTATTAAATATGTCTTGGTATCATGTTAAAAATGGTAAGAACAATAGTTCCAGTGTTACCGGCGTGAAATACCATCGGTAAGTAGTAAAATTTCGTAATTTTAATAAAAAAAACTTTTGACATTTTGAATGGCATTAACACATTCGTTGTCTTGACGACGCTACTTCTCGATAGCAAAGTGATGTGTAAATGGAACCTAGCAAATTATCTATAATCAAAAAAGATATAATGTATATGACGTTTCTGGCTTTGTATGGAAATGTTTCTGGATTACGGTTTTTATTTAACACATACTTAATTAACAGATTTCCAAAAAATCATAATTTAGAACAGCTTTTTAAATTTTTCGGTTTTCCAATATTAAAGTGTTTACTTTTTAATTTAATATACAAATACAAGAGTTAATGTCTGAATATTATTTTATTTCATGATTAATCCATGCTAATCTATACTTCCTGTCTGTCATTCTGTCTGTCTGTCTGTTACCTCTTCACGCTTAAACCGCTGAACCGATTTTGATGAAATTTGGTAAAGAGATAGTTTCAGTCCCCGGTAAGGACATAGGATAGTTTTTATCCCACGGGATAAAAACGTTTTTACAGCGGATATAACCGCGGGCCATAGCTAGTTAACTATAATTTGTACTTAAATAATATAGTTATACTAAAGACATATATTTCCATCTTCGAAGTAAATGTGTAAATAATCGATAAAAAAATATCGACATTGCACAGCCGATGAAGTTGAAGCGTACTGTGTACATGAACATCTCGTGCGTCGTAGTGTGCGTGCCGAAAGTGTGTTAGTTTTAGTAAATGGTGACACCTGTTTTGTATCGAATACAGAAAGAATTCGCCTCTAGTCACAGGGCGACAAGCATGGACTTCAAAGCTCTGTGGTTGTAGGTGATGCAACATCTACCCTCTTTTTGCATTCCTGATATTTTTTGTTTTAGATTCCGGCAGCATATCCCTCCCCCCTCTCTCCCGGCCGGACTCGCCGCAGCGTCGTCTGGCCAACAAGTTCTCCCGCCTGGCGCTGGCGACGCACGACGGACGCGGCAACCTGCTGGGAGGGGCTGGGGACTGGAACACCAGCCTCGACCACCCACAGCCTAGCTGGATACTGCCCAAACATTGACTAAGTCAGTAATAGAGGGGATCGTCACTGAAAGACCTCATCGTCATTAAAATACTATATCGTTATTTTCTAACAGGTGAGTTGTGGTTATTCACAGGCCCATTCTTCTCAATAAAAATAAGTTGCTACTTCAGGATACATAGGATATATAGGATTACTAGAAGGCTCTATCCAACAAGTTCTCCCGTCTGATGATAACTTGTTGGGAGGTACTGAGGACTGAAACACCAGACTCGACCACCCACAGACTAGCTCAATACTGCCCAAACATTGAATATGAATAAGTCACTAATATATGGCATCGTCACTAAGAGTCCGAATAGTCACTAACAGACCACATCGTAATTTTCCAATAAGTGAGGTGTGGTAAATCAGTGGTCCATTCTTCCCAAAAAATTGACTTGGTACTTTGTGCTATCACTAAAAAGACTATTCGTCGTGGGTCGTCTGCCAGTCCCCAAGGGGGAGCTGGTAGGTCCTCAGCGAGCTTGCGCTCTTTAGAGGGGCTGGGCGCCGGGGTACGCTGACCCCGGGGAAGTTCACGCACACACACGACGAGTCGCTCTGTCCGGCGGCGCACCAGCGACGGTCGGCGTTGTTCGACGCGTCGACGCCGAGTCGCTCAGTCCGCGCGGCGTACCAGCAGCGGCGGCGTTGCTCCACGTGGACGACGTCGAGTCGCCAGTCCGCGGGGCGCACCAGCAGCGGCGGCGTTGCTCGAAGTGGTGTGGTGATGTGTGGCGATGTGCCGATGGCGATGTGCCTGTCGCTGCGGCGCTTTCCTATAACGCCGGGACGACAGGCTGTAGTTCCTGGAGTGATGCAGGCGCGTCGACCTCCCGCTCGGGAGCAGCAGCACGCGGCGCACGCACCCTCACGGGAGGGAGCGGCCTGCAACGTGACGGACGACTAGTGCGCGCGACGACTCAACGGGAACTAGACTATTCGACTCTCTATTCTCCCGACTAGCGCAAGCCAATGGCCATACATGTGGCGCAATATACCATATCGTCACTAAGAGATATCAGTGAAAAACCAAATCATGTGACATCGTCACTGTATTAACGCATTAGAGAGACATAAAATTTTCTTTGGAAAAATCAGAACGCAATATTACTTACTGGAAGTACTATTTATGTTCCACGCTCGTACCGCTATTTTGCATGGAAGTCTAATAGAGACATTCCTTGCTGTTTTGTGCCCTAAAATCTAGTTAAATATTTGTTTTGATTTTATTTAGGTACTGTAAATAAAAGAGTTAGTCGTTAAGTAAATTGCGTAATAGTAGTAAAGTAATTTGCGTAAATTATAAAGAAGAAAAGTAATGGATTACACGTTTTTATTACGTTGATATAATTATGGAATCTCTAGATTACTGTGATTGTTAAAACTAAGAATCTCGACTGTTATAAAAATAAGTAAAAAAAATTATATAAAATTTTACTGTGATTTATTTCAACACTCATATACATAACTACTATAAATTTAACATGTTTTAAAATCATTAAACATTATTACAATTAGAAAATACTAACTATTAGTCAAAAGGTTTTTCAAGGTAAGTAAATCTCTAAGAAGGTTGTAAACAATATAAATATGGCAAGTTATTTATATCTATTGTCTAAGTAAAAGTGCTATCTTTGATACATAAATCAACAATACATCAAAAAATGTATAATTATATTCTAAATATGTTATTATAAACGTAGGTACTTAAATTTAACAAGTGATCGTATTGTTTTTGACATCGAATAGTTGACTAAACTAGAATGTATAGAAAGCTTATAATCGTCCTTGTAAAATAACTCCACGCGCGTGTGATGGGTACTGCGATTCGCTAATATAATCATACGTGATCTAAATATTAGCACGCCGAGTTATTTTACGATATAGTTTGTTTTTTCGTGGGCTAGATTTACGTTCGACCACAACCTGCCTGATGTTTAGCATTGTATATTTATTATATTCCGTCACGCGGCCATGCTGGCCACGCAGCATGTGCGCCTCGTCCGCGCCGGGAACTCCACACATGTTAAAGGTCCGGAGGTGTACAACTGCCTCCCGACTGATATCACTAATGTCTTAAGCGATAGCGTATTTAAAATTAAACTGAAGAAGTGGCTCGTTCAACAAACTTTTTATACTATTGACGAGTTTTTTTCTATTTACAAGAAGTCCTACCTAAATATAAATGGTAGGAATTATGTGAAATAATTATATAAGTTTTATTTAAATGAATGACATGTAATTGTAAAACATTACCAATAAATTGTTTTATCTGTTTTATCTGTTTTATATATTTTTTCTAAATATGTGATACCGGGCATTGAGATCTTAGTAATTTCACTACTACCTAAAATACGCTCCCCAATTCCTAACACCCTATCTGCTAGTCTTATAATAGTGGTGTTTGATCTTGTTATACTCAATGAGCAGGGGGTGCCTGTCCAGGTGGTCCATTAGGAACCTGAACCTGGGCCCGGAGAGGTCGCGGTGCCGGGACAGACGCACTTCGAGGGCGTGGACCGCGAACGATAGCTCCGCACTGGAACGAAAAGGAAAATGTCACCAAACTTATTTGCAAACAAGTTTAAGTTACTTAATGGTTAACTTAAACGCTAGGCTAAAATAAACTATATAATACTTAATTAAAATTCAAAGATTAAAAATAAAAATGTAGACATCAATTTTTCACAATATAGCAGTAATAATGTGATAAAACATGAAACACATGAGAGCTTGAGTACAATCAACGCTGAAATTTGGGCTGGCTGTAAGCTGTAAGATCAAAGTTACTCAAGAACTCCCACTAGCAGCTGTATAAGAAAATAAACATGTTGGTTGGTAAGTAGATTTTTATGGTATTTTTAAAAACGTTGTTTCATAAACAGGAAGTACCTTTGCACGAAGTACGTGGCTTCCTTCTCCGGCGTGAGGATATACTGGTTCGCCAGGTACCACAGCCTCTTCGCCTTGTACTCTGCATTCGTCTGCAAAAATAATAAGTTTAGTTTGACGAGCAAGTGCTAATCTATACTAATATTATAAAGCTGAAGAGTTTGTTTCTTTGTTTGAACGCGCTAATCTCAGGAACTACTGGCGCGAATTAAAAAATTATTTTTGTGTTAAATAGACCATTTATCGAGGAAGACTTTAGGCTATATAACATCACGCTGCAACTAATAGGAGCGAAGAAACAATGGAAAATGTGGAAAAACGGGGAAAATTATTCATCTTTGAGGGCTTCCGTTGCGTGAGCTGCAAAAACGGTTAACGTCATGGGTAACAGCTATAATTTATATAGCTGAAGAGGTAGTTTGCAAAAATAAATACGATGCCCAAAATAACTATTCCACGCGGACGTAGTCGCGCGTACAGCTAGTCCATTATATAACATAACGTCCTACGAACACCGTAATTTACGGAACCTAATTTTGGCCATACAACATTCAACCCTGATTAGACCAATGAAACCATCCAAATGTGATTATCATAAATATTGATTGACAAACTGACTGCACGTAGCAAAGAAGTCATCAGTTAGGATAGTGATTCCATTTTTGCGTATCTTCGTGCAAGTTTCTCGTGTTGGCGTTTTAATATTGCGTGCAATGTTCATGTTCATTTATCTAAACTATTTATGTGACCACGTTGACGGTAGGTTGTTGTGAATTCACTCAGGTTAAGCACGGAGAGATATTAGATGCTTTTCTACATACCTTATCAAACCTCTCCTGCACGAGCACCTGCCTAGCCAGCTGCTTGGCCTTGAAGTCATTGATACACTGCTCCCGGACTAAAGTAGCCTCCTTCAGTGTGAGTGGCTTCTCGATGCCATGTCCGGAGCCGAACATGCGAGCGAGGTACGGAGCCAGAGGGTCTATGCCGGCGTCCTTCTCGCGATCCTTGATCTGCGCTTTCTTGGCTTCCTGTAAGATAGTCATAGTCATTTATTTATATCAGATATTTGAGACACGTCACAGTAAAACAAATAAAATGAATCAATCAATTCAAGATATGAGAACGTAGGTGGGTACAGCAATTGTTGAAATTTTCGTTAGTGGTACACTTACTTGTAATATGGAATTCTGTTATTGTTTGGATTAATACAGTTTAAAATAAATAATTCACTTCATTTCACTCAATAGTTGTGACTTTGATAATCATGCTTTATCGATATTCGGTCAGCAATCGCCATATCATCATTGTAAAAACTATTTTTTTTGTCTTCCTAAGTAAGTAGTTGGCTCGTTATGACCTTTGACAGAGATAGTACAGGGTGTTCTATACATAAGTCGCGCTTACTTGAGAGAGAAACGCAAGCTAAGCAGGCAATACTATATTCGCCAAATAAATATATCTTTATTTTGCATAATCTACAGTGTTTTGACTTAATTATAACTCTATCCTCTGCACTAGGCGCACCTGTGTCGCGGAGGGTAGTTTGCTTAACGACCAGACTGTCCATGTCTATTTACGTCAATTAATAAATAACCGCAGCCGTACCTGTGCCATCCATCCTTTCTTGGCCTCCTCATTCCTCTCCGTATCAAACAGGGCCACCACCAGCGTGGGGTAGGTGAGTTCATGGTACCGCGCCTTTAAGTAGCCATTGACGTCGGTCTCACGGTCTCGAATGTGCTTGTTGCTCTTGTACTCCAGATCTATCTCTTCGCACAGGGAGTAATACACGTCGAGAGGACGGGCTGGTTTGCCGCAGGGGTCCGCCTTGAATCAAATATAATAAATATTTAATGAACGCGACGGTTATGTGTGTGTTGAATGTTTTTAATGATCACTTTGCTATTTATACTAAACCTAGTTTTTGCTGGCGATAAATTTTTTTTTTTGTTATTTTATGAACAACATGCTACTATGATCAAAATACCATCATTTGATGACGGTAAAACTCGACATCATAGTTTTTCTTATATTTAACTTTTGCAAAAAAAAACGCATGAAATATAACAACTGCAACACTCACAATATATCCAGTAATTTTATCAGGAAAGTACAGAATCCTTCCACCTGCTTCAGCCAGGTTAGGTTTAATAAAGAACCTCGTATCGTTCGTCACAAAGTTATACGCATAATGGTACAGCAGCTCCATGGTACCATCCAAGATGTGGTAGAGTTTCTTCCAGATGTCCAACTTAGCTGGAACTGCAGGGTTCCTGCTGTACGTCTCTACGATGTCTTTGACTAAACGCTTCTCCACCTTTGTGGCTTCTTGGTAAGTTATCATTCGGGTGACGAGTCTGTAATAAATTATTAAGGTCGTAGTATTAATCAGTTGAAAAGCTAGAGCCTTTGTCCTCCAATTGGATGTAATAAGCTCTAATAGATAAATAGATATATCTTGCCCTAGTATTCTTTAACTTTTTAGGTCTTTCAATGTTTAATTAATTTAAACGGAAGACATGGTGTATTGATTGATTGAGGACAAGCAATATCTGTGAAGGTTTAAGAAATAAAAGATATGAGTTAAAAACATTACCTATCTTCTCGATCAGTGTAATACTCGTCGAAAGTGACTGGCGTGCACACCAGCTTGGTGAGATGGTCGAGTCGTGCGTAGTAGTTGAAGTCAATCGTGCGGTTGCCTTCCACCGACGTCACAGGAGCGTCCATTGCATATACGTGCTCTGAAAATGGTTAAAATATAAACAATTGTTGTTAAATTTATTGTAGAGAGCTCATTATTGTTTTAGCTAAAGATTTGAGTTGGAATTTATTTCAATTAAAAAATTGCTCGATTTGGTCATTACATCCTTTTTCGTATGAACATAGTTCTGAGACTATTATAAAAAAAAAACTTACTAATGATATGATCCTTGCGACCGGTCTTAAATATTTCCCGAACTTCCTTATTGACGTGATCCAATCTTACAGTTAGCATTCTGTCTTCTCGCTCCTCATACCATTCATAACTGAAAGAAAAATAAAAGTTTGTTAATGGAGAGAAGGCCTATACTCAGCAGTGGGTGAATACGGGCTGACATGATTATGATTGTGACAGCTCTGTTTATCTTCCCTGTCGTGTACTGTTCTAAAAGTGCCATGATTTCTACGGATCAAAGTGTAGGTATATGGTGAAACGTAACCGTATCTATAATTTTCTTATTGGTCTGGGTTTCTATCTCTATCTCTGATCGATTAGATCTTTATGCAGTACATTTTTATCCTTATTATGTTTACTATTGTAAACAACACATGTTTATGAACTTCCGACTTGTAACTATGGAGTTATCAATAAACGATTTGTATTTGTAGAACAAGCATTAATTACACCAGAAGCTTGTTACCCTCTCTTTAAAGAGTCAATAAAACATCTAAAATACTCACGTGATCAACAGATTAGTGCAGGCGTAGTCCTGGTAGATGCGCACGCGCTTCACGATGCCGCTGCGCTCGGAGTAGCGCGCGAACTTGTCCACCAGCACCTTCTTGTAGTGGATGGACTTCTGGAAGCCGGGGTAGCGCTGGTCGTAGTCTGGTTTAGACATTGGAAAATGATCTTTTTAATAACCGACTTCAAAAAAGAGATATTCAATACGACTGAATGATTTTTTGTTCTCAATTCGCTACTAACTTAAATACCTAGCTTAAATTCAACTTCACCCCTTTACAAAAACATTTACCAGCTTAACAGAGATACATTGTTATTGAAAAACCTTAATTTCTTTAGTTCAATTTATTTATTTATGAAACGAAATTAATTTATTGTGCTTGTGAACCAAGCTTTTGGTATGGTTAGTTATACGTATATCAAGAGCACTATACACTTATGTATGTATACAATTTAGCTTTTATTTGTAACATATATTTAAATAAGTATTTTTACCATCAGTACTAATGTCAAGTTTCTCCACCCAGCTAGGTGGCATATCCAGATGCTTTTCAGTGTCTACAGCTGCTTTCTTCTCTGATTGGTCCAATCCAATGAACTGTCTGCGATGGTAAGGTTCCCCGGGCAGCATGTGCTCCCAGCATGCTATGTTGGTCACGTCGTAGTCTAGAGATGCTAGACCTTCTGTGTCGTCTTGGAGATTCACCTGAGGAAGTATTTTTTCTTAAGAAATATAGAATATATTGGACGAATATGGACATAATAGTAACATATTGGCATGATAGAAAAGAAACCATGAAGACTAAGGTTAAAATTTCATTTGATTTTTTTTTTCATTTTATTATTTTAACATGGAATAGGCCAACATTTGACTAACCGACCGCCTGATGTTAAGCACCACTGTAGATTTGATTGCTCTCAATCGATTATTAACCATTCAGGTTGGATAATATCGGCATTTTCTTCACATAAGTGTACGCGTGCTGATGATGATCCGATAGATTCTATTATCATAATAATTTTCCTGACCTTGTTTTCGATGGATTCAACTGACGAGACACAAGTCAGGCAATTGAATAAAACGAAACAGCCAACTCACATAATAATTCTCATGGTTATAAATGCTCTCAATATGCTGGTACATGAAACAGTCGAGTGGGTATGTAATGTTTTGCCCTCGCTGGGCTCGATGAAGAAAAGTCAATGTCTATGAAGCCAAGCAGGATGATGGTGTTTATCACCTTAACCTCGTTTGCCATGATGAAGCAGATGTTCATCATGATAGGAAATATTTAAAGCTTGATAAGGCTGATTTTCAAAAAGATGCCATATCTTTGTGACAGCTTTAAGAGACTAGGCACACATAGACACATCAAGCAGTTAAGAAGAAAAGCTGGAAGAACTCACATAATAATTCTCATGGTTATAAATGCTTTTAATGTGCTGGTACTTGAAGCAGTCGAGTGGGTATGCGTTGCCCTCGCTGGGCTCGATAAAGAAAGGAGCCTCGATGTCCATGAAACCAGGCAGGATGATCACCCAGGCGTGAGTGCGCCACTCGTCGATGCCGTCTTCAGGGGGCAGCTCTAGTTCCTGCAAAAATAAAGTAATGTGCTTGTGAATTTAAAATTAGTTTCTTTTGGCTGGCAATCTACTATACTTAATCTTTTTATGTTATCGGGAGGTACAAAAAACTTTGACTTTGATTTACTAAATACCAGGTTTTAGTATGTACAAAGAATCAAAATTCAAAAATCTAAAGCTTGTCGAGTACCTATGTCTAACACATTTTTTTTCGTTTAGCGGAAACATTTTATTTGGTTTGCTTATTCGATATTTTCGCTTTAAGATTTCAGAGTTTTAGAGAGTAGAAAAGAAATAAAAAATCTTCCAGTAAACTTACAGCAATCCTCTTGAGCCTAGCCTCCTCTGCCTTCTCAAGCTCAGCCTCTTCCTTGTCGGTCTCTCGCTTCTCCATGTCCGTGACATACTTGGAGGTGAAGTCTGGGAGCGGCACGAGGCGGTAGCGGGGCTCTTCTTCCGGCTCTGGTTCATCTTCTACCACCTGCAATCAGTTTAATGTCATAGAAGCAAAGAACAAAGTTTCGTAATATGCCGTGTTCAATTTTGGGATGAGAAATGTTAATAGTTAGGTTTCCTCAGCTCTAATGTCTGATGAATATTCAAATAATATTTGGAAGGTGGGTATGTCTTTTTACCACATTAAGTAACATACATAATGTTGAAGGACACTGTCTCTGTCTGTGTACCAGATACGGCGCAAGTTGTTGATATTATCTACTATCAGATCAGTTGCTGATGTTATCTCTGGATCAATCGTTTCATTGAGAGATTCAATAAAAAAGGTAGCTGCCAGAAGTGCCAGAACAGTTACTGACATAACGTTCAGTGAATCACAATATCAGATCAATTGTTGATATTGTTGCAGAATCAATCGTTGATTTTGCGACCAGATGAGTTGTTGATATTGCAACCAGATAAGTTGTTTTGTAGATGTTGCTACCAGATCTATTGTAGGTACCTAATAATTAATAACTATTAGAACCAAACAAGAAGAAACCTAAATAAGGTCCCCTACAATGTAGGGGGATTAATATTCGTGGAAAAAAACAGATCTGTTGTTGACATGGCTGCCAGATCCACTACTGACATTGCTAGGTATAGCAACCCTACCTCAGTCTCATCCGGTACGTCAGGGCACATGGTCCGGTACCGGATGCCCATGCAGGTGTCTCGCTGCGCGCACCCCACCACCACGTACGCGTCATACCCGGCGCCGATCAACCACGACACGCACACTGTGCTGATCTCAAATGGGTTCGCTCGGCGACGGACCAGGCATGTGAAGGGGGATATTATGCGTTCTGGCTGGAATGTGAGAAAGAAAAACATATCATTAATCATAATTAGGAAAAGCGGGAGTTTGTGAGTGTCTGATTCTCTCCAGCCCCCGCCAGATTGCTTTGATATCCTAGCGCTGCACAATATGGACCATTGCACCCTCATTGTATCTTTAGCATAAACGTGTGTCCATTAAAATACGTAAGGTTGTGAACTATTCAGTAAGTATTTTTGGGTGTAAAAGTACTTGATACCCGAACTATTTACACCCAAACTTCGGTAGTCGCTACGAAGTATTGAAAACCAAACCACGTTATGTACGAGTGTGAACCTCGTTCGTAGCACAAGTCAACACAACGCATGAAATCGTTGTGGAAAATTCTACAAGATGGCGCTAGCAGTTCAGCTTCAGCAAATCGAAATTTTGCTTAGGAACTTTTAGATCTGTATCGCGCACTACTAATTTTACTATTTTGGTATAGTACTCATAGTTGCATATTAATTTTAAATCTAAGACTGTCCTAGAGCATTTATGATAAAGAGATACAATTTTTTTTAATCAGAACCAGGTGAACATTTTTTTTCCATATATCTTGCGATTATATTATTATTTGTGTGATTCGTGCATCACTAAGGGCCTTAATTATTTTTACTCCTAAGAGCTTAGCCCAAGAATTCTTCCTTATTAGTATAGGAAATTTATCAAAAACATATTTTTAATTACTAGTAAGTACTTATGTTAATTTAAAGAGTTATTTGTTATTAGATAATAATAAACAACTCTTTTAAATAATGAACCAAATTACAAAACGCAAACAGAATACATAGTCGCAAACAAAATCTCCCGAAACTTCCAACCCAATGACTCATTTGCACAACACTAATGATAAAGGGTGTACCAACATAACGGAACGGAAAAAGAGAAACTTTTTCCCGCCATTACTTGGCCACAGATTCATAATCTATTGTGTAGTAGAAACAGGGAGTAGGGTAGGGAGGCGCCGCCCAACTAATTGAATCTAAAGTTGAAAACAAAGTCCGTATCCACAACTTTTGCTACGACTTTCACTTTTCAATGAAAACTTTTCGACACTTTCACTGCTAATATTTCTTTTGCTTTTCGCACTTCGATACAGTCATTTGTATAGTTTTATCATGTGATTGTTTGACGTTTTGAAATATAATAATGGGACGGAATGAAATTTTTATGTTTATGTGCGTATGTTTTGATATATTTTTCCTTCAATAAATCAACAACTTATGTAAGTTCGTGTTATAATCTGTAAAAAAGAATACGCTGTCACATTAACACAAGCCTTACTCGTGTTACTACTACTTACATTTGCAATTTTTTATTGGATTTTAGTTCTTTATAATATACTAGTGGGTGCTCGCGGCTTCGCTCGCATTAAGAAATAAAACTTGCATTAGGGGATGCAAGTTTTATTTCTTAATGCGATTTCACCCCTTTAAAAGTGGCATTTCCAAAAATCCTTTCTTAGCGGATGCCGACGTCATAACATCTACCCGAATTTCAGCCCAATCCTCCCAGTGGTATGGGTTGTGCGTTGATAGATCACTATATCAGTCAGACAATCAGTCACTTTGGAGTTTTATATATATAGATTTTTGTAAATACATCTAATTGTAAGGTGTATATAAACTAAACTTTGTTCTTCTCTGTCGATAGAAGGCTAACGTATAACTTTGTTACAACGAAGTTAGTAAGTTTTCCAATTATGGAATATCAAATATTGTACTAGACAGCGCCAAAAGTATTCATGCCCCCTTTTTATTCATCGATTGCCAAATAGATAAATTAAATATTATGTCTCAATATGATAGAGCATCGTTCGTCAATTTTTTCTTTTCTTTTCTTTCGTTAGGAAGAGATCGCTCTTAAGGCCGCCAATTAAGACGCTGATTCTAATTTGTATGTTTTTTTGTATTGTTTCATTTGTGGTGTTTAAAGTATCTATCTATCTATCTATCTTTCAGAAACGACATGTATTTAGTTTCGTAAATGAGGATGCAGTCGCTACTAGTCACCCGTCGCAGGCCGTCCGTACTGGGTATATAAAGCCGCAGCTATGTATTCTAGGCTATCTATGTACATGCATGTATATAATATAGAAGCAAGCCCGAGCTTGGCAGAACACCGCAGAGCGGGCGTAAATTAGAGCGCGCCACGTTCCTAGCTTTGAGTTGCGCTTGACCAAGCGTATTCGGATTTCGAACAAGACGCCCGCACTAGAGACGTAGAGACGTGCCTGGGGCTTGCATGTCGTTATCGATACAAGACTCGCGAGTATCGATTCGAGAGGCGGGTCCGGTAGGGGGAGGGGGGAGCAACGACGCCGCGTACGGACTACGGACGCCACTCATGCGAGACCGTGCTGTGCTTCTAATTGAACGCGATGGGGTTACTTTTTATCGATATCGATACATTTAATAATATTTTATGTCACGTATTAAAAGAACTGTTAAAGCTTCTGAATAAATGGTTTAGCAGTACATTGACTAATGTGATAAGTTTTTTATTTAAATGAGAAACACAAAAATAGATTGAAGACCGTCATGCTAATCAATCGTAAGAAACGTATTTTAACACATTGTTTCGTACATTCACTTACTTTTTTTTTTAACTTGAACGGGTTTGCACTTGACCATAGTTTACCTGATAGCAAGATAGGCTATGGCCTAAGATGGATTACATTATCTTCTATAGTACTTATACGTACATATAACATGTTATTAAGTAATCTTACATTTTTTTACATAATTATACTGACATAAACTACTGAACAGTCTGAACATTATTTTACATGAATATATATTAATTTTACTGTTAGTAACGTAGTTTAATTCATTTTTAAAATGGTTCATTGAAAAAATAGAAAGACAAGCAGACTCTCCGTAGTGCTCCATATTTACTTTTTATTCCTCTGCTGTACGGGAACGAGCAAATTCAAACAAACAAAACATCGAGCAGAGCTAGCTTACAATCCCGCTCCGAGAATTCTAGAGCGTACATTAGGTAGTCTTTGTGACTGCCTGGACTCGTGAATTTTTTATCGACAAATAAAAATAAATATAGGGGAAACGACCGCAGCGCAAATGGGAGCGCTCTCGAAGAACGGCAGTCCGCGCGAGTGATTTGCGCCACCCGCCGTCGTGCCGCCGCGCGGTCGCGACGCGCTAGGGATGCGATACATTTTTATTTTGTATTTTATCGATGACTATTTTTTTTATCCTATTTTTTAAAAATCTATCGAATTTGTAGCTACATAGTCAGCATGTGTGATTAGAATTGATTATTATATGTCTAAAATTTGAGCATACTTTTGATCTTCAAAAATTCTACGTAGCAAATTGAAATCTATTGTCAGTATTGACGATAGTTGGGCCGTGCGAGTGATAGTGTCACCGTGTCGTATAGTAACACGGCGGGGGCTGGATGTGCGGCAAACAAAGGAGTGTTATTGTGGCGGGCGTCCCCGTGGCGACGGGCGTCCGGGCTCGCGGCGCGGCCGGCCGCGGATCGATATCGCCGAGATCTGTCGGCCTACGCGCCCGCCTCGCCGGCCATTTGCCTACCTCGACGCCTCGGGCTCGTGTGTACATAACCCGCCACCCACCTCCCCGATACACCCCCGCAGATTACCGCCTACAAAGCAAACTTCATTGGTACGTGCATGCAATATGCGCAAGGAGGCCGAATTGCGCCTCGGCCGCCATCCCCCGCCAGATTGCTTGGATATCCTAGCGCTGCGCAATATGGGCCATTGCACCCCCATTGTATCTTGACCAGAGCTGTCTCTGTTTCAAACGCAGCTGCTCCGAGACCGTCTCTGTGGCCCTCTTAATTACTCCACTGCCGAGTTGCCGAGTATTTGCTGCACGTGCTCTTCGGTATACTTTATGGGACCTAATAATTTTCGGACAAATTAATTGGTAGTAATAGATATAGTACCACGCAAGCCTTACATAACGTGCCTAGGTGCCTACGCAATTGCAAAACTTTACTAGCCAAACTAAACTAACATTTGCGTCTAGTAATCCCACATAACGCTGGCATGTATCAGGCAAAGTTCCATATATTACCTAATTACCTAATGGCGAACAGCCAACAACCTAACAAAACAAGTGAAAAAAACTCCGCGCTAAAGTTGCTTTCGAGCAAAAAGTTTGACTCGTGCAATAGCGAGTTGCGCAAAGTTTGCGGACCACGGAGTTCGGAGCACAGAGTACCGACTATATGTAAATGCGGACTTTCCCTCTTTCCGTCAGAACATAGCGCTGGGACCTGTAGGGCTAGCAATGCTAGTGTGCAGTAATTTAGCTTCAGAGTGCTTCGTAATGTTACACTTTATGACAGTGGTTTACTCGACTACTGTCCTAAGCCATTAACTATGCCAACTTTACTGTTTCCATTGCTAAATAAGAAGGTAGTAACTAATTCTTTGTGTTCATTTTATAATTCAAGGATAGTTCAGTCATTTTATACCACAAAATGATTGTTATACCTACATACTTATTAAGTAAATATTTGTTTCTTTTCTTAGTACAATTTTGACTCAGAAAACTAGAAATAATTCGGGTAAAATAAAGTTAAATATATTCTTTATTACAAAATTATTATTTCTTTCTTTGTTCAATGCTCATCTATTCTACAGTACATCAATTTAGATCACTTAATGCCGCGTTCCTGTCAACCCTGGCGGCTGCACTTGGCCGATTTACGGTCGCTGCTCGTTTTCAATCCAAACTTGGCGCATGTTATGTTTGTTCGATTGCGGATGACACTGAAATTTACACACTTTTCTAATAAAATAACTTGCCGTTATATTGTTCAACGAAACTTTTTATTGCTTTCGGTTCGTTCATTGTGATGTGATTATGAAGTGTTGGCTTTGTTTATAAATGCCCTATTAATTTATTTTATGAGCCCAGTTTAGTTTACAATTATGTAGTTGGTTGAATAAAGCCGTTTTTAGGACACGAGCGCGAAATTAAATATAAGTGAAAATAAAACGTACATTATGTACCTGAAAGATTTTAGGAATTAAAGAAAACAGTTCATACTATTTAGTATCAGACGAGTGAGTATGTATGTACATTACAACGTTGCTTAACATCTAGCGAGTTGTAGGCAAGCGTGAGCCCATCAAGCGTAAAAAACTGTCTTGTGCTCATTGGAGAACTGAACACTAGATTTATTTTTGATTTTATTGATTTTCATCGTTATTAATCTAGTTCTTGCATACTGTTCAGTCAAACATAACTTTCCAAAATTGTGCTTTCCGAAAAATCTCTTTTCCGCATAATTAAGTCGAATGTAATTCAATATTTACCCTCATTTTCGGTACTTTTTCTAACGAGGCCTCGACTCAGCGCAATTAAACACAAAAGCTACATCATTACGCCTATTGGGATCTAGCCGGCATCGGGAATTAACGAGAACCGCCCCGCCATAATAAACAGATCGAAAAATAAACAATAAAGAAGCGAATGAAATGAGTACGGCGAGTGAATGTGAATGAGGCGCCGCGCGAGGGAATATTTGAGCGTATTTCAATAACGGGGCGACATCTTTAATCTAGGGATCGGGTAGGGGCATATAAATCTTGCAAGTCCGGCCAGGGTATACGGCCGTAGCTATAGTGACGGGGTACTTCGGTGTTCGAGTTTTGAATCATTTAGCGCGGTGCGGCTCGAGCGGCCGCGCGACTTCCGTCCGGCACGTGCCGCCCCGCCCCGCCCGCCTCCCCACGCCACCCGCTCCCGCGCTCGCGTCTGTCTTGTCGAGACAAAGGGGCGATAGGGACGAGCTATTTGGGATACTGCTCCATCGATTTATCGATGGAATAATTAAAAATAAGTATCCGTTATCTAGTACCCACGACACAAGCGTTTGCTTAGTGTGGGGCTAGATGGCGATGTATGCAATGTCTCGGAATATTTATTTATTATTATTTTATTTATTTAATTAAAATTTCTCAGGGATGGCAAGGTAATGATCACCACTTGAACTATAGATTGTGTGACTCGTAATATAATTTTACCATTTCGGATGGATCCATATGCAAAAAAAGTTTAGTTTGTGTACTTATCACATTTATGCGAGTTACATTTCAGTGTATTTTGGATGTTACAACTTGCATAGGTACCTTAAAGACTCTAAATTCGTTATAGTAAATAAATGTTGTATTCTATATTACATAAATTTAGCTCTTTATAGAATTTGGGCTAAATCTGAAAGTGACAATCCAAACCATTTCAATAAATTATCAAGTGCCTGACTAAGTGTATTGAATTTATAAATAATCACATATTTTCGTCTAAATAACATGTGCTACGTTAAATTACACTAACGTAAGTGACTCTCCATACATGATTAAGTAGTAGGTATACAAAATAAATAGCGTACTATCGATAAAGCAGCAAAGAACCTCATGCCTAGTGCACGACGTCCGAGCCGGCTCTAATTTGAATTCAGAGACTCCGCGACGCGTCCGCCGCGTCGGCCGCGCCCGACTTAATGAATCGCGAGGGGGCGCCACCCGCCACCCCCTGGGACCGGGGGCGATCGGACGGCCACCGCATCCTCCGCGCGGATAAGTGACGCCCGTGTTGCTCGCCACATAGCTCGCCTTATGTACTCGGCACATAGCCGGCCTGTACCTACGTAACGCTCGCCAAATTTATGTCCCGCACATGTCTAGAGACCGCGGCCGTACCTTCAGAGGGATTTTGTGTGTTTACGTACAAACGCCCGCCAAAGATATTCGAGACGGAATTTCTCGGACCCTTATTGATGAGCCGCGCTCCGGTCTAATCCTGTCCCCGCGAATATGAGCACATACAATTTCGGAATATCTTCATCATTATCTCGGTATTTGCGAGGCACATTCGAGCTGAAATGGGCATTTCGTTTAAGGTTAATCAATGGCGAAGGGTTTTGCATAAAATAAAATGCAAATGAGCTTCCCTGAACTGCGGAGATGCCTCGAGCAACACACAACTGCTTTTGTTCGAATACAAGTCGACTGTAAACAAAAACTTGCTAATGGGCAATTATGCAAATAGCGGGCTCGTGATGACCAATCAAAACGCAGTAAATTATTCAGGAGGTTCGATCTCGCTCGGCTCGAGGCCGCGGCGTGCTGATATCGATACCTTGCAATCACTGCTTAATTTGATAACCAAGCGCGCGGATATTATGTTTACATGACCACACGTGCATTTTTTTTTAAAACTCGTTTTGTCTTAAATTCATACGTAATAAATAAACATATAATTAACGAAGATTAATAAGAACGAAGTTACGGACACATTTTTAAAATTTTCTAGAATAATTAATAAATTACATATTAATTCAAATTCAAAATTCAAAATCATTTATTTCAGACATTGGTCCATATTCACAATAATATAATTCACTTTAAAATATATATATATACATATATAAATATGTATTAAAAGATGCATCACATTTTTCATGCAAAAATAATTCAAAGCTATAACCATAACCGTCAACACAATTCCCAAAATCCGTATGATTAAAAGATCACCGATATAATTATCTACACAAAAGTAATTCATCCGACCCTCGATAATGTAGAAGCGATCGGCCCCCAGGCACAGAATAAATGCGAGTAACTAGAAACTGGACGAGCTAAATCTGTATCTCACTGGTGGCAGCACTTTTGCCACATATTGAACATGAAGGCATAAAGTATATGATGAGGTTTTATATTAAATTTTGGGTTAATTTTAATCTAGTGTTTCCGGTAGTTACCGCACTAGGTAGGTATGCCTGTATCACAGAAGCCAGCCTTTATTTTATATGATTTAAAGAACAATGCAG
Source organism: Macaria notata (assembly GCA_927399415.1). Lineage (NCBI taxonomy): Eukaryota > Metazoa > Arthropoda > Insecta > Lepidoptera > Geometridae > Macaria > Macaria notata. The sequence continues at coordinate 3,052,015 of OV656743.1, forward strand.
CTGCGATTACGTTTTTTTTTTCACATAAATTATCTATAGAATGCCACATCTGCAGGGGAATCACAACCCTTAGTTATGTGGAATAAGGAGGAGAATTATATCTTACTTTATAGATAACGTAACATACTTAAATTTTTGGTTACTAATTTTCTCCAATTATAACATTATTTGCTTGGGTTCTACCCCTGGCCGCGGACCTGGCGCTCGCGGCGTGGCGGCGTGGGAGCCACACACGCCATTATCGTCGATAATCACGCGATATCGACAACACGCCATATCGATAATGTGCCCGTCCTACAGCCTACACCTACATGTCTTGCGCTCGAAACTGTTTTCCGATGGATTAAGGATTTTGCAAGGAGTTTAGTATGGAACGAGATAATGATTTTGGTGCAAATAGTTTTTTGGTGGTGAAAAAAGTAGTTTGTTTAAACAGTTATAACAAACACTTCGTTTCAACGATTTGTCAATAAACATGTTTCAATAATACTAACTTGGAATAGGGAAGACAAAACGTAACAACAAATCATACTTTATATAATTTGACACAGGAATCTCTTGTACTAGGTACTAATAGTTAAAAACGTGTCATATTACACGATATACTTTTATTTTCAACTAACTTTTCATTTGCATTGCATTAATGCGTTGATGAACGACTTATTTGATTTTATCACAAACGAACGAACTATGTGAACATTTAAAACACCTCGTCTACCATTATACTTGCGTCTTATCCCTGCCAGATTGGTTGCCTGGAAGAGATCGCTTTTAGCGATAAGGTCGCCAGTTAAGACACTAGGCTTAAGTTTTAATATTATTTTTGTAAATTTCTGTATTGTGCTGGTGTTTTAATGAAGTGTATATCTATCTATCTATCTATCTATCTATCTATGTGTACACGCCAGAACACAAAATAACGCAGATTCGAATCCTTCCGATCGTGATTATTTTTTTCTTATATTCAAGTTAGTTTAGAATAAACAAACTTTTAAAAAAGCTTGTAATTCGACAGACTAGTCGTCAACCTGCAAATCATCGATTACATCATTTATCGATGTCGTCAACGTGCGTGTCAGCACGGCCCTAATGACCAGTATTAGCGGATTACGTATTCTCGCACCCTATGACTACAACATGGCTGCAACCCTAGTGACGTACCGGCGAGAAAATAGCGATTCCACGTCGCGTGATGTGCGCTTCAATTGAAAGGCTGTTTAGGGCTCTGCGTTTCGGTTGGGTGTGGTGTGGTTTATAACGTTTAGTTTCTGACAATATTATGATTTCAATAAGATTGGTAATTATCTAGTTAGTGTCGAATTATACTACTAATTAGGTACATAGGTACATATACGTCTTAAGTAAGTCCTCTTTCAGGCTATATCGGAGTGACAGTTCGTCGTGATTTTTGATATAGAGATTTTATAGGATGCCAAGAGTGACATTATTATTTTATAATCTAAAACAGCTCAAGCGAAGCTGCGTTCATTGACTAGTAATCACACAAAGACTTGTCTAAGAAAACTAAACCAACGTAGTGCGTCCAAAACTTTAAACACTGGCTACAAAAACAAAAGTACAAACCTCGCTAACTGGCCGTAACCGGATCAAACTGGATGTTTTGTTACATAACAAGCCCTCTGGCGACGCCTGGTGGCAACAGGTGGGCACATTTACAGTTATTTTATAGCCAGACGTCAAGTCTGAATGTTTGCTTCAAATGTATTGTCTACTTTCAGGGAAAGCGGAGGCGTTCCAATGTTCTCGAATTAGATATTCTGGACTGGGCTTGGTAACAGTTTTAAGTATGAGTTGATAAGTAGCCTAGAATTCAATTAAGTAGTAGAGTGTACTTTATTTTAGCTCAGTAACTAAGTTTCGTAGACCTACATGATTTTGGCTATGTGCGTGTAAAGTGTACAAGACAAGTATTCGTAAATTGCTACGAGAGAATTAAATTACAACAGTAATTATTGGAAATTACATTCTTTCGTATGATTATAGTTTCACTTTAAACAAGACAGGAAGAAAACATATCCGTGGAATAAAAGTTAGGATAACAACAGAGTTCTTTGTGAGTTGAGTGTATTCACAACCTAAATTACTTTTGATCTGATTTAAATTCACGGAAATCGTTCAATTTATTTAATACATAATTGATTCTGACAAGTAAACGGAATAGAGTAATAAAGGATGCGTTTATAATTCAGACGAGAGAATGTAAAACTGCGATCACATCCTGCCGGAGCGAGGCACGGAGGCGGATGGAAAAAGTGCGTTATTTCATTAAATTAGCAGTCTCAGCGCGCGGCCGCGCCAGGTGTGCGCCGGCGCATACACGGGTACTTGGAACTCATGTAATAACGGGGATACAATATATGCAAACGGGGATACATATCCATAGATATATCCATACAATCATACCATTATATGATAGGTAAAATGTGTTTGTTGGACTTTAGTTTCTCTTTATTTTTTTTGTTTAACTAGAACGGGTTTGCACTTGGCCATAGTTTGCCTGATTGTAAGCCAAGGCTATGGTCTAAGATGCTTTCATGGTGATGGATCGTTTTTGTTGTCCCGAGAGTGATATAGGGTAGTTATTAAAAATATAGAGATTTAAGATGCTATAATGGAAATTGTTCAGTTTAAAAAATCAGCTTCACTTTCACCTTTATAAGCATCAACATAGGTATCCTTTATCTGAGGCCATGTGCCTTAGTGTGTGTGTTTTAGAAACAAGTGAGCCTGTATAAGTGCTGCGCTGTGCGGCGATGTATCGATAATGCCCTCATTGCGATGCCGCGAGACGAGCCCGCGCCCGCGGGACTGCGCGAACGCGACGCACCACCTCACATCCGCTAGGGAAGGGACATGGGACTTCAAGTTATCGATACTGCCACGTCCCGAATCCTAGTGAAACTATAGGTATATATCTTCCGCGCCACTCAATACATATACCATGCACTCATACATTCTTATAGCATGGTTTATAGTGTACAGTGAGTAAGTAACAACTTAGTTTATTACTACTATACATATTTTGTACAAATCTAATTTTTTACATGAGAAGCAAAGTATAAGATATCAATAAATCAGTCTGTCAGCACATCCACTTGAGAAATTATCGACACTAGAGTTGGTCACACTCATTCGATAAGAAGAAGTAAAAGCGAAGTACTTATCGGTATCGATAGTCAGTCAATACCCCATCCCTACATCCACGTGTGCACCACTATGCGTGAGGCCGCGCTCCCCGCGACGCTCCCCGGTGGCTCCCCGGGCCGCGCCACTCAAGACGCGATACCATGCACACATACATATTTATAGCATGGTATATAGTACTGGGCTAGTGGTAATAAACCTTAAAAAAGTTATAGAAATTTGCGTTTTTTTTGTAATGCTGGTCGGTTAATAATTGGTTAACTATCGCCGAAAAGATTGTTAGATTAAAATCTCAGGAGAGGACTGTCGATGATATTATAGGTATATACTTACTCACAGGACACAGCTGTAATCCTGTTTCGGTGTCAGTCTGCCTTAGTCATGGAAGCGTTAATAGACTTATTTTTTACTTTTAATCAATGAAAATATACTATCAAAAGTTCAAGGGTTTTTGACATCGATTTGTAGATTTTAGTATTATCGTTTTAGTTTTGAGTGTGGTCCAGATATGTACATCTCTAAAGTAACCATGTACAGCTATACAAGCATAGGTATAGCAAAGTGTTATACGATCAAGGCGACCGCATCCGCCCGTGTTGCATCCTCGCCTCGGCTGCGCACACGCAATGCAGGCACTTCCGCTCGCGACGTGGTTAGTCGCGATGTCACGCGAACCACGACGAGATTTTTTTCGTTTTTTTTTTGCTTATTTTGTCGTCGTGATGCTGGGAGCGGATGAGGCTCGAGTTGGGCGATTTTAAAGTTTCATTCGCAGAAATTGATGTAGGTACTTAATTTATGTAACCGTAATGCAGATAGGTACTTTATCTACACTAATGTTGTAACATTCTACTTATGTTTCCAATACTTGACTTATAATTACTACTGTTATAGCACAGACAACATAACACTCAATTTAAGCAATTTCACATGATGTTATAATATCCACATCGATATCGTAATAGCTCATTATAACATCGGAAAAGCGTGACCAACCTGATTGCAGGGCCAATCAGGTTGGTCGCGCTGCACTCTCGTTGGTTAGATTTTAATGGCGGCAAAATCACTGTGACAATACACGTACGCGTGAATATAATTTAATAAATTATCAATGCATTAGTGAAGATAAAGTAGTGTATGCAACTGCATATAACACGGGTATTAAAACACGAGTGTGAGTTTATGAAACGAGCGCAGCGAGTTTCATAATAGTAACGAGTAACTTCATTATATGACAGTTGCATAAACTACTATTACAAAGTACCTAGTAACACTTGCCAGTTTATGAGTAAGCAACAGAGATGTTATTAAACTTGTTTAAATAAATTAAAAGTAATTTGATAATAACTTACTTTTATCAAGTTATAACGTCATAGTAATATTTGTAATCTTATTAGCCGTAAGCAATGTTTCAATATGGCGTGTTATACTTCTTCACTACATCAAGATTAGGCAGAAAATTACTTAGAAACAATAATAGGTATAAGTAGAAATTAACCATGCAGTTTATTTGGTCTGCTTTGATTAGTGGTTCTGATTAGCAATTTTAATTCTTCGTAGACTTCTCGATCTCTCGAGATCTTTTCGTGAAGTTCGCAGACCTTCTACGAAATCCTACAAAAGTTCGTTAGTCCTTTTATTGCTTTTTCTTGCCTGCATTGCTCGAATTTCTGCTGTGTTCTATAAAAACTAGTGTAAACGAAAGTTTTTATGTACAACTTTTTAGATGACTAGCTATCCATCTGAAGATGCATGTTAATAATTTTGTCAGTGAATAGCACGTATCATTTATTATTAATTGTATTTTTTTTGTAATAATAATTTAAAAGCGCTAACATTTCAATATTACATTCAATTAGGTAGGTGGAACAGATAAATCATAATATCTACCGCTATACATAGTATTTTTCTTCTTTTAGCGATAAGGCTGCCTGCCACTTGTAGCACTAGTTTAAATTTGTTTATTCTTTGTATTTATATCACAAATGAGAAGTTATATTATATATATTTACTTTGCAAAAGTTACCCTTGAACGTCCATGTTAACAAACATTAGTAACCTTTCCCAGCTAACTGTATAAAAGTGTATAACGCTCCCACCGTTTCCCCAAAAAGTTATTTGTCTATGTTTATCTCGCATGAATAGACTACAAGCTCGTCGCCCGACCACTCTCAATTCACGCGCAAAAAAAAGAAAAAAAAGGTAAAAAAACACGCGCAGAACACACACTCACCTACTGGATTAAAACTAATCTGTCGAAAAGGGCACCTGGGCCTCCGTCACCGGGACTAGGGTGGCCAGCGTTTGTGGGAATTAATGGGAATTGTTTGGACTATATTATTACTTGCAAAGTGTTTTATCAATTCGGACAGGTTCCACTTCAAAACTGAAGCCGTAACGTCAAACCTTGAAAATCAACTCAACAATCAACTTCGAAACAGGCAATTTATTTATCAACGTCTTCAATACATGCATATTTTAATCAACGACAATCATACAATTTCCAAACGGTTTTACAATTTGCGTTTCGTTTCTGAGTGAAGACGGTTAGACTATGTGAAACACCGTACTGGTACTACTGGTGTGTCAGAAGACTGCGGACTCATAAAAAATCTTTAAAAAAGTTACCTAACATCAGTCTAGTCATAGTCAATTCGAGATTATGGATCAACGTATATTGCAAAAAAAACTAATTTAAGTCCCTGAGCGAGTGTGGCTCAGCGGTTCCAGTGTCTGAGGATTTGAGGACCACAATATCCGAGGACATGCGTCTTCCGTGGAAGGACCTGGGCGCCCACCACGATGTGTCTGCCAAGAAAACTCCTTTAATGAATTAATTCTGTGGGGGAGTCAAGACCCCCAGTCATGAGGAAATACGACTTAAAGAGAGAGAGTAGGAAACTCAATTCAAGTAGTGTCTGCGTGGTCGCCCTAGTCATAATCGTAAACGCGGGTGTAAATCGAACAAGCCCAAAGGGTTTCACAGCTCACTTCGCACGAGGACGGTTTATGGCCAGTTTTACACACGCTAGTGACGCATCATAGACAAAATGGTGGAAAACTGGAGGGTAGGTTATTAAAAACTATAAAAAAAGATTATTAAATCAAGTTAGAGTGTCACTGCAATTGGATTCTTCTCTTTGCGTGAAGTCTTGTGACACGCCAGCGTTTTGTTAGTTTTTGTTAAATATGAAACAAGTACACAATAAATATATCACTTTAGGTCCCGTGATTTTTGATAAATCGATAACGTGTGACGCGATTGGAAACGAGGGAAGTTTCATTTACGTTCCTATTTCTTTTTATAATCTGTAGCTGCCAAATCTCTATTCAAGTCATGTTTTTTTTTAGGCATCGTGTGTAGTACCTAACTACTTAATTGCGCTAAAAAAGATTAGCAACTACGCCAACTAAAATCTAAAAAAAAGCAAACTAGTACCTAAATAAGCCTTTAGTTTTGCTTCTGTCGGAATTCTTGAGCGCTCGCGTCGCGTCTCCCGGGAGCCGCATATTTTTTAACCGTTTCGCTGGCGTGTCCCACCCGCCTGGGCGGGGTGAGGCGGGTGGGACACCCCACTTCTGGGACGGGGTGGGTTAATTAGTCGCGAACGCGGTCCGGCACTCCATCTAACTTGTTTCCTTCTTTATTTGCCCACTTGATACAAATGTGGGGAAATTGTGACGGCGTGTGTGGAAGCCTTTGTAAGTTCCGAGGGGGTGGGAATTAAAAAGGAAAACTTCGGCACGGGAACAACTGAAATGAACGTGGGTTGGATCGAACAAATATTTTCAAGTAGGTATATTCTTGTCTTTGCCAAGCAGGCCACTTCTGGTGACAAAACTATTCAAATTCAAAGTGAGGTATGAAATTTATAACATTAACATATTAAATTTTGTGGCAACTGAATAAAGGCTATTGTTTTATTTTTAAGTACGTATTCGCAAAACACTTAAGTACTAGTCTTGTATGACTAAAATACAAAAAGTTTTGCATGTTAGTTAACAAAGGATGGTGGCGAACTTAGATTGCGAAAGTATTCAACAACCTAATACAAAGATACCGCTATGTCAACTAGGCTAAGTTATGAATATCTTATTTTTTGTGGTATTGATTCTGCGGGAGCGTCGCCACATGTAAAACACGACAAGATGATGATACTCATTTTCATGAATAAAGTTTTATTCCATAAACATACACTCTTGTTCAATCGTATTCCAAACAACCGATTACAATTTCGTTAACATTCCCAACTAAATGCAATAAGAGCTACTGTTGATTGTGCAGCACAAACGGCCGCAGACTCCGCAGAGCTAGATCCAGTGCAGTGGACTCTATTTAAGATAATCTCCCGCATCCAATGACCAGAGGCTGACGTCACTTATGGCCGGAGTCAGTTATGGCCCAGGCCAGTTATGGCCCAGGCCAGTTATGGCCCAAGCTAGTTATGGCTAGTCAGCGTTTATTGCGAGGGCGTAAACTAGAGTATGAGTGGACCGTGACTCTAAGGACCAGTGTTGAACTTACGTTAAGTTTTTATATGTATGTATGTACTTAGTTTAGTTGGGATTTGGAAACTGAAAATTTGTACATACGAGACGATTATCATACCATTATTATATAAAACTGAAAAGGTTTTTGAGTGATAAAGGTTACTTTTGTTAACAAATCAACTCAGCCGAAGCCACGGTCATCCACTTGTAATAGTAGTAAAAGCGCCTACATATATTTCTAAGAAGTTTAGTGTTGCTATAGTACATAGCATTAATTGATATGAAAGGGAATTAAGGACAAGGGAATTTTCATAATTTTTGCGACTTAAGTCAACGTCATGCTCTTTGTAATAAATTCGAAGACGAATCAAGCCTCGATAACTTATTCCATACAAAGTTACACTTAGCGTGGACTCCTCGCAAAGATCCCATAGAAGCGACGTAGTTAGGTATGTATCCTAGAGGGTGGCTATTTGCGCCTCTCTGCATCCTACTCCCATACTCCTATACTAATGAACCCTGGCCGAGTCTTCCGACTGATCGTAGACTATTGAATCCAGAGATGTCTATTTAATGCTAGATATGTATATCACGCGTGACAATAACTCACTTTGTACATAAGTACAAAGTGAGTTATTGTCACGCGTGACGGCTCCCAGGGAGGCCTGATATGGATTAGCAACTGCACAGCTTTTAAAAATTAGGAAACAAATTTTAGTACTTATTATTATAAATATAACTATGAATAGTTAACATAAAAATGTAGTAATTAAACAAATGTTACGGAATAAACTGCAATCGAATCGACCGATGTTGAACATCATTATTGTCCAAGATGGAGCACGTTTATCAAGAAAGAAACCTATTTATTCTGGATTTGAAAGGATTGTAGTTTCCAAGAAACAAGACTCCTAGTAGAGAGGTCCAGAGTTCCACTGACCTTGCTATGAAGGATTGTACCTAAATCTACATATATGTCACTAGTATGTATATTATATCCTATTGCTTTTTCTTCACAGTGAGTTGTTCCCGGAGTATAATATCGTCGCCCGCGCTACATTCGGACCCGTGTCACCCATCGCCCGCAGTCATCGGCCATTTTAACAGGGCCCCGGCCGCGATCGGAAAAACGTACTCGATGAAATGGTTCCTGCTTACTTATTACTATATTTGAACATTGCATTTTTATAAATGGGATTTTCTTCCAACGAAAGATTAAAAAAGTATTCGGGCCTTACGATAAGGTAAAATATTTAGGTTTCGACAAACAAAACACTTGGGGCAACATTGATGCTTTTACATCTTAATACTTTTGTTATTGATTCCTTTTCATTCGTTGTGATTACCTACTCTATTTCTTGTGCTCGTTATTGTACACCCCGTCTAGTCTTTTTTTATATTTTCCTCTCCATCCTACGGTTGCCTGGAAGAGATCGTTTTTAGCGATAAGGCCGCCATTTGTGGCATTAGTTTTAATTATTTTTTTTTCCGTTTTGTATTATGTTTATTATGAGAGTGTCCAATAAAGTATCAATCTATGAGTTAATTTATTAAGTGCTAACCTGCACTATGGTTGTTGTGTTGGCGCCATCAGCCGCTCAGTCTGAAGTGCATGGAAAATGAGTGTGGATTTTCGCGCCTGGCAGTTAGTAGACCGTAACCTAGTGGTTAAGGCGTTCTGACGGTAGCAGAAATACGCAGGTTCGAATCCTGCCGGTCGTGATTATTTTCGCTCATTTTCCAATAAAAGTTTAATTTAAAGTATCAATCTATCTATCTATCTACTCTAACAATGTACGGAGTAATTTTAAAGGCTATTTCATCACTAATTCTTATGATAAGGTAGTTGTAGCTATCATGTCCAGTTAGTATTAAACATTTAGTAGTTTGATAGTTACATATACTATACAAGCACAGTCAGGGTAGTAATGTAACCCTTGGCCAGATCCATCCCGGGGCAAAGTTAAGGAGTTCAGTGTAAACTTGAGCTATGTACTCATAATACCACTATCGACTGAACTCTGAACATAAGTACATACAGGGATAATGGTGAATAGTAGCAACCTCAGAAAGTACTTTAAGGTACCTATACACCCTAACAATAATACAACTTGCTATCCGCCTTTAAAAAAAATACTAAACATTTTCATTGTTATTTTGGTGTGGAAAGCTATCATATTTAAAGGAATGTTCATATTTTTTTTAAATCGTTTGACGCGCACATTTTGATTATTCAAACAATGGGAAGAGACCAAAAATGCGCTGATTTACAAACTCGCAAAGAAATCATCTAACAAAAAAATTTGAACCGCATTTTTGAAGTTATTTATAAGTCGTAAAACAAACATTGATTAAAAATCATTTACTAGTAAAAGTAACCATGTAAAGTTATAGTTATACTTAGTTGTGTAAGTTCAGTGCCGCGAGCTCGGGGCCCGCGCGACCCGCGTCCCGGAGCCGCGGGGTCTGCCGGACCGCGCTAATGAAGGTGGATCTTCAAAGCGGTCTGTCGGACCCGCGTCGCCCGCGGCGCGCTGAATCTTTAAACGGGTCGCAGGAGGGTTACTTTGTCCGGACCACGACCGACCCCGAGACTGTATTCTGTGCCCGAGATAGCACAGAAATGTAGCTCCGAAATACGACATGTAGCTTCTGACTAGATAGCCGGGAAATGGCGTATTTTGTGGACGATATTGCATGTGTAGTGAATATACTAAGTACAAGTGTGTTAAGAGCTAAATACTGTTGCAATTTAGGATATATCAGACGTGATTTCTATGCTACTTTATGAGTTACTAGTGGAAGGAGCTGGGCGCCCACCACGATATATCTGCCCAAGAAAACTCCCCTAACGAATAAATTCTGCGGGGGAGTCACGACCCTCAGTCATGAGGAAATACGACTCAAAGAGAGAGAGTGGGTGCTCGCGATTTCACTTGCATTAAGAAGTAAAACTTGCATCCCCTATTTGACCGCTTTAAAATTGGCATTTCCATAAATCCTTTCTTAGTGGATGCCTACGTCATAACATCTACCTTCATCTCAAATTTCAGCCCAATCCGTCCAGTGGTTTGGGCTGTGCGTTGATAGTCAGTCTCCTTTGAGTTTTATATATTTAGATTGAAAGGTTTTAGTGGAGATAAGTTCGTTTTATAGTTACAATAAAGATAAATTTAACGAAAAATTTATTGATGTTACATCGTACAAATTTGATGTCAATAATTAAAACAATCAATTGATGTCGCTATTATTATGACTAATTTGTAATAGATTTCCAAAATAGGTTCGTCTAAAACAATCATACTAATCTTTGTCATATTGTCACAAACGGGTTACTAATACAAATCGCACAATGTCTAAAATCTTAACTCTTGAAGTGTACCAAAGTTAAAAATATTCATCACAATAGGTATTCTACTTATCCTAGGGTTATAAGTACTAGAGTCAAAATGTCGTTGTACTTTAGTCACGTGCGTCATATAACTATCAATAAATACTATGTAGTGATCAATGGAAAGTGGAATATCATTCGTGTAACGTGGAGGCAGATTTTGTATTCCATTGATTAGGATAACACAACCAAAGTTGACCAAAAGAGACTTTGCAGAGGTCAAAACCTTTGGGTGTCAAGAACGTTGGTGACATGTATGTATGTATATACCTTATATGTATGGTCGTATATGAGGGACTTTGGACCCGAGAAATTTTAAATTGCCCCACGGGCTTCTGTGAGGTAACTTTTACAAAAGGTGGGATCTACAAAGCAACGGGAAATCTAACCCACGTAAGCGTTTACATATAAATGTCACATTTTGTTTTACGAGATCAAGCTAGGTAAAGCAAGGAATAGTAAGCGCATGTCTAAATACACGCCATAATATAATATATGTTATAGACGTACATAGTTCAAAGTTATGCATTATTGAAACTTAAGAGGTTAGTGGACAAAAAAACTATTTTAACAGTTTATCATGCCTATATACAGGCCCGATTGAGATACGCGATTACCGTGTGGGGAAATGCAACAGATATCATTAAAGTAATGAGAGCACAGAAACGAGCCTTGAGAACTATGTTATGTTAGGACTAAAGAAAAGGACCTCTGTTAAACAACACTTCAAAAATAATAAAATTATGACCGTTGTATCATTATATATATTTAACTGCTTGTTGGAAATGTATGACGAAAAGATCCTACTGGCTGCAAACCCAAAATATTATACAAGAAAAAAGAATCATTTAAAGAAACCATGCAATCGATTAGTAAAAGCAAAAAAACAAGGATTGTACAATAAAATATGTATGTTTAATAAGCTTCCGACAAAAGTCATCGAATTGTCAACCACGAAACTCAGGAGATCATTAAAACAATTCTTTGAAGATAATCCATTTTATAGTCTAAAAGAATTTATGAACCGAGCACTAGTAGAATCTTCATTTCAACTCTTTAATTGAACTTCTCTCGTGTATGTTAAAATAGTTGATAATTATATAATTATTACATAAGTTTACACATTAAGAACTATAGATACTTAAGGAAAATTGTATTATGACTTGCCCTATATGGTGCGATACCATAAGGTTAATAAAGTTTTTATCTTTATCTTTAGTTATAGACATTTACACACAAAATAAACACAAATAAATAAGTATTAAAACCAGTTCATAAAAAGCGGAGTAATCGCGTTACATACCAACAAAATAACTTTTTTTAGAAATATTGATAACCTCTTTTTTTGAAGTCAGTTTAAACTAATTATAAAATAACATAACATTACCCTCTTAAATGAGTACTTAAGACATGCATATAAGCCTCTATCTTAGAGTGAGTATCACATAAAATAGACAAGTTATATACGTCAGCCGTGTTATCAGTAAGTACTACCAGTTAACTTTATCGCAGGTCCTTGCTATTCAACAGTTAAGTTTAACGCTGTCCTCCCTGGCCATCGACTTTATGTACAAAAGACGCAGCATATGGTAGCTATCGTGAATGGATATCCTATCATTAATATAACAACAAATACATTTGTGTTAGATATGGTAACCTATACAGGTGTTTCATAGATTCAGAAATATTTCACTCGAAAACATAATATATATATATATTATAAAGGCTCATATTATTGGCGTTTCGTTTTCAATTGAAAACTTTTCTAATATGTCAAATGCTTTGTAATGTGATAATGAATAAATATTCCAGCAAAATTTTGCAAATCTGTGTCAAATCTATGACAATAACTCGTGCCAATCAGCGTCCAGTGTTCCACCCAGCACACTTCTGCATTTGACAATCTTTTTAACACAGAGTTAACTTAACTATAAATAATAAATATTTCAGGACATATCACACAGCGCCATCTAGCCCCATACTAAGCTTACGCTTGTATCATGGGTACTAGATAACGGATATAATACATATATAGTTTTCTTTTGTAAATACATACTTATTATATATAGAAACGACCAGACTCAACACAAGTAATTACAAATTTCAATATTCATAATTACTTGTGTTATGCGGGAATCGAACCCGCACCCCTAGATTAGAAGGCAGAGTCACTACCAACTAAGCTAACGGAGCAGTCAACTCAGACTTCAGTCGGACTATGAAGTTAAAAGTCACTCATGTACTTAAACATTCTGAAAGTCATTTTTACAACGTTGCTCTTTCCGAAACTATAAGCTTACGTAATTGATAGCCAGTATATATGAAGGTAAAACCCAAAGTTACTGATTTGCTTACCCGAATAGACCAGCAAAAATGGAGATGGACAGGGCACATGAAAAGAGATCAACAGGAGAAATAGTGCAAAATGGTAACCATTTTGCACTATATCTTCTGATTGGTAGGTACCCCAGAGATGGGAAAAGAAGCAGAGGACGCCAAATGACTATGTAGATGTGAAGACGACCTGAAACTCACAGCCGGTTACCACTGGAGAAAAGTGGCTCAAGACAGGGTTCAATGGAAATCGTTAGATTACAGACCTATGACAAAAGGCAATTTGAACTGAGACACATTCTGAGTAAAACTAAATAAACAACATCTCAGTCTAAATATATAAAACTCAAAGGTCAAAAACGCACAGCCCAAACCACTGGACGGATTGGGCTGAAATTTGGAATGAAGGTAGATGTTATGACGTAAGCATTCGCTAAGAAAGAAGATTATTGCTACTTTTAAAGGGGTGAAATAGGGGATGCAAGTTTTACTACTTCATATCATTATATACATATATAGGTAAAAATAAATAGTTAGAAGTCCTTGATAATGAAAGTATATGTCCCTTGCATACGACACTCGCAGGCTGAGCCGGCTTCGCGTTTAATACGGTGTAATGCGATGCGTATGGAGTTTTACGAGGCCATCTCACGGACGCGGGGCCTCGGATGTTGCTACGGACAAAGGATGCTGGAATACGCCATTATCTAGCTATATTACAGGCATTCAATTTTGTCTAAATATAAGTATTAAAAGGGTGTTATAGTAAGCTATTTGTCTAGCTATATTACTAGTCAAAGCGCCCGCGTCTTAGCGAAAGCGATAATTGATTGGAATCATCCAAGTTGCTTGTGAGCAACCAACGTACTGGGATGGGAAAACATGCGAAATAAAAAATGGTATGGAGCAAATATGATACACTTATCATCTGTTTACCTAAATATCGATGATAGATTGTCGGAGACACCATTTATTTCCACTAAACAGTTTGCAAGTTTGATCATTATTTTGGAAGCTACATATCTATGTCAGAAAATAAAAATCAAAATTACACTATACAATGAAGTGAATCTGGAAGAGATCGCTTTGTGCTCTAAACTTGCCCAATGTATCTATTATGTATACTTGTAAATTGTAAAATTACTTTATGTTGTTTGTAAGACAAAAAAATTACATTCTTTACGGAAAACGTGAAAAAAGTTATAATTTAAAAAACATTTTCGTTCTCCAAGTCGAGATTAAAACAATTCTTCTAGACAAGCGCTCTATATCGTAGTTTCCGACGTCGCTTAACATCAAGCGAGTTATAGTCAAGCGGGAGCTTATCATGTTTTAAGAAAAGGTGGGATACCGAAAAATATCGCCTTCTTTTTAATTTTGAAGTGAGGTCTACACTCCACAAAGAGCAACGTCATCAAACCTGAATATATTCCTATTCGCATCCGAAAAAGTGTCTCGAAGTCATCGCAAGTAATAATATCGGATGCCCTCGATCGGTCCTTATCAATCCCTAATGCTCTTTGACCAGAGGGGGCGGGGGGTGTGGGAGTGAAGAGGGTGGAGGGGGGTTTTAATTAGAGCGCGGACCTCGCATTCGCCGGTGGACATCGGAACGGTGTAGTGGGAGACAGAGATGAAAGTTGGTCAATTGTTCAAATAAAACATATGATTTAGAAGTTTGATTATTTTTGTTGTACTTAACTGGGCTCAAGTGAAAACGGCTGAGTTAAAAAATAGAATGAAATTTGTAACAGTTATTGGAACAGTTAGTTTATATAGCATTGGAGATCGTTATAAACAAGGTAGTACTGTTATAAACCTACCACACTATTCGTTTCTTTTAGCCCATATTCCCGAAAGCTGACCTTATTATAATTGACCATGGTTGATAGTTTCTGAGTACATGTGTATAATGTATACCTACATAATATGTATTTCTTACTTCATCAATCTTGAATAGATGAACGTATGACTTAAATTTGGTATGTACTTAGGATGATTTCACGTATCCAAAAGTAATGGATACCCGCAGTTCAACTCATGTTATTGTAATATATAAATTTACTTCATATTATATACAATAAATCGCACTATAAAACAAGTTTCCATACTGTATGTTAGTACACAGGCGGTAGAGGGCGCTCGGGGCGGACTGTCCTGCGGCTTCGTGTACTTACGCACTGTGTACGGGCCTTATCTTGTCTTTGTAGCTAGCTGTGTGCCGCGACTGGACGCGCACGTACACATATACTAAGAACTAACTAAAACGTATCTAGATGTATGTATGCTTTTTGCCAAAAATGAATTCACATTTTAGACCAAGCAAGAAATCATAATCTAAGCGCAGCGTCCCGCCATCGCTTCTTTCAATAAAACTGTTTTTTTATGTACATATTTAGTCACGCGTGTAAGTTATGATCACATAATAAAACTAATTAAGACTGAAGTGTTGTGAATTATTATTATTTTTCTATAAGCTCATCTATAACGCAAGGCTGTAAAATAAATTATGCATAAATATTCATCAATATTGTAATCCATGATTATATGTACATATGCTAAACAAACAGACAATCACAAAAACTGTACGTATGTAGTCTAAGTCTTTATACCTCTATATATACTAATACTATGTAATGGCCCTGTTGTATTTGGGTTCGGATGCTTTAGATTTTTTTATATGTTTATTGAATGACCCTTAATTTCTCGCTCTGGGGGTCGAGATCACTTTGAGAGAGCTAAAGAGGAAAGAGAAACGCTTTATAAATAATTGTTTGCTAACTCGCTACTCTTTACGACTTTGGTCATGTGTTATCAGCAAGTACATATCAAAATATATACCTAATAACGATTATAGAAACTACTTTGAACGAATGTCAATAAATATCTTCACGTTAGTTACCTTTGCTCCGGATAGAGAGAAAATAACATTAATTTCGTCATTTAATCACTTATTTTTGTACTTTCAACATGTCACCATGACAAAATAATGTTATTTGTAAGTATACAGCCCCAGACCATGACTTCCCTTTTGTTAGTAGATAAAACCATAAAAGTAGTAATAGTAGTTGGGATGTAGATAATTTTAGGATCTAGCGTTCCCTTTTTTACCTTTTTTTACCATAACGCAAACTATGGCCAAGTGCGAACTTTTTTTACCCTTAAAAAAACCACCACCATATAGCCTCAAGTATGTTATAAGTGTTTTTGTTTTTTTATATTGGTTTGTCGATGTTTGTCCTTACTTTAAGCCACATATGTATGTACATACGCTAGAATTTATCCCGAAATAACTCTATAGAGTTCAGTAGTACAGTACCCACGTTTACATGTAATGTTTTATATACCACACTTAATATTAATATTTAGCAGAAATTTTACTGCCAAAATTGGCTATGTAGTATGTAAGCCATACCAGAGCATGCCAGCTACGCTCTAATAACTGATTTTTCTGACAACATACGTTGTCGTATTAAATGTACAGAAAACGGTCGCCGTAGCTAACGGCTAGGAGAAGGATGATGATGATGATGTATGTACAGCTAAAATAAGACAATATTTGTTTAATAAGTCTCGGACTCCGCAGAAACACCCCGACGGCAAGAATCGAGATGCAGTATTGATATTGGACCTCAATGGATCATTGGTAAACCATAGTGGTAAGGGTTATGTTTAAGGTATGTTACATTACATAAGACGGATTTCCTTACAAACATTGGTAGGTATCTAAACTTTTTTTTCCATTCAATGTATTACAAAACGACAATGAAGATAAAAGTCTAATCAAAGTAAGAATAAATACTTTCTCTTTGTTTACATAATGACCTTAAAACTTCATTTACGTCAACCAAATATCTTTGTTTTCATCCTTACAAGAGAAGGGCATTGATTCTCCTCTTAATTGAAAGTAAAAGTTCAGCGAAGTAAGGTCGATCAAAATAAAAAAGCAAGCACAAGTCAGAATTCCCTTCGATTGCTTTCATACTAGGTTAAGCCCAAGAAAACTGCCACAATTTAATGAACTCAGTAAAGTATTTATTTACTGCAGATATAGAAACAATTAATATATTGCCAAGTTTTTTTTTTAATTTAATCGTAAGCACAAGATTTTTGATTGAAGCTCAATTACTAGCCCTTCTAAATTATAATGTAAATTTTTATGGGCATAAAATACTAAAACTCACATCTAAACTGCATAACGCGATGTTTGAAAACTAATTTTAAGAAAATATCGTTATTGGCGCCCAACACGTGATAAAGTGGCACCCAACGTGGTGCTCGCGAAACTTCTCGGCAGGTTTTTGCAGAGGTCGAGGCGCCAAATAAAATGGATGAGGGTTATTTACGTGCAGCGGCCTCTTAGGAGAGCGGAGAAAAACAGTGATCGATACATCGAGCGGCGACACGGGCCCCGGGGGCGCGTCAATTTGCTTCTCCGCCTCGTCAGCGCTAAATTATCCCGACATCTTTAAATGGAATCCGCGGCCCCGCGTCCCGGAAGTCCCCGGCCTATTTCCCGCACGCGCCCACGACCGCCCGGACACGGACTTATGGACCGACCCGCCGTCCCCGCCGGCCGCACACACGACGCCACCTGCCTCGGCCCGACAGCACCCGACTCACCATATTATATTACGGATTAAACAATATACCTTGAAAAGTTTTCAATCAAAAGTTCAATTGTTGTCAATTACGTGACTCGCTCGGCGATCCGGCAAAATCGAATACAATTTTCAGCAAACTCCGCCGGCTGAAAATTGTTACGCCGAAACGGGTTCATGTGTTTCCGAATCATGAACAGCGTTTAAAGCCGTCATCGAGTTACCTCCGGGACGAGGTTACCGATAAAATAAATCACGTCTGCAGCGCGGAGCTAGACGATGCTCGCGTCAAGTTTTATAACTGTACGCGAGCGTAGAGCAGAGTAGATATATAATTAAGTTAACGCACCCGTCTAGAGCCAGCGGCAATAATCTCCTCCCTCGCGGCAGTCGACATGCACACGCCACCTTAATGACCGAGCCGGGCGGGGGCGCGGGGTGGGGCGCGGGGGTGCAGCGCCCAATATCTTGGAGCTCTCGCTACGGTCGGGTTATCAACGACCAACACGCCAACGAGCTGGCGTAATCACCACCGGCGGTGACCGCTCGCGCGTAAATTACGTGGCTCGTCCAATTCAGGAGGATCCGCGCGCTTCGTTCCATGCCATTGTGCTGGGGGTCTGCCTACGCTGGGCGGGCGGAGTAACCTACGCGTCCTTCGCTAATGCCCGCTTAGGTAGCCCCCGAGCGCGCTCGCAAACACAATCGTGCCTTTTATAGCCCCCTTCTAGGATAGGGATGGCACGAAATCGTTGGCACTGATTGATTGGATGTGCTTTTTTGGCACCCACACAGACTCGACGCGACCCAAGTAGAGTGCTGATAAGATTGTGTTTGTCGCTGACTTTCGCGGAAAACTTTTGAGACGCAGATTAGGTAGGATAAGTTTAGATTTTTCTCACAGGATTGCTTTAAGTCTCAGCGCCTTTACCTGCCGATAAGTCCAATCTAATACAATCTCCAAACTAAACAATACGCGCGAATCCCTCGTAATTCAATAGCGAGGCAAATCGAGGCGGGCCGCGTGGAGCGTGCTTAACCAGCCTTATTAAATTACAGGCGGCCGTGTCCCGCATTATCTTGCGACGTCGCTGCGTTGCCGCCAAATCCAATATCCGTACGCGTAATAACAATCGCGAGCGTCTATCGGTCGCGCGTAAATTATGCACGCCCGTGCCAATGTTATCTTACAGACCTGGCATTCGAAAACCAACCTTCTCACTAACAATATAAAGCTTATAAGGGCTGTATGGGTATTTATGTCCGCGGCCGGTCGTCTCCGTCGTCGGCGTGCTAATGGCTCGGACCCCCTCCGCCGGTCGCCGGTCGCCTGGAGCACGCGGCCGGGAATAAAGGAAGGTTCCTAATTGTGTGCGGGGCTGGTTGAGACACGGTCGATATATCGATGGTCACGTGCATTTGTAAATACGAGACGGAGCTAAACTTCTCTGCCTATCTATACAACAATATTAGCTTTGTGTTACAGTTCTATAAACCTAATCATATAAACCTGAGTGTCAGATGTGCCAGTTAATCAATAATTAAGCAGTACAGCGCAAATACTGCTGTATTTTCGCTTTGAAGAGTTATATCTCAACTTACAACTAACGAACACAATGATAATATGTAATATAATTTTCATAACGTCAAAATTTAAGCATAATTTAAACAGATACATATAGCAAAGATACAAAATTTCACTACATGTTTTTATAAAACGTGTAAATTTTTCATTTACTCGTTTTAAAAATGTACAAAACGAACTTTTATAATTTAGAAGAAAAGTATATTTGACGGCGATCTTGAGAATTTCCCGAACACGTGTAAAAAGCGCCGCTCGTGGAATATCTCTTCGTTTGTGTAAAATACCTTACACGAGTGTGGGCACTGGAGTACCCACTCATCATCTTTGTAATTAAGGGCTTTTTACTGTTGAAACGTACATAACAAGAAAAGTTAGGCTTAAGAATATATTCAATAGGTATTTTTTTACCTACACAATACCTTAATTAAGGATCGTACCATTTTTACTTGATATATTTAGCTAAATGCGATTATAAACCAAAACGCAAGTGTGACATAAAATGTGTTTTTTTTTTATAATATATCTTTGTATGTTAACGTAGTTTGGTTTTGTATGTTACGGAATTAGTATTATCTGACTCTGTAAACATACAAAACCAACTACAAAAAACAAAACCATATCATTCGTTCCAATTTCAAAATACATTCTCCGTTTTTCAAAAAGCTGGCGCGTGGAGATTTCCCGCGTCCACGTCCCCTCCGTACTTTTTTCTTGCA
This sequence comes from Macaria notata, assembly GCA_927399415.1. Lineage (NCBI taxonomy): Eukaryota > Metazoa > Arthropoda > Insecta > Lepidoptera > Geometridae > Macaria > Macaria notata. The sequence continues at coordinate 3,072,298 of OV656743.1, forward strand.
CAAAGGAGGGTAGATGGCGTCCGTCGAGCGCGGCTGTAATTCCCGCGGACGCCCGCGGCGCCGCGACGTGCCTCGGGAGCGACGCCATTTATGCCGAGCGCCCGCCTGCCGCGTCACTATACCGGTATATCTATATACTATGCTATACGGGTATTAGATAGATATACGGAGCTATATTATATACAGGACTATTACTACTGGTAACCAATGCCTTTTAAACCCTTTAAAGGTTTTGAGTGTGGTAAAAGCATCAATTTTAGTTCTGCGACTTTTGGAAATACGCAAAAAAATAACCGCATAAAAACTTCATTATCCATTCACAAATGTATGTATAGATGATCAACATACTTTCAAAAAGGACGTAGAGCAAAAGTTATTGCTTTTGGTACTGAAGCCGCCCTTAAAAGGCTTAGCTTTAGTTACTAGCAAATCTGTATATCGTATACATGTATTAGACAGCTATATCTAGCTATCGTTGTACGTAGGTGTATGTTACAAAAGAAAGCATCAAGCTCTTTGTGACCTGAAAAAATACGCGACTTTGATTCGGTGAGTCCGGTATTTGCTATGGACAGGTCATGGAGCAAAATAAACTAACGTTATACATCCTTTGTGGACACCATGTCGAAAACGAAATGTTTTTTTATGAAACTGACTTTCATGTTGTATAGATACAAAGGTATAAAGCTAAATTGAGACAAAACTTTTCCGTGGCTTTATATTATGTTATTTATTATTACCTGTCTGAAAGAAATCACTTTCAGTGCAATAAGACCGTCTTTTGTGGCACTAGATTTAACTAGAATTTCCTATGTTTAAAACCAGCAGTAATCTATCTAATTATCTTTTAATCGTAATTGTCAATTGTAATGTGTGTTGTCCTACAATTAGTGTTTTTATCATAATTTGCTATTTTGTGTTTGTGTCCGTTGGACGACTTTAGAGTGAAATAAATAAATAAATAAAAATCATAAACCAGGTTGACAGCTAGGTCTGTGAGACCCGCCCGTCGAAGTGTTACACGCGCCAGGCGCGGGTCACCCAGACGGTCGCACTGACCTCGCATGTACCCGCGATATAATTCACCACGGCACAAGATAACTCTACTTGCGGATATAAACCGAACTAAAATTCCTGACCAGCAAGCTTATGATGCGCAACATCGAATTAGTATCGCATAGGAATTAGGAATCATCATCAAATTAGGACGACAAAATTACACCTAGTAATTTGTCTATACGAAAAAATATGTCATATTGTGACACTCCATGTCAACATACGCGTCGGAATCGCATGTTAGCACTGGTAAAGAAAAAGAAACATCACCCTAATTGTCGTCAAAACCACGAGAAACTGCGGAAGACTAACTGTTTTGTCTCTCTCACACATTAATATTTTTTAAAACGAGTGAGTCTGACAAAGCACTTTTTAACTAAACAGTTGTAAAAATAATTTCATAAATAAATATAATATTGTCAATGCTTTGCAGAAGTGCTGCCACTAGTAACACAAGCATGAATCGCCACTAGAAATGTTCGCCACACGCGCTATTTGCTCAGGGTTGCCAACCAACTTATTTATTAGAACTTCGTTGATGAACAAAAAATGAATATTGAGCCAAAGGACCGCCTTATTTGATTAAATGATAACGGTATACGAAAGTAACAGTGAATAGGTACTTTGTTTATTTATTCTGTGGTTTTAGTAAGGAATATTATTTCGACTTGAGCGCATTTTACTGCTGCATTGTTTCGGTCGGAGTGTTGTAGTGAAGGTCAAGTGTAGAGTTTGGAAAGCATTTGTGCTACGAATATTGCTACGAGCTACGCGATCTGCTACGCTGCCGAAAGTTTGAAACAGTCTGTTATATCTAAGGACGAGTCTAACGTTTTTTTATAATACAATACAATACAATACAATATTACTTTATTATGCACACCAAAAATAAATTACAATATGAGATGCTTAAACTATAAAAGAATGCACAAGTGGGCGGCCTTATCACCTTGAGTGATCTCTTCCAGGCAACCTTAGCAAGAAAACGGAAGATTATAATATGGATTTACAGAATAGATTTACGTAAATAGCCTGCCTCTTAGTTTAAGTTATAGCACGCTTACCTTAATTAAGATCGGATATATGTTTAACAATTACTTAATGTAATCATTTAAACAATTTAGGTATTGTAGCATAGCATACGATAGACGTAGCGGTCACCATAATATTTCCAAAAAAAACTATACAGCTGTAATAGCTAATAAATCAATTAAATCAATGCGATTTTTTTAGTCATGTATTAATATCTACTAATGTAAGTAGCCAGCCCTACCAGTGAGTGTCTCGGGCCCTGACATCGGCGCCGTTAATTCGTGCGCGCGATTGACAACGCGCGAGCAATTTATCGACGCGCACTGTGCGCGTAGGGATGTAGGGGTTATCGACTGTCGATAGTATTATATAGGTAATTAAGAATGTTTTTTTTTCTATAGGAGCCAAGTGTATTTAGTTTAGTTATGAGCTGGCTAAATATATAACAATTATTCGTAAAAAACTAATTATTAAAGGTAAAAGTAGAGAAAGGGAAAAACTTCACTCTCTACCTTTTTCAATAAAAATCAATCGGTGTATCACAATAATCCATCATTATTTCATTATTAAACTGTTATCAAAGCCTTAGTCACAATAAACACACTAACAAACCAAAAATAATTATATTCCACATCCATCGATATATTATCCCCTCCCTACCCATATGCCCGAGTAACCGTCCATCCAGTTGAAGTACATAAGGCCTATATACCGTACAGTATATAAGGAGTATGTTCTGTATATAGAGATACCTTTTAGGTCTAGTCTTTACCTAGAATTGTAAGCCTTACTGCCTAATACCTAGGTGGTAACTTAGAGCTTAGATAGGTAACTAAAGTAACTATAACTAAGTTCGAAATTTGATTTTAAGAACACGTGTTAAGAAGTTAACATGAAATTATGTTTTACGTTCTATTTATTTTACCTATTTGTTTTATATTAAACACTTTTGAAATTAAACTATTCAGACTTGTCTGTAATCTCCCAATCCCCTTGCTTTTAAGTGAAAATGAAATAAAAATAATCACCAAATAAACTATTGATAAACACAAAACTTTTTACATCCAATGTTTCGATCAATTGTATTACATGTGAATATAAAAACATTTAGCTAAATACGAAGCCTCTTCCTTTTTCTGAAGTCAGTTAAAATTAAGATAATATTCAACTGTATTGTTAATTCACAACCATTGTCAGAAGACTCATCTCAACTTGTACATGTGGAATGAACACACATACATACACACACACACACACAGTAAGTAATGTACATACATTCACCACGAGACGTAGCGGTCAGCACAACAACTTGCATTACCACTTGCTTGGGACGTGAACTACACGGATGTAAAATTGTTGAAGTTATTGATGTGGATTGTCATAGCTCTGTTTCTACGAAACGAATAAAAACGCCATAACGAACCTCCCAAGAAAATTTTGAGTTACAAATAAAGCAAACTCAATATTGACTTTTAAGGTGGTGTATGTCACTCTACTGTTTCTCTATGACGTAATTTACACAAAACTAAAACACACAATATCTCAGAAATTCTCTCGTTTAGCTCTCTAAATGTATGTAGGTTGTAGGTACATTCTGTTTGTTTAAGTAGGTAATTTCGTTTGATTTGTCTAATCTTAAGCACCTATTTATACCTGCCACATTTTTTGGAGATTACCGATAATCAAGACAATTCTTCATAAATACTTTATCTGTTACCACAGGACCCTCAGCCCTCGCTTCGCTCTGCCACATCCAGCTCCCTACCTCCACGTGGCAGCTAACGAGCGGCGACCGCGTGGCAGCCCTAATGTCTCCATTTGTATTCAGATTTACTCGTACCTCTGCTGATAGCGCGCAACCCTAGATAAGAGGTGGATGCAGCCGACCCTACTTACTACACTATTATGTATATGTAGCAAGATATTATGGTGTACGGTTACTGCTGTTTAAGACAGAGGGAAGTTAGCTGTTAAAAAAAAAATGTGTCCAGAAAATTACAAAAATCGGATTTTTACTTCAGTGGCTAAACCAATTTTGGAAAATTTGGTACCTACATATGTATATAGATAGATTTGAGCCTGAATTGAAACGAATAAAAGACGCGACAAATCTTAAGAGTATAAAAGTATAAAATACTGGACATTAAACTAAATATCACCAATACAACGTACACTAAACATCACACAAAACAACAGCTTGACAATCACTTAACTTCAACTTGCAGCACTGAGTCCTGAGCTTTAAAACTAAGTTGAATCGCAAAAGTGGCGAGCGTAAAAAGTTTGCAATCTAGGTCAAAGTTGCGGGAAGCTGTATACATGTATACAAGTATGTAGGTTTGCAGGTTTGTCTGGCGGATGAACCTGTCTGGGAGGCTCTATAAACGTTTTATGCCCTAAATGGGGCTTGGAAATAGTTAGGCTATGTTTTGTTTTGGGTGAGTAAAGAACTAAGTTTAGTCATTAGGCGCGATTTAGGTATTCTACATGGTGTAGTATGGGAAACATTTTAATAGGGTATGGTATTAAATGTGAAACTAAATGAAGTGTTGCTCTCCATAACTTAATAAAATAAAAATATTTATTCTGAACTTTACAGCTCCATCTAGCCCCATAATAAGCAAACGCTACCTATGGTACCAAATTCTCAAATCAGCTACCTGATTTTGTAGCATACCCATCTAATGATTTTATAATAATATTTGACTTAGGAAAAAATAGTAGGTACTAATTAATTATGTCCCGTTTCCAAACAATTTTTGGGTAGTCACTGACTAATGTGAAAATGAATAAAACCTACAAGTAAATGCTCTAATTATACAGAATTTCAATAAATCTCAAAAGTGTTTAAAAACAAGCAAATTCTATCGTATTTGTCGAGAAAAAGCCCTCCTGCAGTCACTTTGAAAGCTTCGCACAACAAAACGACGTAAAAAGGCCGCCGCGACCCACCTACCTACCTATGTAGGTATATACCTACCTACATACTGCCTTGTGTAATGAGAGAAACCTCCCTGCTACATTAGCGTACTGAGGAGATTTTTAGAAAATGCAAACGGGGTAGTGTTAGTATCTGTGGTGCATTGAAACGAACGTGAATATAAATATGTCTTTTCACTTTATTAATAACTCTTTAAGAATGATGAAATTAATATTAGTGTCAAAGCACAAGCAAGAATCTAAGTTAAGTAAGATATTTGGTTAAAACCTTAGAAAGTTTATCAGTTGTAGAATAATTCAGACTACTCTTACATGTTTCATTGGTTATCTCAAATTAAATAGGATAAATAAAACTCTGTGTCCTAGATCTGAAAAAATAACAATATGTTGTTATCAACTGCTTGAATAACTGTATAATGACTTGAAACAATGGTATCTATATATATAAAACTCAAAGGTGGCTGACTGATTGACTGACTGATATAGTGATCTATCAACGCACAGCCCTAACCACTGGACGGATTGGGCTGAAATTTGGAATGAAGGTAGATGTTATTACGTAGGCATCCGCTAAGAAAGGATTTTTGGAAATGTCACTTTTAAAAGGGTGAAATCGGGGATGCAAGTTTTACTTCTTAATGCGAGCGAAGCCGCGAGCACCCACTAGTTATTAATAAATTTATTGTATTTTACCGAAAATTAACAATATAAAAATCAATATAGATTAATTTACTAATTTTCAGAATCACGAAATTCAATTAAAAAATCCCCAACTAATATACTTCCTAATGAGAGAAAAGCTCCCTAGTTGTATATTAAGTAGCTTTCCTGGTAAAAAGCTCCCGAGCGAGCTTCGCGCGAAAGCTGGCTGGAGGCTACCATGTAATTTCAGTTGGAAACCAGATATACTTCACATAGTAGAGGTAATAGAGATGGACTTATTGCTTGATCTCTATCTCTTTGACTAATTAATAGAGAATTAATGTACGGAGATTTTAAAATGCATCAGTTTTTAGACACATCGTTTTAATTATTTATTCTATAGCCTTTTTTAATCCCACTACTGGATAGGTTCCCTATGTACGTGCCATCTGGTACACGGATTAGATTATTTAATGTAAATTATACAGAAATTCGAATCTATATAGCAGCGGTGATTCAGCAAAATTATAAAATTTAATTCACAAATAGATTTTTCACCAAGGACAGTCAAGTTAGAGCTTTCTGTTTAAGTACATACATATTAACTCTTCGTGGTGCTTTATGTCAGTAATGATCTCAGAATATATCCTAAGAGATTGATTGAGTAAGAAACTATGAATATAAAAGCCTTCGACAATAAAAAAAAGATTTTATTTTATTCTTTTTTCATTAAGAACAAACAAATAAGTTCATAAAGATACTTTTATCGCGGATACACAAGTATTTATACCTATACATATTGCATTGCAATTCAAAAGCTGGAAACAAAGCCCCGGAGCCGGGCCCGGTCGGCAAACGAGTGTAATCTCCAACCCTAATAATTATTCAGTGAGTTTTTCTTGTTAGCGCGGAAGACGCACCGCCCTGCCCGGCACCGGCCATTGCGCTGCGAGATGAAAGGATCCGCAGCCTCACTTACATAGCACGACAAATTGAAAAAAATATCAACCTCGAACACGAGAATAAGAGATATATTGAAAAAAAAAGAAAAGAGACACTTCTTCTTATCGAATGAGAGTGGTCTACTTCAAGGCATTATATTGTTTCATTTAATTCACCTGCTAATCCACGTGTATTTGTTTCGGGCACTTCTAAACGACAATACCCACAAATTGTGGGAAATTGTATCTTAAATAGAGCAAAGTTTATACAACTGTGTTTGGCTGTAAAACTTCGACATTGGTCCGAGAGTTACCGGCAGACCATACAAAAATAAAATAAAAAAGTGTCCAGAACAAACAAGCTTTGGGTGGTTAATCGTTTTCCCATTCTAGACATCGTCGCAAAACGAAAATAATATAACTATGAATTACATTTTAAGTAAATTCTCTTTGATATAGGTAACACAAATAATTTAAAGAATGAAATGCGCTTTTTTCGTCTTTACATACACTAATAAGGATGGATGGAAATGGCTTCAACCCTACAGAGCCTAAAGTAAAGATGTAATTGCACGATATTGAGAAGTAAATTGCTAAAAATCCAAAAAATCTTAAGATATCTATATTAAAGTATATTTTATGGGGATCTTTCACTGCGACTTTTCCTCGCCAGCTTCTGGCCACAAAATCTATTACTTTTAGGCGTAGTTATATTAAAATTCGATTATCGTAGTCTTATCATATAAAGAGTCCCCCGATGCTCCCTCGCGTTTTTATGCACGCGGGTCCCTTCCCGGGATCGCTAATGAAAGCGCGGGCCTCATTACGCCTGTCACTGTTATACCAATATTGCACCCCAACGGTATTGGAATCGTGTGTTTGTAAATATGTAATGATGTGGACTTCAGCTTCACCGGTATGAAGAACATGACATTTTAATACATATCTAATAAAAAAAACAACATCTGTACGATGACGCGGCGACGCCGACGGAGGAAGAATATTGGTGCAGAAAGACGGCAAAAGAGAATATTTATTTATTTATCTTAAAAGTAGTCAGTACGGAAAAGATTTTTCCAAATCACAATGCTTCCTTACGATCTCTTTAACAAACCCTACATAATTTATACTACGAGCCGATCGGATCATATCTGACTCATTGTTTAACACCCTGCAGATCCTGTAAAGCATCAGTGTATTAAAAAAATATAGAAAAAAAAACAGTGCATTTAATTGTAAACACATACACATATAAATGCATTTTAATTTAGGATGTGCGTATTTGTTTGGAAAATGAAAATGAAATGAAAATTATTTATTTTGTGACAAGAAATTACATACGAACAAATTCAAGAAAGTAAGACAAACGCATTTTGCACATACACAATTTCCTGTCACAAGCCGGCCTCAACTCAGCATGTGCTGACTGCGAACAGTCAGCGCTGGTCTTCCGTTGAGACCGACGGGTGACGACTCGAACTACGTACAACAAACGAAACAATAACACAATAAACACATATGACACACGAATATACAACTAAGAGCATAAACAAACAAAGACAAATTAAAAAGACGACAGATTAAACATGATGTTTCATGTAACTATCAATATTCGAGCGGATGTAGTGCTTCTGAAATCGACTTTATAGGTATATTGTCGATACTAGTCGATCTAGGCACCGGGATGTATATATATACTGTTAGCTTCATAGGAAACCGGATAATTTAATGGATATTGAGTGGACTGTTATTCTACATGAATAACGTTTAAATTCTTTGTTACCTTTCCACTTCTACAAATCAATTTATTTTACACATGACAATCAGATTGTCTGAATCGACAACCTGCACAAACTACTCTGCGGTTCAAGGTGGATCAAGCCTTTCCTAAAATGAGCTGGATCTGAAACAAGCCTTTTGTAACACTATTACAAGCTTTGAAGGCTTTAATTGTCAACAGATTAAGGCACTATTTGAGTATCGTAGTTAATCAGGCCGAGGCATTTTGTACAGACATATTACAGCCACGATAAATATAGGTCACAGCTTAGAAAATTTATATACAATTAAAAAAATGTACGCATACGATGCAACCACCGAATACGCAAGTGTAAGTGAGCCTCCGACGCAGCCCGGGGACTTCGCCCCGGTTCCGGGCTCCGCCCTATACCGCGGGAGCGATAATCCTTTCTTGATGACGACGCTGTTTGCCACGAGCCAGCTAATTCACTCGTATGGGAGATTTTGTAGGTATTTAATACTGAAATGGAAATAATAAATACATATGGATATGTATGTATTGCGACAAGCTTCATACAAATCTATACAAGCTGTTGGTTAGTGGCTTTGCTTGTATATATATAAACACTTATAATAATAATATATCATAAACACTTCTAGCGTTACTTTTATTCGTTGAGCGACAGCTGACACGAGGCATACAAAAAGTCTATCTTCAAACTTTCAGAATAAAATGTCATGCTTCTTGAGTTGAGACTTAATAAAGTTGATTAATTGAACCAAAACAATCTCAATAAAAGACTAGCTCAAAGTAAATATTCTTACGAGACTGTAGTTAATGTTAATCGGTTACATTTATTCTTTATGTAATTGCTCAAATATTTGAGCAACATAATCTTCGCAAGTATAGTAACAATACATTTTTACGTACTTATTTCCTTTCGAATAAAAGTATTTTAAAACCATTCAATCCCACACAACAGCAAATCAAAGCAACAACCAGCTCTCGTCCACAATTAGCGAGTGTTCTGAGGCATATCACGTTCTAGCAAGGTGTCAACAGCGTCTATACTCAGCTTCCGCCGGGATAATTAAAAACTCTTGGGGGGTCGGGGGGTAGCCGCGACCCCGGGGGTACACCCCTCGGGGGGTAACGAACGCACTAATTAATAAGGGTCCGCCGATATTGATTTACGACGTACCTTACTTACCTAGCGCGTGTGTCGTAAGGTTATCCCGCGAGTGGGATGCTGCCTGAAGGAACTTGATGAGAGGGATTAATAAGGTAAGGTAAGCTTCAAAAGGTAAAATCAAAGGTTACTGGCGAGGTGGGTGTGTGACAGAAAAACATTCTCTAGAAATGATGATCACGGGATATACGTATGTATATTTTTGAAGTCGGTTTATATTATATTCAAATGACTTTAGATGTAGTCCATACTTTTATGATTATAAGTGGATCAGTTTTATTACATTAGCACTAAAATTATTCTGCCTCAAAATGGGGATAAAATAGAACAAAACTTTTTTTTTGCAAATGCGACCTTTAAAAGGTAAATGTAAGCATGCTTAGAAATAAAAATCTGAATCGAAAGTTCTGATTGGTGGTTTTTACAAAAAATCAGATAGGTTATTTACCTATGTATTGATTACCAGCATCAGACAGTTAATTAAAGCCATCCCAATAATAGACATAGTTCATTTGCCGTCGCAATTTTTATTTATACTTTGAATCTTTTATGACGTAGAATATAACCCTTTGATATGTGAAATGTTGGATTTCACATCTGTATTTTTGGCCAATTGGAAAGCATGTAAGTTATATTATTTTACTGCTTTTAACCATTTGTAGCGATTCCTAGAATTCTCCTTTGCGCGGGCATTCAACTCGGCCTAAATAAGTTCGTAGTAAATATCACCGTACAATATATTTCGTATTTAAATCCCAGTTTTTTCCGAGAATTGATATTATGTTATGGTGATCGGAGTCTGCGGATCGTGTTTTACTTGATTTTCGCTGGAAAATGTTCAATTATGGGCTTACATATTTTTTTATAGATTGATTATATGTCCGGGAAAGCTCGTTGATGAAATTAAATTGGTGGAATGTCCTTCTGCATAGGTAATTGAATTCTGCGTCCGTAAGGCGAGTGCGCGGATGTTTATGATCAGCGCAAACGAGCGTTGGCCATACCAGCATCTGTTTAGCGCTATGCCAGTCACTTATGCCTTGCCATTGACAACCTTATAGTACAGTATATAAAGTCCACATTAGCAGCGTGATTCTATCACCTCCTTCAGATAATAACCGTAACTTCCTGGCAGCAGAGACCGTGGTACATGAGCAGGCTATAACGAGTTCGCGATCGTAAAGCTAGCAGCTTGCAGCTCATTCAGATGGTTCCGTAGACTCCCGCTAAATAACTTCAGCTACATACGGTGGCAGCACTTTTCCAGAAATGGCTTGTTCGTTTCTTGTACGTGCGTGACGTCACAACCAGCCCCAAAGGAAGAGCAGCGCTGGTTGCTATCATGCAACTAGTTTTATGCTGAGTTGGGACTGTGTATTGGCAGATTTTACAATTTCTTTGTGTAATTGATGTAAAATCTGTGCCAATAAATGTATCATTCTTCCAAATGTCACTTGAAATCTATGCAAATTTGTAGTTCTGTTTTCATCCGTTCGCAGAGTAGTTCAGGCCGGTGTCTACGTGCGATCTCCGATCAAACGAGCTGCCGCCTGCACTTTTACAGCGTAGATGATAAAACACCCGGAATTATTACCTGCACTATACATACTCGTAGGTATCTATCTATAGGTATAGCTTGCGTTGATTGTGTTTGAAATCATATGATCTTGATTCTCAGATGTTTAGACAAACTGATAGAAGCGAGATAGAATGTCAATGCTGGAATAGGCCAGCATTGACATTCGTTTCTTCTTATTCTTCTTTGTCCATCGTTTATGTACATCTGAAAATGTATGGGGATGACATTTCCATTCGACTGTCAAAGTCAAATGACATTGGACATTGAATGGAAAAGTCACCTTCATGAAATATCAGTAAAACGTGAAAACGTAATTTAAAATTCAACTGTTTTAGACTTTGACACTCTCTTACGGTAAGCAAAACTCATCAAATTCTCCTCAGAATCAGCATTTAACCTTTTTGCATATCTACAACATGAACACGATGTCTCGACCTCACGCTTGCCCCAAAATAATTATTCCACATCGACCAATGCTAAAAATTCATGCGATCCTATTTGCCCCCGAAGAGGGCACGGTTTCTTAACCTCTTATATATGTACAAATACATACATATGTATAAATATTTATGCATTGACCCTTAAGAATCGGGGAATGTAAATTAAACATAAGAATCCGTTATCGAATTGATTTACAGACTTGTTGTCGTAGTCCCCAATTATTTAATTTGCCTTTGTCTAATTTGTTGCTTACTGGAACACTTATTTACTTTACTATCACGTATTGTATTGAAGACATTAGACAATATATTGTAGGCAAATGCTAACTCATATAAATTTGGTAAAACTGGTTAACAAAACGAACAATGCAGAGAATTCTTGTACATAACACAGTGTATAGTTATTCAAAATTTGCTGTAATTACTATGTCAAAACCTTAATCATTAATATCAAAATATTTCAGTTAATTTCCAGCCAAAATTACCGTGACACGCATCAGAAGAAAATGGAGGAACGACAAAGAAAAACATAAACAGAACTTCATGGAAGGAGCAGCTATAGTTTAGTGGAACATCCGAGAGGGTCCATGGTTAAAAAAAGGTTAAGAAAGTGTTGGCTCGAGGCGGACTCAGCTGGAAGGTTGCCGTGGAAACGAGCGGAGGCCTGACCTCATCGGTGGATATACAATCCACCAGGGCTAAGAGACTCCTGAATGTGGGGAAAATTTTCTCGAAGATTGAGTTTAAACCAAATCAGCTCGGTGCCATGGGTAAAGTACTAGAAATATATACTCGGATTGCATTTTTTTACTAAAATTTTCTTGATAAGTTATATTTTAACTACAAAATATGAGTTGGCTCTACAACTGTAATGGGCAAGCGATACAGGTCTTGTGTTTTGGTCGTTGTATTTTAAGTTGTTTTAAAAAACACACAAATGCTCACATAATATGAGAATTCAATTTATGCCATAATATAATAATGTAAATATTATACGGTTTCAATGTCTTATTTTAGGCACCACAATCAGTTTTTAGAGAATAGAAATGTAATGTTAGGAATCTGTGTGCTATTTATTCTATGTTTGACCTAGTTCCCGGGTGTGCTTCGGTCAGACTTGTTTTTAATACTGATAGGAAGGAAATCAGCCCGTTTTTAGTGGACACCGACTTCATGGCCGTGCTTTTCTACGATGTAATGAAGATATAATTTTATTTATTATACTTATGTTCAAAATATTTATGGGTTACCATAACATTTTTATCAATGACTAAGTGATAAAACGAAAATTTCGGACATAAAACTTTTTTTACATGTTTTGTGACTACTGTCAGATCTTAGGGTATGCCCTTCACATCATTGAGGGCGCCTAGGTTTTTCTACGTATGCCACATATGTATGTCATACGTAGTAAAACCTAGGCGCCCACAATGATGTAGATATCTACCCAAAAGAACTTCCCCAATGAATAATATCGAAGAAGGAGGTATTGTGGAGACCAGCGCTGGTTGCTTCCACACAACCAGCATTATGTTGAGTTGGGGCTGTGTTGTGGCAGATTTCATGTTTGTTTTTTATGTTTTTACTCCTGTGTGTTTTTAAAATCTGTCACAATAAATGTTTTCTTTCTTTCTTTCTTGTATTTCGTCTGCAATTAATTTATTGTACTACCGAACCATATCAGTATGGTTGAGTACGAGCCTAAAAATAATAAAAAGTTGTCACATAGTTTCAAAATTATTTCATGGAACTGCTTTAGAGTAAATAGCTTCAGTTTGCATCCTCACAGAGTTTCCAGGAAACCTTACCAGGACGTCACAGGCTATCTTTTACACATTTTTTTTAGTGTCATATGCAAGCACAGAATTCTGAGAACTGATATACGATAGATACGTATAATTAAGTGATATACAGCGGTAAGTAAAAACTCTGAAGCTAATTTGTTTGTTTGAAAATATTAAGATGCTAAGTTTAGAGGTATAAGTCAAACAGATTGGTAATCAAGTATAGTCTAGTCATAATAGTGTTCATTAAAAAGCCTATTCCGCGCTTGTTTTGTCCACGTCGTGTTTCCTTCCTCACTAATATTTTACTAGAATATTGGAGAAGCAGTGATTACGGAGCGTGTCATAAATACAGCGGCATATAGCGCCACCAGCGGTGGAGGTAAGACAGCCACCGCAGCGGCCGGCTTTGTGCGCGCTTCTACCGGCCCTAGGCGCGCGAGCAGTGATGGGAGACGCTACAAGCGGACACAGATACAGCGGCATATAGCGCCACCAGCGGTGGAGGTAAGACAGCCACCGCAGCGGCCGGCTTTGTGCGCGATTCTACCGGCCCTAGGCGCGCGAGCAGTGATGTGAGTCGCTACGAGCGGACACAGATACAGCGTCATATAGCGCCACCAGCGGTGGAGGTAAGACAGCCACCGCAGCGGCCGGCTTTGTGCGCGCTTCTACCGGCCCTAGGCGCGCGAGCAGTGATGGGAGACGCTACAAGCGGACACAGATACAGCGGCATATAGCGCCACCAGCGGTGGAGGTAAGACAACCACCGCAGCGGCCGGCTTTGTGCGCGCTTCTACCGGCCCTAGGCGCGCGAGCAGTGATGTGAAACGCTACGAGCGGACACAGATACAGCGGCATATAGCACCACCAGCGGTGGAGGTAAGCTTTGGTTTCCTAGGAAAGCGGTGCTATCGTATAGCGGCCGTGATATTACGGACGCAAAAATAATTAAAGTAAATTACGGTGCAAGTTACCGCTCTCCAGGAAACCACGCCATTTCGTTTACATAGACAACGTTTTAGTGACGTCATTCACCGCTGTATTACGGCCGCTATATGATGGCACCGCTTTCCTAGGAAATCAAAGCTTTAGACAGCCACCGCAGAAGCCGTATTTTTTCTTGATAGTTTTATTGATAGGTGACTGAACATGTTTCCACAATTCACAGCCAAAAAACGATGGCTTGGTAGAAAAGACTTCAACGAGTGCTCTTATTTTCTATGTATTTTGATTCCAATATTTATATTTATTTATATATGACTATGCAAGCACGACATTTGCATCTTTTTAACATACAAAACTACGATAACGTATACGGCTGCTCACGACCAGACATGTAATCACTGTGTCACATTACCCGCTACCCGCTCCTCCCATGCCCTAGGCCCACACCCGAGAGGGAGCGTCACTGTGCTGTATTTTGGTCCGGCGCGCCGCCTCGCTGTCGCCGGCCACTCCTTATGTAACCCTGTACATAACCCTCTATATACTTATGTATATACTAGCTATTTGTATATAGTCTGTGTTTTCTGGGTTCTTGGTAAGTTAGTGAAGTGATAGTAGGTTCTGGTTCTCACAATAACTGAAGAAAATTTACAAGAAATCAGGCGATTCAAATAAAATGATGTTGATTTAATAATAAAATATACGTATTCATTTTTATCACATCATCGATTTGTTTATAGTATTATTGCTTTAGGGTTTTATCTACTTACAATAAAGTTTTAAAAAAATGTGAAAAAACGTGCTACTAAGTCATAAGTCAATACTTAATGATTTCACATATATTATCGCGCAAAATAAACAAGTCTTTTGGAAACCGAAAGCTTTTTAACTTTACAAGCGCGGAGTTTTTTTAGAATTTAGAGACCCTGTATAGGTATATCCAGACAAAACCGCTGGAGGCGCGATATTCTATCGACCATTTCGGACAAAGTTAAACTGACGAGTTTCCAAATCTTCAAGTACTGACTTTGAGACTTATTAATAAAGGACTCGTCTCAGCCATTTATGATAAACATTAACAAATATATTATTATAACAGTAGCCGCAAATTTTCTAAAGGAAATCTAAAATTAAGTACATACTTACTTACTTTAAAGAAAGAAACGGGACATAAGCCTGATTTCTCGGAAAATAAACATATAAATTAAGTGCCATGAAGAAAACATCATGAATATCGGTCATGGCTTTGTTGAGGCAAACACTTTTTTTTTTTTTTTTTGAACATTTCACACCATCCGGGCGCCATCTAGCCCCACACTATAGCCACTATAGGAAACGTTTGTGTCATGGCTGATAGATAACGGATACTTTTGTAATTACATACATACATATAATATATAGTATAACCAGACTCAATACAAACAATAATTGCAATGAACAGATTGAAAGTGAACAATTACTTGTGTTGTGAAGGAATCGAACCCGCGACCCTTGAAACTAGAGGCAGACATTCTACCAACCTAGCTATAGGCTGTAAATGTGTGTATGTATATGTATAGTATGTCGTAAGTAGCACGTAGGTAGGTAGAGGCACAGAGGCCATCACGCGGCGTACCTATCGCCTCGCGCCGTAATCTCAGCGCGGCTCGCGTGTCGACTCAGCTGAAACACCGGTATAGTTTGCGAGGGATACACACGGACTCGTAAAATGGCAAACATTATTTGCTCCAAGTTCTCCTTAGTCGTATTCCTCATTACTGAGGGATTACTCTCCCTCAGAATCAATTGTTTTTATTTTTTTATTTTTATTCCGTGTTCCTTGGACGTTATCCAAGGTCTTGTCTAGCTTGATCCATTAGTACGTCGCATAATGTTTTTTGGTATTCTTCTTCATAAGATGAGTCAAATTATAAATATGTTTGTTTATCAGAATCAATTGTTGGGAGAGTTCTCTTGGGCAGATACATCGTGGGGAGCCCACGAACCCAGGTCCTCCCACGGAACGAACGGTTGCTTCACGTAAGAGTGAGGAAAACATATTGCTTTGAAGATTTATCACGAGTTATAGTAGAATAATAGAATAATAGAAATTTATTCACCTTATAACATCTCGTTACATTGGGCAAGTCAATTTACATTTTTCTTAATTATATGGTACATACTTAAATTAAATTAGTAAACTTATCAAACAATTTGGTCATACACAAATGATGATTCTGTCAAAGGCAATCTCATGTATTCGTTTAGTGTATAAAATGGGTTGTTAATAAAGAAGTTTTTAATAATGTTCTTAAAAGCGTTTGGAGGCAAGTTGATTAATCTATGTGGCAGTTTATTAAACATACAGACTTTATTATAGATCCCTTGTTTTTGTACTTTCTTTAATCTGGTGTTTGGTAACCTCAATGCGACTATATTCCTTAGGCTGTATTGGTTATCTTTTTTCAGCGCGGACTTTTCATTATAGATCTCCAGTAAACATGTGTAAATATACAGAGATATAACAGTCATAAGTCTTTGTTCTTTAAAGTGCTGCTTGACCGGAGCGCGTTTCCTCAGGCCAAGCATTGTCCTAACTACTCTTTTCTGAGCTCTAAGTACTTTTATTATTTCTGATGAGTTTCCCCATACTGTGATGGCATACCTTAACCGTGATTGTACATATGCATAGTATACTGATTTAATTGAGGGTTCATCCAGTAAAGGCTTTAGTTTAAATATAGCAAAGTTGGCACTTGCTAATTTTTTGCAAAGTTTGGTTATGTAAGCCACATGTGTAATAGTGTGGTCAACAGTGTATCCGAGGAATACAGTTTCTTTAACACTAGAGATATCTTTGGCATTTTTCTTAGTTCGGTATTCCATAATTACACTCTTATCTGTGTTAAGTATTATGCCATTAGTACTAAACCATTCTTTGAGAACTGTCATAGTTTTGTCAATTTTAGTTCTGAGGTCATTTATATTTTTGTCATTTAATCCCACATGTGTGTCGTCTGCAAATAAGCTTATATAAGTCCATTCTGGCATTATATTTACCAGGTCATTAATATATATTAAGAACAGAACTGGACCAAGGATAGAACCTTGAGGTACTCCAATATTCATCGAACTGATTGATGAATTAATTTCATTAACTGTTACAACTTGTTGTCGTTTTTCTAAGTAAGTCCGCATGAAATGAAGTTCTTTTTCTTTAAAACCATAAAACTGAAGCTTGAGCAGTAGTATATCATGTCTCAGACAGTCAAAAGCTTTAGATAAATCATAATAAATGCTTGCGCATTTTTTTGACCTATCCAAGGACTCTAGAATATAGTATATGACTTTCCTTATAGCCATTTCAGTCGACTTACCTGGGCGGAAACCATATTGAGCGTCAGTAAACAGATTATTTGCTTCAAAGTAAGTTATTATTCTCTTTTTGATTATGCTTTCTACTATTTTGGAGATTGTAGGGAGTATACAAACTGGTCTGTAATTATTAAGTACCATATGATCGCCTTTCTTATATAAAGGAATAACCCTACCGTACTTTAAGCAGTCTGGGAAAATTCCTTTTTCTAAACAATTATTGATTACAATATATAACAATTCCATTATATAATTATTTTCCAAAATTAGATCTCGCAATGTCTTAGAATTGATGTCAAAATAGTCCGGTGTTGTCTTTGGTTTCATGTGTTTAACAATTGTCAATAATTCTCTAGCGTCAACTGGGTCAAATTTGATTGTATTTGTAGGTTTTGGAAGGATTTTCAAGTATGTCTTACATTTTTCTACGTCAATATTAGTATTACATGTCAGTTTGTGGGCTATATTACAAAAGAAGTCATTAAAATTGTCAGCAATTTCTTTGCAGTCTGTTAACTCTTCACCATGTTCAGATATGATTTTAGTTATAGGTTTCTTATTAGTTTGTCTCCTGCTATTTCTTACTTGTTCGTTTATTATATTCCAAGTCTCTTTTATTTTATTTTTCGCTTTATTTATTCTATGTCTATATTGTAAATTTCTAGCAGCGCTGTACACTTTTTGAAGAATCTTTTTATATTTACGTATATATATGCGTAGGCGGTTACACGGCTGAATTTCTTGTATCATCTCCAAATTTATTAGATTATTTTTAAATATTTCAGTACCTTTCGTGAACCATTTTTGAGGTTTATATTTTTTGTTACACTTTTTCTTAGGGAAAGCTATGTCATAATAAAATTTGATTGCGCTTTGTAGAATCTCCATTCCTGTACCCGTATTATTACAAGTATTTATTTGTTTTTTAAGCTGTACAAAATCTTTATTGAAAAGGTAATGAAAATATTTTTTATTACTAACTGTTATATGTCTTGTAAATCGTGTACACATGTCATCGGTATTATTAATTAAAGATTTGTCAAATATTTTCAACTCAATTATTCTATGGTCAGCTATTTTTCTATTCAAAACAGTACTTTCACAAGCATCAAAATTTACAAGGAAATTATCTATACAAGTAGCACTTTTTTTTTTCGATTCTAGTAGGTTCGTTGATTACAAATTTATAACTAAAATTAGATACAACTTTTAATAGTCTTTGAATATGTTTGTCAGTTTTTAAAATGTTTAAATTAAAATCGCCGGTAATTACAATTCTTTTATCTTCTTTGTTCAATTTTTGTAATAGTTTGTTTAATATGTCAAAAAATAAATAGATGGTCCTTATCAGGTCTGTAGGCTGCAATAACGATTAGTTTCAATTTTTTTATTTCTATAGCGGCCAATTCAAAATTCATCTCAAATGATAAATTAGCTATGTCATGTCTTACCCTATAGTCTATACCACGTTTAACAAAAACTGCTGCTCCACCGTGAATGAAAAACTTTCTATTAAAATAAGCAGCCAGTTCGAATCCTGGAATGATCATAGTATCAACATTGTCATCATGCCCCAAGTTTCTGTTAAGCATAAAATGTCACATTTGTAGTCATTAAGAAAGTCTTCTATAGCCAAATACTTATTATTGATACATTGTACATTTGCATGATAAACTGTTATGTATTTGTCAGGAACTGGATTTTGTCTTGAAAATTTGAATTGTTTTTGGTCGAGTCTGTTACCAGATCATTTGACGGTTGGCACTCTATGAACTTCAAGGCAGATGATCCCTGGAACCTTTTGTTAGTCAATGCTAATATTAATGTTTCTTCAGCAGACTTTCTATACACTTTATAGCTGCACAGTTTTCCATCGCTGTTTGTCATATTAGGGTCTAAATATTTCACCTTATCCGCCGAGTTTGCTAGATGAGCCAGTGTTTTGTTAATTTTGTATATTTCTTCGTCATTCCTGAAGTTATAGCGAATACCGCTTATTATTACATTAAATTTCCTCTCCTTAGAATCAAATATTTCTTTTAGTATCTTAATGTAGTCAAGAATTCTTGTGGAATAAAAAGCATCTCTATAATTAGTTATAAGTATAGCAGTAGTATCACCATCTTTAAGATCTTTGGTTCGGTGATTGAAATTTTCTAAAATTTTGTAAAAATTTGCGCCAGGTTGGCAGTAATTCTTTATAATGTTATTATCGTCCAATTTATTAAGTACATTAGCAGCTATTCCCTTTCCAATTGAATCCGATAGTATTGTGGTCTTCTTGATCTTCTTGATGATGATCCTTTTGTTGCTTGATGTGTTTTTCTTGTTATCTTCTTGTTTAGTGTGTTTCTTCGTTTTTTGTTCGTTTTCCTGTGTCGCTGAGTCATTATTTTTAGTAGAATAATAACTCTCCTTTATTAGATGGATACTTACTGGTTGATTATGATTACAATGAGAGCGCGCGTAGCTCTTCTAATCCGTGGTATTTCTTCGCAATTACGAAAGTTTAGCTGTCAGATTAATCTGACATGCCGATAATAGCCTTAAAATGACGACATTTGTAGAACGCGGTGACTTACTACGACAGTTGGCCACTGTTACACTCAAAATACGGTCACAAAGTCAAAGTGAAATCGTTTATTGTGTATTATTGTGTTTTCAATTACATTTATACCACGAAGCCACGACGGGCGAGCTATTTGGTGTATAACTGTACACCAAATAGCTCTCCAATTGTGACGGCAGTGTGTGGTCGGGCGAGGTGCTGACGGTGCGCGGCGCCGGACCTGCGACTCAGCGCGTTCTGAGCACCTCTACCTACCACCGCCGCCACCCGCCACCGCCGGTGGAATTATTTCGACCACCTCCAAAACACTCAGAAGGGAAATTAGACTCGAACCGATCGAGCCCAATTGCCCCCTTACTTTTGATCGGGTGCTTACAGGTGACTCAGATCGAATGGCACCACTTGATTTAGAATAATAATGTGTATGGGAAGTTAGATGACAAGTCAGTTGTGTTTTTTTATGTTGCTTGTGATGTGTCTGCATAAATACAGCATAAAGTTAAAAAGTGTGTCCCTATTTTTACATTATTATCTACATATATTTTAAAGCAACCCCCTTATCATATATCCCTCAAATATATATTTCTAGTCTTATATCTATTTCTAGGCTCTAGTCGTTTATCATTCATGCGAGTTTAATAATTACTCGGTAACAGAATATAGAAATCTGTTTTTGTCAATTTCCAAATTGTTTACAGGAATCATGAGGCCGTTAACAAGGCTTCTATGTATAATGTATATGTCATATACAACGCACATATTATTCGATTAGCCACGAGTCCAAGCCTCGCTCCAATTATTACTTTAGGTACTGCCCGACGGCGCAAGATGTTCGCAGAAATGGCGGGCAGGTTTCTCCAGTTTCTCCTATGTAGCACATAGCTGAAATCACGAGCAGGTATATAAGGCTAGAGGCAAGTACATAAGGTCTATGTGCTGTACATAGCGCACCTAAATACATGGCTAAACGCGAACGGACGCTTGCATGGCCGAGCTTAGAATACGTGCTCCTGTGATGACGATATAAGGGTGCCCGCTACGTACAGGCGGAAGCGGTTTTATTTCACATTTAATTTCATACATGTTTTAGTTATACGGTTTAATTCAAAAACAAAACAATCGAAATTTATAATTTTATTTTTGAAATTTACGCGTATACGGGTGTTTCCCGAAATATTAAAACAGTTCAACGCAAGAAGGGTCCTTAAAAATGATTGCCTTCAAAGTACATGTTGTGCACACTTTCGTTTTCGTCGTGACTGGTATTTTTAAGAAGTTTGGTGCAAAACTAATAGATCAACAAAACTAACAAAAAAATCAATATTTTGAAATCAAATGTAACTAAGTAATTACCCAAGTTTTAATTGAACCAACTAAAGATAAAAAATAATTTACACAAATATCTTTCAACCTTCTTCAGTGGTGGTTTAGTAATTTCAAGATCGAATACAGTTGTTTACTAACGGAGGTTGTGGTCGAGCTTGAGTCTATTACCCCTACATAAAAGAATTATTTCTGCTTCAACAGTGGCTATCCACTCCCAAATCGCTATCACTCCCGCTGCCGCCTCCACCCACGCTCCCGCTCCGCCTGTAACGTGCCCCGCTCCCCAACCCTGCGGCTGGCAGCTGCGTCGTCACGGCGGCGTCGTGAGACATAAAGGACGTCCCTACACCTATAGCTGCTAATAAATACCAGCTGTTTGCAGACCAGGCTGAAACATCGCACCAGCGACCTGCAGCTGGATTTACTGGCCTGGAATCAGGGACAAGCTGGATTTAGGATTTTATCAAAACAACTCAACTTGTGAACTTTTCCCTGTCATTTTTAAAGAAACTTCAGTGGTGAGAAAATTTATTGTCAGGAAAAAGACATGCAATCGGAGTTTCTGGTTTGCAAACTGGTTGTTTAGGGGAGGTGTGTATAACAAGGGCTAAGTAGGCCATAATGTTACGATTATTGTAACAACATATTTTTTTCCAGCAGAACGTTTTCACTGCAATCAAAGACAAAATTCAGAACATAAAAAGAAATATTTATTCTAAAATATGATTAGTAACACAAAATCACCATGTACGTTTTTTATTGTTATTATATTAATTTCTTCCTGAGATATAAGACTGTAAAATCGAGATATCACACTTTCCCGCAGTTGAAAAGTCACCTTTGCTTTACCCAATCTAATTTTCTTAAGCACTTAGCCCTAAACAAAGCCTACCGCAGCCTCCGTGAGGCCTACTTAGTGTTTGCATATTTAAGCCTGAGCAGTCTGTTGGCTAGACTGTAGGTACACAGTTTGAGCAAAAGGACTTCATATAAAACATGGATAATGGGGGTAGTTCTAAGTTAGGGTTTATATCAACATATGTTTTTTTTAATGGGTTTCAATGCAAAACTTACTTGGTTATGGTCAAAAAAAATGTTTAAATTGGTGAACTTTTGCTAGAGATGCAGTACAAATAAATAAGGCAGAGAAAGACATCAAGCGGCATCTTTTATCAGCCTTCAAGACCACACTGTTCATGCTATTATTTTAGACTTAATTAGTAAAATGTTTTTCACGTGATAAATTCAAACAATCAAATAAACAACAGTACACAGTTACAGTGACAACTAAATTAAATCAAATATCGGTTTTCAAGGAACGAATTACTTCATGGTTTCTTCTAGAAAAGTGCGCTACTTTGTTGACCAAAGTACGAGTATTTGTTTATAGATATTTAATTCTTGGATAATAAACCGTTTTTAAAAATCAGGAGAGTTATGGTCAGATGTACGCCTATTCTTTATTTAAAAAAAATACCACGAGAATAGTATGGCTTCTATAGTAGCATATAGTCATAGTTGCAATAATACATCTATGGCCTAACCCCAAGCTCTGCCCATGCGGTCCGCGGCGCTATCTAGGCCGCGGTTAGGCAACCTAGCCACCACACTGCAACCTAGGCACCATTGCAAGCCTGCATTTACATACAGAACACTTTTTGGTAGACATATTGCAAAACATATACTCGCGGGTATATACGAGTATGTTGGTTCTATTCATTACTCAGGAGTTGAACCTACGTACAAAAACTATAAAGGATACTCGGTGCCTAACACGATAAATGTAACGTATGTGTGTAAGTAAATTATGAGATTTGCAAAGTGAATAAATCTATACTAATATTATAAAGCTGAAGAGTTTGTTTGTTTGTTTGAACGCGCTAATCTCAGGAACTACTGGTCCGATTTGAAAAATTATTTTTGTGTTGAAGAGACTATTTATCGAGGAAGGCTTTAGGCTTTATATAAAACATCACGCTACAACTAATAGGAGCGAAGAAACAATAAAAAATGTAGAAGAAACGGGGAAAATTATTCTCTGAGGGCTTCCGTTGCGAAAACGGTTCAAGATATCAAAAAAATGTGTATGAAAGAATTATTCCTCTTGAAATGATCTAAAAAAATGTCCGCAACAGTATACTTATGTCTATCTTTTAAGGTTAACTCACTTAAACCGTTTTTATGGTAATAACTATTCCACGCGGATGCAGTCGCGCGCACCAGCTAGTGTATTTATATTAATGACAGCGCGGTGCCCAATTTTCAACCACCTTCAAAAAAAGAAAGAACTTCTCAAATCTAAGAGGACAACTAAATCCTTTTAGTTATTTGAAATCTGATAACGCGTATAGTACCTAGCTATATGTTTAATATAATAAGTCATAGAATCCAACACAAAAGATACCATATCGTACATGGATGTCGTAATTCAAAGCCTTACATCTCTCCAAAGAGTTTCATAAGCAGAACCTTCCTGAAACTTCCAACACCCATAGCAACACCCAATTTAGAATAGAACAGAACAGAACAGAACAGAACAGAACAGAACAGAACAGAACAGAACAGAACAGAACAGAACAGAACAGAACAGAACAGAACAGAACAGAACAGAACAGAACAGAACAGAACAGAACAGAACAGAACAGAACAGAACAGAACAGAACAGAACAGAACAGAACAGAACAGAACAGAACAGAACAGAACAGAACAGAACAGAACAGAACAGAACAGAACAGAACAGAACAGAACAGAACAGAACAGAACAGAACAGAACAGAACAGAACAGAACAGAACAGAACAGAACAGAACAGAACAGAACAGAACAGAACAGAACAGAACAGAACAGAACAGACAGAACAGAACAGAACAGAACAGAACAGAACAGAACAGAACAGAACAGAACAGAACAGAACAGAACAGAACAGAACAGAACAGAACAGAACAGAACAGAACAGAACAGAACAGAACAGAACAGAACAGAACAGAACAGAACAGAACAGAACAGAACAGAACAGAACAGAATAGAATAGAAAATTCTTTATTGCAACACACGATAACAATTAAAAAGAAAGAAGAAAAAAAAATACTTATACTAGTGCCACAAGTGGCGGCCTTATTGCTAAAAGCAATCTCTTCCAGGCAACCATTGGATGGAAAGGAATAAATAAGAGATAACAGAGGACGTGGTATACAATAAAATAAATAAAGAAGAAAAGATTAGATTAAAAATACATACTACAAACTTACTTAATAAACTATACATATAAATCATACACTCTAATACATATAATAACAATATACCAAAAATAATATAAATTAATACATATTGTTAATAAATACTGATTGAGTATACACTATACACATACATAGATGATGATTGCAAAGGAACTACAAAGATCTCACTGTAATGATGACAAATACCATATTTTTACTTGAGTCATGAAGCTTTCTATGGACGGAGCTTTTTTGATAGCAAGTTTAACTACTTACTCAGTTATATCTTACTAACATGGTAATTCTAGTCATATGTATGTACAAGGAACGGAATGAAAGCGCTTGTAGCGCAGCTGGCGGAGGCAATCGCATGCTATTACCAATGTTAAGCAAAGGTCGACTCGGTCAGTACTTGGATGGGTGACCGGAATGTGGCATTCCATTTTGGGCGCTTCCGTAGGTCGGATGATACGTTAAATTGTAGGTCCCGGCTGTTTGTCTAGTACGGCAGTCAGTAAAAATATATTTGTCATAAAAAGTGTGCACGTTTAGCATATCAAACTACGCCAGTTACAGCTGCAAATTTTATGAATTTTCTATTGCCATGTCAAAAATTGAATAAAACGTAAAACAACCGTGTCCAAAGTGTCGTCAGAACTTAACTACCTCTAAACATTAAATCCACTACAAGCACAGTATGAAAAACTGGAAAGTTTGTGTGTCTGTGAATGTAAAATTGTGTCAAATTTCTCTGTTTAGTTTATTGGTTCAACTGAGCAGCAAGAACATATATAATAGCCACAGAATCGTTTCAGGCGACAAGATAGTAAAATTGATAACTATCAAGATAAAAATAATTAAAAAGCTATTTATCGATCCCTATAAATCACAATATTCTTAAATGAAGCGCCTGTAGCTCAGCTGGCGGAGGATTTAGCGTTTAGTGCTTAAATTTAATCTTGAATGGGTGACCAAGAATTTGCATACCATTTTGAGCGTTTCCGTGGGTCGGATGACACGTTGAATTGTAGGTATCGGCTGTTTATCATAGTACGGCAGTCGTTAAGCTATGTCAGAGGCCCTAAGGACGGCTTGATTTACTCTGAACACCAGAGTTGGCCACTCTCATTCGATAGAAGAAGACAATATTTTTACATATTGCTTACTTAATTGCTAAAGAGAGAATAACCACAGAACACCACTAGTAAAAATATAGCAAGCACTTGTTTACGCGATGCGACATTAACCGTCGGCTATAAAATTAAACGGCTCAAAATAAAACTAATGCGTGAACAAATCGCTCCCGAGGAGGGCTTGGGGGCGGGGGGGTAGTAGGGTGAAGAGGGCGGGGGGGGGGGGAGTACTACGCCACTTTCAGTTTCATTCATAACTTTTTACAAGTTTATCTGTGAGGATGGTGAGGCTAAATGCTTTATTTGATGTATTATTGCGATTTTTTTGTTATGATTTTCGTTTAATAAGTTTTTCATCACAACTTTAATATTTAATTATTGGTTATTAGTAATGATTACTGTTATTTTGAATTTACTATTATTTAAAAGCGGAATCTCTTTATTTTTAAGAACATCTTTACCAACCCTTCATATTAGGTATGAATTTAGATAAAATAATTGAATATTACATAGCCTTTTGGTACGTCGAGATACCAAAGTATTAAATACAGATTTTTTGAAAATAAATAAACATTCAAACCTTGTTATTAACAAATTATTAATGCCCTAAAAGCAAAGCTTCCAAAAATTCACTTTCCAGCCACAAAAAAAACGTTACCAAGACATTCTCCCCCATCACGTTATGCCTACCCCGTTTCCCTGCCCGGGAATGAACCCCCTGGCAGCGGAATGCGCGCCCCCTCGCAGCCACGATACCAGACGTGCTCGCCCCCTCCAGCGAGCTGCAATGCCGCATTTCTGCCAGGAATGGATACTTGCATAGACGGAAACTTTGCGAGCTGGGACTCCAAACTGGATGGCTTATTTGGAAAATAGATGTACCTATGGAGATCGCAAGATACGAGTTCTAAATCATTATTACTATCTCTAACTTTACATGGTATACAGCAAAATCACTTCCCACGTCTGTATGTATGTATCTACGTATGCTTAGAACTTTAAAACTGCTGAACGGGTTTTGATACAGTTTTTTTTAATAGATATAGTGGTTCAAGAGTAAGTTTTATAAGTATTTACGCTTGCGAAGCCGCGAGCAAAAGCTAGTAATTTAGTTTTCATCAGTGACATCATTTCAGGTACAAAATGCTTAAAAGTTTTGGTAATGCATGAGTATTTCTTTTATAACAAATCAAATTATTACCGCCTGGCCAACTCAAGTATTTTAAGTCTGTCTCAAGTTAAAGGTATTAACTACTAAGATATGATCGTAATTTTTGCTACTGAAATATTTCCCTCTTTTCCTTTCCCCTAACACTAGTTGTGAAAGAAATAACTCAGGTAAATCAAACCACTGCATCTTCAAACAGAAGATACATAAACAAATTAAACCTCAAAATACAAAAAGAAATAAAACCTCATTTCTAAACCCTAAGCTCTGACCTGACGCACACAGGTGCACATCCACCCGCACGCACACACACATGCACACTAGTGCAGTGAATTGAAATAAGTTTGTTTTAGTTGGGCAATGGGCCCGCCTGAAAGCGAAAGGGCGTCTGCCCGATAACAATCAAAACAACTTTTCATTGCCATTGCGAAGAGATATTTTATAAAGCGCCATTTTTCTATAGTATATTCTTAAAATGAGTAGGAATGTTTTAATTTAGATTATAGCTTATGATATAGACTCAAAATCTTACAGTTTACTTTATTATAACACATATGCAGCTTTTAATACATCACAAACAACAAATAGGAAATATATTATTATATATTTCTTCATAATATTTGGAACAAAAACATGATTTTACAATGAAGAGAAACATTAAATTTCACTTTCTTTAAAAGCTGCGGTTCGTCTTGTTTGTAAGTTCTGTAGTTCGTGAAAATGATCAGAGATGGCGCTATGTGGCTGCAATATCATAAGAGTATCGTTTTGCTATTGTGTAAGTATTATTGTACTTTTTCGTTACCACTGGCTAATTAGTATTGACATGGATTGACAATAAAATATAGCCTTAAATGTAACAATATTTTATGTAAAGATACATGAATGAGAAATAATTTTGAACGATACAATTTATATTTTCTTAAAATAAAATGGATTTTCCAGGATTTTGTGGAGTGAATCTGTTATCTGCATGAATGAAATGTAATTTTTTTTAAATCGCAAAAATGATAATTATTTCAATTTTACTAAACCGGTGTCGATTGAATGTAACTAACTATTTAAACTAATAATAAGGATGTCACTGTCTTGATTCCAAAAATCTTGATGCTTATCTAGCGCTTTTCACTCGCTGTATGAGGTACATACAATAAAATTATTGATATAACAGCGTGTCAAGCAAGCATACTAGCCATACAATATGCACAGTATATGTATAATTCAATGAATTACTATACCCAGACTAAGTAGGTATAGCTATAGGTATATTAGCTTGGCGGGCACACGGCGCGGCGCGGCGCGGCGGCGTGGCGTGCGTCACCTGCAAATGACGGTCACCAACCTGACGCTGATTTGTTTATCGCCTTCTTTACCACATACATGCATATATACTAAGCAAGTGTATGCAAAGGTATCGCTTCAGGTGACTAGTGGTTATATGCGTAAAAAGTGTCTATCAAATAGTTACGGGTGTTCTTAGTAATAGTGCAGAGCAGAGATATATCGCTTCAGTGGTCCAATGCCTGTAAAAGTCCCAAGTACTCAAAACAGGTGTTTTTAGTAACTAGTTGTCAAGCTATGTCTAACAGAGGCCTTTAGGGCGGCTTGATAAACTCTCTACACAAGAGATGGCCACTCTCATTTGATAAAAAGAAGTTAATAGTGCAGTTGATAAGTTATTTTGAAAAGTAAAACTTTGTTAGCGTATCTTTTCAGTTGTTATGGACCTATATTAATCGAGGAAACAGTAACAGGGCCCATAGATGCTCGAATAGTGTCATTAACTGCAAGGCTGCCTTTAGTCAAAAGTGTCGTGACGTGTAAGTAATAAGTATACATGTACCTATATACTAAACACAGGCGATGTAGATCTGGTAGGTATGTATGTAAATTGTAAGTAGGTACCTATATAAAACAAGTACAAGTATAGGTACTTATATAAGTATGTATATGCCTATTTGTGAAGTCGCGCGGCCGCCCTTGAGCGAAGGTGAAGCGACAATTATCTCGCGCCATCGACATCAAACCCTGGACACCCAATAAAAGCAAATATACTACACAGTTTTTTAGAGGCGAAAACATTAAGCGATTAATCAAAGCGTTTATATTATTTTTGCGTAATTTGAATCTATTCCACCCACTTTCTTCCTAGGAAGCGCAACCTAAAAACAAATTGACGTCAAAGTTTTGTTTTTTGTTGTTTTTTAAACAACCCAAGTACTGGTTTTGATCTATTTGTTCAATTTTTACGACAAACATCGTGGCACAGTAATAGTAAGTCTTGAAAGTGTGATTCTTTTTAATACCGGTACAACACAGGCATTCACTAATAATGATAAAACAAAATACATTAGTTTAGTTTGTAGTAGTCTCTAGATAGTACAGCCTATGTACCCCGGTCATTCCCCCGCAGCGCTCGCGAGGCGCGGCCGGCGCTGGCGCGGTGACAACGATGCCATCACGCCGCGGACGAGCGCGACCGGACGCGGAGTACTAGCAGAGCTGGTAGGTGTAGGAGGTGGTGTTATGTTAATACAATAATGATATATAAAATATTGTATTTAGTAGTCTCTTGATAGTACAGCCTGCGTCTGGCGGTCATTCCCCTGCAGCGCTCGCGAGGCGCGGCCGGCGCTGGCGCGGTGACAACGATGCCATCACGCCGCGGACGCAGAACTGGTAGACGCAAGAAATCGCAATGAGAATACATCATATTAATATATATTAATATGATCCCCAAAGCCGAGCTTCACTATTTTAGAGAGCTGGGTTGATTGAATTAGATCGAGAGACAGAAAGAGAAAAATTCACAATACAACCCAAGTTGGTAGTCAATGCCCCATGCAGTAAATCCACCGTCTTCTATATTACGATGTGAATATACTGTGTTCTGGTAGCCCAGTTTAAGAGTCGGTAAAGGCATACTCCATCCAAGACCACAGTGTCCGCTTGTACGGTGGCGAAATGTCTGTCTGTATAAAGCGTAGTGTAAAAACTCAAAGTTTCTCAACAGAAACTAACACAATATTACTTAGCAGATGGCATATTAAAAAATAACATACTCGTACTTCTTGAAATAGTATCGGAACTTTTCAGTACAATCAAAAACAGCATTAGTATTATCACAACCTCCTCTCCTCTTCCTAGCACCTCCGCGCCCACCCCGCGGCGACCGACGCACGCAGGGCGCCCACGTGACCGCGCCGGCTGAACAATCCGTCATTAAACAAGTACGTGCCATTTCTTGAAACCGTCCGTGATGGACATTGGCGCAAGTCCGCGGTACATGTATCTACACTACCTACAGGGTTACGTTACGGGTAACGAACGCGTAACCTTTCAATTGAAGGGAGGATTAAGTGCGTCAAAATCAACCACTTTTCAACTCTATTGGAAAATCACGAAAAATCAGTTTGAGGAATTCGCGAAAATATCAGCCGCTCCACACCTAAACATCGTTCAAGGACCAAATGTGCTTATGGAGAAACAATTTTTCATTGCTAATTTCCAAAAGCCGTACAATAAAAGCTGATTACCTTAGTCGTTCTAAGGGTTTTGAGTTAGTTACCTTACCTACAAGTATATTGTTTGATCGCGCCGCTAAAGAGCGGATACGATAAAGATTAAAGACTGTATATACAGCTAGACAATGACTCATGCTGTATTCGAATTTGATCGCGAGAAATAGTTCGCTCTTAATTACCGGCGTATCGTTTGTCTCAGACAATACCGACAATAACTATTATACAATGTTGCATACACTGAGGTTCATAAGAAACCGACGCTACTTCTTATACCTACAATGCTAAATACACCAAAGTTCATAAGAAAACCAGCAATATCAGAAGAGATTGATCAGTTAATTCGTATACATAGACATTGGATAAAAAAGGAATGTCTATGTTCGTATAGTGTTGGAGTCCTTGCCTGCGCGATTACAACACAATAAACTTAAAACCATCATTTTCGTAAAATCTGTAACGCAGCCTTGTAAGCCTTCTTTAGGTTCACAGACAAACATATTAGAATCATTTTAGTGAAACTGACGGAACTTCTTTTACCTACAATGCTAAATACACCAAGAAGAAAACCAGCGACATCAGATTAAATCGATCGGATAATTCGTAGAATATTGAAGTCATGCCCTTACCTACATACGTGATTACCAATGTCTATGCGTGATTACAACACAATAAATTTAAACCCATGCTTTTATTAGTAAAATCTGTAACTAAACTCAAAGTTAGACATATTTGAATCTTTTTATTCGTTTTAGTTAGGATATTACTCAATTTACCATAATTACAGCAGACGTCAACAAAAGCAATTTGATCGCAATAAAACCTCTATGGAACAACCTATCGCCCAATAAAAATCTATACGTTTAGCATGGCCACATATGTAATAATTAACTTGATTAATTTATTAATGTAAGTAGTGATATTAAATAAGAAAACGTGCGTACATCGTAATCTCATTTCTAGGTACTACAGCAAAGCGCTTTAAACTGCAATTGAATCCCAAATAAGTCCACAAAGTAACCAATAACTCTTTAACTTGTCTCAAGCAGGGTACTCACCTGCCATGCTACGTTACCTGCCACGTAACGTAGCATGTTACGTTCCTAGCCTTCAAGTGAGTACGGCTCGTCCACAGTCATCACAAGAGCTCGTGTTGCCGTCCACGCGCATACTGCGAGCCGCTTTGTGCTCGCAGCGATACCGCCACTCGGCGGGTCGCTGCGATCTCCTTGCGAACCACGCGCGAGCAGCTCGCAGCGGGCTCTTACCTATGTACTCACTTGATACAGTATCTGATACATTACATGCTACACGGCTAGATGAGTACCCTGCTTTACGGTTCACTTAGTACTGGTGAAACATGTCCTGATTTAAATAGAATACTGCTTCTATAACCGTACTAACGCCGTAACCTCCGAATCACAAACATGTCTACCGCCATTGTCAAGAGAACCAACAAACGAAGAAAACAGTATTTACGGCCGCAAAAATAACAAGTGTCAAGAAGCTTGCCCCCAACTTGTTGTCTTAATCTTGGCTGTTACATAAACGTGGAAGCTCGTAAACTTGCATAGGAATATGGGAAGCGTAGATCAGATTATGATTTATGCTATACAATATTTAATCCAATTGCGATAATCATATCAATAATCAATAAAATAATATGATCATCAAAGAGTGGGAAAACGCTGACAGATGACATTACAGATAAAATAATTGTAAGTAATCAAAGAAGTTCATTCTTTGATTACAATGTCATTTCCTGGCGAGAACAATTCACATTAA
The DNA here is from genome assembly GCA_927399415.1 of Macaria notata. NCBI lineage: Eukaryota > Metazoa > Arthropoda > Insecta > Lepidoptera > Geometridae > Macaria > Macaria notata. Next base: position 3,104,659 of record OV656743.1, read on the forward strand.
TTGGTTATGAAAGAACATCTTATAAATGTTTGAAACTAATTAATAAAAAACGTAATCTGGAAACCACAACCATCTCCTTCCCTCATCAGAAAGTTTTATTTGAACTGATTAATATGTATAATAAATATAATAATAAATATTCCGGGACATTGCACACATCGCCTTCTAGCCCCACACTAAGCAAACGCTTGTGACGTGGGTACTAGATAACGGATATAATACATATATAATTTTCTTTTTATTTGTAAATACATACTTATTATACATACATAAAATAATTTATTTAATGTTAGTCAAATACATATTTTTGTCACAAAACCCATTCTAAAGAAGTCAGTCGAAACATCAACATCTCTGATTTAAGTAAAGCTATACGAGAGCCAATGGTGTCATACGTCCATAGCGCCGAATGGGATGAGTTAGATACTTAGTACTGCCTACTTAGTACAAAGGCTTCAATCTAGCAAGTCTAGCCTAATTCGTCACCAGTGAGACTTAGGTAATGTCTGGGTTCGCTTAGTTGGGCGGTTGTGAAGGCGTGTTAATAATAATAATTCTTTGGGCGTTAGGTGTAAAGCATACCTACCTATATAGTATAGGTATGTTTCACACTATTTGTGCGTAAATTTGAAATCGTAATCAAGTTGCGACTCGTTCCTAATCAAGCAAGGTAATGCCACCCACTTTCATTTAATTAACACCTTTCGCGGTTTCCAATTTATGTTCAGCATATAACTAGGTATTATATGTAAGTATTTTTTTACATATAGGTACATGCGCAATCATTACATAGTCGATTGAGTTAGTAGTAGCTTAAAAATGTGCTATGACAAGAAACCATTATTTAACTGGCGCATTATAATAAAAAACACCGTAACTCTATAATAAGCTGTTTTAAATAAACATCAACAATTAAAAATTTGTTCAAGTGATTCATTAGTAAATGTCGTTTTCAATACATCTCATATTTTTACATCACTTTCTAACGAGTTGTATTTTTTTTATTAATCTATACTGTCCCACTCCTGGGCAAAGGTCTACCTCAACTGTATTTAATTATTTGAAAAAAAAAAGAATTATTTAAATGACATTGTGTGTCAACCCTACAAGATCTGGCGCTAAATGGCTCTGTGCACGCGCAGCTCGTCGCGGTTATTATCAGCCGTCAGTGCGGTTACATACATACATACTATCTACACTACTTGTATATATATCTTCCTCCTTCAATCGTATCGCTCATGTCTGAGCATCGTGACCACCACCTTCCAGAATGACATCTTTAATACATATGTACATATTACATCCTGCACAATTTCGACTCAGCTGGCACATTCAAAGAGAGGCCTATGCCCAGCAGTGGGATAGAGAAGGCTGTGGATGATGATGATCACTTCTAAAAAATATCTTTCTGTTTTTTTTAAGAAATGTGATAAGCGCTTGGTATCACTCGTTGACAATGATTTCGTAAAGGAGTGGCATGCTCTATTTTTGTGAGTTTTCGAATCATCCTATAATTAGATTTATCACCGTAGTAGAGTGGCCAACTCTGATATCGAGAGTTTATCAAGCCGCCGTAAGCGCCTCTCACATGGCTTAAGGACTGCCGTACTAGACAAACAGCCGGGACCTAAAATTTAACGTCATCCAACACACGAAAGCGCCTTACTGCTTTGTTTCCTCATTGATTGATATCTATTTTTCTAATTTCTAAGCTTTGTTCAGTTTGTTGTTTTAATTAGTGTTTTTACTTAATTAATGTATTATTATTGCAAAGAAACATGGTTACAAGTGTGGGGGTGGTGGTGTCTCTGATTTCCTTGCAACACAGGACCTCTGGTACCTAGTGCAGGAGTCAGTCATTCCACCGCGTACCAATACTTTTTAAAGTACATATTTGCATATACATCACATAAAATAGGTACGTTTTACATATGTATTTTGTGACCAATAAACTATTTGATTTGATTTGATTTGACTGCTGTGATGTGGGTGTAATTCAAGCCAAAAAACTGGTACTAGTTAGTACCTTTGGTTGTAAATACGTAAAAATATATTCACAGTAAATTCGTACTTACAAAAAAATTCAATGAAAAATGTTATAGCCAGTATTGACTTAACTTATAAGACCTCTTGGACCGATCAATCTATGGGTTATTTTTTTCAATCAATCGATTAACCTTGAGGAAAACAGAATTGAAAATCACAACAAAGTCTCCACATTTTTATGCCCGTCGACAGCCGCGAGCCTGAAAAAACATTCAAATGTTATTATAAAATGGTCCGTATTTTTATGCCTATTGTAGAACTGGCAATCGATTACGGGTTTTGTTATTGAACCTTGTTTTCATTAAAGGGTTACATGTCTATTTTTTGTAGGTCTTCGCAAAATGGGAAAATACAACGGCGTTGTTTGAGTTGGTTGCTATTTGCTGAAAATAGTATTATTTTACAGAAAAAAACAAGGATAAGTATAATCTTGCTAAAAACCATTTACTTATATCATATGTACATGATCTACAGATAATTTCTACAGTGCTATGTTTTTTCCCTCCTCCACTATTATTAATCTCCCTACGTTGTAGGGGACCTTTTTTAGGTTTCTAACTTGTACCTAATAATTAATGTAATAAATTTATTAAAATGTTTTTTTTAACAATTTTTTTTCTACATTGGTTTCGTTGTCAGTACCTACTCAATATTTTTCACATATCAAAATCCGCATCAAAAAAGGGTCAGCATAAAAGTTGTGGATTAATTTCTTAAGGTTACTTGCCTGATTAGTCACCAAAGTTAGTTACAAAATGTAAATTTATTAATCTGCCTCAACCCAATCGATCGAACCGCCAAACTAAACAAAAAAGCTCTCCGAAGGTATTAAGCCAAAGCATATTAAGGCATCTACATAGGTATACAATACACCTATAGGTAGATGTACACTATACATACGTATACACAGGTATATTATATACACAAAGGTACGTACTCTATTTAGGCTCACGTATAACTACCGTAGGACCTCATAAAAGCGCGATTTATTTTGTCATAATCAATTTGTTTTAAAAATTTAAATATGTGCAAAATCACCGAACTTACCTAATACATTTCCCTGACAAAGTTAGTTACAGACTTTTGTTGAATGAATATAGTTAGCTGTTTCCACTAATCTCGAGGCGACGCTAAAAAAATATTTAATTTTAATATTTGTATCGTAAAGTAATGTGTTATTTACCGTTCTCTATACAATACACATAAGGCCGGGTACATAAAGTCGCCGGTGTTTTTCCCTGGGCGTCCTCGCGGCGTGAAAGCACAGGTGCCTGAGCAACCATCGATCTCGGAAACATACTATAATGTCGCGTGTAGCTGGGTCGCACTTATGGGGCTATAGCTGGGTGATAGGCGGTAGCGGGAGCGGGGATAAATTAATCTAGTGTTAACAGTTTTATAGTGTCTTATATTGTTATACGTTGACTGTTGTAATATTTATTTGATCCTTTAGTGATTTATGTTCTTCAACTTAAACATATACATAGAATAGAGCTTAATTTAGTTTCGAAAATTATATATATTAGAACTCAACAGTTAAAAGTGTGTTGAACCCGTGTCATGTTATGGACTACGATTGCAAGCAGTGAATATATTTAAAAAAACGTACATCGTGATTTATGGGCTACGAAAGTGCTACGAAATATTGTTGCTACGACAATCGGACTACAAAACAAATAATACTTGTCTACGAGATCTACGAGTGCGCTACGAATAGAAAAGTATTGAAATAAATTGAAGAGACGATTTTATGAGTATAATATAGGTAATAGTTTTATACTTTTACATAAATAATATCATGTGAATTTTATGACGAAAAATATATTTTTTTATGAAAAAAACCCTTATCCGCCTTCAGCCATTCAGTGTATAATCGCCTTATATCGTGGCTCGCGGTAAAAATACACGCGAGCGGTCTACGGACACACTCCCCTGACGCCTACAGTGTACACCTAGCTGTAACACACACCCACTCGCCGCCTTAATAGATATTTCACACGTAAAATTGTAAAGAGCGCGCGGGCTTATAAACCCTGGTTTAGAGCCCCGCACTCCGCATGCGGCGGAATGGTGCAGTCTCATCCCAGTGCCGCATGTGCCGCGAGAGCGTATAAAAGTTTATACGCGCGCTTCAATATCAGATAGCGGGTTAAATTTATCCCGACTGCAAAAGGCGGGCTCATAAAAAGCGCGGCACGGTTGATTACAAAGCCGCGCGGGTTTATGGCGCGCATCTCGCGCGGGCGGCAGGCGGCGTCAGGCGGCGGCAGGAGGCTCGCGCCGCGCCGACGACGCGAGGGTAGTTTTTCAGCCCCCGCCACATAAATAAGTGATCACGGCACCCCCCGGCCGCCGGGCGCGCCCCCGCTCGTAAACTAAGCGCAGATAGCGAGAGGACTTAATGGCTGATCGGATTTTGATTAGCGCGGGCCGGCGACGCAACCCGCGCCCGGAGCCGAATTTAAATAGATAAGTGGGCACCCGAGGACCGCCGCCGCTCGCGACCGTCATTTACATACTTACTGGCTTTCGCCGCACATAGGGGGTGCAAAGTTATGGACGACGCAAAAACGATAAAGTTGAAATAAAGCTTCGGTCATCGAATCGGTCGCGTCGAGTGCTTTTTTACAGAGCTCTGTTTGTTATCGCCGGCCGGACCGTGCTATCCCTCTTTTTGCAAAATTAATCGTTGCCGATATCCGATACCGCAGCGCCCTTCGGCCGCACCTATCTGTTTACTCTTTGTCTCATTCGAAAGCTCGGCAAACATTGATGGGCAAAAAATGGAAATACAACGAGTGTTATGAGTCGAGCAGAGCCGCGGTTTGATAGAGGTCGTACTTGTGCTCGAGCAGGTAGCCCCCGCCTCCCCCTCGCTCCCCTTGTTTAGTTTGTCAGGTAAGAAGTAAGGCACAACAGCTCGAGGGGGAGGTAAACGTGTCGCGTGGGAGTGATCCCGTTGACGTATCGGCCGCCGCGAGACGCGGGAATTATTCAGCGCGCCGCCAAAATACGCAGTTAATTTGCGATAACACGCCGTCTTGTGCTAATAGTACTTCTAAATCTATTGTTGTAGCCTAAAAAATTGCAACACAAATAAAAAATATTTTTTTTTGGTTCGCACTTAACCACAATTTCAGATACCAATAACTGAGGCTTAAAAACATCACCTTTTTTATATTTAGCAACATACAATTATTATAACATTTACAAGGTAAACATTTGACAAACGCGCAAAGGGGACGTGTAACCGAAAAATATTACAACACAGATATAAGGTTCGCTGGAAGTGTTCCCGCGAGTCGCGACGGATGTCATTAGCGGTGTACCGGTATCTTCGCGTGGCATCGCCGCTCGTTATCTAAGCGAGCCCGCGGGGCGAGGCTAGTGGCCTACCAAGTAATCTGATCTATAGACAACACATTATGTTACTCAAAAATTTTTAGGTACATATATGCATTGAAATGTAATGATTCAAATTCAAACGACACTGGTTATGTCTTAATGACGCTATATCAATAAATATAAAAGGAATTCACGATTTGGAAGCTGATTGCTCTGCACTCTTCTTTTGTATTTAAGACCTACGCTCAGTAAAGCTGCCACCATGACTCGCGGCAAACATACATACCTGTACATATGCCTAGTCTAATAGTCAAGACTAGTTACTATTTAGTACGAGTTAACTACAGCTAGTAAGTTAGAAATTGATGAAGCTGGCTAAGGATTGAAGCCAATGGCATATTATGGGAGAGGCCTATACCCAGCAGTGGGACGAAACCGGCTGTGAATGATGATACTGATGATGAAGTTAGAACTATATATACAGACTACAATAAAGAGGTTACAATAAAGTTATGGACGAAGCTGGGGGAGGCCTACGCCAATGAGGCGACAACTGCACACTAGGAAGAACTGACCTAAAATTATTGCATCACTTGACATTGAAACAAATATTCTTGACATTTCCGTAAACAATTGACTGTATTTATCAATTTTTGTGTCATTTTATGTATGTGTAGGCTAAAGGCTAAAGGCTTTTTTTAATTTTACTTTTTACAATATAGAGGTTAAATAGCTGGTTAGTCATCTCTAGCTTATATCACCTATCCTAAGCAGTAATAAAGACTCGCACGGCGTCCACTCGCTCCGCCGGCCATCAAGCAAGGGGTACATAAAACCCAGTCGATCCGCGCCCGGACTCGAATTATACCGCTATTTCAAGCTGGGTCTACTTTACCTGTGTACTATGGCTGATAGAGAAATGGTCTAAGATAATAGGTTGAAGGCGGGGCGTAATTAGTTTTCAATTATTATTTTTTATTGTGAAACGGACTAGCTTCACTTGAGTGCCTGAATAAATAATTACTACATATAATTCGATCGTGTAATTTTACTCTTGCAAAATGAGTGGAGGCGTGCAAAAGTTATAACATTAACTAGCGTTTTCAGCATTTGCATTCATGAAGATCTCTCCAAAGTGAACAAAATCTAACATTATAACAAATATTAAAAAAAAATATTTGGAAATCCGCGCCGAATATATCCTCCGCACATGTGAGCGAGTTTTTTCGGTACGTCAGTCCGTTGGTCGACTATACGAAACGATAGCGTTTTAGCATCGTCCACCGAGGCGGCGCCCGCCGCGCCGCGCCGCCCGCCGGGCGCGCATTCCGTACGTAATGAGGAAGCAGTATACTGTACTACACCTTATACCAAGTCTAGTCACTAAATGTTATGATCTAGGATACAGCTGGCTATAACGGCAAGTAAGGGAGCTTTTTGCATTGGTGCTTGAATTTTTCACAAATTAACAAAACATCAACCCAAGAATATAGATTTACGGAGAGACACACAAAACTTCAATTGTGTGTCCTAACTGGCACCATGATCATTGAAAGCTTTCTCTGCCAGGTAATTAATCAATCTTTACCATAATTTAAGAAGCCTAGGAATAGAGTGAATTGATTGTAAAGTAGCTCATTTACTTGTATTTACAAGACCAATGCAAGATGTTACTTGCTAACATACCATTTTGAAATTGTCAGATCTATTGAAAAAAAATACTTTCAGAAGACTAATATAGTTATAGCATCCAATGTACTGGTCCAAAAAATAACAGAATGGAAAATCTATTATCTATTAAACCCCAGCTCTAATAAGATCTAGGCTTAGCATTTCTATCATAGTTTAGAATATTCAGGAAGGCGTCTTATAAGAAAAAAGTTTATTACTTTCGAATAAATGTTAAATCTACAAGTGTAATCCACGCGTTCAATCGTTGTACCAAATCATATAGGTATATCTATAATCTATAGTTATACCTAGTCTCCAGCTGGTTTGGTTCGGAGCACGTAAGGCGCGGTGCACACTCGCACTCCCTCGTGTGAATTTAATTAAGGGTCGCGGCTCGCGTGCAGGATCCCGCCGGAGCCGCGAGTCATGGACCAAATAATACTAAGACTTCTAACTAATTCATCATCATATCACCTTGTGTCCAGCCACTGCTGAGTATTAGGCCTCAACTCCAGCGCGCCACAAAGTACGGTCTCTAATAAGTAATTTAGTTTATTATGTGGCTTACTCAAATGTCCAAAGTTCTTATACAAATGTAGACGTAACCAATCTGAACATAGATATATAAACTATTGGATGTACCCAGACTCCAGCTGGTTTGGTTCGGAGCACGTGAGGCGCGGTGCACACTCGAACTCCCTCGTGTGAATTTAATTAGGGGCCGCGGCTCGCGTGCTGGTTCCCGCCGGAGCCACGAGTCATGGACCAAATAATACAAAGACTTCTAACTAATGCATCATATCACCTTGTGTCCAGCCACTGCTGAGTAAAGGCCTGCTATCCAGCGCGCTACACATTACGGTCTCTAATAAGTAAATAAGTTTGTTATGAGAGTGGCCGACTCTGGTGTCGAGATTTTGAAACCGAAGTGCCTCTAAATATGGATTAACGATTTTAGTATTATGATGATCACTCGGGATTATCGTTTTACCCAACACACGGAAGCGCGCAGTAATATATTTGCATTGACGCGGTAGAGAAGCAAATAATACAGTTCCATCATCTTATGTGTATTAATTAGATTAGGTCTTACGTGTATTAATCCACACGCAAGCTTATCACACATCTATTTTGTATCAAACTGATATATTAACTAAATATTGTCATCATAATGAGATGTTTGGTGAGCATCATGTCGATGTTACCGCACCCCCGGCAGACACCGCTGTGTGAACACGGCTTTACCCCCATGAGATAATATCGTGTTTAGAAAATGTGCAGCCAAAAATTTAGCGTGTGATATATAATATAGTAGGTATACCGGAGTAAACTCGTGAATGTTAAGCTATTTCGTGTTTAAATTTTATTACAACAAGATGAAGAGACATGTCCAATTACACAAGAATTCGTATATCTTACACAACACTAAAAAAAATGGATTTTCGAAATCGGTTCATAAACAACGGAGTAATCGCGTAACATACTCACAAAAAAACTTCAGAAGACTTGATAACCTCCTATTTTTGGAAGTCGGTTAAAAATAATCACTAACTAACTGTGCCACCATAACACACTCCACATTGCTCCACATGTTTTAGGCAAATTTTATTTTTTTACTTATGTAAGTTAAGTGATTGATGTTTTTAGACGACTGTGGACTGATAACAGTTGCGTTATCAGTCTCTTTTAAACATAAAACAAACTTTTCGGTACTCAAATCATTCTCTAGCTAATCAGTCAGTATCATAAAGCCGCGTACCGCAGTGTAGCAGCGTCCATGTTCCGCAGGTATCGCCTGATTTTATTAGGGCTAACCTAATCGCACCACCCTCGGGTTTACTTCGCTGCTTTGCAACCCAGCAGAACTGTGCGAGGGACACAGACTGGTCGGTAGATGGCGCTAGTTTATCAATCTTTATACATATTGATAATCTGTACATAATATTCTATGTATAATCAGACAATATTATAAAGCCGCGTACCGCAGTGTCGCAGCGTCCACGTTTTAGTCTGATTTTATTAGGGCTAAAGCTCGCGTCACCCTCGGGTTTACTTCGCAACAAATCCAGAGGAGCTATAAGGGAACCATAGATACAGTCAGAAGATAATGAAATTGTATCAATATTTTATAGTCCGTTTTGATTTTTGACGTCGGAACCCAGGCAAAAATTTTAGAAGTAACTTATTTCAGCTTCAAAAGTATATATGTAGTGAGCGTTCTTCAATTCATCCCATTTAATAAAAGTATATATGTAGTGAGCGTTCTTCAATTCATCCCATTTAATAAAAGTATATATGTAGTGAGCGTTCTTCAATTCATCCCATTTAATAAAAGTATATATGTAGTGAGCGTTCTTCAATTCATCCCATTTAATAAAAAAAACATCATCGATAATATTTTTGTATTAGACGTGCGTAATTTTCAAATCGCAAAAAAAAAAAATACCAACATCTCCCAGCCTTGAAAGTAGATTTTTACTGAAGACTATACAGTACATAACAGACATATTTTAACTTATGCTTTATCTGTTCTGTTAGTCAGTGTTCACTCTGCGGAATATTTAACCGTTTCCCGTGAAACAGCGGATTCCCGCCACTGCCGGGGCGGAGCTTGCAGCGATACAGCGCACATGAGAAGAGCTCTGTCAAATAGAGATGTACTGGCAGATTATAGGACACTTGCTTACTGATGCCTAATTATTCATGAATAATCGTATATACCTATACATATCCACAACTTTTGTCGTGAAATAGGTTTGATTTTTTGGCGGTTACTTGGTCACCCGAATTATTCACTTTCAATATCTTGTACTAACTTCAAGTGATTGCAAGTAGTACATAACAAACATCACGCACACTTATTATATTATGTCCATCTATATGTAACGTACACACATTTTTAGCGCAGTTAATAATAATGCATTATGCAGCGCGCATCGCATAATGCGGTGCGCGCGGTGTCGTGCGCGTGCGAGTTTAATTAGGGCCGCGGCAGGAGGGCCTCCAGTGTACACACGGGTTACAAACTAGAACGAGCATATGACGAATCAGAGAAAACCCTAGGAATAAAAATATTGTGTTTTTATGTAAGTACATACATACATCTGACTGATAAGATATCTGAAAAACAACAACCTCACAGACAAAATTGGTAACTAGCAGCACATGCGACAACTTTTGAATAACGACTTTTGGAAATTCTCAAAAAAAAACATTAATCACATATCCATACATTTCGTACATTTCAATGAACAAAGAAGGTCATAAACATTTTTAATCGAACAGCTGACTTTTACCGCAATGTTTATGTAATATGAAAAAATAATACCGCTAATGATATTAATGAAAAGAAACTTTTACGGGGCTAGGTCAGGGGGGTGGCGGCACCACGCGTAGTGTAAACAAGACAAACTTTAAACTACAACGAACATTGGCATCCAAGGTCACAAAATAGGGTAAAATATACGAATCAAATGCACAGACCAAAAGATATATGTAGAACACAGAAATCTAAATAAACAGGTACTCGAAGGGCCTTTAGACCAATATTGTTCCGAAACCGCTGTCGCCAAAAATGTACGTAGGGGTCAAACAACTACATATACAACTATGTCCAAACGCAAATTCACACACACAAATATAACTCACACACAAATTCTTGCGCTATGATTGGTGTTCACACATTGATAAAAAGCGTGTAATGTAACTCTAATAAACATATACATACATAACAATACATACATATTAATACAAGAGACAAAATAAAAACATATAATTACATTACATTGTTTTTGAAGACATCTAGTGATGGTGCTTTCTTAATATATATGTATTTTGATTTAAATCATCTGCTTTTTAACATCCTAGTAGCAGTGATACTGATCATCACACGGGACGTAGTCAAACGCAAACCTCCCATAAAAAATAGGATTATAATGTGCAAAATGAAGATTTATTCAAAATATAACATTACTAAACTAATATGTATATGCTGGCGGTCAAAGCCGGATTCTAGGAAACCAAAATAAAATATGCGAAATAAACTTATAATCTGTAAAAGTAAATTATTCGAAATGTGCATATACGTACTCTGCATATATGTAACTAGCTGTGCGCGCGACTTCGTCCGCGTGGAATAGTTAAATTGGGCATCATATTTATTTTTGAAAACGGAAGCCCTCAAAGATGAATAATTTTCCCCGTTTTTTTTCCACATTTTCCATTGTTTCTTCGTTCCTATTAGTTGCAGCGTGATGTTATATAGCCTTAACCCTTCCTCGATAAATGGTCTATTCAACACAAAAATATTTTTTCTATTCGCACCAGTAGTTCCTGAGATTAGCGCGTTCAAACAAACAAACAAACATACAAACAAACAAACTCTTCAGCTTTATAATATTAGTATAGAATTAGTATAGAATAACTTTTCAATTCGCACCTGTAGTTCCTGAGATTAGCGCGTTCAAACAAACAAACAAACATACAAACAAACAAACTCTTCAGCTTTATAATATTGGTATATATATTACGTTGCAATATTTACCTATTTTATGCAATACAATTAAAAAGTGTCCAATCGATACGGTTCCTGGTATTCCCTCGCTGCTTGTTTGATAGGTACATACATACATATGTACATTATATCCTTTTATTTTGTCGTTTCATATTTGGCGTACACAACACATACTACTCTTATTTTGCAATCCCACCACTCGATAGGTAACAAAAGTAAATGTAGTACTTAACTATTAGTAAGCATATTCGTTATTTTTTATACAATACTCTAGGAAAATTTGACATTAGAAAAATGCACGTATGAGAGTGCCTCTTACACCACAACTGAAAGACAAATTAGTACGCTTTTTGTCAAGAAGATAGCGTACACTGATTTAATATTACCGTTAACAACATGATTAGCCACATCTACGAGTAGGTAAATAGCAAAATCAAAGATGACAATTTACACTACATACCGTCATCATAGATTAATTGTAAAACATCAAACTAAACACACACATTTATAGAACCTATAACCCACCCTAGTATATCTAGAAGCTAGAAGCTCCACGGAAATGCATCCCTAACGAGAACGGCGGAGGCCACTTGCGTGAAATTTACAGCACATTTTACTATCACTAAAGCGTGGGAGTGCCTCTGTGCTGCCGTTTCTCTGGATTGGCTCAGCACGGGCGAGGTCTTTGATGTTATACTCTCACCTGGAGGGTCTATTGAAATGTTATGGTGATGCATACTGATTTTAGAAGATTGAGTGGAATCAGTTTGCGTCAGGGGTAAGTAAGTATATATGAAAGTGGCCAATTCTGGTGTCGAAAGTTTTCAGACTGCGCTAGAAGCTACTTACATAAATATAAAACAGCATCTTATTAGGTAACGCTTTGTGACTCATAAGAAGTTGTCAATGGCGCTGTATCAAATTGTCATCATCATCATAAATTTAAGGGCCGGGCCCTTGTCTGTGGAGTATGCGCCATCCTTCCCGGTCTTCTGCCAATTCCTTGACCTCCTTATACGACATGACACCCGCCTTTTCTTTTATTTGTATAGTGACGAAAAGTAAATCTATTTCAATGTGTTATTATATAGTTAGATATATTGGTTTGAGCAACGAGCAACATAGTAACATACAGCAGCAGTAGTATTAGCGTGGTACATCAGGGACCCGAGTCTAATAAGACAAAAGTAAGTCTCGCTGTCTAACAGAAACAACCGAAAGAAACGGGCAAGTGGTTCGTATTCTGTCATGTCATCATGAGATTAGAATCCGCAGCCCGCGGCGGGGGGCGGGGGGCGGGGAACGTACGAGCGGGGCTTGTAACGCTCGATTATCTCATTACGCCGCGCCGTTTCTCCCAATATCGCCTAATATCTCCCCTACGACCTATCGCGAGGAGCAGACGTCTTTCCGACTTACGCAACAGAATTCACGCTCAAGCGAGCCGAGGTCCGAGCGTGCCTCACTCACACCCATGCAATTTGTATGAAGCTCGCTGGCAGCCGCGGCCCGCCCTGCCCCCCGCCGTGCTCCAGTTTCGGGCAGCGGAGGGGTCGCCGCAGCCGGCGGTCAGGCTCCTGATGTGACAAACTATGGCATAGTGCGATATTGGAAGCGGGCCGGCGTTACCTGAGCCCCGGCGTCCACTCGGCCGCTCGCAGCCCCCACCGCGCTCAAAGCATGGTGCGGGCTCAGGCTAGCCTGGCCGCAGTATATTGGGGTAGGTAGGTATGGGCGAGTGGCGAGTGGGCGCCCGCGGCGTGTGGGTGAGACGTTTACGGTCGGATCGCTGCTCGACGACGCAAGGGGTGACCATGGAGCATGAGGACAGAATTAACATTTACAGATATTTCTGTGGAACAAAGAGGAATAAAACAAAGGTCACGGTCAAGTACACGGAACTCATCTCGCCGAAAACATATTGTGTCTCGGTAACACGTTTATTTGTAACATCACATTCACAGCATTTGTTTTTTTTTTTTAACTTGAACGGGTTTGCACTTGACCATAGTTTACCTGATAGCAAGTAAGGCTATGGCCTAAGATGGAGCGTGCTTACCCGATAAGAACTGATTCACTCTCGCTTTGAAGATCGCTGGATTATAGTTTGTGGTAGTGAGAAAAAAGAAAGTGGTTCTGGCATACTTGCTACATTTTCAAGCAATCATGCGAGGGGTGCAGTCAAGTAAAATGTAAAAAATATGATTCTACAAGAAAGTATTATAAACTTTTACATAATTGATATCCAAAATAGCACTGCTATATTGGTTCTTAATCAGTGAAACTAAAACATGCAATATTTTTGTGTATTGACTAAATTCAAATAAAATAAAAATAATCAAAACAAAAATGATGATGATGCTTTCCAAGCCGATTTCGTCTACAGCGAACGTATTTCCTACGGGTAAGTTACTGATGCGTCCTCACATGACTAATATACCCATTTTAGCGGTGAATGTTCTAGAACAGTTGCTACATGTGAGGATGCCATTTACAAACTAAAATAAAAAGTCCCCAAAGCTCCGCAACCCATGGCCACTGCCGGCGCGGCTCCGCGCGTAGCGGGCGAGACGCGGTCGGGCGGCCCCTAGCGTGGTGCCAATTAATTACGGTGGCCATCTTACCCCCTCCCCCCGCTGACGGACAATAATTGCCAGCGTCGCAGCACGCTACTCCCGCACAAGTATCGGCGAGCCTCGAACACTGCGACACTGCTTACTGGATACTGACGATACGGGATTAAATATGTATTTTATAAAAAGACGACGCGACCTACCATGATTATCAATATTAGTCAGAGCTTGTAATTATTGCTTCACTTCTAAAACTATGTACATTTATGTATTTTTGTGAGAACACTCGACTTATTAGACAAATTTAGGTTTTTAAGATAAATTTAGTGTATGCAAATTTTTAAGTTATAAGTAATAAATAAATAAACTATTGTTACGCTTATATACTTCTTCAGACTTGGAATTGATTAATCATTGATTACAAACAGTACATATTTTATTTCCATCTTTGAATAATGGACAAAGAAAAAAGTAATTCTTTGACGAAGCTTCCTAACTAACTTGTTATATATAAAAGCACCTACAAAAGTACACAGTAATTGCAAAACGCTCCCAAAAATCAAACACAAGTAAGTTTCAATAAAAAAGCTCGAGTAATTGTAACTTTCCAAGGTTTCATTCTAAAAGGGGTAACAACGTCACAACAGCTGAAACGCTGTGAATATCTTAATACTGCATTCATAGTTCTTTTTAAATGTGTATTTGAAGATTTGTAGGTTCAAACTTACTTTATATGTTGCTTCTTCACTTTTTAACGGGTCTAGCGAACATTAGTTAAGCCGTGGACACGTCAATGCAACAAAATGACATGGATACAAATAACAGAAAATTGCATGCCTCATCTGACTTATGAAATATGACTACCATATATGTACATATACAATACACCTATATTCCGCAATAAATATATTTTACTTGAATTTTTGATTCATCACTTGAAATTGAAATTTAATTCAATATAAACTTTTGTAATCTAGGAACATAATGTGTAAGAACGTAATGTTTGTAATCTAAGAACATAGTAATTGCTATTGTTTTTTATCATAGTGTTTTTTTTTTTTAATCATTTATTTATTTATACAGGGTTTTAATTAAATGTCACCCTTGTAACATTATACAAAATAATCAGCAAACAGATTTTCTTAACTTAACAGCTTATCATAGTGTTTAAACCCGATTACAATATCAATACCATCATGTTTTACAAATTATTGTAGTGTTGTAATAACCCTCAGGTGTCCACGGGGACGGCTGGTACAAGTTAACAAGTCGAGTTTGCCTTGCCGTGCCCAGTACCCACCGGGCCGCCTAATGAGATCTGGCAACTCTCGAATCTATTACTGCTGCGTTAGCTTTAACTACCTAGGGCTGTATTTTATAACTCTTGGTAGGTAGTTGTTGCACATATAGACCCGCTTCTTCTTCTTCTTATCGAATGAGACGGGCCAACTCTGGTGTTAAAAGTTTTCAAACCGCCCTAAGGGCCTCTGACATGGCTGAACTACTGCCGTACTAGACAAACAGCCGGGAAGCCGAGCCACGGAAGCACCCAAAATGGAATACAAACCACTTTTCGGTCACCCATCCAAGGACTGACCGCATCGACCTTTGCTTAACATTGGTAATCGCATGCCTCCGCTAGCGAAGGAATGTTAAAAAACCGGCCAAGTGCGAGTCGGACTCGCGCACCGAGGGTTCCGTACAAACCTGCAAGGTTAAATATTTTGTGACTAAAAATTTATGGTTTTCGTAATTTTTCCTTTATCTATGCTATAAGACGTTGCTTCGTACCAAATTTCAAGATTCTGAGTTCACGGGAAGCACCCTGTAGGTTTTGATTCCCTTGCAAGTGTCGAAAATTTGCGGCATAAATGGCTGTATCTTTTGATTGCGTTGGCTTAGAAGTTTGATTTTTTCACAGCTTCAAGGGACAGTAGACCTGAGTAATTGATATAAATTTCAGCTTCATACCTCTACGCGTTCCTGAGAAAAAGGGTCTTGACAGACGGACGGACGGACGGACAGACGGACAACAAAGTGATCCTATAAGGGTTCCGTTTTTTCCTTTTTTGAGGTACGGAACTTTAAAAACAACTAAGAACGTGGTCAACGCTTGGACGGGTGGTTTAAAAATGACATTACATTTGGATACGTTATACTTGCGTCTTATCCCGGCCAGATTGGTTACCTATAAGAGGTCGTTCTTAGCGATAAGGTCGCCAGTAAAGACACTAGGTTTAAGTTTCTTTATATTTCATTACGTAAATTTATGTTTTCTGCTGGTGTTTTTAATAAAGCGTGTATCTATCTATCTACGTTTGGTACATAGGTTTGGGTCGTTCCATGTCACTGTTAACACTCGTAAGTAGGTCTTCGTGTAAATAAGTTTCGTGTGACGAGTCCTGGTAATAAGATTTATATAGGTACATTCTCGAGTAAATGGTCAACTTTTCACTTTTCATAATAAATAAAAACCGGCCAAGTGCGAGTCGGACTCGCGCACCGAGGGTTCCGTACAAACCTGCAAGGTTAAATATTTTGTGATGTAACTAAAAATTTATAGTTTTCGTAATTTTTCCTTTATCTATGCTATAAGACGTTGCTTCGTACCAAATTTCAAGACTCTGAGTTCACGGGAAGCACCCTGTAGGTTTTGATTCCCTTGCAAGTGTCGAAAATTTGCGGCATAAATAGCTGTATCTTTTGATTGCGTTGGCTTAGAAGTTTGATTTTTTCACAGCTTCAAGGGACAGTAGACCTGAGTAATTGATATAAATTTCAGCTTCATACCTCTACGCGTTCCTGAGAAAAAGGGTCTTGACAGACGGACGGACGGACGGACAGACGGACAACAAAGTGATCCTATAAGGGTTCCGTTTTTTCCTTTTGAGGTACGGAACCCTAAAAAAGGAAAAAAAACTTTCTAAAGACTTCATAACCTCCTTTTTTCGAAGTCAGTTAAAAAGGTTTGCGGTGTAGTGGTCGCACTCGTAACACACCTAAAACAGTATTTTTTTTGTTTTTGGCTGTAACCAGCGAGGAACAGTCGCAGCAGAATCAATCAACACCATTCTTCGTCTAAGGTTTGAGATTAGAATGGCAGGCTAGGAATGGATAGTTAGAACCAATTGCTCGTACGAGCGACTGGCGGAGGCGCGCGCGACGCGCTCCCGGCGCAAGGCAAGCGTTCTGTAGAACAGAGAATAAGCTCTGTTGCAACTACTAAATGTACTTTCAATGTAGTTTGAATGTATGTCTACGTGTAATATATAATCTTCATGTAAAGTGTGTGTAATGTGTTCAAAATGTACATACGGTTTACGCCCGCCGTTTTGGGCGTGGCAATTCGTGGCAACGACTTTAATCCTCCAAGAAACTTTACTTTAGTTTACCGGTAAAAATATAAGAAAAAATCATTTATAAGGATCTGCTATTTAAAGATTATATTTCCTGATAGCTGTAAATTACTACTACGTACATAAAATTCATCAAAAAATGACAAATTTGCATTATAAGTGTCACGTCACAAACACTTTAAAATATTTACCATACTTCAAAATTGGGATACCGCACACATTTCGGGCAGGGAAAGACCAGCGACGTATTCTGCGCCAGATGTGGCACGTACCTCACACACACAGGCACACACTGCACAAGCACGCACATTCACGCATACATACACACGCAACGTCAGGTATTGGGACACTTCGACACGATAGGGTTTCTTCGATACAGTTATATACTAACTAATGGACGCCCGCGGTTTCGCTCGCATTATTTCGGGATAAAAAGTAGCCTACGACACTTCCGAGACCTCATACTACTTACATACCACGAGTACATACGTGTTCGGTTATCACTTCGAAATATCTCCAAGCATTTTTTTTTACAAGTTTGCCACGTCTACACTCTGTTTAAGATACTTTCTGGCAACAAGTATTATTGCTTAGAATGCGGCAATATCCCGAAATATTAATTTATTTAGTAATTTTGTTTATTTATTAAAAATATTGAACATGCTAATCGTCAACCCTATAGATCTAACTCACAGCACGGTGTCGTTCAAACATAATATGTGTAGCACGCAGCGCCTCGCGAGCGCCGCCTCCGTGCCTAGTCCAGGCGGTTGAACGCTTGCATTTACCGTTCTTAGCCAACGACAAATCACAGTAAAAGACAATTTTCTCTAAAGTCAATCAAGCATTATTAGAATATATATATAGGTATCTATACATTAAATAAGGCTGAAGAGGGTCGAAAACATTGAAGATACATATTAAAAAAAATTGGAAAGAATTGATAACAGATCTCTTTCCAACAATTTATAGAATTTTTGTCTGTTTATATGTTTCTCTGTGTCTCTGTTTGTCTGTTTATTTAAACGCTCATCACGCAAAAACAGCTGAACGGATCATCATGATTTTTGGTTTTTGGTATGTAGGTAGTATGAGATCTTAGAAGTGTCATAGGCTATTTTTTACACCGAAATAACGCGAGCAATGCCGCGTGCGTTCACTAGTGAGTAATAAATGAAATATGATTGTGATACATACATTGACTCTTACTGTTCTGGGCTATGTTGATGTTCACAGCAGGCTCTTATCGATTTAAAACTAACTTGGATAAGCTTATCTATACCAAGTAGTAAATACAGAAAAGTAAAAAAATCTCTTTGCAGTAGCAGTTTTTAAGTCGCAAAAGTCACTAAAATGAGTAAATTTGTGTTATGTGATCTATGGAAGCAATTAAATATTTTACTACTGGAATCCTTATACTAGATACATCAATTTGTTGCTTAACTGTGACAATCGCGTACTAGTGTTTCAATCGTCTGTGCTTTTAAAGTGCCTATACATTCCTACTATTTAATGTCGTCTAGCCACTTCATTCTCTAACATCCTGGGTTTCTTTCCCTTGGAATTTTACCTTCAAGAACTAACCTTGGAAACTCATAGAGGGATCTCTCTCTCTCCTCAGCTGAGCTATTCGCATCTAAATGAAGCAACATGGGATCGCAGAAAATTTCCCAATTGACTTCCAAACATCTATATGAAGATGGCACCCGATGATGATGATACAATCCTAGTCTGTGCCCGTTACTTTGGGCAGACTATTAGCAGTAAATCGATACAACGATGGAGCAACCCCTAAACGTAAAGGGCGTGTGATTGGAACTGCATTATTGCGAGAATACTTGCTTTTTAATAAAAGCTACACTTCTCCAGAATCTATTATTTCGAATGTTAACTTCTAAAAGTATAGTATCTATGTATATGTTTTCAAATATTGTTATTATTTAAAGAAAACGAAAATAAAATATGATACTTACCTCTATATTTTGTTAAACTTTCAAACAGATCTTTCAAAACTCCTAGTGAATTTTGAAGATTCTCCAAAACTGTGAGTTTTGAAGAAGAAGAAGAATAAACAAATAAAGAATAAAGCTTACACTATATAATATTCTTAAAAGTAAGTATAATAAAATCGTATTTTCGTTTTGCCGTAAAATGGAAATGAAATATTTGTCGTAACAATGATAACTGTGTTTCATTTTCTTTTACAAAAGACATCAACGCACGTCTTAATTTTTGAAGCATTATTTTTAAAGCTTCAGTTAATTTAAAAATCTCTAAGCTATCTCTATGTACTGTTTTTTAATATGTGTCAACAATAAAGACTTAATTTATCTATCTATCTATTTAAGCATATCTATTAATGAACCTGAAGTAATCAACTAATTCGACTAGTGATATGCCTTTTTACTTGTTTTAAAATCTACCAATTTGTGAAGGTAAGAAAAACGTTATCAGCTAATCAATTGCAATAGTAATATTTTGGTTTATAAATAAAATTATATACCGTTTTATTTTACTCTTATTGTCCCGATTTAAATCAGTAACAAATCAACTAATTTAATAACCACGAGTATAATCTAGATGCGCATCTATCAAATCCACAAGAACCAAATAAGACGTCTCAGCAAAACCTAAGGACAGCTAAGCCTCCAGATTTCAATACAAATAGATATGGTCCGTAATAGAACAAAGGCTGCTGGAGTCCATAATGTACACGAAATACAGGCGAGTGTCACTGCGAGGGCTGTCACCGCCTCTACGACGGTAGGCCGGGTACAACGATATAATACAGCAATAGACGGTTCATCCACCAATCATTTAAAAACGAAAGTTTGTGTTTGTATGTACACATGAATGTTACTTTATCTCTTGAATGTGTGAAATTTGCTGAGAATGTAGATTTCGCTTGCGTCCGAAGATGCATGCTTGTTTACCTGTGTAAAATAAACGGTAGTGTAGTTTCTGGTAGCAGAAGGAACGGTTCATATGCAGCTAGAGGTACTTATTCGTAATTATGTCTAAAATCAAACGATTTTCAAAGTGGCAGTAAAGTGTTTCTTACTGTGTGAGCACATTTCTTCCAATACCATAATATCGGTCGTTTACCATCGGGTGATTCGTGTCATTTTTAAATTGATAGGCTCACGATTGACTACAACTAGCCTGATGTTAAGCAACGTTGTAATCTACGATCTAGGTGCTTGCCACGAAGCACCCCGTTTAAAAAATCAATAGGCGTCACTTGGGTATATTACCTGTGCCAGGGTTGCTGCGATAAACTGCCGGATTTAGCAGTGCGCCAGCCCTGCGGTATTAGGTGCTTAACCACACGGCGACTGCCTGATAATAGCGGAGACACCTCGCGGATTGAGATTTATTTAGATGACGTGCGTGCGGGCGCTAGCCAACAGAGGGCGTGACAAAGAAAACTTTGCTAGAGAAAGAAAAGTCAGTATTTTAGTAAAGTTATTTAGGATTACTCAAGTACATACTTTCTGAACAAAAATTACCTTAGAAAGTATTTTACCCAATATGCCAAGTTTAGAGTTAATTCGACGCGCTTAGATACTAACGTCACGCAATACATAATCTATCGTATCTACTTTAGGTAGGTATTATAACCTCTCAAAATACTTTTAAAATGGATGTAGGTAAACAAGCTAATTAACAAAATGTTATCAAAGATTTTATATGTCTATATCTATACTAAGTTTGAAAAACAAGATAGATTGTTCCTGAAAAGCCTTAAAAAAGACTAGCAGAAAACTTTAATTAAACAGAAGTCCAGTCGTCCCGAAGTCGATACGTTTACGCTTTTTTTACGCGTGATAAAAAAGCTTTAAGCGCAAGATGGCGGACACTACTGGTTTACACTTAATCAATTTTTGATCAGTCGATATCTAGGAGGTTAAGTTCGTAGTCCAAAACAGGGTGTCGAGTCTGTTAGACATGTCCTTGGACAACTGCTACAGAAACAATAGAGTTAATTTTAAACTATAGAGTTTAAAAAATTGCATACAAGTAAAGTTTTGTTTATATTGTTTGATGATGTGAATATCAATCTAGGACGCCAACATTGTCAAATTTTGATCAATGGCAATAATATCTGCCTATCATAGTCAAAGTTTTATTTTTGAGTGAAAACTTTCCGCCACAACGTATATAAAATACCGATATCCACACTTAGTGACCGACCTCAAGCCCTGTAATGAGACGGGACAAAAAAATCCTTAATTTTAAGTTACGAGTAAAGAGCGAATGTCACAATAGCAAATCCTAAGCAATCAAAGCAGCCTCGCGATCGCAAGACGGTGTCCGGCCAGTACATATTAATGAGAGCAGGTGGGGGTGGCACACCCCCACACCCTGGTCGCCATGGCGACGCGACGCGGCCTCGAGCGCGGCACAATGAGCGGGATCTTCGACTGTGTACACGAGTAGAACCTACTTGTACACACCTACTAACTATGTAGCTACAGTTTCTAAGCTTCCTCTGAGTCTGCTTGGTATATGTATAAGACTTCTTGGTCATATACTTATTTATATTAGTAGGTACAAACCTGACGGACTGAGTCCAATGGCCACACTTCTACAATTAACTAAGAGATAACTAGAAATTTATCTCGTTTGAATAATATATTCACGGAACAAAATTTTGTTTTAATTGGTTGGTAGCAAGTGATCAGTAAACACGTTTTTGTTACATAAAGATTATATTTGCTGGTAAATAACAGTGCGGTGCGGATGCGGTATGATTATGGTTATGCACTCATCTGTTAAAGATTCGTACAATATAAGATTTTCCCCTTAAACCGAGCAGAGTTTAGAATACGAAACGGAGCTGTCTCGATATTAACGTCATAAACATAAGTAGCGACTTGTAGCGGGTATTTTGTGAGCGCGGAACGTGGTGGAACATTCTGGAACATCGTGGAATATAGTGGAATATTACGTGGATGGTGCAGAGCGGTCACATTGGCGCATCGCAGCGCGCCACCCCGGCTCATGCCTGTCTCGGCTCCAGTTACTTGCGCCCGTTCGCACGTGCTGCCCCGCGGGACGCAGTGACTTCACTTACACTGTTGTAGTAAAAAAAACCTAACCTATCAAGTATGCAGGTACTGGCAAAAAATATATATATGTATTCAAAATAGTCAACAGAATGAGAATGAAATGCTCCATGCTATGACTTCTATATAAACTGAGGATGTTCACACGTCCACGTCCTGCACCATGCAGTTTTTTTTTCATAGTTGATATCCACGTTAACTTTAAAATATATCTACCTACCTATCATAGCAATCTTAGATACTGTCGTAAAGCGATCCCTCGGGGGGTGGCAGCGAACGTGCCGCGACAAAAAACCATCCGCTGACCGGCGGGATTATAGCTAGCATGGCGGCGCGCGGCGCGAGGTCCGGCCGTTACCCGGGCCGGGTAATAAGGCCGGCGCTACCCGGCCGGGTACCGGCGCCCCCTCGGCCTGCGTCGCTCGCTGCTCCGACGCTCCTTTGAACGCACGTACCTACTCGCCTCTAATTTGGAATGGAATGATCGCGCCGTATTGATCCGCGCCGCTCTCCGCCGAGAATGTGCCAAACACGAGACGAGCTGTATAATATGTGGGTCACTACTCTGATACGCTTTTTATTGGAGAGCGCCAACTGATATACGGCAAATTGGCTGCGCCACGCTCAGCTAGATCTCTAGAAAAACCAGCCTTAGCAATAGAACGAATACAGAAATAATATATAAAGATTTCATCCACAAATCTCACAAACGCTCTGTGGACGTTATTATTGAAAGCAAACTTCAGAACTTCAATAAAACGGACGGTTTCAAATCTCAATAAGTTATGAAAAGATCATTCCGCCAACAAATCGAGATTAGCGGCAGAATAGAGGCGGCGATGTCTATCAGAGACAGACTTCATAGGGCCAATAGAGAGGGCCATTAACGAAGTTACAAACCGAGTTCAACAGGTGGCGGTATTCGTTTCAATATCTGCAAAACTTTCCGACGCAACTCAATAAATCGACCAACTTTGCGAGACCCCGGCAACGCCGTACTTGCCCTGTAAATGTACTGAAATCTTCAAAGAAAGGAAACATGGCACAGCTCTTACAAAAGTGGTCTTTCTTTACCCTGTTGTTATTATCATCGGCCTCAAATTTCGTGCCAATTTGAACTTTAACAAATTGTATCAAAGATTGTTTTGTCAAGTCGAAGGAGGCAATTGTAGTGTTCAGCAGTTTAGTAAGACGTTTCGTGTTACGAAGGTTTTATAGAGATGTTAGGCGAGATCAGCTGTTTCGAATGATGTCCACTTTTTTATTTTATTTTCACCTTTGACGTATTAATTCACCTTCTTTCTGGAAAAGTTCTTTGAATTCGTTTTAAAAAAAAATGCTGCTTGTTTCGTTTCACTGGACAGTCCTATGTCAACAACATTTTATTGAAGTGCGTAACAAAAGCGCCCTTTGAGTTTTATTAGACAACTGGTCGTTTCTGTTTTAAATAATGTTTACCTACATACATATATCAGGGGGTACCTTAAGAATCATATTGTGGTACCTACATATGTATCGAACTGAACTCCAAGAAATAGTTTTGGCTAGTTGTTCTGTATAAGATAGACTGCCACCATTGAGCTATAATGTACTTACGTACTAGAGATGACAGCACCAAGTAATAATATGCGGGGCGCCTTGCAGTCCACGTGACTGCAGTGAACTTAGTCCGGGTCAAACGCCTGTGACGCGCGAACGTGTTATACAAATACGCAATTTCAATCAAAATGCCGAACTGTGTCTTAAAAACGTGCACAAACCATTCGAGAACAAAAAACAAAGATAGCGGTGTAACATATCATCGGTAAGTAATCGTTTTATTAGTTTAAGATACATTAACCTCAATGGTTTAAGATTATTGTTTGACAAAGCTTGAGTTTACATCGACGCGCCGCCATTGCGTGAACATCATAGAACATCGAACGAAACGCGTAAGCGCCTTGAAAAATCACGGCGCTTTCGACCTTTTGGTCGCAAGAAAACTAAATCTTAAAGCGTTCTAGCGCTGCGTGTTTATACTGGCTGGTTAGACGACCAATTATTGTTTCATTGCTGAAGCGAACTTTAGGTGAAATTCTTAACAAAATGGAGCATGACTTTTGGCTTGGATAGCTCCTCTAGTACGTAAGTACATTATAGCTCAGTACATTATAGCTCAATGACTGCCACAAACTCTATAAGACTTTTGCTTGGATACCGTAAAATGGGGTGAAAAAGGATCGAGAGGTGAATAGGGACAAAACCGGGAATCAGTTTTGACATTGAATATTTTCTTCCATATCATTACAATTTTTACCATTTTAGTAGGATTTGTAATAGATTATTGAATCTTTCCTATGGCAACATTGAACAAGCGTGAAATTAGCTGCAAATAGTCAAAAATTACGTTTGAAAATGGGTTATACAAGACGCCGGTTATAACCGTGATATTAACTTCGGTCTGTAGGTTTTATTTTGAAATATGTCAATAAGAGTGTTTGTTTAAAACGTTATTTAGTGTTTTGGCCGTCATATGCATATGACGTAGGCTTAATTTATCACTTAATATTAGTATCATTTTGATAAATTAGAATGCCATGACAAATTTGTGTTATTTTGGGGTGAATAAGGACGCCTCAGGTATGAATAAGGACGAGAGCGGGGTGATACGGGACAAGAATGAGATGAATAGGGACGACTTATGTATGAATAGGGACAGCTTTATAGGGTTGTCACTATGCAGTTAACTGCTTTTAAGATAAATAGGCGCCTTCTGGATAATAATTAGATTAATTTTATTATGTTTTCATATTCATTATTATTAAAAAAATGAAACTTATAATAATTAACTCATTATATAAAACAATTCAATAAAACAAAATAAATTTAGTGACAGCCCTAGTAAATTTCCCCATTCACCTTATTTTCGTGTCTAATCACCCTGTTTTCAGGGTTAATAGGGATTGCCTATATATTACCGTTTTATTCTTAAATTGCAATACTAATCGCGTAGTTTTATATTGGTTCACAGAGATACCATAAAGACTCATATAATTAATTCAATTGTCATACAGCTAATTTTCTTACTAAAAATACCTTAACATTCGGTGTGAAGTTCGAAATCGTCCCTTTTCACCCCATTCTACGGTATACCTACAGGTTTTATAATCGTTAGGTACGTAATTTGTGAGCCATAACACAAGCGTTTACAAATTATGGAGGTAGATGGCGCTTTCTGAAAAGTCCGGGACATTTTAATTTAGTCGAGTGCAGTTGCATTACAGAGATGTGAAAAATATCCTAAAACCCTCATTTAAGCGCTATTGAGTCGCATCTCAAGGTCTCGTCAAGAGTTATTAGTTACCTAGTACTGCTAGTTGGCGCGACCGTAACACAAGCGTTCACTTACTATACTATGAGCTAGAGGGCGCTTGAAAAAGAATCGGACATTAATTTAATTTATTCAAGTGCAGTTGCATTAACATCTCAAGTCTCACATTATTGGTGCGTTGATGAGTCGCAGCCCAAGGTCTCGTCACGGGTTCTATAAATACCGCGGTGTCCGGCGCGGGCGGCCGACCGCGGAGCGCTGCCCGATGCAATGTCACGAACTTAACCCGCGAACTACGTATAAATAGTTTATTTATGTGTGCATATTATTATTTTATTCCCTGCATAATAAACAATCAGTTGGTTCAAAAACAGCCAACTTGTGTCTCGAGTTTCCAAACCGCCATAAGAGTCTCGTAAACTAACATTCGGATTTCAGACGATGCTTAAATTTTAAACGTCTTGCCGATTGGGAATTGATTTCAGGCGTTAATCTTTTCTTGTTACATATTTATAAAAATACGAATAGGAAATCACGAACTAAAAGATTAAGCATAAGGAAACCAGATAATGAAAACAAAATTAAAAATAATCATTAAGTGACGATATTTCGGACTTCAGAGTTTTTGTTTCGCACACAATTTTGTTTTGTACTTCTACTTACGTATTATACTAATATACTTACCAAATACCTACTAAATATGAGGTTCGCCAGCCGCAGTGCGCTGCCCTGATGTCACGGCGAGTCGCGAGGATAATGGTCACTCAAGTATTTACATACATAATATTATATACAGGCAGGTAGGTCGTTTTATCACTGTTATGCATTTTATACTTTACACTGACTGAGAGAATCGATATGACTGGCTGAAGATTTGGAAACATATAAATCGCTGTTAAATGCACACATACTAAACGTACTGAAACTATGGAGAAATATGTAGTGTTTTTCCGCTGCGACTGCTCCGACTCTTCGAACCGACGTTCGAATCAACACAAGTCCTGAGGATGCCTCGTGGAGAGGCGAAACACGTGTCGATTATAGTATCTTGCCGAAAGAACAAGAGTAACAATGGATTTCCGCAAAGTAACTCCTGATTCAATACATATCTTATATACTAAACGTAACCAAAAAAAATGCAAAACCAAAATTTCAGTGTCGCAAATTTTTCACTTGCCGGCTAGAGTCGTATAAATAAAATAAAATAAATAAACAGTACAGAATACATAAGTACATGTAATACTTCGATAAATTACAAGTCAAATTTACCTATGAAAGAAATAATAGTTGCATGCACCGATACGGAAACACTGCCCCCGTCCACTGGATAAGGGCGTCTCTCAGACGTCGCTAATGACCACACCACGCGTGGAACGTCCGTGAACTATACGTAAATAAATTTTGCGGATTATGTCTCGCAGTCTGTATTGAATGAAATAAAGATAGCTGCTATCGACTCTATAAACAAGAGACTAACATGGCGAAAAATTTCGACATCCAGATGGCAAATCATGGTATGTGATTAATCAGATCAAATACCTACAAATATCATAAAAGATGCGCTTATTAATTGATTTTGGTTGGTACGCGTATATTAACCAATTGATCAGAAAAAGAGTTTGTCCAAATAGGACATAGCTATTTTGTTTATAAAAATCGGTACGCTAGGTAATATATGTGACCAAAACAGATTATGTAATTTCTTATTGACGTGTAAGCTTTTGGTTACAAATAAATGGTTTATCTGGTTTATCTGGTTTATGTTAACGGATTACGATAATTTTTAGGGTGTAAAGTAGTGTGAGTGTTGACAGCACCATAGTAGTAATATACATAGGGCTATCCGGTTAATTTTGTCTATGATTTTCGAGAGTGAGCTTGCGATTGTAAGGTCCGACAGACTGCCACTGGTCGGGAGAAATAACTGGCTGCCATCTGGGGCTGCATCCACCCACGCTATCTACGAGTAGGTACGCTAATATATGTCCTTCTAGTCTTATTAAAGATAAAGAATTTATTTATTTGCCAGATGTAGTTTGTTACATGATGGTAGGTGATAAAATATCAAATATTTGAACCATACATCTCAACCATTACTGGTGTGCAATAGACATAATAGGTATAAAAACTTAATTCAATGTTAATGATTATTATATTAACTACTAGTGGATGCTCGCAGCTTTGCGCGCGTAGTGCAGGGCCCTTTACTATTACTTTACTATTTGCTTGCTTGCCCGCGAGACGAAAGGATACGAAGAGACATCAAAGAGTGCGGGGGTGCGTAAATGCATTGGCTCCACGTAAAAAAAGGGTTCTTTATTTTCTCCATACAAAATATCAACCAATGCTCCGTTGTCAACTAACCAACAAACACAATTTCGATTTAAAATAATAACGAACTCCGTTTCGCCACCAGATGATAGTAAATGCTATGTATCAGAAATGGCACTGTGTGTGAAAAATGATTTTCCCTGATTTCCCGCTTTTCTGTTGATTTTTTCTTAAATTTTCTTTGCTTTAAACTTTACGGAGCCCAAGACCTTTCTAACGAATGCAAAACCGTGGAAATCGGTTCGTGCGTTCTGGAGCTATAGCGTCAGGTAGGAAAACCCGACTTATTTTTGTATAGTAGATAATAGCATGAAGTATAACTAGATATAGGCAAGCTTGTTTCACCCTAGACTACTGATAGGCGGTATACAAACGCAAACAAAATATTTGTTCGTTCACAGAATTTCCTTCATTTATGTAGGTATTGTGTACTAACGAAATTCTATGAAAGAAACCTATTTGAATAGTAATTGAATATCAACTACCTACATACACATGAACAGGCACCTTTATGTCAATAGACTCTTGCATTACCAAAATAATAGTAGTTTATGCAACTGTCATATAATGAAGTTACTCGTTACTATTATGAAACTCGCTGCGCTCGTTTCATAAACTCACACTCGTGTTTTAATACCCGTGTTATATGCAGTTGCATACACTACTTTATCTTCACTAATGCAATTAATCAAACAACAAGAGTAAAAGCTCACAATAGGTAATTTTTCATATAATTTTCTAGATTTTTCTGGCAAAAGATTGTGAGTTACTTTTGTTGCCAATTCTTGAATATCCGGAGGCGTACAAATATCATCGTCGCTATCCATTTTTAACTTTTAATTTGTATTTAAAAAACAAAACCCATTGCGAAATATTAAATTCACGCGTACGTGTATTGTCACAGTGATTTTGCCGCCATTAAAATCTAACCAACGAAAGCGCAGCGCGACCAACCTGATTGGCCCTGCAATCAGGTCACGCTTTTTCGATGTTATAATGAGCTATTACGATATCGATGTGGATATTATAACATCATGTGAAATTGCTTAAATTGAGTGTTTTGTTGTCTGTGCTATAACAGTAGTAATTATAAGTCAAGTATTGGAAACATAAGTAGAATGTTACAACATTAGTGTAGATAAAATGTATTACGAGTAGCTATTTCTAGAAATTAAGTACACAGAATTATACTGAATCTAGAAACCGTTGCTATCGAGGTGTTACTACTCGACACTATTAATTGTTGCTTATGTTATACAGTTAAGTAATGTACGTAGTAATAGTGTAATACATTACACGCACAATATAGGAAACGCATCTAGCAAATACTAAAGCATGGAATATTGTAAAATTGGTTAAACCATGTCAGTCTCTAAATTTCAGCTTTTTATTATACATTTTTATTAGCGTCCGTTATCACAACTAGGTGGTGTCAATTGATAACGACAAAGCTCTCGGAAAAAATGTACAATACATTTCCGCGAAGTATTTGATGTCGGGCGCAGCGTCGGCGAGTAAGCCGGGCCGAGCCACGGGCGGCGTGTTCGCAGAAGTGGCCTTTACAGCGTATGTAGCCGGCGGCCATTTGAGCCAAATTGCTAGGTAAAGCTGAAGCTATCCCTCACCACGCAACTGTGGAAACTGAATTATAAACGGACCGTGTACCGGAGACTGCGGCCCCGAGAGTAATACATACTTACTACTAGAGCTACTAGTGCACTCCCGCGGCAACGCTCGCATTATTTCCCGAAAAAGTAGCCTATGACATTCCCAGAACCTCATACTACTTGTACATACCAAAATCGTGATGTTTTATTCACTCCTTTTGATGTGATACGCGCCTATAAAAAGAGACAAAATTCTAAAAACTGCTGTGTATATATCCAAACAGTATTTTTTCGAATATCTTGAATGTACAGATTTTTTACCGTGTTGAGCTTTATTAAATGTATAGATACAATACTCTTGGATAAGTTTTTGTTTGTAAGAGAGCCAAGTTGCTATTGAAATAATCTGTAAGCGCCCGCCTTGGGAGCTGAGTGAGCGAGGGATGCTTCAAGTTTCAGTTTGGATAGGTTAAATACCTTGCCGTGGCCGGTATTGGCCAAGCTTCGACGGGGTGCTATGTGAAATCGACATTTCATAAAAATCAAATAAAATAGAAGTATATAAGATAGAGCTAATTTGTTTCAGTTTATATAATTTTGATTCAGTGTTAAGACAATAAAAAACGCCAAAACACGATTACGTACACTTCGCTCGATAGTTTTATTTTGGAAAAATAGTTGTTTTGAAATATTTTTCACCTTTTTTCCAAAAGCAGTACAGAAATCTGAACCAATTTAATTATGTATATCTAAAATAATGATTTGTTTTTTAGCTAGTTGACAAAGCTATCACAAAGAGTAAAAAATACTAAAAACATACTCCAGTATTTAAATATCAAATTGTTAAAGCTGAGTAAATGAAAAATACAACTTGTGTGCCAGGTATGTGTTTTTACTATGAACAATTAATTGATCGTTTGAAGCAATACTCGTCTTGTCATGATAAAGGATTAAAATTTTAGCATTGTATTTAATTTAATCAAATATAAATGTACCAATATGTAGTTGCAACGCAGATTCATCCGTATTTCTAGGAAATGGCGGTCATCAAAGGTAATATACTGTATTATATTACACATATTTGAGAGGATATTTCGTAACAGCTCTTTGGCGTCAATGGCTTATTGTTACTTGCTACACATACTTATGTACATTAGGTCTTTACCTATGAAATTGCCGATTTGTATGACGAAATTGAGAAAAATGATAACAGATTCTGAACAGAATCTCTCAGAATATGAGAAATGTCTGAACAGATTTAAATGCAATTGATAACAATAGTAAGATGGAAAAAAAGCTATGCACTGCGTATATCAATTTCTCAATAACAGAGTATATGATAAAAATATACCTAGTTAAAGTAGTGAAACCGACGACACATTGAAAGAGGTGTTTTCAATGACTTCCAATATTTTTTTTTGTATCTAAACGGTACTTAATTTAACAATTGATACAATAAAATTGTATTTGGAAAAAATATAGCTGTACGTAAAAGTTACAAACAGATTAAAATGTAAGAAAAAAACGGCAATTTCATAGGTAAAGACCTATTATACATACATATAATACAGGGATTAACATAATAACCAGTGAAATTATTAGGTTAGTAATAAAGTTCGCTGTATACCTACGCCTAAATTAGGTTTAATTTATTAAAGCTTTTGATACCTATAATGTTGATAGCAGCCTTCATCAGCTGATTTGAAACGATTTTTAAAACTATGGTTTTCAAATAAATTTAATGTTTTTTTTATTTAATCCCATAATAGGAACTAGAAAACTCCTGTTATATATATTTAGCCACTTAGGTTCAACCAACAGGAGTGCAAAGCCATCGTTATCACAAAGTGAATCAGATAGATATCGAGAAGATTCGCACAATAAACCGCAAGATGGCGTGTAAGCGTGTTGAAATCAATAAATCACCCGCAAAATATTGCACTCGGCTCCAAACAATAATTGCGGAAGCTGCGTCCCAGAACGTTTAAATGGCACAAAGTGGCCGCACCCAATTATTTCAAAGACATTGTTTACAGTTACCGCCGCAGCTAGCGGTACACGTGGCGGCCAAATAAAACGCACAAACTTACGAGCGAGAGCCGCACACTCGGTACACCCACCGCTTCTTCGCACGCACGCATCCCTACCATATCACACGACACACAAACCATTGAAAACTCATACCAGGAATCTGGAAGATGCAACCAAGAGTCCCAGCAATGGACAAAGCTGCAACTAAAACTGTCGCGTAATGGGTGAAGGCAAAAAGTGCAATGAAGCCGCGATGAGCCCACGCGGAAGTCAAAGTTTACGAGTACGTTGAAATCATTTCCAAGACTTGATAGTCCAATTAGGTGGCACTGCCGCGATCTCGATAATTGCACGAGCGATTACAGGGAACAGTCTAATCGGCACGTAATAAATCAACACTGGCGATTAGGGATCTTGTGCAGCTTACGTGATCGGTGCAGCGAAATGATGGACAGCATTACTGGGTTTGGACTGGAAAGCAAATTAGAAAAATATACTTCTACTCATTAAAAAATGTTTGTTGATTGTTTGTTTGAGTTGACATATAAGAATGAGGATTAAATAGAGTCTTCGGAAAATTTGGAGTTGCGTTTTCACTCTGATCTAATTTAAAGGCAAACCAGATTTCCTACATGTTTAAAACATCTCATCCCTAATGCTTATTGAATGTGGGTAACAGCAATGATATTCTATACAAAACCTCATTGGGTAACAGACTTTAATGTAACGTTTTGTTTTCCTGATTTTGACTAAGATATTTTATTGAAATTCTGACAAATTTTTAAAGCTATTTAACTGACGATTTCTCGGGAAATGAAGATGGCAGCTTTAAAAAAATATCATGTGACAATGATCAAGGCAAAGCTACATTTACTCGTAACCAACGAATATTTGGTTGACTAATACTCGCTGTACGTAACTATCGAATATGTTCCCAAGTAGACCGGCGGCGGCCATTTCCCCTGCCCCCAAGGATACAGCGCACGCAGGCATCGACCTCGCCGCCTCTGTCGACATTGCAAGCCCATTAACATGGCGGCGTGTCATTGAGGATAGAAAGCCGGCCGTGGGCCGTGGGCGCGACGGACCGCTAACCGCGCGCCGCGCCGCGCCGCAAATAAAGGATACTGTACACTGTTACTCATCATAGCGCGCTTGGAAGTCGCTATTCCTTTAGTCTAAACATGTTCTAGCGGCAACTGAATTATTGACAATAAGTCTGTGGAACTTATGTACAAGGAACATAAAGGAACCTATACACGGTTACTCATCAAATCACACGACGTCTAAATCTTTACATTACTAAATCTTTATATCTTTAAAATAACATCTACCTTGACATTATGAAGCCTGTAAGTATAGTCTGCTACAGTTACCTGTTACTCATTCTACACTTGACTTTAGCTATCGTCTAGCATCAACTGGATTAGCTATAAGTCTTAAGTAACTTGTATGTGTTTATAAGCATTATTACTCATCATAGTACGCCCGATGGATGAAGTTGTACAGAGTCAATGTAGCTGTAAATGAAAAAAGGAGTCTAAAAGTCACATATTTCTACATTCAAGAACTATCGAAATAACGACCACGACCCTCAGTGATGAGAACCATGAGTCTCGGAAGACGAGGATGAGAATCCAACCAGGGTCTCTGACTAGACAGCGCCTGATTGGTGTGACTTAGAAGATGGTGGTCTATAGAGTCACCATTTTATTAATCACCCTGTAGAGTCGCGGCTATATCCGTCCAATACGGTGACGCAACCACACCCGCTCCACACTCGCCTGTACGCGACTGTTGAATTATTATTATTATTTAAAAAAAATGTGTATATCTAAACATACAAAATAATAATATTGATAGATATTCCTGCAAAATTGATTCTTGCCAGACAAACAACCATACAGTCCCATATTTCATGAATATATGTATCTTTTGACAATATCCAGGGTTTCTAGGAAATGTATTCAGGTAACTAGGCCATCTCCTTCAGTGGACTCCAGGAAATACAGGACTGAACGGAATAAATCATTTAACAAACTAACTGATTGGCTAAAGACTGTTAAATTACTATACTATGTTTATGTAAACATTAAGTGTACCATAGTGAAAATGTTAATGTGGATGTACATATGATTGTTTAAGTTACTGACCGTCGGAAATTAAAAACAGCGCATGGTTAAGGCGAAGGCATAATATAAAATTTCAAAATCCAAACAGGCATACGTACTTATTACATGATCAGATAACTTCCCTTTCATTAATTCAGTATAATGACAAACATTAAGGTTTATAAGAAGTCGCATTTGTAGTCCATGCGGGTGAAACTACGAGTCGCTGCTAGTCACACCATATTAGTCAATTTGTGACATCTAACTATGTAAGTAGGTACCTATACCTACATACCTACATACTCGTGCTATTTATCTCTCACGGCCACAATTCGCGCGAATCGCACTGTTATCGGCGCTGTGGTGTCGCCTGTCGCGACCGAAAGTAGGCACTGCTATGTGTTCTGTGGTAAAGGTAGAGATAAACAAGGTTGGGTGAGACAAACACATCGATTTGAATATGGAATGAGTCAACGGCGGGCGCTATCTGTCGCATCGCAATGCAGCGCATGCATCACACTGACCGGAGCTGCGCCCGCGCAACTAAGGCCCGCCGCGCACTTTACACATATGGTTGGGAAATAAGATCATGTACTTGTAAGACAAAAACAGTAACGAATGGAATGGTTGCTTGAAAATAAAAGGAAAGTAAAATTAAAAACGTTTCAAAACGATAATAATAGTGGGTTACTATAATTAGACGGATATTCATATGTAATTTACCCTTGTATACCAAATTAAGCTCGCAATATTTCTGTACTTCTGAAGCTCTTTAGAAAGCAGTCTAAACACGCCCCAGTAGTAGTTGAGTTTTTCAGAGCAAAAAGTTGATTATCAAATTAGCAAAATGTGTAGCTTGTGTGCGTGAGGCCGGGTGTCGGCGGCATGATTGCGCGCGAGGTCACCCGCGAGGCGCGGCGGCGGCGACCGGCGCGCGCGCACGGGTAATGTGCGCCCTAATCGCCGCGCGTTCACTCAACTCGACAATAACACATTTGAAAATCGAACGAGTCAACTTTGTGAGTGTATTGACGCGCAGGTATATGTTCTATGGCGGGATTGTTGCGCGCGCTGATTGGAACTGACTGACGCTCATTAATGCATAGCTCTTGTTAGGATCTGTTTCAGAGCTCATTGAGAACCTAATAAATGCGTCGCAAAAGTATAAGCGTAAATTAACTAACTATGCGAACTCAGTTTCTGTACCTACTTCTCTACGCGGTCGCGGCTAGCCAGTCCAATGGATACATCTTGCCCAGGCTGTTATGTTTCATTACTTTCATAGCTATGCCCAAGGTTTTAGTTTGAAAAACACATCTTGCTGTCAATATCGGGTTCAATAAGGTAGTTGCCATGAACTGGGCTGACTCTTTGTTTTATGCATGTTGGCTGGCAATTGTATGGCTCCGAGTGAGGAGCTCCGAGACATGTAACTCAGGGACCAGCTGTATCATCAACCTTTTAAAAAAACCACTAGCATCTACTGACGGCAGAAGCCCATCAATATAAAATACACACACTCACACACACACACACACACACTCATATACACACTCACACACACAAACACACAATCTTACCCGGCCAAAGTGCTTAACATACCTATAGTACCTAATAATAAATCTACCTAAGCTTAAGCAGCATCTTCATGCGGTAAACATCAATCAACTGATTTCAATTTTCAAAATGTAATTTTTGTGATCATAAATATTGTATTATACTTTTTGACAAGGTTTTACTACAGATATCTTATTTAAAAAGATTTTTTATAAACTATGGATGAACATTTCTGTAACTAAACTATGTACATGGCCGTGATTATTATTGTTTTATACATCTCTAGATAGTATTGAAATTATTCATTTACTAGCGTCAACTTCTTTCTGGAAAACAGGATCTTTTATAATTGGACCACCAAGATACAGGCTAACGCCTAGTTTGGGGTCTACAGTTAACACTAGTATTGTATTGTAAGTTAAACAAAATATAAATATTGTAATATATGTAGGTTAAGTTTTCAAATGGCAAATAAACATATTTTTACTTTTTTACTTTTACTATCTACTAGAGTACATGGTCGCGTCACGCGTACCCCGCGTGGCAATATCCGCGTGCACTGGCACCTACTCTGTGGCAGTCCGCCGGGTCACTGTCTGTCCCGCGACGCATTGTTGTAGCGCGACGAACTTTCTAGGCCCTACCTGTCAGCTGCAACGCGCGCTTTCGCCAATGCACGGGGGACATGGATACAGAAATCAGATGAATGACATGTCGAGAGTCCCCTAGAGCCACTTGAAAACTCTAACGTCAGAGGTGAACACTCTCATACAATATATGCAAATTATGTAATGCTCGCTGTTTTTTAGCGTGATCGAGAAACAGATAAAAACACACTTCTTATTGATATACTCGAAAAACGCAGTGCAGTGTAAGTGCAAACCTCATATACGGTTCAAACTTAACCTTGGATACATGCACAAGAGGTGCAACATAACTTCAGAAAGAGTTTACTCGTAAGTAGCAGTTGGTAGATGTAGTCTGCATCACGCTCACACGTTACCGCTAGGGTTTTTATATTCAAATCCCAGTTCAATGCAAATGACGTGCGTCCGAAACCGATTCATCTCCGCATTCATCAGATCCATCTCCTGAGGCACGGAGCTAATCTAGGCTCCTAATTGATATTCTGTGGCGTCGCTCACACGGCGTCGGTAGGAGCGGCGTCGCCTGCCCCGGGCCAATTAGCCAAATGGATTCCGGAAAGGCGAACGCACTCGCACATGGCGTGGGTCGCGGCCGCGGGCCCAGCGTCGTCGCCGACCTCCTATTAATAGTACGAGCAGCGGGTAATCAATATTCGCTGCAGACCAACCCTCGCCCGCATCGCGCTTCCAGGAAACGCGGCCGCGACCGGGGGCCGACGCCGCGCCTCCATAAATCTCGAGGGCCGCACACCCGCGCTGCGCCGTGCCGCTTCCTTTGTTTTTTTTGCCTCTCTCGGGTAATAAGATCGCGACGCCGCCGACGCCGGCGTCAGGTACCATTCTCGCACACAGACCGAGCATACGGTCGCCTATCGACCGCGCAGATGTACCATTTTGGAAAGTTCGATTTGGCCGCGTCTCTGTCGGCCGCCGCCGGGTGAGTCACGGCGGGCGCGGACGGCGGAAATAATTAGTCGTGGAGATAATCGCTCAGAAACTCAGGCGGCGCGGCTAACGAGCGTCGAGCCGCGCCGGCTTGTGTACCTACGCAACCACTCCGCGCTTACAGAATTAAAACTTTGAGGTGACACGCTCACGTCGCGGTCGCTTCGCCGAACTTTATAATTCGATAGGAAGAGCCCCAAAGACATAGCCTATGGGCTTTACCGGGCCGCTTTTCAATCTCGTCGTTCATTATTTACGGGTAAAATGCGCAGTCTCGTAATCTTTATTAAGCTCTCGCTTATTCAGGCGAAGGGGGTACATCTGCGGCGTGTGTTTAGCTCGGCCTCGCCGCGTACCTCCGCGAGTACATTATTCAGGCGGGCGGAGGCGAGCGAGTACCGTTCCACATTCAGGTAATTACTCGGCATAATCGCGACCACATGTGCAATGAATAGTAATGTCGCAAGCCGCGCCCGATAACAGATCACGGACAGGCGCGATAACGGCGCAGAGCCGGTTTGCGTAATCGCTACCTAAAGTCGGCAATTAGGAGTACCTACGGCGTATTTACGTGCGACGGCAAAAAACCGAAGGGTCCAATTAACGGAGGGAACGAGCGGGTCTCACGCGAGCGCGACATCGTGCGCCGCGTCGATAAATTGTTCGGTATTTTTTGTCCGCAGCTCGCGAGTAAAGTAACCCTTCACTAAGGAGCGGCCGTCCTCGCCTTCTCACGAATATCCGCGAGCGGGTTCTTGTTTATAATGAGAGTAATAGTAGCTTCGAGTCGCGCCGGCTGCACCCGCTTGCTGCACTCGCCTGCGACGAGGCGACACGCAAAAAACAGACCCTTCGATAAGTCACGTCCGCCGTCACTACACGACACTTCTCATTTTCATTGCAGCTTTTTGTTAAAGCTTACTCGAGCACTTGAATCTGAAATAGGAATCTGTTTGCCATCTAGGACTAATTAATACCGTGGATCCATTGCACTCCTGCGTACCTATGCTAGGACTTATCGTGCCAAGCATTGTAGGATCTAGGGGTAAATAATTGACACTTTTTGATGATTTTACACAGCAAATCTATTCCTATGCTTTTTAGTTGGTTGGTTAATATAATCCTTGTTATCTTTTAAAACGATTTATGCAATCACATAGAAATCCACACGGATACAAAAACATTGATATACAATAATTCTACTACCAAGTGCAATAACACCAATATATAAGTATGTACCTACAAGGCACGAACGAATTTCTCATTACCCGCGCGAGGCGACGCGGCGAAGGTTATCAGTTATCTACCTGAAC
Source organism: Macaria notata (assembly GCA_927399415.1). NCBI lineage: Eukaryota > Metazoa > Arthropoda > Insecta > Lepidoptera > Geometridae > Macaria > Macaria notata. Next base: position 3,143,084 of record OV656743.1, read on the forward strand.
GTTATCAATAGGATTGCTAGCATTGCTAGAGAGGTTGGAGAAAGAAACCGATGCCATTGTATCGAATGCTATTAGCATAAGTCATCGACTCGTGAATACACTCATGCTGGCGAGAATCGAATCGCGATAATCGTTTTGATGGGTTGGAGCAGGTCTCTCAAAAATTCTAAATAAAAGTAATATAAATGATTTACAAATAAAAAATCCGACGTTTGTGTTTGCGTAACTGTGTATGTTTGGTATGTCTAGAGACCAAATGTACGCTAGTGACATCACATTCATACATCAAAAATGTTCATCAAATCATAGCACACCGGAAGTCTGAGTTTCATTATTACAAGGACTCTACGCAAGAGCTCCCAATCTCAGAACATTTCATGTATGTCTACCCATTTAAACATAAAACTTTTCAACTTTGCAGGAAAATTACTAACCATAAGTTGTTGTAATAAAAACACAACACTTGGAAAATTGGTACTTAATCTTAACTTAAAATAAAATGATCTCTGATAAAGTGGAGTAGACAGTGGCTCCCCCTTGTGAAGCTGAGTATTGTCCGCTTACGATCACAACAAGCAGCTACAAGTCGACTCAATTCGCGACATATGTCTATCCAGCGAGGATGCAAGCATGCGTCATACCGGGTATATATAAGTATACCTGTAGTACAGGGTTACTGCTCGCTCAACATGTGTAAAGAAAGGTTTTTGAAAAAAGAAAATTACTTTCTCAACTATGTTCTTAAACATAGTTTTTATACAATGCACAAAACGCCCCAAGCGGGATGTCAGTGCAGGACTCATCGCCCCCACCTTAGAATTAGAATTATATCATATAGGTATACTTAATAAAGAAATGGTTTCATGATTCAACTTTTTAAAGAGCGGATTTTTTAAAGACCAAAATAGGTACTTAAGAAAGCGCTAAAAATACTTAGTAGGTACCAATTGCAATCACTTATTAAATTTAAGTAAAATTACCAGAACTCCACGATGATTAATGTATGAGATAATTTAGCATCAAATTCAGAATTTAGTCAAATATTATACAGTAGGTTAAGGATCTCAAGTACGTACCTAATTATAAGTACACGTACGGAATCGGAATATCACAGCCATGTACACAGAATATAACAACATTTTTTATTGAAACTCTGAAGATATATGTAAGTAGTGTGTTTAGTCGCAGCGGAAAAACACTACATATATCTCCAGAGTTTCAATAACAATGGATTTCCGCAAAGTAACGCCTGATTCAATATCTTAACATTTTTTTAATGTATTTTTATATCCCATTCAATATAGCCCTGTAATAATAATACCTACCAAAAGAGTTGCATCTGCACTTTTCTCGCAATTCAAAGAAATTGTCGCGCGGACGAACGACTGTTACCTGTTTACAATTGTCACAAAGATCTCATACAACATCGGTTACAGATTATGCTGCAATAGCGAATGTATTATTACTTGTCAGACCAAAACTATTATTGTGATTTATCGGATACGCCATGTGGAATTGTGGAATGGAGGGAATTAAATCAAATGTATTAATTTCATCCCTTAAAAACACTTGAGAAATCGTTAATATTTATTTTTTATTAGGTATTTGAATTACTTTTGTGTTCTGTACTTTAATATCTGTCTTACAAAGACCAAAAACTGAGTAAGTATCACATTGGCTGATGCACAAAATACATCTATACCAAATAATACCAATGGGCGAAAGGAAGGAAGAAATTAAAATTCAAAAAGGGGTTTGTACTAATAAGTTAGACAGAAACTACTAGTACATATACTGTATTATGATGTCTTAAAGGGTTAAAGATCATACATCAGGTGCGTATGTGGCTCCTACATACACAAACACGAGTACAAAAACGTAGTGTTCATACTCGTAAGATTATCATGAAAAATTATATTGGGAGGTGAGTACGAGACGAGACGCAGAAAGTTTCATTAATCTCACGCCAGACAGCCTACCGAGCACAATACCTAAGCCTCAAAAGAATACCTACCACACCACAGCCAGCCATAGACACTGGGAGAATAGATCAGGATTTTAACGTGTCAAATTAGAGCTGAACACATGATAAAGTTTGTGAAGAATTTGTTATATCCGACAAGGTGTACAGTTCTCAATTATCTATATCCATGGTGTTGTATTTTTCACCTTCTATGTTAAATTCTCTTTTTACATCCTTCCTTGTATAGATTACAAATTCAGTCCGTATTTCAATAGCAGGTTAACACAGTCATAAACATCAAACTTTCATTATCAGAGATAGCCTCTCTTGCTTACACTTCAACGTACTATATCGTAATTGTTACCCAAAATAAGACATTACATTTAAATTTCCATAGGTTTAAATTCGAAAGACATCATCTACCAAGCCTACCATTTGCCCCAAGTACCTCTGCGGGCTCAATTCATAAATCTCCCGCCGTCTAGATCGTAAATTGGTGTCCGCGCCTAGAGGAGCGGCATTCCTAAGCGATGCTAATGTTACAAATCCCGTACATTATGGTGCGCATCCACACATAACTGTTGGCGAGGGCAAACAAGTAACAGGGAGAGTTATGGGCGAAAGCTAATACGGTGATATTGCCACCGCCGGTCGGACCGTAAGACGACCTACCAACGTATATAGAACATAGCCTGTAAGTATGGTAGGTTATATATGCTACTTGTCCGCCAATCTACTTAGGTACATATATCCCAGTAGTGTTAAAGCAGAACAACGTAATAATTTTTGATAGTAGGCACAATAAAGTCCCTTTTATTGCTATTTAACCAACGAAGTGAAAGCTCTAATAAGTCTAGTATGAATATCGACATATATATTAAAAATATATAACTGTTTTCTATTTTCTTTGTAGCTTCTTTGTACTTTAACAAAATCAGAATGAAAACGATTGCCTTTGTTAACAGAAGCTCTCTAGATATGAGTTACCTTAACATTTGCTAAACCCGCACTATGGTTGTATTATATAAACTTTTTAATGAAAAAGAGCGAAAATAACCTCGAACCTGCGTAATCATGCCGGCCGTGATTATTTTCGTTTATTTACCAAAATAAAGTTAAAGCTATCTAGATATTAGCTCACATCGCTCTAACTACCTCTACCACTATATTACGTATACTTGTATAGCTTCTACCTATCGATCGTCTCATCTCATGCCTCTATAACTACGTATATATAAGACCACCTACCGCGCTATAACTACTATATACTACAGCGGTCTTGCACGTTTTTACGTAAGCGCGCTGTGATGAAGCTCAACCACACCGATTCACAATCTACGACACGATAAAACCGCGACACATTAATTTACAACACACTACCTTATCAGTCATTGATACTTACTTCATTGTGATTGTAATTGAATGGCTAGCACTTATTTTACAATGGTCTTATTAATGTTATGAATCGCGAACTATTTCAATCAGACTTACAACACATATTCTGTGAAACTGTATTGTTACATATATTTACTAACGCCATATCTGATTATCATCAAAGTAAACGTAACGTAATGAAATGAAGAATCTTGAATGATATGTACTCGTACTTAATCGTTTCTTTTTATGATACAATAGACAAAGAACTTTGTCCCATTTCAAATCAGACTTCACTTTGGGCTACCATGTCGCTTTTACGGGTGTCCTAGGTAACCTGACAGCCAAATATTTGACTGTCTAGAAAAAATATATATGTAAGTCGCATCGCAGGCTGTAAATAAGTTTGGAGCGGGCGGCGTCGTCGCGGCGGTAAATTATCGCCCGCCGCCCGATGGCGCTGCGAGCGCATTTACATTCACGCACTTTACGAGTCCGCGCCCGTCACCATTCCACACCACGCCACACGCTCACTAAAGCTTGGTGAGATCGTGGAGAACGGATAAAAATGGAGTTAAAAAGTTTAAAAGATAGGCTATTGAAGACTTGGCAGAATTGCTGCCACTAGTGCAGGTAAAGTTATCGTGCATGAATTCTACCGTAAAACTTGCAGAATACGTGACAGTTTGTATAGTAATGACACAGATTAACCACAGTTAGTGGGAACACAAGTCGCGGACGATCGTCGCCAACGCGCCGCGCCGAGCCGATGCCATTAGCGCGACATGTACTTGTATACCTATAGGTAGGACGTAGGTACATGTAGGCAGGCATGGTCGGATAAGTACCTTATGCTCGAGCGGTTTCATAACAAACGGATCGGATAGACACAAAGCTTGGGAAAATATAGCCGTGGAACAAGAGTGGAATCAACATCCCAACAGAAATGGCCAATGAAATAAGCTAAAACGCTTTCTTTTTCCTGGGATTTAGCTGTAAGTCACAAGCCTAGTAAAATGTACTTTGCACTAAGGTATAATGTAGTCGGTTATAACTCACACCTATCCATTAATTCGAAGATTAGATATCCATTAAAAGTAAGGTTATATTTAATAAAGAACTTCTCAAAGTCACCATAACAATGAGCAGGCAATGAAGACGCGTCCTGAAAGAGACATAAAACCTTACTACCATAAAAATGTATCGAGACGTACATACACGACGATATAAGAATATCTACTTTGGATTCGTGAAAACGACTAAATTCAATCGTAAGAAGGAATATGACACATAAGAAAGATAGAGAAGTTAGGGAAAGGGGGAAGAAAGTCTTTTGCAATATGACTAAAAAGACAATTAATATAAAAAATAACTCAATGCAGACTCAAGACATAAACTATATCAACCTCTTTTCACATCACTTGTTAACGATAAGAAACCCAAAGACATATTAAAACTCCGTTCACCGCACGCTACTGAGTTCGCAGCAGACGTCATAAATACAAGTCTCATTCCGTCGCTGAGATTGCAATCAGTATTCGCTAAATGTACGCCACGTGCAAATCGATGCAAGTTTGTGTGTGTGATGAAGTATATTAGAGAGCACGCGCGCCGCAGCCTCCGCGGGTTCAAGGTTAAATCTCATTATCAGTGTATACCTACTGCTTAGTTTAAATGAAACACGTATTCTTGCGTTGCGTTGCAACATATTTCGTTCGTAAATAGACGCCGTATTCTACACACATTACTGAGGGTCGTGCGTGAACGTGACCCTCCTGCAGAACAATTTATTCCATGGGGGAGTTCTCTTGGCCAGCTACATCATGGTAGATGCACAGATTCTTCTATAAGTGACATCATCCTATCCCTTGCCTTCTGTCAGCGGTCACTGTCCAACCAATTAGTTCCAATCCAACATACATAAACACAACTACCTAATATTTCTATATATATATATATATATTTCTATACGCAACAATATCGTTGCATTTTCATCAGAGTCTTCATTACCCACAGATCTTCTATTGTTTATGTCCGTTTCCGTGCCCGCTAATCAAAAACGTCTAATGATTAGGGGCGGACAAAAAGCCGAGGGTTCGTTTAGTGATTTGACCGCGGGGCCCGGGGCTAATGTTTGCGAGGCCCCGTGAGTCAGGCTCCATCGAAAGGCCATTGTTTCCGCGCGTACCTGCCTTCTCATTATCTTTATAATGTACGCTGTTCGCAGAATGTAGATTGTAGAGTGAGCAGATGTAAAACTCTGGACAGTAAAAAATTGTAAATTTGAGAGCGCCCGAAAGATTATGTCTATCGAAATCTTTTATTCGTAAAACTCAATGCTCGTTGATGTCTTTTTAACCGACTGTGTATATATTTGTAACCTTCCTTCGAGTTTTAGAAGTGTTTACAAACACAGAAAATATGTAAGTATCTCAAGATAATAACAAATGTAAGCAGACCACACATCCTACAGTCCTCTACGAGTTACGGTAGTTTAATTAAATCACGGAAATATTTTATTATCTGCTACGAACCGCTACGAAATAGATATGACGCTACGAGATATGAGCGCTACGTTCAATATAGCATCAACCATAATAATATTTATTACAAGATATATTTAAGATATACTTGTCATATATGTAGATACAATTGTCCATCTGCAGCATATTAATCTGTGTGCAGTGGGTAAGCTATTAAAATATGCCACTACCTGAGGCGTGGACACTGGACGGTGAGTCGCGATCGGACGCCGCGCTATTTTTTTAATTGCTTTTTTTATAACACATCCGCGACAAGGCTTCACGACGCTGACAATGCCACAGATTGCATGCTAGTTTGTGAGTTCGACGTAATTATTGTACTCGTTGTTGTGTGGGTTGGGGAGTTATTAACTGGCTGCTTCAGATCCGGCTTAAAGGAACTAACTAGATGGTTGTGCATGGTATTATTACTGACTAGTTACTACATGTTTGCCTCTCTAACAGTTAAATGATGCCGTTTTTTAGCTAAATCATTATTTAAATTTTGGAACTTGTTGTAAATTATGCCTTAAATTAGTATGTACCTGAGTCAATAAGTATGAGTATTAAAAAAACAAAATTTTGTTACAAACATCAAATAAATGAATACATGAATATTAGGTAAGTCATATATCAGTAAAGTTAACGAACGTCTATACTGAAGTATTTTTTTATTTTTATACAATTAAAAGTCAACGTACCTAATATACCTACTTACTTAATAACCAATCAATACAGTATCAGTCTCAAATATATTCAGAGTCGTGCGACGTCGCAGCGGTCATCAACTCGTCACGCACGTTACGAGGCGAATCAGCAACTTACATATATACATATGTACCTACATAACATATGTACCCAACTATAGTAACTACATATACCTACAACCATAGTAACTATTACTGATGACGTATATCTACGTATATGGGTATATGACGTATGAGTATAACTTTAGGTATGCTTACTTATAGATGACGATGTAATTTAACTTCTAATGATGAAATACGCAGGTTCGAATCCTGCCGGTCGTGATTATTTTCGCTTATTTTCCAATAAAAGTTTAATTTCTAATGATGTATTGGTATTTGATGTATAGGTATGTATAGTTGAGTAATAATTGACATGCTGTCGGCAGTTTGCAGTTTAAGGAAATTGTGTATTGTCCCTCTAAAGTACATACCAGAATTACTTTTATGGTAATAATTTATGACTAATTTGTGAAAAAGTATATACGTTTCACAAATGAGTAACAAGTTCTCGAAAATCAGGAGAATAGGCGCATTAGACATGTCAGTCAGAGTCCATTAATCAATAACCCTCCTTTTTGCTTAGCGCTAGTCAAGTAAAAAAATATTTGTTCAAATGTAAATTCCTATCTAAATGTTACAGACACTTCCTTACATTACTTGCCTTATTAACTACAATAAGAAAACAGGAAGAGACACTCACACATTTCCCGACGTCCAACTGAGCTGAAAGTGGCAAAACTACATAAAATAACATACTTCTAGTAGAATGCATGCGGCGGTACAAGTAACAGTCAAAGTATAGGTAAAACTTTATTGTCCGGCAACGAGTATTCTCTTCCTGCTTCGTCTAGTTTCATACTTACTATCAAACTAGTTCTACTGGAAAGCTGCGTAGAGAAAACTAGAGGGCTTTCAGATAATGCGTGATTGTTGATATTTGAATAGGTACAAGGTAAACGGAACTGACCACAATTGTAAAAAAAAGTATATTTTATTTAATTAATTATGACATGTACTGTACGTTTTTTTAAAATCACAAAACATTCACAGTTTAAAAAACACATTGCGTCCTTTCTCAAAATAATTGATAAGAAGATCAAGTTTGTAGCATCATCAACTAGTTCTGTTAAGCTATGGTTTCCTAGGAAAGCGGTGCCATCGTATAGCGGCAGTGATATTACGGACGCAAAAATAATTAAAGTAAATTACGGTGCAAGTTACCGCTCTCCAGGAAACCGCGCCATTTCGTTTACATAGACAACGTTTAAGTGACGTCATTCACCGCTGTATTACGGCCGCTATATGAAGGCACCGCTTTCCTAGGAAATCAAAGCTTTATTGCCACTGCTGAGCATTAGCCTCACATGCGAAACTTAGTCTAAATTCAAATATTCAGTCTAAAAAACTCCATTACTTTTAAGTATAGTTATATTTCCATGTTTTCTGTACATTGATTGTAGAAACGGCGCTATCTGCGGAAAAAAACACGTGTTCTATCAAATACCGATAGCTAGATTAGTAGCTAAGTATAATATTTTTTTCAGGATGTTCAGATTTTTCAGTATGTTTATGTACATAAGTAGGTATGTTTTTTTTTACATGATATAGGCTTACGCTTGACTACAACTTGCCTGATGGTAAGCAATGTTATAGTCTACGATGTAGCGCGCTTGCCTAGAAGAAACCGGTTTACTCTCGACTTAAAGACCGACAAATTATAGTTCAAGGGGAATAGAGATTCGGGCAAGGAGTTCCACAGTTTGGCTGGTATAGGTAAGTATATACCAATAGAGATATGGCTTCATGACAATCACTGCCATGCTATCAAAATTGTTATAGGAAAGTCCTTTAAAATGGCCAAGCCAGACTAATGTCAACTTGATTTTCTTTAACCTTAACTTAACAATGACGTAATGTAATTCAGTTTAAATGCCACCGTAATATTAAAATCAGAGCGATACTTAAATATTTTGGTATAGTTGCAGTTTCCATAAAACCACTTTAAATTTAAGTTGGACATAATAATTTGAAATTTCGTTCCTATAACATAATACACGTATGCATAAGTTATAACCTAAATCAAGCCCATCCCAAACATTGAGCTATAATGTACTTACGTAAGTACATTATAGCTCAATGATCCCAAAGCAAACCGCCGCGCCGACGACACAGAAATATCGTTGAGGAGCGGAGTCGCCCCGAAAAGGGCCGCTAATTAGTGAAATCATATTTCTTGTAAACACGTCCATTTTACATCCTCTACCTACCTGATGCTGATAGCCACGTCACGCCCGTGCTATGTCGGGAACACATCTTATCACATAGTTTTATTGTATCCATAGAATATGTTACAGTTAGTATCGAAACACCACAGATTAGTTTGTAGTATGTATACGCGACGATCATTATTGCGCCCCAGAAGAATACGAAGTTAGTATGAGTATAGACATGGAATAGTACGAAGTATGTAAGAGTATGGGCGATAAATACTCCACGTTTGAGTTCGAGGAACAACAATCAATTCCTCGTTTTGGGACGATTACGAGCGCGGACACGATATAATTATGGTGGTAGAACAAAGATGGCGCTCGTCATAATGTGCGTGCTCCGGAGGTGGATAACTTTGTGGAGCTTTGGTAAAGTTCTTCAAACCTTCTTGTTGTAGCGAATGTGGGCCGTCAGTTTAGTAAGTATGATATTTTTTAAGTCGGATAGCTTCGAGTTGGACTACAGCCCACCTCATGTTATTTGTATTGATATTCATTTATTTTCGTTAGGCCTATTTACACATTTTAAGCATTGACAGTTCGTAAATGGGTTTATATGAGTTATAATTAATGTAAGATTGGCATTTTATCATCACGTCACGTGGCATAATACCCATTGTGATCATGTCAGGAAGCTGGTGTAATATTACAAAATCTTTATTTCAGAAATAAGGCTTATTTTGTACAAATTAAATAATCCCCAGATTACAATGCAAATGCGCAATTATAATTAAATATACACGCATTCAAAGGTTAGTAACACCGCTTTTGGCAAATTATTTCTTATTCGAGTAATTAGCTTAATTTTTATATCAACTAAATTGCAATAAAAATAACTAATTAAACAAAGGGAGGGGTAATTATTTGGTCCCCTAATTAGCATAGTTTTCACGTAAATGCATAAGTCATGTCTGACATGGTTTCTTTGAATTTGGACAATGTGAAATTAGTTTCGCTTATCTGTTCCCACCGGGTGTAAGTAGGTACGTGGCCACTTCCTGCGCTGCGCCCGCGCATCGGGCCTGACGCGGCCTTTTCAAGGTAATGCCCGGTAATAACTCGGGTATCCATTGTTTAGGGATATTACGAGACTTCTATTAGTCTCATTATTTTGAGGTATTCGTACAAACAAAACTACTAGTTCATCTATAGTTTTGCAAAACGGGCTTGACGTTAGATAATTACTAATAAACCATTAAATAAAGAATGCATTTTTTTCAACACACTATCACAGGCAATAATGTCAAATTTTGCAAAAGTACTTCAGATTATGTACTAATTGAACTGTGCACAGTATTTGGGTCGCAGCAAATCAACCGTGTGGTCACAAGAGCTGTCCAAGCCGCTACACAGGCGGCGGCGTCGCGTCCCTTTCAATTAGTTTTTACGCGCGGGATAATTTACAACGGCCGCTGCGCCCGCGCCGGTCCCGCGTTATTATTCCACGGCGTCGGTCGCGGCCCCACCGCGCCGCGCCGCCCGCCATCCTTTCCCGGAAACTGTGACAATGGGTAAACAACCCAACTAGGCGATCGGTGGCTTGAGCACGGTTACAATAGTATACGTAACCGTCATGGTGATTTTTGTCAACTCACGTCTGCAAAACTTTTTAATCTGAATTCTAAATTAAAACAGATGATTGCTGCCGATGATGACGAACCACAACCAAGTGACCAACTGTATAATTACTGTCAGTTCATGACGTGAATCAGATCAAGTACAGCTGTTGGCTAGTCACAGAATAGGTTAATGTGCAGTGCTATGCTATGGTTACTGTATTGTACCTACATGGGCGCGATCACGAAGTTTCGCTCTGCTCGGTCGTGTTGCCCCTTGGCCGCGGAGGGCTCACGTGCGCTTCAAATGGGAATTTTGGGAATTTCCTGCAACGCATACTCCGCGGGTAGGCGCGCTAGTAGTCACGTGCACACTCGCGTAAAATACATAATACGGAAAACGTAGACATAAATGCATAATAATATATGTTTGTTTTATGTTATGCCGAGTGACATATTAGTACTTATATAATATGTTGAGAGATATGTATGTAAGGTGTAAAATTGTATCTGTTTATTCAATCTTTTGCCACGAGGGAAGCTTTTCACCAAAAAATGAAACTATGGTTACGACTGGCAAATTTTTTACGCCTCCTTATTTGACTTTTTCGAATGACTGCACCGTGAGAATTTAACTACTCTGACATTTGTATAAGCATATCAACTCCATACAAAACCCAAACTTAAAAAAATATAGACACGTTGAATTTTCACAGACAAACGAACAAGTCGCGACTAGACGAATAAAAAGTATGCACTCAAATTAACATCTTTTGTTCAAAACTACTGAAATCCGATACATGTCACGACCAGCATTTTTTGTCACTCTTTCATTGAAGACAAAACTTCTCGAAACGGTCTCTATTTATCCCGCGAAAGGACTCTGACCCTTCCTTACAAACTATTGTCTAAGAAGGAAATATAACTCGCGGCTCTAAAACTTTTTGTTGTTTCTATGCAAGTAACCTCTTTTGTTCAACACAGATGCAAAAGCGCATGAGTTCATGAATAACAATGTAATTTTTTAAACCGCGTCTAAGTTGACGGATAGATAAAAGCTTGTTCTTGATTGAGTCGTTGTTGGAACTCGTTTACGCTTTTGAATGTTGGAGTTTATCTACAGTTGTGTGAACTTCTTTGAGTCAATCTATCAATCTCGACTTATTAGCGTAAGAACTGCCTAGAATCAAGCCACAGAGTCAGACATAAAATCTAACGAAAGTTTAACAATTTGGTTACTAATCACCATCACAACCAATGCAACAACTAATAACACACAGTCATGATATCTAATTTCCTGCTATATTAGGCAAAATACCGATCAATTGTATTATAATGACATAACAATCAAAGTTTTTGTGATGTGTTTAGGTTTTCCTTTGAAGCTCAAACAGAGGTACAGTCAAGAAGGCGTAAGCTGAGCTTTGCATTTGTGTGGGTGTACATAGATAGTGTAGGTGAGACAATCGGCTTCTCCATCGTGCGATAGCGCCATCTCACTCCCCCGCCCACCTGCCATACTTCACCCACACAAATGCAAAGCTCAGCTTACGCCTTCTTGACTGTACCTAAGTGGGCAAATTAAATAATGTAATATTTGATTGAAATCCGCATAGCCCATTAATAATATGTAATTAAATTTATAGGATCATACATTCATACCTACCTAATATGTATTAAGCACTAACACCACGCCATCACATTTGGCGCGTATGGACAATAGTCTAACATGTAAACAAACACAATCGAATTATAACATAGAACTGATTAAAACAGTTAATTTCCAATAGTGTTCATTAAACTGCAATAAACATACGATTGCTATGAAATATCACTGGTTAATTTATGTATAATTAAAGTGCAAATACCGCTAAAATGGAAATAAATGCAAGGGTGATAAAAGTGGCAGTCGGCCGTAAAGATCTAGCGATACCGCGGCACGGACGAATCTCTGTACGGTTCGCAGAAATGCGCGGGAAAATCGCGCGTTTCACGCATTATGGAGAGCTGCCAACTGTTATAATTTGTACTCATTATTGTATTGTACAGTAGTAGTTAAGGTACATAAATAGTCAAATGTTTTTTGTATATGGTCTGGTTCTAATCTAAAAACGTTGAAGGCATTTCAAATAATACAGATGGCAAGAAACGCTTACATATTTCACGTTAAAAATAAGAAAAAAAAGACGTTATAACCTTTACCATAGTGTACGTTTTGTATGATTAATTGATTACCTACCTACAAATTAGCAATTCTGATATGCATTAAATTAAATCACAATACAAACTGTACACAAACAAGTTAAAATAGTCGTATTGTAGAGTAGACCAAGAGATACACAAAGTTAGCATAAACACAAACAGCGAGCATAAGTCATTATTCGAGTATGACGAGGCGGACCTGTTGCACCCCCTGGTGTATCCCGCCTAATAAAGGGGAGAATACACTAATTAAAATCGTTTATGAGCGCTTGTTTGCAAACTTACTTGGCTCCGGGATTTTAGAATAGCGTATTAATTAGGAGGTTTGATGTTTCGCCGCTGATTTAATGAACCATTACATGACTGTGCTGGGTGGATAGTTAGGCTGGATGTTGCTGCATCATCATTATCATCAGTCTTTGTATATTTACTGTTAATAATAAGGCCAAACCATCTCCACTTGGTTAGGATTCGATCTTGTTTTCTTTTAATGTTACTCGGAAACGGAGTTTCTGATTTTATTGGTTCATTGCGCAAATATTATCCCTAAGAAGTCACTTGGTGGTTGTAACTGTAGATAAATAGCTATTATTTAAACGTCTTCAAATTAAACTTCACAAAATGCTAATTATATTTATATACTTACACGTGGGTAATTCAAATAGTCTCAAAGGCTTTGGTTGTTAAGAAGCATAATCTGATGTCGGCTCATCCTCAGTAATCTCAAGCTAAAATATGAATATAATATAAACCGAGCCCAAGAAAATAAAGAAGCCCTATGCCTGTACCTACTACCTACCCACCCACTTGTGGCACTAGTATAGTTATAGTAGTATAGTTGCAATAAAAAAAATCTATTCTATTCTACTGTCACTGGCAAATAACCAGCTAGCTAGCTAAATAATATATAGACAAGCAGTCAAGATTTTGCCTAATCAACAAGATTATTACCATTCATAAAAGTTATTTAAATGATGATTTGATAAAAATGTGCGTGTACCAATGTACAAAATAAATCTCTAACACGGCCAGCGCATGCGAAATATGACTAATAATCGCATCTTTCGATTTGAGGGAAGCATGGGACCCCAATACATATGTACGAGCTACTTTTTATCCCAAAAGAACCCAAGCAAAGCCACTAGTACTTACGAGTATCTGCTAGTACTGAAACAAAATTATAACGCTGCATCCTATTAATAGCGAATCATGGCAATGATAGAAGCGACGCATACATGCACACATACTTAGGTACTTGTGTAGGTGTATAAATACATGTACATACATAGGTAGGTATGTGTGTAGGTACGTGGATACTTGACTCGTGTCGCGCGAAGGTCGCAGGGTTGGGCCGCGACGTTATCTGAGCGACAGACGACCGGCCTCGCAGGTAGGGCTGGCTGCTCTGCGGTTAGTTTTTAACACTAGCATAATAAGTAACGTAAAAAAACTACTATTACCTTCTTTGCATATTATATTGGTTCGCGTTTGACTACGAGTACATACCATAATGATGTTACCTAGATTGTAACGCGATACCTAGAAAGGTCCCGGCTGTATTCTTAGTACGGTACGGCAGTCGTCAAGCCATGATAAAGGCTTTTAGGCCGTTTGAATACTCTCGACAATAGAGTTCGCTACTCTCATATGAAGAAGAGGATGAGTTAAGACTCATATAAAAAAACAAGTCCTTTATAGAATCGTAGATATGTATAAATTTAAATGGAAAGAATATACACCTAAAAATATTGTTCGATTAGACCATTCTAAAATAAGCCATCTCAACATTTCCAATGTAAGTTTTCAAACATCTCGCTCCATAAATACTTATAACTGTTTGACTGCGAACACCGTTGGAACCCGTCTAAGTAAACATAATTTACGAAGTACCAACAGCGCATACAGATTACAGAATCAAAGGAAGAGCCGCCAGCCGGCGATACCCGCTGCTACATTATGATCTCGTTGCAACAGAAAAAGTAAGTAAGCAAAAAAAACTGACACATATACATATAACCCCGCGCATGCATTACGAGGAAAAGAATAGCACAAACAATTCAAGTTTACAGCTTGCATTCAGCACAACCCTACGCTCGCGACTGCACCGCGGTGTGCCGATAACAATTACAGAGAAAACTTATTGTGTTGTTTACTTCAACGAAAACATGCGAATATCGACCTTAGAGTTATAACTATAAGAGTGATATGTGTGGTTGGAGATGTAAAGCAACAATGGGTAGCGATCAGACGGCCGTCGCCCGTGTCGCGTTCGTATATTCCAGGCCGATAAGTGGCCAGCCTTGTCGTTAGGTATAGCAATCACATCGTAGCACTGCTGAAGCGAAAGTTTGTGAGTATGTTTGTTTGTGAATATTGTAAAATTACCAATAAATTGAGTTTAAATGTTTGTGTGTAAAATATTAGTAAATAACATTCCTTACAGAAATTCTAATTCTTTTTTTGTTGGAAATAAACACGTCATACGTAGGTACAGATTTGATCGTGACGAGTGCCGTATAAAAAGAAAGGCATAACAATATGCTCAACAGTGGGTGATTTCAAAACTCAGGTTAAAAACTGGTACCTAAACTCAATAGCTCAATAATCTGCTGTTGAATTCGTGTGTTTATAGTTGTCTCCTTTTGTCGTTATAGTATATGGGTATAATATGTATATGTGTTATATATTTATAGTTATTTGCACGTATATGTAATATGTGTTATTTGTTATTGATATATATATATATATATATATATATATATATATATATATATATATATATATATATTATTGAATATTTTTATTATTTGTATATATTTTCTCTTTTTGAACACCCCATCCTTTATATTTCTTTCGACTCCTGTCCATCCTACGGTTGCCTGGAAGAAATCGCTATTAGCGATAAGGCCGCCAGTTGTGGCACTATTTTTTTTTAAGTCCTTTGTGTTTCTGTTTGTCTTTTTTTTGTCAATGTGTGTTACAATAAAGAGTTTATCTATCTATCTATCTATAACAGATGGCAAATAATGATTATGAAACACGACAGTAAATAAGACTCTAAATTGAGTCAAATACTATTTTTCTTACCAGCTGGGCACGAGTAGCACCGGGTTAGTGGCAGTAGCATTAGTCAACGATAAAGGCGCAGTATTTGGCAATATCGATCGAGTATCAGTGGAAACTTAGGAAAATCTGTTTGGAAAATATGAGAAGACCAATTTGGCGAGTGTGAAAGTTTGCCGCGGTGTCCTGCGGGGGTAGTTACAACTTCAAACTGATAGAACCTGCTTAGTGCCAATATGTCTCAAGAGAATTTTCAAAAATATGGGATTAAGGCTTTAAAAAGTGATAACTCCACGAACAAAAATCGTATGCCTTGGTTAAATTTAATCGTAAAATTTCCGTGACAGTATAATAGTAGATAGATACTATGGTTTCATCGTGACCGCTGTCACCCATTAGTGAGCTTAGGTCTCTGTTATAGTACTCCACTTCGTCTAAGTACTAAGCAGATTAAATCCAGGCATAACATTGAAAAATACAATACAATACATTTATTCATAACTAGCTGGTGCGCGCGACTTCGTCCGCGTGGAATAGTTATTACCATAAAAACGGTTCTAGTGAGTTAACCTTAAAAGATAGACATATACTGTTGAAGACATTTTACACATTTTTTTACAGTACCGACTTTCGTAATATTATTCACTTTTAGCCTTATTCGTGACCACGTCTACATTCTCTTCCCATAAAAACCATGGAATATTTACCTAGAATCATTTCTATGGCACTCCCAGGTCGGTCCCGTGGTTTTCCCTAACCGTGCACCGTGCGTCGGTGAAACCTCGGCCTAATGTTATCACAATACCACTAGCAGAGCTTAAATGACGTCATATTTCAACGACATTTATTTTACGCGTCACTATTTAATATGATAATGCAATTACATATTATACATAATATATAAAAATATATTTGTATTTCATTTATGGGTTTTAAGATGCCTTCTTGTGCATTCATCTCACCCAGGTTGGATGAGGTCTGCACAAGATCGACGCAGATGGCACATGCAAAGGGAGGCCTATACCCAGTAGTGGGATCCCAAGGGCTGTGGATGATGATGAAGCTGAAGATGCCTTCAATACATTACTAATAGCAAACAATATTATTCGTTTATTACTTAAAGCAAAACGATCTAAATATCACATATAAGGAATCTTAACAAATATACAACTAGCTTCATTTCAAATTTTATTAAAATCAAACACACTAGCAGAAGTCGTTTTTTTAATTAATAAACTTCTATCCATAAAAGCTATATGTAACGCTTCAAGAATATATCCTACCGTTATAGTTAGACCCTATCATAGTGCACCATTGATATTAGATATGTATTTGTTATGTACGAAAGGCAGTGTAATTAGACCAGATTTTTGTAGGGATTGCGAGACACTATCGGAGATAAGAATAACAGTTATACATAGGTAACTGTCACTAATACCATTTCTGACTTACGTTGAATATAATTATGAGTGTGCTCTTAGAAAACAAAGAAATAAATCTAAAAGAAGAAGAGAGAAATAATACAAAAGGCTAGATATTGTAAATTAAAAGTGGCGATAAAATGCATTACGATTGAAATTCCATGATTATGGCCTCTTTTATGCTCTCAAGTATTAAAATAAAACTAATCAATCAATATAGCTTTATTGTACACCAGACTACAAAAATACAAAACAATTTACAGTATAATTACTTAACCTAGGTACATGGGGCGGCCTTATCGCATAGAGCTATCTCTTCCAGTTCAGTCAGCTGTTTTTTAATGTACTAAAGCTAGCCTCAAAAGCTTCTAAGTTATTTAACACTGCCTCTGTACAGCGCAAATGCCTGCCGGCCATCTGGTGGTTTAAATATGCTAATCTCTCGAAGGATCTCTAACAAATGGCCTTGCGACTTGATGAAACGCCGATGCATCTGTAGTTCTTCATTGCAGGAAACTCGCGCAATCTTAATCACTTTGATGTGTCGCTTGTGCAGTGCACTTATCTGACTGAATCAAGGTTAATGAAATGCTCGTCAGAACGATGTCACATTACGGGCCGGTGGAACTGTGGATTAGTTTAGGCAGGAGTCCAAATAAACTGCTCAGTAACGCGTGAAATTATTAAATGCTCACGTTTACATAATTAACTATGTACATACATAAACTGTGAAAATATGTTTCATAGCCGCTATTGCTATGCATTGTAGGTGCCGACAGTCGTTAGGCCATGTCAGACACTCTTAAGGCGGTTTGAAAACTCTGACACCAGACTTGGTCACTCTCTTACGAATTTACTTCCTTACAGATGCGATTCAACGGGGGAGTCACGACTCTCAGTAACGAGGATATTGAAGTGAGGAGAGACGAGGGGGGTGCTTAAAGCGATGGGGACTGATTCCCTTAGTATCGTTAATGAAGGTAGTAACAAAGGCTCCGTGCATCGCGCCCGCCAGGGGGCGGCACTGTCGCGGCGGATGTCGCCGGCCCGATACCGCCGTCACGCGGGATGTAAGAACATGTAACGGTAGAAGATGACAAAAAAATATTTTATAAGTTCGTGTGAAAGTAGTGAACTTTAGAGCCCAAAATTTACATATAATACGCCATGCCTTTGACATTGTTCGTTAACGCTGTGACAAAAAGCCTGATATAAGTGTACTTGCTGGAATTACCGTCAAACTAATAATAAATAAATCACAAAAACACTGAAAACCGCAAGAAATAAGTGTAAGGTTTCTGAGAACTCCATTATCAAAAAAGGATTTTAAACCGTTTTAAGAATTAATTGCCTGTATACGCTAACACCTAATAATAACGATAATAATGGTATAGTTTATTCGAAAGCATAATACTTAGAGTATTACTCATAAATTCAATACGCTTCCTATCTACATTACGAAATACATACAGAAACAATGTCGCGCAAAGGATTACCGTCTCCGAGACATCTGCGTAAAGGATCTATTGACAAGCGCTCCAGGTACCTGCGTCAGGCGCCCTCGGGGCGTCTCACCGGCTCTCAACAATACACATAATCTGATCGCTGCAATTAGTGTACTTGGAATAAGGAATTATGATTCCGGGATAATGAAATCTGGAACATTCCGCGCGAGAACCGTTTCCGAATTCAGAATATCACTAGCCTTCTAGGACTTTGGGAACTTATTTAATGCTGTTACGAGTATTAGGTAAGTTTATCGTAATGTAAAATGGCTGTAGACCAAACTATTAGATGTTCTACACATCACCAGTAAAGATATTGATGAAGAAGTGTTGTTTTAGAGAATCTAATATCTCATAGCCGTTTTATAAGCCTCGGTTTAGAGGATAGAGGTTTTTGTAGGCACACTAAGTAAGAATTAGTGAACCGGCTAATTTACTAATTCGATGAAATGGCTAAGCCAGTAATGGAGTGCTTTAGCGTTTGTTAGAGAGTTGCCTGTAATGCCACATCCACAATTCGTACATGCAGATCGACATTGGCCAAAATACAGAGCAGCAGGCGCGCCGTAAATCGCGGCGCGGCACCGAGTGGCCTCCCCGCTACCTACACATGCATAGTAAGTACCTATACATGTATATACGTGCCTACTCGCATACACGACGTGCTGGTTGTATGCTGTGGTGATACTTACTATACGTACCTAGTTGCAGCAAGACGCGTAAGTAGGTATAGTTGCGTTTATACACCCATGTGTTATAATGTAAGGCAGAAAGTCCTGGAAAAGCATAGAGAAAATAACACCGTTGGATTTTATACGTGACTAGAGACAACCTTCAAAAAGATCCAAAAAAGAAGGGCATAAACACTACCTTAACAAGTTCAAAAGTAGGCGAGTTTATTGCAGTGAGAAGGGCTGAAAAGAAACACCTTTATGAATGTAAGGCTTTGCACATACTAAAGGATCTTACTCAGTTACATATATGATTATTCAAATGCCTAGTGTGTATATATAATACATCTGATTTACAGACAGTTATTAAACATGTTCAGATCTTAAAAATTAATCATCTAATATAAAAGTCAGTCAGTCATACATCAGTCTAAGTTGAAATTGCATCTCCCACGGCTCATTTGGTGCATCTTGCAAAAGAGGTAATATTTTTTGTTTGTAAAAATCCAAATAGCTTCGTGCTATATGTTTACTTGGCATTTAAATACCTACTAGAGCTTGAGATAGGCTCAGAACGCAATACAAACCAAACATAATATGTTAATTACGCAAATAAGACAAATGAACACTAGTTTTTAGGTGAGAATATGAACGTATGTATGTATCCGCTCATTATTTGCATAACCGTTTTATTACCGGGTATCTTTGTTCGTAATTAATCGAGTTAACAAAGATAAATAAAACCACAAAGTAATTAAAAAAGCTCATTACGCGACGCGGGATTCCGACATTAGTATGCAAGAAGCAGCTGACGGACACAACACCTGTCCGAGCCTTCCAACCATCTCTATATTGCTATATTTTATACGTATACACATCTGTTACATGCGGACCAAAACAAATCCAACTGCAGCCGCATTACATAAACAAAGAAATAACAGATCGCTACGCCGCGCCTACAGAGAACATAAATCATTCGTAGCAACTGCTACGAAGCCCCGTAGCATATCAATAAGCATAACTGTGTTTTTAAAAACTGCTCTGCGACAACGTCGTTATATTCTGTCAAAAGTTTGTGTTTACTAAAACGATGCATCGTCGGCAACTAGTCGCGGGCTCGCACTCGTAGACGGGCGCGAGACGAGCCAACTTAGTTGGAAAGATAGAAAAGTTTGGTGTTTTTTATTAATTACAGGCGGCGCGTGTTTACGGAGGCGGCGCGGGTGGCAAGACGGGGCGCGGGGCGCGGGGCGGGGCGGGGCGGCCGACGGACACAAAGGAGAGGGCCGGTGGACGCGGGCCGCGTTATCACCGCCGTGGGCACAGTCGCGCCGCGCTCGCCGGCCGCACGTCACGCCGCTGCCGCGCCACCGACCTAGTATATCACAAGGATCCATTCACTCGTTTGTGCTCACAAAACGGCCGGACTGACAAAAATTGTAAACACGCCGCACGTGCTCGCTCGCAAGTAAGTTTTGTTTTGGTTTCCGACATGCTACTAGGCCGCTCACGAGAATACTAAGTGTCACGTCTGTAGATATTAACTTGTTTGTGCTAAGTTTTAAGTGATTTACGTGCAGAAGTGGGAATTTTAATTAATTTACTTTGTGAAAACTATCGCCGCGACGCAACGTTGTTGTGAAAAACCAAATGACTAGTAAGTTGTATAAACATAAAATAGGACTGAAATAGTTTTTTTTAAAGTTGTTGCTATTGAAAGCTAAAAACTAAATAATACTTAGTATTTGTAACAGATATGACGATATGTTTGCAAATTAGCATTCTTTTATATCATAAAAACTCAAAATTAGTTTTCATAAAATGATGTGATTCCGATCTTTTGAACGGAACTTAATTTTACCTAACAAGGTACTTGAAATTTGATAGAATAATAGCTCAGTGCACTAAATCATGAAAATATTATTTTTATCAATCAACAACAACAATATCTGAGAATATTTATGTTTTTATCTCAGAAATTTAATATATTTTACGCTCACACCTTTACGTCAAATACTCGTACTTTTGCACTAAAATAACTATTATTGCTACATTTTTGTCCGATTAATTGGCAAGACTCCTTAGAAACCCCATAAAATATTAATACAGTAATCAGATTGATGCACAGCATTTTTTTATAGCTCATGCTTTATAAAATTATAATAATATTTCTTCCTAAAAGCATGCGCGTTGATATCTTTTGCTTGGCGTAGATACATATTATCCGTAGCTCGTTGGGTCTCGTAGACACTCACTGCTTTTCGAAAACAAATACATATGTAATTCAATAATTTTATTCACACATCATATATGTATGTAACGCAAAAATAGTTTAGTTAAAATAATCAATCATCTATTGTGTTTCTGTTTGTGAATTGTTAAATTCGAAACTAAACTAATCAGCACAATATCAATTTGATTTTCACGAATTTTGTTTTAGGTTGTTTTTGTTAAATATTTTTACTTTTTGTCAAATTATTTAGAAATATTTCAAACCTTATTATGCCATAATTCATAATTTTGCTACAATATAAGAAAATAATATCTTAGTAGTATTAAAACTGAAGAAAACCAGTAGTTTGTTGTTGTCCCGAAATCTAGAAGTGCGTAAATAATAAGCAGAGATACAGTGAGCGCCATCTAGCGGTGTTTGGCGCAAGCGTGCAATCGTTGGCAAGGTCACGGAGTCGACGACCCGACAACTTTTGCCTGCTGTTGTCGTAGGTCATAATTTTATGTCTTCTTTTTGTTTATCTTTTCGTAACTTTATAGCTTCCCGGCTAAATTCGTTTTATAGTTGACGCCACTCTGTGGGTTCGTCGCTATTTAAATGTTTATATCGGAAGATGATGCAAAATATTTTAATTGCACATCGGTGGAATGATTGGAGCTAAGTTCATTGATCTCGTGCTAATCGTTGTTTTTATACGTTCAAGTTCATTGAGAACAAATCTGTATCTACCATATACCTGAGTAACTGGTAATGATTTTAAATTCATATGAAATTATTGCCCTTTAAATTTTACAATATAGAAAATTAAGGCCCGAGTGATCTGATCTCCGGTAATTCTTCCGGTAATTAATCCGGCTTCTAATACACACAAAATAACAATTAACTGAAAAATTGGAATGAAAATACTTAAAGTAATTTTCATTGTTCCAGGAAGCGAGACGGCAGTATGGCGACGAAGGGCAAGCGACCGATGCGTGCGCTGACGCCCGGCGACAAGATCGAGGCCATCCAGCGCGTCAACGACGGAGAGTCGAAGGCGTCCGTCGCGCGCGACATAGGCGTGCCCGAGTCCACGCTGCGGGGCTGGTGCAAGAACGAGGACAAGCTACGCTACATGACCTCGCGCCTGTCCTCACCCGACACGGACAAGAGCAACGACGGCGAGCCGCTCGAGAAGCGCGCGCGCACCGAGTCACCCGCCGCGCGCTCGCCCTCGCCGGCCAGCGGGCTCGATCTGACCGCGCCCGCCGCCCCTGCACCCGCGCCCGACGCACCCGTGGAGCTGACGACGCGGCGCGCTGAGCCCGCACCCGTGCCCCGTGCGCGTCCCGACCCAGGGGCCAGCGTGTCGATGTCTGCCATCAGCCCGCTGTCAGGGCTGGCGCACCTGCCGCCGCTATCTCACTCGCACCTCGGACTCAGTTTCAACGAGATCGCTACCAACCTGACGCTGCTAGCGCAGCTCAACCCGGGGCTTTCGGCGCTGTCGGCGCAGCCCGCCAGCCGAGCGCTGCGCTCCGTGCGCTCGCCCAAACCCGCGCACGGCGCCGGTCTCGGACTCGGCGAGAGCAAGCATCACCGGACCAAGTCACATCACTCGGATCCGTACCGGCACAGCTCCAAGTCGCACCACCATGCTGTGTCGGCAGCGGCGAGCCAGCCGGTGGATGACACGCTTTGGTACTGGCTCAAGACGCAGCAGGCCATGCTGGACCTGTCGGCGCAGACACCAGCACACCCGCTGCACTTAGGCAAGGTGGGTGAGCCGCCGCTGCAGCCGAAGCCGGTGCCACCCGCCGCCACGCCCGTCAACTCCCACCTCGACTACAACCGGAACTCGTGGCTGTGGCAGTACTACAAGCAGTTTGGGGGAGCGACGCCCTTCCCCGACGACAAGCACAAATCCGCTTCACAGGTCCCCAAAGACAAGAATGCTGAAAACATTCTGTACTCGCATCTCACGAAAGGAAAGGTGGAAGAGAGAGTGAGCACGAGCAGCCCCGTGCAGCCAGCGCACCAGTCACCGCCGCGCGCGGAGCCGCGGGAGGCCAGCCACAGGGAGGCGAGCCACGAGGAACCCCGTGTAGCCGAGCCCGCCACCAGCCCCGAGCCATGCACCGAGAACAAGGAGCCGGCCACGGAACGCGTCCAGGAGACGGCCAAGAGCCAGACCAAGGCGCGCACGGTGCTGGACAACCTCCTGTTCAACAACAACGCGCAGCCGGCGGGTGGCGAGGCGCGCGCGGTGGCGGGCTGGGAGCAGGGCGCGGCGGACGCGCTGGAACACGGCGACAAGTTCCTGGCGTGGCTGGAGGCCAGCGGAGACCCCAGCGTCACGCGTGTGCACGTGCACCAGCTGCGCGCGCTGCTGCTCAACCTGCGCTCGCGCCGCGTGCCGCCCGCCACCGCCGCCAAGTAGGCCTCTACAGGGAATCTTCAATTATGTAAATATTACGTCGCCAGTAAGCGTTCACTTGTGATATGTGTAGCCAAATTTGCGTAATTTCTTTGTTCTAAAAGAAAAGCTATGCATCATTCTCTTTAGTTGTTAGTTTTAAGCGGACTGTGAACTGCTACGGATCTGTTGCGAGCTTCTCGTGCGCGCCGTTTCGTTTCCACGAGTCTAATAGTGTACAGTCATCATTGGGTGTCGAATATCTCGCTGTGTACTGTAAGCCCTTGGCCGGCGTCACGTCGCGCGGGCCTGTTCTCGTAGTTAAGCCACGCTGCATGCTGTACGTTGCCATTCCTTACATTCCTAGTTGTCCCGTACGTTAGTCGGATCCCGTGCTCTACCTCAAGTCAAGTTGCTAAGTCAGGCGGGCGGTGCCGCCGCTGGTACCAAATATCGACGAACGCGACGCTCGTAGTGCCAATCGTTCGAACAAGGTAATATTGTTAAGGATATAGATGATCTATTGAGTTAGCGCTAGGTACTCGTTGTGTAATTGTTTTTCTATTGCTCAGTATTTTATATGTCGACATTATTCGACTCGGAATTGTATTATACGTTAAAATTAACAGTTAAGGACACTGTGATCAAAATTATAAATTATTGAGAGATTATTACTATTGTAAGTACATTCCTAATTAATAGAGTGTATTATCTTAATGTTAAAACTAAGAGATTGTCCAATGATGTTTAGGATCGGGCGCGGGGGCGGGGAGTGGTAGGCACCCGCGTCTCTTTATTGATGTAATTAATATTTCCTATGCCCGAGTTCAACAATTGTATCTCCTCTCGTTCGAAGATAGAATTATTAAGCTCCTCCGGAATTTAAATTATTCGAAGAGATGATATTTTGTACAAAATTAAAAATTGGAATATAAGTAAAAACGATTCTCTTATCACGGTTTGTGATCTCGGAAAATGTTGAACAATTAAACTTCATTAAAAATCTTATATGTGATGTTTCATTTGAATATGTAGTAGGTACCTACCGGCCATCAATCTACAGCTTGGCATCTTTTTACTTTTCAAACTTACCTGTTAGGCTCTCAATTCTTCCATATACAACGTATTGTAAGGCATTTGTCATCGACAGACAGTAGAATAATCAAGTAGACGAAGCTTGTATCCGATTTAGTTTATCTAAAACTTAACACAACTGTCCAGAATAAAATCTACAAAGTACTTCGATTTTTTTTAATAGAATGGGTTTGCACTTGTCCATAGTTTGTCTGATAGTAAGCAACGACTATGGCCTAAGATGGAGCGAGCTTACCCGATAAGAACCGATGATAAAATATAGGTATGAAATAGCGGCAATGTTGCAGAAGCAACTTCAATAATTGTAGTGTTTAAATGACTCACATGCAACATGGGTTTGGTGAGTGGCTCGTACACGAAGAAGTCGGACACGAGCTGAGAGACCCCCTGCCAGTGGTTGGTGTCTGCGAAACACAGCTTCGTGGGCCGGACCGTTGTACACACCATTTTCTAAAATATTCATTTAAATTAGTTATTCTTTAATCTAAATACAATATGTATATAAAAATCAAAGGTGACTGATATAGTGATCTATCAACGCACAGCTCAAACCACTGGATGGATTGGGCCGAAATTTGGAAGGAAGGTGGAAGCTAATACGTAGGCATTCGCTAAGAAAAGAGTTTTGGAAATACCACACCAGGGGTGAAATAGAATGCAAGTTTTACTTCTTAAATCTTAATGCGAGCGAAGCCGCGAGCTCCCACTATTTGGTAATATAATTTATTTACAATAATATACATAAAACAAGGGAAGAACAACTAAACACACTACTTCTAACTACAACAAAAAAGGGGGCACTTAGATCTTTCGAAAAGCCTTAAGATAGTCTAACTGCTCCAGCCCACTACCAGAGGGCAGCGTGCCAACATACTGGCCGCATTACCACGCTGGATGGCAATGCTGATAAACTAAACACAAGTAGGTAAATAAGTATTTTCATAAATTGAACTAAATATCGGTGGATGTCACTTTCAAGACACTACCATACCAGAAATTAAATAAGAAATTCATAGATTGAAAGAAGTCAGAAATCGCTATATGTAGAGAAACGAAAAGACACACGTTCGCTTTTATGCAATGGCCGCTATACATAGAGGTACATATAATACCTACTTATACTATTTTTATGCTGCTATACAATTCGCAAAACTCACAACTTATAAAAACTCACAATAATAAGATATTATTGATGTGAAGATTTCTATGCTTTACAATAATTTAGGATTTATTTAAACTTTCATGTAATAATCTTAAAGATTCGTAGACCTTCTACAAAAGATTTCAATTTCGCCAAGAAAGTACTGGTGGCGCCATCTAGCGTAAAGCTGAAACAAAACTATGTGGAGCACCTTACCTGCAAACCACATTCATTGGGGCATTGCAACAGCAAGGGTTTCCGGAATTTATGGTAGAAAAGGAATTGGCGACGGAAACTCTCAGCATAGGCCAGTAGCAAGCGCTCTTTGGCGGAATTTGTGTAGTAACTTTTGGGAAAACATGTCCGCTTCTCAAACACCGGGTCGAATATCTTCGGCCAATTAAGATTAACAATTCCCAGCTCGTAGATAACATTGTTAAGGCAAGGCACCGTTAGTCCTTCCGTAACATCCTTTACGCCGAATATTTTAGGCGGGATTTCTTCATACTCTCCTATCTCTTCAGGTTTGTCCAACACTTCCACGGGTTCATGCTGCTCCTCCACGGTGCCCAGAGGTTCCTTCGAATCGAACTCTCCAGACTTCTTCTCTGTGAGGGATTCTCCAGATTTTGTAACGCTGGATTTCCTGTCCACGGGAAGGTTCTCCGTAGATTTTAAGATACTCATGGTTTCAATTTATATTATTTTGATTTTAATTTTATAAGTTGCTAATTGGGTCATGTTTATTGTTTTGACAACGTAAATAACTCAAATAAATTGTCACAAAAAGTCACATTGCAGTCACAGTTTGATCCATAGGTTTGATCTCAAAAAATGTGTAAAAGGGGAAATTTTGTAAATCTGATTTAGCTATAAGTTCTACTCCATGGGTGCAGAATTTGAAATACAATAGCTCTATGCTATGTTTCAGCCTAACATGCATAACTAAGACTAATTGTTATGGAAAAGTCAAAATGATATCCATTTTCAGGGTTTCAGTTGTTTCTAGGCAACCAAGTTTGGTAAGTATCTCTAAAGATCTCTATAAACATCCCTATATATCTACACTAATGTCGTTGTATACACTAGCACGTTTTGCGCACACTGACAGACTTGTGGCGAACGTCGCGCCACCTCAAAACATATCTATAGACCCACGCACATGAGCGGGAAGGGGGCGCGGGGTAACACCGCGCTTCAATATCACGCAGGACACGCGGTCATTGCGGTCGCACACGCACACGAGTCGGTCCGAGACCTTCACCGAAGCTCCCCGCTCCCGCGCCACGCCAACGCACTCGCGGAAATGTTTATCGTAGCTTTCTAAGCTAATATAAGTCTTTAAGTCTTATATAATAATGGAGACGTTTTGTGTTGTGTACCTAGTGAATAAAAGAATGTCGTGACTTTACCTGTGACTTTCATTACGCACCGCCCGCCGTCCGATTATTGTATTATTTTTTTTTGGTTAACACACTCACTGCCGGTTAACTTATTTTATGTACCGGTTAACAATTATTATAATAATTTTATATGTTTAAATTGATTTTTGTTTTCTCTTGTATTTGTTTTGTAATAATGTAAATAATTATAGATATTAAGTACAACCGTTATTTTTTAGTACTGATTATAATTTGTTATTTATTATTCCGGTACTGAAAGCGGTTGTTACTTTCGGTTCGTGTGACGTATATATATCTATATACTTAATACCTATTATCCTCATCTCTTTCGACTTCTCCCTTTCCGCAACTCAACATGACGGCGGAACAGAATAATAAGTTAACTCAACTTGCTCGCCTAGTCGAGGTACTTACAAATTGCGTAGATGCCCTCAGCGCGAGATCAGCAAGGTCAGAGAGGTCAAGTTCAGCTTCGCACCTGTGCTGGTTTCATTGTACCTACGGACATGAGGCACGTAAATGCACGAAACCGTGCTCGTGGAAGTCGGAAAAACTCACTTCACGATCAGTAGTCGCGGCGACTGATCATTCAGATATAACAAGCCGCCGGTTATTCGCTGTCGATAAAACGACGTGTTACCAATTTCTCATCGATACCGGCAGCGACATCTGTTGCTACCCGAGAAAATTATGCAAGGGTCGCGCGATACAAGCAACCGGCTATCAACTAGCTGCGGCTAACGGCAGCTCAATAAATACATACGGGACTATCTCGTTACACCTGAATTTAGGCCTGCGTCGAGATTTTCACTGGCATTTTATCATCGCTGACGTAGATACGCCAATAATAGGTGCGGATTTCTTAAGTCATTACAACTTACTACCTGACCTTCGAAACAAGAGAATTATCGATGGAAACACCAAACTATCTACCCAAGCATCGATTGCCAATGTGAGCCAAGTCAGTGTAAGATCCGTGTCTGCTCAATCGACCTCACTTTACTCGAATCTTCTATTGGAGTTTCCTGACCTCACGCGACCTCCAGGTCTACCACGACAAGTGAAACACAATACGGTACATCACATCATCACGACCGATGGACCTCCAGTTTCCTCCCGCCCACGTCGCCTGGCCCCTCAGAAACTAGCTGCAGCTAAAAAGGAATTTGAAGACATGGTCACATGTGGAACAGCTCGACCATCTGACAGTCCTTGGGCATCACCGCTACACATGGCTAAAAAGGGTCAGGAAGGATGGCGACCTTGTGGAGACTACCGCGCTCTGAACGCTCGTACTGTTCCAGACCGGTATCCCGTCAGGCACATCGCCGATTTTACGCACAACATCTCTGGTTCTACAGTATTCAGCACCATTGACCTGGTCAAAGCATTCCAGCAGGTGCCAGTACACCAACCAGACATTTGCAAGACTGCCATCACCACACCGTTCGGGCTATACGAGTTTCCGTTCATGACTTTCGGCTTACGAAATGCTGGACAAACTTTTCAACGGTTCATGGACGAAGTCGTGAGGGGACTCGACTTCTGCTATACGTACATTGACGACATAATTGTATTCTCACGGTCACACCAGGAGCACAAGGAACATCTACGTACCTTATTCCAACGCCTGGCAGACTACGGCGTCGTAGTGAACGCATCCAAGTGCGTTTTCGGTGCCGAAGAAGTAACATTCTTAGGGTACTCCATCAACAAAGATGGAACTCGCCCTCCAACAGAGAGGATTGAAGCGTTGCGGAGTTATCCCTTACCTAAAACAGTGCAAGGTCTTCGCCGCTTCCTCGGGATGATTAACTTTTATCGCCGATTCCTCCCAAAAGCAGCAGAAACACAAGCGCCACTCATCAACGTCTTAGCCTCATCCAAACTCAAAGGTGCTAAACCAGTGCCCTGGACGCCAGAACTTGAATTGGCATTCCAAAGGTGTAAAGACGCCCTGGTGAGCGTGACTCTGCTTGCTCACCCAAACAGTGACGCGCCATTAGGTCTGTTTACAGACGCGTCATCAACTTACGTGGGAGCTTGCCTACAACAAAAGGTGTCTAATCAATGGCGACCATTGGCATTTTTCAGCAAGAAACTAACAGATAAACAAAGCCAATGGCCCGCCTACTATCGCGAACTCCTTGGAGTATACGAAAGTGTACAGCACTTCCGACATATTCTTGAGGCACAACACGCGACAATCTACACCGACCACAAGCCTCTCATATATGCTTTCAGCCAAAAACGAGAGAAGCTCCCACCAATACAACTAAACCAACTTAGCTTCATCAGTCAATTCACGACGGATGTCAAGCATGTTAAAGGTGTTGACAATGTTGTCGCCGACACCATGTCACGAGTTGAACAAATTTCACTCGGTGACGATTTCGCTTCGCTCGCTCGAGCACAAGCAGAGGACGATGACCTCGAAAACATTCGCAACAACTCCTCTTTAAAACTAGTGCCTACATTAGTTCCCGGGTCCGATATCACCATTCTTTGCGATGACACGACCGGGAAACCACGGCCATACTTGCCACCGCAACATCGTCGTGCAGCCTTTGATCGACTTCACAATTTGAGTCACCCTGGGGTGCGTGCAACTACGCGCCTTGTGGCTGATCGCTACGTATGGCCCGGCATTAAAAAAGACTGTCGCAACTGGTCACGCGAGTGCCTCGCATGCCAGAAATGCAAAGTCACACGACATGTATCAGCCCCGCTCGCTGATTTTCCTACTCCATCTGGACGATTCAAACACGTCCATCTGGATATCATAGGACCACTTCCGTCCTCCAACGGTTACACTTATTGTCTTACAGCAATTGACCGTTTTACAAGATGGCCAGAGGCTTGGCCAATGACAAATATAACAGCCGAAGAAGTTGCTGACCAATTTCTTCACGGTTGGATTGCTCGTTTTGGCGTCCCCACCACCGTCACTACTGACCAAGGACGTCAATTCGAATCCACGTTATTCAACAAACTAATGGATCTAGGAGCTACCAGAAGAGCGAGAACAACTAGCTACCACCCACAGGCTAACGGTATGGTGGAACGCTTCCACCGGCATCTCAAGGCCGCTATCATGTGTCATTCACAATCCTGGCACAAAGCCTTACCGCTCGTTCTTCTCGGCATCAGATCAGCACTTAAAGAGGATCTACGCTGTTCCTCTGCAGACCTTGTATACGGTGAACCACTACGCTTACCGGGCGAGCTCCTGGTACCTAGTGGCACACCACAACATACAAGCGATGACTTCATGGCCCGGCTACAGAGCACAATGGCCAAAGTACGTCCAGCACCGGCGTCCCGACACACGGAGCCCAAAACTTTTGTATTCAAAAATTTGAGCGACGCTTCACACATCTTCTTACGAGATGACACGGTACGCCGCGCACTTCAACCCCCTTACACAGGGCCCTATAAAGTTCTTAATCGCACAGACAAGACACTCACTATTCAAATGCCTGGTAGGAGCGTTCAAGTTAGCATCGACAGAACTAAGCCAGCTTACATAGCTCCTCAAATGGAACCAACATCGAGTCAAACGGTGCCAACGTCTGTTCCTGCATCCACTGCAGACAGATCGGTACAGCCAAACGCAGCACTGCCAGTTCCTAGCACTAGTTTTTCGCCAGGACCATCACCTAGATCACAACCACAATCACCCAATCCCTTACCTACCGACCCTCCAGCTAAATACGTCACCCGATCCGGACGTCGCGTCCGCTTTAAGCTTCCGGTGGATGTGTAATATTTTTTTTTGTAATTATGTATACACCTTAAGGTCGGTTAATGTAAGTTCGGTTGTAAGTTTTTTAAGTTTTTATTTGTTAATGCTCGGTTTACCTTTCTCCGTGGGGGGGTGGTGTGGCGAACGTCGCGCCACCTCAAAACATATCTATAGACCCACGCACATGAGCGGGAAGGGGGCGCGGGGTAACACCGCGCTTCAATATCACGCAGGACACGCGGTCATTGCGGTCGCACACGCACACGAGTCGGTCCGAGACCTTCACCGAAGCTCCCCGCTCCCGCGCCACGCCAACGCACTCGCGGAAATGTTTATCGTAGCTTTCTAAGCTAATTCTCTAATAATTTCTCTCTTTCTTCTAAGTCTTTAAGTCTTATATAATAATGGAGACGTTTTGTGTTGTGTACCTAGTGAATAAAAGAATGTCGTGACTTTACCTGTGACTTTCATTATACACCGCAAGGCGTCCCAAAGACTTATTTGAAAAGAAGGCTATAGTATATGATGATAACTTGTGTATATCCGCTGCTATACTCGTGATGATAATGATAACATTTTATTATAGCCCATAACGTCACGGATAATTCATACTACACAGTGCTAGCCAGCCAGCGGTCTTCTCGCCATTGTCTTCACGCTCACGCAGTGTTGCCAACTCAGTGGATTTTTCACTAGATCTGGTTGTTTAGATTAGCATTTTAGCGGACAAATTTTGGTTTTAGTGGCTAGTGGATTTTTCTAGTGGCTTAGATTGTTTCATTTGGTGGTACGGCTAGACATTTAACCACCAGCACAATTTACATATCTACAGGAAAGAACTTGAACGTTTACATTACATGATGGGTATATTTTTTGTTTGATATGTAGGCAACACTCCTATGTGGTGGGTGTATGTCGGGCATTCCCCGAAAAGAATTTGTCAATTTCTTAAATTATTTTGATTATAGTCTTTATTTGTATGACTACTAGGTCCAATTTGAACAGCGTAGTGCAAAAAATTGGAACTAAAGAAGTGTATTCTTCAAAATCAGAAGTTGTAGAAGAAGCCGATGCTTCCGAAGATGATTTTTAATCTATATTTTGTTTGTTTTCTTGTAATTTTGTACCTAACTGAACTAACTGATTTTATGATACAATTTAGGATAATGTTTTTTTTTGCCAAAAAGTATCTTGGTAATGTTAGTGGTTTTCTGGTGGTTTGAAGGATAGCAAAACTTAGTGGTTTTCTGGTGGGTTAACACGCTAGAATTTGTGGATTTGTTAAAAATTTGTTGGCAACACTGCGCTCACGTCAGATTAACTATTAGTGTATTAACTAAATATTAGACGTGGATAAACTACTTATTGTGAATTAACGCATATGTATTATAGATACTATCATATAGTTGAGTCGCTAGTATTGCATACATACGGGAAAGGCAACCAGGTACCTACTCTACTTTTATAACATTTTTTTCAATACAATTTTGAATTTCACGCGGGCAAAGAATATTTATTTTCTCCCTTTCTCGCTGGTATTTCTATCCATACACGAAGGAGTTTTTATGTCACAACCATGGAAATAATATATAGTACTGGAATTATGACTGCTGATCCAATTACGAGCACAGTGAGGCGCATGTATGACAGGCTGTTGTCTTTTTCTAACTAGGGTGACAATAAATTATATAATTAGGATATATCAATTCATTTTCTTACCAAATCTGGAGCAGTCTCTTTTGGGGTCCTATTTTACCTGCATCTTACCAGTCATGATTATCCCTAGCTCCATTGACGCGTTAAGTAACAAACACGAACAAACAAACTTACAAATCAAAATGCACTTTAATTTGTAACTTATAATAGTATCGATTCGGTTAATTGACAGGGAGGCAATGTAATAAAAATCATAAACATTTTGCAGTATTTACAATATTTATTTACAAGTTCACAATTGAATTGCATATAGGTAGTTGCCTATATCCTATATTTTTTTTTACACTATCATTTTCCTAGTGTTTCATATTCTAACTGAAACGAGTGATGGTTTAAACTATGTACACCAATATAATAATTTTCCTTGTGTTTCATGTACTAACCTAAACGAGTACTTAACGTGTTATATTTAAGTTCTTTTGCCATTTTATTTTGATGTATTCATTTTTAGGAAAACGGAAAAAATATCATATTGCACAAATTATTTCATGCACGAGAAAATGGTCACCTTAGTCCCAGTAATGTAATCTTATTTAAACTTTAGCATAGGTACCTGTAGAAAGATATATTGCAGCCACTATGAGATTCACTTCTGCATCCCGGAACCGGTTATTTTTACAATAAAATACATTTAAATTATTTTTACAAATTACATATGAAATTATTATTTTCCCGCCATCTTTTGTCATATAATGTCATCATAATTTAATGTTGCTTGTGTGAAAAATAATATAATATTAATTGGTTACTTATTTTATTTTGTGTTAATTTCACAAATTAATTCAGATTTCTATGTGTCAAGTAAGATGTATAATAAATAAAATTAAATAATATTATTTATTGCTAAATATTTCAAAACTTAAGTTGACAGTGACATTTATTACACATTATTTTTTAAACTGGCAAGCTGTTGAAGCAAGACAACAGCCTTCTCTATATGCCTTTCATTTTTGACCGATTTCCCCCCAGATTTACCATTTATAGAAAATGAACTTTAAGTGTAAGAACATAAGGTTTCTATTCATATAAAATTTATTTCACAAAACCAAAGAGAGAACAATCCAGAGGGAAAGAGAGGGATGATATAAAAAATCCTTGGTCACAACGTACTTCCGTACTTCCGCTTTAGAAACATAATATGGCAGCATGAGGCATCTGTCAATTCTATCTATAATGTCAATGTCATTTTATTTATTTTATCAGTGCAGGTTGTAAAAACGTCGAATTTGTATTTTATTAAAATCAACAAAATATCAAGGAACAAAGTGCTTTGAATGAAATACAAAGTGAGCAAATACATGCTATACAGAAGATGTGTTGACCAACTGTAAATTACCAAAGACCTGTTGAATATCATAAGATCAATAAGTGTTCCGTCATACAACGTAAAGTGGATTAGTTTTGCTGCAATAAATCTTGTGTGCAGCGATAGCGCTTAATTTTAGATTATCCACAGTCACAGGGCTTATCAGTGGTTTACGAGGCAAAGGTCTAAGCTAGTGTGATATCAGTAATTACACCTTCAATATGGGAAATAAATCGTCTTTGTTACTAAGAGAAGAAGAAATCGCACAAATTCAGGAAGAAACAGGATGTAAGTAAATTCGCTATCTATTTAAAGATTAAACAAAGCCTTGCTGGCGTTGAATTTTCTTGCCAACCTTCAACATGTGTTTATAAAAACAAAGTGTTACCTTTGACCTTGTTGAGATGGCATTAGTACTTTAGTCAAGCAATTTACATAAGTATTTGTAAGTGATGCTAATGATTCTAAGTATAAATAAATTTGTACATTTCAGTCACACCAAACCAGATAGAGCGTCTTTACTCTCGCTTCACATCTTTAGACAAGAATGACTGTGGCACTCTGTCTCGGGAAGACTTTCTTCGGATCCCCGAGCTGGCCATCAACCCACTGAGCGAGAGAATTGTCCAGTCATTCTTCACCGAGAGCCACGATGATAGAGTCAACTTCCTCCAATTTATGAGGGTGCTGGCACACTTCAGACCTATCAGGAAGAATCGGGATAACCGACTAAATAGCAGGGAAGAGAAATTACAATGTGAGTATATTTTATAATTACAATAAAATTGATTGTTATATTGTTATTGAATGATGATCGTGGTTGCCCACCTCATTGTATCTGCTCAGGAGAACTCCCCTAACAAATAAATTCAGTGGGGGGAGTCACTACCCTTAGTCATGAGGAAATATGACTTACAAAGAGAGAATGCTAAAGTGACCTCACAAGCCTTACTTGGTAAATAGATGGTGACCATGGACCTATATGAAGGAAAACATTATACATTATAATCTAAGACTTCTTGATATTAACTCTTATACTAGTATGGTTATTAGCTATGCTTTATCTGAATCATTGATAGCCTCAGTGAACTATTTATTAATGTTACAGCTGTCTCAATCCACACCTGTAAAGTTTTGTTTATGCATGGAATGTAAATGCTGCTTTTGTTTAGAAATTTTAAATTTTACATATTTATTAGTGCTATGACTGAAACACTGAAATGAATATCTTAATCTTGTTTGTTTCAGTTGCTTTCTCCATGTATGACCTGGACAGTGATGGAAAGATCTCCAGAGATGAACTGCTGGCCATCCTACATATGATGGTGGGAGCCAACATCAGGTAAACACATTATATATTACAGTGGCATAGTGCAAGATATCAAAATGTAAATACCGTAGAATAGGGTGAAAAGGGACGATTTTGAACTTCACACCGAAAATTAAGGTGTTTTTAGTAAGAAAATTAGCTGTATGACGATGGAATTATATGAGTCTTTATGGTATCTCTGTGAACCAATATAAAACTACGTGATTAGTAATTGCAATTTAAGAATAAATCGGTAAAATATAGGCAATCCCTATTCACCCTGAAAATGGGGCGATTAGAAACGAAAATAAGGTGAATGGGGAAATTTACTAGAGCTGTCACTAAACTTATTTTGTTAAATTGAATTATTTAATATAATGAGATAAACCTAATTATTATAAGTTTCAATTGTTTTAATTATTATGAATATTAAAACATAATAAAATTAATCTAATTATTATCTAGAATATGTACCTATTTATCTTAAAAACAGTTAACTGCCTAGTGACAACCCTATAAAGCTGTCCCTATTCATCTCATTCTGGTCCCGTTTCACCCCGCTCTCGTCCTTATTCATACCTGAGGCGTCCTTAATCACCCCAAAAAACAAATTTGTCATGGCATTCTAATTTATCAAAATGATACTAATATTAAGTGATAAATTAAGCTTACGTCATATGCATATGACGGCCTAATCACTAAATAACGTTTTAAGCAAACACTCTTATTGACATATTTCAAAATAAAGCCTACAGACCGAAGTTAATATCACGGTTATAACCGGTGTCTTGTATAACCCATTTTCAAACGTAATTTATGACTATTTGCAGCTAATTTCACGCTCGTTTAATGTTGCCATAGGAAAGATTCAATAATCTATTACAAATCCTACTAAAAATGGTAAAAATTTGTTATGATGTGGAAGAAAATATTCAATGTCAAAACTGATTCCCGGTTTTGTCCCTAATCACCTCTCGATCCCTATTCACCCCATTTTACGGTATATCACCATGCACTAATATTGTTTTTTACCAGTCTATTTTGATTGCCAGTTCTATTCTGACATGTTGTTGTATTTAAATATTATCGGCAAAGTGCAAAGCTACTAATTGATCTAGCTTATTCTAATTACATAAGACGAACAGAGGCGAATATAAAAAGGGATCCAAAATCTTTTTGGTCTTTTATAAAAGAGCAACAGCAGTGTTCTAGCGGGACTTGTACGGAATTTGTTTATGAAGGTCAAGCTGTATCAGGTAT
Organism: Macaria notata; assembly: GCA_927399415.1. NCBI lineage: Eukaryota > Metazoa > Arthropoda > Insecta > Lepidoptera > Geometridae > Macaria > Macaria notata. Next base: position 3,179,980 of record OV656743.1, read on the forward strand.
AGATGCCGCAAACGCGTTTGCGCGGTATTTTAGTTCCGTTTTTTTGCCTCAGAGTCCAAAGTTATCTGCTGTCGATGCGGAGCGGGAAGCTGCATCTTCGCTGTGCTCGTACCGCATAGAGCTGAGGGAAGTTACTCCGGCTGACATTTCACTAGCTGTTCGACGTTTGAAGCAACACTCTTCTGCTGGGCCTGATGGCATTCCACCTTTTCTTGTTAAAGATTGTGTTTCTGTTATCATGGTCCCTCTTATGTACATACTAAATCTGTCCCTGAATACTGCCGTGTATCCTGATGTCTGGAAAACCTCGCGGGTAACTCCTATACCTAAGGGTGGCGACAGCATGCACGTAGAAAACTATAGACCCATAGCTGTTCTATCGGCATTTGCCAAAGTTTTTGAGTCTATCCTGAATCGACATATTACCAGGCAGGTCAAGTCTCAATTGTCCGACTGTCAGCATGGGTTCAGGGTAGGCAAATCAACAGTCACTAATTTAATAAACTTCGTCGATTATACTGTTACGGAAATGGATTGTAGAAAGCAGGTAGATGTGGCTTATTTTGATTACAAAAAAGCGTTCGATCGGGTCCACAATGATGTTTTATTAAAAAAATTTGCTGCTGTAGGGTTCACTCCTAGGTTACTGGAATTATTCGCGAGCTATTTCACTAATAGGATTCAGTATGTGCGTCTAGCTGGCGTCCAGTCAAATTCATATATTACTACTTCTGGGGTCAGCCAAGGTAGTACTTTGGGGCCGACCCAGTTTTTAATTATGATTAATGACCTGCCAAAGGTCATAAGGTCAGCAGAGTGTCTTCTTTTCGCCGATGACCTTAAGATATACCGGAGTATTGGTGCCATTGAGGACTGTGACGCGCTGCAGGCTGACATTGACAGGGTTGTGAGTTGGGCCGAGAGTAATTACTTGGAATTCAATAGTTCCAAGTGTAAGACTATGACTTTCACTAGACTACGTGATCCCCTCACTTACAACTACTGTGTGTCTGGTGTCAGTCTGGAGCGTGTCTCACGAATAAGAGATCTCGGTGTGACATTAGATACAGAGCTTAAATTTAATGTACATATTGAAAATATATGCAATAGTGCTTTTAAAGCTCTTGGATTTGTGATACGGCAAACAGGACGATTTCATGACAGAGGGGCTATAATGGTACTGTATTACTCTTTGGTGCGCAGTAAACTAGAGTATAACGCCCTAATCTGGGATCCGCATGAAGAGAAGTACAAAGAAATGATTGAAAAAGTACAAAGAAAGTTTGCTAGATATTTGTACAAAAAGTTATACGGCTTCTACCCTTTTCTGTATCCGTCTCTCTTCGTCTATGGTATGGTAGGTATGTATGCGTTGGAAGTAAGGCGAAAATGCAGTTTGCTATCGCATTACTTCCAGCTCTTGCGCGGATCCATCGACGATCCTAGTGTTCTATCCCGGTTGTCGCTGGCGGCGGGAGCGCGTGCGGCGCGCGCATGCTGCCCGCGCCGCCCGCTGGCTATGCCGTGCGGGGTGGTGCGCACCGCCACGGCGCGGTACGCTCCCACAACACATGCTGTCAGTCTGCTTAACGACATGCTTGCACAGATGCCAGATCTTGATATATTCCATTCGAAATTTAAATTTATATTACAATGTTGTAGTATATTTATTTGTAATAATAGGAAAATTTACTATAAGTCTAGGTATAGGGATTAATTTTAATATAAGTATATTTTTTTAAGGTTGGCCCACAGCACGCTTTGGGAAACTGTAAGTGCTGTGGGCAAGTGAACAATAAATAAATAAATAAATAAATAAATGTTTGTGTAGGACAGGCTAGAACCACTTCACATGACCCGAAGCCAAATGCTTATAATCTTTTAAAAATGTTACTGACTAAAATTCTTTAACAGTTACCTGTAATATACTTTTCTTTTACTTTCCAGTGAAGAGCAACTAACCAGCATTGCTGAGCGCACCATCCTCGAAGCAGACACCAACAACGACCAGATGATCTCCTTTGAAGAGTTTTGCCGAGCTCTAGAGAGGACCGATGTAGAGCAGAAGATGTCCATCCGCTTCCTAAACTGACCACGGAGGTCCTGAACCGATTTCATAACCTACATGTTGGCAATGGCATTAGTTATGTTGGTCTATGGGCTTTATAATAAAAAATAGTGGAAAACGGACTTTAATAAGTGTTGTGGCTGTAGTTTTATGTTCTGGTCATATATGTAGATAGTGTAGAGTATCAGAAACTGTTATATTTCTACTGATTTAGCAGAAGTTTGGCATAGAATTGTCTTTTAGAGCACTTGTAGAATAAAAAATTACAAAATTATATCCTTCCACTTATGATGGCATAGCCTTATTAGATTGCACTGTGAAAAATAAAAAAAAATGTATATTCTAAATAGTTTTGTCTGTAAAGTGAAGTTTTTTGAAGTTAGGCATTGCTTGGGATCTAGCAATTAGTTTTTTTTTACTTATATTGTATTTATGTGTGCTATGTTAAGTTAGTACTTGTGATACAGGTAGATAGATACAGTGGGTACTAGAGGTGTTATTATACAAAAACTACTGTTAACAATGTCCAATGTTTTGAATTGTTTTTAATCCATCTTGATTTTACATTCCGTTGTCTGTTTATTTAATGTCCAGCAATGCACTCACAACTTTACCATCCCTGGGAAAGTTTCAACTGAAGTTTACAAAATAATGTTTTTTTAATAACTAATATTTCATATTATTTACCATAATGTATGATATTATTTGTTAATATTTTGATTTGGACTATGGTTAGATTTGTGTGGATTCTTTTCTGAAGTTTCTTCTGTGAAAACATATTTCTGGATAATATCATGTTACTTCACCATATTTGAGATTTTATTTGATTGGAAGGTTTGAGCATAATTATTATAATTTGAATAAGTGTAATTTTGGTTGTTTTTATTGAATTTAAGATATGTGATATAATTAAATATTTATTATAACAATCAATATATTTTCACTCTTACACACTAAATATAGTTATAGCTAAATCAGAATCTTATTCTAGGAAGGATCATATGTTTTTTTATCTATTTAGCGATCAGAGGGGAATATTCAAAAAAATTCAAACAAGTACATAATTTCATATAAATCATTACATATTTATTTATTTCTCATAAGTAAACAATTTAATAAACATAATTCCATTATTAATTTACACATGAAAATATAACTTAGAACTTATTGCAAAAAATAGGGATTTTCTTGGGCTGAGCTAGGCATTTTGCACTTGATTTGATAAGGGCTTATAGTAACGAAAACTTACAAAGACTAATAGTAAAAAAAGAAAACTACAATCCTCTACCAGTGGCATTGGTACTCTTCCATGTCTTTACCATATATTAATAATATATTTGATTTCCGTTTTCCTAAACCTGTTAGTCTGATATTACAAAAACAGCTGTAATACGACATAGAGTTCATATTATAATACTTGTTGTGTCGCTAGTGTTGTACTACTCTAGTTGCGTTGCCCAGCTCCGCTAGCCTGTACCTAGACCACCTAGGCCGTGGAGGAGACGGCGAGTTTCTTCAGATGCTCCATGAACACTTGAAGGGAAACATCGTCCGTCAGCACCGGGGCGCCACCGTCCTATATAGGGAAAAACATATGTTAAATTTACATTCCAAGTAAATAGATGCCACCACCAAAGCGACAAATACAAATTATGCAATATGAATAAAGTTCTCGTCTTAATTAATTTAATAATACTTATAATTTATTATATTATTGTAAACATAAAAAAAAACATTTGTTAAAGGTAAATCATTCCCAAACAATCTTATTTAACCAATCAATAACTGATACAGTTGACTCCCAAAACCCTTTTTAAATTGTAGCGCAAAATAAATACACATATTAAATACTAATCTGCCCCCACCAACATACCCAATACAAAATACTTATAAGATATAATCTTGACATAAACATAGAAAACATCACATGAGCAAAAAACATGCATATAAAATTAATTATATTAATTGTAAGTTAACAAGAGATGGCAGCAAAAAGAGCATGCATAAAAATAAAAATCACATTAGTAAATGGACTAAAGCGTTAAAGAAGTTAACACCAATCCGATGACGTAGAAAATAAAACAAAAACTCTACCGCAGATGGTATCGGCATCGCCTGGTTTTCGCCATAACAATGATGAAACAAAAAAAAACAAATCAGGTTCACACCATGCTTCGTTGGCTCATTACATCATCATCTTCAAAGCTAGCGATAAAACATTTTTACTTGCATGTGAAGGGTTATAAAAAAAAGACGTGCAAAGCTATAAGGTTCAATTTAATTATTAATTTCAATAATTATCATGAAGACTATATAATACTACCTACTATAAAGAAATAAGTCTGTAATTACACTATACAATAGACACCCCATATACAAATGATTATCCCGAAAGTTTTCAGTTCAGGAAACTGTTTTTTACTCGTTTACGATTGATTGTTCACTGATATTCTTAATACTGATGATTAATTTTTTGTGACTTGGACAAGCCTTTCTGATAACACTGCACATACATTAATAAGAATATGTTTTCTAACTACAATTTAATTTCATGAGAATTCAACACGCTCATTAATCGCAATCAAAAAGGCACTCCATGCAAAATCATTACTGAAGTATATTTATATTATTCTAATTAGAATCAACTCAATTAAAAGGTAAGTAAGTGTAATGTGTTCTCTACATCTGACCTAGGTCTTAAATGTTTACTTTGTATTAATTTATCTCACTAATAAATTAAAAAGATCAACTCACCCCTCCGTACGCGTACATGTTGTTATGCGTCTGCGACGGGTTTACCTTCGACAACAGGAAACGAGCCTGAAAACAACACACAAATGTTCACTCACACAACCATTTTACTTAGTATCATACAAACATATTAAAAAGATGTGGTCCGAGTCTGGAACCCTGAGGAACACCCTAAATGTTTCAGTATGAAAATGTAAGTGTTTATATTAATTACAGGTTCTTACCTAAAACTTAACTGAACGCAACAAATGCGACTTTAAACAAATAAAATACAATGTAATCTGATTAGAAGTTGGGAAGTTATAAAAGTAACAATTGTGTCACAAGCAATTCTTAAACCGTTTTTAGTTTTACTTCTCTAACTAGCATAAAAATGTGTACTAACATACAAATTAATGCTCTCAAATACGCTCAGCTAGGCTCTGTGCTTACTAGTAGGCATTCAAAAGAGTAAAAAAACAAACAAGAGCAATGTAATCTAGAAGTCGCAGATCGATAACAGTCAGTATGTGGTGCCGTGTTCTGCTGATAATTGTCGCGCTAACATGTACGTTGCAAACAGAAATTACCACAGATACCGACGGTCAGTCCACACTGAATAGACCAGATTGTATTGTGATGTAAAGGTCATTTCTTAAAAAATACTTCGCATTCGAAATGTAGCAATCAGACTTGGCATGCACTTTTTTTAATATAGTATCTTCGTAGTCCAAATAAAGTGATTTTGTGTTATGTGTTGATATTTACTACAGACTGATGCTAATATAAATACAACTGCGCTTATTTTTTAAACGCTGATAGTAAAACAATCAAGACAAAATATCCTTTAATCACCTATAAAAATATTGTGAGCTAAAGAATTTTGTTACAGATTTATTATGTGTGCTTATTTTGAGCGGAATACAAAAGGAGGATCTGGATGTGAATTTGTTGAAAAAACTTGAACGACATAACGTGAATGTTGATGAGCTAAATAATAGGTTAGTTATTTTTTAACATGTAAGACCTGCTATTTGATACAATTATTACCAAAAACTTATTTTTTAGAAAATCTAAAGAAGATTGTTTTCTGGGCTCTACCAGAAAAGGTGATACAAAAAACGAAATAGAAGCAACCACAGAAACTGTTACTACCAGTGAGTATTTGTAACTAAACTAAACAATTAATTTTTGCATCACTAAGATATTATGTACCTATTTATACTAACATCCAACACAATATCTACTCATTTGCTTAGTGTGGGGCTAGATGGCGCTGTGTGCAATGTCCCGGAATATTTATTATTTATTTATTTTTTCAGGTAAATTACCTCAAATTATAAAATCACCACATTTGCAAATGTCTATGATTTTAAAACCACTAAGTGAAAACATATCAACTTACAATAACAACACTAACTTGACTTTATCAGAATTAGAATATATTAATAATAATCGACCTGTCTCTCAGTTAATCAAGTTATGGATGACATACGAAAGATTCAATCAAAATACTGCAAATAATGATACAGATGAATATAGAAATAAAAAACAAATTCAAGACGCCAAGGCAACTGATCTATCTTTCTTCCATAAAATGGTTCAAACTCATCATAATTCATCTCCATATATTACAACTACAGAATCAAGTATTACAGAAAAACCTCTTGATATTGTATCACAGCAAATAATGAAGTTCTTAAAACATATGCACACTGAACGTACAGGTGATAATGTGTCAGAAGAAACACTTACTGAAAAACCGAAAGTACGTAAATCTACAGAAAATAATATTCAGCTTGCTAGTAGCACAGAAAACGTAAATATAACTAAAGGCAAAAGCAGAAGTTACAACATTAAAAATATTATAGATTTATGGATAACAATCAATGAAACTAACGACCATTCAGATATTGATCAAACCACAAAAACCTTCACCTCTAATTTGGATGTGCAAAATATAGATAAATATGTTTCTAACTCTAAATCTTCTGATAAGGATTCTATAAATAAAATACTAAGCTACATCGCTTCTCAACAATCGACAACCACTACAGAACGAACAACATTTAACGAACGTGGTGTTAGTATTCAGCAACTCATAAAGAAATTCCTACAAAATAAAGCATTGGAAGATAAAACTTCTAAATTGCTTCAAGAACCTTTGGAATTAGATTATAATACAAAACTTGATAAGTTTGCGCCACCAAATCAGAACAAGCAATCAAAACCTGACTTTGGTTCAAATCCACCACGCCAAACGCATATTTTAGGTAAATATAATCTTTCAGAAAACGATTTGAATTACAACAGTAAAAAAATGGGAAATGGAAAATTCAATGCTGAGCTAAAGTATATCGAGTTGTTAAAAGAATATATTGCCACAAAATCAACAGAACTATTGAATCAAAAAACGACTGCAAAAGATAAACACCTCGATATAATGTTACAAGAAATAAAAGAGTTTTTGAAAAACAAAGACAAATATTTAGAAATTCCGAAAAAAACTATTCCCAAAGAAGATAAAACTATCATGTTAGCGAGCACAGACATGTACACGGAAAGGAATGATATGTACACGGAAAGGAATGATAGATATTCTAGTAACGATAAAAATATATCAGATAATACAGAGATTCCAGTCAAAGCTGAATTGCAGCCACTTACTTATTCGGATGAAGTTAAAGCTAATACTTATTCAGAAGAATTAGACCAAATATTTGATAGCTTTGAAAACTTCTTCGCTACAAAAACGGCTGTAACAACAGCATCAATATCTCCTGAGTTAACAAAACATCTCAACACAATAGCACAAGAAATTAAGGAATATTTCGATGAAAATTCCAGGAAATTGCAGATAAGACCCGATCGAGATTTTCAATTAGACAAAATAGAAATCACAAATCCTAGAATAAATATTAATACTAATATGCAAGTCACAACAGATGGATATAAAATTAACTGTTTGAACACGAAACAAGTTAAGCTTTTAAGCAAGTCTGACTCTCTCACGCCTACTCCGAAAACAGTAACATTTAATAACGTTCCAGAAATAGCTATTGCCAAGCATGTGAATGAATCAGCAAAAGAATTCAAAGCAGAATCGAAACTTTTACAAGAAGACGTAATAAAAGAAATAACGGAACAAATCAGAGCATCCGTTTTAAAAGATTTAGAACTTCATTTTCCTGTGAAAATAGTTGCCACGAGAGAAACAACTACAAGTATTAAAAATCATGATTGAAGTGCAATTTATGTGATGTGTGTTGGAATCGCTAAACGTAAAATGTTTTATATCCAGGTTCAACTACAAAAGATGCAGTGGTCACAAGTAAAAACAAACTTCATACAACTACAGGGATACCACGAGCCAAAAAGCGAAAAGAAAATAATGTAACAGGTATGTAAACTGTGCTTCGAATTATATCTAGGTAGCTAGGTAGGTACTACAATGTACAACCATAACTTAACGTAAAACAAATTACAAAGAAGTAACTCTTGTTTCAGTTAAATCTAGAGCCAACAGTACAAATGTTCCACTTACCAAAACTGTGATGAAAGACATGGCTGAGTTCTTAGAAATGTTTCAACAATACAAGAATAAGAAAAATGTTTTGACTACACCTGCCACCCTAAATAATATAAAAGAACCTAATCAAAAATTTACAAACTGGGATCAAGGAGAATCACATGCTAAACACCCATCACTGTTACCCATGTACAGTGATAATAACTCACATAGGATGAGTATGTACAATCAGCATATATATGCTAATCCATATCAGAACTTACAAGTGCTTAAACCAAGCATACAGCAAACAAAAACTATAATAAACAATGAAATGAGGCAAATGGGATATGATGGCCAAATCATTATGAACCATCCAGCAACAATTATACAAACGGACGCATTACAAGTTCCCCCTTTAGCTATCCCCGTCTCACAATCGATTACTCCCCTCAATCAGAACATAATACTCACAACACAAAGTCCTATAGAGCAGTATAAACATATTTATGAACACAATCTTCATTCGAGAAAGCCTAAAGAAGATCACGAATTTGAATCTTTTAGACATAAGACATACAGCAATGAAAGATTATCTAGTAGGGATTATAGAACACATGGATGGTCTAACACTCATCATCCATCAGATATTGAGACAGATAGGTCGTATGATACTGATGACAGAAGACACCACTCAGATTTAGAGGCCTTTAAAAGGAGGCAGAATTATACACCATACAGTAGATACTTCAAACAAGAACATCAAATCATGCCAGACCCAATACGACATATTTCTACAAACAGAGAATCACATTTACCTCATCACGATTTTTACAAAGAAAGCTTAGACACAACTCGCCCAAAAAGTGTTTGGGACATCATAAGGCCCTCCCCTGACCATAAGTATGTGAGGTTTCACGAAAAATTAGAAAGACCAGAACAATGGCCGAGAGAAAATAGAGTTAGGCAAAATATAGCTCCCAGAGATCAACGGAAAGTAAACGTGGCTTCTAGACAACAAGTATCTATGAACGACTTTAAAGAGAAGAGAAAATTGTACGCCGATGACCATTTTCTTAACTTTATGCAAAGGCAGAAGAAAGTAAATGATATGCTCGAGTCCATACTGGCTCAGAAATCAGACAGAATTCGTAGTGACGAAACTCCAGATACTATAGGTTAGTGCTTATAATATGAAAAAAATAAAATGTTAAATGAACAAAATGTATTTTTAATTTACTTTCTTTATATGACCGGATGGATATTTCAATTCAAATTTGTTATTTGAAATATTCGTAACCGAATTAAATATGAGATTTTTAAATTACCAGTGCTGCATAAACAAGAAATCGAATCAGTTAGATAGCAATTTCTATTTATCCCACTTATTTATTTAAGCGGGGTATGTCGGGCTCGGAGCTAATGAGACTCCACTACCGACTAAAACCTACCACGATGTCCCTTCAACTCGGCAAGGACGTGTTTCGCGGGCTAGCGAGCAATACTCCTCCGCAATTCCCGTCCCAACCGCAGTCCGGATCCCTTTAGTTATTTACCTGTGAGCCTCCGTGCTCGGTGTCGATGTACCGCGGCACGGGGAAGCGGCTCTGCAGGATCTCCTGCGCGTCGTCGACGGGCGCTCGCAGCAGCTGCGCGAAGCTCTCGTACTCCGCCATGTCCTGGTAGCGGAGCGCGCGCCACTGCGCTATCGTCTGCAGACGTAAGGAAGGTTAGTGTTCAATATGATATTATCTCTTAGTAACGTTTAATAGAGAAAAGATATATCATTATTCAGTGCATTTCCGCTGGATACTCGTAAAAATTAGCTGAGATCCGTACATTCTTATAATTGTTTCATGTACACATGTGATCTATGAAAATTACAAAATACCTTGAAATATACTGGTTAGTAGGTAAGCGAAGTGTAGGAAGACCTGTGCAACGGTGGCTGGATGATATTAGAAAGTTAGAAGGAAACATCTGGGCAAGAACATCGCAAGACAGGGAGTATTGGCGTAAGAGGGTGGAGGCCTATGCCCTGCAGTGGGTCCCATTACGCTGATGATGATGATGAAAATAAAAAAAATATTTAGAAACTGAAGAACTCTCGATTTGAAATTTGAATTAATTTAAAGTAACCAAATAAGTATTTGGATTCTTTATATATGACACTACATTCAAGAAAATATAGTGTCTGTGCTCTTGAAAGCACCCGGGTATATGCTCCAAAATAACTGTCATTGAAGCAATGTTGCGTGGCAGTCGCGAGCATCAGTAAGGGGTGTCAGTGTACCTCTCCATGGTATATGAGTATTTGGAAGAAGGTGTCCATGAGCAGGATGCGGTCGGGCTGGATGGAGGAGGTGTCCAGCAGCACAGGCTCGGGCGGGCCGGTGAAGCTGTACGAGTACAGGATGGGCTGGATCATGATCAGCGACTGCGTCAGGTCCTCGCGCATCAGCATGTGTCTGCGGATTCAAGGTATTCTATATACAATAAGCACAATCAATTTAGTACAGGTAACACTTTATCTGTCAAAGTAAAATTTGCAATCATTATGTTTTTCATCGTTTTTATATTGTTTCGTGATTGTTTTTATCAGTTTTATTAACATTAAAGTTAGACCATGTTAGTGAATCTTGGTGTAGTATTGTAAGACAAAGCTTACCGCGGCGAGAAATACTGCAGCCCTGCAACACAAGGTCCCTGTGACACTTAGTGCAGAGCTCAGTTTACCTCACCAACGTACCTTCATAACTTACTAGTTTTACATTACATTTTAGTGATACGTATACACTTTGTACATAAAGTTTTTTTTGTAATGGAGTTTGCTTAGTGTGGGGCTAGATGGCGCTGTGTGCAATGTCCCGAAAATTGATTTATTTATTATTTTATAGTATGTTTCCATTTAAATTGTGTAACATATTCTAGAAAGATGAGCATTTTTTTTATCTAAAACTGGTTTGCACTTTACCAGTTTGCCTGATGGTAAGCAATAACTATGATCTAAGATGGATCGAATAAAATATATGTCATTCTGGCTAGGTGTGTCTATGTTAGCGCATATTGTTTTCTTAAAATGCCAAACATAATGACCTATCTATACATACACTATAGTAAAGATATGACTGTATATTCCTTGGGTTCGATGCAAGTTTCCCGCCTAGTGATAAGGGTGTGTTATTATATTAAATTCTGATGTTTTTATTTCATTTTTACCCATCCCTGAAACTAGCCAGCCAGTCAAGGTGGGATAGAAGATGTGTTCATACACTGTTATGTGTTGACTGCTCTGTTAGCTTAGTTGGTAATGGCTCTGCCTTCTAATCTAGGGGTGCGGGTTCGATTCCCGCATAACACAAGTAATTATGCATATTAAAATTTGTAATTACTTGTGTTGAGTCTGGTCGTTTCTATGAATAATACGTATGTATTTACAAAAAAAGTATATATATCCGTTATTGAGTACCCATGATAGGGCTAGATGGCGCTGTGTGATATGTCCTGAAATATTTATTTATTTATTTACTGTGACCTGTCATCATGAGAGGGCCTGACATAAGCCAGCACTGACCTGTAGAAGGTGGTCTCGTCTGGCGAGTTGTTGAACACCTGCAGGAACTGCGAGCGCCGCAGGTGGTACATGAACTGCGGGTACAGGCTGAAGTTCTCAGACAGGCGGAAGCTGTTCGGGTCGTCCTTGCCGTATTCGCCGAACTTCTGACACTGGAGACAAATATGAACATTTGGTTAGTTTGTTTTTTGTACAAATATGGACGTTTGATTACTTTGTTTTTTTGTACAAATATGGACATTTGGTTAGTTTGCTTTTTATGGTGAAAGAGTTAATAATGAAATTAGTAGAAATTCTGACGTAAGAAGGATTCATATAATTTTACAAAATAGGTAACAGAGTTCTAAATCCAGTGTCGCAAACGCTTGCTAGTTATTACTTACTTATTAACAAGCCTCTAGCTTGCAAGCCAACGCTAGATGAATGGAATGATACCATTACAATTTAGGCAAAATTAGGATGTCACCTCCAGTTCAGTTGAGTATAGTAATGGTCACAACAGCAACCCAATCCTACTAATATTATAAAGGCGAAACTTTGTGCAGATTTGAATGAATGAAATTTTGGTGTAGAGGCACATTAGACTCTGGCTGGACACACCATCTCCATTAAACCCTGATAACGCCGATACAGCGGGTCACTCCTAGTATAAATATAAGCTCACGAGTCGTATGAGCATCCGGTCGAGCCAGCGCAGCACGTCGGGCGAGTCCTCCAGCTCGGCGCGGTACACCACGAGGCGCGCCATCACCACCGCGCCCGCCTCCTGGTCGAACCCGGCCGAGATGTGGTGCAGGTGCGCCGACGCGTCGCCCCAGCTGCAACCAAGTGTTACCAGAGTCAGTCACGAGAAGGTCCGGTATACAACTACCTTCCGACTGATATCACTAATTCCTTAAGTGATAACATGTTTATAACTAAACTGAACAAGTAGCTCGTTCAACAAACTTTCTGAGTTTTTTTCTACCTACAAGAAGTCGTGAAATAATTGTTTTTGTAACATTTACATGAATTGCAAAACATTACCAATAATTGTTTTATCTGTAGTCTGCAGCAAATTAAGGTTAGACATGATTAGAGTCTTCCTCCATAATCAGATTAATCCAACTAGAGTGAATATTGGATTAATGCTTTCTTTTGGAATTGGATTAATCTTTACTTTTCCATCTGAGGAAAATTCTTTTCCAGTTATTCTACAGCCACTCAGTAACGTCCTACTCCTTTCTTCCTTCCTCTCTTTTGAGTCATATTCTTCTGCAATAAGGGTCGTGACTTCACACGGAAACGATTAATTGAGTGATTAGATATACCTACACATTGTGTGGGCGCCGAGGTTTATCCAGGACCCCTCATATAAATGTCCTCATATTTTGTGGTGTTACCATTTAAATGTCAATGCTAGTGTACTCACTTGCGTGCTATAGTAGTGACGCGCACGCGGCGCTGCCCGCTGGAGTGCTGGTACTGCGTGATGAGCTGCACGCAGCCGCGCCCGCCCTGCGGCACCGTCGCGTGCTGGTTCACCACCTGCAGGGGATATTACAATGTATTGTAAGGGCATAGGGTTGATAATAGGTTTGATAAATGTGATCCTTTGAAAATACATCCATAGAATCCACGCTGCGCTTGAAGATGGAGATAAAACACTTGTTTCTTGTACTAACAGTACTAAAAAGGAAACTATAATACATACCTAGTATACCTCCCCTATGCTTAAATTGGACATAAGGGCTAGAGTTATGTAGTTTGATAATAATATTTTAATTGTCATAATTGACTAGCTGTGTGCGCGACTTCGTCCGCGTGGAATAGTTATTTTGGGCATTATATTGATTTTTGCAAACAACCGCTTCAGCTTTATAAATTATAGCTGTTACCCACGACTTGAACCGTTTTCGCAGCACAATGATGAATATTTTTCCCCGTTTTTTCCACATGTTCCATTGTTTGTTTGCTCCTATTAGTTGCAGCGTGATGTTATATAGCCTAAAGCCTTCCTCGATAAATGGTCTATTCAACACAAAAAGAATTTTTCAATTCGGACCAGTAGTTCCAGAGATTAGCGAGTTCAAACAAACTCTTTGGCTTTATAATATTAGTATAGATGAGACACATTAGCTTCTGATTTCGTATAAATTTGTTAGTAATAATATAATATAATAATTACCCGAAGCTGGAATAAACAACAAATACATTCAATATTTGGTAATGTACTTTGTACTGCCAGAGCTATGAAAATCGGTGATACGTTAAGAATCTTAGAAGTATGTTTTTTTACAACAAAATCAAGTTGTCTCAGTTTGTCAGATTGAATACATAATGATTACTCACCTCAAAGAATATAGCCATGGTAGTGCTGGGGTAGAAGGTGCACATCTTCCACTGGCTCGTGTTACCCATGCCCACTTCTTGGTCTGACACACACGGACCCTTCGTGTTTAGTGACACACAAGAACCTATAGCTCCCGATACTGGAAAATTAAAAAGATTTGCTGTGATTAATAAGGATTGAGTATAATTTTAAATAGATTTGAGTTTTTCAGTTAAGTTTTTAAGCTATAATATTACTTATAGTAGTTCCAAACATTTATTTTCTTTTTGACAGATCTAATTTGTCAGTAATAGTGTTGTGACCAAGTGATTATAGTGGACACGATATCGATTCATTTTGATATGTGATCAACGAAATAGCTGCAGAACATGGTCATGGGGTTCTTAGACTTCCACCCTATTATTGTCAATACAATGCCATTGAATTAATATAGGCTCAAGTAAAAGCTGCTCGAAATAACACAAAACCCCCATTCGTGGCATACAAAATGCTTGATTTATTAAAAAATGCATGTGTGGAAGTAACTGCGGAAAACTGGCAAAATGTAATTAAAAAAACACAAGAAACTACAATGGCAGAGTGGGATAAACACGTGCGATAGATAATACGAATCAACAATTAATTATAAATGTCGGCGATAGCTCGAGTGACAGCGACGATGAATCCGATTTTGATTAATAAATAAATAAAAATAAAAGTCACAATAATTGTTCCATATCATTTCATACCAATCTATATTTATACTACATTAGAATGCTACATTATACCCGTGTAAAAATGGTTACTAAACAATACATTGATATCTCAATCGTAACATCACTATGTTGATAGCCATAGAACGTAAATTTTTAAAAACGTTTGTTATTTCATGTAATTTATAAAAAAAAACTACTACTCTTATGGACTCAATTTGTTAAAGATGATTATTATACGGGATCAAGGAGCAAACTTAGGCAGTTGCCATATTTTTAAAACCTCGCATTTAAAAGTGAACTTTTGCGTAACATGATACAGTTACTTTCTATTGCTGCTGTCAAATAGAAAATAAATGGTTGGATCTACTATAATAAATAAAATAAAAGACATTAACTCAGGCTTAACCATAGTTACTAAAACTAATATGGACACTGTAAAGGCCAAGTTAAAGTTAACTTAAGTATTCTTGCTTTAGTTTATAGAAATAATAACACCAAGATGATTATGTTCTAATAAATTAAATATTGTTGTATTTTGTTTTCTACAATAATACTTCAGAAATATTCAATATATCAAATAAAATTCAAAGACAGCAATAATTACATTTTCATTAATATATGCAAAAATTAATGGTGACTTATCCACAAAATCAATATTGAAACAAATTAAAATTGCTTACTTTTCAATTCTCTGCTGCATTTGACCTCAAGTGTGCCATTAAATGCCATCTTGTAGTCTCCTTTCTGATCTTTAGCAAAGACCCTTTGGAATGTCTGCTTAAAGAGTGAGGAGTTGAAGGAATCTCCCATCACCATGTGACCACTGGAATGAGATAAAGTTAGGGTTAGGTTTAAATTAAAATATTTAATGTATAATTAATAAATCAAGTCTTTTTTATTTCTCATTACATTTATCTGTGATGCATGCTTGTCTAGAAGAAACCCATTCACTCAGGACTATTACACCTCTAGAATGGAATTCTTAGGAAGTTTTGATAGATTGTTTTTAAGATTCTCTTTTGCACTACAAAAGTAAAACAAAATGTTTAGCAAAAGATCATGCTTGTTTTTAAATTCATGAACAGTTACTGAATTGAGCTGCACCTCTCTATTGCTAAAGATATTAAAATTTACTAATGAGTCCGAGCAGTCACATACCCCGTAGAGTTACAGCACTGCTTCATTTCCATCAAACCAGTCTGATCCAAGGCACATGAGTAAATGTCAATAGCATGTCCATTAGTGGCCGACCTCAGAGACAAAGCTTCATAATGTTTGATAGCCTTCTTCATGTACTTGGCGTTGTCCTTGTGAATGTCATGGTGGGAGCGGATGGGCTGCTTCAACTCATCATTGACCACCTGACCGGGGCCCTGGGAGCAGGGACCTCCGAGGAACATCATGATGCGAGCACCAGTGTTGGGGTAGGTCACTTCCAGCAAACCTACAGCTAATGATAGAGCTACTCCACTGCTCCGTAGAGGCCTCTTGCCTACTCCTAGAGGCCATGGGTCTCGGCCTAGCTCTCCCAGCAAATCAGTCAATGCCATGTCACATTGTTTGACTGGTTGCAGGAACCTGTGAGCAGGAGGCAGTGGGGCTGGCTGACCTGGCCGACCCTGAGGGTTGGGAGCATTCACTCGACCAATAGCAAGCTGCTCTTGAATCTGTTTAGCTGTCAAATCTTTGGTGCCTTTAAATACATAGCACTTTGAAATTCCCTCTGTGCCTGGAATAGAAATTATGCTAGTTAGAGCTAATATACAAACTACAAACTTACATTAGTTATATCAAGAGTCATAATTAAATACTATTACTAATTGGAGAAGGCAATAGGCAAAATAGTAATAAAATATATTTTAAATTTAATAGTAACATACCAAGTTCATGAATCTGAACCATTCTTCCGAAAGTGATGAGTCCAACGAGGGCATTTTGTGGCATCAAGCTGAGGGAGGTCTGCAGGGAGTCCTTTAAAGCCCCCAACTCTTCCTCATCCATACAAGTGTCCACCACCAGGAGGAAGATGGGTGGCATGGCCTGAGCACGAGTGATTGTGTACTCTATTGTGGAGAAGTTAGGGATTAACTCAGCCGGTTGGTGCTGTTCTGATATAGCAGCATATTGAGGCGGGAACTGAAATTGTTCAGAGAGACAAATATTATACATGTATATTGTAATTATACTGATAAGTCTGTAATACAAAGTTTTACTGGATATTACTTATATATTTTTTATGGTTTGTAGTCCTTTCAAAACATGATAAATTATGTAATAAAACTATTGTTTATTTTATTGAATTAATGAAGAGAAAGTAAATATATAGGTAGTATTTCTAATAAGAATTATACTCATTTGAAAAGCAGGCCTGCTATATAACAATTGCATATGCCACTGATTCATTAGCAGCATACTTACAGGATTTCTCTGGAAGCAGAAGTTGCAGACCCATAGCTTGGCTCTGTAGTCGACCTGGCACATAGGGTTCAATATCGCCCGGCACGTATTGCGCGTACATAGCACAGGTTCGTACTGGATCGGCGGCAAGTCGGGGCGCTCTTTCAGCGGCTGGTACAAGCAGGCCAGCGGCACCACCAGCCTGGTGGTCTCGATCCTGCTCGATGGCCACACATTCCAAGTGAAGCGGATACCGTCCCGATCTTCATTCTGCTGAATAAACTCCTCATACGTGGCCATTTCGCCGATCTAAACACGAAACAACGTTCAATACCACTCAAGAAAACACTTCAATATTGCAGCACATAAAGTTTTTCTCACTATATTATACATACCAGGGATACATTCAGTCACTGTTAATCAGCGACGTATGTTGTTTAACTGTGTTTTACTAGGAATTCATTCAGAACTTCTACTTTCTTGGTAGGTATTTTGTAATTTTTACAAAACGGGAGAGGCTGATTTGGCAAATGTCAAAAAACATAGACAAATCAGCTGTCAGCATAGCCACGTCATTTTAAACAAAACAGACAAAAAATTTGGTGCCTGATAATTTATTATACCTGTGAAACCGTCAAATAATTATAAACATGATTTGGAGAAAACTTAACAAAATTTAAATTATGTACTATACTTATATAAATTAATAGTTAGTATTTTTCGTTCTTCTTATTTTCTATTCTCTATGGTTTGATAAAAAAAGACAAACAGCGTCTTTGTTTATGGTGCTACGTTCCGCCCCACGCATGAGTTTCATAGAAATAAGTTGTAATCACAAAATTATGTATCATATCTGTTTACAACACTCTCAAGTAAATTAAATATGCAAAATTTACAGTTCAATTTAAAAAACAAAAACAAAATTTACGAATCTTGTAAATAAATTTTTGCTCTAAATAAAACAATAAGTAAAAAAGAAGATATAAAGTAATGCGACTAATGAAACGTTAATTGAATGAATTTATTTTTTTTATTTTTACTTTTAGGACATTTGTAAATTACTTCAAATGGACTCTATTTGTAAAATATTTCGTGTTTTATGATAAAACAAGGGACTTTTCGTTATTTATTAGTGAACATAAAAATAAAGTCATGTCATTGCTTTGTTTCAAGAGCAGGAAGTTTACGCCAAAAAGTGCGACTGCGCACTGGCCAAATTAGTAGTGTGAAAGAAAATGGCGATCAGCGAAAGGCGTCCGGAGTTAACGTGATGAAAAACATTGTTAAAAGCTCAATTACATAGTGTTATAGTTATTAAATGTGTCAGATGTAGATTAATTAAGTGTTAATGAATAGTGATTGTGTATAAAAATGGCTGCGAACATGTACAGAGTCGGCGGTAAGTAGCAATAATTGGTTATTTTTGTTGTAGCTTCGCCGGTTCACCGCCAGCCGACTAGCGGTGCTTTGCTTTGATTGTCGTACCTTCATTAATTGCTCACATTAATTAGTCCTTCTGTTAAATGTATCCTATTATTTACATTTTGGAGGGAAACTAGGGAATATAATATTGTGTCTGGTAGATTAGTGCGAAAAATTTAGTGTATCTCACCAAATTTTGTCAAATAGGACATTAGCATTTGCATCTAGGTATCATTGTATCGGCTTGTGTATCTGCGAACGGTAGCTTCACGTGAAGCGCTCTCGTGTGATAGAGTTTAGGACCATTGAGAGTTGTTTGGTACAAATATGATGGTTTGACGTGAGATTTTAGGTTATAAACCAATGTTGTCAAAATGTTTTGATGCAAGTTTGTGGTAGTTGGTGGAGGTCAGGCGATGCTTTTGGGATTTTGAGGTCGACGGAGGCCAAGGGCAAAGGGAATAATTTTAATTGTTATGATTTTATTATTTATCTAATATTTTGAGGATTTCTCCACCCACTCTCGAATATTAGGGCACCTCGTGCGGCGCCTTCGCTAGGCCTCGCGTCGAATGCTAATTAGCTCTTCCCTAAACACTACTTCCTATTTATGCTCTATTCAATACATGTCTATAAACACCATGGCTCACTTACAGTAGTATGTAGTGTCTTTGTTGTACTTGTGAGGGGTGTTTCAATTCATGAAAAGGATTTTCATAGGAATTCATCATAGATTTTTATTATTATGTATAAGTTTCTGAAGGAATATTACTTAATGTTTATCTAAGACAAGTTGAAATAACTATAAATCTCAGTTTGAATGAATATTATATAGTTTATTAATATTTAGTCAAATAAGTAATATTATTAAAAAAAAGGAAGCTATCAATATATTATGCCAATGAACTATTATCTTATGATTATAAGTACTATTTATTTACTAGGCACACACTTACACCTTATGACAAGGGCTAATTTGAATGATAAAAAGAAACTAGGTATTTAATACAATGACAGTATACCTAATAATAAAGAAGTGTAGTTTGAATGCTCTAACTCGGCAGTATATTGTAATAGTTGTGTACTTATAACAATGTACCTATAACAGCAATTTACAGAGGCTATCTGTGGTTAGTGATTCCAGTTAACTACTCTTATCTGTGCAGATAACATTTCTCATTTTATTTTAATGATTTTTATAACAGGTAGGTAATAATAATGACAGTCAAGGTTATTGATTAACTAATGTAGACATTATTATATAGATTTACACATGCATAGTTTCTATATACCTTGCGTGTGAGTATATAAGGAATGTGTTATAGTAAACTAAATAAAATAGATTGTTAACACTGAGGCCCGTTGCACATTAATCCTAATCACATTTAGCGATTTTATTGTAAGGTAGATAGATAGATAGATTAATGCTTTATTGAACACTCACATAAAAGTAAATCATAATACAAAAAGAGAAAATATTAAGTCTAATGCCACAAATGGTGGCCTTATCGCTGAAAGCTGTAAGGTAGTTTTGTTTATAAATACAGTGTTGCTAGTAAGCCTTCTAGTTTTACAGACTTAGATTAATTAGAGTGACTTAGATATTTTAGACATTTTACATTAGACTTATTAATAAATAAAGAAAGTTTCTGAGTTTGGGAGTTTGTGAGTTTTCTATTACATTTTTGACATGATTTGAGTTCTAAGCAGTATTGGTTTATATTGATATAAACCATATTGATTTAATTCTAGGCCAATAATGATTACACCATTGTATAAAATGTTTGTTTTTTTTCAGATTTTTGTGATCATGGAACTGATGTATAGGCTAATTGTTAGCTCAATAATATCCAACTGTTTTATGTGGTTTTTTAGTATTTGAAAATTGTATTCTTGATTGTTACTATTATTCTTACTAAAATGGATTTGTAGCTGATCACTATTATTTGCTTGAGGGTGTGATAGTAAGCAAAAAATAAGGTTTAAGATATTGTTACTAAGACTACAGTTCTCAGGCAAAATGATTCCTTATGAGTATTTGAATCACCATTATGGTGCAGTAGCCAAAGCCAGACTCAAAAACTGAAAAAGTAAAATACTTAAAAAATAACTTCTTACCTATTTATTATTGAACTTGAACTGTATGTATGTAGTTGTATGTTTTCTAGTTTTAGGGTAAATAAGGCTAAAAGCATTTTGTATGGCTCATGGCTGGACGGATTTGGCTAACTGTGTTTTTGAATAGCTTTTAATACCCATGATATAATAACTAAGTATGACCTTTGTGTAGTTAGGTGTTGCTACAAGAAATGAGAACTTTGATTATTTAATTAAAAATCATTTATTTCCTCATGATACATACTATTATGTCTAGCCTCATACAAGTCCAAGCATTGTGTTTTTACATAAGTACCTAGGTAAACAGAAATAAGTAATAATTAAGTAAATATTTGATTTTTTTATACATAGGTATATAATACAAAAAAAATAAAAATAGTTGTAAATAAATGAATACCAATAAAGTAAATATTATATGTAATGTTAATACATGTACCTATGTTTTGTAGTAATTACAATTTATTCCTGTACATACAATGAAAGTAGACTTGCACAGTGGATTTTGCATTAAAATCTGATGTGAGTATTGTGAGTAAAGACAGACTTCGTCAATTATTAACAATAAAGGATCAATTTATTGTAATAAAGAAAAAATATTCTGCTTGTGAAATTTTGTTCTTACATTACCTAATGTAGTTGTATTAAACTAGACAGAAATACTAAAATTGTCCAACACCTTGATATGCCAACTCATTTACAATTTAGATTTTATGGCATTCATTAAACACAGACCTTAGCTAACTATTATGCACACAGATACATAGTTTAAATTACTAATGATCAGACTTGTTAAAATAAAATTCTAAATTCTTATCACATACATACAAATAAACTTGAATAATATAAGACATGCATACAAGTAACTACATAAGTATATATATCTTGGTAACCTTCTTTGATGTGAAAGTGTAAGTTCAATGACCTGCTGGTAAGCCTAGTAGTAACATACCTTATATCTAGTTCTTGTATAATACATAGTACCAACTACATATTGTGAGAATTAAATATTTTATTGCTATGAACATTTTGGCAGGATCATTATAACAACTTTGTATGAACTATTCTGGAACCTTTATTTTTTTTTAAATATGTACTTACTTACATATTTGCCTGTTGCAAAAAAATATCAAATAAACAAAGGGGGTTTTAGACAATTAATAATTAATTAAATTAAAAATTAATTTACTTAATCTATTACACTAGTACTTAGTAGTCTAAGATTAATAACCTTATTGATTAGGCATTCACTTTAGGTCATTGAGTAAATCTTATGGTCTTATAATAACCACGAGAACAAAAACATTTTTACATGAAAATAAAATAATAGCACCATGGATCATTTTAATAGTGTCACAAAATAAAATACCTACTTAGTTAAGTAAGTACCTACATACATACTTATGCGTTATGTACAGTGAATGTTTAATTACTCAAGGAACTTGTTTGGGTATCTAAAGAAATAATAACAAAAAAATAGAGCTGATAATTATTTTAAGTAATGTTATATTTTTACATATTTTATATTAAGTTAGGTTAGTACTTACCTAGTCTAGTGACTAGTGGATGCCAGTTTTGCTAGCTTAACCTTTGACTAAGACTCCCCAGTAAATAAGACTTCCCAGTAAAATCGAACTCTGTGTTAGTTGCGCCCTGTGTGGGTTAAATAGATAGGTAAATAAATTAATATTTGACCAACTCTAACCATGATAGGTCCATTTATAGTATTTTCTTCTATCTGACCTCATTCTTGATCCAACCATCCGAGGGAACCTAACAAAGGTCCCCTTACTTAACGAAAGTAAAAAGCGAATGTTACGATTCACACACGTTTGTGAGGGAATTTTACAACGCGTGCCGTCATAAACGGCAAATAATTTGGCGGTTCACCTGTGGACTGAATGATACAAAATTCAGCGGTTTGCTTCGACTTTCATCGTGCGAACAGCCAAACTGTGGAACTCCTTGCCCGAATCTCTATTCCCCTTGAACTATAATTTGTCGGTCTTCAAGTCGAGAGTAAACCGGTTTCTTCTAGGCAAGCGCGCTAGATCGTAGATTACAACGTTGCTTAACATCAGGCAAGTTGTAGTCAAGCGTGAGTCTATCTAATGTAAAAAAAAAAAAAAAGATCCATTGAATGCCGTGGGCAATTCCAGCTCTGCCGAGGTGAAAGCGACCGGTACTTAAGTACCTTCGAACAATACGCAGTCTGATCCTCTTGCCTCTACCCTACTATTGGACGAGAATTATTTATCACGTTGTTCTCTTGTAGGGAAACACTTTTCAACATACCTAAGGGATATCTAGCCTATATAGAAAATTGTGTGCATTTGATTGACCTATTCGAGTAGCGTATAACAACAAAACAATAACCGACGTCTTGATAGCGATTTTAGTTTCTTTGCCAAGAAATATACTTTCGATTTCAACTCACAAGCGAGGAAGAAACGTATGACGCAGGGCCAACTGGGCAAACCCCTTCTGACCCTTTTTCACTTTCAAACCAGGCCAAAGGTTGGAGTTCGGTTTCGGAGTTCAGTCTACGTACATAGGTACTGCGGAGTTTGACTGTAGAGCTTAGCAGGTTCATAAAACTGCAAACTAACTCCTCGAGTACTACAAACCGCAAAGTTTGTTTACGGGCCGAATTACAATCAACATTGAACTGGTTCGAATCAAAGTGCCATTCGCGTAGTGACATCACTTATGGCGCTCGGACTCTGCCGGTCGACGCTCCGACTCTTTTCGCGATGGCTTTTTGTCCTATTATTTATTTACACACTAAAAATTGTGAGTTTGAACTTGTCACTTTATGCATTAATGGAAGTTCCGTAAAAGTCAAATAATAGTAAAATAACTTATGGTCACGGCTGCGCAGCCAGTCATCAAAACCAGTTTTTAATGTATACTTAGCTTATTTGGGAACACTTTCTGTTTTGTGTACCATCATAAATAAATAAATAAAGTTATTGCGATGTCGTAAAACTCCACACATCTATCTATACACATCACATACATAAGTGTCTAATACTATACCTTAGCAAGGTAGAAGCTTGGTTTGTAAAAAAAATCTTCTAAAGAATAATCCGTAAACTTTGATAGGCACTAAGATAGATGCTTTTATTGTAAATGATTTGCATCATCAGCAAGCTATATTTACTGCCCATTGCGGCAACAAATTAACTAAGTAAACATTCAGCAGTTACTATAGAAAAACCATGACATTCCTACTTATCAATCAATTAAAAAGTCCGTTCCAACCAGGAACTTGAATACACATACGATCAATTTTAATTACCCATAATGTCTGACCAGTTTGATCAACCTGTCCATTGTTTTAACCAGTGGCTATCTTCTACTTGCTAAGACTTATCAGTAAATTATGCGCATATTCAAGTACGTCCGCGTGAAATCTGGCCAAAGATCGAATTCAATCATTGTTCGCCCTCCCGTGATGACGTGTCCAGGCTAAATTTACTATACACTTACTTATTGACACGTTCCAAAAATACACTTCTTGGCAAAACTGAACGGGCGTTAACATCGCTATCAGCCGCATAATGCCCAACTTACACACATTCATAATTGTGCTCGCTAGGTAGCGTACGTATCCGCACTCACACATGCACAGGGGCAGTACACGTAGAGACTACGTAACAATCTGCGCCGTCGTCTGGTACATAGCACGTAGGTAGGTAGAGACATGGCGGCCGGTGCGGCGGCGGCGGCGGAGGGCCCACTGGTGGTGCTCTCGTAAATGCCAGGTAGCGTCACTCGCATGTCGCCAGGCGTCCGCCGACCTACCGAACGACGCTAAAACGAACGAGATACACGAAATTACCGTGACTGATCTTATCGAAATGAAACAGATCATGATTGCCGTACCGCGCTTTTTGTTCCATGATATTCTGACGAGTCGTATCGTACAGCTAAATACAAACATGGCGGAGACTCGCCTATGTTATATGTGTGTACGTTTTGACCCGAAGCTTTCACCTTATTAAACGAATCAATCAATAAAACCGACGTTATCAAGGTTGTTTTCTTGTCTCCTAAAAAGTCTTATGTATTTGATACCATTAACTGATAAATCGTACGAAGTTTATTGATGATTCGACTGTTTATTAGGTACACTAAGTAATTAATTTTATTGGTTCCATTATGTCCAAGATATTTATTGATTCGGTACGTCGCATTATTTGAATCGACATGATTTGATTAGATATTTATATAATACCTAATTTGTTACCACCCGCAATAAGTTTACACTTCCTTAACTTAAAATACCTAAGAAAATAGGTTGTCACTAATTAGTACAAGCATTATTTTATGAAATATTATTATTAAGCTTATCAAATAAGTAAAACATGGTGATACGAGAAACGAAATTAATACTCCATAGTTTGTATAGTAAGTACTTAGACCCAAAACAGATAGACAATAGGTGAAAATCTATCATGTTCACAATAAAGAAATGAAAAGGGAAAATAAACGCTCCATTACACGTGCAAATGGTGGAATCGCGTCTCCTTGTGAGCTAATTTTAGCTCACCTTGAGATCGTACCAGGAATGGAAAGTTTCATTAGAAATATGAGATCGAACAGTGCTACTTTGTATTGAAATCATGTGTAACAACTAAATAAATGGAAAAGGGTACCTATGACCAAATAAGGCATGAACCTTATCACGTTAACATTGAACGTAAAATAACTCTATTTACTCAACAATCCCACAGTTATGCCTGTGCAAAAAAATGATAACTTACATAGGTACGCCTACCACCGTAAACGGCTTAAAAAACTAGCGATAAATTAATGCAAAAAATAAATCCATGTGACGTTAAGTTTGTCATTTTTTTACTAATAATTTCAACTCTATGATCGCAATCACTGGTCAGCGTTGTAACAAAAAGTCGAGCATTGTCAAAGAGATTAATCGTCCAAAACTAACTCGTTGGCGTTTCAAAACGAAAGGTTCGAAGCGTGTCATTATGCGCGAGTTATTTAGTTGCTGTGTGCTGTAACGGTAAATAGCGGCATTTACATCACCTTGTCCGACTCCATGTGGTACTGTTTTAACACCATTTGAGCAACGAGGATTGCCATAGTCTTGTATTTCAAGTAACTTTGAATTCGGGCCTCTGACACTTGTGCTATATGCGTTGATTAGAATTTCCTTTGTCTAGATAGTAATTAACTACAAAGTTGATGATAGCTAACAGCTAGTGGTCGTTAATATCTCAATAATCAAAATACTAGAAATATTTGGTAAGAGAATAAGGGTCTGTAAAGTTGTGCGACACAAACTAGTAAACGTAATAGTAAACCACCTTATAATGGTAATATACTACGTATGTTTTGAAACTACGAATGCCAGAGCAAAAACAGTCCAGAAGAAAATAGTTAATAGAAGAATTAAAAATGAGAATTTTAAAAGTGGGAATTGTGTACAATTTCGAGTTTACCCTATTCGCATCCTATTAACGCTGGTATCGGAGACGCCAACATGTTCCGCTCCGTCAGCCACCGTCCACACCTGTGAATACTGCCGAGGTATACACCAAAACGAAGAATGAACACTCTTTTGTATTATATGTATCTGTATATTTATCACGATTACGTATTTTGCCAAATTTCATGCTTCGCTCGTCATGTTTGCATTTTATGCATTCTAATGTGGTCTTTAGCGTTACCTAAAATACTGAAATGCGTCAATTAGAATAGTTATTGTAAAATGTAAGTAGTGATCAAGTACAATATTATGTTGAAGGGTACCTACAGAAAAAAAATTGGCCATATTTTATGATACATGTATTTCGATTAATAAAGTATAAGTTACTTAGTTCTCTTTGTTCTCAACATCACGCTATGCAATTACACTTGCTTTGCCCACACTCCTTTGCGACGTCCGTTAGAGTTATGTGGGTACCATACATCATCCCTATATTTTAGACTTAGCAGACAACAATCATGGCATCCTATAGCATCTTACTGAGGTTTACTACGTATTGTCACAGAATAAAGAAGTAGGTATTATAATACTCGTACAATGGATTTATTACATCCCTGCGCTATATGTACGACGTCAAAATAACCATCGAACGTGACCCTTTGCACCCTTTACGTACTATTATTAAATTTCTTTGCTTTGTAGTTGATAAACAAGTCTTTGTATATTGCATAACAGTATGCGCATGTAGAACCCGGTTCATTACACTTGACTTTTAAAACAGCGGTGAAAATCATCTAATCCTTTTCAATGATTTTAACCGCTCCTTATAAAAGTCGTGTTTATTGAAAGTATTGAAACAGGTTGTTTATATACATTAGGTATCTAATGAGATTTTTTTTTAACTTGAACGGGTTTGCACTTGGCCATAGTTTACCTGATAGCAAGCAAAGGCTATAGCCTAAGATGGAGCGTGCTTACCCGATAAGAACCGATTCACTCTCGCTTTGAAGATCGCTGGATTATGGTGCGTGCTATGCCCAAGGAGTTCCACAACCTTGCGGTACGAACAATAAAGGTAGAAGCGTACCGTTTCTTGGATTATAACATATCTGACCAATACTTTTGTGTTTGTCCACAGACTGCGTCTATTTCGAGACGTCGTCGACGTCTCCGTACCAGATCCGGCGGATAGAAGAGCTGAACAAAACGCCTTCGGGCAATGTGGAGGCAAAAGTCATGTGCTTCTACAGGCGGCGGGACCTGCCCAACCCTCTTATACAGTTAGCAGATAAGCATCAAAGTGAGTCAAATACATATACCGTGACAATAGATGTGACCATAGCAAGCTAGCATGGACAATAATATGGACATGGGCCGCGGTACTGCGTTAAACAATCTATCAAAATCAATTCCCAACGATGAAATCAAATTTGCCTTAGCATATTTCTATTGGCTGTTTCAACATTTAGAAAGTAACTCCTTCTCAAGCTCCGAGGTTTATAATGTCCACAAATATCCTTGCCAGTTTAATAATAGGACATTGTTTTACTATTGATTTTCGTAACACACCAGTCAGTCACGCACATCTAGCGTCGAAGACATCGGCCGAGTACGTCGGTCGCTACTCGTGTGTTAGTTTAGCTGCTTTGTTGTATTAATAATTCTGCAATACAAGTAGCGTCACGTGGTCGCATGCGAATAGGCGCGTGTTTGATATTGGGCTATAAATAGGCCATTATCCTCCGTCTGTAAGGATTGCTCGGCGGGTGTCTAGGACGAAACCTCCCAATTTGCGCAGACTTATTCGCGTATTCAACGTCTGCGGTTGCGAAGAAAGAGAACATTCTATGTACCTCAGTACTTTGAATGGGAATATTAAATAGTCTGTAGCTAATAATAAGCTTATTTGACTTTGATATCATAACTATTATATCTGTTTTAGTCTAGCTCGGTTTTATGAAATACCTAACAAATTATGTTGTTGTGTCATTCAGATCTCGCTGCTATGGAGCCATTAAATAATGTTGTCTAGTCCTTGTTAACTGACCTATCTCTAGCAGAGCTCCCAACAACAGTGATTGTTTATGAGACTCCACTTGTCCCCCGCCACGATGCAAACGCGAGCCATAAAACTGTGAAGCTATTACCGTAGATTTGAATAGCATCGACACTGCTCGAGGAATGTTTACGAGGACAATGATCGTGCTCGTAAACTGCTTGAAATTCTTGAAAATCGATCCCTTGCCTTTGAAGGTGAGCTGCAAAAAGCCATCACGCTACTGTATGCGGCTGCATAATATGCATTTAATTACCTAATTATACCTGTTTACCATAATTTCGATTGGCTATCGAATCTCAGTGTTAGTATCCAAGATTTTAAAGATTTGAGATTTTCTTCAGTAAATTTTTGCAATATTCTGGTTGTTTGTTGCTAACATCATAGTGTATGTACTTCTGATAATGGGAAGATATAAAAGTACGTATGACACTTACTTAAGTACCTGTCCTATAAAGATATAATTCTCAAATGCCGCCAATAAATATGTAAATGAAAAATAAAAATAGCCTTTACTTCCCTTTGAGGTTATACTCGTACATGCACAATTTTTAAAGCTACAAGTTTCAATTTAAATTTTTCAATTTTCGCCTATAGAGTGATATTAATAAGTGCATAAATTACGATACATTTAGCCAATCTACAAACGAAACCGAACTAGTTATATTATATTGTTATTGAACGAGTCGGTCTGAGCCCCGACGCAACATAAACATCAAATTCGGATATTGAAAGAACTGCATCCCCCTCGCAACCAACCCACGACTGGAGTCAACTAATATAAAGCTGTGCGATACGACTGGTGCGCAACTCGCTGGCGACTTTAATCAATTCTAATTACACCCGAAACATTCATCTCATCGACTTTCATTAGGCGACCCTCCAGCTACCTGGATATATAGATGTGTTGTGTTGTGTGCGCGCTAGCTAACTCCACCAACTTCCTACTCTATATGATTAAACCATTGTATGTGTGCAGTGTTTTGTATTCATGCGGTCCCGTGAAGTCACCACCGCTATCCTATACATTCATATTTCATACGTTTCCATGTATTCACAATTTTATTTTACATCGATGCTTTGACGTCTGGTGTTGTTTGTCTGGTTTAACTGACGGTCACTGATTTCGTAATCGTGATTTTAAAATCACAGCCGCATTGTAATTCAAAAGTGATAACGTATCGAAATGTCCTGCTTCTCATTTTGATATTTGTTTTCGTTGCTTGGTTGTTCTGGAAAAAGACTTGATAGGAAAAGTTGATGTTGTTTTTCATGGCTCTTCTTTATCGTTATGTTTTTTAGAATATTCCCAAATATGCTAGTGAAACGAGGGGTCCGGGCATAGTAAGGTATAAATTAGTGTATCTCAATCATACCCTGCCATCAAATCAATCCATATCGGCGTTATCCTGGTGATTGCTTCCAGAGGTTCCCTCTTCGTTTTCATTATTACAATCTGAAATTGTGCGCCATTCCCCCATCTCTATTTTTTCGGTAGTGTTTGTAATTTACTTTTATTGTCTTGACCCCGACAGATGCGCAGTAGAATCTCAACAACGGAAAAGAGTACGTCGTCGCGCCAGAAGAAACCAAACGCTCTCATTATAGAGCTTCGCGCTTTGTGTGACCGAGCTTTTCCCTTCTAATGAACGAATATTATGTATTTTTCGTTGCACAAAAAACATTTAACCACTTCATAATCATTTATATGACATATATTGGCCTCTGTATGTAACTATTTGATATGGGAATCGAAAACTTGAAGATAACCAAAGGAAAATAGTACTTACTCCGGTGTCTGTACATCATAACTTGTTTCGAAATGTATTTCGATTTTCTGCTGCTCGAGAACAGTGGAGTAGTACCAAGGACAGGTCAAGAAATTAAATCAGAGGTGTCATAAAATGTTACGTAAACGCAGTCGGGAGGGCGCCACTAGCGCGCGCCCCCGCCGCGAGGTAATGACCCTCGCGCGCGGAGGTATGTAGCTGGGAGGGATGGACGGACAATGGACATGCGTTTTAAACTGTAAATATTCACGGGTTTGTCAATGAATTAACGTGTGTAGGTAAATATTTGTGTGTGGTTAATTTATAATTAAAATGTTCTTAAAATCAAGCGGACTGTAGTCAAACGTAAGCCCATGTCGTTAAAAGCCGTGTTTGGTATTAAAACTATTATTGTTGTCCTTTAGACATGTAAACTAAGACAAATATTTTGTAATTTCAGCAATCGATTTATTAATGATGTCTTTTTGTCAAAATCACATAAGTGAGGCAAAAGATATGAGCTGAATGTCATATCTTGGTAGAATTGTGTCAACGGAATAAGTGCCAGTTACTTACCGTGACGCGTCCAGTGGTCAGGGACTGACACGACGCAGGGCGAGTTTTTAGCCGATTACCGACGCCCGCGGTGACGCCGCCCGGGAGCACTGGGTCAGGCGCGGGCTTACTCAATACTTGCACTCTATAGTGAACTTGAATTATATGTACTGTTTACTAATATATTTGCCAGAAAAAGACCTTTGATCTCGTTTCCTATTTCACTATAGTGAACTTGAATTATAGGTACCGTTTACTAGAATATCGGCCAGAAAATATAGACCTCTTCTTATCTTGTTTTAGGTCGATTTGGTCCCTAAATTATCATAAATATAACATAGATTGGACTAACAACAGAACGCATGCTGTCGGCAAAGTAAAAGGTATAATACTAACACCTAATGTTGCTGTTACATTACGTGTAGATAATTCTCGCTTTTTTATGTGATCAGTGTTTGTAGGACAAAATATTCAACTTCTACATACTATTGGTAGATTAATCGACGTACATACCTTCAAAAAAATCACCTAAGACTACATGTATACACACTTACAAAAGTTAATATCCGTATAATGTAATTAATGTAATTGGTTACGACCGTATTAATTATTATTAAATAAATAAATTAAACTCGAGTCCTCAAAATACGGGAACAGTAAGTAATTTATATATAATGTTTTATGAAGCCTACATTATAAGTGAAATATGTAGATACATTATAATTGTGCTCGTTACATACCGTGACGCGGTCGGCGGTCACTGGTCAGGGGCTGACGCCGAGCGGGGCGAGTTTTCAGCCGATTACCGATGCCTGCGGTGACACCGGCCGGGAGCACTGGGTCAGGGCGGACTTAACTGGGTGCTGGCACTGCATAATGAACTTGAAACTACATATTACCAAAACATTGTAAAATTAGTACGTGCATTGTCTACTCTTACAATCTGATGCCGAACTAACAAGCATCTATAAATGACATAAATGAATTTTCTTCTCTACTTGACTGTAATGGTCTGCTACTGCAACACTACCATTGCACAAATGAGGGCAAGTTCCGTTTCATATCAGAATTCTGAACGTTTCACTTAACCAGCATGTTCCAGCGGTGTGGCACGTACTCGTAGGTAGAATAGAATTTAGATCGCAACGCGTCGGTCCGTTTCCTGCAGTCAATATAAACAAATTCACGAGTTGATACCGTACCTGCATAGTGAAATCTAAATAGAAGCTCGCATGGCAACATCGGCGCCAGTGAAGTGGGGTGGCTGCGGTGTAAAGAGCCGGCTTCGGGACAAAGATCGTGTGTTAATTCGGACCGTGTAGTCCGGAGCGGGGCGCGGGCGGCCGGGGTTAGTAAACATAATCATGGCCTCCTCCCGCCGTACAATTCAGTAGCTAAATGGGAATGAAGAGTTGCTCGCCCCACCCGCTCACACTCCGCACGGTCTGCCGCCTCGCCGCGACGCGACGCCCACACGTCTTGCCGCGGCACCCTACAACACTGAAAACAAAAAGAAACAACACGCTCGCTCTAAACTAGGTCTACTTTTTGAAAAAATCTCTGCGCGCCTTCTAAGCACCTATTATTGTTACAGTCAGTTTCACATTGATATAGAAACGGTTCCGAAGTCGATCATTAATGTTTATGGGTAGTAATCACACATCCTCAATTAGACGGGGAGCGTCATAGAGCGCGGTGCCGGTGCCTAGGCCGGGCTCGTGCACTTTTTGCGCAATAAAAACGGAGAGACATCAATACTCCGTGACTTGTATTCTAAACTCCTTAATTGGATGGCTGCCCCGCACCCCGGCTACCCCCTCCCCCCGTATCGACCGCGGCGCTCTCATCTCGCAGGTACACGCAACACTTATCCCGGTTTTAATTGTCGCCACGCGCCGATGACCCACCACTACGGATAAACATACTCTGCACATTACTTACTACATGCCTACAATATTTAATTAATTCCGTATCGATTACCAAAACATCGTTTAATTAGGAATGTATCCCTATACTCCTCGCTATTTATCTCCTATACCTAGACAGTCTAGAGCAGACGCTACGATTGCTCACCGCGCGTTACTATCGGTCGTCCAAAGTTATTTAAATTTCAGACATGTCTGTGTTAAGTACTAACTCATTTGCTTACACTATCTGAAACAAAACGAATAATATTGTTTGGTTATTTTGAAAAACATTAAAATCTATAATAATATAGTACACTGTATACATTATAATATTACAGAAGATTACAGCACTCAGCCCGGAGTATCCCCACAAAAACGAGTGAACTACTAAATAAGCTTCTTATAGCTTAATAAGTATCTACGAATGCTTACACACTCCAGATAAGTAGTAAATGGTCGGATGACGACCACAATCATAACACGATTCAAAACGCCAAGAACCTCGTGAGATCAGAACGGCCTTGAGTGAGGACCGTGACTCAACAAATAATTCACCTCGTAGATCTCAATGAGAGTACCTGAAAAAATATCTAAGCCTTGTACAAGACGACAATATTGCATGGAATGAGACATAAAAATTAAATCTGCTGAATATATGTGGTGCACACAGATTCGTCTGAGATGCCAATTTTCTTTTGTCTTCGCTCTGTTTAATTTTATACTGACGGGTGTTATTGGCCATCATCAACATACTATTTGGTGGGTGCCCATATCCATTGACAGAGGATAACATGTCCTTGGACTTTGTGGTAGGTACTCACAAATGCATGCTTAGTTTGCCTAAAAAGTGTAACTTAAACCTCATATAAATGGAAAAGCTATTGTAACCGTCATTAGTGTAGAACCTGCTGATATCTAAATAAAAATGAAGCCTAAGTTAGTTCATTTGCAACACCATGATTTCACAAAGTAGTATAAACAAAGTTTCATTGACTTTCTTATCTCACTGCGATAAGCAATAAATCTTGATAAGTCCTGATGAGATCTTGTAAAATCATACACACAAGATATGAGAAAATATTATGATTAATTTATTACACTGGTAATAAAGATGCCGAAATGTTATTAAAACGTTTGAGTATGTATTGTTAAAATGCCTGATAAATAGTAAAGTGTATGGAACAAGCTGACGTAAGCACTACGATGCGTTAACGGGTTCGTTTGCCTTATATTTTGCACCAATGCGCGATATTTCGCACTTTCTTCAACACATTAGGACGTCTAAGCTAGACGCTAGTTGACTATCACTATGCCATTATCAGTTGTGGCCATATTGGTTAACACAAGTACTGGCTATTACGGGGAAATATTATATTTATCCGTATGCTGCTGTATGGTGTGTTATAATAAGTTATATTTGTCATTAATCAATTTGGTGGTTCTAATGTCACAGTTTTCAAGGCAATACCGAATAATACCGATGGCCTTTGACATGGTTTTAGTTATTCAAACTCTTACATTATCAGAATTTACTTTTGACCTAACCACCATGTGGCAATCCATCTAAAAACTAAAAGGTCGTTCTTTGTCAAACTATGGTCACTATGGTGGTACAGCATGTAATAAGTAGGTTTATTAGCTCTTTGTTATGAATTTACTGTTAGTTGTATGGATATAAAGTCAGAGTCAGAGGGTGAGTAGAGTAAGTCAGTAGAGCAAAGGCGACGTATAAGGGCAAGGGTAAACGTGGTTCCCATGGACTTCCTAATGAAATACACAAACAAGTTGTCGCTCCAGCGCGCGGCACCGGCGCGGCGCGTGGTCCTGGAGGTAGTGACGTCACGACGCGGCGGTTGCGGCTGCGCACGGGCACGTGGACGCGGAGGCCTCGGCCGCAACGAAAGTGAGACCGCGGCGGCGCGGAGGGGGGAGCGGGTCAACGACCCCTGCTCATCCGACCGATCCGCACTTGTACAACACGCTCACATTGTTTCAACATCTCACGTCTTAAACGCGCTCCGAAACTCAACCGACATTAGAAGCAATAGGTCGCTTTCAAATTGCCCCATTGTCGATGATAACTCGCGGTTTCGGCGTACGAGCGCGACTCCCAGCGACACGATGACGTGGAATGTACACGTAACATGAGTAATATAAAGTATGGGGCGAGCTCGTGCCAAACCGACGCCATCCCAGACGGCGATAGAGATGAGAGATATAACAATAAGTGCTGGTATATTAAAATGTAGAGCTGCCTCCATTCTTGCAATTATCCAGCGGAAACGAGCAGGTGAAGCGAGCATCCGTTTCGCCGCTGCTTGGTTACGGTCATACGGCACTGTGGCGCGGTGACATCGTTCGCTGGGAAGGTGAAAATATAATTATCGCCGCTTTTATGACCTTTGCGTGAGGGAATATGCCTACAATTAATTTCACGCTCGCTCATTTCCGTTGATACCGAGTTTCTCCCTGTCAGATAAGGCGCACTCGTAAAACATGCTGTCCAATCAAAACGAGCTAATGAAAATCTTGAGCAAATAGAGTAGTTCGTTTTATTCATTGTGTAGTTAATTATTCAAGTTTGGTAATGAGGAGGCGATCGGTGACCGTTTGAGTAGGTATTGCGTACGGCGATGACGCCAAGGTCGCTCGGGTCTGCAGGTGCCTCCTCCCAATAACCGCTGCGGCGCGGAGTGGCTGGCGAGCTCGCACTCGTCAATGAGCCGCTCTCCAAACTGGTTTGTGCGGCCGCCCGGACTGCTACAACACTACTCTACAACCACCCAAGTGTTTGGTTTCGATCTCGCTCAATCCGTTTTCAGTTATCTTTGCATGTGTAGTGTTTTGCTGTTGCCAAGTAAATCGAATATAAGTTTTTGTAGTTAACGTTTTGCATATTATCACTACTATTCTGTTTTACGTACTTTTATGCTAGGTAATCATCTAGCTAGATTTATATAACTCAAGGTTTTTAATTCACGTACCTTTTACAGATCTTTAATGTAAAAGTAAAGTATTTTAAACAGCATAGCCATTGAAAGTTGAAAGCCTTCCTGCGTTGGCAACGCTTGCATAAACTGAAGCATGTCGGCGAATGGAAAACTGATAGTTCTTAGAAGTCGTTACAGATATACATGATCATTAGAGGAACCGTTTACACACTTGGAAACTAGCGCTAATACACACTGCCTGGGAATATGTATTACCTTAAACGCCCTACTAAGATTTTTTCAGTAATTCTCTTTAGAATAGATTATAACTTTTAGGTTGTTCCTAAACACTCTTCTTCATGTTGAATTTCAAACCCTCTTAGTTTAATTCAATGTGTACGCCTTGCTTGTCTCTAAACATTTCCCTATTTATACGTATTCCATTTCGATTAACGGGAACGAAAAAAAGTCATTCAGATACATCGCATTATAATTTTTGTAATAACCGTGTGTTGATTGCGGCAAGGTTCCACGGGGGCCGGCCGCGTCTCAGCGGCTAGGACCGTGTTAAAGCGAGCCGGGATCGTGTCATTAGAGGGCGTGAATATTTAAGTAGAGATGGCGAGAGCGCCGCGGTTTACTCCCGTTCCCGCTTGGGTTATAGGACGGTTGGGATTACCTTCTCATTGAATTAATTCTGTTTGCTGATGAAAAAGGCGCAGCCAGCCGAACCGTGTTTTAGGATAATGGGACAATTTCCAGCGAGAGAAACTGCTGAATTGAGGATGCTCACCCTTTACTCCGCAATCATTACTTCTACTGATCCTTCTCTTTCAACTACAAAGATAAAGATAAAGAATCTTTATTGATAATGTAAAATTGTAACATACATAGGTATAAGTACTAATATCACAGAATATGCCACACAAATTACAATATCTCGTCAAATAGAAATATAACATTTCACTTTTATAAAATTTTAGAAGTTACATAAATAAAATAAAATAAAAATAAAAAAGCCATTTATTCAGCTATTTATACGGAGCATGCTCACACATTACATTGAATTTCCAATAACATCATCATCACTGTAATTGTTTTATTAAATAAAATGTCATAAGTTTGTTGTTGGTTCCAGGAAATGTTAATTTTAATGTCATGGTATTGTGCGATTTCTCTTGTCTGTAAGTATCGTCATGGTGTCATAGCTGTCGCCTCGTTGGCGTAGGCCTCCCCCAGTTTCTTCCATGTTTTACGGTTCCTTGCTAACCTTGTCCATTCTATTCCATGTCTCTGGTAAAATATGTCTTCCCATCTTCTATGTGGTCGTCCTCTTTTTCGCTTGTCCGATCTTGGTATCCATTCTACTACTTTCTTTGTCCAACGTTCCTGGCTCATTCTGCAGATATGTGCGAAGTTACATATGTCTAGTTTTATTAATAAAATAATAAAAATTTTTGTTATTAAAATCATTATATACAAATCAATGTTTCTTTGTTTGCTGGGGCTTGCTACTTTACACTACCCGAATAGTAAACATACTGTCACTATAAACATTCAAGGTTAGGGCAGCTCATGAGTTGATATGGTCGATATCGATGTCGTAAATGTTTTACGTTTATTGTCCCTTGAACTCTTCATGTATCATAAGAAACATATTGTACTAACACGCCATTTTGACTAAATGACAACTTAGGTCGGTAGTAGGTTTGCGGTAATGTGTCGTATCGGGCGGCATTGTTCGACTCCGGCTCGCGTTACGCAATCAAGAGGGGTCATTCTGTCCGCGCCCAAAAGTCGCACCCGCGAAGTGGAGAACAGTCATATCCTATCGATTTGTTAAGATGGCGGTGCGGGCGGGGGGCGGGGGTGGCGTGCTGGATGCGAGGGTGACGGAGGGAGCCCGCAGCCTCGCGCATGCAGCCTGCACCTGCCCGCAACACAGCGCTCACCTATGCGCCGCCTGCACGCACTACGCACGACCTTTCTCAAGATATCCGCCGCCAATCGAACACGACCTGTATGGCGAGACCACTCGGCGACCATAAACCAACCTAAATATGACAACTTTATTTTTAGTGCTTCATGAGAACGTCGACTCCAGACACCCTAATGAATTTAAAGTACCCAGAGAGCATAGCTTGTTAATCATAAGCATACCGCATCTACATAATGCGCGTGTGTGGAGTAAATCAAAGCCAGTTTTAAAAACCAGTTAGAAATGTGAGGCTAATCGAAACATTTAATTAAATGCGTAAACTAAGAATACGTGGAAACGTCCTCGAATTTAGGATAATCTAGTTTTAATAAATTCCATAGTTACTATGTCCGTTCAACGATCATTTGAGCAATAATCAAGAAGGTTTTTATGATAAAAATATCCTAAAAAGAAGGTGAATTTTAACGCCCATTACCTATTCTGAATGGATAAACCCGTTAGCCCGTAATACATCACGTCGTGCCACTATCCAAACATTGCCTTAGGTCGGGTAAAATTATCACTTTGTATAGGGGACAGTGTACAGAAAGATTTTATGCATTTAAGTATGAGTTCGCCACAGTTTCCCCGCTGCAGACTCGCGCCAAGGTCGGCGCTACCCCCGACCCGACACACTTGCGGGCAAGCTTAGCAAATGAGAAGCAAGTCCGACCACGTACTTGTACAATACACCCATACAATGTCAAGGCGCCTGTACTGTACATAATGTAACACAAAGTAGCCTTGCTTCTATTTACGTTCGCACAGTTCAAACGCTTCCAACGGTGGAAGTTCAGCATGACCCATTGTAGTGCCAGTGTTGAGAACTTTCTCTTTGACATATTTTCATATCTACAATATAGGATTATAAAGAAAGTGTTAGTTGAAGGGGGCCAATGTACCATCGATGGCAGGAATTAGTATGTACTAGTGGATATCTCTGGTTTCATCCACGTTGTATCGGAATAAATAGGCGCCTATGACACTCTCGCGACGTTTTACCTATCACCATATTAGAAATCATTATGATCCTTAACTCCAATAGCGTAGCCAATCCTGGAATAATAAAAGAAACACTGATATTTGATTCATTCACTCGACAACGAATTTTCTATGTGAAACTAGAGACATGTCAGTGAAATATTTAAGATGGCAATCGAAAAAACTGTGAAATCTGAATTGTTATGCTAACCCTGTATGGGATCGCTAAATTACGAACCTGTTGCTGAAAATATGGTTTTGTCGTCGATCGTAAAATAACGCTGTTGTTTACTTTATTGCCCTTATGTCTGTTCTATCTTCATTGTACTGATCGACTTTCACTTATTAAAATTATCAATCTACAACAATACATTTTCATATGAGAGAAATTAAGCTTTTTGAATGATATCTATTTTTCACGTCTAACGACAAATTTATCTTTTTCTGACTTCTGTTTTGTTCCTTGTTGACGTTATTATTTATGGTAAAATTACATATATCTTAGTTCTTAGTTAAACTCTTTATTGTAACATGCATTGACAAAAAAAAGACAAACAGAAACACAAAAGACTTAAAAAAAATAGTGCCACAACTGGCGGCCTTATCGCTAATAGCGATTTCTTCCAGGCAACCGTAGGATGGACAGGAGTCGAAAGAAATATAAAGGATGGGGTGTTCAAAAAGAGAAAATATATACAAATAATAAAATATTCAATAATATATATATACAATAACAAATAACACATATTACATATACGTGCAAATAACTATAAATATATAACACATATACATATTATACCTATATACTATAACGACAAAAGGAGACAACTATAAACACACGAATTCAGCAGAACAGCAGATTGTAGTGTAGATATGGTTTCTGTATCCGAGAATCCCTACACATTATATTTCCCACTCTAATTGATTTCAGTTGTCACATAAATCAATACTCGATTGACAGGTCAATATCTTAGCTTTCTCCCAAGCGAACGTATAGCATCATGAATTTAGCATCTCTGACCTTTCTTTGTCTATCTGCGAGTTGACACAGTTTTAGAACATCCGGGATTAGTAATGGGAAGATTGGAATCTTTGAGACACGAAAGAATTCTGTAACCTGATATCTCAGTAAATTCCATCCTTAGGGATTGATGGTTTTATTTTTTTTACGATGCTTATTAGCTTCCATTCGCGTTTTCATGGTGTCCAGCAGAGCCGTACCTCTAAGCTTTTCATCACCAAATTGGAATAATTCGATGGATTACCTACCAGCTACCACGTATTGTTTGTGGTAGATCCTGATTTTGTTTTTGTACCATTGAGAAAAACTAGATGCTGCGACTTGCATGTATGGCTTCAAAGTCCCTTGTCCTCCATCGTTACGAAGTGATGATGTACCTAAAACTTTAATTACCTGTATAGTTTATAACCATTTGCTAATTCACGTTTACACTGCAGTTATTATAAGGTCAATTGTAACCTGTAACAAAAAGCCCGCAGCGTGCATAGATTGATCGAGCTATTAACGCCAAGGAAAACGGAACATGGTATTATAATAATTAATGATAACAGTAACTGCATAGGTACCCGGTGTTTTTATCTTTATGGGTCAAACAGAACGTATCATTAAAATATGGAGTTTCGTGTTTAAATTATGAATTGGAATGTTCTGTAATTCGGGGCTGAATTCATCTTAGCTCAAAAGGTGTGCCTTTTTACCCGATTCTGAAGATTTTTTAGTATAATAAGTTAGTTTTGAAAAAATAGTCATGGAAATTGTTAATGTTATGTAGTAGATAAGTAGATTTTGTTGAATTATGGTTGATTTTATATACTAAAGTGTATGTTTGTTGCAGTGGCCCAGTCAGAAGACTCACCAGTCGCAATGAAACTCAAAAAAATATGCCTAAAAACGCCCGTCGGCGAAGAACAGGCGGCACAAGCAGTCCTCGACCCAGCGATAGGTGAGTTACTATTTTTCTTTATTCTTTAGTATAAAATACCACAGGTAGAGCATTATTTGTTGCATTTTTGCCTAAGAGTAATGGATTAGCCGGATTGACCACATTCCACATCTCACCTTGATGGAAAGGTTTTGATTTGGTTGTATCTCTTTACTTTCCTACAAGTTACCTACTGTAATTCATTGCCTATCTGTTTGTGATATTTTTTCTGTATTCATTATATTGTGTGTGGATTTCTACTTCGCTGTATTATGTTTATGTTATTACGTGTATTATGATATATCTACGTGCGTGACGTCACGCCGGTCCCAACGAAAGACCAGCGCTGGATGCTTGCATCCAGCATATGCTGAGTTGGGGCCGGATTGTGACATGAAACTTCTTATTTGTACTCTTGTTTTGTATTGTGTGTCTATTTTATGTTTCATGTGACAACAAATTTATTTTATTCTTATTCTGATATGAAGAGACCCAATATGTATACTAATTCGAGGCTAACTCAGTTATTTGGCGGACTCCAAAAATATACCGATTAGTATTTATTTACAAGATTACTACGTTTTATGATGTGATCTGCTTTGACAGTTGTTTTATACGTATAATGTACATGTGTAATTGGTCTCCGGCATATGTCGACGTGTCGCGGCTGTTGATTGAATTGTGCTTTTATTTCCCATCGCGCCACGCATCAAGGCTATGATGTCATCGATTTAATTGCGCCGGCCACTTCATAACCTACCTATAACAGCGACATTTAATTCAGACTTCCATCGAAATAAGCTCCATGTACAAGAATACTCGATCGATTGTGGAAACTTTACGGCGTCGTATGATTTCTCGTAATGTTTTAACACTCCTTTTCAATGTCAAGTTTTCTGCTAACGTTTTAATTTAACGATCAACATTTCGTTTATGGTCTTTTCGGAAATGTTTCGAACATGGCTGTTTGTCATCGGGCCGGAGCCAGTGGAGTATGGTCGAGGCGTTACATCACAGTTGTCCGTATGCGCCGTCGGGCCGTATTGTAAGGCGATACAACGCGGCGTGGCGTGGTAAAGTATAGGTACTATAGGTAGAGGGTACACATTCGTGCACAGGTCGTTAATGGTACAACGTGGATCTGTTGTGCGGTACGCGGGTGGAATAACCTATAATTAGATGCGCGTACAGTACACCAATCCTCTGCCGTGAAACTCGTAGATGTCTCGTTTATTCTACATCCGCTGACACATTTAGCGTCATTGGTTGATAAATTCGCTTTTATCTCTAGCTCTTCATTATGCATCGCATGCTTTTGTATTAGCAAGTTCGCAAGTCTATATTTGATATGCAATCAGATGATATAATTTTAATTAGATTTTTATTTTCTACTCTCTCCACTGCTTAAAATTTTTCACAACTTATACTGGCTTCGTTCTCACACAGTTTTATTGGTGGCGTTTGGCACGACTGCCATTGCACTGTTGGAAGCCATGCATTATTCCTAACCAAGACATGACTGCGATAGTTAATCAAAAGTTTTGCTTTAAGATCCCTTACTCATAGCATTGGTTTGAAATGAATATAATGGATACTGAAGGTTTTCTATTCAATCTCTATACGGCAAAGAACATACGTATGTAGTGTACCTATAGCCATGAGTTCTGTAGATATCTACACACGTATAGTGCTAATCCTAACCAGCATACAAATTGCATCTACGTATGAGAGAGTGGTTGGGGGTAGGGAGATGCTAGGGGGTGGGTCTCGTGTATCGGGTGGCGTGATAAGTGACGACTATTCGTCAATGTGCTGCATAGGCGGCGTATAGGAATCCATGCTCTGCTTACATTTGAGCTCGCCGCTGCAGGTCGGCGGCG
Source organism: Macaria notata (assembly GCA_927399415.1). NCBI lineage: Eukaryota > Metazoa > Arthropoda > Insecta > Lepidoptera > Geometridae > Macaria > Macaria notata. Next base: position 3,222,275 of record OV656743.1, read on the forward strand.
CGCGGGCCGGCGCGGGCGGTGGCATGCGTGTCTCCGAGCGAGCCACTGCAGTACTCCTCCACGGCCGGTAATTTGATTGGAGGCGAGCTGTCACCTATGCGCCGCAGTCGGCCGGCCGTCGCTCGCCGGCTATCGATTAGAGCCCCGTCCCCTGCCCCCGTGCCGCCCGCGAACCGGATCTCGTCACGCCGCCATTGTATACCCGCGACGCTTAAACGCATTCGTTTCTCCCGATGCGAAAACGACGCATTCCTTCCGCGCCCTCCCGCGCCCCTCGCGCCGCCCGCCACAGGACACGCCAAGCCGACCCTCTCATTACACTTACCACTTGCCTCCGCCAGCGCGTACCTGCCCGCTCGCGCTGTCTAGCACGCCGACGACCACGCTACATGCCACTCTATCACGTCACAAGCGCAAAGCCTGCCTTATAAGCCTGCTATTAATATATCGATAACAAATTGCTCGTCAGCATAATCCATATTCATTCATATTCGCGTCGCGCATATCCTCAACTCGAGATTTTTTAGTAAAAAAATTACTCTAAAATTGTTGTTGTAAGGTAGAAAATATGATAACAGACAACCGAAGAAGTAAGCAATGACAGTTTGTTGTAGAGTTTATTTACAATATCGGCTAAACGCAACTTTATTGTGGCGTCGGTTGTTATATAGTTTTATGCCATAGTATTACGAGAGCTCGTCAAGTCGCCGCAGTGGTCCACCGCAGCACCGCGCTCTCGCGCGCGCCGGGAGGGGCTCGCTGTTGTGCAATTTGCATTCTCACTTTACTGGCACACACTTCCTAACCTACTCTAGTTACCTAATCCTAATTAAACTTTCGTGGAACTATCCAACCGTTTTTGTGGCATTTATTGTAAATTCCACCCAAAAATTTCATATCTTAACCAGGACCGGTCTCGGCAATCAGTCTTCAACTTTGGCAATTGTACATGGTTTTTCGTAAATTTTATGGCACATAAAATTGATTCATTTGCAGAAGTATCGACGGTTTTCAATTTGCATTGTTAACATGACAACAAAGAGCCTTGTCGCCGCTGGATGCCATGGTTGCACCTTGAGACAACTGGGATCCGAAGACATTGAAACCGGACTGAGAAAGGGAAAGGAGCTCTGGCCGAGACGTGTCTGCTGCCCAAATAACTCGGGGGTCACTGAAAACGAAATTGTAGGGCTCCATAAAATAATATTCGCTGAAGATCCCGACGTTTTACGATCGCGATTACAGCTTGGCCAGAGTGCGATTAAAATAACATTGAAATACCGCTTGTAAAAACAGACCCTTGAATGAAGTATAAACTTACCTACCTTTTAACATACGAACTCCTTACAATCCTTAAAATTATGGTTGACATTGCGGCAATGCTGCAGAAACTATTCAAAAAGTTAAAGTTGATAAGCTTATGATTAGGTAAAAAATCATTCTAGACTTTAGAAATCTGGAAATTGCCTGATACTGCAGTAGCCGATGCATATGATCATACCTACCTTACTAATTTTGTGTCTTATTGTGTTAGGTCGTTACAAGCATCGCTACTGTTATTTTTTAAGAGCTGGTACATACGAATGCTGATGATCTTGGTAATTTCTGATGACGAATTGATGATGATGCCGGAGTATCAGGTCTAGATTGCCATTTAAGTACAAGAAATATCGCATCTTTCAGAGCGAGAGTCGCTGAAATCACCAGATGCAAATAAATGCTTTAATGATTTGATCAAAATTACGAGGAATACTAATAACCTAACTAGATTAAAATTGAGTTAATTTATTAAGCGCTAACCTGCACTATGGTTATAAATAATAATAATAATTCATTTATTCATCTATAGTGTTACAGCGTTATTATAATATGTGATTTAATAAGTTATGTAATTTATTAGCTCATAAGGTAGGTACCTATTATAATTGATATTAATATAAGATAATTTAAAAAGAATAAATAAATTAAACATTTGTTAAACATATGTAGTTAGTTACTTACACTAATGTTCAGCTGTATAGGGGCTTCGTCAATAAATAATTATAAAATTACAAACTTCCTCAAATTATATTACCTATTACAACTATTTTATTGCAGTTGCATTAACCGATATTTTAAAATTACTGTAGTCATTTTTCATAAATTCCGATACACTGTAAATAGTCTGAGATAGGAGTAGTTTTTTTATATTATTCTGAAAAATGCCCTCACTCTCAATTTGTTGTATTTGTACTGGTAGCTTGTTGTAAAGTTTTTGACCCATTACTCTAGGTAATTTTTCATACATTACTAATCTACAATTAATTTTTTCTAGTAGTTGAACAGGTTTACAAGCTCTGGATTTTGATGGGGGTTTTCTTTGATATTCATTTATTATAGACCTGGCATATCTAAGGATTTCAAAAATGTAAACGGAGACAGACGTCAATATGTTCAGGTTTCCGAACAGTTCCCTGCATGAGTCCCTGTAACCAGATTTCGTCAGTACCCTGATTGCACGCTTCTGCATCTTCAGGATATGCCGATATGGGGCTGTGGAGCAGCCCCAAAGTATGATTCCGTACGACATTACTGAATGTACGTATGCGAAGTAGACCTCTATCAGTTGCTCTTTGGAAGTCACAGCTCTTAATTCTTATTGGTATGGTATCAGCCGCTCAGTCTGAAGTGTATGGAAATGAGTGTGGATTTTCGCGCCTGGCAGTTAGTAGACCGTAGCCTAGTGGTTAAGGCGTTCTGACGGCAGCAGAAATACGCAGGTTCGAATCCTCCCGGTCGTGATTATTTTCGCTCATTTTCCAATAAAAGTTTAATTTAGATTAAAATTGGTCTATTCGTTTGGTATGCTCAAGATGGAAATTAGATGTCTCTGACTCGAAAATGTTGTGGGCCTAGTACCTGCTCCGAACCAAAACCTAAATTGCTTGTAAACTAAATACCAATTACCATGTATGATTTTACCGTCATCAAAAATTAAATATTTAAATCACATAAAAGAATTGTTTAGAACACACACTGACGTTCATCAAGACATATCTTATGATTTTATTGTATGTATGTAGTTATATTTAGGTATGTTGATACGATAGAAAATAAAGGCTTTTTTATTTTATTTTATATCTAGTATGTAGGTTGTAATTAATGTCTTTGGGCAGAGGATGTGAAAAGAATCTGGAATCCTTCTTTTCGTTCGGTTATCATCGCGGTGATAGCACAGGGTATGCTATCACAGGCGTACACTGGTTCGTACCATTTGAGCTGATATTAAATTTTAGTCAAATTTATATATATTAGTGCTTGAATGAGAAAATAACAAATCGATACGATATCGACATGTCTGTCTTGCTTTATTGAATTGCTTTTACATGAATCACATATTTGATCTTTAAATACATCTTATTGTAAATGAATACATGATGATGTCTGTTGTTTAGTTTGGGCACGCGTCATTGACCTCTATGAAAAGAAGCGACGCGGCTTAGGTGCCTTCATCGATTGCGCGCATGCCTGATTCTAAGGTTGAGCCCGCGCTCTGGCTTTCCGATGGAAATCATTCCAATTAAATGGCACACGCCATTTTTACAAGGGTGCCTGGCTGCCTGGCTCGCCGGGATCTAGGCCCTCGAACGCGAACTGCGAGCTGCTGCTCCAGGTGAGACCTGGAAATGTTTGAATAGCGATCGTGGACGCATCTTACCGGCCGCCGCTGTTGTCACTGCGGTGTTTCGCGGGCGGGCAGATTTATTTGGACGTACCCCCTTCGAGGGGCGCGGGGCCCGGCCTCCGCCCGCCGCGCCACCTCCACACATTTGACTGGATCAATAAGTAAGCAAAGGATGCCCGAGCAGAAAAACCATACACCCGACCACCCCAAGGGGGCATACGTAACCGACACCCCCCACTAACGGGGGGAGGGAGGTCTCCACAGATTGCCATTTTCTCTTTGCCTACGCTTTAATTAGTTGCGTAGTAACGCATGTACGTCCATAATCCCAGATTATTAAATCGCCGAAACTTTCCTGACCACTTGAATCTGGCTGCAGCGAGCTACTCGAAACTGATGAAAGCGGTATGGTCGTAAAAGTATGAGAAAAGGTTAAAGGAAGCTATTTCAACAAACATAATCCAAATTATCTCCACCATTAAATAACTCGTAGCGTAACTTTATGACTCCGCAAAGAGCACCTTGGTCTTCAATATTTCACTCAACTGCCACCAAGGATGCGAGATAAGATAAAACCTGTATAGATAATGATGGCAAACATAGCGACCCACCTGAAATAATCATTTCGACAAAGCCTATCTTGCGTAAGCTTAAATAGAAACATCTCTCAATATAAAGATTCGTCGGCTTTGTTTTTTATGATATTCATTTGACAAATCCTGGAATCGTTCATTTTTCTAACTAAGATGCTGCCTGAAATATGCTTCTACATAAGTGGATCGTGTCCCTCAGCCCACCCTGGAGTGTGATGAATATAATAACTGTTTAGTATTCAATTCATTAGCCCCGCATGCTGTGTCGTCATTCCGCATTCCATTTGATTCTAGGAATGCTCCGACAGCGCACAGCTTTATATGTAGCTGTTACTGCTTGTCACGACGACGGCTGTAACTTGTAATGTAACATTATGGTATACAAACAGCTAGCTAGTTACACAACTCTTAAGCATTATACCCATAACATAGTAGGAACATTTGGTTAATATCAATTCGGCAGACGTGGTCGTCTTCGATGGTGGTAAAAAATAAACCAGATTTGCTTGAGAAAAAAAACTGATTCATACATGTACTCGTACCTAACTAAGTAGATACGCCCTCGGATGTTTTCGTTTGAGCGACAATAAAGTTTTTATGCGATCTCATCGAGCTTAAAACGAGCTTCATTAAGATAATAAAGGAGCACTTTTTAATCGAAACAACCCCCTTAGAGGTGCTTAATTGGAATCACTAGATTGCTTTCTAATTTAAGCCAATCGTGGTGCAAATTGCTCGTCGACGTTAAAAAATGTATAAGAGCTGTGATTTTTACGGCGTTCTTCGTCTCGATATCGGTTGAAGTGCGGCGCGGCTTCTTTCGCGATGGCAATCGAAATAATTATCATAAAGTAAATCCCCCGCAATTCGGCGGCGCCCCTGGCCCGCGGCGCGGGAAATTGCGGGACCTCGCTGCCACGCTCTAGTGATGTTATCCCACATTCCCGTATCGATAAATCGCCCTCCCCATCTCGCGCACAGTGACGAACTGCCGAATCTGATAAGCTTCATCTCTCCGGATGGTGCGACCTATCATCACTTCCCTTTCACAAACGCTCATTTCACCACCTAAGTAAAAAGATTCTACTGATCTGAAGAACATTCATTGTATTCCAACATTTAATCTGGCTTCGATTTGTTTTTTCTCATCGATAGACAAATTCGTATTGCGTTCATTTATTTGCTTAAAGAACCTTATGTATTGTCTTTTCGAATGAAACCTCATAAGCCTCGCCAGTAAATCTCAAAACGTATCAATGAACTTTTGGCAAAGCGCCCGTTTCAGAGATTTGGATACAGTAGTTGGATATTCCTTGTTAAAAGTAACTATATGTTATGGTAACAAATATAGTCCAGTATAGTGACACTTTAGTTAGCTAGCAGCACCTAATATTGTGTCTTGAACAAACTGTACCCTACCGTTGTTCAGAAGTATCGATGTCCTCCTAATAAATAAGCACATCTCGAGAAACTAACTCGGGAGCGTGCGGGGCGCGGGCGGGGGAAACTCAACAATCGCATTTACAGTTTTTGTCTCTTCTTCTCTCATTTCAATATTACCAATGAAATTAAACTCTCCGGCTTGTTTTAATATCTCTTCCCCTTTGTTTTGGTAATGCCTAATCTCATAAAGACTTCAAGACAAACTTATTTTTACTAAAAAAAATGTCGTTCGGGACTAATATCTAGAAAACGTGCCAAGAGCTAAATCTGAACTATTTTGATCTTTCCGTTTAATGTTGTTGTAGTGTCCAACACCTAATACGGGAATGTCGTCCGAAACATTAGTATTACCCATCAATTAGGATTTTTAATTTAATTTACTGAGCTCTTTGCATCTGTTTACAAGCGTGTTGTGCACGCATGTGTGTGATGCACAGAATAGATCAGTTCCTCTAAGTGTTTTACTGTTAATCGTGTATTTTCTGTGTGTTGTGGTGTGTGCCTAATAAATAAATAAACTAATTACAGAAATTTGGTACTAACACGAGACACATGGGTACCTACTGTTGTTTTCTTTATTTTATGAGACAATTAAGAAAGGTTTTTCTGCGTTCTTTCGATGATGTGTCGTCTTGGCGCGTGACGCGATATGTAGACATAGGACAGGCCTTCGCCCCGCGGGAGTCGCGCCTTTGTCAGCCCTCCGGGACGCGTCCCTCGTGTTTACCTAGTCGCCGCCACCGACCATTCCGACTCAATGCCATACAAACAGAATCACTGGCCATTTAATAAAGGATGACGCCATAACACCGCCAAATAGAGCTCATACAAGTTGTGGCGATTGTGTTCCACTCGCCCTCCAAATCTTTAGAAATTCTACTTTCAAGGTTAAGGAAGCCCGACTAAACGCTAATATTGAACGAGAATAATATACCGCTTATAGCATTCAATTACGAAGGCCATCTGGGTTCAAAATTTAATTGGCAATTTTGAATAAATTAAGCGAGAAGATGCAAAAATTGCGAAAAGGTTGCGATAAAGGGCCATTTTTATCTTCACCGGACCGACAAATGCAAATGTGCAAATTTTGCCGTTCATGTAAAGTAAATGAATCGGTTTAACTCGCGTCTCGATTCGGAATGGCCGATCGAAAGTGGTTCCTTATTAAATGACAGCGTGCATGCAGCCGCTGTTCGGATAATATGGATAAACGGAACGGCCGACATGTTGTGATACGTAAGTAAGTACACATACGTGCGGCACGCGTGTCGTAATTGTGAACGGCACATCGCCGCGTAAAAATCATAAGTTGACGTCGGCAAGTTTCGCAAGCGCGCACCTGCCGCATGCCGGCCACCAGCGGGCGGCTGCAGCGCCGCCGCCTGCGGATCCTCGCTGTTCAATTAAAGCCAGACCATACTTTACGACCCATAAACACTCGCTACTTCTGTCTATTTGACTTTGGTATTCGTTATACGTCGATTTTATTGGTGGAACGCGGAGCCCTCCCGCTGCTGTTCCAAGTGCAATGGTCCGCGCAAGGCGACCATGTTTCCGCTCTTGCGCAAATCGCTCTACCCAACTATAGGACATGGTGATTCATCGGCGATATAACACAGAGCCATACGAGATGATCTCTTGCGAAACTATTGCAATTGCACTATACGTACCTTGTAATAGGTCTCGTGAGCTTGTTCGCGTTCACTGGACCGCCGCTCGGCGACTGAAACTAGTAACAACAATATTTGCAGCCAATACAATCCACTGTACCAATGAGCTGTCTTTTTAACAGTTACATGCACCATTACATGCAGTCATACTATATTCTACGACCGAATCGATTGTTGTTTTTACTAACGTATGATGAACTCAACTAAATACAAGCAAAACCATGCGGAACGGGTTAATTTTTTATACACAACGTAATTGAAATAAAATCTGTCTTTCCCGTTATCAATTTTTTTTCTATAATAAGACTTCGGTACACAGTTATACATTTCGATTTGAAATGTATAATTATGTTCATAGTCTTATTACAGGAAAACCATATCAACGCATTATTTATTAGGTTCGTATGGTTACTCAAGGTATAGGTTTTCTAAGTAGATCGTTTTCCTCAATATTTGCAGTTACGTCCTTGGAAATGAGAACAGTGCTAATCCTAAACTTGACAATAGCTCCGTTTAGTCACACTCATGGACGAGGCACAAAAACTCTACCCAGTGACCAGTCATGGCCTTGGGATAATTTCTTGTAGAGTGACCGTTATATCCAACTCATCAATATTTCACTTTATCATGGGGAAAGTTTATATGCCCAAACGGGCAAACCGATTTGGATTTTGTTTTGTATGGAGATAGAACCTGCATTAACATAAAAGCTACTTATTATTCTGGATTAAAGTAAGTAATAAATTAGAGTCGAATTAATCTTTGTACATTTGTACGAGTAAACTATCCTATAAACCTAATGATACTGGATGCTTGATAATAATATTATTAGCTGAATAGGGACTCTTAAAATAGACGGGAAATCCAGCAATGGCAGCCAACAGGTTAAGAAAAAATCTGTGCGCTTAGGGCAGCTGCCACGTGCCCGCACAAATGTTCCACGGCTTCCAACCCCATTGTACGCCGCGACTTCCTTCTGATTGTTGCACGACTAATGTGTACAATATAATATTGTATATGAATTGAAATTGTTTAAGAAGTTTCTCGAATTTATAGTCTTGCTGAATAATGATAGTTGCTTACATACATGTACGTGTATTCGTGTATAGTACTTATCTTTGATTCGTCATGTTATTTGTATGATTACTATTTGTAATACCTGGAGGCACCTGGTGGAGACATAAGAACATTTTCAATAAAATATTGAATGCAGCATCGACTCCTGACCTTTATTATATTATGGCGAAGACATAAAAGTTTCAAGATATCAAAAGTTTCATTTCTAAAGTTGATTAAAAGACAGACGCTGATAAGAATCTAAAGCTGGCCTATGTATCGCATTATAGTTAATACTAAGTAGTCGTACTTTAAAAATTACTTTGTATCTCTAATATAATAAATCCAACGTCTTTTAAAACCTTATTGTAATTTGTGTTTGTTTGAAACCTAATGTTTCCGTTCATGATATTCCAGTGGCGATGGAGGAGGAGTGCTCCGAGCTGGCGGGGTCGGACGGGCTGGCGCCCAAGCAGCGGCACCAGGCAAAGCACCGCGAGCTGTTCCTCTCGCGCAACGTGGAGACGCTACCCGCCACACACATCCGCGGCAAGTGCTCCGTCACGCTGCTCAACGAGACAGAGTCGCTGCTCAGCTATCTCAATAAGGATGTGAGTATGTACCGCACAAGGAAACAACCGACCAGTCCACTGGTTAACAAGCTTCATACCGACCAGTCAACTGGTCAACGAGCCACACACCGACCAGTCAACTGGTGACGAGCCATACACCGACCAGTCAACTGGTCAACGAGCCACACACCAACCAGTCAACTGGTCAACAAGCCTCACACCGACCAGTAAACTGGGCAACAAGCCTCACACCGACCAGTGAACTGGTCAACGAGCCTCACACCGACCAGTCAACTGAGTACCTACTCGTAGTAGGTACTCAGTTGACTGTGGAGGATGTTGACGGTGTGTAAGGACTCGTGGAGGCAATGGGTTCTGCTCTGACGCGTGCTTGGAGCATATTGTGCGAGCAACTTTCCTACTCCACCAGGTTATAGTTTAGGATTTGTTATAGTAACGATAAATAAATAAATATTCCGGGAAATTTGCACACAGCGCCATCTAGCCCCACACTAAGCGTAGTGATAGTTTTAGTCGTCTTCGTATGTAGTAAATGTGGTTTTGATAAAGATAGAAATATTTATTAATGTCATAAATGAATACATACATGTATATATGAACAAATACCTTAGGTAAGCTCAGTATGCATCATATTATTAAATCTTGTCAAAAACATAATATATTTTCCGTTTTATTTTGTTCATTTCATGCAATATGTTACCATAAAACTTCTTTATTTGAAATCTTAAACTAAGCCATTTTTTGGCTAGAGCAATCTCAGATATGTAAGTTTAATATTAACACGCATGTACACGTTTAACTAGTATTGTTATAATTTTAATTTACGTCGCAGTAACTTTGTACTTGAAGCGCGACATGAATAATAAATTGACTACATATACATAAGACTACCTATAAAAATTAGTATATAATACATACTATTGATATGTTTATTGACTAGAAAGATCCATGTAAGCGCAAGGTCGCGCCGCTATTTCTACTATACTCTAGGTATATTACGTCACACCCTAATCTGATGTAATTTCCTGTGTCCTTCAACACTTCACTTCATTGTTTCACACACTAGCTGATGTTATTACGAACAACTTAAAGTAATTATGTATTAATCAATAACTCAATTACTACCAGAATTGTATACAGTGACCCTCTATACATTACTCTATGTATTACATACCATAATTTTACTATATGGATCAATAGTAGTATGTATTATAATATAACAACCGTTGCTCCTTAAATGGTTGAGCTTATAATTATTTATGTGGATCATATGGAGTTCTACAACTATAAGGATGTAACTTAAAACACTTGTAAATACCGACGAGTTAACAATACCTTGCCCAAAAACTGTAATATAATGTTGTACATCATTCTAACACAACTTTTTCTCTTTGTTTCAGGACGCATTTTTTTATTGTTTAGTATTTGATCCTTCACAAAAGACTTTATTAGCAGATAAGGGAGAAATCAGAGTTGGAAGTAGATATCAGACTGAAGTAACTAATTTATTAAAAGAAGGTATGTTTCGGCGAGCAAGTGTAGTGCGGTGTTTATAAAGGCAGTGTGTGTTAACGCGGTTGTGGTGTTTAGGAGAGGAGGACGGGCACGCGGGCGCGGCGCTGGAGACGCTGGTGTGGACGCCGGAGCACGGGCTGTCGGACCGGCAGATCGACCAGTTCCTGGTGGTGTCGCGCTCCGTGGGCACGTTCGCGCGGGCGCTCGACTGCTCCTCCAGCGTCAAGCAGCCCAGCCTGCACATGTCCGCCGCCGCCGCCTCGCGCGACATCACACTGGTATGTACCCACCCACCAAGCTCCTATACCTATATTATACCTTTTTTTTTTTTTTTTAACTTGAACGGGTTTGCACTTGACCATAGTTTACCTGATAGCAAGTAAGGCTATGGCCTAAGATGGAGCGTGCTTACCCGATAAGAACCGATTCACTCTCTTTTTGAAGATCGCTGGATTATAGTGCGTGGGGAACAGAGAGCCAGGCAGGGAGTTCCACAACCTAGCGGTACGAACAATAAAGGTGGAGGCGTACCGTTTCGTGCGGGTCTTAGGAACTTCCACCATAAACCGGTGTCGTCCTGCCGTACCTCTACTCGTCCGGTGAAAGAAGGGCGCGGGCGGAATTAGTTCGTGCAATTCCGCGGCACACTCTCCGTAATGCAACCGATAGAAAACCGACAAACTGGCGACTTTGCGACGGTGTTCAAGACTTTGAAGTTTCGCTCGGCACAGTTTATTATTACCAATGATCTTCTTGGCTCGACTCTCAATGGCCTCTAGTGCCTCAAGTTGGTACTTGGCTGATCCATCCCAAAGATGCGAACAGTACTCCATGCACGACCGAACTTGTGCTTGATACAAAGTAAGCAGCTGTTCCGGCTTGAAGTACTTTCGCACCTTCGAGAGGATACCCAACTTTTTGGCTGCAACTTCGGCTTTGGACTCAATGTGAGATCCAAAATTAAGAGTAGGGGACAATGTAATACCAAGAAGATCAAGGTGGTCAGTTATCGGCACAGTCGAATTTCGAAAAGTGGGGGCCAGCTCGAATGGCCTCTTTTTAGCGGTGAAAAGACACGCCTGGGTCTTCGCAGCATTAAACCTGACTAGATTGGCATCACCCCAATCGGAGACTGCCTTGAGAGCCAGGTTTATACGCTCGACCATCGCCTCCCTGAGCCACTGGATCTCGGCCGCACTGGCCCGCGCTGTGGATGTATAGCTCTCTACAACGGTGCTGTCGTCTGCGTACCCAAAGGTTCCGGGTTTCAGCAGATCGTTAATATGCAGCAGGAAAAGAGTTGCAGAGAGCACCGACCCTTGAGGGACTCCGGCATTGATAGCCATTAGATCTGAGGAGCAGCCATCAACGACTACTCGAATAGACCTATCCCTCAAAAAGTCCGAAATCCAAGCACGAAGCCCAGCGGGCAGGCCGTAAGAGGAAAGCTTGCTAATAAGGCCATCGTGCCAAACCCTGTCAAAAGCCTTAGAAATATCCAGGGAAACCGCCAGGGCTTCCCCGTATTTCTCAATGGCTTCACTCCATATGTGAGTGGCGTACACTAGAATGTCTCCAGTGGACCGATTCTGGCGAAAGCCATATTGTCGGTCACTAAATAGGTCATGCGATTCAAGGTACGCCAGGAGCCTGCGGTTCAGGACACGTTCTATACTCTTGCAGAGCACGGACGTGACTGAAATGGGCCGGTAGTTAGAAGGGTCAGCACGACTACCTTTTTTGGGCACGGGCTGCACGTTAGCAAGTTTCCATGAAATCGGCACTTTGCCAGTCTCAAGAGAAAGCTGAAAGAGGCGCGTCAACACAGGAGCCAGCTCAGGCGCACATGTCCTCAGTACTATAGCTGGAATACCGTCAGGACCACTGGCCTTGTTCACGTCCAGATCGCGTAGCACTTTACGGACCTCCGTTTGGCGAATCTTGAAATCCGACATGGCAGTCGGACATTCAAGAGGAGGAGGAGGCGAAGCACCACAAGCATCAAGACGCGAATTTTCCGCAAATAGAGAAGCAAATAAATTTGCTTTCTCATCTGCAGAGTGAGCCAGAGATCCGTCAGGTTTCAGCAGTGGAGGCAATGAGGGGCGGCAGAAGTTCCCTTCGATCAACTTTGCCAGGGACCAAAAGGCTTTACTACCCGCGGGGTACGAGGCTAATTTGTTCCCTATTCGGCCAATGTGATCGAAGCGTGCCTTCTGAAGAACCTTTTTGCAGGACTTGGCGGCTTTGTTGTATGCCATCTTCTTCTTGTTAGTATTCCTAGCCTTGCGGTGGCGAGCATCAACCCATGCAAGGTATGCCTCATGTTTCAGCGCTTCTGCACGTCTACATTCTGGTCCAAACCATGGGCGAGCTTTGCCGGACTGGGATACATCCGAGTAAGGAATGAAATATTCCATACCTAGACGAATAGTATCCATCACGGCATCCGCACAGACTGAAGGGTCTTTAGAAGAGAAGCAGACAGCCTGCCAAGGATACGATGCATAAAAAGACCGCATCTCATCCCAATCCGCTGACCTGTATCTCCACAACCGCCGGCTACCGCTAGGGCTCGGATCGGATGGGTAATATACGGATACAGACTTCACCAGACAATGGTCGGATTTACCCAAGGGTGACGATATTGTCACTGAGTACCGTTCTGGATCTGTCTGTGCCACAAATTTCTTTCTTGTTAACCAACTTAAAAAAGGAAGGTTATCAAAAGTCTTCTGGAAGGTTTTTTGTGGGTATGTAATGTTGCCCAAAAATTTAAATACAAATCATTTTTATTACTTTATATTAGTGTAATGCTACTTGGTACTTGATAGTACTACATATAGAAATTAATATAGCGGCATTGACAATCTATCTATAACTAGAGACGTGCCTCAAATACAAAAGGAGATAATGAACTTCCTGGTTCATATGGCTAAAAATAATAAAGATGAAACGGCATAATAAACGATTCCTCCGTTATTACAAGCACCCAATAAATAATAACGATCGCCGGCAAGATTGGCGGATTGTTTGCGGCAAAAAGTTAGCTTTCACTTCACCAATCGGCTGTTACCCTTGAAATACTTTATGCAATATGTACGTGATAAGTCAATATTTTTTACACGAAACAATACCTACGGACGGTCGGTGATGTTCTCGAAACTACTTCCACATCAAGCGGGCGCGAGGCTTTATCTCAAGACATTACAGGAAAAATTGAAACTAAATTAATGTTGGTATATGATGCTAAATATGTTGGTTTAGGAGTTTTACATTTATAACAATATCATCGCCACAAAAGTTTGTAACAGAAAATGTAACTAACTGCATTAATAAAAAATATATATATAATTAATTAGTAATTAGTGATTAGTCATTAGTGATACATAGGTATATATCATGTACATTGTACTAAAAAAAAGCACACTTATTTGAATCCCAATCATGGGCGCTGTCTTTATTTCTAGATATCATTACAATTTATGCTATATTCTATTTACTAACTACAATCCAGGGGTTTTCAAATCTAGAGTTAATAGGTATCTTCTTGGTAAACGTGTTACACCCTAGGCTGCAGCAATGCTTAACATCAGGCAGGCTGTAGTCAAACGTAAACCTATCACGCTTAAATAAATAATAATATTCTATTTATATACAGAAATATACGTGTATATTGTGTATGTGTTACCATCAATCTGTATAATTCAGGCATTCTATACAATACCTGTATACAATGCCTGGGGCGTCCAGGCAATGTATGAAATACGAATATTACTTTGTACGATCGACGGTAACATATGCATTGTTTTGTATTTCTACTAATACTGATGTTTCAATCCCTCTCTAGTTAAAGCTATTTGGCAACCTCAATCACAGTCAAGAGATTAAATTGACTAAAACTGTTTTATTTCTGTTTCACCAATACTTGAATACTTATTTATTTATTTTTATATGGCACACATAACAGAATATGTTCTTAAATTAACTAAATTAATGTGTCACATACGTTGTTTCCAGTTCCACGCGATGGACACGCTGCACAAGTCCGGGTACAGCATAGAGGCAGCGCTGTCCTCGCTGGTGCCCGCCTCCGGGCCCGTGCTGTGCCGCGACGAGATGGAGGAGTGGTCCGCCTCCGAGGCCAACCTCTTCGAGGAGGCGCTCGACAAGTACGGCAAGGACTTCGCGGACATACGGCAAGACTTTGTGAGTGCACACTGCCTTCTTTGTCTTCTTATAGAATGAGAGTGACCAACTCTGAACTCAGGTGTCGTGAGTTTATCAAGCCGTCCTAACAGCCTCTGAAATGGTTTAACGGCTGCCGTACTAGACAAACACACTACCTGAAAGAGCATAATAAATAAATAAATATTCCAGGTCATTACACACAGCGTCATCTAGCCCCACACTAAGCAAACGCTTGTAAAACGATATTTCTTGCAGACTGATGCTTATGCTACAGCCTGAAGATATAGATAGATTTAGACCTTCTTTATATTTTACACTGGTTCAGTAAAACAATGAGACAGTTACTGTTAATGTAAGACGGTTCATATAGACAATCCTGTAAGCCATGTGATGATAAACTTTATATGTTTTTGCTTACTAATAATCTCAAACAAAATATGCATAGCATTTAAAGAAGATATCAATGTGTAGACAACATTGTGAGATTCTTAAAAAAATAAGTATTCTGGTATCATTGCGGGCTTCTACACTCGTTCTGGACCTGGATGAAATGACCTGAAACTACACCGGAACACGATATTTTAGAACTTACAAATCCATATGTTCTATGCTACCATTGTAATTGGCTACGGTGTTTGTAATTATTATTAAATAAATAATACACGATACTTCCATACGAGCTTACAAATAAATCTGAATAACTATACGTTTACAGTTGCCGTGGAAGACGCTGAAGAACCTGGTGGAGTACTACTACATGTGGAAGACGACGGACCGCTACGTGCAGCAGAAGCGCGTCAAGGCGGTCGAGGCCGAGTCCAAGCTGAAGCAAGTGTACATTCCCAACTAGTGAGTGTTTGTACCGACACATGCATTACTTACCTTATTATATATTACTTTGTAGTTTATTTGCTTAATAACTTAAGTTGCTTTGTTAAGGAATTGGCTAAGACAGCCTGGGGTCTGTACTAATTCTAATTTATAAGAAACTAATAGACGCTCGCAGCTTTTCTCGTGTTGTTATAGGATAAAAAATAACCTATGTTACGCCGTATACTGAAAATCACGATGATCCCTCGCTCCGCTATGGAGTGAAAGCGGAACAAACAAACCAACAAACGCACTTTTGCATTTATATTATAAAATTATACTAAGGAAATTGGCTTAAACAGTCTGGGATTAAGGCCTATAGTTAGTATGTACCATACAGGCTGCTGTGATGATGATGATGTCGCCTTGGTAGCAAGCGGTTCCACTAATAAATTCTGGCTTAAAATTGTATTTCAATGCTTACTTTACAGTTTGGAAAATTGAAACATTTGAAATTTGCCTTCGTTTATAGAATAATCATTACTACTACTACATTGTTATGTGGCAATCATCTTCTGAAAATCCCTGTTGCGATTTAATTCGTTTTTATCTAAATCTTTGTATGTCAAAATTGTAATGCAATTTTCGCCGTAGAATATTATATTACTTGAGAATGATTTGTTACAAAAATCCGCGAATCATCCATAAAAGGCCAATTTTTTTTAATACTCTCAGATTTTCCTCCACATATGTATAAATGTCGTAATTTTCCCTGTAAGAGTAGACTCGTACCGCTCCTGAGTAGTATTGGCTTCTGTCGGCCGTGATATAAATAGACGAAATCAATACTTTATGAATGCCCCCACAGCCCCACTCCGCGCACACTTCTTTGCGTGATACTTATTCATTATGTCATCTACATCTTCAAGCGTTTACATGACGACAACAATCAGTTTTGTTTTTTTTTTTATTCTTTATTTATTAAAAGGAGTTTTGTCATACATTGACTATGCCACTCCCGTATGGCTGACAACAATCAGATCACTTTCAATGACCTGATTGGTTGTTTTTTTGTTGTTGATTTCGTTTGTTATGGTTTAGTAAGCGAAGTTTTGGTGGTTGGAAAATAAGCAATTTCTATAAAAAAATATAAGTATTACCCGTGTGATATCCAATACAGAATTAATAAGTAAAAAGCGTGGAGTATTGAATCTGAAATAAATAAGTATTTGCCGATGTACTTTTATTCCTAAAATTGTATATCATTCACACGCCATACATTATCGTTCAAAAATGTACAAAACTTCATCTACTTGACGATTAGAGAAAGAACACATTTATTATTATATAAAATTCACAATGAGTCAGTGTGACTTAATTATGAACTGATTTGGGGTTTACTTATTTTTATGTATAAATATAAGTTAACTCCAACTCAGTTAATAATTAAGTCATTCTGTTAATGTAAGAACAACTAGCTAGAAGCAGCATTCTTCACTAATTTTGTAGTAAAAAACATAGTTAATATTAGCTAGTATTAGGCCCCTTCATCAAGATGTGTAAATGCGTGTGTGTGTTGCAGCAACAAGCCGAACCCCGCGCTCATCACAAGCAACAACAACAGCGGGGGCAAAGCGCCCGCCGTGCTCAACGGCGGCACCAACGGGACGTCCGCCGTGCTGTGCGCCTCTTGTCAAGGTATGCACTTCAGTATTCATTTACATATACAGCAAAACATTGACTTAAACTAGTTTATACAATAGAATAGAATATAATTCCTTTATTGTCCATAGTGTCATAATATATGTATTACATTTATACACAACTAAGTAATACTTTATTTTAAAACAAGCTCTTTATATTTCTTCTAGGTGTACAATCAACTTAACATTTTTAAATATACTATTTGTGCTATATTATTATCTATATAAGAGAAGAAGGTTTATATTTATACTTAAGACATGTACCCTGCACATAGGGCGTAGCTATATTAATTAGCAAGCAAACTTAATGACATGCTAAAGTTAGTATTAAGCATAAACTTTTGTGATCTGTCGCTCTTAAATACTAATTTGACATTATTTGTGCACTCTTCAGTGCTAATATTATAAACGGGAATGGTTTGGCATATCTTTATGGTTACGAGTGTATTTTGAAAACCAAAATAAAATATTAATTATTTAAACTCTCTTGATTCAAAATTAACGAGAGTAACACTGTAGACATTTTTACACTGTTATAATGCTAATACTAATCTTATTTATTTTATTTATTTATTTATTTATTTGAATAATGGGCGAGCAGCAAATTGCTGATGTGCCCATATCACACTGTGTCAAAATTGTTTTATATAGTCCACACAAAGATAAAAAAAAAAATTAAACAGTCCACTGGTGCAATGATCACAAGTTAACAAGAGATTTTTTGGTTTTAAGTAACCAGTCATCAAGCCGGTTCTTAAAGTTGTTTACAGATGTTGCACTGACCACCTCTTTTGGCAACCTGTCCCAGTTATGAACCACTCTGTTGCTGAGTGACCTGTGTTAGTTTTGGCAGAGCATTGCTTGATTGTCTGGTTGTGTCCCCTGCTATGATCACAACGATTAGTCCGTATAAACCATTTGATGTATCCGGGAGGTTGTACAGTCCATTCAAAAGTTTAAAAGTCTCTATAAGGTCTCCACGTAGTCGCCTTTCTTCAAGAGTAGTAAGACGCAAGGTTTCCAGCCTTTCCTCATAGGTTTTTCGGCGTAAGGCTAACGGCATCCTGGTCGCTCTTCTTTGGACACTTTCAAGGAGATTAATGTAATCTTGAACATATTATTATTATGTTGAAGATTTTTTGAGCAAATAATCACTCTTCTGCGCGTCATACAAAATATGTAAATGAGTAAGTCAAGATATAAAAGTTGAATGGAGTTAAATATAGTGTAGTCATTGTAAGATTTTTGTTGGATTTGTGTGTTTTGTTTCCAGTGACCAACTCGGGGCAGTGGTACAGCTGGGGGCCGCAGCATTTACAGTACAGGTTGTGCGGCGCCTGCTGGGCCTACTGGAAGAAGTACGGGGGACTCAAAGTGAGCTTGTGTTATATTTTTATCATTTGTCGTGCCGCGTTATGTTGCTCAAGATGTGCTGTATTATATTGTTTTTACATATACACACACTCTGTAATATTCTTTTTGAGCCGTCAGATATTCGCGACAGCGGAAAGTCTACATATTTAGATATATTTTAGACTAACCGTGCAGTCCTGTTCTGTGTACAATATCCGAATTCATTGCAAAGCAAGCTATTTGTACTGAATGTGTACAAACGCATTCTTTACACACTCAATTTTAACAAATTGAAATGAGTTTGTATTATGTCATTAATTTCGTATCTGTTGGTTCAGACCGCCGGCGTGTTCGGCGAGACAGAAGTGGAGGCTGCGAAGGCCCCGCGCGAGGGCGAGGACACCGCGCTGTCCGTGTCGCACCGCCCGCACCGCTGCACCGTGCTCAACTGCGCTAAGGTATCACATTCCCGAGCCCATGACTTATTTTTTATTTTATTTTTATTCGGGTCTGTAAACTGCACAACACAGCAAAAATACAAGACAAGTGACTGTACAGTTATTGGTTACAAACAAAGCCGTATGTCCTACCTACCACAGATACTACATGCGTTGAACATAAAAACACTCTTAACATTATGATAATATGCTTAAATACGTATATTAGAAAAAAAAATACATAGTACAATTTAAGATAAATTAGCAGGCTGCGTACAAAACAGTTAAATAGCCTAATAGGAATCTCAGGTTTCCTAAATACTTTAGTTTGTCTCAAAACTAAACCCGCAAGCTTCCCCCCCTTCTTAATAATATGCTCAAAATGCTCTCTTATCCAGTATCTATGTGACAAAAGATGTTTAACTGCTAAACCGCGACAGGAAGAAGATCTTGCTAGTGGAAGAATATAAATTTACTAAGTTGTTGGTGTCTCACTTGCATCTGCAGGAATACATTATTTGTTTACTTAATTTTTAGTGATCACTGTATTATAGAGTTCCCGTAAGGCATGATTAAATCTTGTCGAGCTAATTTTTCGACATAATTATTGACGTAAGTGCTAGCCGGTTATTACACCTAAATTTAATTTTTAGCGTTTTGCAGACTGATGACTGAATGTTTTTTTTTTAATTACATTTGATTTCAGTCTGCCTGATTATGTTTAATTATTTATCTATGTTGTAAAGTTAGTCGCAAACCAACGCTGAGTGTGTGTGTGTGCAGGAGTTCAAGCTGCGCGCGCACCTGGCGCGGCACGTGGCCACGGCGCACGGCGGCGGCGGCGAGGGCGCGCGCCCCGTCATGAAGACGCGCGCCGCCTTCTACCTGCGCGCTTCGCCCTTCACGCGCCTGGCGCGCCGCCTCGCGCGCGCGCTGCGCCGCCCCCGGCACTTCGCGCGCTCGCCCTTCTCGCCCATCAACCTGCAGCAGGTCAAACACGAGTGTGAGTACTACAACTACATACTTGTACGATACATATTATTAGTGTTTTAATATAATTTCAGCTAGTAGGGGCTGTCGCAAGTGATTACCAATGTTTACCAACTATCGATACGATCAGACTTTCCGGCGCTTTATCATAGTACGGCAGTAGGAAGCCGTGTAAGTGACTCCAAACTCTGCCATCAGAATGTATTTGCATTGTGACTCAATATTGTGATGTACATTTTCAATTCAATTCTTTCCCACAGGCCACATTTATGTTGAGAAGTGTCATATCGTGACCTTTGCTGTGCTTTGTGTTAATGGTAATGTGTGTGTGTGTGTGTGTGCAGGCTCCATAGCGATGGCGGGTCTGGGCGGCGCGGAGCTGCGCGCGGGCGGCGCGGCGGGGCAGGGAGTGGCGCGCGCGCGCGGCGCGCTGGGCGGCGTGGCGGCGCGGCTGGCGGCGGCGCGCGGCACGCCGCTGGCTGCGCGCGCGCACGACTGGCTGGTGCTCACCCCCCGCGACCGCATGCCCGCGCCGCCGCACGTCGCCTTCCCCAAGCCACCCAAGGCGCCAGGTCTGTACTCCTTTTATACCGTGACCATAGACTAAGTATACTCAAGTAGACCAGCAATTCCAATACATTAGAGCGTACAACGCAAAAAGCTTGGAATTACGTATTATTCGTAGATTGCGCTGCTAAATAGCCCGGGAATATATATTCCGGACTAGAACACCAACAAAAAAAATATGTTATTGTGTTATTTAAGCCTAAAAGTCCTATAGTATTTTTTTAATATGTAATATTGGTCTAAATCGATTGTATATTTTTGGATAATAAATTTCAAGTTTAGTAAAATTATTACAGGCTATTGAGAGATGGCGTTGCTGACGAATGAAAGATAGCATTCGAATTATCGCATCCATAAACGCTAGATGACGCATAAAACAAAATTACGGTTAATAATAAATATTTTTGATGACATTGACAGCTTATACTATTATTTTTTTTATTCGTTGGCTTTGACAATTAAAACACGAGAGGAATGTAAGTAAATAAATAAATGCTTGACTTTATGAAATCTGAATGAAATAATACCAAGTTTGGTTCAAACTTTTTAACAAGAAAAGGTATATTTTTTTTAGACCATATGTAATTTATCATAGTGAATGTACCTACGCTACGGGTTAAAAAAACTTGTTAAAAAAATATGCCTAAACCTATTTTAGCTACTTACATGATAATCATGAGAGGGGAAATTAGCTAGACCTAAATATAAAAAGAAAATTATATTTTCTTAACAGCCTAAAATAAGTCTACATCTTTTTAGCATCTAAATGATCACGGTTAGTCTTTTTCCTCGGAATGGTTTTGCATTTACTATGTTAGCAAAAAATTGGGCATTGCTGTTTGTAAAAATAATAGGCAACCAGAGATTGATGGGTGGGTAGGTACTAAATAACTTGGTTATTAGGTATAGGGTAGGAAAGACACTTAGATGTAGGTACAGTTTACAGGAAACTGTAAAAGCGGGGTAATACAATAACACAACATTATAGAATTATCATTTATTTTTTAAAATCTTCAATTTTGGGTGGCCTATTTTGTTTTCGGACATTTTTGTTTTATCTTTACAGTAAAAGTGGATCTTTACCAAAATCATCTGATGGATTAAATCTTAAATGTTAAAAATTTAAAAATCTTAAATGTTCCTTGCAACTTATATTTAATAATTGCGGAGCTTCTGACCATAAAAAATCTAATATACATTTATTTACACAGCTTTTGATTTTATTTGTGTGGACAAACTACGACGATCTCACACGCAACACAATTTTCATATCCAGCCAGTGTTGCCAGAAAGAAAAGCTCATTCCGCGCTAACTGACCTCAAAAAAGCGCTAGATTTGCATAATTATTATATTTAAAAATATTAGGTAGATAACGCACTAATGTGCTAAAAGCAAAACGACAAGAAAAGCGAACTTTATTTTGTAGGTAGTCAAAAATAGAGCTTCCCTTTTTATGTTTTTAAAACTATTTATTTTACTCAATTTAAAATTACTTTAATTAAACTAATTTACAACTACGTGTTCGATACACGACGCTTAGATTATGATTGATTAACATATCTTAAAGATCACCGAGCTAAGGTCTCACGCTGCGGTAGGTCGCAGCTGCGGGGGTTCCGCGAATGCGCTCAGTATTGTCTTAGTCATCACTACGTTCGCGGTTCGACAAAGACAAATGAAGCATCGGGACGCATAACTCCTCCCTCCCTAAGTTCGAAGTTTTCGGGTACGATGGGTTGAGCCTGAAAACTTCGATTTACATAATAATATCTTATCATATATACCATTATAACTATGCCTAAAATTATATATAGAACTAGTGTCCACGCACTAATTTTCACTTCTATTACACTGTCACTATTGTCACTATTCACTGCTGCGTTTTTTAGTTCATTTGTTAAATGTTGTAGATTTGACAGCTCGATGTCGTCCAGGGTTGCGAGTTTCATCTCCGGGAGCGTCCTTGATGTTGAAGGCACCTCCGGTAAGTCCACGATCGGCAGCACTGGTATGTACGCATCTCTAGCTCGTCCTTGATGTCTGCTGAGCTTGTCTCCATCCACTTCCAATTCGCAGTTATCCTCTAGCGTGACCAAGTACGTTCCTCGTAAGGTGTGATAGGTGACATCTCCGTTGCAGTCTTGCGTGAGGGTGGTACTTGTTTTAGTGTATACCATCCAACTGTTGGGGTGAATGTTCTCTATTTTCACGCTACGGATGTCAACTATAACGGGCGTGCAGCTCGAAGTGTTTTGAGCAAACGTGATGAGGTCAACGACGCATTGGTCTCTTACAAATGGTGCAGTGTGATCTTCTTCGCATAGGAACTGGAGCTCGTCTACTTCTCTGCAAGGGGCGCGCAGCGACACAGTTTTCAACCCTTTCGCTAGTAGGTAGGGGAACTTAGGTAAGATGAGGGATGTTTGGTTCAGGGTGTTGGTGATCGGCAGTGGTAAAACTTTATAATATATATAGATATCCTTTTCTACGAGTGGAATTTCAAGAATAAATGTTACCTGATCTCCTTTTACATAAATCTTAGGTACAATACTAGTTTCTAGTTTTATTATATTTTCTAAGCTAGCTGGGAATACAAGTTTATGGTTTTGCCTTTCGATAGTTTGTAATGTTTTGAGTAATTCACTCGTACTTATAACGGCTTGATGGAGCATTCCTAGTTTGCTAAATGCAATTACGTTTTCTATTTCACCAAGTCTAGAATAGAGATTTTGGAAGTTATGTAAAAATAGAGCATATACATTATGTATCTTTAAGACACCCTGATGTCTATAAGTGTCATTCATTAGTTGCCTGATATCGATTATAGCCTGATCTAATTGAATGAAATTGCTTTTAGATGAATTGATTGTATTGACCAATGTATTCAGCACTTCTGCGATTACCGTGACCTTCTTGCCAATAGATTTTTGCCGGGTGTTCACGTTATTTATTAACGTGTCGTACCTGTGGAGGTCGTTTTATATCCTTTAAAGGTGTTTTAGTTGCCCTTCCTTTGGTGATAATGGGTACTACATTCCTAACTATCTCTCCAGTAACTTCCGCTTTTGTATATCGGGGTTTGTCTTTACTTCTCCTTTCGTTCACTCCTTTTATAAATACTGTGTCACCTTCTTGTACGTTAAAGTGTTTTTCACCTCCACGTTTTTCTTTAATCTTTTCTTTGGTCTGTATAGCCTTGTCTGTGAGGTACTCGTAGAGATACTTTGTGCGTTTCCTATGGTCCTGAACTAACTTTTGGGTGTAGTCTTTTTCGAAATCTACGCTAAAAGGATTAGTAGCATCGGTATGTCCGAAAACTATTTCGAATGGTGTGAACCCGGTTGTACTATGTATGGCATGATTGTAGGACATGAGCGCGTACGTCATGACGGAAGCTGCGTCAGTGAATTTATGTTCGTATTTTGCAAGTCGATATATTTCTATTAAAGTTGAGTGGAATCTTTCCACGATTCCCATGGAATTCGGATTGTGTGGGGTTCCTATGTGAAGTTCTACTTTGTAGAATTGTAGAGTCTCTCTCAGTAGGGTATTATTAAACTCCGCGCCTGCATCCGCATTTAGTCTATGTGGGACGCCATATGTAGCGAAGTACTTGATGAGGGCTCGTACTATTTCAGGTGTGGTCTTAGCTTTCACTTCTATCGCTTGGCCAAGTTTGCTAAACGCGTCGACTAATGTCAAGTAAGTTGTGTTGTCAATGCTGAAGATGTCTATGAATATTTCTTGAAAGGGTTTGCTCTGCGTTTGAGTTAACTGTAGCTCTGGTTTTAATGGCTTTCGGTCATACTTCATCATCTTACAGTTTTTACATGTATTTATAACTGTTGATACAGTGATTTCCATATTGGGCCAATAATAGGTGCGTTTGATTTGTGTCAGCGTTTCTTTAATCCCTCTATGGCAGGTTTTGCCTAGATGGTATTTTTGTACTATTTCCTTCTGTTCGTCTTCACTTTCCACGTACACTACTCTCTGGGTACACTCTAAGATTTTCACTGTGTCCTTTTTGAAGAGTGCAATTATCGCTTCTGCAAATTGCTTACGGTGTGTCTTGTCTTCAAAGTATATGAAGTATCTCTTTTTGGGACTGATGTACTCTTTCAGAAATTGTTTGACTATGTCAGGCCTATTCAATGGCAAGTGCAATTCTAGAATTTTCTGTTTTGGCCTTGAGATATCTTTTACTGCAATTTTGTCTCTGAACCAAGTATGTACCAATATTTGATATGGTTTAGTGTCTATGGCTTCCTTCAGTATGGGGATACCGGAAGTATCTGTTTCCAACTCCGAGTGTTCCGTTGACTTCATTGATGATGCAGTGATAGTGCTACTGCCAGGTGATGGTATACCGTGTGGTGACTTCGGATCCCTTGATGATGGTATTGATATCACGTGATCTGACCCTGATGATATAGATAAGGTGCTCTCGCTGTCTATTTTTCGAGCATCACAGGCTTCTTGTAATGATTGGATGTCCTTCATTACTTTGTCTATATCCATTTTTTCTTCGTCTACGTTTACTTTTGTCGAGTCATTTCCATCTATTGCGTTTACCTTTATGCGGGACAACGCATCAGCGACTACATTTTGTTTACCGTTCTTATATACGATGTCATAGTCATACTCTGCTAGTCTGAGTTTCCATCTCGTCAGTTTGCTATTTTGCTCCTTCATGCTATTCAGCCATGCCAAAGGTCGGTGGTCCGTATATATAGTGAAACGTCTACCATACAAGTAGGGTCTGAAGTGTTTCACAGCCCATACTATAGCTAACAGTTCTTTCTCTACTGTGCTATACCTTGATTCAGCGCCATTTAAGGTTCGGCTGGCATAAGCAATTGGCTTGTCGTTACCTACGGTGCCTTGTGATAGAACGGCTCCTATTGCAAAGTCAGATGCATCCGTAGTGAGTACGAATGGTTTTTCAAAGTCCGGGAATTGCAAGATCGGTGCGTTTACTAGCAGCTCTTTGCATGCCTCAAATGATGCGATGTATTCATTGGTCAGTTCTATCTTGCTTCGTTTCTTTAAGCAGCTTGTCATAGGGCGAGTAATTTTGGCAAAGTCCTTGATAAACTTTCTGTAGTAACCGACTAGACCGAGAAAGCTTTTAATTTCGGTCGTGGTCCTTGGAATAGGAAAGTTCAGTACTGCTTGAATTTTATCGTTGTTCGGTTTGAGACCGTCCTTCGTTATCAGATGTCCTAGATAAAGGACTTCCTTGCGAAAGAATTCGCACTTGTCTAGTGTGACTTTCAAGTTTGTCGCTCTTAAACGGTCGAAGACCATTCGCAGCTTGTCCATATGTTCTTGTAGGCTGGACGAATAGATGATTATGTCGTCGAGGTATACCAGGCAATGGATACCTTGTAGGCCTCTTAAAACATTGTCCATTGCTCTTTGGAACGTGGCGGGGGCAGTCTTGAGCCCGAATGGCATTCTGGTAAACTCATAGTGACCAGATTGTGTTGAGAATGCCGTCTTCTGTCTGTCTTCCTCTCTAACTTCTACCTGGTGATAGCCACTGGCCAGGTCAATGGTACTAAAGTAGGTGGCTTTACCTAGCTTGTCAAAGAGATCGGCGATGTTAGGTAACGGGTATTTGTCGTCCGTTGTTACTTCGTTAAGCCGACGGTAATCAATAACCATTCTATGTTTGACTTCTCCAGATGCGTCGGCCTTTTTGGGCACCAAGTGAACGGGCGCACTCCAGGGAGAGTGCGACTCACGGATGACATCGTTCTGCAGTAGTTTGTCTACTTGGTTTTGTATCTCCGTGTTGTAGGCCGGAGGGTGTCGATATGGTCTAATAAAGATAGGATCTTCGTTCCTAGTTCTTATATGATGTTTGACTCCGTTTGTGAATGATAGGGGTATACTATCATGCTGGAATATATCCCTATATTCAAAACATAGCTTTTCTATGCTTGTTCTCTCTTCTTCATTCATATGATCCAGACGTAACTTCTGTAAGTTTTCTCTAAGAAGTCCGTCAAGTTCCCGTTGTTGGTCTTGCGTCGCATTAACTGCAAGTTCTTCTGTCTCGTACTTACTCACCTTCAATGGTCTATTGAATGTCATGGTGACTGGTTCTTGTGACGTGTTTTGTATCACGGTATAGGCATACGAGTCCGTGCATGTTACTATCGCACTAGGCATCCTTACGCCTTGACCAAAGTCCACGTAGTCGATTATCGCATCTCCATTCCGCAAGTCAGTGGGTACCTTTACCCGTGTCTCAGTCCTTGGCTCCAATGTTACCTCTGGAGGTGGGTTGTACATGATGGCTAGTCTGGTACTCGGGGTACTCAGAACTTGATTGTCCATATCTATTTTAGCTTTCAGTTGTTTCAGCATGTCTGAGCCTATCAGACCGTCATATCTTGAGTCCACGTCGTACACATAGAATTTTTGGTTTCCATGGCATCGGAATGTTTCCAGCATAGGTATGCATATAGTTTGGTCGTGAAAGCTACGAGCGTGTGTGCTCACTACTTCGAATGGCTCGTAACAAAGGAATCTTTGGAAGAATTTTTTCACAAGTGCAGGTGTCATGAACGATCTTGTGCTTCCTGTATCCAGCATGAAGCGTGCGCGTAACTCCGGAACATAAATGTGCGGTAGGCGGAGTCGCATTTCATAGTTTATGTGTATTACTTCGGTGTATGGCGCGAGGCTTGTGTCTGAAAATTTTGTTCAGTATAGTTACATACTGCTGTGCTTTCATCTATTTCAGGTACTTCAGATGAGTCTTGGTAGTATTCATTGTTGTAATTTTGCTCATAGTAATCGTTTTGTTCGTAGTAGTTATACTGGTCTGGTTCGGTTTCGGAATACATCTCATTTTCTTCTTCGGGCACCTCTAGTTTATTTTGTCTCAACGGGCGTGCAGTCCTCATTGACACGTCAGTGTCCTGCAATTGGTTTGGAATTTGTTGGTTTGGAATCCCAAACTTGAAATTTTGTTGTTGTGTCTGGCCAAAGGGTGGTCTGTATCCCTGTTGGGGGACACCAAAACGGTTGTTCTGATACGGTTGGAACCTAAACCCTGTGGGTTGCGGTGGTCTGTAGCCTGCTGGTTGACCCTGAGGGTTGAATCGGAAGCCTGTTGGCTGTGGCTGAGGGTTAAACCTGAATCCTGTCGGTTGACCTTGGAAGTTAGGTCTAAAACCTTGGGGTTGGTTAGGGGTTAAAAACCGATTATTTTGAAAGTTTGTGGGTGTCTGGAACCGTTGTTGTGGGGTTATACCAAATTTGAATTGTGGGGGTGCTGATGGCACAGGGTTGAATGCTAGGGGCTTATGTTGTAACGCACGGGTTTTATTTTTCGCGTTGTACTGCGCCAGGAAATTCACTTCTTCTGTAACTATACTTAGTGCGCTTTCTAAGTTTACGCACCCTTTCAACCTCACAACCCTGATTAAGTCTTCAGGGAGATTGAAAAGGAAAACGTTTAGAGCTAGGTTGTCGTAAACGATCATCTTGGCAGCTTTGACCCCCTCGTCGGTAATTAGATTAACTTTAGCAAATAATGTACTACGCGTATGTTGAATACGGTGGCAAAAATCTATGTAAGTTTCTTGAGGTTTAATTTTTAATTGGTCTAGTTCTATTGCAATGCATTCTTCGGACCTTGGATCACCAAAGTGCTGAATGAGAATCTCCTTTAGTCTGTCCCACGAACAAATATCGTCTCTTTCACTTAAAAGTTTAGCGGCATTGCCACAAAGCCTGCTCGATATCGCATGGAATACATAGCACTTCTGTGCTAGCGAGCACGATGGTTGCACATATGCATTGTGTATATAATTGGCCTTTTTTATGAATAGATTTAATAGGCCTTCGTCTCCATCAAACTTTGGAATGATGGATAATAATTCTGACTGGATAGTCCTAATCTGCTCCATTTTTATACTATTTCTATCACTATACTATAACGCGATTTATTTCTAAAATACTTGAGGATCTTCTCTCACTATATTAATACACAATTTATTCCAATATACTTAAGGAGATAAAATAACTACTAAAACAAAGTGCCGAAAACCGGAATAGGACAGGAACAGACGGGAAAATGCGAAAA
Organism: Macaria notata; assembly: GCA_927399415.1. Classification (NCBI taxonomy): domain Eukaryota; kingdom Metazoa; phylum Arthropoda; class Insecta; order Lepidoptera; family Geometridae; genus Macaria; species Macaria notata. The sequence goes on from OV656743.1 coordinate 3,250,965, forward strand.
GGTTTACTCACATAGTCACCGCTCTCATCCCTCCAGTCTCGATCGGCGGGCAGCGTAGTCTTGACAAATTTATTTGTTTGGTTCTTGATCCCGTGAAAGTGCGATGGCGGCACAGGAACAGGACGACCTCGGAGCGATTGCAGGAATCGTCGGTAGCCTGAACACACACAGGATCCCAGCCGTCTGCGCCAGTCAAAAATAGAGCTTCCCTTTTTATGTTTTTAAAACTATTTATTTTACTCAATTTAAAATTACTTTAATTAAACTAATTTACAACTACGTGTTCGATACACGACGCTTAGATTATGATTGATTAACATATCTTAAAGATCACCGAGCTAAGGTCTCACGCTGCGGTAGGTCGCAGCTGCGGGGGTTCCGCGAATGCGCTCAGTATTGTCTTAGTCATCACTACGTTCGCGGTTCGACAAAGACAAATGAAGCATCGGGACGCATAACTAGGTATTTCTTGTTGATTTTCTTTTTGTGCTCTGATATCGCAACATTTTAACGATAACATAATTTTCAACCAACTACTAATTTTCGTTTTAGCATGTCGTAATTAGCATAAATAACTACTATGAAAAAAAAAGTTCGGAATGTGTTTTGCGCTCTAAACTATCCCAAAAAGAACCAGATTTAGCGGAAAGCGCTAAAATGGCAGCACTGTATATTTCAATCAAATAAAACGCACATCGCCAAGACATCAGTCCACGACACGAACGAAAAACGAATAGGTAAGAGCGGCAACGTCTCACAAAGAATATAGGTGCACGAGCTGGCAACGAGTCATTATGTCAATATAAACAGCTAAGTCCCGAATATTGTTTAATAGCGCCATCTAACAATTTTGCACTGTACTGCAACGAGGCAAGACTCTCTCTTTAACCAACACTTACCAAATTAATTTTATATATGTCTCCATTGCATACTAGTAGTGACAGCTAGTGATCTATATTGGAACTAACAATCGGCGTACGCTCTAATGCATTGGAAAATTGCTGGTCTACTTGAGTATACTTAGTTTATGCCGTGACGTTGTAAACATGCTTCGTTTTTCACGGACTTGCTCAAAGATACAGTTTTTTTAATGCAAGTTAGGCTCGCATATAAAATGTTTCCAATCGAGGTATTGGTTTCAATGTTTTTATGTTAGATAGATGCTTTCGTGGTTTTACCGTTATAAAAGTTGTAAGATATGTGTATTTGCTAGTATTTAAAACACTTGTCCTGGCATTCAGACGGCAGCCTGCTGTACGAGCGCGTGTTGTCCCGCGCGGAGCAGGAGGCGCGGCGCGAGGCGCTCCCCGCGCCCCCCGCACCCCCCGCACTCAAGCGCCGCGCGACCGACGACATGAACGGGCTCGACAGTCAGTACACACACACACATATATTGGCTATACAATAAGGCTGACTTTCAATTTCATTTTTCAATGATTACAACCTAAAATAATGTTATAATAATTTAAAGTAGTACAGCAATACTGATAATTTCCTGTTTGGCGATGAATTGCCATCATTGATACATTAATGTAGTTTTTATTCCTCGTTGCTTCCGTCCAGCTGGCGCAGGTACGTATATTCTATTTCTTGGTATCTTATAAATTTACTTTGATAACCCATAAGTATTATAAGTGAAATAATTCACCAACAGACACTCACGTTATACAATTAAATCATATTATTACTGCACATACTTAACAATTTTTGAAGTAAAGATCTGACTGTTGAAAGCTACGAGCAATTTGCAATAGTTATGGTCTAAGATGGATCGAGCTTACCCAATACGAACCGGTTCACTCTTTTAAGACGTGTACAGAAAGTATGAATCTATGAAATTGTCTTGCCTAATTCTAACCTGGTATGAAGTGCTCATCTTTGTTTTTTTTTTGATGTTAATAATTAATAATAATTTATTTACACTTAACAATTAATTACATAAGATATTTAACCAGGCTTTAGTTAGTTTTCGGAAATCCATTGTAAATGAAACTCTGGAGAAATATGTAGTGTTTTAGCGCTACGTGAATCGCATCGGAAAAACACTACATATTTCTCTAGTTTCATTTTAATTAATTACATATTATTATGTTAATTTTTGTGAAAATATATTTATGTGATATGTGTGTGGCAGAGGGCGCGGGCGCGCGCGGGCTGGGCGCGCCGCCGGCCAAGCGGCCCAACAAGCACCCGGCGCCCATGCAGCGGCCGAGCCGCGAGCAGTACGCCGCCATGTGTGCGCGCGCGCAGGCCACCGGACAGCCGCTGCCCGCGCACGTCTTCGCACACGTATGTACCACATTTAGTTGTAGCCATTATTAGATAATATTTTGTAGTTGCAAAAACAAGACTTGGCAAATAGCACAGCGCCATTTTAATTTTAGAAAATAAAAAATAAAATCTATGTACGGAAAGTAATTTCAAATAAGGGTGGTGCTAAAGTTAAATATAGTTTATTTGGGTATCTACAATCGGTTATCTTAATCAAAGTGACAATTTGAAGTGCCTTATTTTTATCAACAACCCAATTTTGAAATATTCTAATTCTTACCTAATTCAGTAGTATGTGCTCTCCTAGAAGTTTGCTAAATGTTTATATTTTGTAAGTTGTACATTGTATATGTCAGGTAAACGGCAAGCCCACGAGCATGCTGAGTCGCGGCGGGCGGCGCCACGTCATCTCGTGGATGGACGCGCCCGACGACCTCTACTTCCGCGCCACCGACGCAGCCAAGTCAGTGCTACTCATTAGTTTTTATTAACGACATATATTCATTTAATTGTCCACAGGACATTGTATGTATGTAATAAGTAAATACATATGCTAATTTACATTAGAGACGATGCGGCCCGCTTTCCAAGCACACAAACGCCGTCGAATTACAAATTGTTTCTTGCCTTTTGCGCTTTACAGTCACGTATTTTTCACACCTGAAGAAACATCCATGAATGATGTGCTTCGAGACTAATTTTTTATTTGAGGTAGAACGTAAAATTATCCTAGTGAGCAGGTAGTTGCATCGTATGACACGGTTGTCGTGTTGCAGGAGCGCGCGACGAGCGCTGTCGTGCGGCGAGCTGCGGCGCGGCGCGCGCGCGCCCTGGCGGGCGCTGCGCGGCGCGGCGCCGGGCAAGGCGGCGGGGGCGGGGGCGGGAGCCCCGCTGCAGCTGGTGATCCTGGACTGACCGCGCACGCCGCGCGCCTACTCGGTGGACGCGCTGCTCGGCTGAGCATGTACATACCCCGCCCCGCCCGCCCGCCACACGCACGCCGCGAACGGACCTTGTATTTTTGCTAAACGAATCGCCGAGATGGATTCTGTAGATAATATTTTAACCTTGTTCTTATGTGGTTTGATCTGGCGTCGAGCGAAATGATGTATTTGATACATAAAACGATATGTAAGTCTATTTCATTCGGAGATTCATTGTAGGATAATTTACAATTTTTTTCATAAATAAAGCACAAATCGAAATATTGGGATGTTTTATTTCTCGAATGCTACGTGGGGCGTGTAGCAAACGAGAAAGTACACAAATTAGTGCCCGCCACCCGAACATAATTTGCAGCAAGAAACTTGGAGCATATGTCATCAACATCTTGTGACTTACACCCTCCTACTCGCATATTAATTATTGTGTTTACTTTTATCAACTATGTCGAGTTAATGTATGCTTTACAGCTGATAATGAAGAAATAACGGGACATGCAAATCACGTTACGACTTATAAAACTGCTAATTTATGAATGAGTATGTAAATAAATGATAATAACGAGCATACAAACAAACCACAATGGTAAGCAGTATTCAATAAAGGCTGAGGCTGCTAGTAAACAATATAATAAGTAACATATGTACTTACCTGAACAAATTGTGTTGAATTATAGAAATTATATTCATTTCCAGTTATTTTGGCTTACCTAGGTCCATACCGAGTACGTTATTTGTATTTCTATCTACAGTATGATTTCTTTAATCGCCTTTTGATGAAAAAATTGAAAGTCGCGCCGCCGTAAGAAAAGTCTAACACTGCCTATGCATTTCACTTACTATAAAAAACCCTAGGTACCTACTATCAATTAACATTATCCTTATAAAACAACTAGTGGATGCTCGCCTTAAGAAGTAAAAGTGGAATTTACAAAAATCCTTTCGCAGTTGATACCCACGTCATAACATCTACCTATATTACATATATATTGTATTTATTTTTATGTAAGATTTAAGTTGTTATTTGTGTAGTATTAGTTAGTACATAGTATTTTACTAAATTTATAATTATTCCGAAGTATATACATATGTACATTATGTATGGCTTCAAGTACTTTATTATTATTTTAAATGGTTTAAGTTATAATAGTTAAATTATCGTGTTCTTTATTGTACACCCCATCTGTTATTCTCTATGATTTCCTCTCCATCCTACGGTTGCCTGGAAGAGATCGCTTTTAGCGATAAGGCCGCTATTTGTGGCATACCTAAGATTCAAATTTTCTCTTGTTTGTGTTGTGTTTTATTTTATTTGTGTGTCCAATAAAGCATTAATTAATCAATCAATATATGTACCTGCATGCTAAATTTCAGCCCGATCAGTCCAGTAATTTGGGCTGTGTTGATAGATCTCTATGTCAGTCAGTCACGTTTGAATTTATATATGTATTCAGATGGTATTTATGGCTGTGCACGTACAGTACCTACTGGAAATGCTCACCTGCTTGGGTCAACTAGCCAAGGAAAGTACCTAGATACACATTGTAAGGTTTATTTCTTTCTCTGGTCTACTCAGTACCTATGTATTGTTATTGCCCATACTGGATATAATCCTTCCTGTCCTGTGCGTTATCCTTAACAATTCCATTTCCAGTGGGGATTTCCCTACAATCTGGAAAGATGCGCAAATTATTCCTCTACCTAAAAAATACAACCCTAAATCCTACTCTGAATATCGTCCTATTTCTATCCTTCCATTCCTTTCCAAAGTCCTTGAGCGGCTTGTCCATCGTCAACTTAGTCTTTTCCTTAACCGACATGATTTGCTCAATCCTTACCAATCCGGTTTCCGTCCTGGGCATAGCACTGTGTCTGCGCTCTTAAAGATCACAGACGACATACGCGAGGGTATGGACGACGGTAAGCTTACTGTTCTAACACTGTTAGACTTCAGTAATGCATTCAATACCGTTGATTTGGATATCCTGCTTGCAATGCTGCGCTCTATCAATATATCTCCATCAGTGATAGAATGGTTTCATAGTTATCTGCTGGGGCGTCGGCAGCGGGTTCGCCTTGGAGATTCCTTTTCTTCTTGGTGCAACATAATTGCTGGTGTCCCGCAGGGCGGCGTGTTATCACCACTTCTTTTCGCTATCTTTATTAACTCCATTTCGCAACATCTTTCATGTCCCTACCACCTGTATGCTGATGATTTACAGATATACTCGCAGGCTCATATTAGTCATCTTGACTCGGCTATTAGGAACACTAATGATAACCTCTCCCGTATCTCTGAATGGAGTAAATCCTTTGGTTTAAAAGTGAATCCTTCAAAAACGCAGGTCATTATCATTGGAAGCTCTCATCTGATCTCAAGGATTGACTGGGAGTGTATTCCGCCAGTTATTTTTGAAGGCATCATCGTTCCATATAGTGATACAGTCAAGAACCTTGGTCTGATAATGGATCAGTCGCTCAGTTGGGATGCTCATGTGGATTCACTAAGCTCAAGAATTTTCTCGTCTGGTGGGTCACTAAGACGTCTTCGAAACTTCTTGCCAACTGCCACTAAAGTTGAGCTTGCGCAATCCCTTCTTCTTCCTATCCTGGACTATGCGGACGCCTGCTATCTCGATCTTCGGGAAGATCAGCTAGATAAGCTTGAGCGGTTACAAAATTACTGTATAAGGTTTATATTTGGTCTACGTAAGTACGATCATATATCTCAATTTCGTGTTAAGCTCAAGTGGCTGCCTATTCGATTTCGCCGGAATGCTCACATCCTCTCTCTCGTATATAACATTTTATTTAACCCTGCTACCCCGCGTTACTTAGTTTCTCGTTTTGCGTATGTCCATACTACACACTCTCTTTCTCTTCGATCTACAAATAAATTAACACTCGCACATCCAACATTCAAAAAGAAATCTTTTTATGGCTCATCATTTACTGTACAAGCTGTTACTTTATGGAATTCTCTGCCTATCAACATTCAAAAGGCTCAGACAATTGATTCCTTTAAAAAACAAGTAAAGGAATTTTATCTCGCTTCCCTTCAGTGAAAATTGCTGTTATTATTTCTACTACCTACTATCACCTTTAAATATTTTGTTGTGTATTATATGTATTTGTATATAAACATTAATTTTATTATATTAAGTATGTGTATTGCGTATTTATATGTATATATATATATGTATTAGTAAAATTTCTTTTTTCCTTTTTGTTGTACACCACATTCTTCTTTATTTCTTTTGCTTATTTCTCTCCAGCTGAAGGTTGCCTGGAAGAGATCGCTTTCAGCGATAAGGCCGCCGCTTGTGGCACTAGTTAAGGTGCAATTTGTTCTATGTACTGTTTTTTAATATGTGTCAACAATAAAGAGTTAATCTATCTATGTATATCGAATATAGACTAACATACACTAGGGTCGTGCTGTGTCGAGTAGTCCGTGTTTATCTAGTGCTAATATAGGTACTAAATTTCATCGTAATCGGTTTCCTTTTGAGCGTGAAGAATGAAGACATTTACTCACAACATTAGTTATTAAAATTTGGTCGATGTGATGCTAACCTCGGTGACGAGGTGAACTACCCCAAGGGCCGCTGACATAACGACTGCCGTACTATAATAAACAGACGGACCTACAATTTAACGTGTCATCAGCGCCATGTAAGCGCCCAAATGAAAAACCACTTTTGGTCGCCCATCCAAGGACTGACCGCATCGACAACTGCTCCACCTCTAGTTGAGCTACAGTTTACGGTTAGGGAAGGGATTACATATTAATCCAAGGTAGGTACCTAACTTATAAGTTGTGGAACTAAATTGATTTCATATGGACATCAAAATAAAACTTGCATCATTTGGAAAAGTTATATTTATTCGAGTACATAACTACATCTTAAATATAAATGGATAATATAGCTATTTTCCGCGGGATAAATATGATTCAAGTGTATAAGACACCGCGCGTCTCACTTGTAAGCGCCCTCTATCACAATACTTCGTAGTTTGTGGTTTATATTATATCGATCGTATATAAAATATGTTGGCTTTATCGTTGCTGCAGTTGGAAGAGATCTGTATTCCACGAGGTCCACACTGCCCCCTGCCCGTGCCCGCTCCCAGTACCTACAGCATGCTAGACATCTGCCATACTGACAGAGTTATTATCGTGTTTAATTGCAACAGGCAGACAATTTTCACTAAGTTGTTTTTAACCAAGCCTAGGTATTAAACCTTAGTCAAACGTGAAATTAGTAAAAATATGATTTGTCTTTGATAAATTTCTTAAGGTTTTCCGTAACTATGGCGAAAGTCAAAAGTTGATTTGGCAATAAACATATCTAATGTATATCAAGAACAACTGTCCTCCGCAACACTTATTTGGTAAGTTGCGCTCTGGAAATCTGTTACAATTTATGTAAAGAAATGACTACATTTCTACACAGACAAAAAATAACTCTGCCAGAATCGTCGAAAATGGCACTAAAATGTACTTATTTTCGCTACATAATTTTTTGTTAATTAAATAAAAAAAGTGGAAGATATTCTTATATATTACAAGAAAGTAGTTCAAATATACGCAGCTCATAGAGAACAGGTGCCGATGAACTGCATATATCCAAGCACAATAAAACTTAAAATATAAATAGAAAAGAATCAAATACAAAGCGGATACGACATCTATTAAAACACAGATCGCTCCCAAAAGCAACAAATAAAATGCGGTTGATCTTTATGTTCCCAAAAATAAAATTGAGCAGGAATACTATAGCTACATATAACACTAAGTCAACTTTGTTGCGGACAGCTCGCTGCGTCCGATACAAACACAAGTATCTATACAAGTCCGTAAATGATAATATTACATCTGAAGTCAGTCCCTTACCGCCGTGTTCCTGTGCTTATATTACATCCCTCGCTCAACTAACATCGCAGTAACACTACTGCTAATCTCAGCACTGACGCCAGGGGGCGCCCGTCACACTCGCCCTACGTAACAATACTCGATATAAAAATACTGTACAATTACAATAATTATTTGAAGGTAATAAACTCTTACGCGTAACCCTTATGCAGTGAATGCTCTGATATATCTACTCCTGCTCCACAATAATACATCATTCACATAATATATACAATGTCTCTTTAGTTTTTACATGTTACATAAACGCACATCCAAATTTGATCCCAAAACTGTAGTCTTTATCTCGTTTTATTTTCTAAATTATATAATGAGATCGAACATAACATCCGCGGAGTTTATAAACGTTGAGTGACGGTTCTTTGTAGTATTAGTGTTTACTAAACGTGACTTACAATATTCGTATAAAAATACTAAACAGTACCTATAGTAAGCATATTAATAATTTGGACGATGTCGGAACGGTTGTATCTCAACACTTTTTAAATTTTATTCATAAAACATTTCGATTCAAGGCACTGATTTGATTTGTAAACAATCCATATTAACTGTGTCGTTCGTTAGATCATCTTATACTTAGTCTAAAATAATAGCCAATATTAAAATATTTTCGCAGTACAAATATTTCGTAAGAAAATACACACAGGACTCTGCATACATACATCTATACTAAAATATATTCCAGTGTTCAATATACATCACTTTGTAAATAGATTATTCCGACACGGCGTCGGTCGAGCGTGTTCTATACAAAAATATCTTGCCAACATGCAAATATATCGTAGTGGTTAGATCGGCCGGAGCTCGGTTAGGTGGGATGGACAATTTGGGAGATGTCGCGACTTCGCGGCAATGGAATGTACAGGCACTAGAGTACTCCGCAGGTACGTCGGCTCATGTCTACCTGCGCCGACAGTAATTGACCACATCGCTCCGTGTGTTGTGTCACGGGGAGGCAGACTTGCGCCAGCGCCGATCTACTCGTTCAGTGCTTCGACAGGTTCAGGGGCAAATCTGGAACGGAGAAAACGGCAATGAGTGACAGTACTAGTACGAGTAGTAGACGTAGTTACTGTTCAGGGTATAAGCATGGTATTGCTGGACTAACTATGAATGAAAACGCAACATTTCAAAATTGACAAATGACTGTATGATTCTCAAAGTATCACAAGCTTCAAGAGATGCATACCTGATGTGGGTTCATCCTTGGGTATGTGGTCTGTGAGCAGCGGCAGCGGCAGCGGCGCCCAGGGGCTGGGGGCCGGCGGCGCGCCGTAGTGCATCCACAGCGGGGCGGGCGGCGCGCGGTACACGTGCGCCAGGTACGGGTAGGGCGGGTAGTACCACTCCTCGCGGCCGCGGTACGGCGCCGGCCAACGCGCGCCCGCCCGCCCGCGCCACTCGGGGCTGGGGCTGGGCGCCGGCGAGCTGCCTCCGCCCGGGGACTCGCTCTTCAGCGGGTACTGCTCGCTCTTCAACGCGTACGACTCGCTCTTCAATGGGTATGACTCGCTCTTAACTGGGAAGGGCTCGCTCTTCACGGAGTAATGTTCGCTCTTTAGCGGGAAGTCGGCCTTGTGCGCGGCGGAGTGAGGCAGCGGCGAGCGGCGCGGCGGGCTTGCGTCGGGCATGCTGAGCAGCGAGTGGATGCTGTAGGGACTGTGCTTGGGCAGGGCGTCGCGCCGCGGCGGCGGCGGCGGCTCGGCGGGGGGCGCGCGCGGCGCCGCGGCGTGCGACGGACCCGGCGACGGCGGGTACGACGCCGTGCTCAGTGCGGGGGCAGTGCGCGCCCGACGCTTCCCGCCCGCGTCTTCCAGGCTCACGCGCTCTAGCTCCCGCAGGATGCGCTTGCGCGGCGACACCATGGCGTGCTCCTGCCGGCAGCTGGCCAGTTTGGCGTTGACGAGCGGCGGCAGCGGCGCCGGCAGCCGCTCGTGCAGCTTGCGGATGGTTCGCTCGAGTTCCTTTGGTCGCAGCGCCGACCGCGTCTTCTTATACACGCGTAACTTGCGGTATTGGTAGGGCTTCTTGAGCTTCATGTGGTAGTACTTCTCGCGATCATCATCTCGCGGCGCCGGTCCGTCGACGGCGTCCTCGCCGCGCTCGGTCACGCCGTTCCGGCGCGGCTCAGCAGGCAGGTCGGGGCGCGCGGGGTCGTGTGGCCGGCGCCGCTTGGCGCGCGATGCGGCCGCAATGACTGCGCAGTGCAGCGTGCTGGGCCGGCAGTAGTACATGGCTAACTCCTTGCCGTAGTTCTTGCGCGGCGCGGGCTGCTTCCAACAGTGGTCGCGCTGCCACGGCGAGGACTGCACGGAGCTGTTGTCGTCGGACACGGAGAGGCTGGTGGGCGGCGGCGCGGCGGGCGGTGTGGCGGGTGCGGCGGCGGGCGGCCAGAACGTCTTGCGCGGCACCGACACCCAGCCGCCGCCGCCGCCCGCGCGCGCCGCACCTCCCACCAGCTCCAGGATGAACTTGCCATCTGCAACACAACAACAGCCTTGAATAACACTACACCATATTAGTTGCTTGTGAACTACGCAAGTACTTTCTCATTTCAAATAAAGAAGAACATAAGCCCACACATTAATTATTTACTTAGCATTCATGAACAATAGCCAGCAGCATTGTAAAGTATTTGCTTGGCTCAATGAATAAGATACCACTTTATCAATGAATTTACATTAGATATCCTATTACCCGCACTTGCTAGATGTTTGTTTAGTACATGGAATGTGCTTACTATCTTAGTGACACTCATTTATGTAATGGGCTGATTACTTACTGTTACAATAGAGACACATTATATATACCTACTTGATAATGCAGGTGAACAATTTCTATGAATTGATACTTGTTTGTAGTAACATTGTGTTTTACCTACATAAACTTCATGTTATTAGGTACTTACTTGAATGTTCTATTTATTAAATAGCTATTGGAGTAGGTAAATTGTAAAAAAAGAGAATATAAATGGATAGAAATAGCAGAAAAATGTAGGTCAAATAGATTCAAGTGAGTCCTTATGCAAACAAAATAATTTGCTTACTCATTAGTTAAGTACACATACACCTATCATGTGATTATATTATATAAATTGTATATTGTATGTATCTGTATTTTACAATAAAACCCTGCACCTGCAGTAGCCTTCACTCGTAAACCTTCAACAAGGCTGTTTGATCAAACAAGAAAACATCATAAAATAGAGAAAACATGTTTGTTACAAAAATATAATTGCTCTAATTAATCTTTATTATTGCTCTATGTTTTCTTTTCATTTACATTCTTGCTTACTTAATGCAATAAGCAATAAAACACCTACTAGTGGATTTGCTTGTGTTTTTGAGTGTGAGAAGTAGCCTGATAACCCTCTCTAGGCCCAACACTACCACAAAAGTTATAACAATCTATTACTCAAGCAAAGTTTTCTGTTACACAGATATAGAATAGAGACTTTTTGTTCTGTATAAGCTAGAAAGTTACTTTTACAAAATATGGCAGTTTATTACAGTTGAAATCCTTCACAGCTCCATGCTGTTCTTTTTGTCTTTTCTACAGAACACTATATCTTATTGGTCATAGAGGAGGAAGAATATTGAGAATAATAAAAAAAGAAACAATTATAAAAATCTTCTGTAAACAAACTTAGAAACTGATTTTACTCTGAACTTAACTGCTGTGGTGTTACATTCTTATTTAGCTTAAAAGCTATTTGCAAAGTGCAGTTATATTTTGTATGTCTTTATTAATTAAGAAGTCAGGGAAGGGTCACATTAATGATGTTCTGCTGTGTCTGCTCTATGTCCACTTATTTTATCATGATCTATGCAGGGGATTTCTACAAAGTAACACCTGATTCAATATCTCAATAAAATAAGAAAGAAAAAACTAAACATAGTGTAACTATTATATTAAACTATATCACATGACTTTGATTTGACCAGACATCTAAGAATTCCTTGAATGTCCATTGTGTCAGCAAATAATACAGGTGCATTTATTGCTGCATAAGTATGGAACATAACTTATAAACACTATTTCAATATATGCAACTAATGAGTGTATGGTGTGAAATAGTAATTAAAAATAATTTACCTAATGCAAATAAGAAAATGAATCTGAATCTAATTAACTCTATTATATAAGTATAAACTTTCAACAAATTAAAATGGAATAGCCTTTATTTAATAATAAACAACTGTTTCATAATACTCCTCCTGTGCAATTAGGTTAAAATATTCTCAGTCAGTTCATCTTTAAAAAAATCTATTCACTATATACTACCTAAACCATAAGTACCTACACTGTATATACATGGTATTGTATGTATATACCATATTTGTGGCAATTGGACCATTAGAGCTCATCTTGCTATAAGAAATTATGTCAATCACAAAACAAACAGATATTCTAGACACCCATTTAGACATCACATTTAGTCAATTAGAACTTTAAAGTGATACCATTAAAACCACACTTCTAAAAACAACATTAAGCAACACACATACTTTCAGGATGGTCTTAACCGAGTAATTCCTTTAGATCCATTAAACAAAATGTTACAAAATTATTGTTCCAACATAGGTATTCAAATATAAAACAAAACACAAGTAAATAGTGTTTACTAAAATGTGCTAGGTAGGTATGAAAAAATATCCAAGTAAGAGTACAGCACAGATAAATGATTACCTTTTACGGTACACTGACTGCCCAGCTCCTTATGAAACCAACAACAATAGCACAGATGCTGTGTTCTGACAATTGGCTTGGGCTCCCTCAAACATGCTTATGTATGTTTATCAGAGCATGAATGACTTTCTACATTTTCTCATTGGCCAGCCAGTGCGACACCAGCAGACCTGCAGCTGCAAAGGCTGCAATCAGAATGCAATGAGAGCCAACACAACTTACCTTTGAAAAATTTGAGTCTTCCACCAGTTGCATTGAGAGTAGAATTGTGCACAGGAGCATCCTCAGTCACAGCCTTGCTACTGCTGTTACCATTCACGCCATGTCTTCTGTCTACTTCCTCTGTCATTTTGGTACATGTTGTCAGAGTTGTGTTTGTTCCTTCCTGTATATGCATTTCATCTCTGAGGGCTCATACAGCACACGAGCGACACTTCACTTCAAGTTCCGTAGCCATGTCGCGGACGCGCTGCGTGACAGCGACACATCGGCCGCTTGCGGAGGCCTGCGGGCGTGCGACTCGGCCGTCACACTCCTCATCCTAGGGCCACCTGCGACGAGCGACCTCCTCTGAAGCTGTCGTATAAACACATTACCGACACGGCGACTACCGAATTGAACCGTAATTTGGTCGATCGTATTTCCGTTGGCACTTCACTTTAGCACTGCCTGTATAAACTACGCTATAAATGGGAGACGCCGGATTCCTGATTACTACGGGGCCCACGAAACAAATCACTAAAAAGCTGTACGTTTTTCAGTACATAGTTCATTCACACCCAGACCCAGCATCCATTTTGATTCGTTCAAAATGTTCAAAATCAAATCAAAGATGAAAATGATCGGTCTCTTGACCACAATTTCAAAACAAAACTAGATATTCCGAAAAAATCTCTATCGATTCATATAAACTCGAATAATTTCCATAGACAATATTGTTTGTTTCATACAACTCTAGTTTTATTTACGATAGAAAAAGAAAAGTAAGAAATAGTCGATTATTTTTTTTTTGAATTATTTGAATTACATCTCTATTTCAATGTAGTCTGTCTGTAGGCGCCATGTTGTTTAAAAATTATGTTTGATGCCTTTTTCTTTCTAACCCATTCTAGAAGAAAGAGACACTTACACCATTGATTTGTGACTGTGTTTCATTTGTTTGCGTTGCGTTCGTTCCGGATTCAGAGGTAGTGGTCTCATTGATTTCTATCAGTACAAGTTGTACTGATAAAAATCAATGTAGTGGTCTAGTGGTTCACAAGAGGCAACCTCCCAACTCCCAACCTCATTTTCATTTCAATCATTGAATTTTTAGTTTATTTGGTAAATTCGTGACTTTTTAACATCTTACTCTCTCTGCAGTAAGGGTCTTCGATAAAATATCAATCTTGACTAAATTTACACAAGATGACGGCTTCAGAAGCGTCGTATAATCGAAAAATAATATCGGAGGATTTGTCGAATGTTGAGTTCGATACAAGTGAAGATGTGGAAGTTATCCCAACTTTCGATTCCATGGGCCTGCGAGACGAGCTTTTACGCGGTATTTACACATACGGTAAGATCTGATACATTCCTCATTTGTCCATGTCTCTGCGTCACATAGCACAAAGTGCCACCAATCATTTATGTAAACTTTCACATTTTCAGGCTTCGAGAAACCTTCAGCAATCCAACAGCGGAGTATCCTGCCTATTGTAAAAGGCAGGGATGTAATTGCGCAAGCTCAGTCTGGTACCGGTAAAACTGCCACATTCTCGATATCGATACTGCAGTCCCTGGACACCACCCTACGTGAGACGCAAGTACTGATACTGTCGCCCACGCGTGAGTTGGCCACTCAGATCCAGAAAGTCATATTGGCCCTGGGAGACTTCATGAATGTGCAGTGCCATGCCTGCATTGGAGGCACAAACCTGGGGGAGGATATTAGGAAGTTGGACTATGGCCAGCATGTGGTCTCTGGTACTCCTGGCAGAGTTTTTGGTGAGTTCCTATGTTCAGCTATACCACCACCACGTTTGCTCGCTTCTTCACTACTGTGTGCGTACACCTTATCATTTTGTTTGTTGTAGCTCTCTTCTACGGTAACAATTTTTTCATCCGAAAAAAGAATTTCCCGATATTTTTTTCCCGCATATCGCTTCAACAAAGCGCGGCATCTCTTCAGTCTCAGGTCCATTAGACGAGCATTCAAATGATGTCCTGTTTATTGTGGTTCTGCTTAACCCCATCTGAAGTGCCAACAGTTTCTGCTTACGTTTGGGATTTCTTTGAATTCGTGCCTTCTCAGCTTTTATCACTGCTGGAGTCCTAACAGACCAAGGGCGACCACTTCTTGACCTGTCATCTACACTAGAGTCTTCATTGTATCGTTTGATGGTACGATAAACAAATCTTTTGGTTATATTCAAATTTTTCAGTATGTCAAAAATTTGAATTGGCGCATAACCGCAACGATGCAATGCAATAACTGCAACACGGTCTTCTTTAAGTGTCCACTCCATATTTAAAAATGAGTAAAATTCTAAAAAGTATACATTTTTATTTTCATGAACAATTCGAAATTCGAATTCAATAAACTTTTTTGTGGCCAGCATTCTAAAAGAAAAGTTTTTACTGTGTGACAATACTTATGACCTGACTAGGTATATCATTAATTTACAAACTATCTTTGATTACTAAAGGAATTGTAAATCTTTACAGACATGATCAGACGACGCGTGCTAAGGACAAGATCCCTCAAAATGCTGGTTCTTGATGAGGCTGATGAGATGTTGAACAAAGGGTTCAAGGAGCAGATTTATGATGTGTACAGATATTTACCGCCAGCTACCCAGGTGGTGCTCATCTCTGCCACTCTGCCCCATGAGATTCTTGAGATGACTTCCAAGTTCATGACAGACCCTATCAGGATCTTGGTGAAACGGTAAGCACATATTTTATGCTTATACTTTGATGACTAATTATTATTGTCTTGTAGACATTACAAGACTTGAGTATGAGAAAGATGAAAATAAAAGCAATCAAGGTAATACTTGAATTCCTGTTTCAGTGACGAGTTGACACTTGAAGGCATCAAGCAGTTCTTTGTAGCTGTAGAGAGGGAAGAGTGGAAGTTTGACACACTCTGTGACCTGTATGACACACTGACCATCACTCAGGCTGTCATCTTCTGCAACACCAAGAGGAAGGTGGACTGGCTCACCCAGAAGATGCAGGAGGCCAACTTTACAGTCAGCTCCATGCACGGTGACATGCCACAGAAGGAGAGAGACAATATCATGAAGGAGTTCCGATCTGGACAGAGGTATGTACTTTATTAAATGTTTAGACAGCCACAAGCCCCAGCAACTACAACACAAAGCCATAATTAAATTAATTTGAGTCAGTCAACAGTCATACATAATAAAACAATAACAAGGTTTTAGATTTTGTTTATAGAGTAAGAATAAAATTAATTTAGTTGTAATAACTGGCTAGCACTTACGTTAAAAATTACGTCACGTTATTATGGTTATTACAACTAAATTAAATCATGCCTTACGGGAACTATAATACAAGAATAAAATTATCTACTATTTGGATATACATATATTAAAACACAAATATTTATTCTTTTACTACTTTTACTAAATTATAATTTTTATATTGTTTTGTTTTTTCATTTTCAGCCGCGTGTTGATCACCACTGATGTGTGGGCGCGTGGTATTGACGTCCAGCAAGTATCTCTTGTGATCAACTATGATCTGCCCAACAACCGTGAGTTGTACATCCACAGGATCGGCAGATCAGGTCGCTTCGGCCGCAAGGGTGTCGCCATCAACTTCGTCAAGTCTGATGACATCAGGATCCTGAGAGATATTGAACAGTACTACTCCACTCAGATTGACGAGATGCCAATGAATGTGGCTGATTTATTCTAAACATTATTTAAGTGACCCTCAAGTGTTAAAAGTTGTATTAAGCAACTGTAATAAAATTTTGAGATGGATTGGTAAAATTGTCTACCATTACTATGACCACATATGCACCCAGTTTATCTGGCAGAACACTGGTGGAAGGCTATTGTCACCCTAAACTCTTACCATACTTTATAATGAACTAGAATATAGCTATTTCTAGGTGTAATGTAACTTGTATGTCTAATTAATTATTAAACCTTTACTATGGATTTTTGTGTTTCAATGCATTATACCTACCTGTAGTTTTATACTAGTTTAAGTATAATTCTATATTAAGTTTCAGATTTTAGAATATTTAGTTTTAATTTTAGCAACACCCTAATTCCCCTCTTAACAGGGTAAATGTAAATACATTTAAGTATGCTAATAAAGAAAATTATTCATCATGCAAAAATGGTTGAACAGTTTTCATGATTTTACTATGTAGGTAGTATGAGATCCCTGAAGCTACTTATGCTTTTTATCCTGAAATATGCGAGCGATGCCGCGGGCGACCACTAGTAATATAAAGTTATATAGCTATGTCTATATTCATAATAAACAGGTGATTGACCGATCTTGACATGCAAATTTACTACATTCATTTTAATAAAACTAATTTTCTGAGATAATCTAGTCTAGAGGTATATCAAGCCCAATTTGTTTTTGTATTTTAGAAATGGCAAAACATAGCCAATGTTATTATTTTTTGGAAGTCTTGAGCTGGTATTTCATTTAAATGGTATATATGTTACGGTAAATGTAGATAATGCGGTAATTATGTATAATTACCGGGAATTATGCATAATTACCAGTGCTCTTGGTAAAAGTGGTTAAAACTTTCGAATTAATCACATTTACCGGTAATTATATATAATTACCATACCCCTTTGGTAAATGTAGTAAATAATGAAATCAAACATCAGAATCAAATATAAAAAGTATATATAAAAAAAAAATCGCACGGAAGCCCTCAAAGATGAATAATTTTACCCATTGTTTCTTCGCTCCTATTAGTTTTATTTATTTATTTATTTATAACGGTACACATAACAGAATGAGTTCATATATACCTAAGCCAAATACACATTCAAAACTGGTTTTGAACCAGAACAAATTCCTCAGGTGAGTGTACACAGCTTGAACAATATGAATTTGATTATTATTTTCAAAAACCTGTGTTAAACAGAGAATACAGTACCTAACTGGTACTGTATTCTCTGTCTAACAAACAACAACGATAAACAAGGACAACATAATTACAGACTAAATTTTATCTTACAATTAGTGATCATGCATAGCTTTGCATTAAAATAGCTAGAACATTACGCTTGAATGTGGATAACACAGAATTAAATACATCCAGTGACTGATGGTGGTTCGCTAGGATACTATTGTATTGGCGACACATTCTAACTAATGGGTTGTATAGAGATGTATTATTTTTATAAACTGCAGTTGCAGCGTGATGCTATATAGCCTAAAACCTTCCTAGATAAATTGTCTATTCAACACAAAAAAAAATTCAATTCGAACCAGTACTTCCCTAGAGTAGCGCGTTCAAACAAACAAACAAACTCTTCAGCTTTATAATATTAGTATAGATTAAAACTAGGAGTTTTTTTAAGTACATGAAATAGGATCACGCTTGACTACAACTTGCATGATGTTAAGCAACGTTATAATCTACGATCTAGCGCGCTTGCCTAGAAGAAACCGGTTTACTCTCGACTTGAAGACCGACAAATTAAGGGGGAGTCTTTGGAACCTCAAATGTATAACGGTGCCTCCTTGCCGAACCTCTACTCGTGCAATTTATTTATACATGTATTTATTCAAATAAACATTTTGATTCTGATGTTTAATTTCATTATTTACTACATTTACCAAAGAGGTATGGCAATTATATATAATTACCGGTAAATGTGGATAATTCACTACATTTACCGTGTGCGTTGGTAATTATGTATAATTACGGGTAATATACATAATTACCGATTACTTACATTTACCGTAACATATATATATACTGTGAGATTCATACAATATGATATTCATAATATTCATATAGGTACCTACTATATTGTAGGCAATAGGCATCCTCTAAGAAAGGATTTTTGAAAATTCCACTTCTAAAAGAGTGAAATAGGGGTTGAAAGTTTATTTGAAACTTTAATTGATAAAAATACTTAACAAGAGTAAATAGGTACCCGTCACAGAATACACCCATCAGTATGAATATAATGGTCATTAGGATATAGGCAACAATTTGAAATCACCAGTTGTTTCAGCAACTGCATACATAATAATAATATCATTGTATTAGGGGATCCTAATAAGCATACAAAACATTGATTGCTAATGATTTATTTGATTGATAAAGCAAAATACACATGGATAAAATATGTTAATTAGTAGGTACTAGTATAAATTTATAAATGTGTGCTAATTCACACTTATTTTATACACAGATGGAATGTTAAATAAAATAGGTATTACATGTTTGATAAAAATGATTACACAATGAGTATGCACATAAAACTGCTGGCTAAGACAATATAAATCACCACAGTGTATTTAATATATCTAAGCCTCTAAACAAATTGCATAACTCACATGACCTTTCTCAACATCAGGACATACAATCCACTCTTTCATAGAGGTCATTCTAGAAATAAACATGTTGAAATGAATCAGACCAATCTTGTGAAATCAAGTGAAGCAAAATTGGACATACACAATTTCTTTGGCTAATCAATCTCACTTAGTTAATATATCTAAGCCTCTAAACAAATTGCATAACTCACATGACCTTTCTCAACATCAGGACATACAATCCACTCTTTCATAGAGGTCATTCTAGAAATAAACATGTTGAAATGAATCAGACCAATCTTGTGAAATCAAGTGAAGCAAAATTGGACATACACAATTTCTTTGGCTTCTTAGTTACAAATCGTCCAGGCTATTTAATAACTTTCTTACACTGCACTTCACATTATGATAAAAATATAATAGCTGGATAAAAAATACACACAATTATGAATGGCATAAACAATTTTCCAATCCACATAAAATATGATTTAATAATGTACTAAGGGGTTATCAATTACAAGAAACTAATAGCTACAATAATATTATGTAGTCAACTTAATTATTACACAAACATGTTCATTAGACATGCTTCACAAACATAAATATAAGTAACATTCAAAGCTTTCCAAGTAGATATTATAAAAAAATTAATAACTTATTAAATAAAACCTAGATTTTGAAAGCTTTAGTTAAGAGAGTTAAGTTAAGCTAAGATTTAGTTATGAAATTTTAAATAATGGTAATTTGAATGCCTTATGGTATAGATATAGTTAAGGCACAATTCTAAATAATATACTTCAAATATGAATAATTTCCAAACAAAACTTTAATCAAATAAACTCTACCAATATCAAATACCATAGTTTTAACAAAAATTTGTTACAGTGAAATATCAGACATATAGGTATTGTATACATTTGTAAATACAATAAATACATCGTCACTCAACAAGAAATACAAGTTTTCTTATAAATAGTCTCTATACATGGCTACAGGTCAGTGTCGGAGGCAGTGAAATGGTTCCAGCGCCTGTAGATGAATATGCCCACAACTCCTACGAGGAGGGCCAGCAGTATCTCAGTCAACTGGTCTAGGAAGCCTGTGCTCGGCTCAGTGGACTCCAGCACCTGTGTCTGCGCTTCTTGTACAGGCTCCTCTGGAGGTTTGGGAGCCTGCACCTCTTCACTTTTAAAAGCAATTTGGTTCAAAACTGATTTTTCTTCTTCAGTGATTGGTTTTGCTGCAGTTGAAGAGAGCAAGGATGCAATCTCACCACACTGTGGGCATACCCAATTTCGCGATCTCTTGGCTAGAACTATGCGCTCTTCTGGAGTGTAGTCGACGGAGCCGATGGTCCCTTCGGCGGGCGTCGGCATGAAGGCTATCAATGCCAGGAGAGCTGTTCTGATAGACCAAGAAGGCTGCCATGTCTCAGGATGATGTCCAGATATTGACAGACATATCTTTTTGTTCACCTCGAATCTTCCGTTGGGTGTGAGCAAGATAATGTGTGGTGGGTGCATTGGATATTCCTTAGGCAGAAGTATCCTCCCGTGATATATGCCCCCTTCAAACTCTGTACCTTTAGGGCCTTGAACTGTAAAATGCCATTCAAAAAGATTGTCTTCCAGAGGCCTTGCGCAGTATTCTTCGGTCGCTTCAGCTAATTCCAAGGCTTCACGCATAAGACGTTTAACACCAGGACATTTGGTGTTATATTTTTCACTGATTTCTGCCATTTTGTTGCTCAAGATTTACAGAACTATCTGGATCGAAGTTTTAGTTATGACGCAATTAATGTTTCTAAGAAACACGTAAGTTTATCTATGTAATCACAAGTGAATTTGTTATCAAAATAATTTCTATTTTAATGAAAATAAAACTTGACTGACAGCTGTTTGCTTGCTTCCTAAGTTGCTGTTCATTGTGTACACTATGAAAAGTTGATACTTGCGTTAGTACGAACGTAATTGTCAGATAAATATTGAATGTTTTTCATACAAGCTCTTTTATATTTTTATACTTATGCTTTAACAAATTTGTGCTTGCAATTTTTACGAAAATTTATAACTTTACTTTGACTATCGATCAACTACTCTATCTACGTTAGGTACAACAAGATTTACATGTTACGCTGTGTGTAAAAGGTTTGCTGTAATTTTAAATAACTTACTACACTGCGTGAAACGAATCGTTATATATAAACATATTCAACCATTTTTGATTGGCCAAAATTAAGTACAAGTGGACTGTGATTGGCCGGTTAAAGTATACCGAAGTTTGTCATAGAAAAAGCGTCACTTACTTATAATTTGTGATTGTACGTGTACCTCACTTCAGTTCAGTTCTGTCAAGTCAATTTTGTAACCTCTATTTGTTGGCTTCCAAATATATTGTTTATTTTCTTATCATAATCATTCGTTGCGTGTTTAATAATAGTTTCGTAAAATTAAAATAGTTAAACAATGGACGGGCCGCCCGGAACAGGGCCGCCTACAAGCAGCGGTAGTCCTATGAGCAGTATGGGTCCACCGGGAATCTCGAGCTTCCCTCCAATGCCGCCTCCACCGGGGTCCATGGGCCCGGGAAGCATGCCAATGGGGCCTCCGGGAACTATGCCGCCAGTAAGCACTTCAGGTGCTCCAATGAATATGGGTTCCGGCCCTCCAATTATGTCTGGAGGGCCTCCAATGGGTAACATGCCACCAAACATGCAGGGCGGGCCTCCCAACATGCAAGGTGGACCTCCTAACATGCAAGGTGGACCTCCTAACATGCCGGGTGGACCTCCGAACATGGCCAACATGCCGCCGGGCATGGGCCCGCCTCCTGGCATGATGGGAATGGGGCCGCCAGGAATGGGCCCTCCACCAGGTATGGGACCTCCTAGAATGGGACCTCCTGGCATGGGCATGGGGCCTCCGATGGGCCCTCCAGGAATGGGACCACCAAGGATGCCGGGCAACATGATGCATGGAGGTCCTAATATGAAGGGAAACTTCAATCCAGGCATGGATATGGGTCCGCCTGGAATGGGACCACCTCCAATGGGGCCGTGGGAAGGGCAGGGTCCTCCCGGCTGGGGAATGCAGGGACATGAAGGTCCTCCGGGATGGGATGACCATGGAGATGAGGGTGATGAACAGGACCAGGAACAAGATCCATCTCAAATGTCGGGAGGACCATCCTCTCTACCATCTCTGCTGACCATGAAGATAGACACTCCAGAAGAGTTTAGGATCAAGTCTGCAACAGTTCCTGGAGGAGTAGTTCTGCCGAAGGCGCTGGAAGAAGCTCTGGCTTACAAGGATCAAAGAGCTGCAGCTCTGGGTGATCAGGGTGAAAAAGAGAAAGGTAGGAATGTTTTAATTTACAGTATAATAATGTGAACTTCAGGTGGTCTATGTATAACAATTTTAACACAGTGTGATATGAGCACATCAGCAATTTGCTGCTCGCCCATTAATCAAATAAATAAATCATTTCTCAAGTCATAGGTAGCTCATAATTAAGTATCCAATAATAAACATAAAACCACTTTTTTGATCATCCAAATCATAATTTTGGTGGGTAAGAAGATTCTAAGACGACATCGTCAAAGTCGAGGGTCCAACCTGGATGAGGTCTGCACAAGATCGACGCAGATGGCACATACAAAGGGAGGCCTATACCCAGCAGTGGGATCCCAAGGGCTGTGGATGATGATGATGAAGATGATTCTATGAATGATAGAAATGTTAGTAAATATAAAATTAGTAAAATCTTTATTGCACCACTAATTCCTTATATAAGTAAGTACTTAACCAACTAATATAATTCACAATAGTTATTGTCACAATGGTATTCACAGACGTGATTGAGGAGCCCGAGGCCCCTCCAGCCCCTGTGATCAGCACCGAGTATGATGCTGAGGAGGATGAAGGGGATTCTGACGATGACAACATTCCCGATGCACCCATGCCTCCCATCATATCTAAACAAGAGGTAAGTTTCGAGAGAGTTTAGAAAGGAGAACATTTGGTCTGTTGAGATTATCTAAACATATAATACAGCTGAAGAGGAGCCAAAGTCTGTACATTGAAGATATTTAAAAAATATTGTTAGAAAGTATGTACTTAGAATTGATAACAGAATATGTTTTAACAATTTATAGAATTTTTGTCTGTTTCACTTTTCATTTTTTATTTATACACTCATTACTCAAAAACTGCTGAATGCATCATCAATCAATCAATCAATCAATCAATCAATATAACTTTATTGTACACCAGAAAACAAAATACAGAAACAATTTATAGTAAAATTACTTAACCTAGGTACATTGGGCGGCCTTATCGCGTAGAGCGATCTCTTCCAGGCAACCTTAGTAAAGATCGCTAGGAAAGAAACATGTAAAAGTCGGTGGCGTACAAACAACAACATAACAGATACCTTAAGAAACAAACATACTAAACACTAAATTATTGCTAAGAATACACATAAAAAAAAAAACAAACAAACAACTAACAATGTAAGCAAAGGGAAAATAAATACATTGTCTCATAAAAAAGAATAAATATATCACTCAATTAAATATAGGATCATCATCATGATTTTTGGTATGAGAACTTAGGAGTGTCATAGGCTACTTTTTATACATAATAAATTTGAGCAAAGCTGCGGGTGTCCACTAGTCAGAACATAAAATAAAAACTAATAGAAAATACTTTATTGTCCAAAATGCCATCAATCATTAACAGTTATTTTATATTAGTTCTTGGCATTTCTATTTGTTTTAAATATCTTTCATGCTCTTTCTATGATAAGTTTTCGTTTTGATATTAGCATTGAAAATTTATAATTGATTCGAATTTATCTGATTGTATTAATAACAGGCACAAGCAAACAAAGCGAACAAGAACAAACGCAAAAAGAAGAAGAAGAAGGAAGCTAAACAGAAGAGGAAGGAAGAGGCCAAGAAGCAGCAAGAGAAGATATCTGAACAACCTGAAACAAAGGGCAAGTCCAGCGATAAGGGAAATGAAAAGGACGCTGAGATAGAGTGAGTACTTTTTTTTTTTTCCAATTTCCTTTCTCGCTGCAATCGGCGGAGCCATAAGCAGTGCTGTTGATTGTGTGCAGGCTTTTCAGGTTTGGAGTCCAGTGACCCCCATCCCTTCTTTGTTTAAATCAGCAATCTGGGGCCTCTTAAGCCGTCTTACTGACTCATTTTTTGAAAGATTTGTTGCAAGTACGTTTGTGTGCCTCTCTAATCTCATTTTGTATCTCTTGCTCTGTTTCTGAATTTCTCCTTCACGGTGGGCATTTCCAGGTATTCATGTATTTCCTCTTTTTTTGTGAACCATGGTGCGTTGGTAATGTTTCGGAATACATTGTTTTGAAACCTTTGTAGTATTTCCACGTTGGAGTGGCTTGCAGTTCCCCAGAGTTCTATGCCATATAGGCTTTAGTATGGTTTTGTAGACAAGTAACTTATTTTCTAGTGACAGCCTGGAATGCCTTCCTATTAACCAAAATAAAGAACGGTACCTATCTAATATTTGACTCATTTCTTTTCTTTTGTATGTGTGATTTCCAGGTCTGCCGTCTGTCCAGCCACATTCCAAGATAGCGAACTTCATTTTTATGGGGGAGCTCCTCGTGTCCTAGTTGTACTCTTGGGCAGTCACCTTTTCTTAGAGCAAATGTTATGTGTGTGGATTTAGCTGCACTTGCTTTGATTTTCCACTTCTTCATCCAGCAATCAATTTTATTAAGGTGTGTTTGGAGTTGGTCAGATGCTGTTTTGGAGTTTTGGTTGCTACTTAAGGCTGCTGTGTCATCTGCGAAAGTAGCAGTGAGTACATTGTCTGTCTCTGGTAGCTCCGCTGTATATAAGGTGTATAGAACAGGGCCTAACACAGACCCCTGAGGAACTTAATAATTTTTTTTACATGTGATAGGCTCATGTTTTTTTCCAACTCGCCTGATGGTAAGCAATGTTAAAATCTACGATCTTGTGCATGTACCTAGAAGAAACCGGTTTAGTCTCGACTAGAAGACTGACAAATCCAATCCCTAATCCCAACTATTAATTAAGTTAATTCTGGATCTCGCAGAAATCCTAGCCTAAAACTAAAGATAAAAATTCATACATTAATTTTACAAAAATACTTACAGTAACATTGTTAACTCCAGAACTGTCTATTGCAAATTTTATTATAATAATCTTATGTTTGACTGACAGACTCATTCATTTATTATGCTCATCAACTATAATCATAATCATAATCATAATCATTTTATTTCGTAAATTATTTACACGTCAATACAAAAATTATAAAATATTAACATAAGCTTAAACTAGTGGGTGCTCGCAGCTTTGTTCATATTAAGAAGTAAAACTTACATGTGCTATTTCACCCCTTTAAAGCTGGCATTTCCAGAAATCCTTTCTTAGCAGATAACATCTACCAGCATGCAAAATGTCCAGTGGCTTGTACCTTTGTGTTTTATACATTTAGTTAGATGAAGCTATTAGTGTGACATACAATTTCCAGGTATGTGCAAGAGAGCATCCAATTCCACGAGCTGGCGCCGATGTACCGTCAGTTCCACCACATCCTGGAGGCCTTCAAGATCTCGGAGAAGGTGGAGGAAGTCAAGGAGGAGCAGGATGTGCCCAAACCTGCTGCCAAGATGCTGGAGAAGGTCCATGACCAGTTTGCAGCTGATGAGGAAGCTGTTGAGGTATTTAATTTACACTTTTAACAGATTTGCCAAAATATTGAAGTTGGTGGTAGGTGCCATTAGTGCCGGTTGCTAATATTTAGGTTACAAAATGAAGACATATGATAATAGCTCACTTTGAGTCCAAAATCCAATATAATTCCAGAAAAACGCGGCAGACGAGAAGGAGCGTCTCTCCAAGCGGAAGCTGAAGAAGCTGTCCCGGCTGTCTGTGGCAGAACTGAAGCAGCTGGTGTCGCGGCCCGACGTGGTGGAGATGTATGACGTCACGGCCAAGGACCCGCGCCTGCTCGTGCAGCTGAAGGCGCACAGGAACACCGTGCAGGTGCCGCGCCACTGGTGCTACAAGAGGAAGGTGGGTCACTGTACAGGTGGAGACACTGAAGCAGCTGGTGTCGCGGCCCGACGTGGTGGAGATGTATGACGTCACGGCCAAGGACCCGCGCCTGCTCGTGCAGCTGAAGGCGCACAGGAACACCGTGCAGGTGCCGAGCCTCTGGTGCTACAAGAGGAAGGTGGGTCACTGTACAGGTGGAGACACTGAAGCAGCTGGTGTCGCGGCCCGACGTGTTGGAGATGTATGACGTCACGGCCAAGGACCCGCGCCTGCTCGTGCAGCTGAAGGCGCACAGGAACACCGTGCAGGTGCCGCGCCACTGGTGCTACAAGAGGAAGGTGGGTCACTGTACAGGTGGAGACATTGAGGCAGTGCCGAATAAAAAAAAACTTAGTGTCAAATAATTGAAAATATAGAACTGTAATTCCTTACAAGTGCCGCGTCGAATACGAGTATGCGTCCACATTAATTTCATCTCTCACTCAGCAACACACCAGTCTCACGTAAAACTTGCTTGTGATTGGTCACGATGCTGGAAATAGCCAAGCGACTGAGTCGCGGCGGTAGCGGTTTACCATCTCGTAGAATTATTTTATGTCTCAGTTACGTTTCTATTGTGTCAATTATTCACAGAATACATCGGGAATCCATAAATTTTGAGTTTTCTTTAGATACAAAGATAACTAAGCCTAATTTCCTCCCATCCAGTACCTTCAAGGCAAGCGTGGTATAGAGAAGCCCCCGTTCGACCTCCCCGACTTCATCAAGAAGACCGGCATCATGGAGATGCGTGCCTCGCTGCAGGACAAGGAGGAGACCAAGACCCTGAAGGCCAAGATGCGCGAGCGCACCCGACCCAAGCTCGGCAAGATTGATATTGATTACCAGAAACTACACGATGCTTTCTTCAAGTAAGTATATTTGATTATTTTGTAGAGTTTGTTTTGTTTATCTAGCATACAATTCAATTTATCTATTTATTTATATATATATGGTCAGTATAAATATATACTTATTTGTTAAATGTTCTCATCGCAACAATGAGATAAAAAAGATACTTATTCAACATTTTACATCAAGTATGTAAAATCATGTAATTTTTAATGTTGTTCTGAAATGACCAATATTCAACTGTGATATCGTTTGTGATTGTAAAATAGAGTTTCTCTATAAATTTATGATCACATGTACCCCAGTGTGACAACTGGTATTTTTTTCTCCTAAAAACAGGCTTTGAAAGAATATATTTCATATTAGATCACGTAAAAAAATCGATGCTTTGAAATGCATACTGGAAAACAAAAGAGGTGAGTCCTTTACTTTTTTACAACAAAATTGCACAGATTTGTATAACTTATAGTAATGTTACATGTACACTATGTCACATATACTTAGAATAATGGTACATATTTACAGAGATACTTAAAATAAATAAATAAATAAATATTCCGGGACATTGCACACAGCGCCATCTAGCCCCACACTAAGCAAACGCTTGTGTCGTGGGTACTAGGTAACGGATATAATACTTATATACTTTTCTTTTGTAAATATATACTTATTATACATACAAACGACCAGACTCAACACAAGTAATTATAAATTTTTAAAATGCATAAATACTTGTGCCCCGCGGGAATCGAACCCGCAACCCCTAGATTAGAAGTCAGAGCCACTACCAACTAAGCTAACAGGCCAGTCAGCCAGACTTGCATAGGCAGTAGGCGTAAGCCTTTCAGAAGCTGCTCGCGTAACAGCAAAGTTACATTATAAGATTCATTCATTCATTCTAGAGTTAATAGGTATCTTCTAGGTACACGTGTTACGCCCTAGGCTGCAGCAATGCTTGACATCAGGCAGTCTGTAGTCAGAAGTAAACAAACCTATACCACGTAAAGAAAGGACATTATATATAACAGCCATCATATTTCTGCTTAGAACTATTTCTAAATGAGACCAGAAAATAATAATACTTAGGTAATGTACAATTTACAAGATTCTATCGAATTCGTTGGAACTGTCTAATGCTTTTGAGACCAGAAGATAATAATATCCAGCAAATGTACAACTTAGAAGATTCTATCAGTCGATGGCACGGTCTAATACCTAAGTAATTTAATAAAGTTAAATTTGATTTTTTATATTTACTTAATATCTTAAACACCTCGTCCTACTCATTTAATTTGATGATATTATCCCTGCCAGATTGGTTGCCTGTAGAGATCGCTCTTAGCGATAAGGCCGCCAATAAAGACGCTAGCTTTCATTTATCTGTTTTTATTTGTATGATTTTTTATATGTGGTGTTTTAATAAAGTATTTATCTATCTAATTTATAAAAAAAACAAGCTTAAATACAACGAAACTTTTAACAGATGGCAGACCAAGCCGCGCATGACGATCCACGGCGACCTTTACTACGAAGGCAAGGAGTTCGAGACCCGGCTGCGAGAAAAGAAGCCCGGAGACCTGTCCGAGGAGCTCCGCACCGCGCTCGGGATGCCCGTGGGGCCCGGCTCACACAAGGTAAATAAAATAAATACAAATATATTCCGGGACATTGCACACATCGCCACACACTTGTGTCAAACGGGAATCGAACCCGCAACTAGAAGGCAGAGCCACTACCAACTAAGCTAACAGGTCAGTCAAGATAACGTACGGTACAGTAATAAAAGGTGTAGAAAGAAAATTATAACTGTTTGTTTATGTAAATTGAACTAATTTGTTAATTATTTTCGGCACTAAAACGTATGTCGATAAAAGTTGTGGTGAAACAATGAGTATTATAAATTACTTTTTATGTTCATGATGTTAATCGTCAGAAAAAGGACAAATATATAGAAAATGTACTACTTACATATTTTCATTCCTTTTTGATCGAGGTATATATACATTCTTCACTGTATACTTCCAGGTGCCTCCCCCGTGGCTGATCGCCCAGCAGCGCTACGGGCCTCCCCCCTCGTACCCCAACCTGAAGATCCCCGGCCTCAACGCCCCCATCCCGGATGGGTGTGCGTTCGGGTACCACGCGGGGGGGTGGGGCAAGCCCCCTGTGGACGAGACGGGCAAGCCGCTCTATGGAGATGTGTTCGGACATCAAGCTAGCGGACTGGATGTGAGTTACCAACGACTTAATCAGAATATAGAAATCAACATCTAAGAAAATGAAGGATAATCAATTTCTTCTTATTCGTTATGAACGAATAAGAAGAAATTGCCAATTCGTCGAGAGTTTTCAAACCACCCTTAGGGCCTCTGATATGGCTTAACGACTACTCTCAACAGCCGGAACCTATAATTTTAATTGTTGTCTGACCCAAAACTTTTAATTAATAACTATATTATTATTGTGATCATAGCAGGGGACACAACCAGACAATCAAGTGATGCTCTGCCAAAACTAACACAGGTCACCACATACTCAGCAACAGAGTGGTTCATAACTGGAACAGGTTGCCAAAAGAGGTGGTCAGTGCAACATCTGTAAACAACTTTAAGAACGAGCTTGATGACTGGTTACGTAAAACCAAAAAATCTCTTGTTAACTTGTGATCGTTGCACCAGTGGACTGTTTAATTTTTTTATGTTTGTGTGGACTATATAAAACAATTTTGACACAGTGTGATATGGGCACATCAGCAATTTGCTGCTTGCCCATTATTCAAATAAATAAATAAATATTAGATGAAATGTTGCCAGTGCCAGTGATTTCGATTGATGAATAATTTGGTATTGAATTGTATCTGTCCTATGTTAGTTACGAATGACTGGTGCAGTTTATTCGTATTTTACAATACAGCTAAAAAAACTTTATAGTTGTTGCATACGGTCATAAACACACGTAAAACTGATTTTATTATGACTTAACTATGTAAATCTATGTATAACCCTAAGGAAGAGCCTACACTCCACAATACAGGTACATCCTAGTGTGGAGTGTAGCGAACAAAATTGTATTAGAATCTGAGTTTTTTGATCAATAAAGTTATATACGTAAAATACATAACATACTCTACAGTAATATTATGTATTATTTTGTTTTTAGGATGCGGAAGACCAAGATATAGACAGGACAATGTGGGGCGAGCTGGAGTCTGAGTCTGAAGAGGAATCCGAAGAAGGTACATTTTACAATATATAAATTGCTTACATGAATATATCTCAATGGTGAATCTATACTAATATTATAAAGCTGAAGAGTTTGTTTGAACGCGCTAATCTCAGGAACCACTGGTGCGAAATGAAAAATGATTTTTGTGTTGAATAGACCATTTATCGAGGAAGGCTTTAGGCTATATAACATCACGCTGCAACGAATAGGAGCGAAGAAATAATGGAAAATGTAGAAAAAAACGGTGAAAATTATTCATCTGAGGGCTTCCGTTGCATGCGCGCGAAAACGGTTCAAGTCGTGGGTAACAGCCCAAAATAACTATTCCACGCGGACGAAGTCGCTGGCACAGCTAGTATTATAATAATTACTGAGTTCATTCAGTAACCACACTTTGATAATTATGACTGTTTGAATATGAAACCCTACAATATCTCCCTATATTCTAAGATATTGAATCATGCGTTACTTTGCGGAAATCCATTGTAAATGAAGCTCTGGAGAAATATATAGTGTTTTTCCGCTGCGATTGCTCCTTAACCGACTTCAAACAACAAACTTGGTGGTATATGGAGGAACACACCTAATAACACCTTTTTTGGTTTTCCTTCACCTACAAGCAGTTCCTACAAATATTAGTTCGAGCACCCCCCCTCTATGTCCTACCACTTTTGAGATCCCCTACCCTACTCCATGACCAGTTCCACTTTCTCCAAGTTTCGGATTTTTCTCGTGGTCCCATAAACCATACCTATACGATGACATATGACACTTGTACCCCACGAAACTCCTTCCCGGAGAACTACTATGTCAGTCAGTCAGTGAATGGTAATCCAATTATATATAAGAAATATATATAATTGGATATAATATATATATAATATATATAAATATATAATATATATATACAATATATATAATATATATATTCTATTATAAGACACTGCCTTTTCGTGCCTAAGATTACGTATGCCTTACGTTGTGCCCAGCTGTGGAAGCACCCAATTTTACTACATGGCCTGGACACAATTATTAGGCATACGTTATCATCAGTCATGAATATAAATTTAAACGAACGGAGTTGGTGTCAAGCTGCATTGCCTGTGCGATGTGGTGGTATCGGAATTAGGAAAATTTCATCAGTTTCTTTGCCGGCATTTCTGTCCTCAATCGGCAGCACAAATAAATTGATCAAAAAAATTCTTCAGCCCTCCTTAGGAGATACTTTCGAAATTGTCCATTTCTCGGAAGCTTTAAACGCTTGGAAAATAGCCTGCAACAGTGATGACTTGCCCAGGGATCCTTCTTCTCAGAGGCTATGGGATGGACCGCTTTGTGAGCTGGAACGGAAGGCGCTATTAAATACGTCCAGCTCAGTCACAGAGCGCGCCCGTCTTCATGCCGCTTCTCGCTGGGAGTCGGGTCTTTGGTTGCAAGTTCTGCCGTCCACCAATGTTGGCAACCTTCTGGATAATCAGACCTTCCGGCTAGCCACATCTTTGCGCATTGGATCACCTTGCGTCGTGCCCCATAGATGCAACTGCGGAGAGAGGGTTGATAGCCTCGGTCACCACGGTCTCTCCTGTGCAAAGAGCGCAGGACGCATTGCTCGCCATAGTACGCTGAATGACGTCATTCGTCGGGCATTTGTCACTGCAAACGTCGCAGCAATTTTAGAGCCGAATGGTTTGTTTCGCGACGACGGCAAAAGACCAGATGGGATGACGCTTATTCCCTGGAAGTTGGGTCGTTCGCTGGTGTGGGATGCAACTTGTGTCGACACATTGGCGCCCTCCCATCTTGAAAAATCTTCCAAACAGGCTGGCGGTGCTGCTTCATCTGCAGAGCTTCTCAAACAGCGCAAATATTCTAAGTTAGACAAGGGCTATTTATTTGTACCGTTTGGGGTAGAAACTCTTGGGCCGTGGGGTCAGAGCGCACTTGACCTCTACCAAGATCTGTCGGGGCGTTTGAAACAGGCTTCGCGTGACCAAAATGCTGGCTTGTACTTTGCCCAAAAGATTAGTCTAGCTATTCAACGGGGAAATGCAGCCAGCATTTTGGGTACGCTACCTTTTGAAAATGTAGATTAGTTTTTTTTTTTTTTTTTTTTTTAATATGTATATATAATGTTTATTTTTTTATTATTATTTGGAAGTGTTACTATAACACCCTATATTGATACATTTTCTTTCTTATGGAAGTTGAACTAATTTCTCAATTATTCTCAATTAATCTCAATGAAAAAGGACAGATAAATTGAAAATCTATACTAATATTATAAAGCTGAAGAGTTTGTTTGTTTGTTTGAACGCGCTAATCTCAGGAACTACTGGTGCGAATTGAAAAAATATTTTTGTGTTGAATAGACCATTTATCGAGGAAGGCTTTAGGCTATATAACATCACGCTGCAACTAATAGGAGCGAAAAAACAATGGAAAATGTGGAAAAAACGGGAAAAATTATTCATCTTTGAGTGCGTTCCGTTGCGTGAGCTGCGAAAACGGTTTAAGTCGTGGGTAACAGCTATAATTTATAAAGCTGAAGAGGTAGTTTGCAAAAATAAATACGATGCTCAAAATAACTATTCCACGCGGACGAAGTCGCGCGCACAGCTAGTGTACTATATATTTTCGTTACTTTTTGATCGAGATATACTATATATCAATTCTTCACTTTATACTATTGTCCCTGTATTCTGTTACAGAGGAGTCTGAAGAGGAAGACAAGGGCGAGGCGGAGGTGTCTGCGGGCGTGGCGACCCCGGGCGAGGGGCTTGTCACGCCGCTCGGCACCAGCTCCGTGCCGCCCGGCATGGAGACGCCCGACACCATCGAGCTCAGGAAGAGGAAGGCCGAGAGCGACGTCGAGGGGTAACACTAGTCTTCTAAACTTTATTTTACCTGGTATAGGTAGATTTCTAAACTTAAAACATTTGAAGATATTGAATCAGACGTTACTTTGCAGAAATCCATTGTAAATGAAACTCTGGAGACATATGTAGTGTTTTGCTGCTGTGTTAGTCGCAGCGGAAAAACACTACATATTTCTTAAAACATTTTTAAATGTTTGCGTTTGATTATAGCCCGCCTAATGCAATCGTCGACGCGGTCAGTTCTTGGATGGGTGACCAAAAAGTGGCATTCCATTTAGGGTGCTTCCGTGGGTTGGATGACACTATAAATTGTAGGTCCCGGCTGTTTGTCTAGTACGGCAGTCGTTAAGCCATGTCAGAGGCCTTTAGGGCGGCTTGATTAACTCTCTACTAGATATTATAAAGCACTGTAGTTCCCACCCCACCCCACAGCACTAACAAGTGTATTTGTCCGTCAGCGGCGACACCCCGGCGCTGTACCAGGTGCTGCCGGAGCGGCGCGTGGGGCTCACCGCTGGCATGATGGCCTCCACGCACGTCTACGACATCGGCGCGGCTAATCCGGGTATGTAAAGTACCTTCATTGTTAACTAGCTGACCCAGCGAACTCTGTTCCGCCTTAGAGACAGTAAATATGCAGATTTTGGATTTTATTCAATTCAATTTTTAAAAAACGGGATAAAAAGTATCCCATGTCCGTCTCCTGGTTCTAAGCTACATCTCCGCCAAGTTTCAGCTAAATCCGTTCTTGAGTTACAAATGGTTAAGTAATTAACACCACTTTTCTTTATATAAATATATATAGTGATGGTCTGGTCACAGTGACGGTGTACTTGCTGATCTTATAGACGAGTTGAAAATGTGTGTTTTAAGCAAATATAGCGCCATCTAGTGTAGTTGTAACTAGACTAAATGGTTAGATTTGTTAATATACTCGTGGACGCACGCATTATTTCGAAATAAAAAGTAGCCTATCACAATGATTTGTTCAGCCGTTGTTGCGCGATGCGCGTTTAAATAAACATAAAAAAAAACTTATGAAACATGTCTTGTTATCGATTTAAAAAATACCCTTACCTTTTTTTATCCAAAATCTATGTACAGATTTGTAACCCTCCTTGGTAATATTTAGTATGTAGGGATTCGATTTACCCGTTTATAACCCTCTCGTCATATAGAGAAGGAATACTCAAAAAATCTTTTCTCTTTGTAAATACATACAATAAATTATATAGACGATTATAAATACGATGTGTTTCTGATCTTTTAGACGACCTGAGAAAGCGTGATTTAAGCAGATAAAGCGCCATCTAGTTTAAGTTGCTAGATTTATTGATATACACCTACATATTATTAATTAATAAATCTCTATTATAATGCAGCTGAAGTAGGTCGAAAGTGTTGTAGTCTGTAATAAAGATTGTAAAAAAAATAAACTGGTGATTAAACACAACACGTTTCCAACAGTTTTTTTCTTGTGTATGTGCGGCGTGCGTTTACGCGTTCATACGCAGAACATCATGATTATTGGTATGGAGATAGTCTTGAAAGAGATATAGTTTACTACTACTAGTTCCATTCGAAACAATGCGAGTGAAACTGCGGGTGTTTACTAAATGTATAAACTGTTCAATGTATGGTACCTAGGTATTTATATTTTGAGTCATTAAATCGTCGCCGAAATAGCTCAGTTGGGAGAGCGTTAGACTGAAGATCTAAAGGTCCCTGGTTCAATCCCTGGTTTCGGCAATCTTTTTGTACAATATTTTTTTGTTTTTCACCTCAACATTCATTTTGTTGCAATTTTCGAATAACATTTATTCATATATTTTTCTAATAAAATTTATTTTTGGTACAGGTAAACGCACAGCAGCCACCGCGGGTACATCCAGCGAGGGCGTGGAGCGCTCGGGCGGCGTGGAAGTGGCGCTGGATCCTTCGGAGTTGGAGCTGGAGCCTGAAGCAGTGGCCGCGCGGTACGAGAGGCACCTGCGGGAACACCGGCCGAAGGCACAAGAAGACCTGTCAGACATGTTGGCGGACCACGTCGCCAGGCAAAAGGTAAATAATAAATCTAAAAAATAAATATTACAAACAGTGTTACACTAACACAAATATTAAGGGCCGTCTTTAGTATATCGAATGATTGGAATGGTTTTCTTATACGACTTTGCGAGAAATTCGCAATAAAAAATCACCTGGTTCATACAAAAACTTCATCACCCCTCAACAAAACGTATGGACATAAACGTAATCAATAGTTTCCATAAGTCTTAGAGTAAGTACCTACTTTATGTTATGTAAATAAATATGTTTTTTTTTCTCTTTTTACAGAATAAAAGAAAGCGACAACAAGATAAGGATTCAAAGCAAGCCAAGAAATACAAAGAGTTCAAATTTTAGTCACATTTTATGTAGGTATGTCGACTTGTTGTATTTTGATAATATTGTGACTATGGATTTTAAGGATATGATTTGCATTATTGTAGGAAATAAATACTTACTACTAAATATATACTATAAGATAAACAATTAAGTCCTGTTGTTTTATTTAAAATTAGGGCATTCGTTTTTATGAAAAAAATATAATGAATAGAAAGAAATCCTTCTTTTTATAATCTGCATAATAATATGTAACATGGGCACCCATCATGGCGTATCTTGGTCATGACCCTCAGTCATTAATGATGAAATTCGACTCCAACAGAAAACTACACGTAGAAACGACGTAGAAGTATGGCAACGTCCGTATGTATACGAGATAAAAAATTACCTGTCGCCTTCGGATTCTTCACTACCTCTATGTAAATAAATGAAAAATCGACTAAATAATCGAGCTAAAGAAGTCGATTACATACCAAGCATCACTAATTTGTGACTAGGCATTTGACAGCTTGGCAACATTTTTCAAATTTTGAATTTGACATTTCAGCTGCTTGTTGGACTTCGTACTTTTGTTTCTCATTTGTTTTTATTAAAATTTTAATTTTTAGTATATTTTAGTACTGTAAGTTAACTGAAACTGCAATTAAAATGTCTCGTGTATTGGTCGGTGTCAAGAGAGTGATCGATTACGCGGTCAAAGTAAGTTGATTTATGGAGTGCAAAGGTTACTTTGTTGCTATTTTCTGCAACAATTTCTAAATTATTTTATAACAAACCTGTGTTCCATTGATATAACAAAATAAAGCCCTTAAAATAAGAGAATTACGTATAATATTAATTAGCAATCTCATAGTAACTGATTGCTATCACCAAGCCGTTTATATCTTATCATTTACAACCTTGAACTCATACAGTAGGTCCATAAATCTTAGTAAAACGATTTGAATGAATATATACTTATCTCCAAAGTTGTTGAACATGTTGGAGTGTGTTGTAGATTCGCGTGAAGCCCGACAAGAGTGGAGTGGTGACAGATGGGGTGAAGCACTCCATGAATCCTTTCGATGAGATTGCCGTGGAAGAGGCAGTGAGGATGAAGGAGAAGAAGCTCGCCAGTGAGGTCATTGCTGTCTCCTGCGGACCCGCACAGTCTCAGGTATGTTTTACATCTATAGAATATATAACATATATAAAATCCTTGTCACCTGATTTCTTGAGGTATATTGATGTTGGAATAACTTTAAGATTGAAACAAATAGATAACCTGATATACTTAACAAAAACTGAATCTCAGTCTGCATCCAATATCTCAATAAACCAAGTAAATATGGAAACAAGTATGCAGCAATCACTGACTATAAATGATTTTTTAGGCCAAATGTCACAAAAAATAACTGTAATATGTTAGAAAAAGATTTTAAAATAATGCATCTAAATTGTAGGTGTATTAGGAATAAAATGTCAAAAATACAAGTTCTTGCAGAATCATACAGCCCTGATGTAATGGTTTTTTCTGAAACATGGTTGAATAATAGTGAGGTAGAAAATATAGCTTTTAAGGATTTCAAACATGCTAATTACTATGTGAGACAAAATTTTATTCATGGTGGGGTGTCCATATTTGTAAAAAATAAGATAAAATATAATAAATGTACTAAAATAGATGAACTTTGCCATGAATTTCATTGTGAATTAAGTTGTATAGAAATTAGCTTGAAGGACTGTAAATTGTTAATCATAGGTATGTATAGGACCAGGGCAGGTAATTTTGTAAAAATGACTAAAGTACTGGATAGACTGTTTAATTTATTGTGTGATATGACTGATACTAAAATTTTGTTCTTGGGAGATTGGAATGTTGATTTTCTGGTGGAATCCTCAGAACAGACAGCAATAAATGACATCCTAAAGACCTATAAATTTAGAAATGCTGTTAATTTTCCAACTAGATTTGATAAAGGATCTAAATCATCAATTGACTGTGTGGTTACTAATGTACCAGAAAGTAACATTAACATTAAGCACATTGCTACAGCAACTGGGTCCGACCATGATGCTCAATTAGTATACTTGAATACTGCCAAGAAACACATACCCAAATTTATATATGTTGAAAAGCGCTTTTGTGAAAATTATCAAATAGAAGAGTTATGTAACTCAATGTTAGCTACAGACTGGGACACATTATTTAGTGTGTATGACAGCTCCACATTTGAAAAGTTTTTTAATAAATTAATATGGTACAGGGATGTGCATTTACCAATCAAAACAAGGTGTATAAGAAATAGACAAAAATGTCCTTGGATCTCTGAAGATATAATAAAATTACAATTAGACATAATAAATAAAATAAAATAGCCTTTATTCCCTTAAATAAATTAAAAAACTAGATATTTACATTGTTCAAGTAAGATATGAAACTATTTCTATTATTTAAAATATGTGATTTATTATAATAGTTTTAATAAGGGCACCCAAGTACGGGTATAGGCCTCCTCCATTGCCTTCCAAGTAGTGCGGTCTCTAGCTAGTCGCGGCCAGGTTACGCCTGCAACCTGGGTAATGTCATCGCGCCACCTCTTCTTTTGTCGTCCCCTTGTCCTAGTGCTGTCTCGTGGGTACCAGTGGACGATCCTCTCGCTCCACCTATTGTCCGTGGTTCTCGCAACATGACCGGCCCACTTCCACTTAAGACGGCAAAGCATTTTGACTGCGTCGATTAGTTTCGTCTTCCGTCTTATATCTGCGCTTTTAACTTTGTCTATAAGCTTTATTCCCAACATTGATCTCTCAGTAGCACGCTGAAACTTAGCAATTTTATTAACTATGTCCTTACTTAGTGCCCAGGTCTGGCAGCCGTACAGGAGAGTCGGGAGGATGGTATTGTCCATGAGACGCTTCTTTAGATGTACTGGGACTCGACTTTTAAATACATCTTTATGAGCACAATATTTCTTCCAAGCTGTCGCTATTCTTCTGTCTACTTCTTTGGCGGTGGCATCCTGAAAAGATAGTATTTGACCAAGGTAGATATATTCCTGTACATATTCTATGCAGGTATTGTTTATTTTTACTGGGTTTTGTTCTCCGTTGGTCATAACCTTTGTTTTGCTGAAGTTCATATGTAAGCCAATTTTCCTGCTCTCCTGGTCGAGTGACTCTAGCATACTCTGCAAGGACTCATGTGTTTCGGCCAGGATCACGATGTCGTCAGCGAAACGAAGGTGCGTGAGCCGTTCGCCATCTATATTCAGGCCGCATGAAGACCAGTCTAGTTTCTTGAACATCGACTCTAGAATGGCCGTGAACATCTTTGGAGAGACAGGATCACCTTGTTTAATACCTCTTCTAATCTCAAATGCGGGACCACTTTGTTCAGTTTTTAATTTTGCGTAGCACTTAGCATATATTACTCGTAGTATGGATATATATTTTTCATGTATTCCTTGTTCTTCCAGGCTGTTCCAGAGATGCCCGTGTGAGATACTGTCGAACGCTTTTGTATAATCGATGAATGCTAAATATAGAGTCTTGTTGTATTCATTGTATCGCTCTATGCATTGAATCAGCGTAAACATATGGTCTACCGTAGAATATCCTCTTCTGAAGCCGGCTTGTTCCCGAGGCTGTTGTTCATCTAAGGCTTTTGTTATGCGATATAAGATCGTAGCTGAAAATAATTTATACAAAGTAGGGAGCAAACTTATTGGTCGGTAATTAATTGTCCATTTTGTTAGGATCGCCTTTTTTGTAGAGTAAAGTTATTATCGCATAATGCCAGTCATCGGGAATCGTCTCTTTATCTACAATGTCATTGAAGAGTCTGGTCAGTAATGGCGCCAGCGGCTCTATCATGGCGATTACGGTGTCTGTAGTGACGCCATCTTCTCCTGGAGATTTGTTCCGTTTTAACTGACGAATCGCACGCTCAACCTCATCAACAAGTAGAGCAGGAATACATTCTGAACTTTTAAAATTTGAGTAAGAGTCTATATTATCCTTACTTGAATATAGAGTCGAGTAGAATTTTGTGGCAGCCTGCAGTATATCTTTTCTGTTTGTTATTTTGGTTTCAGAATTTTTGCTGATTGTTTGTATCCACTCTTTTTGTCGATCAAATATTTTCCTAGTGTTTTTGGTAGAGCTCCGTTTCTCTAACTCGATTTCCAAATATTTTTCTTTCAGTGTTTTCTTATTTTCTGTAATTGATTTGTTAATTTTTTTATGTAGATATTTTAATCTGTTTCTTTGTGTTTTTGTTCGCGTTTGTATATTTTTCAGGCTTTCTCTCTCATTTATCAAACTTTCTATCTCTGGTGTAACAAGTAGTAGCTCTCTATTTTTCTTTATACTAGGCAGCTTGGAGACACAAGATTTTATAGCTGATATCGTTTTTGTATAACAGTCATTTATACCATTGTTGTCTATAGTTGGTATTTGAAGAGCCATCAAACTTTTCAGAGAGTCCTCTTCTATTGGTGAGTAATTTTTGTTATTATGGCCGAATGATTTACGAGTTTTCTTGATATAGCTTAAATTGTAGGTCATTCTTAGCATTTTATGATCAGTCGAAAATTTGGTAGAGATTACTTCCAAGTTTGTTACACTGCGTTTCTGTTTGACAAGTATAAAGTCTACCTCATTATGTGTTTGGCCGTCTGGGGATTTCCAAGTCCATTTTTGTTTTTTGTTTTTCTTAAAAAATGTATTTGTTATGGAAAACCTGTACTCTTGGCAGAAACTCAACAATGTCTCTCCTCTCTTATTTCTTTCTCCGTAACCATACGGCCCACAAATGTCGTTTTCTTCTGTGAGGGGTAATCCAATTTTTGAGTTAAAATCACCCATAATTATAGTATGTTTTCCAGTAATGTCTAGAGCTCTTAATATATCTTTATAGAAGGATTTAACTAGACTATCGTCAGCTCTTTCTGTGGGAGCGTAAGCTTGTATTATATGTACAACGTGATTATGTATTTGTAGGTCGAGACGGACCACTCTACTCGGAGTAAGTTTTGAAGTCGATGATAGAGTTTTTAAGGTGCGATGCTATCATGAAACCCACTCCATTTGTAGCTTTCTTATCACCCCGGTACATTAATATATATTTCTCCGTTTCTATTATATGCTGCCCAAATATTTTGACTTCAGATAGTCCTATTATATCATACTTAATGTTTGATAGAGCATGTTCTAATTGGATGATTCTATTATCGGCTTTAAGAGATCGTACATTGTAGGTACATAACTTTAGATGTGGTACTCGTTGACATGTTTGGTGATTAATTTCTTTTTGTTGTGTAATTTCTTTTGTTTTTTGAGACTCACTTGCTGTCGACTGATGATAATTATTATAGCAATGAGGGTTCTGGTCTGACAGCTCGCCCGCGGTGACCAACCGTAGGGTTCTGGTCTGACAGCTCGCCCGCGGTGACCAACCGTATTGGGAGCTTTTCGTTTTGTATATTATTATTTTTATTTTGTTCACTGTTTGTACTTCTTCGCGAGGTGGCTTGTTTATTCTTGGGTGCCAAGGTTCGTTGCTATTCTTTAGTATGTGTGGGCGGGGTCATTCCCTGTTTTTTTGCTTGAGGCGCTTTTTTCATAAAGGATGTGATAGTTGAGCTCGACCCTTGTACCGCTTTAGTAATTTTGGCTGATTTGTTAGTACTAGGCAAATTGATACTAGTATTTGTTTTTGATTTTTTGGTGATCTGTTCTGGTTTACCTGTATTTTTTTGGCTGCCTGCTGTGTTATTCTGTGGGCTAATAGAGAGCGCACGTTTATTGTTAGTTTTTTCTACGGGTTTTTCCCTCACAATAAGTCGGTCATACTTTAAGATTGCTGGGATTCCTTTATCCCTGTATTCTTGCAACTGTGGAATCAACGCTTTCCTTTTTTCCAAGACATTGGGAGGAAAATCTTCTTTTATGTATGCACCTGTACTTGACAAAGCAGACTTTTGTTGTAAAATTGCTAGCTTCTTTCCAAACGTAGTTAAAGTAAGCCTAATAGGTCTCGGTTTTGAGCCCTTTTTACCCATGCGTCCCACAAATTCTATGTCTCTTTGATCCATATCAATTGGCATGTTTAAAGTTATTACTTGAATTATAGTCTGTTCCAACTCTGAGTAATTTTTCTCTTCCTCAGATATGCCAAAGATTATTAAGTTTTTTTGTCGTAATTTCTTATCAAAAATATCAAGCCTTCTTCCATGTTCTGCCTGTTTATTTTCCAATTGTTGTAAATTATTCTCATACATACTGAACTTTTCTTCTATTTTTTCTGTAATGTTTTTTGTGATATTTACTTCCATCTGTTTAAGATTACTATTCATATCACCCTTTACCAGGTTTAAACTGCCATCCAAATCCTCTTTAATCTGCATTCGCAATGCCTTAAACATTTCTGCAAGCGCACCTTGATCTGACATTTTCTTGACCGATTGCGCCCTCTATAATGTAGTTTCAAGGCAACAAAAATGGCTGATTTAATGTGTAAGGCAACCCAGTTACACCTTGGTTCGTATATTGGTATATTCTGTGGATAAATTTCGTGGATATGGTGTTGATAATAAGTTGTACTACCTTCGATAGATGGCGACACTTTCTATGCATTTGTGCTGTAATTTGTACAAACATTAATCGGTTACATTACAGAAGTACCGCTGCTCGCTGATAGATGGCGAAACTTTGTATGTGTTTTTATTTGTCAAATATATTGTTTCAATGGCACTTGTGATCATAATAAAGGCAGTGTCGGTAACACAGTTTATGTTTCTTCAAGGTGAATATGAATATAGGTACATGGGCAAGAACGTCAAAAGTTGTACACTGTTTAAAAATTTTGCTTAATTTTTTTTTTGGCAGAATGTCCTTTGATATATCTTATGAATGATCTCTAATAATTCTTTTTTCTGAAAATCTTAAAAGTTTTCTTGTAAAATCGTTTTTTTGTGAGAAATTATCAATTTTCTAACAGTAGGCATTCATTTGAATCCTGTTCGTTACCGACTGTTTTTGGTTCATTAGGATAGTAAAATACATAAATATGTGAAAATATTATTTATTAAACGAAAGGAAACATGTTTTTTTACATTTTAAATGTAATAATCAGTTTATTAACATAGAAACACACCAGATTTTCTACATTTCCTGTCCAGTACGTTACTCATAGTATAAAATGTATCACAAAGTTTATCATAAAATTCTCAATATTGACCGTTTACATAATAACCTATTTAAATGTATTGTATTTTAAGGAGTAAAATTATTTCTTTAAATAATATATAAACGTATTTTAAATATTTTTTAATATAATCAACATTTTAGGAACTTTAGTTTAGGGACAGTCTCGTAACAGGACATGTTCATAACGAACATGACATTGTAGGGTTAGGTTTACATGACGCTTAAAAGTAGGAAAAACTAAAATAATATAAAAAGCTTGAAACATGGACCGAAATCGTTATCATTATTTATTTAGCCTAATACACTAACAGTCTTGTCGTAAAATTTGAAATAAGACATTCATGTCGTCGATGCATGTTTCAATAACAGTTTTTAATTAACTTACAAACTATAGTCGTTCTTTCTTATTAATCAACAAACAAACAAATTACTAAGGCAACTAGTGTGTAACTTCAATATTTTGTTCATAAAAATATATTGTACTTACTTATATAATTAACATTTTAATAATGAATATTTTTTTTTAATTCTGCCTCAAATATGCGCAGAAGTTCACCCAATGAGCAAGTGTTTTTGACTTTTTCTGTTTTAATACAAACACAAGTTGTATTTTCAGTCCCGTCTTTCTTCAAATATTCATGTCGTTTTCTCTCCCACTGATTCCAGGTAATTGTTTGATCTAAATCGACATTGGGTTTAAATTGAAGAGGCTTATTTTTGCAGTCTCTGCATTTTCCATGCATGCACAAAGGAGATTTGACGTCGCAAGCTACTTCTTGGAGGACATCCTTTATTTGTCGGTGTTCAATCAAACCACTCTGTTTCAAAGCTTTAAATTTTAGTTGGATATTATCTTGTTTTACACAGAGACAAGTGTCACGTGATGCGAGATGAGGAGCCAATACAAAAAATGGTTTATATTTTCGAAAAGTTGTTAATTTGTACCTGCCTCCTTCGCTCCTGTATTTTTGGTACAAGTTGTTTAAGGTGTCAGTTAAATATCGGATTTGATATTTTTTCTTGTTTTTGGATCGACATTCTTTCTTTCCAGCAGTGCACCGGCTCACATCATCTCTGTTGAAAAACAATTCTATTTCTTGTATTCTGCCTTTAGATGATGTCTTTTTCTTGTACTTGGTTCTTCCTGATAATCCCATTAATTTTGCTACGAAAGTTTTAACTTTAGCGTTTTCTACGATCCCCTTTAGAACCTTCTTTTCTGCTTGTTTCAGTTCTTATATGTCGTTTTCAAAGAAACTTCTAAAATTTCTTCGCGTGCTTTCATTTTATCGATAGTTAATTTAAGATTTTTAATTTCAGTTTCACTAGCTTTTTTTTGTCTATATCATCTTTTTTTCAACTTCTCTCTTATTTGTTTTTTGCAGTAATTTTTCATTTTGCTGATATTGTTCAAGATTTTTTGATAATAATATGTAACACCTTCTTTTCATGTAATTTAATTTG
Source organism: Macaria notata (assembly GCA_927399415.1). NCBI lineage: Eukaryota > Metazoa > Arthropoda > Insecta > Lepidoptera > Geometridae > Macaria > Macaria notata. The sequence continues at coordinate 3,295,437 of OV656743.1, forward strand.
GACTTCAAACCTGAATCCGAGTCTTGACTTTTTCTGTTGTTCATTGTTGAGCTATTAGAACCTGTTCTTAGCGCAACTCCATCAATATTGTCTTCGTTTTGATTTTCATTTCCTGTTTTTTATTTCCTTTGCCTTTTTTTTTGATCTCTCCATTGTTGTCTTATTTTACTTTTTTTTTCATTATCGAGCTGTGAAATTTTCTTTCTTTTGATTTGTATGCGTTCTTTGTCTTTTTTCTTCTGTTCTTCATATTTTTCGGGGTTATCTTTTATTTTTTGGCGATAACGGCACATTTTTTCTGCTGGCGTTAGCGCCATCTTGAAATCTGAAATTCCATTTAGAATATTTATTATTTTAAACACTAATGTAATTTTTTTCTGTAGTTTAATGATCAATCAAAAAATTTTACTCCGGAAAACGGAACTAAAATGAAACAGTATACATTTAAATTATGATTAGTAAAAATGTCTAATAGTAAATAATGAGTCTAAATAAAAAGTAAAAAAGGCGAGTTTGCACCATGTAAACGTTGTTTTACGTGGTCATGTCCGTTACTTTCAAGTCCGGCCTATACGTTACCACCGCTATAGTCACGGACAGGAGGTAACGGAATCGGGTATTCCTATACGAAATTATATTATTTCTACAATTGCTGATATTTATCACACATTTCTTCACACTAAAGTAATCTAGAATAGTCAATTTACGTAATTAATATAAAATATTGCTTGGAAACACGTTTTAACATTAAAAATAACACAAATTTACTCACCGGACAGCGCCCGCAAAAACACTCCTCTCGCCAAACGCACAGAAAAGAACAGCTGTTTTAAACAAAATGGTTGATTCAACCATAGACATCCCTTTTACTTTTTTTATTGTCATATTGGAGTGTTGCTATTTAAATTAAAAAATAACTACCGCACCGAAAAAAAAATCTTAAATTTGATACAAAAATGCGGTAACGGTGCCCGGACATGTCCTGCAGGTGCATATGCCGGGGACAGGTTTAAAATTTACTTATTTAGTAGAAATTCTAGCTCTGGCAGTAAATTGCGCTTAAATAATAATTAAAATCCCGCCAAAGTTCAAATACACAACCAGAAATTTGCCACTGTAGTATATTTTTTTATAAGAAACTGCCGCCAAATGCTGGTTTTTTTTTGGGGACAGTACTACACACTAAAATTGCAAATTTTTAAACTAAATTTCCTTTATTTTAATATAGTTTTATGCGTAATATTTTAACAAATATAGCATGCCTATTTCATCTAAAATCAAATAACCGGGTGACAATTGTCGTGAAAACCTTGAAAGCAGCGAAACAGTATAATATCATTCGGGGACATGTAAAAAAGTACCATGTACAACTTTTGACGTTCTTGCCCACATATTGCAAGTCAAGTCAGAAATGATCGTTTAAATTTTGACAGTAACAACTGTTCGGCAATGTATTTTTCAATAATATGGTTTTGGAGGGATTTTAGGGTCTGAAATATGTGTGTTTTGTTCTCGTGGTTTGAAAATATGTGTGTGCACTCACTTGTTTCGGATATTGTGTTCCAAATAGTTCTCAAAACAAGGATTTGTTCTTCACTTCGAGCCACTCATATTTTGTGAGTTATTCTGCCTTCCTTTATATTTATATTTGTATCCTTCAACAATTGCTGAAAAATAATAGTCCTGAAATATTTCCAACACAATTTCACTGATTTAAAACGACTTTAACTATTTATTTAGAATAATTAATACGGGAGCACTTTCAGAGCAAACTAGCGAGGCGAGCGCCACCTAGCGACTTAGCGACTTAGACATACATGACCTATACCAAATTCAGAGACAGTACCCACAAGTAACATCCACTCAGGATATAATAGAAATAAAAACTAAGTTAAAGAATAAACTTTTGGATGAAAGTAAGAAAAAACACATTGAGGGTAGAATAAATAATGCGAAAAACCCCAAAAAGGAGGCGTGGAATGTAATTAAAGAAGAAACAAATAAAGATATAAAAGAATGGACATGGGATCTATTGGACGAAAACAAAATAAAAATAAGAAAAGAAAATATAGCAGATTACTTAAATAATTATTTTATTTCAATTGGTCAGAACTTAAAGACAAATAACCCACCAAACATACAAGAAGCAATGGGTTTACTACAAATACAGGGATCTTTTCCGTCGGATAATTTTAAATTTAAGTATGTAACTCCCCTTGAACTAATGAACATAGCTAAGAGAAAGATAGACCGATCAGAGACGATGGATATATTCGATATATCCGGATCTTTTCTATATGATATAATTTTGCGTCTGGGGGACCATCTAACTTTCCTTATTAACAATATTCTGCAGTCGGATGAATATCCTAGAACACTAAAAAAGAACAGAGTCACACCATTATATAAAGGCAAGGGAGAAACCACTTCTGTGATAAATTATAGACCAATAACAATAGTACCCACAGTCTCAAAAATTATATAATCACTGATGGCAGACAATATTATGAGCCATATGAGTCAGAATAATTTGATCACCAATGCCCAATATGCATATAGAAAAAATCACTCGACTACGTCTGCGGCTCAAAAGCTAGTAGAAACGATTATTGATGGCCTTGAATATAAGAAAAAAGTGGCTGCAATATTTCTAGACTTATCGATAGCTTTTGACTCTGTGAGTCATGACCTTGTAATAGTGAAGCTCTCAGCTTACGGAATAACTGGAAAACCTCTCCGACTTATAAAATCATTCCTTGAAGATAGAGAGCAAATTGTCGAAGTGAAAATAGACAAACAACGTCATAAATCATCACCAGGGAAAGTAGATATAGGAATTCCGCAGGGATCGTCATTGGGAAATACCTTGTTTCTGGTATTTCTCAATGAATTATGCCTTAGTGGAATTAAAGGAGAAGTCATCCAGTATGCAGATGATACGACAGTGATTATAACCGCTGACTCACATGAAGATCTTCAGAAATGTATAAATAAAACTTTAAGAGAGTTAGAAAACTGGTTTACGGTGAATGGTCTGAAACTGAATACTGATAAAACGAATATAATGTCCTTCAATGCTGTATCACCAAACTTTAAAGAAGCTCCATTAATATTAGAGAATGGAACTGAATGTATATACGCAAAGCATGTTAAGCTATTAGGATTCGATTTAGATCCCTCCTTAACATGGAAAGAACATATTAATAATACTTGTAAAAAAATGGCAAAAGGGGTTTATGCATTAAAACAGTTGAAACCAATAACAAGCCCAGAGCACCTAAAGGAAACTTATTATTCATACATACACTCTATACTTTCATACGGCATAAGTATATGGGGCAATGCGACAGACTTTGAAAGAGTGTTAATAATGCAGAAACGAGCAATAAGAGTACTTGTGGGAGGTAGATATAGAGAGTCTTGTAGAAACCATTTCAAAGAGTTGAAGATTTTGACGTCAGTGTCGCAATATATATTAGAGATTATAAAGTTTGTAAAAAGAAATCCACATTTGTTTAAACTTAAGAATTATAACTCAAATAGAAGCAAGATAAACAGAGTATTGTTAAAACCAACTGTGCCTAGGCTGTGTATGACTAAGAAACTACCCACTATAATGGGAGAGAAACTGTTCAATAAACTCCCCGCACACATTCAGTCTTTGAATAATGATCAGCAATTTTGCAATAGTGTCAAACAATTATTGTTAGATCAGACACTATACAGTTTTAAAGAATACTTTGAAAATGACTACAGTCAACTACCAATTGATTCTAATCTTGCTTAGAAATTATGTAATTAACTACTAGGTAAGGAGTGTGATGCCAAATTGTCATTTTAGCCCCTATACAGCTAAAGTGACAGTACCAAGATTTATTTAAGTTGACATATTGTATGATTACATACCTATTATTATGTTTGACATGATTTTAATAACAAAAATTTTCATTATTTTATTAATAAAACTAGACATATGTAACTTCTAAAATTTTATAAAAGTTAAATGTTATAAATTCAATTTGACGAGATATTGTAATTTGTGTGGCATATTCTGTGATATTAGTACTTATACCTATGTATGTTACAATTTTACATTATCAATAAAGATTCTTTATCTTTATATTTTAGTTATAGATGTTGTACTATGCCAAACTTTGATGAGTTTTCAAGATATTATTAAAAGGAAACAAACAACATATAGGGTGGTTTGAAGATACTGACACCAGGGTTGATCACTCTTATACCAAGTTCCTTACATTTTACACTATATTAATATGTTACTTACAGGTTAAAATATTAGCACTTAGGCTCTGCTTCTAATTAAAATACTATTCAGCAACTGGGCAAAGGCCTCCCTCTGACTGTGGTAGTCCAGTAATTGCCAAAAAAGGTAATAAAATCAATAAAAATTCTGATAAGAAATGATATTGCAGGAAACACTAAGAACAGCCCTGGCCATGGGAGCTGACAGAGCCATCCATGTGGAAGTGGCTGGGGCGGAGTATGAGACGCTGCAGCCCCTGCATGTTGCTAAGATCCTCGCCAAGCTGTCACAGGATGAGAAGGCAGATATTGTCATTGTTGGCAAACAGGTTTGTAAAAAGCAACATATTCTTAGGCTTTAATAAGTCACAAATGATGTACATACTACTTATATGTCTGTTTTCTTTTGGTATTTAGAAAGAAAGAGAATATTTACTTTTATACACAGGTCATATCAGTATACACATGATAAATTTACTAATTTCTACATATTAAGAGTAGTAGCAAGGGAAGTAAATACTTCTTTTAGGAATCAATAATGATACCTATGTAGGAAAAATTAGGATGAAATGTGTTGTATTACTGGCCATTTGTTTGTTTGTATGTTTTTTAGTAATTAAGTAATACCAAATTAATGTTATTTGAAGTACCTACCTATCACATGTTCTTTAGTTACACAGATTTTTTTTTGTATTTTGTATAATATTTGGTAAGATATAAATAAATAGCCTTGAAAGAGTATTGAACCTGCAAATCCATAACATACTATTTGACAAGCCATCTTACATAGATAAATGAATTAATTACATATATAGTTGTATGTGACAAGTCTGATTCTTATTAAGTACTTTTATTTGCTAATTCTATCAAATTAAAAGATCAATTTAGTTACTGACATGTTTTATACAATAAAATAGTATTTAACAAAAAATTAAAACTAAAATATTTGAAAATAATAAGCCATTTAATATTCCCCAGGCCATTGACGATGACTCCAACCAGACTGCACAGATGACTGCTGCCCTGCTGGACTGGCCACAGGGTGTTTTCGCCTCAAAGGTAGTAACCACAAACCATCCTATTAAAATGTCTCCATAAATTTACTAGGTATATTCTATCATTATGTCTTGTCTATCATAGTAAGATACAGGCATAATAGTACTATGTCTTAATAAAACAGATATGTATTTACCTAAGATGAAGAAGAAATATAATTAAGGTAAGGAAGATAAACTTTTCGAGGAGCAAATGTTTAAAACAAGGATGAGTTAATAGGGGATCATTTGAATTAAATGGTGAACACCTCGCCTCGGCTTTTGTTTTTGAACATGTGATAGGTTTTTTTTTACTTTGACTGTGTAAAAGATTGAGCAAACCAATATATTCTAATCCTGTATATTTGTACTGGACATTTCTATTATAAACAAACATTAACCTCCATTTATCCATCACTCCAGGTAGAGAAGACGGACTCCGGGCTGACAGTAACGCGCGAGATCGACGGCGGTCTCGAGGTGATCAAGATGAAGCTGCCCGCCGTACTCAGCGCAGACCTGCGACTCAACGAGCCCAGATACGCCACACTACCTAACATTATGGTGAGCAATATATATATATATACAGTATATACACATGTATTTAATTTATTTACCAGAATACAAACTTAGTTTATTGGCCAACATAATATGCTCCATGTTAACATAATACTCCATGTTAACATAATAAAATTGATTAATAAAATTTCATTAAATAATGTATGGTTGGTAATATGCCGTAACAGGGATTGTGGTGTGCGTTATTTAAATAAAAATCATAAATAATGCAGATAATTGAACTATAATTATGTGTCGGGGCATGGCAATGGCAACTATAGTAAGAGACTACATAGCCAGGATTTGTTATTCATATTGCACTGAAATGGCAAACTGATACTTTAGATCTGTGGCGTGGAATTGATTTCTGAAAAGCTGCCACTGTTCTTATGGAATCGTACATATAGCTTCCTCCATGCTTTTATTTCTGTGTCCATCAATATTTTCATGTCCACTTTCCTTATTTCAGAAAGCGAAAAAGAAGCCCCTGAAGAAGATGACCGCCAAGGACCTCGGCGTGGACATCTCTCCCAGGATCAAGGTGGTGTCGGTGGAGGACCCCCCGGTCAGACAGGCTGGCTCCATCGTCCCCGACGTCGACACCCTGGTCGCCAAGCTCAAGGAGGGAGGCCATGTCTAATGCACTACCTCATTCAGTGTGATCATGGAGGTCTAAATAATATAAATTATTTACATTTCTATGAGTGTAACATATAGTACCTAATTGAAAACCTATGTAAATTGTATCACCAAATTTTGTACGAGTGTATATCAGCTGTAATGTAGTTATTGAGTTTATTTAAATATACAATCTTTTAAACTGTTTTTGTGTTGTTTTGTTTATGTAGTATGTAAACTTATGCACAAATTTCTAGTATTCGGTTATATTTCCAAATTAGCGCTACCGCTTAGAGTTGGTTTACGAACCTATTTAACATAAATTAGTAAATAAATAATTAAATTGATCCGATCTACACAGTACACACTGTTCGTTTCCAAAAGGGCTGTCTTTATGTATGTTCTAGCTATTTTAATGCAAAGCTATGCATGATCACTAATTGTAAGATAAAATTTAGTCTGTAATTATGTTGTCCTTGTTTATCGTTGTTGTTTGTTAGACAGAGAATACAGTACCAGTTAGGTACTGTATTCTCTGTCTAACACAGGTTTTTGAAAATAATAATCAAATTCATATTGTTCAAGCTGTGTACACTCACCTGAGGAATTTGTTCTGGTTCAAAACCAGTTTTGAATGTGTATTTGGCTTATATATGAACTCATTCTGTTATGTGTACCGTTATAAATAAATAAAGTATATTTACTGTACAAGCTGTTACTTTATGGAATTCTCTGTCTATCAACATTCAAAAGGCTCAGACAATTGATTCCTTTAAAAAACAAGTAAAGGAATTTTATCTCGCTTCCCTTTAGTGAAAATTGCTGTTATTATTACTACTGCTATCACCTTTAAATATTCTGTTGTGTATTATATTATGTATTTGTATATAAACATTAATTATATTATATTAAGTATGTGTATTGCGTATTTATATGTATATATATATATATTAGTAAAATTTCTTTTTTCCTTTTTGTTGTACACCACATTCTTCTTTATTTCATTTTGTTTATTTCTCTCCAGCTGAAGGTTGCCTGGAAGAGATCGCTTTCAGCGATAAGGCCGCCGCTTGGCTTAACTTGGCACTAGTTAACGTGCAATTTGTTCTATGTACTGTTTTTTAATATGTGTCAACAATAAAGAGTTAATCTATCTATCTATCTATCTATTTATAAGGGTCGGTATCAGAACAGAAACTAGGGTGTATGGATCAAAAAGTGTTTTATTGACTACCAGTTCTCCCCGCTGTGTGGCTGGTACCACACCACGCGGCCCTCCAGGCAGCCCGTCACCAGCAGGTGGTAGCGCGGGCTGAACTTGGAGCTCACCACCAGGTCCTGCAATGGAAATGACGCATTAATTTATGTAAGAATTAGGAATGTAGGTATTGAAATGAAAAAAAAATGTTTTTATGGCTCAGCCTTGCGCTAGGTATCCTAGGACCCCGTGTAACAATACATATACAGGGTTGTTGGTAACACACAAGTTTAGAACCTAAGTTAAAAGCAAAAACTTTTGTTTTATGACTCTCGGAAAAGGTTACCAGTAACCAGCTAGTTACCTGCAGCAGGGGGTGCTCGCTCGCGGTGTGGTTCAGCTCGCTGCAGTTGTATTGTATGCTCACAGGTGGAGCTAGTTACCTGATGGCAGCCAACACTGTGGCCCACCTCCAGCATGGCCCGCGGCAGGGGGTGCTCGCTCGCGGTGTGGTTCAGCTCGCTGCAGTTGAATTGTATGCTCACAGGTGGAGCTAGTTACCTGATGGCGGCCCACCTCCAGCATGGCCCGCGGCAGGGGGTGCTCGATCGCGGTGTGGTTCTGCTCGATGCAGTTGTATTGTATGCTCACAGGTGGAGCTAGTTACCTGATGGTGGCCCACACTGTGGCCCACCTCCAGCATGGCCCGCGGCAGGTGGTGCTCGCTCGCGGTGTGGTTGAGCTCGCTGCAGTTGTATTGTATGCTCACAGGTGGAGCTAGTTACCTGATGGCGGCCCACACTGTGGCCCACCTCCAGCATGGCCCGCGGCAGGGGGTGCTCGCTCGCGGTGTGGTTCAGCTCGATGCAGTTGTATTGTATGCTCACAGGTGGAGCTAGTTACCTGATGGTGGCCCACCTCCAGCATGGCCCGCGGCAGAGGGTGCTCGCTCGCGGTGTGGTTCAGATCGCTACAGTTGTATTGTATGCTCACAGGTGGAGCTAGTTACCTGATGGCGGCCCACACTGTGGCCCACCTCCAGCATGGCCCGCGGCAGGGGGTGCTCGCTCGCGGTGTGGTTCAGCTCGCTGCAGTTGTATTGTATGCTCACAGGAGGAGCTAGTTACCTGATGGCGGCCCACACTGTGGCCCACCTCCAGCATGGCCTGCGGCAGGGGGTGCTCGCTCGCGGTGTGGTTCAGCTCGATGCAGTTGTATTGTATGCTCACAGGTGTAGCTAGTTACCTGATGGCGGCCCACACTGTGGCCCACCTCCAGCATGGTCTGCGGCAGCGTGTGCTCGCTCGCGGTGTGGTTCAGCTCGCTGCAGTTGTCATTCAGTGCGAGGAGTCTCATGCCGCGACCGAACGGGGAACACACGATACGACCGTCTGATGAATAACACAGCTCCTGCAACCAAATACATCACCGTTATAGTCATCATCGTCTACAACCATTTACATGCAACTGCTAGCCATTGCATTTTTTAATGTTACGTACCCAAGGAAATGAGGATTTGAAATATCATGGGTATGGAGACAGTCTTACAAAGCAAAGACTGACTCAGCGCGTATGTACCTTGATGAACCCCTTGCCCTCGTTGGTCTCCTCGATGTAGTAGAGCAGGCGCTCCCTGTTCTGGCGGATGTAGTGCGCACACGCAGCGCGCGCCTCCTCGCTCACTTCTATACCACGCGGCGCGTGACCTGACGTCGATGGCCTGTAGACAAATAGAGTTAAAGTTCCCGGTTGTTCTACACGGTCGAAACTGTTACTAAGTGACAACGGCAACTCTAGAATATTGGTTAAATTTTTTGAAAATATTATTATAGGACAGAGGAATGTGACTTAAGTTCTCTGTCTTTTAATGGTCCTTACATGTACAGTAGGAAGAAGAACATTTTCATAAGTCACTTCTGTTATCCACTACATAGAATAATAATAGAAAAACTACATAAAGTATAAATAGGGTGAACATAGAACATACCTGACTCACTCACAAGCTCGTACGTACCGTATAGCGGGGTGGTCGCAGGGCGGCGCGGCGCGGGGCGGGGGGGTGATGCCTGTGTTCACACCGGTTATCCGCTGCATGTTGAAGTTCGGCCTCACCTGCCCTCTACACATATACATTTAAGTTACCAACTTTGTAGGTTTAGTTAAAAGTAACAATTAGATATTGGTAAAATAAAGTCAGGTGGATTGTAGTCAGACGTAAGCATATAAAGATTTCAAAAATCATCTTTGTATAATATTTAGTTGAGTAACAAGGAATGAATTAATTTTGGATAGCAATGATATCATATTATGTACCTAGTTTATTTACCGCTAGTGCACAGGACAATTTTCGCCAAACAGGAAAGATTTTTTTTTGTTATATTTGTATAGAGATATGTATTAGCTCCCGAAAATGTCAAGTGCAAACAAATTCCATGTAAAAAAAAGTTGCAGGTATCCAATAGGAGTGGAATATGAAATGGTTTCATTTGAGAAATAGTTGACTCACCTGCTGTAAATTTCTTGTAATAACCTGTGCTGCTTGAGAGTAATTGATGCTTCCCACACATCGTTTTGGATACCCTGTGAATAAATGCAACAATAAATTAAAAGACAAAAGAACTTCATAATAAGTAATTAATATGTGTATGTAACCAAGCATTTATAAAAATATATGTACACCGAGCAACTATTATAAATTAAACAGATAGAATAATCTTTCTTTATACTTTTCAAATCTACATATATAAAATAAACCTCAAAGGTGACTGACTGACTGATATAGTGATCTATCAACGCACAGCACAAACCACTGGACGAATCGGGCTGAAATTTGGAATGAAGGTAGATATTATGACATAGGCATCTGCTAAGAAAGGATTTTTGGAAATGCCACTTTTAAAGAGGTAAAACAAGGGATGCAAGTTTTACTCCTTAATGCGAGCGAAGCCGCGGGCACCCACTAGTTAGAACTAAACGTTGGTAAAATGCCGCAAGTGGTGAACTTATCGTGAAAATTCATATCCCACCAAAAACATTCTGTAAAATATTTGCCAAGTCTCGATAGAGCTGCTTGTTTATCTCTAAAAAGTAATGAAATCTCTAGAATTAGTTAAGCCAAGTCTAAGGTTCCTTACTGCGATTTATTTATTATTATAGTTAATTTTACGTGACTTTGCCGTTGAACATTCTTTACACGTTTAGTGGATACAAGTTTATTTACTAATTTATTTGCAGATTTATTCAAATCTTGGAAAAAATTGGAAGCCCGAAGAGGAAGAGGAAGGCCGAGAAGATCATACATGGAGCAAATAAAAGAAAAGGCGGGTGTCATGTCGTATAAGGAGGTCAAGGAATTGGCAGAAGACCGGGAAGGATGGCGCATACTCCACAGACAAGGGCACGGCCCTTAAATTTATGATGATGATTCAAATCTTCTGAAGTTTTTTCTGATTCTAATCTATCTTAATTTTTCGTTAGAACTCTGGTTATTGTTTCTATGTTTCCCTTAAAGTTTAATTAATCATAATCTACTACTTACAAGTCAACGGCCAAGTCACATAAAATTAACTATAATAATAAATAAATCGCAGTAAGGAACCTTAGACTTGGCTTAACTAATGTTTTTGGTGGGATTTCACTTATTTTTGACAGGACGTGGACTAATATATATATTTAATATTTTTATTTATTGAGTAGAATACAGTTATATTATATGTATATAGAAAATTGAATGCAGTAGAAAGTTGGCTGAGGATGATGATGATTTTGTAAGATCCGATACATACCACCAGTTCTCATCATATTTAGTTCAAGCACCAACCCGCTATCTCTTATAGTTTTCGAGATCCCTTATGGTACTCCAAGGTCTGATGGCCAAAGTGATGGTGATACTCGGCCTTGGGCTCGCATCCCGCTCATTTTGACGTCGCATGTACTGCGTTGTCATATTTCTCGTAAAAACGCTAATTTGGCTGTACTCGTTTTCTCATCAGGGTCACCAGGTAGTCCAGATCTTCCATAAATCTTGTTTTGATAGTTTTTCCTTTATGTGGGCGCTAAAATCTACCTCTGTACCAAATTTCAGCTCTCTAGGTCTATGGGAAGTACTAGTTCTATTTGATGATCAGTGAGTGAGTGAGTCAGTGTCGAAAATGCGAAACTTTGCATTAGCAAAACTTCGGAACTAATTGATCTACCAACTTGAAATTCTGGATTTCAAGTGTGTTATTACGAATTTCTAGATGACGAAAATTTTAGCGTTTTAATCCTATCCAGAGGTTCTCAAATAGGGGTCTGAAAATGCGGCGAAACGGTTCGAGAAAAGGATGGTACGGCAGTTTGCTAACGCGCTCGACTTGGCGGGGGCACTGCCGTGCCCCCAGATGTTTCAGACATGACACTGGCTGGAGGGATATTTCTGCACGCCCCTTATTTAAATTACAAATTACGAAGCGTGTGTATATATACATGTGCGCCACGGACACATCTTTAACTAGTGGGTGCTCGCGGCTTCGCTCGCATTAAGAAGTAAAACTTGCATCCCATTGATTTCTATCAGTACAAGTACTTGTACTGATAGAAATCAATGTTGCATCCCCTATTTCACCCCTTTAAAAGTGGCATTTCCAAAAATCCTTTCTTAGCGGATGCCTAAGTTATAACATCTACCTTCATTCCAAATTTCAGCCCAATCCGTCCAGTGGTTTGGGCTGTGCGTTGATATATCACTATATCAGTCAGTCAATCAGTCAGTCAGTCACCTTTGAGTTTTATATATATAGATTCGTCGAAAACGCACAGACTCGTCATGGCGAGCCTCTGAGTACATATCTACATAGATACTTACCCGACCGAGCCTGGACACGGCTGCGTCGGCGGCAGCATTGGCGATGATGACGCTGCGCGGCTGCGACGGACCCGCGCCGTCTCCGCGCTCCGGTGGCGCCTGCAACACAACCAGCTTCAAAATACATATACTCAGAACAATTTATAGCCTTCATCTATACTAATATTATAAAGCTGAAGAGTTTGTTTGTTTGAACGCGCTAATCTCAGGAACTACTGGTGCGAATTGAAAAAATATTTTTGTGTTGAATAGACCATTTATCGAGGAAGGCTTTAGGCTATATAACATTACGCTGCAACTAATAGGAGCGAAGAAACAATGGAAAATGTGGGAAAAACGGGGAAAAATATTTATCTTCAGGGATTCCGTTGCGTGCGCTGCGAAAACGGTCAAGTCGTGGGTAACAGCTATAATTTATAAAGCTAAAGAGGTTGGTTTCAAAAATAAATATGATGGCCAAAATAACTATTCTACGCGGACGAAGTCGCAGGCACAGCTAGTTATAAATACATATGTGAAAGAATCAACAGTACTAACTTACATATATTATGTGATTGGGCGGGCAGGTCGATTTATTAACATCATAAGTTGTAAAGGCGATGATTTTGCCAGAATCAGTCATAGAGATAGCATCTATTCAATAAAAAACAATTAATGTTCAGCAAGCATTTAACTGTTATTTCACACCAGTATAGGTACAGATATACATAACGCTACAAAAATGGTTAATATATGAAAATATTGTCTCTCCTTTGAAAAAAAACGAGTACCTGTGGTGGCAAGCGCCGCGCGAGCGCTGGACGGTGCGCGAGACGCGGGCGCGAGGGTCCAGGCGCCGCCAGCGGCTGCTCGCGCTCCGAGCTCGACGAGCGGGAGCCCGAGTCCTCCGCGGGAGCCGCCGGGGCCGCGGCCGGACCTGCAGCCCTACAAACATATGTATATGTATGTAGAATAATTTAGATACAGAAAGTTGTTACATGTTGTACGTCAGCTTTTTCTGATCTTGTAATAAGATAGATGATTGCTTGCTAATTACAAAACACGAAAAAAATAGAATATACACAACAAACGTGTGTTAACGGCCTTATCGCCTTAAGGCCGCTAATAAGTTAGTCTTAGCGAAGAGGCATAATAACAAAAGGATAAAGTAATAAATATTACTGGATAAATTTTGAAATAGTAATACTTGTGAATTGAATGGATAGTGTGTAATGAAAAAGAAAGCCCACTCACTCGGGCTCCGGCGGCGCCACGTAGACGGGCACGCGCGGGCGGTGGCGCAGGCGCGCGCGCAGGCGACGGCGCAGTTCGCGCGGGCGCGGGCCGGGCGGGGGGCGGGGCGGGGCGGGCGGTGCTCGGGGCGGGGCGCGCGCGCTCTCGCTGTCCCGGACCGACTTGCTGCTCGCGTCCGCCGCCTGGATGTCGTGGATGCACGTCCACTAACAAAAACATTTTTAACCATGTAACAAATTTGACGTGTTTGTTTGACATTAGATTTTATTTTTGGTATTAAAAAATACTAAAAATAAAATCTTTACATATGTACATTGAAAGTAAGCTCGATCTATGACACTTTAACAATACATGTATGTACTAAACGTTGAAACTGTACTCAGTGTTGATTCCGGCCGACATTGGAGAAGTTATATATCGAAGCCATTGTAGTGCAGGGGCTTCATACAATATGTCAATAATAAAAACTCTTGCATTTCAACATTAAATTGAATTTATTATAGTAGTTTATGCAACTGTCATACAATGAAGGGTATTAAAACACGAGTGTGAGTTTATGAAACGAGCACAGCGAGTTTCATAATAGTAACGAGTGTTTTAATACCCGTGTTATATGCAGTTGCATATACTACTTTATCTTCACTAATGCAATTGATCAAACAACAAGAGTAAAAGCTGACAATAGTTAATTTTTCATATAATTTTCTAGATTTTTCTGGCAAAAGATTGTGAGTTACTTTTGTTGCCAATTCTAGAATATCCGGAGGCGTACAAATATCATCGTCGCTATTCATTTTTAACTTTTAATTTGTATTTAAAAAACTAAACCCATTGCGAAACATTAAATTCACGCGTACGTGTATTGTCACAGTAATTTTGCCGCCATTAAAATCTAACTATCTCTAAAGCGCGACCAACCTGATTGGCCCTGCAATCAGGTTGGTCGCGCTTTACCGATGTTATAATGAGCTATTACAATATCGATGTGGATATTATAGCATCATGTGAAATTGCTTAAATTGAGTGTTTTGTTGTCTGTGCTATAACAGTAGTAATTATAAGTCAAGTATTGGAAACATAAGTAGAATGTTACAACATTAGTGTAGATAAAATATATTAAACCTTACCTCGGATGTATCATTGTGGCTAATGTTTCTGCTAAGCGCGCTCCAACCTTGTGGATGGATCTGAAAGTAGATACAAACCGATTGTATATCAAGCTATCAATTAATTGAAAATTCATAAGTTTATTTTGAGCTTTTACTGGGTTAAGAAATTAAGAGTACAGATTTTTTTTTTAACATGAAATAGGCTTACGCTTGACTACAACTTGCCTGATGTTAAGCACCGCTATAGTCTAAGATGTAGGACGCTTGCCTAGAAGAAACCTATTTACTCTAGATTACTCGCTTCCTAGTTGTTGTTTAGCAAAACATAATTTAATCATTAGGACAGTTTTCTTGTCCTTATTGTTATCGTATTTTTTCTGCCAAACAAAACTATATGCCGAACAAAATTATAGACTAAGCAGGTGCTTGTTTGCATTTACACATTGCTCTGTCTATAATTGGAAAACTGTGGAACTCCTTGCCCGAATCTCTATTCCCCTTGAACTATAATTTGTCGGTCTTCAAGTCGAGAGTAAACCGGTTTCTTCTAGGCAAGCGCGCTACATCGTAGACTATAACGTTGCTAAACATCAGGCAAGTTGTAGTCAAGCGTAAGCCTATTTCATGTTAAAAAAAAAAAAATTAAAATAGGTTTGGGAAAAAAATAATGGAGACTCCGCTAGCTTGTTGTATTTCTCTTGAGTAAAACCAGTAACATAAAAAACATAGATAAATACATGTTACCTGGAAGAGATCACTTTAGTGACAAGGTCACCCAATGTCCCTGGTTACCTTCTACCTTTTTATGTAAATTGTATTCTTAATTTTGGTGTCCATTAAAGTTATATTTGATTAGATTTGATTATTCAGTTTACTAACCTGTAAAGAACTGACGACCTCAGCAAAATTCCCCTCCGGGAAGTCTGACACGAACTCCACCCGGTTCTCCTTGCGGGTGGAGTCGAACAGGTGGTCGTACATCGACGCCAAGGGAATCACTTGGTTGCTCATCTGCATCAGTCGGTATAAGTTGGGCTGCGGAGAAAACAAACAAACTTTAAAGTTTATACAAGTTTGATGATTGCTGTTTTACGCTGCAATCGCGTTAGTAGCATATTATAACGTACTAGTGCACGGCCGCGGCTTTATTTCGCTCGCATTATTTCGAAATAAAAAGTAGTCGACGTCACTCCCAGGACCTCATACGACCTTCATACCAAAAAACATGATGATCTGGTCAGTAGTTTTCGTGTTATAAGCACACAAAAATCAGATAAACAGACAAAATGCTATAAACGTCTTTTCAAATAAGCATTCTGATTTGTTTTGGTAAAACTACATTTAAAAGTAATAACATGCAAATCAAAAGCATTGGAATGTCATTGACTTTGCATGCATTATAAATTTGAACTACATCAGGCATAATTTTACATTAGGAAACTAATTTCATTTCCTTATTGCATAAATAAGAATTGCACACATTAACATATTTATGGCTAAAATGACATGAATATAATTTTTATTAACATTTAAATATAACTTATATTGTACATTTTAACATTTTTTTTTCATTTGATACAACTCCCCTTGTGCTAAGCAAATATTGTAATCTATGATCTAAAGTTTAAATTAGACTAGAGTCTAGTCAACAAATTGTACTTACTTAACATATTGAGTGCACAACATAGTAAAGGAGTAGTATATACCTACTTATATAGTTTTGTGAAACATTGGAGAGGAGGCCTATACTTAGCAGTGGGTGAATCCAGGCTGACATGATAATGATGAAGATGACATAATAAAGGGGTTCTCACCTTAAATCCATGTAAGTCCTTTGCCAAAGTCTCTAAATTTAGATCATGTATAATAACAATGAGTCCTCCTGTCGTACACATCACCATCTGTCTTGCATCGGGGGACAGTCTGCAGCGCATCAAACTGGCCGTGTGAAAAACTCTTTGGTAAACCAGATTGCTTTCTGTGTATGAATTAATGTCCCATGTGTATATGCTGCCGTCCAAGCCCGAAGTGACGAGAAGTTTGTCTTTCACTGAGAACTCAATATTCTTCACCCATTTAGAGTGGCCAAAGAGTGAGCGGATTTTCTTCTTAAGGTTACGAACATCCCATAGCGCTATTGTTGTATCGTCTGAACATGTCGCGAACATTCGGGCGTCTAGGAACCTGTGACAGAGATAAAAACTTGTAAGCCTGTGGGTACGAGCATTATAAGGTGTAAAGGACACAAAAAATTATTTAATGTGCATAACAAACATAAAATTTTAAAACAGTATGCAAATTAATTTTAGCAAATTTGGTGGCTTTATTGCTAAGAGGTAACAATTTCATGGAGGGGCAGGTCAAGATTCCCAAACAGAAAGAATTTAAATAGTTTGATTTTTTATCCACTAGAGGTGTTTTTGAACAGTTTTATAAATGACAGCTAAAATCATCCATTTCACCACTTTTGTCTGAATGGAGGAGCTATATACTAGCTCCTCCATTTAGACGAAATGATTTTAGCCCCCATTTAAATTCTTCTTCAATGAATTGGGTTCTACTTACACTATAGTAAGTAGTAGTAGACAGATACTTACTTTACACAGTTGACACAATCCATGTGAGCACCGGCCACAGAATGTATGCTTTTGTGAGTGAGAGGGTCAAATATCTGTATTGCTCGTTTCTCACAGGCAGCTACTAGCAGAGATCTGTGGCAAGAAAAAAATAGCAAATAGAGCTACAAACAATATAATCTTCTTCTTATCAAATGAGAGTGGGCAGATCTGGTGTACAGAGCTTATCAAGCCACCTTACAGCCACTGACATGGCTTAACGACTGCCATCTTATGAAAAATGGCTGAGATGATATAGTTATATCAGGCATTACTTAAGCCTGGAAGAGATTGCTTTTAGCAATAAGACCACCACTTGTGGCCCTAGTATAAGTTTTTTTCTTCTTCTTTCTTTGTAATTATTATCATGTGTTGCAATAAAGAATTTTCTATTCTATTCTACTTACTACAAGCAAAGTTTGTGCACACTGATATTGGTAATTGTCATAAATTTAAAAGTCTTAAATGAAACAAATCTCTCATTGAATATGAACCTCTTTATCATGGCTTAGATAAGCCAGGTATCATGCTTTATGATGAGTTGTAGATGAAACCTATAGTTAGTTGGAAGTTGGTAGATACAGGATGAAATGATGATGATGATGTAGGTATTCAGTAATCAATTCATAAAATAATAAACAATGTTAAACATTGGAATGAAACTACTGAATACCAAACACAGTATTGCAATGAAGTGTTGCTAGCTCAGTCTTATCAGCTAGTTAATTCACACTAGGTGAATAACCTACATCTGTAAATGAAAATAGCTACAATACCTACACAAACTAAAACAAAAAAACAAACAACAACAGTAAACAACATACAACTGTGTGTCATGTTATTTAAATACCTATTTATCATGCATGATAGTTATTCCAATGGGCACCTTGATACCAGGGGTGATCTGGGTGGGTTATTTGAAACATAATGTATACTTTGGTTTTTCACATTTTACCATTTTCTGATATAACCTTCATTGTATTCACAATTTTAACAAATATTTAAGATATGCCACTAGACCTTACAAGTTATAAAAGACTTAAGAGAGTAAGTGAAATCAGTATTTGCTTATTAGTATATAATGTGCATTCTAAGAAGGAACTAATTTTTAGTTTTATATAAACAATCAGTTATGACCTATGTTCCTTTTGAAAATCTTAGCATTATTAGTAGAGTAGGTGGTCTATTATTTGCTGAGAATATTTTGTACTTATTCAGATAGATCTACTTACCTATATCAAAGTTGCATAGAAGGTATAGTATATTACATATAATTAAGTTCTGAGCCATTAATTGTACTGGATTCTCTCGGATTGGCGTTGAAATGAGGAAGGAGTGTGATCGTGCGAAGGCTAGCTTGCTATTGTATTTAGATCTTACCCTTCCGGAGAAAACTCAAGGTTGAAGACTCCACCAGTGGGGATGCATTTCACGTTATCACTTATCCAAGTGGCTATTGGTTTCATCCCACAATACAAACTTTTAGCCATAGCATCACCATATCCAATCGGCTTCTGATACCCCATATCACTATGTCGTATCCGATAAGGGTTGAAAGCGGAGTACCTCGCCATAAAAATATCATCATTGCTTCCCATTATGAACACAAAATTACTTGGCTTCCCTTCACAAATTAGTAATGCTAATTATCTATTAAGTACTCGTCATATTAGTGAAATAAATGCATTCGATACTGATTGAGCCTAAATAATGAAGAAAATAATTAAAAATAGCATTAATACTTGGTGCACATTATAAAGCAATAATCACAGAGTAGTGAGTACTTTTTTAAAGTTTTTTAAATACGGAAATAGAGACGTCACTTTCCTGTCAGAACTGGTCGTAGAATAGTGGCGCTTTCTGTATTTGCCGACCGGAACTAAAGTCCATGCTATACATACATACCTACGTATATAGCTATCTATACGATTTACTATACCTATAATCTACCTATATTGGGTATCAGTATTTCCGTATATAAAAAAGTACTCTGTGTTGGGTATCTATCTATAGCTACGAGCTTGCTTTCTATAAAAGGAAATGGATGCAATAAAACCATTTAACATAAAAACAATTTAAGTTTATTATTTTGTCACAAAACATCCAATGGTGCTATTTGCAGATTACAGCACAGTTATTAATGGAGTCCTGTCTCACAAAAGAACACTGGAGTCCTATCTCAAAACACTGGAGTCCTGTCTCAAAACACTAGAGTCCTGTCTCAATGTACACAAACCATTTCAAGCACGAGATCACTAGTTTGAAGGAGAAAACTCAACTCAACAAACTTAGGGACAAAAGCACTGAAAAGAGCTCAACAATACAGAAAAATAACACGAACACGGCCGACCGCCATGTAGTGTAGATTAATTTTTCTGTAATTTAATTTGAATAACTGACGTTTGACAAGTTAAAATATGTAGAATCTTCTCGGAGGAAATATCACAATGGAGGGAGCCATAGAGATTTTGAGCGTGGCCACTTTTTGCTAGTGTGCAGTTACAGATTTGCATTAGTGTGTGTGACTAGTGATGTGACATTCCCATCAAGTCTATCGATGGAAAATTGGGGAAGTGAATAAAAATGCATGTATTTTAAAGTAATGTTTCGAAATGTTTCGAACACAGTCTGGAATATTTTGTTGACTCCCAGTTATCACGCCTAACAGCTTTGATCCACTCACTTCTCATTTCTGGACATTTTGGAAACCTAAAAATTTGTTGTACGTTAAAAGAAAAAGGAAACGATATGTACATAATTCAGTGTAAAAAAAATACATTTAGTTATGACATTACATTACATGTACTTAAGCACAATTTTATCAAGATTAGAAGATATATATTTTATCGATAAAACTAAAATCTATGGTACGGACATCACTAGAATTGATGCTTAAATTATCTTTTAACACTTTTGCTGTTTTAAGACAGTTTTAGACATTATCTTGACCCAAATAACATGGATGTATATAAACTAGATTGTTAATATGATGGTACAATAGCATTTTGGCTAAAAACATCATCAAATTAGCATTTACAATGACTTAAACATTGTCACCAACTTACGAATGAAATGACAAATCCGGGTCTTTTACACCTCCTTTTGTAGTTCTGGATGAACATGACACTGCTGAGCACGACATAGTTTTACATTTAACTTTAAACAAATCTGTAACACCGTAAAATCACTTGATTGATATTTTTTAAAATTCTAAAGGACAAACGCAATGTTTTGGCCTACTAGTCGGTCATAAAAAGACACGGTGCGGCGTTGCCAGCATGTAAATTTGCTATCTCTTTTACTCGTAGCTTCATTCTGAAGGAAAGACAAAGACACACTTAAGTGCTTTACACACAGACGTAAGAGCGGCTCTATGGCTCCCTCCATTGTGATATTTCCTCCGAGAGAATCTTACTAAAGCGCCATCTGAAAGTGCAGACCGATACTAAATTTACCGACCGTGTTCATAGTTCTAAGTTTGTATAGCCTGACAATAATCAAAGAATACTATTACCCCCCTTTTTTTAAAAAGGGTAATAGTATTCTTTGATCATACCGATCAGTATTTTAACGTCCATTATTGACTCTTTCTCACGAATTTATTTTATTATTATATCCCAAGCTGCGTAAATTCAACGTGAAAAATGTGTGTTTAAACCGTCTAAATGTTAACAATTAGGTACTTGATAAAATGATAACATTCGGTGGTGCTGGTACATCAGCGGCGTTGGAGGACTCAGGTAGTCGATAGTCACTCTGTTTTGGCGCTGTATCTTTCCAATTCGAATGTTTCAGTTTTGTGTTGATAATTTCAGCTGGAGATGTGAGAAGTATTTGCGAGAGCGTTTGTAGCGATGGATCCAGTGCCACTGTCCAGGCTGGGGGCTCCAACCAACGGCCTCGCATGGATATCGCATGTGTTTTGGACATCACACAAACATCGAACCTTGGACATAGAAAGAGGGCCCTGCAAGAAGTACGGCTAGCTTCTGAGCCTTCGTACTTGTCTTTTACGCTTCCGAGCGCGAGCAAATCAACTTTTTACGGTTTAATAAAACGCGATTAAAATGTATTACTGCGACAAATGCGATAAGAGTTTCACTCAAAAAAAAAATTTGAATAGACATTTTCAGTGTCATAAGGACGGTGAAACGGTAAAATATTCATGCGATGTTTGTGTGTTTTCGTCCCCGCGTTTGGATTCGCTTACAAAGTAAACATTCGCCGGCTCAAGTGGTTTCTCAATCGAACAAGAAGATTCTTTGCGTTTTGTGTAAAAGTTTTTCGTGTGCGGATCGTAAAGAAATAATAAAACATTATCAATCTGTGCATGATGTTGTTTTCCAAGACGAGACCTTCTCGTTCGATAATGAAGAGCAGTTTCAAGAATGGAAGTTAGCTGTTGAGAGAAGTGACATGAACCAGTATGTTCGCAATACAGGACAGAGAACTTTAGTTGATGGCAAGTTAACAACAATATATTCATGCTTCCGCGATGGATTTTATAAGCCAAAGGGGCTCGGTGTGCGTGTGCGCAATGAAAAAAAGGTGGGGAGCAACAAAATTAATGGTTGCTGCCCAGCAAGAATGGTTGCAACAACTTTGTCTTCCGGTAAAATAACAGTTAATTATTTAAAAACGCATGTGGGTCATACAAATGATCTCGGACGGATGCGATTGCCAAAAGTAGATGAAATTTTGCAAGAAGTAATAATGAACGACATTCAAAGTACAGTACAATTACCGCGAGAAGACCTGGAATCGAAACAAGACCGAGTTAAAAAGGGTTTGCAAAAACTCTATGATACTGCTTCGACAAGCGGCGAAGACTTGGATCGGCTCCTTCAAATGATTAATCAAAATCAAGCGACGTTGGACGCGGCGAAAACTATGCGTGAGAACAGTTCTTTCGCAAGGGCAGAACCGCCTTCCAAAAAACGAAAAATGGAGCCACAAAGAAGATTTGTGGCTACGAAGAAACCAAAAACACAATCTTCATCTGCAATAGTGTTCCCTCTAAAGAAAAGCAACAGGAAATTGCAATAAGTTTGATGGAAAAATAGTAAGATTGTGTTTTTCGGGAATAACAGTGAAGATTTTGCGGATGATACGTAAATTGTTGTTATTTTGAATGTTTGTTATATAAAACTATAAAAAACGCGTCAATATTATCTACTTCTTAGAGTGGTGTGGAAACGATAATACAAATCAATAAAATCAATTGCAAGTGTGACGGGATCCACGTGAACGATTTTGATCGAACGTGTGGATCCGTCCGAAAATCATTAAAATCAATTCCAAGTGGTTTTTAGTTTCAATAAAATAATCAGTTCATTTAATCATTGTTTTAAACAATTAACATCAATTTTGACAGCTCCGCCGTCTCGTTCACATCAACCATTGCAGAGCCAACTCGATGGTATAACCGTAAGGTTGCGTCGAGACTGGATATATGGCAGGTAGGGGCGGTTGATAAGTACAAGCCATGAAGTTAGTGGTAAAATTTAACTAGCGACCTGCTAACACACCAATAGGTGCTTGATGACAGATTTTACAATTGAGTGAGCTAGCTAGCCAGACATAAATAATTAGAAACTAAATGCATTAAATTTTATAAATTAATGTTCATAAATTGTAAAAGTTAGCCATAAATAGACTGAATGAAACTGTAAGCTAACTAGGTGGTGTGGAAAAGTACAATAGTTATTAGTTAAATAAGCTAACAAAGTTAATGTTTAGCTCTCAAGTAATTTATATACACCTATGTATCTACCGAGCGCAGTAATAAAAGAGAAAATAAGTTGCTTGAATTAATAACTCCTGCACACCTTACACTGTTTATTGATTCAACCATATATTATGTTAATTAAATTAAAAATAAAGAATCCATAGAATATTAAAGATTTTTTATTGAATGTATAATATAAACATAGGCACTATTAGTAACACTTCACATACATACTCGTACCTACATATTTACAGTTTATATTACATATCAATTACTATTATTCAGTTGTACATATATTGTTAAATTCACCTTTCAACAGCAAACTGTTAGCTGAGCAGAATATGCTGTAATAACATACATATGTGTATTGTAGGTATACATTTAAAATTGCATCTCCTATAATGTTACATAAAGGCAAAATGTTTGGACTGTGTATAATATATTACATATATACCTAGTGTAGTAATCCTAAGAAATTTATATATAGAAGTAAAAATATATTAGATATAAATAATCACAGAATTTAAGTTTATTGTACATTTCAATATTTTAGGCATAATAAATTATTGACTACCTAATTCTTTTCAAAGAATGTTATATTAGTCAATTTTAATACAACAACGGGAAGATAAATAAAATATTTAAGTTATATGATCACATTGCACAAATATAGTCAAATATTTAAACTAAAAGAAATATGAAAGTACCACTATAATCTCTTTCATATTTTTAGGCTCTGAGGCAGCATTAATGGTTAACAATCAATAGACAGATCATCATGATCTTGATTCACTGCTAGGCATAGGTCTCTTTGCTAAAGGTGTTAGAATACAGACAAGCAAAAATCATCATCACCGATATCACTGCTGGGCATAGGTCACTTTTAGAATTTATTTGAGTCTGGCTGTCTGGCACGGACAAGTTGTTTCAAAACAGAGAGAAGCTCTGTATAAAACTTCTTTTGTTGTTCTAAAATTTGCTTGTGGAAGCGGCAGTCTTCTTCCAGCTGCTCCGCATCTAACGCCAGCCGCCTCTCCTCCAGATCCAGCGCCCACTGAGGTGGACCTGTAATAGCAATTTGTTTAATGTAAGAATAATATTTATTTTATATGTATGGAATTTCAAAAGTTTTATATTCAACCGTTTTGACTACTACTATGAGCATGCTTTTGGTGGTTATAGGTATCTTTGTTTATGAATTTTTTGTTGAACCTATTCCTCATATTAGGACATGCATATAATTTTAATACATACACATACGGCGGCTTTTCTCCATTGGAGACTCCTCACTCCCTGTGTGTTTTCTCTTTACTGAAATCAAATTGAGATTTTTATATTTTAACATCTTACATCATTATAGTTCACTTCACAAGGTTATAAGGCTCAATCAACTGAACCAATAAGAAAAAATTTGGTATAAAGGTAGCTTAGACCAGCGGTTCCCGAAAGGTGGTCCGCGGAACCCTGGGGTTCCGCGGGAAGGCCACAAGGGTTCCGTTAAAAAAATATAAAATAAAATTCCATGATAAAAACCTACATATTTACAGTAAATGTACAAAAAATATTTCATACAAAAATAATTGTTTTTCATGTATACCTTTATAAGGTAGGCAAATTCCCAGTTATCAACGTAGGGTTCCGCTAGGAAAAGTATAGTCAATTAGGGTTCCTTGACAAAAATTAATTGGGAACCCCTGGCTTAGACCATGAACAACATAGGTAGGTACAATGTTGGTTAAAAAAGTTTTTTTTTTGTATGGGACAACAGGAAGCTGGTCTAATTCAGCTTGCAAGATTTTACCTGAACAAACATATATATGTACATTGCAAGGTAAATAAAAGTTTGTAACATAGGCTACTTTTATATTAGGTACATTAATTAGTTGCACTTACAAGGATGACCCTGTGAAGGCTGACGGGCTAAGACCTGTGGCAGAGACATTTGGAGTGGCTGCATGTCTAACTGCTCAACCACTACCGGAGGCTCTGCCACAGGCTCATCCAATCCCATCTGAAAATAGACAAATTAAATTAATAATAATATAAGTAGTTACTTACCTACTTACAATATTTAAACAGCCATTTTCATCAATATCATGTTTGCTTATTGTTATGCATGCAATTGAAAGAAGAAATGACATAAGTACATCCATCTCATGTGGATGCAGCTCACCTGTGGCTGCAGCTCCATCCAGGCCAACAGCTTCTCCAACTGGGCATCAGTCACTTTGCGTGGCGCCGACATTCTGAAATAGCACACAAATAAAAATGTTGACTGCTGTTCTCTGTAAGTATACATTCAATTCGGAAAATATATTTGAAATCGCTTACTTTACTGTACCTACTGAAGATTTCTCGAAGTTCTCGATTTAAAAAATGCTTCTTATGGATTTTCCCTCCGAAAGATACTTTGACGTTGTCAAAAATGTCAATGCGTTTCATATAATGCGAATATGAAATGAAATAAAAAGAACTCATTCGCATTACAATACTATAGGTACATAGTTGTTACAAGTTCATATTGAGAATTCATTTTAAATATTACTTAATTATCAATAATATTGTTTAAGGCATATACATAGAGTAAATAAGAACTAAACAAACATTCTACCTGATTCTGCCCATTAATTATAAATCTGCGTTTTGTGCTTGCTAGCACAATTGACTTAGAGCACAGATTACAAAGACACTGGTTATCTGTGAAAGCTATGGTACTATTAATGGCGGTACCGATAATCTATTAAGATTACATACGAAATGCTTTCACAATCACTTGACCAATAGTAATCGCTTTGAGATAGGCGATCGGCTTGCTGGCTCTGCTCTGCTTGGCCACATATGCGTGACAAAATATAATACTTGAAAGTTAAAAAAGACTTCGACACAGCCGAAAAGCATAATGTAAGGGGACATACAGCCTTTGAATATCTATCTATCTGGGTATAATAGTCAAAGCATACAGCAACTGAGGACTTTATTTTACAAGTACCTACTGTACAATGTAGCGATGTTCATATAAAAACTTTATGTCAACTACCTACCTGAGAAGAAATTGCAATTACAAGCTATTTGCAAAAAAAAACCATAAATAAATAATCAATCATCCAATTTTATTGAATCTTTTCTTTCACCAAAATTAAATTCATGCGAAAAACTTATTATAATCAGGTTTTAATATAATTATGTGCAAACAGTTTAAAAGTCTTAAACAATAATCACAACTAAACAATACTTATTTACATTTTATGTACTATTACGTATTATTACTCAATACATTTCATAATGGTTGGCCAAAAAATGTTTATAATAAGGGTCAGTAGGAGCAATTTAACTGTTTTTGGCAGATTTCCAAGTTCATTGCTTCAATACCTACAATTTGAGATATAAGTACTTTTATAGTCACTTTTTCAGTTTTTGTGTCCTAACTATTAAATGTTTGAATGAAAATGTGGTTCTAAAAATGTTTGGAGACAATAAATTGTGAGAAGATAATTTTTAGTGTTGGAAATTTTGCAAGTCTCTTTCTAGACATTTTCTGGGCAACTGGTAAGTCTATGTTACACAAGATAATAATAATTAAAACTGAACTGAAATTAATATCATTGTAGAGATACTATAATATAATAATGTTAGGCTTATCTCAAGTCAAAAGTACACTTTAACTATTGGTAAACAATGTTAACTGTATTTTTTATGATGTCCATTATAAAAGAGCTAGGTTCCATCCAGCTATACTCAAATCATATCTATATTAGATGATAATATGACATACAAATTAAACCTACCAGTATAAAAGGCAAGCTTTACTGAACTACTTTTATAACAATCAAAGGGTTTTTCTAAAGCCTGTAAAGTTCACCATTAAAATGGGCAATCAGTACTCAAAACAGTCAATAAATTAAAACAATAAACTAGGTTTTCTCTTATTACCAAGTATTAGGAGATAATAATCCTTCTGGGGGCTGAATGTGTCCTGTTTTTATAACATTTTGCAGAAAAACTTCTAATCTTGTTTTGGGGCCACCCTCATCAATATTCTGTAGAATCAGCAAATATTCAGTGCTTATCAAATTAATTATTTTGGTGAATTGTTTGCCATAGTGTTTCATAAACTCTGATCCACAAACTGTGAAGAAGTCAAGTAGCAGGGTGGCACAGATATCTGGTTCTGGCTTTAGATTAATGAAAGAAGCCAGCCATCTCCATCCAAACTGTAAGTTGTGTGGGTTTTGTTCTTTCAGGAACCTGGGCATTTTGGCTATCCAAATGGCACACCTCAAGCGGAAAATACCTGACATTCTCTTCAAGAACTTGTCTTGCTTCTCTACAGCTCCAGTATCACTGTATGTGTACCCTCTAGACAGGTAGAACTCCTTGTCACTCTGGCCTTGCTTCTGAGGCAAGAACATGGGCACTAAGTAAGGACACAACTGGTGAAAGTATGCTTCTAGAAGTCTGCCAAACTCAGGAAACTGTGACCATAGTGCCACAGTAATAGCTGCCAGTGGGAATGCAGCTTCTGGCTTGCTGGAAACTAGCAGGTCTCCTTGTCTCACTATTTTCTTGGCCAGCAATGCCGTGCAGTAGGCCACCCCTTGAGGATGTTGGGATGCAGCAATAAAAGTGTCCAGTACTTGAACTCGTTCTCCTTTTAGAAGTTTAGATAGTTTGTCATATTTGTCTTTCATGTGTGTTCCGCTCACAGATGAAATAGCATTAACGGGAGTATTCACAGCCTTCTGGCAGTCAAATCTGAACTTCTTCAAATTAGGGTTTTCAGCTAAATCTTTGTATTGAGCTTCATATTGTGAGAGAAAGTTTTTCAGTTCTGTGAAGTAGTTGTAATTTTTAGGTGAATAGAAGGCTGGGCCTGCCTTCTTGGTGTCAGTGGCCTGTGCTTGTGGAGCAGGGTGTGGTTGAGTCTGTGCTGCAGCCTGAGCATGGGCTTGTTGTTCTGCAACTTTCTCTTCTTCTGGCTTCTTCTCTAGCTCCTTTTGTTTTAACAACTTTTCATCTTCTTCCTTTTTGATTTTCTCTTGTTTGATTGCTTCCAAATCATCTTCTATTTTCTTCCTAATATATTCAATGTTACTTGCCAGAACTTCTGCTTGTTTAACCTCTTTGTCTGTAGTAAGTTGTGTATTGCACATTTCCATAATTGATCCTATATTGATAATGACTGCATTGATGGCTGACACATACCTGTTGTACAGATTTGTGGTGATTGGCTCAGTGTTGAATATGTGAGTGATTTGATTGTAGCAGATGCATATTTTAGTGTGACTGTCTGTGATGGCGGCCATTCGAGCTGTTGCCTTATTCTGTTCTTCCAACACTCTATTCATATTTTCAACTCTTTGCTTATTAAGTACTTGACTCTTTTGTTGCTCTAATCTAGCCAATTCTAAAATAGACAGGTTTTCATTTGCAAACATATCTTTTAGAAGCTGCAGTTTTCGCATTTCTGAGATCTTCTTTCTATTTTCTTCAAGAACCTTTTGTCTACATCTTTCTATAGTTTCAGCTCGTTTATCAATCATTTTCTCGAGTAAACTTTTGAATATCACTTCAGAAGCTTCCTCCAGCTTGGTTTCAAATTCTTTCATGATGAGTGTGAAGCGCAAATCTTCTCGTACCTTGTCTTGGATGAGGGTAGCCTCATCTATGTATTCTTCTTTCTTAACTTCAGGCTCGGGTTGCACTAAATCTTCTTCCTTTTTTAAGGGGCTATTGGGCCCAATAGTGGCTTCTTTTACGTACGGGCTAAGTTCTGCAGCTTTGGTGAGGGCAGATATTCGCATCCTCTGAAAATCTGCGAGGTGATCGCTTATATCAAGGCCTCCTTTCTGCACGTAACTTTCGTTGAATGATATTTCGTCATAAGTAGCATCATCATCGAGACTGCTATCCATTTTAGCGTTACGAATACGAAAAATGTACCATTCACTAAATCAAAACACAAAAACAACCTCAATTGCTACAGGAAAATAAAATAACGTTTAAAATCTGTCAAAGCTGTGGGAAGCAATAATGCACGTCCAAATAATGCGCGGCCCGATATTCCGCGGTCCTGGATTGTACGGGAAATAATTGGTGTACATGGCATCGTTTTATTGGGGCGTGCAATCCAGGGCCATGAAATACAGGCCTGTACAAGCTTGGTACGGACGATAAAGCACGACACCGTATTGTACAGCACGATAAATCCTCACAAAATCCTCTTCAATCCTTACACTCCTCTGTACCTAAAAGAAAGGTTTTCCTTTGTCACTGCCTCCCATTCCGATTCTCAGCGCTCTTCTCGTTTCCTTCACTTGAAATTTCCTGAGTTTAGCCATCCCAATCTCTACTATCACTCCTCTTTCACTGTGCAAGCTGTTCGCTTGTGGAATGACCTGCCACTTAATATCAAGCAGGCTAAATCCTTGCCCATATTTCAGAGCTTGGTTTTTAATCATTACATTTCTACTTTGTGATGTTAGTTGGTGTGTGTAAGTCTTTTTACTTGAAATATGTTCTGCTTTCTTTTATTTTTGTGTGATTTCCTTCAATGTATATATTTCCTTTAAATATCAATAATATGTAGTTTTGTCTGTAAGTACGTATGTTTGTATATTGTTTACTTTGAATGTTATATTTGTTACTGTGTTTTATTTTTAAATTATTTAATATTGTGTTAAGTACGCCAGCTTTACGGATTTCCTCTAGTGTTGTCCAAACTAGGTTACCTGGAAGAGATCACTTTAGTGATAAGGTCGCCCAATGTCCATGGTTACCTTCCACCTTTATGTTAAATATGTTCTTCTTTATTTGGTGTACAATAAAGTATATTTGATTTGATTTGATTTGATAAATGGTGTACATGGCATCGTTTTATTGGGGCGTGCAATCCAGGGCCATGAAATACAGGGTTGGGGTGTACTTTACGGGACGCTAAACCTAAACTAACTTATTTTAATATTAAAACTTTCGTGAGACATTTTATCAAAAGATTAACTAAAACGGTTTTCACTCACGTGTAAATCGCGTAAATGGTTTACGCGTTTCGGATGTTATGACACCCATCTTCAGAACGTTCCATTCATTTACGCGATTTACACGTGAGTGAAAACCGTTTTAGTTAATCTTCTAACCTAACCTGTTGTAGTGCAAGTGTTGGACTCGAAGTCACTTGTCTGTGACAGAAGGTAGATTAGGTTCGTTAGGTTGCTTTCTACCACGTACATGCGACGACGAGCGAAGCGAGGAGGAGCCAAGTCCTGTTGTAGTGCAAGTGTTGCACGGGCAAATATTTCATGTACATGGCATCGAATTATCGGGGTGTGCAATATTGTGTCGCGCATTATCGCCCGTACCGGTTTGGTTCGGGGCGATAATTGCCGTCACGATAATGCGCATCCAATATTGTACGCCCCAATAATTGGATGCCAAATGGCATCGGAATACTTCCCGTACAATATAGGGACGTGGAATACAGGTACGTGCAATAACCGGACCCAAAGCTGTCACATCACAAAAGAACAAAAAAAAACTGTTGATTTGGTTGAACAAAAACAAAAAAAACACAGATTGTTTAGGGTGGGGCGACAAACAATCGACTACATGTTAGGAAGTTTTTTAAGCTTGGCAACATAACAAAATAAAAAGGCGCGAAATATGATGACAAACAGCTGTTTGTGCAACTGTGTTTAGATGCTGTCAATAAAATAAGATTTTAACGGATAATGTGAAAATGGTGCTACAAAACACTGGAAAATACAGAGCAGAGAGAGATGATCATTTTAAGAAAGATGCTGGCACATCTTCTGGCTCCAGGTTTGTGTTGTTTGTCCTTAATTTTCATTAAATGCTAACTTGCTTAGTGAACCTGCTAAATTTCCACCTTTTTCTTGTAATCTGTGTTTATTGGGCCATTGATTGCTTTTTACAGAGAAGAATCATCCGAAAGTCGCATGCGAGTGGCTTTGGACAATGACCGGATAGATTCAAAGTATGGGTTTGATAGGGTTAGGGACACCAAGGAGAGGACTGGTTATTTGATAAACATGCACACAGTAAGTCATTTTGTATAATATTTAAACTATAAAGCATTGATAATAATAATCCCTGTACATGAACGCCGCTTACACAACAGAGTGCTACTAGTACATACATTTATTGTTAATCTGGAATAAAAAGTAGCCTTTGTTACCAGGGTAATTGGTTTAGCCATTTGATTGTTTAAGAAGTAATAAACATACACTCACACATACTTTCTTTTTTATAGTATTAGTTGGAAGTAAGATTCCAATCTTCTCCAATCTCAGTAGATTCATTACAATGTATACATATGCACAAGAAAAACTGAAGCACATCAGCAACCTCACATGTACATATATGTCTTCTACTCGAATTGAACCTCTTCTTTTTGAATTGAGAGGGAGTATTTTCTATACCGAAAGTTGAAGTTTTGCCAACTGACCTCCGAACCTCAATATGAAGATGGCACCTGATGATGATGATGATTTTCTGTACATTTATAAAGTTAATCCAATGATAACAATTGTTTCCAGACTGAAATAATAGATGAAGACAAGCGTCTAGTGGCAGCCATGGACTACTACTTCATAGAGATGGATGGCTCCCGGTTCAAGGTGTCCCTGGTCTTCCAGCCCTACTTCCTCATCCTGGCGAGGAGGGAGTGTGAGCAGGAGGTCATACAGTACTTGTCCAAGAAGTTTGCATCCAGTATACACAAGATTGAGGTCATTGAGAAGGAGGACTTGGATTTAGTAAGGATTTCTAAAAGATATTTTCAATATAGCTCCTTTTTTATGCTAGATAGGTTCATGCTTGACTACAACTTGCCAGATGTTAAGAAATGTTATTATCTACTAGCTGTGCCTGCAACTTCGTCCGCGTGGAATAGTTATTTTGGGCATTAATTCTTTGAATTTTGAACCGTTTTCGCAGCGCACACAACAGAAGATGAATAATTTCCCCCGTTTTTTCCTCATTTTCCATTATTTCTTCGCTCCTATTAGTTGCAGCGTGATGTTATATAGCCTAAAGCCTTCCTCGATAAATAGTCTACTCAACACAAAAAGAATTTTTCAATTCGCACCAGTAGTTCCTGAGATTAGCGCGTTCAAACAAACAAACTGTTCAGCTTCATAATATTAGTATAGATCATTATCATCTATTATCTCGTCTTGTTTGTTACTATCTCTTTGTTCGTTAATCTATAACATTTATTCAAATGGTTATTTGGAAGGCTGTCATCAAATAATACTTTTAGCCATTTTAAAAAGCTAGCATGGGTGAGAGCCAAAGCTTTTATCCAAAAATCCCTTCTGATATAAAAAAATAAAATTATGGAAAAAGAGGTAAGTATGGGGGTATAAAATCTAGGACAATTTGTTACTAATATTCAGTTTATTAATTTGAGTTTGTTTTTTCGTTGTTGAAACACTTCTAAGGTCCACAAGTTCTAAGTTGCACAAACACTTAAACACATTTAATTAAACCTTTTAAATTTTTCACTTTTTGAGTTTATAAAGCGCAATAGAACGCAAGTTTTATTAATAGTTAGTTTAGCTTTATTAATTAAACTGTTAAACAATTAAGTTTTAGTCATGTTTGTCATCTGTTTTTATTAATAAATTAATTTGTATATATTTTTTGTAATTTTTCAGATGAATCATCTTTCTGGCTTGAAGCAGCGGTATATAAAACTTTCCTTTATGACCCAAAACGAGATGATGAAAGTCCGCAGAGAACTCCTCACAGCTGTTAACAAAAACAAAGAGCGCGAGAAGAAAGACGCGATTTATGCTGAAATGTTAACTAACGCACTAACTAGCGCAGCAGCTATAGAACACGCGAAAAAAACCACAGATCATAAAGAAAATATCCTTGATATAAGGGAACATGATGTCCCTTTTCATGTGAGAGTTTCGATTGACATGAAAATATTCTGCGGCTCTTGGTACACAGTCAAAAACCGCGGGACAGAGACGCCTATATTTTCAAAACGGGACGACATCATAGAGCGGCCTGACCCTATAGTTCTGGCATTTGATATAGAAACCACAAAGTTGCCCCTGAAATTCCCTGACTCTCAAACAGATCAAATTATGATGATCTCATACATGATAGATGGGCAAGGCTACCTCATAACTAACAGGGAGATAATATCAGTAGATGTCGAAGACTTCGAATACACACCAAAGCCTGAGTTTGAAGGCAATTTCATAATTTTTAATGAAGAGAATGAACTGGCCTTGATACAAAAATTCTTTGATCATATTATGGATGTAAAACCTCATATATTCGTCACGTATAACGGTGATTTCTTCGACTGGCCGTTTGTAGAGGCTCGAGCAGCGATACTGGGATTGGATTTGAAGCAGGAGATAGGGTTCAGTAAGATGGCGGCTAGAGACGGGACTTACGCGTGTCGACCGGCCATGCACATGGACTGCTTGTGCTGGGTCAAACGAGACTCCTACCTACCCGTCGGGTCTCAAGGGTTGAAAGCTGTGGCTAAAGCAAAGCTGAGATATGACCCTGTGGAGTTAGACCCAGAGGACATGTGCAGAATGGCGGCGGAACAACCACAAGTATTATCAAACTACTCAGTCTCAGATGCAGTAGCTACCTACTATCTGTACATGAAGTATGTGCACCCGTTCATATTCGCGCTATGTACCATCATTCCCTTGGAACCGGATGAGGTGCTTCGTAAAGGGTCTGGTACGCTTTGTGAGTCGCTATTGATGGTGGAAGCGTTTCACGCCAATATCGTGTTCCCAAACAAACAAGTAGAAGAACTGAACAAGTTGACAAGCGACGGACACGTGCTTGAAACAGAGACATATGTGGGAGGACACGTGGAGGCGCTCGAGTCGGGAGTATTCCGCGCTGACATCAAATGCAAGTTCAAGATCATCCCCACAGCAGTCGACATGCTGATGGACACCACAGAGAAGACAATGAAACACGCCATCGAAGTAGAGGAAGGTGTACCTCTAGACCAAGTCACGAACTTCGAAGAAGTCTGCGCCGAGATCAAAGAAAAACTACAGCACATGAAGGATCACCCGAGGAGAGACGAAAACCCGCTCATATACCATTTAGATGTGGGCGCTATGTATCCGAACATCATTCTGACTAATCGTCTCCAGCCGTCGGCCATGGTGAATACGAGTATATGTGCCGTGTGTGACTACAACAAGCCGGGCGCGACGTGCCAGCGGCACATGGACTGGATGTGGCGCGGGGAGTACCTGCCCGCCTCCAGGAGCGAGTACCAGCGCATCCAGCAGCAGCTGGAGACGGAGAAGTTCCCGCCGCTCCACCCTGGTGGGCCTCAGAGACCTTTCCACGCGCTACCGAAAGAAGACCAAGCGGCTTACGAAAAGAAACGCCTCGCGGACTACTGCAGAGTCGCTTACAAGAAGACCAAAATCACGAGAACGGAGGTGAGAAAGACGACCATTTGTCAGAAGGAAAATTCGTTTTATGTGGACACAGTCCGAGCTTTCAGAGATCGGAGATACGAGTATAAAGCTCTAAATAAACAGGCGAAGGCGAAAGTAGCCGAGGCGGTAGCGAGCGGGGACGCGGCGGAAATCAAGTCGGCTAAAAGTAGAGAGGTTTTGTTCGACTCACTCCAGTTAGCTCACAAGTGTATTCTGAACTCCTTCTATGGCTACGTGATGCGGCGCGGAGCGAGGTGGCACAGCATGGAGATGGCTGGCATTGTTTGTTATACAGGAGCTAATATCATCATGAAAGCGCGAGAGATCATTGAACAGATTGGAAGGCCGCTCGAGTTAGACACGGACGGAATCTGGTGCGTGCTCCCATCTTCCTTCCCTGAGAACGTCACCGTTCACACTACTCACGCCAAAAAGAAGAAAATAAACGTATCATTCCCTAACGCAGTGTTGAATGCGATGGTAAAAGATCACTTCACCAACGACCAGTACTTTGAACTGATCGATCCCGAGACGAAAACGTACGAGCAGCGAGCAGAGAACTCTATTTTCTTTGAAGTGGATGGACCGTATCTGGCGATGGTGTTGCCAGCTTCGAAGGAGGAAGGCAAAAGGCTGAAGAAGCGATATGCTGTGTTCAACTTTGATGGTTCTCTGGCTGAATTAAAAGGTAAAAAGTCTCCTATAGATTTTCCCCCGTTGGCCTTTGGGCAAGTTCAATTTTATACCTTATTATTTTCCAACAGGGTTCGAAGTCAAACGTCGCGGCGAGCTCCAACTGATCAAAATCTTCCAATCATCAGTATTCGAAGCTTTCCTCAAGGGCAACGATTTGAAATCGTGTTACAGTGCCGTGGCTAAAGTGGCAGATTACTGGCTGGATGTGTTATACAGCAAAGGGTCTAACATGCCAGATTCTGAGCTGTTCGAGCTTATATCGGAGAACAGGTCCATGTCAAAGAAGCTGGAAGACTACGGAGGGCAGAAGTCGACGTCTATTTCCACGGCCAAGAGACTGGCAGAGTTTTTGGGAGATCAGATGGTGAAAGATGCTGGGTTGGCTTGCAGGTAATTATTTAAAAATTCGCTTACATTTGAGTTAGGTAAGTTACAAGTAAGTTTTTTTTCTTACCACACAAGCTTGCTTATACAATTTTGCCATATTTTTTTTCAAACAATGGTTTGTAATATAAACTGTATGTTTAACAGAATTTTCTGTCGTTTTGTAAGAGTATTGTATGATCTCATAAACATACTAACATACATTGGTTACTCGAGCTTTGCCAAAAATTTGAAGCATATCTAAATATTGAGCAAAATAACGTATCTATCAAATAAAATATTTATTTTCTTCCAGGTTCATAATATCCCGCAAGCCCGAGGGTGCTCCGGTGACCGAGCGAGCCATTCCCCTCGCCATCTTCCAGTCCCCCGCCTCCGTGAAGCGCCACCACCTGAGGAGGTGGCTCAAGGACACCAGCATTACTGAGGATATAGATATACGAGATGTGCTGGACTGGGGGTACTATATTGAGAGGCTGAGTGGTGCTATACAGAAGATTATCACAATACCAGCAGCTATGCAAGGGGTAAGTACTTAATTTTCTTCTTTAATTTCTGGGAAATAAGGTTGAAATTCAAAAGACATCATTTATGGTGGCTTAAAGACACCAGCATTTACTGAGGATATAGACATACGAGATGTGCTGGACTGGGGGTACTATATTGAGAGGCTGAGCGGAGCTATACAGAAGATTATCACAATACCAGCAGCTATGCAAGGGGTAAGTACTTAATTTTCTTCTTTAATTTCTGGGAAATAAGGTTGAAATTCAAAAGACATCATTTATGGTGGCTTAAAGACACCAGCATTTACTGAGGATATAGACATACGAGATGTGCTGGACTGGGGGTACTATATTGAGAGGCTGAGCGGAGCTATACAGAAGATTATCACAATACCAGCAGCTATGCAAGGGGTAAGTGCTTAATTTTCTACTTTGCTGGGAAATAAGGTTGAAATTCAAAAGACATCATTTATGGTGGCTTAAAGACACCAGCATTTACTGAGGATATAGACATACGAGATGTGCTGGACTGGGGGTACTATATTGAGAGGCTGTGCGGAGCTATACAGAAGATTATCACAATACCAGCCGCTATGCAAGGGGTAAGTGCTTAATTTTCTACTTTGCTGGGAAATAAGGTTGAAATTCAAAAGACATCATTTATGGTGGCTTAAAGACACCAGCATTTACTGAGGATATAGACATACGAGATGTGCTGGACTGGGGGTACTATATTGAGAGGCTGTGCGGAGCTATACAGAAGATTATCACAATACCAGCCGCTATGCAAGGGGTAAGTGCTTAATTTTCTACTTTGCTGGGAAATAAGGTTGAAATTCAAAAGACATCATTTATGGTGGCTTAAAGACACCAGCATTTACTGAGGATATAGACATACGAGATGTGCTGGACTGGGGGTACTATATTGAGAGGCTGTGCGGAGCTATACAGAAGATTATCACAATACCAGCCGCTATGCAAGGGGTAAGTGCTTAATTTTCTACTTTGCTGGGAAATAAGGTTGAAATTCAAAAGACATCATTTATGGTGGCTTAAAGACACCAGCATTTACTGAGGATATAGATATACGAGATGTGCTGGACTGGGGGTACTATATTGAGAGGCTGAGTGGTGCTATACAGAAGATTATCACAATACCAGCAGCTATGCAAGGGGTAAGTACTTAATTTTCTTCTTTAATTTCTGGGAAATAAGGTTGAAATTCAAAAGACATCATTTATGGTGGCTTAAAGACACCAGCATTTACTGAGGATATAGACATACGAGATGTGCTGGACTGGGGGTACTATATTGAGAGGCTGAGCGGAGCTATACAGAAGATTATCACAATACCAGCAGCTATGCAAGGGGTAAGTGCTTAATTTTCTACTTTGCTGGGAAATAAGGTTGAAATTCAAAAGACATCATTTATGGTGGCTTAAAGACACCAGCATTTACTGAGGATATAGACATACGAGATGTGCTGGACTGGGGGTACTATATTGAGAGGCTGTGCGGAGCTATACAGAAGATTATCACAATACCAGCCGCTATGCAAGGGGTAAGTGCTTAATTTTCTACTTTGCTGGGAAATAAGGTTGAAATTCAAAAGACATCATTTATGGTGGCTTAAAGACACCAGCATTTACTGAGGATATAGACATACGAGATGTGCTGGACTGGGGGTACTATATTGAGAGGCTGTGCGGAGCTATACAGAAGATTATCACAATACCAGCCGCTATGCAAGGGGTAAGTGCTTAATTTTCTACTTTGCTGGGAAATAAGGTTGAAATTCAAAAGACATCATTTATGGTGGCTTAAAGACACCAGCATTTACTGAGGATATAGACATACGAGATGTGCTGGACTGGGGGTACTATATTGAGAGGCTGTGCGGAGCTATACAGAAGATTATCACAATACCAGCCGCTATGCAAGGGGTAAGTGCTTAATTTTCTACTTTGCTGGGAAATAAGGTTGAAATTCAAAAGACATCTTTTATGGTGAATTAAAGATACCAGCATTACTAAGGACATTGATTAACGAGACATACTGAACTGGAGATATTATATTGAAAGGCTGAGTGGTGCTATACGGAAGATAATCATTATAGTGGCCGCTATGCAATGGGTAAGTACTAATTTATACTTTAGTTTGTAAGAAATAAGGTTTATTTTCGAAAGTCTTTATCTATGGTGGCTCAAAGACATGAGCATTACTGAAGATATATACTTTTTTTTAAAACTAAAACAGGTTTGCACTAGACCATAGTTTTCGTGATGGTAAGCAATAGCTATGGTCTAAGATACGATTACAACAAATAAAAGATGTATTTTATTAGGTTTAGTTCATCAAAAGACTCAACTACTCAACTTATCTATCCTTCCCAAAGCTGGACAACCCGGTTCCCCGCGTGCAGTACCCGGACTGGCTCCACAAGAAGATGCTGGCCAAGACTGACAAGTTCAAGACCAGGAAGATCACGGACATGTTCTCGGCAGCACCCAGGGAGGTCAAGGAGAATGGAGAAGGCACTAGTAGGATGAATGGGGTTAGTAGATTATTCCTTTTTTGAGCAACATCTTTAATGTTGTTTTTCCACATGCAATCAACCTTGCGTTGCCTTTATTAGGTATTGTGTATGGCGTT
Organism: Macaria notata; assembly: GCA_927399415.1. Classification (NCBI taxonomy): domain Eukaryota; kingdom Metazoa; phylum Arthropoda; class Insecta; order Lepidoptera; family Geometridae; genus Macaria; species Macaria notata. Next base: position 3,334,339 of record OV656743.1, read on the forward strand.
TTGAAGTCTATTTATTTATTTATACACAGAACAGATTACAGCTTGGAGTGCATTTGATAGTTTTTGATCGAAATAATTTTGAGCTGAGCTATACTCCTAAATGATGATATTAGAAAGTTAGAAGGAAACATCTGGGCAAGAACAGCGCAAGGCAGGGAGTATTGTATTGGCGTAAGAGGGAGGAGGCCCATACCCTACAGCGGGTCTGATTAGGCTGATGATGATGATGATACTCCTAAATATGTGTATATAACATGATTTTTTTAAAGCACTTTATACATAATCACATTACAATTTTTTAAGAAAAGATGCGATACTTAAAATAAAAATAAAATATTACATGTGTATGTAACATCACACTGGAGTTGGCACTCTCAATTTGTGCTCACAAAAAAGGAACTGGTGAATGCCTAAGGCTGACTCATGGTGCATACAATTTTGGGAAGAAACCAATATCACTTTCGAGTTACCACTTATACGTTGTGAAACGGCGTGAAAGAGTTACAAACCAACAAACTCACCATCGCCTTTGATAGTAGACTTTTGTATAGCGAAGCACCCATTTGTATATATTAACACACAAATAGACCTATATTTCAATGATACTTATATTATTTTCTATTCATGCTGCTAACAGATTGGTGAGTAGAGTACTACGTTTTAGCAGTGACTGCAAGTTAAACGTAATTAAAACATATAAATCTAAATATATAAAATTCAAAGGTGACTGACTGACTGACTGTCTGACTGATATAGTGATCTATCAACGCACTGCCCAAACCACTGGACGGATCGAGCTGAAATTTGGAATGAAGGTAGATGTTATGACGTAGGCATCCGCTAAGAAAGGATTTTTGGAAATGCCACTTTAAAGGGGTGAAATAGGGGATGCAAGTTTTACTCCTTAATGCGAGCGAAGCCGCGAGCACCCACTATTATATATTGAATTATTAATTATATTATTATTTAATTTTAATTCAGGACATGGATACAGAGATAGACATGGAAGACATCGGCAAGCCGGCGAGCGAGCGCGCGGAGATGAGGCCCGTCGTACACACCGTGAAGAGGAAACGAGAGGACACTCCGCCGGCCGAGGCCGCGCACTGGAGGGAGGCACTAGGACCACCGCCAGCCTTCGGGAGTACTAAGGTAGGACATATATTTTATTACATGAAATCTGATGGTAAGTTATCATTACAGTCTAAAATGGAACGTGCGTACCCAGTAAGAATCGATTCACTCTCGCTTTTAAAATCGCAAGGTTACTTATATTTGCATCTATGAATTACTCTTTTGATATAAAATATGTAAACGTTAACGTTAAACCTAATTACTAAAATAAATAAATATTCCTGCACATTTCACAAAGCACTATCTAGGCCAATTGTGAAAGATAAAGTGTCATTGATGGTGTTTTTTTTTTAAACAAGCGTATCTACACTCCGTATACATATATCTACCGACAGAAGACTGTAGCAACAGACTTTTTTTATTTACAGGAAGAAAGAAAGAAATGGATACTTTTCCAAAAGAAAAAGTGGTTATGGCAGATGGAACAACGTGGTCTGAGGAGCAGGAGTAAGCGCGGTAAGGAATATTCGCTAAAATATTATATTTTTAATAAACTTTTTATATTTTTATAGGCTCACAGATAGTTGACTGACAGTAACTCCAACCTGATGTCAAGCAATGTTGTAGCCTTGATCTAGCGGACTTGCTTCGAAAATTCAAATGTTTGCGACCTATCTTCCCAAAGTGACCTTCGATCACATTGTCGGGTGACGCTTTACGTGATTTTATTAAAATTCCGACTGGCTTGCTTACCGAAACTTTGGCTAAACTGTCAACAGAATAGCAACGAAAATCACTAGCTTTTATTAAATAAAATAAAATAAAAATCATTTAATTCAGGCTTGTACCCATAAACGTAAACTTAAATTAATACACTGTATAGGGGTGATACACTGTATAGGGTGTCAAATTAAAATAAAATAAAAAATAAAATGCACATATGCATAGGTATGTGCGGTCACTTTTTGTTTCGGTCCATGTGAACAGGTATCCAGCGCCTAAACACTGGATTCCGGACCTCGTCAGAGACAGCCACAAGTATACTGTTGCCGGAACGGCGCATTCTTTGCCAGAAAGAGGCCACACGAGATCTAGTTACGGCATAGAAATCAGGGACCCCCGCATCAGCGAACATGCCCGACGCGCTGCAGCACCGCGGGAGCCGCATAAGAGCCCGGAACGCGTCATTGTACTGGACTCTTATTCTGCTCATAGTTTTCTGCGTGTACGTTATCCACAGCTGGGAGGTGTACATGCCCAAGCAGTACGCCTTAAAGAGTGTGGTCTTTAAGTCATCACTGCACTTCGCGAATCCCGAGCAAGCATGTTGCCTCTGATAGCGAGAGCCCTCCGCTCGCGTTCAATGTCGTCATTATCATGCAGCCGTTCCGTTATTAAGAGTGCTGCCATCTTCACGTTGGAATCGGAAACATACTATGTACTACCATCACCAAACACCAACGTAATATGCGTAAACTTAGGGCATTATTAAATGAATGTTTTAAAAAAGCCCAATGTTATTACGTATTTGTTGCTTATTTTTTTAATTGAACGGGTTTGCACTTGGCACATAGTTTGCTTGATAGTAAGCAAAGGCTATGGCCTAAGATGTATGTATGTTCCCAGGTAAGAAAGATCACGAGTCGTCCCTCCCGCCGCCGCTGCCGGCCGGCGCCACCCACACGCTGGGAGGGTTCATACGGCGCGCGCAGCGGACCCTGCTCAACTCACCCTGGCAGATCATTCAGGTAATCATCGTAGATAAATATGTATTCATCAAGTCTCTATGACAATTACTAGATTATCGTTAAGATTAGGTGACGTTTGGTAACGTTTATTTAAGTGTATTTTTAGTAATAAACACTTGTCATGGTTTTGTTAATAAAGGTTTTAGGAAATGATCGAAATTGGTCACAATTTCGCCCAAGATACTTTGCTCTTTTAGCTGTGGCATGATGCCAAGCGATAGCAATCAATAATGTTTTTAAATATTTTTTTTAAGAATTTTGTATTTGTCACTTGTTTTAACTGGGTACTCAAAACAGTTATTACAATTTTGCAATTGGCTTCACCATTGTGGTGAGGTTCCATGCTTAAAATGAATACCCTTCAATTTGCAGATAGCAGAAACAGCGGAGCCCGGCCTGTTCAAGCTGTGGGCGCTGGTCGGCTCCGAGCTGCACCAGATCAAGCTGTCAGTCCCGCGCGTGTTCTACGTGAACCAGCGCACGGCGCGCGCCGCGGACGCGGACCAGTACTGGCGCAAGTGCTCCCGGGTGCTGCCGCGGGCACATCCGGCGCACCACCTCTACCAGTACTCCGTGCCCGAGGATCTGTACAGGGAGCATCAGGAGTGAGAGCATTTTTTTTAAATCTTCATTAATTTGTTTTTGACAAAATTCGACCATGCCAGTCCATTGAGTGAGTGCATTGTGTTTTGTTTTACAAAAACTTGAGAATTCGTATACAGAACACACCGAGAGTGAGCATCGTCTTTTGTTTCACTGATGATCAATCTCGTTTCGAGCGCTTTGAGAAGCAGAAGATAGTCTTTTGTTTTTGCTGAAAATGGAAATGTCTTCTTTCAGGCACGCCATTAGTGAGCATCGTCTTTTGTTTAACGGATACCGGAAAAAGCTTCGTGTTTCAAGTGTCAGAAGGTCGTCTTTTGTTTTTAATAATCTGCAGGAAGTGTTCCGTGAGCCAAAAGTGAAAAAAAAAACTTTCTGCAATTTGTTTACCTACTTACCACACATGTGGTAACATTAAAGATGAATACCTATTTCGATAATTTGCGCGTACATAAAACAAATCCAAATCTATTTATTTACGCCAAGCCATACATATATTTTTTTGCAAGCTTTCTTGACTATTCCTCATCTTTCCAGAGAGTTGATGGGCGAGCTGTCAGCGCCCGAGATAGAAGGTATCTACGAGACGCAAATGAGCTTGGAGTTCCGCGTGTTGGTGCAACTTGGCTGCATCTGTGCCGTGGACCAGAATGAAGAGAGGAAGTATGTTGACTAGCATCTATTTTTTATTATTTTTTATAGCTCGTGCTTTAGGTATCATATTAAACACCAAAAACAATAATTAAATTTGAATTTAGGAGAAGATTTCCGGTTACGGTATAAGACCGGAAATAATCTTGTAGGTTCCAATCTGATTTAATATAATACGAAAGTGAAACAGAACTATTACGGCAATAAATAGAAAAGTAAACTACCGAGTGTGATAAAAAGTTTCTTTAAAACTAGGTAATGTAAGTTTTTAAGAGAAGCTACAAGTGGCGGTTTGATGGCGCATGCTCAAATCAGACGCTCAATTCATAGACTTACAACGCTATGATTCTTTAAAACTATTAACAGGAAGTCCACAAACAACGTGTTGATAATTTTATTTCTGTAGATTCTAAAACATTTATCATTTCTGTATAAAAAAATACTTCATGCGTTATTTTTTTAATAATTATTCCTCGTTTTTTAGTATTTTGTAATCAGGCGTTGCTCTCTTTTTTGAGCCACGTGTTACGGCAAAAGATCCTTTGGCTTAATTGGCTCTCCCAAACAGAAAATAATAATTAAAATCTATTCAAAGATAATCATAAAACAGTAAGAGCACTGTTGATAGAACTCGACACTTAAACAAATACTTATTTTTATTGTTTTATTCCGAGAGTTCTCACGTAAAATTAAAGAGGCATATTAATCAAGTTATATATAAGTACTTAGTAAATAGACGCATATAAATTAAGTAATCTATATGTATATAAATGAATTGCAGTTCGTTAGTCTCACTAAAACTCAAGAACGGCTGAACGGATTTATCTTAGTCATGAAATGTTCGTGGAGGTCTAGGGAAGGTTTAAAAGGGAAAAAAAATAACAACAACACAGTGCACACACTGTGTTGTTGTTATTTTAATATGATTAACGAAAAAAAAATACAAAAATAACCTAGTTAGTTACAAAGTCCTTAAAACATTATGTAGATATATTAAAATTTCCTCAAATTCTTGTATAACATTTTCGCCTCAAAAATTGTATACAAAAAGGTCTGAAAAAAGTCTTAACGGGACTAGATTGTTCAATGAACAATTATCATTGTGTCTTGGTTCAGCTTTATAAAAGTATTCATTGCCCATTTATTTAAATTGATTATTTATTTCCCAGGCTGATCCAGTTCGGTTCCAACAACATGGAGTCGTTCAGTCTGAGCCAGCTGCAGTTTAGGAGGGTCACCGTGCAGCCTTACTTACAGAAACAGGTAATTCTATCGTAATAAAATCAAGGGACTTAGCTTATCATGATTTCTTAGTTTGGCGATTCAGCGAGGTAACGCCGCCAGCATTTTAGGTACCTTGCCCGCTGATTCCGACTTAAGTTTAGTATATTATTTGTAACGTTGTATATATTTTAGATTACCTATTTAGTTACAAGGTGTTATTATGCATCTTATCCTTTCTTACATGGTTTTAGAATGTCTGTAAACAAATTAAAAAGTTAGACTTAAAAACTTATCGGTTATGTATGTGGTAGTGAAACAGTTTCCTAATATGCATTTATTTCGTACGTTTTCTGTTCTATTAAACATTTAAATGAGTAAAGCATTCAAATTACTTAAAGTTTTTAATTTGCTTCAATAAATGCATTATCTTTCTTCATCTCTAAACAAAATCAAAATCATTTAACAGCAGCCGAATTATGTTCAAATTTATTTATGTAATTTATGTTTATGTATTAAAAACGCATGTTTTTTTCTAGGATGGAGTGTCCCCTCTGAAGCACATCTTCCTGTACCAGCACTCGGCCCCCGGCTCGTCCCGCAGCATGTGGTCTCTGGTACTCGGTCCCACGAAGAAAGCGTACATATTTGTACTGGACACTGTGAAGACCAACCAATTACCTAATATGAACACACTCTATGCGGCTGAGAGAACTGCTAAGTAAGTAACAACAAATTTGTCTTCTTAGCAATTTCTTGGCCCAAACTCGGCCCTAGCTCGGCCCACACCATGTGGGTCACATACTCGGCCCGACGAAGAAAGCGTACATATTTGTACTGGACAATGTGACGACCAACCAAATGCCTAATATGAACACGCTCTATGCGGCTGAGAGAACAGCTAAGTGAGTAAATATGTTTTTGTCCCAGAGTAAGCCCAAACTCGTCCCATATCATATGGGCCGTCAAGCTCGTATGTTTGTAATATTGCCAGAATAGAATAAAATTTTAATATGATGACTTATTTTGGCTTCTAAATACTTGTGCCAAATTTTGAGAGTTTTTTCCTGTGGGTGAATGTTTGTTCTAGAATTCCTCGAAAACCAAAAGTGAAATGGTTCTTTTTGTATTAGATCATGGATATCGACGCACTCCAAAAGTGAGCATGAAAGGTCACGCACGTCACCGCGTCGGTATCTCTTGGTGGAATTTGCCTGACAGTCACAAATCAAGACTATATTTGCATTGTTGCAGACTGAACACCGGCATAGAGGAGGCCAAGCTCCCCGGCGCCGAGCTGTCCTGGGAGGTGGTGGTGGAGACGGACGCCAAGTCAGTGTACCGGCTCGTGCAGCGCGCGCTGGCTCGCTACGCGGACGAGCGCTGCGGGCCCACCGCCGTGGCTCTGCAGAGCGCGCTGTCTGCGCCCGCGCTCACTACGCTCATGCCTGGTACGTAGCCAGAACACACTTACTTGGTACACTTCCCCTTCATTCATTCATTATGACTAACTATTTTCTACTTCCCAGATCTCCAAAGACAAGACGGTATACCTTGCAGTAATCCTCGGTTCTCCTTCCTCCAGGTCTATCCGACTTCCCCCTGGTGCCGCTGCACGTGCGCGACGTGGAGTCCCTCTACAGCAGCCTGGAGTGGCAGCGTGTAGGGGCGCGTGCCATCGTACGGCACTACCTCAACCTGGACGAGGTGCTGAGCCTCGCCACCGAGCAGTGCAGGTATATACAAGTGTGTCACACACCCCTGGGGCGCTGTACAGCAGCCTGGAGTGGCAGCGTGTAGGGGCGCGCATACAACGGAAATAACGCGTCGACTCGTTCTTAGAATTGTATGACAAACATTGATTGTATTGTTCCCAGATTCTTCCACCTGCCCCTAGGCAACCTGCCCTCCGACCCGACTCTGACCGGCGCAGACATATTCTTCGCCCGCCACCTCATCAAGCACAACTTCGTGTTGTGGTGCTCGCCGCTCGAGCGACCCGACCTCGGCGGGAGAGAGACGGATGATAACAGGTAGGGCTGGTGAGAGAAAAAGACGAAAGACTAGAGGCGACCGGCGCTAATTTATTCTTCATGCGACGTCTCGTCAAGAAACATTTCTGAAACAACGTAGAGTGTCCCAATTTTTATTTTTGCTTTCTAATGACCTGTATATATTGGTCAAGAAACATCGAACAGCCCACTCTAACTACAACAAAACAGTGGGCGATACGTTAGCTGTCACGAAAAAATACTTCGCTCGTTGTTATTGGTAGAGTGGGTTGCTGGAGATCTGGTTGACAAGCATGTTTCCAAGTCATAAGGGTTTTAAACAGTTTGCTAGTGATGTACGTTCTATATAGTATTTTTAATAACCCCCCTAGACTGGTGAGCGAAGTGGAGGAGATGTCGACGTGCAGCCACAACGCGGCGGGCGCGTACTCCAGCGTGTGCGTGGAGCTGGAGAGCGACGCGCTCGCCGTGTGCGCGCTGCTGCAGGCGCCGCAGATACTGCAGGTAATTATTTATTTATTAATAGTCTGCAAAACAAGCACTAAGCTAATAATATAATACTTTATAAATAAAAAGAAAATTACGAGCACTTAAAGCCTATCTAACATTTAATGAGGAAGAATAGCGGATTCTCGGAAACTTAGAGTATCAAGGAACACGAAAATGATAGCTTTCAGACAGAGAAGTTTGGAACAGACAAGTATGGCGGAATCGCAAATCAGCTTCATTCTGGTATCGGTTTTAGGAACTATGTCAAAAATTGAAAAGTACCTAGCTCTCTGAGGATGAGGACCTTATCAATATTTCTTCATTTTCTTGTAACACTTTTATTATGCATCTTACTCGTGTATCATGTGTCTTGTATATTTGGCCATACATATAGTTCGCTAAAAAAGTTACTTGTATTTTTTTAGATGGAAGGTACCAGCGCCGCGACGTCCTTCGGCGCGCATCACACGAGCATACAAGATGTCATGGCTAACACTGGTAAATAGTAAACTTGTTTATAAAATTCATTACCTACCATACAGAATTATCCCTAGTGTGAGCTTGCTTATTAATCTCTGTCTTTTTGCGTCGATACCCCTGGCTAAGTGTACCACCCCTGTGTAAGTAAGTGCTGGGGGTCGTGATCATTCATGTCATCATCTTTCCTTTTATGATGTTTCGCCACTTTCTCCGATTCCCAGCGACGTGAACTGCATCTGCTACACTTGTGTTGAGGGCAATTTTTATCTGATCAGACCATCGCGTCGGACTTCTCCCTCTAAGTCTTTTGCCCTCCACTTTTCCAGTGACAATTAATTTCTGCAGATTGTCTGCGGGTTTACCTTCAACGTATCCAAAAAAATCCAAAACTCTCCGAAAAGAAATGGTTGATTATCGAGGGTGGTTATAAGGGTCCTTAAGAATATATTGATTGTTTCTGAACGCAGTCCATGGTATACGCAACAATCTCCTCCAACAGCTTAGTAATCTACAGAAGCTAAAATGTACAATTGAATTAGTCTCATTCTAGTACCTTTATGACACGTACCTACGTATGCATATACGTACGCATTCGTACAGTACGTTGTGTGGATGTCGCTTTAGGTGACTTGATTAAACGCTCATGCCAAAGCTGATATAAGTTGATATGAAATGATAAAGATTATTAAGAGCGTCCGCGAGTTTATTCGAAACAAACTTATTCCGCCGTTTCTTGTTGGAAAATTGAAACAAATGGTAAAAAAAACTATATCATCTAGGAGAATGTCTCTATATATGATATTTTACTTAAAACTTATATTTTTTTACGTCACCTAGGTCCGAACGCCAGTGTGAACTACGACGAGACAGCGCAGTGCGCGGCGGCGTTCAAGATCCTGCGCACGATGATCGCGGGCTGGCTGCGGGACGTCACGCAGTACAACGACGTGTTCGCAGACTGCCAGATATCGCACTTTTACAGGTACTGTGAACTTTGTGAGTAGGTAGGTATGTTTACTAGCTCCAACGCCAGTGTGAACTACGACGAGACAGCGCAGTGCGCGGCGGCGTTCAAGATCCTGCGCACGATGATCGCGGGCTGGCTGCGGGACGTCACACAGTACAACGACGTGTTCGCAGACTGCCAGATATCGCACTTTTACAGGTAATGTGAACTTTGTGAGTAGGTAGGTATGTTTACTAGCTCCATCGCCAGTGTGAACTACGACGAGACAGCGCAGTGCGCGGCGGCGTTCAAGATTATTTTAACGGGAAACAAGATATCATTTACGCTATTATTTTACATAGGCGACTATTGTGATAATTTCTGCGTTTCAAAAAAACAAGAACACAAAGCAACTAACAATCACGAGCAGAAGGTATAAAACCTTAAAAACCTTCACCTGAACGCAGCGTGACGGAACTACAGCCATGTACATTATGTATACCTATCATGGTCACTTACTTGTATCTATATCACAGATGGCTGAAGACCCCCACGTCCCTGCTGTACGACCCGGCGCTCCGCCGCACGCTGCACAACCTCATGAAGAAGCTGTTCCTCATGCTGGTGGCGGAGTTCAGGCGGCTCGGCTCCACCATCGTGTACGCGGACTTCAACAACATACTGCTCGCCACTAAGAAGACCAACATTATGGATGGGATCGGTATGTTTGAAAAACTGAGTGATATAAATAGAAAGCTATAGGTACATGTAATGAAGCTGAAAAGGGTCGAAAGTCTGAACATAGAAGATATTATGCAAAACAATTGTTTGGGTTTACTTTTAAATCCATAACAGAACACGTTTCCACTGTTTTTTTTATTTTTTGTCTGTTTATCTGCGTGTCTGTTTATTTCAACGTTCATTACGCAAAAACGGCTGAACGGATCATCATGATTTGGTATGTAGATAGTATGAGGTCTTAGGAGTGGCATAGGCTACTTTTTAACCTGAAATAATGTGAGGGTAGACGCAGGCGTCCACTAGTACGTATATAAATGAATGAATTATTGGCTTGTACTAAGATGTTACAGTAAATGCTACTCAAACTATACAAGCACTTGGAGTAGAGTATCACTGATTTTCCATCTGAAAGGCTCACGGACTTGATCAATAAAAAAACATATTTTATTATTATAACCACGATTAATGTGTTTTCTAAAAGCAATCGTTCTGAAAGTACATTATATCATAGTATTTCTATAAAATATAAGTGAAAATAATATTTTACTATCGACGATCGTAATTGAATGAAGACATAAAATATGAGATAAAAAAAATGTGAATCAAATGTGAAAATGCGACTCACGGAAGAAAATAACTACACAACCAATCTACTATACTATATACTTTACAAAAGAAAAGTATATAAGTATTATATCCGTTATCTAGTACCCACGACACAAGCGTTTGCTTAGTGTGGGGCTAGATGGCGCTGTGTGCAATGTCCCGAAATATTTATTTATTTATTATTTATTTCCCAGGCTACGTGGAGTTCGTGGTGCAGAGCATCAGGAACAAGGAGTTGTTCCACGGCATCGACATCCGGTACAAGCAGTGCTGGGCTTACCTGCTGTGGCTGGATAAAGCTAACTTTGCCGGGATACAGGTAATAATTATTATTTACTAGCTGTGCCAGCGACTTCGTCCGCGTGGAATAGTTATTATCATGAAAACGGTTCTAGTGAGTTAATATTCAAAGATAGACGTATACTGTCGCGGACATTTTGTTAGATCATTTTAAGACGAATAATTCTTTCATACATATTCTTTTGATAACTTAAACCGTTTTCGCGGCGCACGCAAAGGAAGCCCTGAAAGATGAATAATTTTCCCCGTTTTTTCCACATTTCCACTGTTTCTTCGCTCCTATTAGTTGCAGCGTGATGTTATATAGCCTAAAGCCTTCCTCGTTAAATGGTCTATTCAACACAAAAAGAATTATTCAATTCGCACCAGTAGTTCCTGAGATTAGCGCGTTCAAACAAACAAACAAACTCTTCAACTTTATAATATTAGTAATAAATTAGTTTAAATTTCGTTTATTTTCTCTGTTTAGATATAGGTTTTATTTTAAAGTATTATTTATTTGTACGCCACTGACCAAACTGATCTCTTTCACCGCTTTCTTGCTAAGGTTGCCTGGAAGAGATCACTCAAGGTGATAAGGCCGCCCACTTATACATCTTTATAGTTTAAGTCCTTTTATTATTGTTATTTATTTTGATGTGTAATAAAGAGATATTGTATTGTATAATCTTGTTACTGGTGTTTATCTACATAAATATTTTATAGAGATATAAACTTATGAAAAACTTGAATTTTCTTTTGATTATTTTCAGTATTTTTGTATCGTTTTTACAGAGTAAATTGCCAGAGGGTCTAACTGAAGTAGGATCCTCGCAGGTGCCGCCCGCTTCCGAAGAAAATCCCAGTGAAGAGGTATTCTTTGATTTATAAATTGCTTCTTTTATGATTTGTCATAAAAAAACCTACTATACTAATACAAAAACACACCACATATAAGCTCGTTAAGTTGTATTGTAGTTCCATTCCAGCAAAGGCACCTATGCTCTATCTTGTGCCAAGAGTGTCGTTTTAAATGGCTATAACGGTTCATAAGTGTAATCAATTCCAAATTAAAATTAGTGCTCCTATAACCATAGAAGTTCCAAGGGCTGTATAAATGGCAGTTAATTTTTTTAACAAGGAATGGGTTTGCTCTTGACCGTAATTCGCCTGATGGTAAGCAATCATTACGGTCTAGGATGGAGCGTGCCTACCCATTAAGAACCGATTCACTCTCGCCTTGAAGAAAAGCAAGTGCTATTTTACTTCTATTTTTATCCGACTTCAAGAAAAGGAGGTTATCTAGTTTTCTGAAAGTTTTTTTTTCTTTAGATGTCGATTTTATAGCAAGTTTACGTTCCCAGGAGGGCACAATCACAATGCACTGGAACCTGTCCAAGTTCCTCCCGGCGAGCGTGCGCGACCAGTTCGCGGCGTGTGTGGGCGGCTACCTCAGCGCCGCCTACGCCGAGCCCCAGCGCCTGTCGGACCTCCTGGCCGGGGAGATCTCGCAGAAACTCTTCCAGTGAGTCTACTTACTAAAGGCACAATCACCACTGTACTGGTTAAGTAACAGCTGCAGTAGCTGGGACAATATCCGGGCGAGATCTAATAGACTTGCTGGCTCTGGTCTCGCAGAAACTCTTCCAGTGAGCGTAGTTTTTTACTGCTCGACACAAGAAAGAACGAATCTGGCTTATCCAATAGTCAAGTTGGAAATTTTTTGGAACACTTTGCCAGAGGTTGAATTTTGCGAACAATACAACGGTCTTCAAATTCAAAGTTACTAAGTGTTCAAATCTGGACTTACTATTAATTTGTATGCTGTAGAATAGTATCTACCTCATCGGTGAGCGTGATACATCTAAGGCTGAAGCATTGCTTAACATGAAGTGGGATGAAACTCTGGGAAATAAGTAGTTTTTTTTTGCTGCGACTTATCAAGTGGGGTGTATTCAAACCCAGAAAAAAAACTGAGTGTCTTTTACAATTTTCCTTGCAAGTTTTAAGGTTTACACTCTTCTAATTATTATTATTATTATTACTTATTTTCTATCTCCTAACCGTGGTAACAAGTTACAATTGTCTCCTCACAGAGTGACAGAGAAGATAAACACCCGCCTGCCCGTGCTAAAGAAGGGCGACATCGGCCCGCAGCCTGGCTTGAAGGCGGACGCGCTGTTACACGAGATGACACCCGCGCTGCTGTATGTGAATGCTGTCTGCAAGGTGCTGGCGCTGGACGCCACGCTCGAGGACCAGGTAAGTCATTTTAGACGTTATTGCAACGTGATATGGTTGAATATTGTTTAGTTTTGAGCTGCGAGCTATGCTGTGACTGATAAGATTATAGGGGACTGCTTGCGGATGCGCTATGTTGTGACGTGTCGCCTACGCTATTAGATCTCGCGATCCCCTGCTGTTTATCCATCCAATCAAAAAAAAAACCCGTTTTTTAACTAACACAGGTTTGCACTTGACCATAGTTTGCCTGATGGTAAACAAAGGCTATGGCCTAAGATGGAGCATGCTCTCCCGATAAGAACCGATTAAATCTCGCTTTGAAGATCGCTGGATTATAGTGGTTACCGATACCGGCGGCCTTTTGTATACTCATGGCTCCTGCTTGGCAAGCAAGACTTTAAACATATACCTTCTAGTCCGAGAGGATGCCTGAGGAAATGATAATGGAGAAAAGTACTTGGAACTGTACAAGTTGGCTTAAACATGATAAAGATAGATACTTAGTACACAGCAGCTATTCGTATACTTTAGATCTTAAAAACAACTAACTTTTATGGTCCGCGTCTTTTTGTAAAGTAGTGAAGAATGTAGTATATTAAGTTTTTGTCTGTCTGTGTAATAAGGTGACCCTCCTCCGCCGCAACCTGCTCCGCCTGATCGGCGTGGGCGAGTTCAGCGCGGCGGCGGAGTGGCGCGACCCGTGCGCCTCCTGCGTGCTCACAGAGGTCATCTGCAAGGTGTGCAACCACTGCCGCGACCTCGACCTGTGCCGCGACCCCGCCAGGGACGACAGCGGGGACGTGTAAGTACTACAAACATGTACTTCTTCTTCGTATCGAATGTGACTGGCTAACTCTGGTGTCGAACTTACAATAAAATATAAAAAAATAGGTTCAGTGTTTACTTTCCACATCTTGTTTGTGTTTGTAACTGTGTACTTTACAATTCGCAAATAAATAGCTATGACCAGTATGAGGCTAGATGGCACTGTGTGATGTGTCCCTTTTTCAACCTTAAACATTATATTGACCTGTCCGCAGGCCGGTGTGCGTGTGCCCGCTGTGCGGCGCCGCGTACGACACCCGCGAGCTGGAGTGGCGCCTGCTGGAGACCGTCAACCGACGCACCATGACCTACACGCTGCAGGACCTCGTCTGCAGCCGCTGCCACCAGGTAAGACCAATCCTAGTTATATTTATTCTTTATTATTATGAAGAGCAAGTGTCCCATTGTTGGGCAAAGGCCTCCCTACCCTCTTTCCACTTATCTCTGACTAGTGCTATTGCGTTCCAATCTGTTTGGTGTTTATCCAGGTCATCCCTCCATCGCTTTCTGGGTCTGCCGCGACGTCTTTTATGTGTTGGTGACCATGGCGTCGTTGTCTTAGCCCAAAGGTCGTCGGGCATGCGGCAGACGTGTCCAGCCCTATATTTATTCTTGAGAAAGAAAAAAAATGGAATTAGGTGCTACATCCGAGGCTGGAAGGCAAACACAAACCTATCTAAATTTATAAAAAAAACACTATTTGCCTTTTTTCACTGTAATAGCGTCACGAGAATACAAGGATATCTTATGTATTTTATTTTAACTTCGAAAACTTACAATTTTCATTCATAGTACAATGTATCACTGCCAACTTTCGTAATAATGTTCCTTGCATTATGAATGATTATTTTATCTATATATCTGTTACTAAGTTTACATTTATTGTTTCAGGTGAAACGTGAGAATCTCTCTATAGTGTGTGAATGTGCAGGCGAGTTTTCCTTGATGGTGCCGATCAGAGAAATCCAGTCACAACTGAACACCTACAAGACCATTGCAGAGTACTACAAGATGCCTCTCTTACTGGAAACTATAGAGTTTAATCTAAATAATATGTGATATTTAGTTCAGAATCTATGTATGTATAAGGCCTTTTTAAGTATTAAAATATCATGTTAAGAATGAGTAATTAAAGTTTTAGTTTGGTGTATTCTTGTGCATGCTGCTGATTGCACAGGTGTAAAGAACTTGTTCTACCTATCTCTTTATTTAGCTGCTGACTTATTAGGAATAATAATCATACTGATGAGAAAACTAAAATGCAATAAAACAATTCATATAAATCACATAATCATTATATTACTATTAATAGGTAGGTATATTCACAAGTACATTAATTAATTTAAAACAGTGTTAATTAAATCAAAGCGTGCTCCTCTCATCGTTGGGAGTCTGGCCGAGGCCCTTGGCTACCTCACTGATGCAGAGCCACTGGCCATCATTCTCTTCCCTCCATAAGCTGACTTTGTTGTCACCTCCAGAGACAGCCAGGATGTTCCCGGTGAGAGACCAGCTCACACTCCACACCACATCATCGAAGGTGTTGAGGATGTGTGGTGTCCAGGTCAGATTGTCATCGCTGGTCCAGATCACGACCCTCTTATCCTGGGAGCAGCTGGCAATCATGGACTTCTGTAGGCCGAGGGACGGAGCCCACGCCACATCCCTCACCCAGTCCATGTGCATCTCTAGTCTGTTCTCTTCCACCCATTGCTCACCTTGCTCTCTCCAAATCTGAAAAAATATTATATCATTACAAAAGGCTGTTTACAGAATCAGTACTGTGATAAACCTAATATGTATATTGTGGTCTGAAACATGTAATAAGAACAAAAATGGGAAATGTTTATTGTATGCTACACAAATTTTGAGCATTCTCAAAACAACCAGGAAGTTGAAACACACAATTGTGTGATTTCAATAAGTACAAAAAAGATTGGGTTATTGGATATTTGTGTGAATGAAAAAGTTGTTTATTCAACTTTGGGAAGTTTGAGACTATGGTTATGCATAAGTAATGCCAATCTAATAAGTCACTATATGCATACCTTGATAAGGTTATCACATCCACCAGTTACAATCCTTTTAGGAGCCTCTTTGTTGTTGAGTGGGTCTAGGTTCAAGTCTGCCGTAATAGCGGGGCACCAACTGATAGAGTTAACTCCGATGGCGTGCGCTCCGGGGATCTTCTTCACCTCCCAGTTGCCGCCGTCCTGCGAGTATGTGATGATGGAGATGGAGCCGTCGGAGCTGCAGCAGGCGAGTATCAGCCCGTACTCAGCGGGCGCCCACGCTACAGAGTTGACTGAGCTCTCGTGACCGGTGTACTCGTACAATTTCGTCCATTCCCCGGATTCTTTCCAAATGATAACTTTCCTATCATACGAACATGAAGCCAGAAGATTGCCGTACTTCGGGTGCGCCCATGCGATCTGCCACACGGGCCCGAAGTGTCCCTTCAGATCGGCAGCAAGTGTTTGTGTACCGCTCTTGATGTCATATATTTTCACAGAGTTGTCTGATGAGCAGGTGGCAAGTCTCAATCCGTAGTAGTCCAACTCGGCATCGTGTATCATATCTTCATGGCCCGTGTCTATAGTATTTAGAACTGAAATCATTTTGAAAAATGTGTTCAGCTTTCAGTAAATCCACAAAAACAGCCGCGATTCAATTTGTCAAACAGTTGACGTGGAATAAAGTATTTCCTATTTGAAAAAATCACACGTGAGTGTTTCTTTTTGTATGCTGGCAAGTATGTCATTTTATGTCAACTGAGTGTCAAAAATGACACAATTACTGTTGAATGCTGTCACTTTTTAGAAACCGAATTCCAAAAACATCAGCTGGAAATATTGATGAGCTAATATATCGAATATTATCGAAAAATAATGAAAGTTTCGCTTTTGTAACTGCTTTTACGTTTAACAAGATGCAGAACGAACAAGGAGGATTCTTCTACAATGTCCAAAATTTACTTGAACAAGACTATCGCGGAGTAAATGTGTGTATTTCGCCACTTTCAACTCGGTTCGACGCAATGGATGTTTTTATCTCATTTCACGTTATTTACAGATAGCCGTATATGCACTGGCGACCGCTGGTTTGGCCGTGTCTATACACAAGATGCGCCCGGTAAATACAATTCTATGGTGTCTTTATATTTTCTTTAGTTACATAACAATAACAGTTTTATTGTCATTAGATCAGCAAGTTTTCGAAAGCGAGCAAAGTGCCGAACCACTTCATAAGGAACCATGAGCCGCTCCGCGGAGAGTACGCGGGCATTCAGCACTCGCCGGTGCGCGTGCTCGTGAACCACAAGGCGCCAATATACCTGCCGCTGTGGCACTCTAGCAAGCCTCCACTTCCAGTCAAGGTTGCCATCCAATGACATGACAACATATGACCTACTTAGTCCTGCCAAGACATTTTGTAAACATTCTCCTGTGTTTACAGCTGTGGGGTGTGGATATAGTGAGTGGCAACGCAGTGAACTGGTTGGAATGTGTGGCTAAAGGGCGCCAAGTCACATTAAAACCTATCGGAAGAGATAAAGATGATCTAGTATCCACAGTTATACTACATTTGCCTCATGAAAAGGTGGGTGAAGATTTAAGCTTAACAATTTCATTCTATTTTTTTAATACTTAACTAATAACAAATAACTTTCCATTTCAGTCTAAAACTGTAGAGAAACTAGACATTGGACAGAAATTAGTGGAACTAGGGTTTGCTAAGGCCTCAGTTCCCAATGGCATCAAAAAGAACACAATGGAATCACAACTAGCACCTGTCATTCTCAGTGCAGAGGCTAAAGCTAAGACATTCAGGAATGGTATCTGGTCGGAGCATCTTCCTCCTGTCCCAGCCTATGTTGTTTATTGGAGGAAAGGAACACAGCTTGCAGGAGAACTTCTCTTATTGTCCCTTAAAAAGTTCCTACAAGGTCTTGGGTTTGCATCTAAAACTGTCCTCATTGGCACAAAGAACCTTGCCCTGAGGCCTTTCAGGACGGCCCCAGCTGCTAAGGAGATACAGGCCTCATGAAAGCATTTACTTACTTTATGAAACTAGTTGATAGTACCAAATGTGTTATGAAGGAGTAATGATTTGGTCACTTCCATACTAGAGACTATTCCTTCAATTGTTTCGACTTTCCAAAATGTTTACCTCTTTGTATATACTGTTGGCCAATAAAAGTTACATAAAACTATAAAAATAAGTTTGATTTAACATCATTAACTGCATAATGCAAGGTAAAGGCTCAAATTTTAAAATGACAAGACTTGTATGTAAAAAAGCACTGTTTATTCAAATTAAATAGTATATATTACATTAAAATATATATCTTAAATAAATAGCAAAAGGAAAAGTACAGCTAAGTAATCTATTGAAATATCCATAAAACCATTTTTATCAAAATAATTATAATTGTTTGACACCAATAAATTTTGCCCTATAATTAAAATAATTGTCACTTTTAATAGTAAACAGAAAATGTACAGGTATAAATTTAATTACATATTTTGAAGTAAAATACTGTTTGACCACCGACTACAAATCCTAGATAATAAAATTACAGTCGCAGATATAAAAATACAAAAAGCACCCCGTCCGGAGTCATGCACCTGCTTTAGGAAATATAGGTCAAAAAATATAGTCGAGATGAGTAAGATTGTATACAAAGTAGTAGGTAAGTGTAGGCAGCTCCTTTATATGGCAATGTCCCGCGATGCAGCTGCATTGTCGAACTATTGTGTGCAGAGTGGTGTGGCAGGCAGCAAACTAGTACATCTACTACACACGTTCAAGCCACGCGCGGGGGTTATCGTGGGCTGCAGGCGAAAGGTTCTCTACATCACACATTTATGGATACAACAGTTTTACAACATTCACAACATATCTCGATTAAGTAATAATGCTTTTCGAAACGATTTACATCTGGCGTCAAATCTACGACTGCTGGGAGACTGGCCGCGCGTTCGCGCGAGGGTTCGATACGGCGCTTTACCAACAACCAATTTATGATACAAAACTTGCGACGCATCCGGCACCACCTGCGAGCCTAACTGTCTGCAACCAAAGCTGAGAAGAGAAGTGTTCTAACAGACTTGCAAGGGTTCGTTTCGTCCATACTGCTCTATAAGATGGCCGCTTGAATTTGTTAACTTATCTGTATTCTCCATTGTATAAAAAAGGAAAATTATAGTATAGCGAGTGTCGTTCTCTCCTAAGCTTTGATTGTAGTCGTGTGTGTTAGTGGCATGCGAATGGCGGCGCGGCGCGGCGGGCGCACGCGGGCCGTCAGAGCAGCGCGCAGCGAGACAGCCACGACGTGGGCTTGCGCTGCGAGTCGTTGGCCGTCAGCTGGTGGCCGCCTGTCCGCGAGCCGGCCGGGTTCGCCGCCTCCTGCAATAGAACGATGTATCAGCTGCATTGTATTGTTTGTATCGACCGTCTTAGTCATGTGTTGAGTCACTGAGGCGGAATTTACTTTACATCGCACTTGAACACTGCAAATTTATAATAGTATCACAGAATTCTCCAAAACAATGACACTGAAACATATACGTAAATATGTAGCGTGCATTCAGTCGCAGTTGAATATACTACATACATATACATACTATAAAGAACAGTTTACAGCCTAGACTTCTTGAAAGCAGTAGAAATAGCAATACTATATTGTAGCATATACAAAAAAAAATATAAATATTTCAGGACATATCACACAGCGCCATCTAGCCCCATACTAAGCTTACGCTTGTATCATGGGTACCGATAACGAATATAATACATATATACTTTTCTTTTGTAAATACATACTTATTATATATAGAAACGACCAGACTCAACATAAGAATATAAGATATACTTTTTAATCGACTTCATCTCTGTGTAAACTCGTAATCTATAACGAAATAAAGTTTCGTAATATCTCGCGTTATCGGCGAGTTATCTACAACTAGTATAATGGCGCGTCACAACGATCAGTAAATGCACTTTAAAACACATTGATGAGTATCTAAATATTCAACATTACAAATCTATCATTTCAAATAATCAAGCATGCAGGACACACAATTACTGGTTATCAGCCGTCCACACATTGTTCTGGGAATTCCCAGCTAGTTCCCGAAACAAAACAGCTAATGGCTACAATCTCAGCCAAGAACAATCAAATTAAATGAGATACCACTTAATTTTCACTAAATTACATTAATATAACAGCAATTGATGTAATTTATTATGTACTAACAACACTTTATACTTAAATTTATAATAAAAACATCTTAATAAAAAAATACTATGATGCACATGCATTACACATACTTTACTGCAACATGACTCACAAACTCAGTAATATGCACAAAAGAAAAGCTATGATAAAACAGAACACTACAAAGAATTTTAATTTTACCTTCTGTTTTCGACAAGTCAGCCATGGAACAAGATAAAAGAACTTTAGTTATAATTTTTGTATGTTAATGACTTTTGTAAGTTAGTGAGGAAAATATATTTTTATTCTTATAGTTTCAAATGCTTAAAACGCCCCTGGATTCATCGCCCCCACCCTAGAAATTATAGTTTCAAGAAATGAAAAGAGTATATAAGGGAGATGCATCAGTATTATGCCAGTTTAAATACTTAAATTACAATTTACAGTTTTACATGCACATAATCAAATATTCAAGCTCACAAAATACTGTCAATATCATAAGTCAATATGCAAATATTCATTTGCATTACACAATTCAGCTAGGTAATGCATGTGAGTCAAAATATGATTCCACAAATACTAATGAATAGAAGTTAGTTTTTAATACCACCCATTAGTTAGAATGTGTCGCCAATACAATAGTATCCTAGCGAACCACCATCAGTCACTGGATGTATTTAATTCTGTGTTATCCACATTCAAGCGTAATGTTCTAGCTATTTTAATGCCAAGCTATGCATGATCACTAATTTTAAGATAAAATTTAGTCTGTAATTATGTTGTCCTTGTTTATCGTTGTTGTTTGTTAGACAGAGAATACAGTACCAGTTAGGTACTGTATTCTCTGTCCAACACAGGTTTTTGAAAATAATAATCAAATTCATATTGTTCAAGCTGTGTACACTCACCTGAGGAATTTGTTCTGGTTCAAAACCAGTTTTGAATGTGTATTTGGCTTATATATGAACTCATTCTGTTATGTGTACCGTTATAAATAAATAAATAAATAAATAATGCTTTATGAATTGGACCTTGAATCAATTATGACGTACCACACAGTGTAGGAAGGCAATACCAATTCAGTAAAAGTAAAATGAACTGTAATGGAGAGTTCATATAAAAGTTCAAGTACCTAGTACTTATAAATTGCTAAATAGGGTGGTTAAAAATCAATATAATTCTAATTACAAAGAAATACTTGACATAATAATTCTTTCCGCCTTATTTTATGATAACTGAAAAATTTAAGGAAAGAGTAGACTAGATGTTTATCAGCTATGGTGATTCTAAGTACAGAACTATATAAAATACCTGTTTCTTTTCCATCTTGGCTTTGATATCTTTTGCGAGTGTGTAAAAGGCAGATTCTACGTTGAGGGCGTCTTTTGCTGATGTCTCCACGAATTTGATCTGGTATTCTATCGCTAGTTGCTCACCTCGCTCTTTTGACACCTGGAATTATACAAGCAACTCATTTTATTCTCTATTTTAGTTTAGACCGTAAAGGTCAAATCACGCTGCAGCTTTACCTGCGTAAATCTAGGAAAAAACATAGCATAAATCATTCAGCAGTAATCTATCTCCTATACCAAATTTTATCAAAATATGTATATCCAACTGTTAAGATTGTGAGGAAGTAAAAAAATACGCATTAACACACAAAATTTCATTTTTATCATATTAGTTAGGTACTAGCAAACCTCTCGAACTCCGTTTCGCCACCAGATGACTTCGTTTTTTTATAAACCTCACGGAGCCCGAGACCTTTCCAACAAATGCAAAACTGTGAAAATTGGTTCGTGCGTTCTGGAGTTATAGCGTCAGGAAGGAAAACCCGACTTATTTTTATATACTTAGTAGATTATGTAATGATATTATGGAAAAGTTAACTTTGGTAATCAAATCTAAAACTATACAGACATCAGTTCTAAAATGATGTAAGAAATATGTATAACTTACAACATCATTAACATTCATAAGACTGCAATGAGACCACAATGGCGGCAAGACATACAGCCTCAATAATTATGATTGTTTGTTACACAGTTCTTTGTTCTTTATGGCAATCCTGTGTTGATTGTATTTGTTCAGCCAAGCACAAGATGGCTGAGGCAATAGGGGGCTATATTTGCAAAACATTTTATTGTTGCAGCAGTAATTTTATAGGTAATAGTATCTTCTTCTTCTTCCAGTGCCTCTCCTTAATGGAGGTTGGCCGTCAGCTCAGCGAACTTGTCCCTATCTTGTGCCAAGCGAAAAAGTTCTTCTACGCTGGCAATACTCGTCCATTCTCGTATATTTTTAGGTAATAGTATAACCATTATCAAAGAAAGAACCTACAATATCTCAACAATCCCTTCAACAAATTGAGTCATAAGAAATAGTAGTACAATAGACTAACAGATAGAGTTATGAAGACAAGTTATTTTAAATATAATAAATTGTCAGTGCTCAAAAATGCTGCAATTGAAGTTTTTTTGTCTTTTCCACTCATTGTGTGTATAAATAAAATACATATAAGTTCATATGAGATATGCAAACTTTGGAGACAAGAGTTTCAAACCACCTCAGGGGCCTCTGATGTGGCTTATTATTAAACATTTTAATGACAGAAAAAAAATAAAAAATAAACTTCCTAACTTTGACAGTTAATTGATCATACATGGCAGCTAGTTTAATAAGCTAACTGGCAAACCTGGAAGAAATCACTTTGAGCGATAAGGTTGCCAATTAGGATACTAATTTTAAGTTTTGTGTTTTATTATCAATAATTAGATAATAAAACTTGTATGTTGGTGTTTTATTTAACTGTTTCCAATATATCTTACTACAGCCACAGAATACAGTAGTATTACTACATCTGAATTACCGACTATTTAAACAGTTTATAATATAATGTGATTATAAAACACCAGTAGTTTATTAATTATCACAATCAGCCACTGATAGCTACATCTGCTTCCTCTCGTTAACACAGCTCCATGTGATTCATAATGTAATCAATCACTTCATGAATGATTAATTAGCTTCTTTTTAATATGATCTGGGAAGTTTAACTATGTATTGTGTTGTTGTTTTTGTGTAGAATTAATGGAAGGATACCTAATGTTTAATAGAGATAAAGTTTATATAAGGACAAAATTAGTTGTTTTTACATACACATACTTTATGTCTAATTATTTTAATTGTACATACATATAAACAAACATACATGTAATTGTTGTATAAATATGTATATTGGCACATTACTGTTTTTAAATTAAAAAACAATGTATGTACATTGATTTTATCACAAGTCATACTTTATGTGTATACCATCAAATATTTTTACTTTTTCTATGAAGTTTTATATTGTACTCCATTCAGGTTTCTGCAGAATATATACTTAAGTAAAATGAGAACTCACCTGTCTCTTAGCATCTAAATCACATTTGTTGCCGAGTATCATTTTCTCTACATCAGCACTGGCATTTTCTTCAATGTTTCTAATCCAATTTTTGATGTTTTCAAAGCTCTTTTCATTTGTTACATCGTAGACAAGCATAATTCCCATGGAACCACGGTAATAAGCTGTTGTGATTGTACGGAACCTCTCTTGGCCAGCTGTGTCCCTGGTAACATGATAAAATTGTGAAGACTAGATTGAAAAATATTTTCTACTATATTTTGCAAGATTAAAAGAACTTATTAGTATAAGTTCTTCTCTGTCTTCAATCGTAAATACATACAAAGTATATGAAGTTTAGTTTGACATTAAAATTAAATAAAACAGGAAAGTATTTAACAAATAGATTCATCCTGGTAGCGGGCGCGCCATGCAGCTTAATTTAAGCATATTGTAAAAGTAATAACACAAACCAACTTACCATATTTGTAACTTCACTTTCTTTCCGTCTAAGTCTATCGTCCGTATTTTGAAGTCGATACCTGTGAACAGTGATTGCTTGTTACCAAAATCAGAAGCTAACTAATTAAAATTAGTGAGTATGATGTCATGGACCTCAGTTCCATTAGATTCGATAAGGGCTCAAATGATGAGTAACCGCGCCCTGTTAGACGGTCTCAACATAAATCTGTGCTCTAAGCGAGCCATCGAACAAAGGTGTAAAAATCCTGTTCCGTGACATTATACGTACAAAAAATTATCTCCTGACAATAACCTTTGATATCACTTGAACACTTACCAATTGTGGATATAAATGAGATATTGAAAGCATCTTCTGAGAATCTAAATAATATTGATGTTTTCCCCACTCCAGAATCACCAATCAAAAGTAATTTGAATAAATAATCGTAAGTTTTTGCCATTTTTTACAACAATCTGATTACGATACACAGACCTGCCATTCATTAATTTGGCATTTTAATTTTTTTCTACTTTGGTTTGAGTCATTTGTGTAATCATTTGCTAGTGCTGTCCTTAAAGTTGCCAAATAGTCGATTCAGAGTAATCGAACGAGTTTTTTTCTTTTTTTTTGTTATGGCTTTTTGAGAAGATTATGATTTCGCAATTCTGCCAATGTCAAGTGCGAACGAGATTTGTAAATCCCATATCTTACGAAAGCTTAATAGAACTGGAGATTCCGTTTCCAATAAATGTATCCTCCCTTTTAACATACAAAACAAAAGCAGTATATGGCGCACTGTCAAAGTTAATCATAGATAATGACCTCAAATTGTAAATTTATTCCCTTCCTTTTATTTTTTCGAGAGTAAACCGGTTTCTTCTAGGCAAGCGCGCTAGATCGTAGATTACAACGTTGCTTAACATCAGGCAAGTTGTAGTCAAGCGTGAGTCTATCTAATATAAAAAAAAAAAAAAAATGTAAATATAGTAGTAACGTGTTAAGTTAATTTGTTAGGTTGTATATATGTAAAGCTTTCTGATCACTTAATACTTAATTATAGTTAATTTCGCGTGCTTTTTTGGGGGATATGAAGTTTCCCCGTTTTTACTTGAGACCTGGCACAATACAAAGTTATGGCCAAAAAAAAAACCCATATCAAAACGTCACGTTTTTCGACTGTCAAGTCAATGTCAAAGTTTGTTTTGCACCTGTTATAGCGGTGGCTTGACATTGGCGAAATTGCGGCGGAGCCGCAGAGTCCATTATTAAAAAAAAAAAAAAAAAAAAAAAAGCGGTGGCTTGGTTTCTGATTTATTTATTTGAAAATAAATCAGAGTTGCATCCAAATAAACCATGTTTTACCACGTAAGTAAGCAAAACATTCTGTTCATTCAATTTGTTCTTACAATTTTGCAAATAGGTACATTATACCTACTCAAATCAAAACATTTCAGATATCCCTAGAACATGAGATCCTTCTTCACCCACGTTACTTTGGGCCGCAACTACTGGACACGGTGAGACAAAAATTATATACTGAAGTGGAAGGAACCTGTACTGGCAAGTGGGTAAATGTTTACTTGTATAAAGGTTAGAAAATCTTGCATATTATTATGTGCAGACTAAAGTGGCATTCCTTTCTTGTAGGTATGGCTTCGTCATAGCCGTGACAACAATCGATAGCATAGGAGCTGGCCTAATTCAGCCCGGACAGGGTTTTGTAGTATATCCAGTAAAGTACAAAGCTATAGTGTTCAGGCCTTTTAAGGGGCAAGTCTTGGATGCTATTGTGACACAAGTTAATAAAGTGAGTACTCAACAATTCACTAAAATCTACTAAGTAATTGTTCTTTGAGTAAAATCTTACAATAAAGTGGAATATAGCTTTCCTTTTACCTTGTTAATCATAACAAATATAATTTACCAATTATATTTAGTAATCCTTATTTAAAGACTGATAAGTAGTGTTTCAAGTAAATTAAATGCTTTTTCACAGGAAAGTTATTTATTATAATCCTAATGTTGCTTCCTATTAATATTGCAAATGTATGTTTATATGTCCAGGTTGGAATGTTTGCACAAATTGGCCCACTTTGCTGCTTCATATCTCACCATGTAAGTATTAGTTGTAAGTTGTATACATTATTTCTGTACTACTACAGGCAAAATAAATCTCATTTATCACATCAATATGTTACACAATACACTCATAATGGTTAATAAACTAAAAAACCCTGGTATCCAAGAGTGATTATTGCATACTTCAATAATTTCTCCTTCTCATCATCATCATCATCATAAATTTAAGGGCCGGGCCCTTGTCTGTGGAGTATGCGCCATCCTTCCTGGTCTTCTGCCAATTCCTTGACCTCCTTATACGACATGACACCCGCCTTTTCTTTTATTTGGTCCATGTATGATCTTCTCGGCCTTCCTCTTCCTCTTCGGGCTTCCAATTTTCCTTCCATGATGTTTCTTATAAATTCGTCATGTCGTATAAGGTGGCCAACCATCTTCCCTCTTCTGTTTTCAATAGTTGCCAGTATTGTATGGTGTTCTTGGACCATGCTCAGCACTTCTTCATTGGTCTTTCTTTCTGTCCAACTAATTTTCTCCATCCGCCGCCAGCACCACATTTCAAAAGCTTCTATTCGTTCTCTATCTCTTTGAGTCATGGTCCAAGTTTCGCTTTTCCTTCTCATCATGAGTAAATAAATAAATATTTCAGGACATATCACACAGCAACATCTAGCCCTATACTAAGCTTACGCTTGTATCATGGGTATTAGATAACAGATATAATACATAATATACTTTTATTTTGTTAATACATACTTATTATACATAGAAACAACCAGACTCAACACAAGTAATTACAAATTTTAATATTCATAATTACTTATGTGGGAATCAAACCTGCACCCCTAGATTAGGAGGCAGAGCCACTACCAACTAAGCTAACGGAGCAGTCTAGAGTACATAATTCCCTCTGCAGGACATCCTCCTGTCTTTTCCCATTACTGAAATACAATTATTAATTACAGTCCATACCTGCAGACATGGAGTTCTGCCCCAATGTGAACCCTCCTTGCTACAAGAGCAAACAGGAAGACAATGTCATCCAAGAAGAAGATGCCATCAGATTGAAGATTGTGGGCACAAGAATTGACGCCTCAGGCATTGTAAGTTTATAATTTACTAATCATATGTTTATATTAAGCGTCTACTTCTTCTTCTTGTCAAATGAGAGTGGCCAACTCTGGCGTCGAGTTTATCAAGCCACCCTAAGAGCCTCTGACATGGCTTAACGACTACCATACTAGACAAACAGCCGGGACCTACAATTTAACGTGTCATCCGACCGACGGAAGCACCCGTAATGGAATGCCACTCTTTGGTCACCCATCCAAGTACTGACCATGACGTCCAAGTGTCTACTGTGGACACAAAATATGTGTGTTAGATTTTCAATGGGTCAATAAGATTGTGTTACGTAATTTAAGCTGAAGTACCCTTATTGTATACTCTACTTATTGTTTTTCTTTTCAGTTTGCCATTGGAACTCTGATGGATGACTACTTAGGATTAGTGACCCAGTAATAGCTTTATTAACCTAATTTTTAAGAATAGAAATAAATACTTTTTAATTAAAATCACTTGCATTATTTCATAATTATTTATTTGGCATTCAAATAATGGGGTAAAGTTCCATACACAATGTAACAAAAACAATCCAAAAAAGGATAAAATATTTGGACACTTTCAGTCTATCGGGCAGTTTGTGGTGGTTTTGGTTTACAAAACCTCTAGCAGACCTAGCAGAGTAGTGAGTCAACATTCACTGAACAAATTATTCTAAATTAACTTATTTCTACAAGTAAGAATTCAATACATTATATTGTCTAGTGATGTGAGTGTCTAAAAAGTATTGTCACAAAATTAAATAATGTTGTAAATGCCAAACACTTAATATTTCAGCCTCTAATATTATGTACGATAATTTCACGTCAATGAGTATATTTTAACTATATATACTAGAATTTATTTACAAAAATATTCGAAAGGGATTAATTTAAATTATAGAAAAAATATCCAAAGCGAATTAAAGTCTTTGGTACTCCAATTATATACAAAGTCCATCAAATTATAATAATTATATGGGTAAAATAAATAGTTCTTAATATTGCTCATCCTAACACAAAATATGGCATCTAAATAAATAATACTCATTATGAGATCAGAAACACAAGCTAAGCAAAATTCTGAAAAGCACCAAATAAATTCAAAGCAAATACATAAATAACTATGTATACATAAGTATCAAAACGGGAGGGGGAGGAACACATAACATTTATATTATACTCGTTAATTAAGGTAGATAGGTACATTACTTCTCAATAAAGTCTACAATATTTGAATATATTTTTGCTATAAAATATTGAGACATAACATTGTGCAATATAGTTTATAATAATGCAATAGAAGATATACATTCAAACAATCGGTAATTATTTCGCAGTCATAATACATTTGCACAAATACGCTCGCTGAAGTAATCCTTGCTGATAGACCATTTTATTTTACTCAACACATTTTACTACAATATGAGATTCTATATTTATTCAATGGCATTGTATCAGCAGTATTATTTCAGGGGTGGCAAGGCACAAAACAAGATGTCAGGATAAAGTACGTAAATATTGCATTCTACCGCAAAATTCTACAAACAGCATTATATTTAGAAATACGATATGGAAATGTAGACCTTGAGCCATAAATACACTCAACATCAATCAAATACAAATTTTACATAATTCATACATTTAAATATTATAAATAAATATTCCGAGACATTTAACTTTCAGTACAATAGATTTTTCACATATTTATGTATGTGCAAACAATTTATTAAATAAATCATGACAAAAAGGGAGTGACAAGTTTTGAAACTACATTTACACATGTATAAGGTAGCTAGAGAATACTACCAAGAGCAATTTCATATTTAAATTGTAGATACCTACATTAATTTAGTTTTATTGCTCCTTGATAGCGAATTTCCATCAAGATTCAGGTTATCCATAGATGAAGGTCAAGATTGATTTTATTAACTATACTATCTAAACAACACCAGAGTTCAACATCCGAATATTTAACTGCAACTTTACATTCATTAGTAACATACTTTAAAATGATTTAACATTTATAATACTGGCGCAAGATTTTAACCCAACCATATCTACACTAAGAGAAATTTGTGATAATTTTAATCTAACTTGACTTGCGTACTAAATGATAAATTTACTTATAATTATTTTACTCTAGATAAGTACTAGTGGAATTCCAGGATTACTTTAAGTATATAACTATTACGTTGAAGAATATTTAAAAAGTTCAATTCTAATGAAATGGGCATAGTGTAGACATGGTGGGTGGGTGTTTGCACATAGATTTGACAACATATCAGCTTAAGTACCAAGTAATAAAAATAGCCAATTTAATTATTCTCATAACATAAAAGTAAACTAAAATGGAGAGTTGTAATGTTTGAATACGAGTACAACGTCGTGTGGACCTTGTTTCGTGATAAGATCTGATGATGATGATTGCTGACTGCAATTGCTCACGAACCCCTTCGGCAACAGCGAGGGGAAAAGAAAACAAAACCAATCAATTCGTGAACAATTATCTTTTTTTTTGTTATATTTTTTCTCTGTGGAACACCAATGCGTATTAATCCGTAGATTATTATAATCAGTATCATCATATGATTGTGTTGCTGTATTCTGTTAAAAAAGTATATCCGTACAAATTTTTATATCTATGAAAACAAGTAACTTAAACCAATAAAGCAGATACATTGCAAAGTTCATGTGCACACACCCAAAGACGAAGATCGGGAATATAACTTCTATTTAATAAGTAGGGGTATAATGCTGAGCTAGATAAAAATGAGCTTTAATTTTATTCTATTGTAACTTTTGCTTCCCCGTCATTTGGCAACCGAAATCGTCCATTTCACTCAAAACCGAACACCACTTCATTCCTGTCAATTGTGCTCTGAAGTAAATGCTGATCGTTCGAAAATAAACTAACAAATAAATACAACACAATATTTAATTCACATAATATATCTACCGTCGTGCGATAGTAGAGCCTTACGCGAAGGCGTTAAGGTTCATTATTGGTATCGACATTTACTTCCTCGTGACTGATGTTACCGACCATATCAAACCTGCGAGCGTCGTACAACTCCAAAGCACTATTTACTTTAGTTACAAGTACCTACATGCTCTAGAGTGTACCCACCGACGACACAACTAGCATTCACTGCGTTATTTTACGGGACCGCAATGGAAGACGAACAAATCATCGCTACGCAGTAACAATACAAACTAAATCGAACAATTCGATGTCAGGTTCGCTGAACACTTACAAATGAGCAAAACGTTAGTTTAGCACAACGGACTTTACGAGGTCTTACCGAAACTTTCACACTAGCAGAAAAGTAACAATCCAAACGTTGAAATATGAGTAGCTGACGTTGTTTGGTGAGTTGTTTTCTGGATCCCAAATTTTTCTAGATTGTGCAAATTCGAGGCGAGTTCTCATTCAACTTCGTACATTCACCTCTGTGACGCCAACGTACACTATACGCGTTTGGAGTTCCATCTTCTTCAAGGCTTATTAGACCTTCAGACACCTTTAGCAGGTTTTAGAAAATTATTCAGTAAGTTTCCCTCACAGCATCAGTCCGTGCGTGCTTGTCGCGCAGTCCCGTGCAGCGCGGCTAGTGGCTAGTGTGGTTCAGGTGTCGGTTCAGTGTGAGACGTGGAAGCACTGGCACTAGGCGTGCGGGTGTCACGAGGCGGCGGGCGGAGCGCCCCCCACGGCCGGGGACACCGGCCCGCGCACCGCCTCGATGTAGTCCTTGATCAGCGTCGCGATCTGGTACGCCTGCAACACATATTTTCATTTAAAATGGGAACGAAACTTAATAAGTGAAGCCACATTATACAATATACAAAAACGCCATCTCAAGTCTGCTTCTATTCAATTTGTGCTGTCAGTCAAGATATGGCTGTTCTTTGGATTCATAAGTCAGGCAGTGTGGCATTTATAGGATTATACTTCGTGGTAGCAGCACCTGCGGTACCTTGTTAAATGCACATGTTTATAGGAGCTTTCCACTTGTTTTTTTTACGTGGGATAGGTTTACGTTTGACTACAGCCTGCCTGAAGGTAAACATTGCTGCAGCCTAGGGTGCAACACGTTTACGTAGAAGATACCTATTAACTCTAGCTTTGACAACACCTGGATTGTAAATCGTAGGAAACACAGCTTCTGGTAAAGCGTTCCAAAGCTTTGCCGTCAGTACAATAAACTTAAGAGGCAAAGCGCTGTGGCCGACACTTCGGCACTTCCACCAAACGATGTCTAGCTGCAGACTTTCTGCTTGTTCGAAAAAAACATGATTATTAGTTGGTTTAAAAGGTCGTACCTGGTCGGTGGAGAGCACGAGCTTGGCGTGCTTCCTGTCGGCGCGCGTGACGAGCAGCAGCGCGCGCGGCGCGGGGGACACCGCCAGCAGCTGGTCGTGGTCGTGCGACACCAGCGCCGCGCGCGCGCCGCGCCGCAGCAGCGTCAGCCCGCGCGCGTCCACCGCCAGCCACAGCGCGCGCGGCCAGTTCGACGTGAACGATTGCTGGGGGAGACACGATGTTAATGAATACGTTACGAAAAAAGTTAAATAATGTATATCCATCTAATTCTGAACAAAGGTGTTTCCCAAGGAGTGCTGCTCGACCCGTTTTTGTTCTTCTCGTCCTAACTAATACTAGCAACCTCTATTAAGTGTTCACTCCATTTAGCTGCAGGACACCCTACGTTAAGCCTTGCTGCTTCACTAAAAGAGGTTAAAAAGGAAAAAAAAACAGCAATTACATAGCACCTCAACCAGGAAATGTAAGTTTGCATGTGTAAAATAACATAAGTATAAAGAGGTCAAGGAATTGGCCGAAAATCGAAGAAAATAGCGCATACCTACTCCACAAACAAGAGCATCGCTCTTAAATTTTGAATGAATGAACATATGTTGTGGTAAAAGTACGATTCTTCCTCACCATGACATCAAAGATGGTGGCTCTTGTGAGCGGCCAGGAGGAGGCGAGCGTGAGCGCGCGCTGCATGGCAGCGTGCGGCGGCGTGCCGCGCAGCGCCAGGTGGTGCATGCGCACGGCGGGCGCCGGCAGGGTGGGGAGCGCCAGGCGCGGGGGCAACACTGCGCCCGCCGCCGCCGCGCACTCCGCGCCCGTGCCGCTGCACTCGCCCGCCACCACCTGCGCGTGCAGGGCGCCTAGCATCACCTGCGGATACACGGCAATGCTTGATTAACTTTATATGTTACGACGATACATTTATTGATGATAGAGTAGTATGGAGTAAACGGGTCGATAATCCATCCTTAAGCGATGTTAAATTGTCTGTACAAATGCAAACACAAGCGTACATAAACGTAAAACAATCGTTTTCTAAAACTATTCTGTTGTTGCAGTTTGATACTCTTTACTGGCAAGTTTTTTCACTTCCACGGGTTTCTTCCGCTGGAATCATCAACGGAAGCACTCACCGCTTCATCAGTCTCAATGGGCAGTCTATCGTGTCTGACTGCATGCAGCACTTGGTAGTACAGCAGCTCCATCTCGGCGGCGCAGGCGGCGTGCAGCGGGCGCTCGCCCAGGAACAGGCGCTTCTTGAAGACGAGGCGGCAGGCGGCGGCGGTGGCGGGCGCCTTCTCCCAGCGCGCCAGCACGTCGCCCACGCGCTCCGCGCCGCCCAGCGCGCGCTCGCCCGCGCCCGCCGGGGTCGAGTTCGCACACACCTCGTACAGAGCGTAACCTGGACGGAAAATTTTATGGTTAGTAACGGAATTAAATTATGTGTGGATTTGTACAGCCCAAGAAATCACTATAATTCGAAGAGCATAAAGAGCTCTTCGAATTATAGTGATTTCTCTTCTCTCAATCAGTAGTGATCAGGACTGCTTCAAAGCTGAATAGCATCATGTCACAATCTTTTAGAAGTAGATTACACGATAATAATAAATGCGGGCTACGATGTAGCTTAAAGTATGATGGATTTAAGCTTTATTAGGTGACAGTATTATAGGAGTCAACAATAGTATCATTTTTCACCAGTAGCAGAGTCGCTGAGTCCAATCTTCTCCCTGAGCATGGCGACCAGATGGTCGGCGGTGGCGGCCGGGCCGAACACCAGGCCGTGCTGCTTGCCGTCCAGCAGCAGCACGCGCACGTGCAGCGGCCGCCGCGCCGCCGCGCACAGCACCTCCTCGCGGGACGGCGCCGCCAGCCGCCGCGGGACCTGCGCTATGCTGAGCGCCACCTGGAATACACGGCTTGATTAGGAAGCAAGCACATTTTGCATGTTGGTTGTAGTCAGCATTAGTCATCAAATAGCCGTCTGTGAGATATGTGAACAGTAATTAATATGCACTATGAATACCGAGAATGAGTCTACAAAATAACATGTAATAGCTGATCGGTTCACTTGAAAGTGCATACAAAGCGGCGGAAAGGGTAGAAATATTTTTGTGTTTGACACACCGTTATTCAGTTTGTGACTACTCTGTTTGTAAAACAGGAACTGCGTCTTGTATGTAACACTTCTAAAAAGTAGTCGATTTCAAGCCGATTCATGTTATGAGGACAGAGGAAGACTGGCTGAAGTTGATATAATTTATAGCACCATATTGCTAGCTCACTTGTTCAGCCCGCCTGGCAAACTTGCCCTCTTCTCCAGTATGCAGTGCAGTGCCCCGGTACCGCAGATGCGCGAGCAGTAGACGACGCAGCGGCTTGGCGGGCGGCAGCGCAGCCCCCACCGCACAACACAGCAGCGCCCAGTGCCGCGCTGACACGCGGGACGAGGGCTCCGGGTGCTCCGTCGTCTGGAGGGAGAGAGATATTAAATGATAGAACATAGATTGGACGAAGAACCATCTATATTACACCTTGTTGGTGTAGGTAACAGCGTTTTTTGCGTTTCGTAAATTCACAAGACTATCACATTAATGGTCCACAAAATGGGTAGGGGTCATAAGATATCGTGGGATAAGCTATCACATAAAGGTAGAGGAGGATCCTATGGATGGACTAATCAACTCTTCGCATTCCGCCTCCGTCCACTTTAGTTATGTGACTTTGATCTTGTCCAGATCAATGTCTTTTCCCAAGTTAGGTTAAATGTGGCAGATGTGGTTGGTGGTGATGCAGTGGTTACCTGCTTGATGAGCTGCATGTACAGCTCGCACAGCAGCGTGTCCTTCTGCAGGCAGCGCTGCAGCAGCGCCTGCGCGAGAGCCACTCTGTCATCTCCCTCCGACTCCTGGCTGCTGCTGCTGTTGTTGTTGGCCAGGTTGCTGGTGCTGCCGCCCTCGCTCGTGCTGAGCCCCGCGTGGCTCATGATATCCTGCACACGAAACAATATCATTGCAATGCCTGTGACACGAATTCACGACGTAAATCCCAGTGAAACTATGAAATACCCAAATGAATATCGAAAGCGAACCCAAAAAACCCAAAACAAACCTTTGGCTGTGAAATTCTTGAATATACCAGTAAAACTTATTCCTAGCAAACAAACACAGCAAACGTATTCTGATAACCTATAATATAGGCAAAAACAGTCATAAAGCCCCAAATGAAGACCAACCTTGAATATCTGCATGGCGGCGACTTCTTCCGCCTCGTTGAGCTTTGTGAGAGAGTGCGGCAATACTCTCGCCCAGCACCAGTAGCCCGCGGGAAACCCCTTGTAGCACTCGCCCGACGTCTCCGCCGCCATGTCCAGGCGGACCTTCTCCAGCCGGTGCTTCGACAACCTACGACATAATGGGCTGCTGGTCACCGAGGTGGCGTGAAATGGACCAATGGCCATGTCTGGTGGTTAGCCACTGAACAACCTACATAGGTATTGTAGTGTATTCGAGCTAGCGTGAAATGTGTTGGTGGTTATGACGACTGGGCCCTGATTCTGAGGAACAGATATGAAAGTAGTGCAATTATGTTTTTCTTTGACGTGATATTTAGACTACGGCCGGCGGTAGTTAGTAGATGTATGAGTAATGGAATTGACTAGGTTAGAGACAAAGTATTGGGTACGATATATGTAAAGAAAACAAACAAGTCTGTTCATAATAACTTTCCTAAATAATGATGTATGTAAAATATCTTCAGACTTCTCAGTACACGACCAAACAGTATCTAATTCCAACCACTTCATAGCTATATTGTCTAGTGTCCAACATAGTCCCCACTCACCTTCTAAGCGTGTTCCTGAGAAAGTTCCCAGCCGACCCTTCAGCAGGTCTCCTCAGCATGCCGCTATCAACCAGAGCTCGTCGTGCACTCTTCAAGGCTCCAGCCAGCCGAGACCTCTCGGAGGTGGGGGCGGCGCGTCTCGGAGGCTCGTCTGCCAGACCATTGGCTAGCACCGGGCTGTACGCAGCCATCAACCACGCCGCCTCGTTCTTTTGCGGAGATTCCAGGACTATGCATCTATGGAAAAGTACGTAACATTTTAGAAAAAAATACATACGTACCAATGTAACCTATCCCGTAAATCATGTAAACTATTTTTAAGTACCTATACTATATAGAATTAACATATGTAACTAGTTGTTAAGTGCAAAAAAAAATAAAAAAAAAATAAAGTAAAAATAAATAAATTATTACGTATAGTCACACCTATTTACAGAGTGGTTATTGGTGTTACAGGTAAGTAACTCTTATTGTTACAAATATTATATTGTTACAAATAGACAAGTTATTTTTATAATCAGTACTGCAAAAGTTTTCCAGGATAATAGCGTGTTAGTGAAAATAAGTGTTTAACTCGGTTTCCAGTTCTGACTGACCTGTGTCCATCGTGCTGGCCATGATGCGTGAGGCTGATGGTGAGTCCGTTGTCCACGGGGTCCATGAGCAGCGCCGCGATGTTGGAGTAGGGGTACTCCGCCAACACCACCTTGTCTGAGGGCCGCACCAACACCACGCCCTCTGAGCCCACGCCCAGGAGTACATTCGGACCTGGGAATGAAGTAGTCATTCTCTGTTCTGTTGATAAAATTAGCGCTGATATACGAGCTTAATTGACAATGTATGTCTTGCGTTGGACGTCTGAAATACAACCTTTACCAACTTTTTTTCCTTTTATTTGGAACCACATTTGGAAAACTATCAAATAAATAACTATCACTAAGTGTAAACGGTGCAAATTTGAATGATTAGTCTGATGGATTAGTAACAAGATAATGATACAGTCAATCGATATAATCAATGTCCTGCTCTGAATTGAAAGCTATGCTCTCATTTTAAATATTAAAATAATAATGATTCTCGGCCGAAGATCTGTGTAAAATGTATCTATTCATTGTATTTCCTACAACAGTGATCACTCACCATGCGCCCAGTACCCCTTGTAGGTGACGGGGAAGAGCGTGACCCCGTAGAGCGGGTACTGCATCACACACGACAGGTAAAGCGCCTTGGCGGTGAGCTCCGCGCGCCCCGCGCCGTACTGACGGTGCGCCTGCGCGAGGATGTTCGCCTGGGAAACACAACAAGTATGATATAACATAACATGGTCATAATAGAAAATAAAAAACTGTCAAATGCCTTTTTTTTTTAAACTTTTTCTATTCAAGTACAGATCTAGATAGATGTCTTCGATCTTCAACCTGGTGGTAAGTTTTCTTAATGATGGTCACTTTTTTCTCTTACACTGAACAGCCAGGCATTCGAACACCAAGTCACCGAAAGCAGTAGTTGTACAAGTGACACTGTGGCCCAAGGAATGGTCTGGCTCTCTAAGGAGGCTCCCGAAACACACAGCTAGGTGCTTAGCGACATTGTACTGTAGCATTATGCAGCTTTTTTACCTGTACCACTCTCTTTTTTACCTATACCAGTCTCTTTTTTACCTATACCACTCTCTTTTTTTACCTATACCAGCCTCTTTTCCTAGTTCCACTCACCCACTGATGGTTAGGCCTCTGCCGCGCGATGCGCTGCGGCAGGAACTGCTCGGGCTGCGCGTAATAGGCGCGCGTGTGCGGCGGCGGCGGCGACGGCGGGGGCTCCCCCAGCGACACCTGCGCCTGCAGCCCCGCCAGCTGCAGCGCCACCTTCTCCGACACGGGGAACTCGTCCATCTGGAGAAATCACACGTATGTATTGTATAGATAGTTTTTTTGATGCTGTAGGAAGTAATTGAAATTCTGCAAGAAAGACATTATCTTTAGAATTCTGAATTTCTTTTATTTTTTTATGTGTGCGTCACAGGTCTCTATTTCAAGACCCTTTCGGTTGACATCGATACATTCCTACTACGTATGTCTAAATTATTATAAGCAAAAATGGCATTGAATTTTCACGTCTCAAAAGCGCAATGAGTCATATTTGTATTCAGTTCTTTTCTCGTTATCTGCTATTATTTATTTACGGAAACAAGGCTAGAGTGGCAAAAATATACTATGGCAAACAAAAGCAACAAATAAATGGCTATTGAACCTTGACTACGCTGTGCACCGCCTGTGCGTACAGCAGCGCCACCTCGACGGGGTCGTGCGGCAACTCCCGTCCGCCGCGGAACAGGCGCCGCTTGAACACGAACCGGTTGTCCGCCGACCCACCGCCCGGACCTTGTTGCCTGACGATGTAAAGGTAGGAAATTAGGTGTGACAAGTCGTTTCCAAGAGATAACTTTGACAATTTATTTGAACACCCACCACACCATGTATGCCCAAAAGCACATCCCTAACGATTCAATTCTACGGAGTAGTACCTACCCTCATTCATAAAAAAAACTACCTTAAGTCGAAGGAGAACAGTAGGAAGCTTTGCCACAGAAAAGAGTTATGCTTTTTATTTTTCCCTTGTTGCTAGAACACAGCCAAACTCGTGTAATTGTAGCACTTGGCAGCATCTTTTAGACGACATGCATTCGTCTATCGTCATAATGCTGTCAAATATCAGTTCTATATCACCAATTCACCACTCACATCTCCCAGGCAGCGATTACGTCATACAAGTAGTGCGTCGCCCGCACGTGCTCCTCCTTCCCCCCTCTCTGCTGGTACACGGCCCACCCAGCCCGCGACGCCGGGGCCAGGCCCAGCTTGTCTGCGAGTCGTGCCGCGGCGGCTGCGGCCGTGTCGGCGGGGTGCACGTCGATGGCCTTCGTGCGGCCGTCCAGAAAGAAGAACCGACACACTATCGTGCCTAGGCGGCGCATTGCCTGCAACACACATATTAACTAATAAATCTATTGGCTTTAGTGTTGTAACAAGCTTTTTTTTTTCATCTGGTGACTCCACGCTTCACCGAATACTGGGTGTCACTAGCACAAGTTTATGATTCAAGCGGATATGAAAAAAGTGGAACAAATTTTTTGTTAAGTTTTCATTAGAACGGCAAAGCGCGAGATGGAGGATTTAAGAGCAGATAATCGGCGAAAACAAGCCTAGACAGTGCTCAGTTGGACCTATTTACGAGTATGTTCATTGCAGACAAGATCTGTTCCTTTTTTTATTGATATCGAAGTTGCACTTACAGCTATCTCCACCGTGCTGGGCGGCAGGTGGCGCGGCGCGGCGCCGCGTGCGTTGTCAAGGCACCACTGCGCGCAGTGCGCGGCGCGTGCGGGCTGAGCGCGAGCGCGCGCTCGTAACCAGGCGCAGTAGTAACGCGCCAGCCCGCGGGAGGGTTGCCACGCCACCGCGCATAGACACAGCACCAGCCACACGCGCTCCGCCCACTCTTCCACTGGACACGAGTTTATCTACAACACAAAAATACAGACCTGTAGGCTAACAAAGAAAAACTCAGCTCAACAAACAAAAATTGGTTGTATATGAATTCTTGACACAGCGAGATGTGTGATTATCTAACAACTGAACTTTTGGTACGTATTTTGGTCTAAATAAGTAGGTACTATATGCCATCTGCTCGCATGTATTTTTGGACTGATTCAAGTTAATTATTACCACACATTTTATAGAAGTATTCTCGTTCCAAATATAGTTTGTTTTTTATACATGTCTAACAACGACTACAGCCCGCCTGATGTTTACGCATTGCTGTAGCCTACGGTGTAACCTAGAAGCAACCAATGATCTCTAGATTTGAAGATCTATTTATTCTCCTAAGATCTCCCTATAGTTTACCCCCAGTACACACCTGCCTGACGCACTGCACCAGTATCTCGTCTCGCAGCTCCTCCCGCTCGATGCCCTTGCCGATGAGCGACTGCACCACCTGCGTCTCCTTGTCCGCCGTCAGCTCGCCGCGCATGTAGCGGCATAGCTCCTACGAACACATAAAAAAAATTAAATACAAATATTAGTTATTTATCTGTAAAAAGGGATCCTATGTTGTAATCAAACGCCATCTGTATTGAGTTTGATTTATTTTATACAGCAGGTAGATAGTAAGTTACAATTAGTAACTACTTATTTACTTAAAAGTAGGGCTAGATCTATACTAATATGACATCTGTCATTCCGATATATAACAATTAGGTCAGATTTAGTAATAAGTTATATGGAAACAAAGTAACACATGAAATTAGGACAAATTGTTAAGCAAAAACACAAATTTTCAATTTACAAAAAATTATACCAAAAGTGTCGGCATGTAGACGTGTAGATGCAGAAAAATATAGCATTCAGTTTTAAAGAACAGGGACAAATTTAAACTTAATTCATTTAAACTGAACCACAAATAAAACTGGCTAAAGAAACAGGTAGACGAGAGGTGGATCGTCGCAGGCCTAATTTGCTATTACGGGTCCTATCTTCCATTCTGGTATGTAGTAAGAAGCGAGTATAAGCGAGTGTGGCTCAGCGGCTCCAGTGTCTGCTTTTCACCCAGACGCACCCTGGTTTGAATGTCTTGTATTTTCAAGATGTGTAGATTTGCACTCGTTTAGCGGTGAAGGAAAACATCGTGAGGACACCGACATGTTTGAGGGCCACAATATCCCAAGACACGTGTCTTCCGTGGAAGGACTTAGGCGCCCACCACGATGTATCTGCCCAAGAAAACTCCCCTAACGAATGAATTCTGCGGGGGAGTCACGACCCTCAATCATGAGGAAATACGACTCAAGAGAGATGTGGCAAGAAATAGCCACAAAATACATTGTCTCGTGACTCACCCGGAATATATTAACGGCGGCGGTGACGCTCTCCGGGTCGTGCAGCTGTATGTGCGAGGTGGGTATGTTGTTCCCCTTGTGGTACGTGATCATCTCCTCCTTGGTAAGCAACTCCATGGACTTGCTCTTGCGCGTCAGGGTAGCCATTATCGTACCTGGGGAAATAGTTATCATCATATAGAAAATCCAAATTACACAGCTAAGGTTTAATTTTATAAAAAAAGCACGGAATAGGTTAACGTTTGACTACAGCCTGCCTTATAATAAGCACCACTGTAGTCTAAGATGGTAAATAAAAGTAACATTAACTTAGCTAGACACAAATTTAACAGTAGGTAATTAATTGTATTCTTAATCACGTTACGGGCAGTCTCAACAACAATCTTCTGAGCCTAGGACCTGTCTGTAGTGAGTTTTTAATACGAAAACCTAATAGCTTAAACCTGGTCATAATACATTGAAAATTTCGAACGACGCATACACATGGAGCGTAGTAGACACGCGTATAGACACGGCAGACGAGCGGGGCGGCCTTAGTGTATCAATAACAGTAGATAATGATATCCCTATGAGAGTGGTTGTCTCTGTCAATAAACATAAAATGATACCAATCGGCGACCTAGGATGATCATTGTGCGGGGTAGTTGTAGATGGCATGGCAGACAAATAGGATCATTTTGTTTTGACTGTCAATAAAGGAAATAGAAAAAAGAGTTACCTTCAGGAGATCTGGGATGGTCATTGAAGTATAATTTGGCGAACTCAGCGAGGTCGTTAGTTGAGTCTGCGGGGGGAGTGGTGGGGGGTGGAGCGGAGGAGGGGGGCGAGGCTGCCTCCATCTGGTGCAGGCGCCGCTCCACGCGCTCCTTGCGCCGCGCGCTGCGGTCTGTGCCCTGCGGAGAGACGATTAACATTACTATGCAATTATTTTCATTAGTGTAGACCTCGACAACAATTCGCATTATCATAAAATTACTCATAGATAAGAATAATAGGAGCTGTTAGTCATGTAAACGACTTTTATACTTGACAGGTATCAGTGTATTGACCAAAATAAGTCGATGTAAATAAATATGTTTAATTGGCGGATTCGTTTGCGAAAAAACTTTTCTCTTGTCGAGTTAGACTGTACTCGTAAATGCGAAACATACTTTTCAAGTATACCGCTGTGTATCGTACTGTATTGACAAAATCGTTTTGTCATATTTATATGAGTTCCCGTACACATAAGTCAAACAGATTTTTTCATTAAATTTAACATTGTATTAAAGTCCTTACATTAGGCTCTCCATTGATAGCGGGCGGCGGGCTGACGCACGTGTCCATGGGGATGGGCGGCGGCGGCGGCGTCTTGTGGGACTTCACCGACTCCTGCGACGTCACCATCGCGGGGGGCGGCGGGGCGGGGGGCTCGGGCTCCGCTTCCGGGAAGAATCTGTGGGGAACATTGCATTTTTTAGTATTTATATTTCACTTTTTCCACTTTTCAGCTAAGTATTTCCCACTAGGTCTCTTGGGCCACCTGCATTATATGTGAAAGTGTAGCAACCCCTGTTAGTTCTCTCTTAGATAAGGTTGCTGAAATACACCGTTCCATTCCAGGACAATAGACCACAGTGTTGCTAGTAGGTACGTATAGAGTGTACGGGTCACGTACAGGCAAACGATTTGCTTACTCCGCGACATACTTTACCTCATATGCAAAATTGATCACGTGTTGATGAAATGTGACAAATTCGTAGCAATGACCGCAAAGGCCCGCGGCGAGAT
Source organism: Macaria notata (assembly GCA_927399415.1). NCBI lineage: Eukaryota > Metazoa > Arthropoda > Insecta > Lepidoptera > Geometridae > Macaria > Macaria notata. The sequence continues at coordinate 3,376,333 of OV656743.1, forward strand.
GTATGGGCCCATAGGTTTGTTATGTTGTGAGTTGACCAAAACCACAGATACCACTATCAAAAGTTTATTTGTATATAGTTAACAGAGTTCGATAGGATGCTTCTCCGCGGTAGCGTAAATGTCAACTGAATTATGAATCAATAAAATGTATGAGGTAAAGTATGTCGCGGAGTAAGCAAATCGTTTGCCTGTACGTGACCCGTACATAGTTTTATATGACCTGAGGTGAAAAGCCTGTCCAGTAATAAAAAGTGTACTTCGATTGAGTCTTTTCTGAGACTGTTGGATTTACAACGTTTCTTAACATTAATACTATTTCATAGCTTACCCATTATTATTATCAGGAGGCGGCGATACAAGCGCGGGCGCCCCGTCCGGCGGGCGCGGTATGACGGACTCGTAGATTGGCTCCTTGCCACTCAACACTGACAGCTTCCCGTTCGGGATCACGCCGTTTGTTAGCTCCGGGGGACTCGTATCTGTAAAGTGAGACAAATAAATATACTGGATGTGTATAAATTCCGGACTTATATACTTCGGAATTACACAATAACACTAAGTAAAGTACTGTATGTATGTATGTGACACTAAATGTATGTATGTGACGCTTTAAATAAATCTTTACGCTTCATTGTTGGTCGCACTGGTTGTTTTTTTTTTTCACTTTACAGCCAAGCATTTGATCACTAATTCACCTAACTAAAGCGACCCAGTAGCCTAAACAGTTTTGTTTCGGGATAGTGGATGATCTACTGTGAAGTCATTGTCAAATTAGAACTAGGGTGGTAGGACGATATATTATACAATATGTAAACATGGTACAATTAAAAAGTACAAACCCTTAGCATTGTTTGGTGGCGGCGGCGGCGGGCCCGCGGGCTCCGGCAGCGTGCAGGCGGGGGGCGGGGGGAACAGGGGCGAGTCCTCCGACACGTCACCGTCGGACACTGGCTCCGGCGGCGGCGGCAGGATCAGGGATGATGTCATCGCGTCGCCGTTAGACATTGGAGATATACCTGCGTTATGATAAAATAAAAATATGTGTTAAAACATTATTTGCAGCTTTATATTAGATTAATTGGAATAGATGACTCACAATAATTATAGTACATGAGTGTTAAAACTATACCAACCATGTTACTGTAACTGGCTTGCTGACGTGTATGTATGACACAAGTTAAAACTAGAACTAACTGATCCGTCTGCTGTACGCTTTGTTTCTGCGAGGGCCATCTCTGTCACTAACACTACAAATACAAATTATTTATTGCTTACCATAAATTACAAGTCATATCTATTCTTATAATATCTATGTACTAGACTCACCATTAGTGAGTGACGTCGCCATGAGTCCAGCGACAGACGCCGTGACAGGCGTGGCTGGCGCCAGGATGCTCTGCAGCGGCAGCGAGGAGGGCGGCGCCGGCGGGATGGCGTCGCAGTCGGCTCCGTCTGGTTTACGCTCAGATTTTGCGAGGGACATCTCCGTCGCGAGCACGTGCTCCAACTGAGGATAGACACAACGAATAAAAACAAAATTCTCGTCCACTATAGAAGAAAATGAGGGGGAGCATAGCTTATTGAGAAATCACTGCTGAAAGAGACAAAACGTCTGACGGCATTAATTTTTTCATGAACAAAATTCGTGAGTGAATCAGGTGCAATACAACAATACAATCTAAGCGAGGGTCTTCGGTCACAAGATGGCTTACAGCTTGGCTTGGACTAGCACATAAGCTATATTTTGTCCCAGACTAAAATGAGTAAAATCAAGGGGCACCGCAAGTAACAAAATAAGGAACAAACCTCATGATTCAAATCATCGGCCAGCTTCTCCATGGAAGCTCCGATCTCAGCTATAGATGGCGCTGGTGTGTCCGGCTCCCCATCCGGAGCGCCTCTCTGAGCCGGCACATCCGCCAGGAAGTCGAACAAGTTGTCCAAGTTGATAGATTCTGCGCGCGCGCCGTTGGTGGCGCTGCACGATATGCCGCGGAGTTGGTCCGCCATTGTTTCGAGCTCGGCGCGCTCTTGGTTCACCTTTTCTGCCAGACTGCGGAAGAGAAATAGAAACAAAATAATTAATTCATGCTAGCGGTTACAGAAAAGAATTCAACTTTTTAGCAGCTCGCTTTTGGCAGAACGGTTGTACTCACAACAAGATTCACTATTAGTAAAATTTCTACTAGTTACTTTCATTTCAAACTTTTCATTTGTTACCAACCCGCCATCTTTCGCTTGTATACCTACTAGTATAAAAATGTGCATCCAACTTAGTAGCAGAACAACATATTTCGAATTTACTATAAATTTTCATGTTTAATCTGAGTTATATTGACAACGACCCAAACAAAGCTTTTTTTACGTGGGCTAACTGTATTGTCAGTTGCATGTTTGCTGTGTAGTCCAGTTTAGAGACCTAAATAAAATAATAATAAAAAAACAAAGCTGACCTGTTCCTCTCCTCGCGGAGCTTGATCTCCTGGTTGACGCGCCTCATCTCGCGCAGCGCGGCCGCCACCTCCCGCGCGAAGGCGCCGCGCAGGTGGCGCTGCAGGGTGAGCGCGGCGCGGCGCAGGCGCAGGAAGTGCGCGCGCTCCTTCCACCCGCGCCACGCCGCCTGCAGCACCACCGCGGCGCTGCGCCACGTCAGGTATTGGCGGCGTTTTAATGTGCCCTTGTACCACTGGAAGAGACAAATTAAAAAGTTTCACAACTTTAATACTGAAACTTTCGTAAACATTTTATCAATATGTTAACTAAAAAGGTTTTCACTCACGTGTAATTCGCCTATGTTGTTTACGCGTTTCAGATGTTATGACATCCATCTTCAGAACGTAGGTATGTTCTGGGACCGCGGCAGCACGCAGACTGCATCATAACATCCGAAACGCGAAAACAACATACGCGAATTACACGTGAGTGAAAACCGTTTAAGTTAACAAATTGGTTTCACAACTTGTTATTTCATACATACGGAATTTGACCAATCGGAAGCCATAAGAAATGACACGCGCAATAAGAGACACTGGTCGAAAGTGAAGCATGCATGTAACCTAATGGAAGGGGTATTCCAACAAAACTGCCAAAAACACTTGCTTAATTTTTTTTTGTGAGATAGTTATTAAATGTACTAGTAATAAAATTGTGTAACTAAAAATAAAACAACAGACAGTAACCAAACGCAAAAGGAAAGCCGACACAGTATTACTTTATTACAAGAAAAAAAAAAATTTGCACGTACCTTTTGTATTCTCAATGCAGATGAGTGCAGTAACGCAGTACGTTTAGCCTCAAGCGGTGCATGTACTGATGTCCGCATGAAGATCTTCGTGTGACCGATCTGCCAGTCGTTGTGCGGGGCGTTCACTAGCGTTGTTATTGTACTGCAAATTTAAAAAATTCAAATTTATTATTTTCATAAAAATGCACACATACCTACAAAATATCTCTAATGCACCGTACTAGACGCCGGTGCGTCTGTGTCACGGTGATTAGCTCCTTCCGGGGTCTTATTTTTGGAAAGTATACATTTTAAATATTTACTTTTACAAAATAGAATTTAGAATTTAATTACATTATATTAAATTAAAATGTTTAAAAATAAGTAAGATTCTTAATTGAAATATCTTTCTTCATAAATCGGTCTGAATTATCCCAAATAACAAATCTTTATAAACTCTTTCTAGCATTGTGAATCAGCAATAGTACCAGGGCCGCATAAACGTATAGTAGTATTAATTACTCACGCAATATCAGGCTTGGTGGCCCTCGGATGCGGCAGCAGACAGCGGTACCTCGCTTGGAAGGCGGGCGAGGGCAGATGTATCGGGTAGCCGTCTCGTCGTATCCGCACAATCTCGTTCATGCCGAGGTACCGCAGTTGTTCCAACACTAGTTGATCGCTGAACTTGCCCGCTTCTTTGTTGTCGTTCGGCTTGATGCAGCGAACGTACCTGTGATGAGAAAGGTTCAATTAAATATTTGCTACTGAAACCGAGATAGAGTAATACATGTCACTTCGGGACCTCATTGTAACTTCACACCAAAAATCACAGTAATATGTTGCCCCGTTGCAACGCAACGTGAAGGAATAAGATCAACGCACAAATCATCGAACTTGTCATGGCCAAGATCGAGATAACCTTACAGGTAAAGACTACCAGAATCATTCGGCTCTGCTAGTGCCATATTGTCTCCAGCCAGTGTAAACCTGTTCTTGCACGTGTTTCTAGATGTAATGTGACCCTGTACAAACTACTATAATATGTAGTACAAGCAGCCTATGACGTCTGTAAGACCTCATACTACCAACATAACAATGATGATCCGTTCAGCGTCGCAATCATCGGTTTTTGCGTTATGAGTGTTTAAGTAAACAGGCAATATTTCTAAAAAGTGCTGATACGTGTTTTGTTATTGATTTAAATTATACCCAAACCTTTTTTTTCTAATATACTCTATGTTCAGATTTCTGACCCTCTTTTGCTTTATTCCATGTATGATTAGGTAACAATAACGATGTTTTACCTGAAATAAAACATATATTAAATACTTACCTTATTTAAAACTTAATAAATTGAGAGTGGCAGCCGTGTTTTCCGCTTCCTTTTTCCCTCTCTTTCGATCTTTGTGCACTTTTATCGTTCTGTCTCGCTCGCACACCCCCACCAACAGGCGACCGAACCATGGAGGTGGAAATGGTTCGACCTCTTTTCATTGAGTCGAAATTTACACCAGGCAGAAATAAAATGTAAGTTTTAAATAAGGTAAGTATTTAATATATGTTTTATTTCAGGTAAAACATCGTTATTAAATTACTTGACCGTTATTTAAAACTTAATAAATTGAGACGTGTCTGTTATCGCCTGGTGGGTAAAAGACGCCAATGTGAACATGTACAGAAGTAATAGATACTTAAGTACTGGGAAGGTATATGTACATAGGTAAAGGGTAAGGTAGGTGTACCTTAGATACATACATAAAACCAACCAATGTGCGAGAGACAGAAAGTGATGTAATCACATTTTATTCAGAGCTAATATAACTACTTTTGTTGAAGTAACTAAGTAATCAAAAGTACTAGCAGTACTAGACAGACTAGAAATAACAGCTTATATCGGGTTGACTGTAAGAGAACTGAGGCTATTATTATAAAATAATAATAATTTATCAGTTAAATAATATAATCACAGAAGTATTATTTTAAATCTTTACTTTGGGATGGAGACCAATCAACCCTGACCAGGCTTTAATCATAAGTAATTTGTCAGACCTACTTGAATACTACTACTTCCGACGGTATGAATTTGAACCTGATATAACATCTCTCCAGAAAGCTGCTCTTATTGATTTGTGAAATCAATAAATAGATTTGGTCATAATACTAATATGAGTCATAATACTATGGCTTACATGAAGAAAAGTTATGCTTTACACAAAAACAGTGATGAAGCTAAGTAGTAGGATTTTAAGACAATTCTCGTCCTGCTTGTCTATAGCTACTTAGTTGTGTCAGTTTTTACTACGACTAGTATGGACACAACAGTTATTCTTGGATTAAATGTTAAGAGTACTCAGCTATCAAGGCTAACTCTTGCGACTCGAGCAAAGTAATAAATGCAATGATTTTGTGATGAATGTAATGTCGAAAATATTTTAAAAACCAATACCAAGTCATGGAGGTTTTTAAACTAAGATAAGATAAATTTATTGTAAATAGACAATATGTTACATTTTACAAATTGCACTGCCATTAGTAAAAAACTGTGTCGTAGAGAGTTTATATTATAATGCGATAGTTGGATGTATTGGGTATGATGACATACTGGTACATAAGCTCAATTTCTATGGGCCTACGACACGGTAATATCGTGCCTACGATGTTACATGAATACATTAGTCCATATAGGTACCACGGATTTATAACAAAATGTAGCATGTAATTTGAATAAATCTGTTATTAAAGTAATAAGCCTGCCAATTTTGGTACAAATGGAAAAATGTTATTATCATCAGCTCATATTAAATACCTCGTGCCATTTTACGCCAGGTTTTTTCCAGTTGTGATTTTGTCTAATCAACTTAACATTTTGCCAAGCTAGCGTTATATTCTGTATTCTGACAGGTAGATAGTAATTAGTATTTAGGCTCTAAGTTGAGATGTTGTCGGTTGAAACATTTTCGTAACTACAAAAGGGTGACGGATATACCCACACCAGGGTTGATATATGTACATTCGCGTCCGCAAGAATGTTCAAATCAAATCAAATGTTACCCAAATGGTATCAATATCAAATCGATCTAGTCCGGTGACATAAAGATGATCACTATTTAGACTGAGCATTAGATCTCTTTAGTCCTTTTTGGATATAGGTGCTATCAGGATAATGATTATGATGACCTAGCTAGTTATAGGTGATCTGTATGGCACTGTTGTGTTTCCATGGAATGAATTACACTGTCAAGTTTAATCAATTGAATACAAATGAATCAAAAGCCTGTATGCTTATTTGCATTAAGACAGCAATTTACAAGCACTGTTCAGATACATAAACTTTGACGATGATCGTGCCTATGGATACGGTTTATCGTCCATTTCTATTGTTCGCGGTGAAGACACCATGACTCGTGTCCAGACTGATAATACGTTTAAGTCGAGGGACCCAAGTCAAAATCGACACCTCTGAGGACAAATAATGCGACAGGGAAGGATTACGAAAAGAAGAACCTCAGTGACAAATGTGAAAATGCAGAAAGATATTTCTTGTAAACAGTATTGAGAACAAGAGTGTTTATCAGGAGTTTCATTTACTGAGTCTAGACTAAGACTAAGCTTAACAGGTAGTTAAGAAACTCTTTGAACAAGTATATCACCATAAGGCAGAGAACATTAATTTTGAATATTCATATTCTACGGGTTATTCCCAGAAATACAAGACAACGCAGGAGGAAGAAACTTGAATACGAAATTAGATTTTCCTCGCTTGCCACACCTGACGTTCATGGTGTCTATTACGTATGTAATACTATGTATTACTCGTATAAGGCGTATATCCAGGTCACAAATATTAATTTACCTACCTTCTTGCCATTTAATTTTACGGATATAAGTATTAAGTTCTATTTCATTAGTGATGTCACATCTTTGAAAATCAGGTTGAGAGCAAAACGGAAGGCAGCTTTGCGAGATTTAGTTATTAGCTAAATTAGCCTTAGAAACAGTCTGTTAGTTCTTTGTAACTGTCAGGTAGGTAAAGACAGTACCTACACGTATACATTTATCAGTATGTTTCATGTATCAGTATTTATCAGTTTTGTGACGACAAAACTATTCTGCGAGATTGCTTTAGATTCTATAGATTTAAATCGTTTGGTCGGCATAGGCCTTTGGGGTCAATGTCATATTTTAGCACTAGGTTAAGCGTATGCTTCCACTTCATGCTATCTGCTGACAAGATATTTAAGCTGGCCTGCAAAGATATTGTCATAATATATCTTTATACTTAACCAGCAGTTTGTCATGTATTGCAATAATAGGTAATTAACGTTGCTGGAAGTTTAGCTCTGCGCTGAATATAGATAATAGATATGATTAGAAATGCGAATAACTTTGAGTTGTTACCAGATCCCTGCGAGGGATGGCTCTGCATAGGGGTCGTTATGACCACAGCCCTGCGAGGGCTTGGTCCAGACCACAGCATGTCTTCAAAATACCCTACGAGGGTCCGGTATGATTAGCTTGTCTTCGTTAGAGGCTACGTACCCTGCGAGGGTTCTACATAATGAGCCTCCCTTTGTGAGGGCTTACGAATAGATTTACAGTGCATCACAGCACAATGTGTTACACAAGATCCCTGCGTGGGAAAGCTTTGTATAGGGGTCGTTATGACCACAGCCCTGCGAGGGCTGGGTACAGACCACAGCATGTCTTTAGAGTACCCTGCGAGGGTCCTACATAATGAGCCCCTGAGGGCTTACGAATAGATTTACAGTGCATCACAGCACAATATGTTATACAAGATCCCTGGCTGGGAAAGCTTTGTATAGGGGCCGTTATGACCACAGCCCTGCGAGGGCTAGGTACAGACCACAGCATGTCTTTAGAGTACCCTGCGAGGGTCCTACATAATGAGCCCCTGAGGGCTTACGAATAGATTTACAGTGCATCACAGCACAATATGTTATACAAGATCCCTGGCTGGGAAAGCTTTGTATAGGGGCCGTTATGACCACAGCCCTGCGAGGGCTGGGTACAGACCACAGCATGTATTTATGTACGCATGTCCCTGCGAGAGTATGACATACTTAACTAGCGTGTATTTGCGAGAAGTGGCGCATTGTATTGGAGGATAATATGTATGGCAGACGATCCTGCGAAGTTACATGATTTTAGCTTGCCCCTGCGAGGGGAACGCCTACCTTTCTATCAATTTCAAGTGAGATGAATAGAGTAATTGTCACAGTTTAACGAAATTGCAGTAAAACACCACGTCTACGTCAATTGATATAATAACGTCAACTATTAATTAAATCGAACATAAGAATCGAACAAAAAATAAGAGAGACAAAACCATTGGTTCCATTTTTATCCGTATTCACGGTTCTTAGCTATATTAGCACATAATATATGTATTTTGTAATGTTACAAATTTAACTCGTATCTATCACAGATTCTTAAATTATGGACTTGAAAAGCCATAATTTTTAACTAATAGTCACTTTTTCTGCCACAAATAACATTACTCGATCAGGATCCTCCGATACACGCTATGCACTTAATAAAATTATTGAATTGTAAGCAAAGTAAATTAACACTATTAAATTTAGATGTAAAAGAAAGACATGTCGGTTACTCTATTGTATTAGAACATAATTTATCTGCATTAGGAAAATACTGCGTGAACCTGCGAGGTTCATATCTTGTGATCTAGCAGATCGTTTTTAAAAATGATGCATACTCGCCCCCCCCTTTTTTTAACCTCAGCGACGGCGCATATTCGTGATTCATCGAATTGAAATTATCAAACTATGATCACTCGTGAATATCGTTGGAACGCCGTGTTAACATTTATAGTTACTTGTAAAACACTATTAGCTATTTACGTCATATGTACGGGGTACATACACATAACAAGTATTAAAATTACTGAAATACGTTAAAAATTATTGATTAAAATATACTGAGGGTAGATATATAATTCAGTTTCCAAGTACACAATATTAAAGTCAAGCAAAAGAAATAGATCAGAAAATTGGGGGTAATAAAATTATTTATAATAAAAGGAAACAAGTCAAATGGTAAAGTCGAACGGTAACACCGTTAAAATCACTTTACCAATAAAATAAAGTCAAGTGGAATTAAACTTACTGCTTTCCATTGGAGAAGGCACACTTACAAATTGAATTTTAGAATTTCAATAAAAATTAATATTCCACTTTTGCTCCAAGGCTAGCGACTTGTCGCAGCGGAAAACTCGACGCCAATGAAAAGAGGTCGAACCATTTCCACCTCCATGGTTCGGTCCCCTGTTGGTGGGGGTGTGCGAGCGAGACAGAACGATAAAAGTGCACAAAGATCGAAAGAGAGGGAAAAAGGAAGCGGAAAACACGGTTGCCACTCTCAATTTATTAAGTTTTAAATAACGGTCAAGTTATTTAATATTCCACTTTTGCTCCAAGGCTAGCGACTTGTCGCAGCGGAAAACTCGACGCCAATGAAAAGAGGTCGGTCGTGGGTCGTCTGCCAGTCCCCAAGGGGGAGCTGGTAGGTCCTCAGCGAGCTTGCGCTCTTTAGAGGGGCTGGGCGCCGGGGTACGCTGACCCCGGGGAAGTTCACGCACACACACGACGAGTCGCTCTGTCCGGCGGCGCACCAGCGACGGTCGGCGTTGTTCGACGCGTCGACGCCGAGTCGCTCAGTCCGCGCGGCGTACCAGCAGCGGCGGCGTTGCTCCACGTGGACGACGTCGAGTCGCCAGTCCGCGGGGCGCACCAGCAGCGGCGGCGTTGCTCGAAGTGGTGTGGTGATGTGTGGCGATGTGCCTGTCGCTGTGGCGCTTTCCTATAACGCCGGGACGACAGGCTGTAGTTCCTGGAGTGATGCAGGCGCGTCGACCTCCCGCTCGGGAGCAGCAGCACGCGGCGCACGCACCCTCACGGGAGGGAGCGGCCTGCAACGTGACGGACGACTAGTGCGCGCGACGACTCAACGGGAACTAATGAAAAGAGGTCGAACCATTTCCACCTCCATGGTTCGGTCGCCTGTTGGTGGGGGTGTGCGAGCGAGACAGAACGATAAAAGTGCACAAAGATCGAAAGATGAAAAAGAGAGAAAGAGGGAAAAAGGAAGCGGAAAACACGGTTGCCACTCTCAATTTATTAAGTTTTAAATAACGGTCAAGTTATTTAATGTAGCATTGCCTACAAACTGTACCCTAGCTAGAATACGCACTGCCTACAAACTGTCCACTAGAATTATACGTACCATACATCAGTGGCCTGCAGCATGTCGACGAGCGACTGCAGCTGGCAGCGGAACGTGTCCACGACGGTGGGGCGGCCCTTCGACGTGCCGCGCTGCGTCGTACCTGTCGAGTTCGGGCTCGACAGTGATATGTCCTGCAATAAGAAACAAATATTGATTATATCAATGGCGTACCTTAATATAATTTGAAACTGGTGGAGAATGACCGTGCCCTCGACTTACAAAGTTACTGAATAAAATATGAAGCGCATGTCATTCGCGCGACCCATACAATAGCATAAAAACACTTCACACTTTGTTCGTTAGATTTTTGGTCAAACAACAATTAACAAAAAAATTCGCATATAATAACAATGAATAGTTATACATATATTGAAAATACTACTCATTTAACTTACATGTGTAGGCGGTGCCAAATCTTGCACATAATCGGCCAACTCCCTGACAAACGGGTTGGCCGACCGACTGAGATGGTCTATGAAGGCATCTTGCTGCGTATCCCTGTTCTTGTCCACAAATCCCTGCACACTGTACGACACGGTGCCGGCGTAGTGTTGCACTCCGAACTCTTCCTCCCATTTCCGACGGGAGCCTTTGACGAAGCTCTGGTGATCGCCGAACTCGCCCTGAATGTTGGTCAGATAGGCGCTGTCTGAGCCCTGAAGAAAAAAAATATAAGTAAATAAAAGTATTTACTGCGAGTCCTTTTCCTACCCGCATTACTTGGTCCAGCGGTTGGCACAAAAGTATCATCTTTTTCTTCCATTTCTGCAAACAAAATTACGTTCGACTGTTCTTACGACACTATTATTACACTGATAAAATCACTGGCAAACACAATTAAATAATTTGTAAGCAATTCCGAACGGTACAACACCGTTAAAAAATTTGAATAACTTACCCACAATTTCGATCGCACAAATTAAAAACTAACGCAGAGCAAGAGCTGCTGCTGTTTTAGTACTAACGACAATTGAAATTTTATAGAATTATAAACTTATTTTAGAAAATAATTATGCACAGAGTGAGATCTGCTGCGCACGTGTTGGAACGTGTTCGCTCGACGGGAACAGAACGCAAATGACTTCAAAATGGCGCTCCACATTTTATGAAACAAAAATCAAAGCGCGGCCGCCACGTGGCGCCACTTCCTATAGAAACCACCGGAAACGACACTAACATAGACTTGAAACTGGCATGTACTCGACGGAAACGGAAATGCTCTCTCAATAAATAAAGCTTCCAGTTACGGTCAAGTTATTTAATAACGGCTGGGTATTGAAAAATGACAAATACCAATTCAAATGGTTTTCAGGAGATCAATTACCATGTTATGTTAGTGATTCGCTTAAAACTCAATCAGGTATGTAATTATTATGACAAATTATTGTACATAATTTTTTAATTATTCATAATTGTATAATCTTGTTTATTTTTTTTATCAGAATCTGACGAAAAAGGCGATATTGAAGACGATCATGACATCGACCGGGCGAGTAGTGACGAAGAAAATGAAAATATCGACGACAACGAATAAATATTTTTTTTACATGTAATAATGCTTTTTTTGTATATTATAATAATAAAATTTCATTTTTTACTTTATATAACATGAATATGAACGTAATAAAATATATTTTTATTGGATATCTTTGAAGATCGCAATCGACTAAGCGCTCGCGCTCGCACCTACAGCGGACTTTCGATGTGTCTGGCAAGGTGTAAAAACCATTACAATTGTCCGGCTTTTGAGGTAACAATTTTTTATAGGTTCCCAAGTAACATATACATATAAAATTTAGCTTTTATACTGTAACGAAAGTATAATTATAATTTATTAAAATTTAGGGGTGTCTGGCAGGGGGTAGCAACTGTCATAAGTGTCCGGCAATGGATGACGAGATTGCTAAAGTTATCCCTAATAAAATATAAAAAAATTTAGCTTTATACTTTAACGAATTTAAGGTACCTACTATTTTATACACCTTTACTACCAGTTATCTGCCCAAGTAACCACTACCCAAACTTTATAGTCCCTGGTCGTTCTTATCTGTATAGGGGACACACACAGAAGAATTTTCAGCTTTTATTAAATAACGAAGGTCTGGCCGTCGTGGGCTCTTAGGCTATAATATAAATGTACTTATTATGTCAAGTTTTGCATATAACACGGGTATTAAAACACTCGTTACTATTATGAAACTCGCTGCGCTCGTTTCATAAACTCACACTCGTGTTTTAATACCCTTAATTATATGACAGTTGCATAAACTACTATAATATAATTTTGTTATATGTCAGATAATTTTCTTGGTTATTTTCATTTCGCGCAACCTAACCTTATTACTAGGCAAATCAGTAAAGAAAACTGCGTTCAATTTTAGTTAACAGAAGACAATGACAACATTTTTCTGTGTTTAGTTCCTCTTACCTTAGGCATATGGCACTGTTCGCTGAGCAGTTTGAGCAGACTCCGCGGGGGCTTCTCAAGCAGCTCTAAGCACGCCGCGTTGTCTGTGAACTGGATCTGATTGTACACTATGCCCTCTTGACGGTACTGGAATTCAAATAACCGCAGGTTAGGAACGAAAATCTATAATTTTTTTGTGAATTAACTTGCATTTGTAGTTGAAAATTAAATATTTCAAAACAAAGACAAGTAATGGTTTCCTCTCCAGGCGTTCTCAAAGCCGAATACGTCCAAGATACAGGCCTGGGAGTTTCTCAACCTAACACCAAGCAAGAGATGATATAGGATAATAAACTTTACTGTAAAAGAAATAGGACTCACAATCTCCTGTTCCAACGCGAACACGTAGTTATTGAAGAACATATGCAGCTTCTCATTCGCGTAGTTGATGCAGAGTTGTTCCAAGGAGTTGGCTGCGAAGTTCTCAAAGCCGAAGATGTCCAGAACACCCATAGACCTGGGCGCCTCTCGCCCGGGTGCTGAACACGAGTTGACGTGGCGGACGAGCCACGCGAACGTGCGGGAGTAGAGTGCGCGCGCCATCGCGTGCCGGTTTTCTCTGGCCTTGGAAATAAAGAAAAAATTGATGAGTAAATTATTACGCTTTTATCTGTTTTATATCAGTTGCAGATGAATGCTTTAGTTCGATATATATATGTTATTTTAGTTCGATACAATTTATTACAGGATGAGTAAATTATTACGCTTTATCTCTTTTATATCAGTTTTAAGAATACTTATAATGTTACAGTTATTTTATTTAACTGACTGGTTTACTGAACACAAGCGTCTCATCCTACCACGTTTATGAACTGAAAACCGAACAAAATAATCCATGGAGATTATTCATGATTTAAACATGTATGTATGCAAATTGATATCTCGCGTAAAGAGCGATCAATACCATCGCTGTTACAAGGTGCGTGGAATAAGTATTCAGTGTCTAATAGGCTCACAAGCGAGTATACTTTTTACTCTCCCTCTCTGCTGTCTTGACCAGAGATACAGTATTCTTTTAGTCTTGACATAGCTCAATAATTTTTAATCGACTTCCAAAAAAAGGAGGTTATCAAGTTGTCTGAAAGTTTTTTTTGCGGGTATGTTACGCGATTACTCAGTTATTATAATTTCTTTTGTTTACCTCATGCAACCTCAGCGGTATGTCGGTGACATTCCCCCGCACGTTGATCTGTCGCTCCAGCAGTACTTTGTTGGCGGTGGGCGGCGCCAGACCCAGCAAGGTGGCCACGGCCTCTACTGCTTCTTTGTCTTCGGGTGCTAGGGATGTGCGCTCGCCGTCTACATCCTGCAATATTTATAGATACAATACAATACAAATTTATTCATTTAACAAAAGCACTTACAAACGTTAAGGTAACGTAATTATATATTAATCTATTCATAGATGGTTTACATGTTCTTGTGAGCCCTGCACTGGGTACGAAACATGTATCGCAGTCGCCCACATCAAGATGCGCTCACTAAATACACTTTTATAAGTCAAAAGAGAAAAACGACGGGAAAAATCATGCGGTAAGAAATGTCCGTCTACAATACAAATGTGATCGATCATTGTGACTACAACTGCTCTAAAAAGATCGAAACGACAAAGAAGAAGTCAAAACTATGCTTCAAAAATGTTTGATTGGTGTGTGTTCAGAAAAAATAATAACTTTTTATCAACCGCCCGATAACTGATAGGTAATTTAAAGTTTAGAAGACTACATAGGTGCAGGATTTAATCTATTTAAGCTCCCTCCATTCGCAAGTCGGAACTACTTGAAACCGTATAGTACTTTGCGTTGCCACTAGATGGCGCTAACCTGAAACTGTATGTTCCCGAGCCACAGCACCGCCGCGAGCACTTTGAACAGCCCCTCGCACATGTGCGGCGGCACTTGCAGCACCGTCAGGGCCAGCTGCAGCGCCTCCAGCTTGCCTTGCTCCCCTCCTCGACCTTTGTGTGCCTCCTCGTCCTCAGGGCGGAGGTATTTGAACTGAACGCCGTCGCGGAGTCGCAGCGTGCTGCGGAGTTCGGCGTTGTGCTGAAAAACATTGAATAAGATTTGAACTTCGAGAATTATGATTCTTTAACAGTATGTCTTATCATTCGGTGCAATTTCTTACTTTCAATCATACTGAAAGATAAATTACTTAGCTATATGGGTATTTTTCCTGCCCCCTTAGACAAGAGGCGTATTTTAGTGAGCGTACTGACGCATACTTATGGACTAGAAAGTCCAATGTACGGGAGTGACGTAACATTTATTTTCTCATTTTATTTTATTTTCCTCCCGCAGAGCGCATTTTGATGTCAATCCCATAACATTGGGCTTTCTATTCTATAAGTATGCGTCAGTACACTCACTAAAATACTTGTCTAAAGGGGCTGACTTCTACAAGTACAGTTCTATGTACACACCTTAGCTCCCTCCACAAGTTGGTAGAACACGTGGTAGTTGGTCTCGCGGGGCGCCGGCCCCGTGATGCGCGCCCTCTCCAGCAGGAAGTCCCGCAGCACGGCGCCCTTGATGCCCCCTCTGTGGTCCAGTCTGACCTCTACGAACTTGCCGAATCGTGATGAGTTGTCGTTGCGCACTGTTTTGGCGTTTCCTGGAACACATTGTGATATTTGTTAGTTACTAGAGATAATGCTAATATAGAGAACTAAGTACCTAAGGACACTGCCTCGCCAATCTCATATGAATTTATCCAAATACAATGGTTTCGAATTAATCTAATTAATGGCATATGTTCTGTACAAGGTGCAGTAATTGTGCAATGTATTGGACTGTGTCACTAATAGGTTTGTCTGTTCATCAAACGACGCCTTTCAGTTTCGTAGCTTTTTGGACGTCCAAAGAAACATTTATACATTTTAACAGTTCTTTCAGAAGATTGGATCAAGGCTATTTTACCTATCATTTTTTGACGAGACATGATTGATGCCAACTCTTATTATTAATGTAATAAGTTTGTTGTAATTCTTTAAATAAGTATTACATTTTAATTTTAAATAAAAGATATAAGTAGTGTGAAAGAAAAAAAAAATGTGTTAAAAATAAAAGCTTTTTATTACTTATTTTTTTCTTTTATTTTATTTAATAATTCTTTATATTAATAAATGATCTATTTATCTATTACTAAGCCCGACTGTCGTAAGCTATAACAAAAAGTTATAGGTCTAGTACACTATTTACCGAATGCCTCGAGCACAGTATTGGCCTCCAAGATCTGCTGTTCCGCCCAGGAGGCCTGTCCCCCCGCCGCGCACAGGTACTGCAGTATCAGCTTGGTGGTCTCCGTCTTGCCGGCGCCACTCTCGCCAGATATCACCACTGACTGGTTCTTTTCACCGTTCTGGAATATAAAAGATTTTTAATTCAGTATTTGCTCCATACTCACTCTAGCATGGTAAAATTTGCAGTTGTATCATGAGCTCATTGTTAGGTTGGCTACAATGGCTACATATTGAGATACGAGTACTATTTTCTTGGAGAATAAATCCATCTAAGAATGTTTCTTAATTTGCAATACCACTGCGTTCGTGGCCTATATAAAGAACTAGGTTGGTATGACTGGAAAACTATCTAAGTTCATATCAATATTCAAATCACCTGTAACTGACAACCCTATTATAAGAAGGCGACAGGGAGATGAGTTTAAGTTACATAACTATGTTATGCGTAAGCCTGATATAGTTACGACTTTGCGGTCACTGTCAAGACCAAGGAAATAAATCGCACAGGCTATAATTACACTACAACTATTCTGAAGATATCTCTGATTACTAATCTAATGAATCACTATCTGATTCACATCTTCGAGAAAAACTACAAGTAATAAATGACTGTGCTGGCAGAAAAACCAGAGTTTTTACTGACAGATAGATATTTATTGACACAAATGTGCAATTGAGTATGACAAAATATCTATTGAGTGTAGTCGAGTATTCTCGATACGAGAAATGTGAACAGCAGAACGCAGCAATGCTATTTATTAAACTGTCAACTTTAAACTGCTCTTATCTATATTCCGTTTTTGCATAATCATATTCTGTACTAGCCCGTGTTTATCCTGGTTAATAAGTAACCTGTTATTCAATACCAAATGTAATCCCAGTTACTAAAGAAAAAATTCATATACTCACAATACGTTTCTGTAATATTGGTATTAATATTATACAGTGCCAAAAAAGTTGAGACGTCTTAAAAAGAATCAAATATGAATAACTATTTTTTTACTACATTTGTTTATTTTTCAGTCACTTACCCGTAGCGAGCTATAAGCCGACTCAGCCAGGGCAAACACGTGTGGCTCCAAACTTCCAAAGGCCTTCCCGCGGTAGTTCTGCATGTCTTCCTGAAAACAAGCGCACAACTTTATGAAAAGAGGTTTCGGACAACTTGTTAACAAGTGCCGAGAGTAGGGAGAAATTGTTTGACAAGAATTTTGATGGATTTTTTATGCTCAATATGAATACACCTGTAGCCTTAAATTAAACAATACCTACTAATGAATAAGTTGTATTGTCTTGTCAATTAAAAGGTGAATTTATAATGAAAAAAAAACGATTATCTTTATTTGACGAATTAAATTCCCGGCTATATGGTTATGTACGCTGAGATATTAAATGACTAACAGGTAATTGGTATTACGTGTCAAATCATAACTTACTATCCTAATAAAAAAAAATGGCGATCACAGTGTGCTTCTGAAATGGTAGGAAAAACAGTAAATCTAAACTAAATCTATCTAAACTGCTCTAGCTGGTTCCCAATATATTTATAATCTTGCAAAAAAATACCCACCGTTTATCATAACACCTTTCCATGTTATACAAACCACTACCTCTGCAAAGAAACTCCTAGGAAACCCCGTGTGAAGAGCAGAGCATTGTCTTATCAACGCAAGAAATAATGCTCACGCATAATCGATAAACGGGAACACTTTTACTCACTCGTTTAATTAGTTCTCACTAATTAGATTAGCATAAGTGAAATGGTAGAGATTTTATCGCTAATTCATTCAGATAATCGATTACGAGTCGATTGGATCGCATGTTGGACTTAGAATACATTAAAACGTTACAAATGATTCGACCACTTTTGTTGGCGTTATTTTTTGTGAATAATTTTCCTTCTTATATCCATCACAGAATAGATTCAATACAATTTTATTAAAAGTTGCAAGAAATTAATACAGATATGAATCTATTGTTACGAAAGGAATCAATCTTGTGACCAGCCACACAATTGTTTGTGAATGATATGGTTCTTTGCGTAGGTATTGTAATAAATATATAGGTCTACATTTAGGTCTAGGAGTAAAATATAACTTACCATAGTGTAGCATCCGAGCTCCTTGTAAGGATTCACTGCCACTAGAATGGACCCCGTGTAGGTCTGTAATACGCGTTCAGGAAATTATTTTCATCTGTCAAATATATCTATAAAATACACAAAACACCGCGTATCGTAGGCAAGGCATTATGAGGGTGTGGGTTGATACTAAAATTTAGCTATAAACTCTAAAGTATACGTATCCTATGTACATTCTGCCAAATATCTACGCTAGGTAAGCGAAACATTTTCACGCTTTTTCAGCCCCGCAAATTGGAGCTCGCGATCAAAAGCTTTTTGTTCACTCGACAAAAATTCCGCGACTTTTCTCTTGTATTTTCATTTACAGAGTACGACCATTCAAAATAATAAGCCTAAAAGCATTAAACAGACGAAATTCGTAATGGAAACGACCGTCACAAAGCTAATTGAAATACTTAAGTTTTATTACATATTTATTCGAGGTAAAGGTCAGAACTTTTACCAAAACGATTCAAAGCTTTGAAAACAATTTCATTATGAAAACATTCACGAAATTATTGTATTTCTTTGATATCTGTAAACAGCTAAATTAAATAGTTATAATCTACCATCAATTCAGTTTGCTTCAGAGTCCCAAACTTGTTCCTTTATAGACTTTTACTACTGACTAATTAATAGTGATTATAATTTCTCTATGCCCAAACGACCCCACCAAGTTAAACGAAATTTTGTATCGACATGGAATAGACTCAAAATAACACACAAGACGATATTTTATCAAGGATTGACGCGGGAAACACCCTGAAGCACCTCGAGTACATCACACACAATGGCATGAATAGTGTTTACAAGCACCTGGCAATCTTATTAGGTATTTTCACATCAACCACCTATCACACGATATTGTAAAGGATACATAGACGAGGTCGTGCCTGTAGCGCCGCTTGAGGTTGTCATTGATGGCCTCCTCCGTGATCTCCGGCATGAGGGTCATGTCGGGCACGCCAGGGCCGGCGTCGTTCTCTTGCTCCTCCATCTTGCCTGCAACAAATAGAAACATAAATTAAACATAACATTAAAAAAAATACAATGTATTTGCTGGTCTGCGTGTTACGCTTGGACTCTGGAACGTTTGTTTTTTTATAGGGTTATGTTTGACTACCGCCTGCGCCTGCCTGCATTGCTGCAGCCTAGGGTGTAACACGCTTAACTAGAAGATACCTATTAACTCTTGATTTACGTAGCAACAGATGAATGGGATTTTTAACATGGTGATACATTATCTTCCACTTCGTGCTTCCAGCAGACTCCAGAGGAAATCCGAAGAGGTTATATATGGACCAAAAGTAAAGGAGAAGGCGGGCGTCATGTCGTATAAGGAGGTCAAGGAATTAGCAGAAAATCGAGAAGAATGGCGCCTCCACAGGTAAGGGCCTCGCCATTAAATTTGTGGTGATGATGATGATACATTCTCAATTTTATTACTATGATCGTAAGCCCGTTGAGTAACCCGCCCATTTTAGATATTTTTATTTTAACTGTCATACGCGAAAAATCGTTTGCCTGGCTTTATTATTAAGTTTTATATTTATTAACTTGCACTATTTCCTATGGTTTAGTACAGTTGATACGCAAAATGCTATTAAGTTGTTCACATTTTTAGCAAAATGTTTCAGTCTTCTAAAGATGTTGATTATATTAAAAGCCACTAAGCTCTCGTCTCCATCCACCAACAGAGTTACTGCTGTAGTCTAGGCTAGACTAAAAGCAATAAACGCCACGGAGTCTTAAACACTAGAGCTGATGCAAGAATCCATCTTGCCTTTACTACATAGTTACCATACTATTACTGTTACGTCGTAAAATAAACATAAAACAATAATCATATAAACTTTACTCATGAAGGAAACAAAGGCGCTAAACAAGTTAGTCGCAAGTTACAACAATGACAAAACTTTCTATCAAACATTGGTTCGAAGTTGGAACAAACAAGACTGTAGCCTTCTGAGAAATCGATAGCGGGAACACGATCTAGACACGGGCTTTGGATTTGTTGGTAAATACTAAATAAGAGTATAGTTAACGGTATTTAAAAGGATTTGTACCATTCTATGGATATCTATTTTGTTTATATACTCGTACTTACCAATATATACCTACGTAATTTTCATTATGAAAGGGCGTCTTACAAATAGCAAGATGCTATCAAACTCTATTTAAAACGGTACCTTACATACACAACATAACGCATGAAAACTAGTTACTTTAAACAAACTGTTATAGCTATCGGTCTCTAAAACAAAATCAGTAACTTTAATTGCACTTCTGTAACCAACGCTTCCAAAGCAGTGAAAACAGTACCGATCCAACATTCTGTCTACCTGACTTACAAATACCACATTACACACACTACTCATCTTTCAAAAGCTGCCAGTTACCCTCGACAAACATTGTCGAGCGTGTTGTGATAGGCTTATAACGTAAACACGTGATATTGTCGCGTCAATAAAACTCCAGATACGAGTATATCGCCCCGGTCGGACGCGAGTCGCAATGTTGTCTCAAAGACATGTCTGCGGCCGCAAGGGTGTTTGTATTGCGTACGTATTATGGCGTACTTCAAATGTGGTGACTGCGGATCGAATGGATCTAAGTTGAAGGCAGATAACTTTGATTAAAAATAAATGTTAATATGTTATAAGTTAATCCATCTTAGACCATAGCTATTGCTTGCTATCGGGCAAACTATAGTCAAGTGCAAACCTGTTTTAGTTAGAAAAAAGTACTCTAAGAAAGTGCACCTTGGTAATATTTAGTAAGAATTGGTAGTAACGGCTGCAATTCTGAAAACGGCGAGACAAATAAAAACAAAATTAAACGCAGTCTACAAATTCAGACACAGTTGTATAATTTTCTTACTTGTATTACAAAGAAACATTAGCCAATTCAAATTAATGATTATGATTCAAGAAAATTTAAAGATATAAATAGAGAACGCAAAGCCTCATACCTAGCAGTCTCTGTAAAAATGCTTCACCAAATTTTCCATTTACCTACATAGTACTCAGTATTACCAACCTGGCTTGACTTTTCACCCCGCTCGCCTAATCACCCCGTCTGTCGCACCCTCTAATATCTAATACCATATTATGATTGATCGAGGGATTCCGAGTAAATGATAACTGATTACATTGGGGTCTTTTAACATTGTAATAAACGCTTGGATTATTTTAAGGCTGATATGTAATTAGGACGAACGGTTTTTAAAACATATTTACAGTAACAACTATAGGGTATGTAGCCATTGTTACGCATTTGCATGTCTTAAAAGAGTAAGATGGACCATTTGTGGGATTCGTCTAAAACGAAACAAAAAAGGATACATGTGCTAAGTTTAGTATCTTACAACGTATTTATCTACATTACCGTTCTGGCCAGATTACCGGAACATTTGTCTATTATAGCAAAGCTAATATTTTTTAACATACGAGTATGACAGTTTAGTATTAAATAATTTTGCAATCTAAAGCAACACTCGCAGAAGGTACAAGGTTCTCAAACGACGATCTTTGAACACGCTGTTAACGTTCTTGTATATGTACGTTTCAAGACAATCAAGAATCTACTAAGTAAACAAACAAGTACATTATCAGCCACAATTTCTCACACCAGTGTCTCCATCTTCTTCATCAATGTCAAGTTCGTGAGGGCTGAGGGGTCTCTCCCGTCTACATCGAGCGGAAATGTCACTTGCGGGACAACTGCGTAACTTTGCAACCTACATAAAGTATCCAGGAGACTCATAACAAATTCATCATCAATACAAACCGATCAGACATATTATTTCACTTTACCTATCAGTGTAAAAAAAAGATTTGATATTTGCATTTGACATCTATACAAGCACCGCATAACAAGTTGATACATGCTGTGGTGAAAGGTGTAACATGCCTGATATCACATCACGGCCTTTCCACACCTACCAAGGACATTTTTCTCCATCAACACTGTTAGGTGCTTAAGGACTCGTTTACAGACTATACTAGTACATAATAATGTCCCACACAAAGCGAGATATTTGGATCAGATTTATCAGATTTCTTTGCGTGCCTAAGTACATATTCTCGTTATAATGAGGCGTCTACATGGTATATTGTCGCAACTCCGCGCCCTCGCACTCGATTACTTATCATTTTCGCATATCACTTGTGTGCTCGCTAAGTATGGGGTCACATGGAGGTCGTGAACTTAGTTCGCTACAGTCATGTCAGAGAAGTAAAAAGCTTATGCGGTGCCAAGCAGTACAGTCTTTTAAAAAATTGGATAGGACCGAACAACTTGGGCCGTTTCATGTCAAATTTACTACTTTCATGAAATTATTTCCGATAAACGCGTGGACACTTACGAAATCTGGCCTGTTTGGAAGCACTCAAATTTTATTCCACCGTGACTATATCATATTTACGCACATGGAATTTAAATCTTTATTTTAAAATTCAGATTAAAATCGTGTTCTACGAGGTATAACAAATTTATTGACAAACCTTTAAACAATGCGTTTATATTTAGCATAGAATAAGCTCATCGATTCTTTGTCGAGGGCACAAAGGAGATCCTTATCTCGGAGGACAATCGATTGGTATAAGAGTAAACGCAAGATAACATTGCTAGCGGATATAATCTTAACTAAAAAGTTCTGAAGATGTATTATGAAAGAAGTTATATGATCTTGAGAAACAAAATGAAATTATTTATTTTGTAACATGAAATTAGGTAGGAACACAATCAAAATATAGGAAATAAAAAACATATATATGTACAAACAAAATTTCCTGTCACAAGCCGGCCTCAACTCAGCATGTGCTGACAGTCAGCGCTGGTCTTCTGTTTGGACCGAAGTGCTGCCAGAGTTATCTATAGATTCACCCAGACCAGCACCTTACATGGAGTCTATAAAACACACGACAAGTACAGAGTAATGGACGAGCCACTTGAAGCGACTCCATGCACTAAGAAGCTAAATAAGCCGCTTATAGCGTGGTAAAAGCAGATTTGAAGCCGAGCTTGGATATAAAGTGTGGTATTATTGTAGGCACTCTATAATCGGCTCTATTCGCACTAGAGGTTTGGAAAATTGATAAATATACATAGGTAAAGCTTTGATTGAATCTATATAGAACTGCAATTGGAGATTTTATCAATAAACGTTACACTTAGAAAAGATTTTAATAAATTTCCTCATACGTAAAATTGTTGCCTACAATAGGTATTCATGATTAAACTTTCTAAACTTAATATGTCAGCAAGGGAAATCAGAT
Organism: Macaria notata; assembly: GCA_927399415.1. Classification (NCBI taxonomy): domain Eukaryota; kingdom Metazoa; phylum Arthropoda; class Insecta; order Lepidoptera; family Geometridae; genus Macaria; species Macaria notata. The sequence goes on from OV656743.1 coordinate 3,399,931, forward strand.
TTAAACCCTGTGACCTAATTACTCATTCATCATTGTGGTTTCTATTTAATTGTATAAATGTATTAGGGAAGCGTTAGTTCCGCTCCTTTGTAGACTCTCATCGTGGTTTGTCATACGACCCTGAACATCTGTTTCGCTGATAAACTTACTGCTAGGCGGAAAGCGCGGGCGGCATTTGTTACTACACTACAATTTACAACAATTTTGCATAATATGGGACCGAGAGATTTTGTTCATATAATCAAGTTTAGTTTACAACCAACTTTCAACGCAACAACAGGTTCACTGTAAGATATGAAGAATACATTTATGGTTAGCTTTCCACACAAAAATTACCACAACACAGCAAAAGGATGATTACGTATAAACTACAGCACTATTTTATGTCATTCGGATTACAGGAATTCACTAGGATTATTGTCATTCCGATCGGCAATTACGAGCACCTACATTAAACCTTTCGGACCTTTTATAATCTCTTCAAATAATGACAATAATGTCAACAACACACAAACAAATCAACAAGAAGTTATAAATAGTCGTGTCATGTCTACTTTCCCGGCAGCCAGCATCGTGTGAACTTCCCTTAGAGCGAACAGAATGCGTTTTCTATTGAAGCCGCGCGGCGCCTCTGCTGTAATGTTATTATACCAAACAGATACCAATGAATGTGCTTTCAACAACTCAGTTTGAGTCCGTAAATGGAGCTCAGTGCGTTTCGTTTGAACTCGATGAAGGAAGCGGAGATGTTAAATTACAGAGGGAGAAGGGGGAGTATGTATCATATTGTATAATGTTTGACGAGACATGATTGATGCCAACTCTTATTATTATTGTTATAAATTTGTTGTAATTCTCTATTGTAATGAATGATATCTATCTATTGTCTTTTCTAAGTAGTCTTCTTCTGACCAAATTTTTTTCTTAGTAAGAAAATGTTGCATGTTACATCGAGCCAGTAATGCCAGAGATGATGAAATTACTACTATTGCCATTATCGGTGTATGAAGTTATATGCGATACGAATTTAAAATTCATAACTGACTACCATTTGAAAAACCCCACGCTGAGAGTTTATGTGTGTCTCATTCATGCTGTATTATCAGAAACAAGCTTCACTACCGATTTTAAACTGTCTAAGTTTTCTTCACCGTATTATTTAATGATTTCCATCGTTAGTCAATTTATCGGTAGCTCGAAGGGGCTGCAAAGAGCGTGTCCCCTTGAACTAAACATTACAGAAATAATGTAATTGTGACTCGGCATTTTTAAGAGAACCCCTCGTGTTGTGCTCCTTGCGATTATTAGTTAAAATGACAATTTCGCTGATTATGTGAATGAAAGATGAACGTTAAAAAGGGGAGATTATTTGGTCGTTTGCCAAAAAAACGAGCGAGAACAATCGAAGTTGTATTGGAAGTAGTAAAATAAGGCAAATACGTATGTATATTATTATTTGTAGGTATAGATAAGGCAGGAAATAACGTATTATTTCAATAATTTAATAACTTTTGTCGTTTTATGAAAATCTTGTCGCTTAAGGAAAAAAGCAAAAGCAAGTTTACAAAAAAAAAGTGTAACCACAACCTAACCCTATTACCATTTACTGTAAAGGACTATTCCCCATGGCGCCACTGACACCGTCCCTTTGAGCCACCAGCGGGACATTTTAAAGGACCCCATTCAAGCCTTTGATTTAATGCCACTATTCAAATGTACCTTCTCAAACCCACACGCCATAAAAGGGAGACGCAATTGGATATTATTTCCAATAGAATTATGCACTGTTTGAAGACTTCTATGGGAGAAGTTATGATTACAGTTATGTATGATTGCGACAGTTTTCATATCATAATAATGCTGTCTATAATGTTCAGTTTAGCTCAAAACAGAGGATAGTGTCGTTTAAGGAAGGATATTTATACGTAAATAGACTTATAATGACGATTATTTTTGTATGTTTCCTGTTTGTACTCGTCAAGAAATTTCTTCAAACATTAGAAAAGAATACGCTCCTGATTAAACAAAGGCAAGCCAGATAAATAATCTTATTTGTTTTCCCAACATAGCAGATTCAAGATCAAGTTTCCGAGAAAGCAAACAAAAGCTTTCAGCTCCCATTATTTTATATTAATCCAATTACAGGGTCTTTTGCGTCGTGGAGCTCGGCGCGTGTGGGCGGACACAGTCGGTAGACATCTAGGACCTACGGGAATCATGACACTATTTAGCCAATAACTCAAATTAGGGCCCCTAGAACCTTTTTTTTTAAATTATGTTTCCGTGTCCCTTGGACGGTATCCAAGGTCTTGTCTAGCTTGATCCATCACAAGGTGTATCCATTATAAATATGTTTATCATGCCTAAGAACCTTGCAAGGACATACCTACTTAAGTAGCTAAAATCATAGCTATTTTGTATTCAGAAATTAGTGATCACTGCTATAATATATTTGCTTACTTTCATGTATATTTTATAAAAAGACGAATGCCATATTCTCTCAATTGACTAATTATAGCAAATTTACATACATTGCAATGGAATTTTTATTGTCATGTATTTTCCTGTTTATGCTATTTTCAGTTTACCATATCGTTAAGGAAATAGATGGGCCGAACCCAATATCAATCTCATATTTATATACGAATATATAAAATATTTTACTGCAACTATAGATATACTCGTACCTAATTTTATTGGGAAAAAAGAAGCCTGGAAGAATGCGTGGGTGCGAAATAAAATGGCGTTTATGAGTCGGGAGTCGCGGGCAATTGGATATTGCCTGACTTTTTCTACCATCCTTGACATGAAATAAATGGAACGAGCTTTATCTCGCATCTATAATGGCGGAATAAATAGCTCGCAGCCAATGCCACTGAGAATCCAGAGACCTGTTGGAATTCGCAGGATAATGTAGGATAGGTTTTATACATAATATTTGACGAATCTAATTTATATATAATTATAATAGTATTAACTGTATTAAGTAACGAATTCATAAATGCAAAACGTCAATAAACAAAATGCAAATCAAAAACATTAAAGATTTCGCATGTGTATAAGAACATAGCATTATCAATTACTCTATTGTGTCAGACACAGAGACAATACAAACTCTCATGCTATCGTCCCGTCAGTTCCAACTGTGAGTACTACGGTACAAGGCTATTCAAGCCGGCGATAAGATGAAAATAACGTTAAGTATATTATAATCGTGAATTTAGCAAAAAACATAAATATTAAACTGTCTGTTATCTAGTTCCCATGACCATGGTGGGTTCAAGCGTTTGCTTATTATGGGGATAGATTGAGCCGTGTGAAATTTCCCCAATATTTCTAATTATTTATATTGAAATTAGCACGTGAAGCTCTCCTATTTGATATGACTACCCATAAAAGCCTTGTACCACTATATGTACAATGTACATGCTACTTTGCCATCAGTTCTACATACTAGACGAGTTTATACGACACTGACACACGATTCTCCCGCCTAGCGTCTCTCGTATTCCCTTATCTGTAGAGCCATCGGCATCATTAATCAACCGAGACGGCCGTATTGCAACATAACTGGAAACAGTTAACAATTTCAAGTTCAAAAGATCACCATTTCATTGCGTTTATTTCAACTGCAGGCTATTTTAGTAAGAATGCTGTTGTGTAAAACCTGGTTCTATAAATGTTACTTTTATTAAGGGCGGCGATAATCGTGTAATTTTTTTCCACTAACGGAGGAGATATATTGTGTAAAAAGGTTTGTTTTACCACTCAAAAGTCACGTTTACTGAACCGGGTTATAAAATGTGAAAGCCTAATTTTAAATTGTACATAACGCAGTGAAATGACAACTGTAGTTACAGTTACACGACCAAAAAAGCACATTATTTTGTGTGGAAATGTCATATTATTGGACTGGTCGCCATAAAGATTTCCGTCCGAGGACAATTTGAAGCGGCAAGACTGAGAGTGCATTAACACTGTCTAAATTAAGACATTTCGTGAATCGAGACGCGTGACGGAAACCAGTGAACCCAGGAAACTAGCCATGTGTGAATCCTTGGATTTGAAGTAATTTTGAATGATTTGGGTAAGTATATAAAATGTGGGTAAAACACTATGTAGAGACATTTGATAACAATTTTGTTAAAAAAGCTATTCATATTTTTTTTTTTACATTATATTGGCTTACGCTTGACTACAACTTGCCTGATGGTAAGCAACGTTATAGGCTACGATGTAGCGCGCTTGCCTAGAAGAAACCGGTTTACTCTCGACTTGAAGACCGACAAATTATAGTTCAAGGGGAATAGAGATTCGGGCAAGGAGCTCCACAGTTGGGCTGTTCGCACGATGAAAGTCGAAGCAAAGCGCTTGGTGCGAGTCTTTGGAACCTCAACTGTATAACGGTGCCTCCTTGCCGAACCCCTACTCGTACGACAGTGAAATGGGGCTGCAGGAATTAAATTATGCAATTCCTCCGCACACTCTCCGAAATGCAACCTGTAAAAAACCGAAAGACTGGCCACCTTACGGGCGGTGCTCAAGGCTTTGTAATTTAGAGCTACAGAGTGAGTCTTTCGCGATGAGCTTTTTTGCCCGTTTCTCAATTAACTCCAACGCCTCAAGCTGGTACTTGGCAGAACCATCCCAAAGGTGCGAACAATACTCCAATCTTTCATCCTTTTTTGGATCACATCTTAAAATTATTTAATTGCTTATTTGGAAAAACATCAGTTGCTTGGTAACTCAGAATTTAACTATCAGTTTATTTGATGAACAAAGAACTCACAAAAGTGCCCAAAATAAGTTCATGGAATGGAAGCTACTTTAGTCACACTAAAAGCTTAAAATATTCAAACTTACTTACTTATGAGTATCCATACAAAATACTTAATAATTCATTATGAAGTCCCGTTAGCAATAAAGTAACCAATAACAATAGAATACCAATCAACACAAGATACGCGCCGAGTAATTAACTTGCTAATCCTAGCCCTCTCCAACACTAGACTAGAATACTAAAACACTAAACTAATTGCAAACAGAATACATGTCGGCAGCCGTAAACCAGACTGACAGAGCTGTTAAACCTAACTGTTTATTGGCTGTAAATGTCAAGTTAAATGTTAAATATTCCTCCAGGATTTAGCGCCGAGCGAGGAAAAAAGTGACAAAAAAGGATGTCTCTGCTCTGCAAACGTAGGGCTATTTGTGGTAATGACATAATTTGTAAAGGAAAAGAACACTTGGACTTGGACTTGGACGACCATACAAGTTCTATAACAGAAAATATTATATTTTGCTACAGATAAGTCACAAAACTGTTTACTAAATGCAAGTCTCAAAAAATATTCATTTCATTGTATTTTCATATACTTTATCGTCTCGACTGTTTCCAAGGTATGCATATGTATATCATCTGGCATGCATATAGATACATAAATATGTAACAGGGTTACACAATACACATATTACAACATTTTCCGTGTCGACTGCATAACAATTATTACAGAGACAATGAACTAGTCCTTTAACCCACTATTACATATCCTGGTACGTGAGCATAGAAATACAACCCAGACATGCCTAACTTGCCTTTGTTTAAACCTTTTCCATCAACCATATGTCACGTGTGTACATACAGACATGACAGTTGATGGAATAGGTTGATGATGGTAACATCATCATTCTATAATAGATAAAAAAGCCATACGATAAATAAATAAATAAATATAATAGATAGGCAACAGGAAAAAGCACGCAATAGCGCCTCGCGCGTTAATTCGCGAAAATGTAACCTCTGTTAATCCATAGTCTAATCTATTTCCATACCACATTTCCTTTCAATCGGTTCAGACAATATGAATGAAAAAACATTGACAAACGAGTACATGTTTATTTTTTACTTTACACTTTAGTTATATTAGAGTCATACATAGTGTGATGTGCAATTAGATCGGTCCTTTGATCTTAAAAGATGAACAATATGAACATACCTACACATACAAACATATTTTTTTTTGCATAATAGGCGTCTACAAGGTATCATAATATCAATGAGTCATACGTCAGTTCTCACGGTGGGCGAGCACCGTGGCGGTCCCTTGAGAACTGACACCAATCTCCACTTTCAATCGGACACGAATGTGTCGACTAATGTGTGTGTATGTGTGTGCATAATCAGAGGTTGCAGTGGCAGGAAATTACTACCATTTGTGTAAAGGACTTGTTTATTTCAATTAACATAAAAATATAGGTTAATTAACCACTGACACCATGCAAAGACGGAGGAAACTCGAAAGTACTTGCAATACAATTAAAGGCCGGTACGTATCACTAGAATAATTTAGTAGAAACAAAACTTATCAACAATACAACAAAAAATTATTAGGTCGAAACAAAACTAATTTGCTATGAAACAATGTCTATAATTTTATTATATATTACACAATACTATACGTACAGTTTACAAACAAAACGCTACACTGCGGCAATCACTTAAACTTCGGCAGCCCATACACAAATTAATAATGTCATATTTCATAATACGCCATACAAGCCGCCAATTACTTGCAAAGTGTATCAAACTTGTGCTATAAGCATGTAGGTATCATCATGCCCTCGTAACTCCTACATAAGACAGGGTTGGGGCGCGTGAGCTCGCAAAATGTACTCATTACAGGGACTTTGTCACTGAGGAGCGACTGTAGCTCTTGGAAATTTAATAGTTTATTGTCGGTGGCAAATTAGATAGTGGCAATTGATAATAACAAGTGTTTTTTTCTATTGCTGTTTATACAGCTATCTGTTTCTATTATTGTAAAATGCTGCGACTGATTTGTTAAAAGGCTTAACTTATCAATGAATTAAAAACATTTAGTACAAAAGCGTATTAAACAAGCAAATCGAAAATCACAACGAACAAACCAATCAAAGCGAAATATTCACATTTTGTATTCCATAATTACAAGAAGTTTTTTTATTTTTCAATTTTTCTAATAGAATAAAGTTGCATCCTATACGAACAGATATACTCAGGCGTTTTCTCATAAAAGACAATGTAGCTTCACACGAGTAAAGTTTTAGAGAGCAGAGAAGGGGGGACACGGTACATTCCTTTACCTAATGTGGAACACAATGGCATCCAGGACCACGTGAAAGTTATTTAGGGACCCTGCTCCAACAACGCTTTTGACGAGACTCACAAAAACCTGGGGCAAGACAATGGCTTCGAATATTTGTAGAGATGCAACGCGGTTAGCTGAAGAAAGTTAATGTGAATACAAACATTCTATAAATTTATAATTGTTACGAGAGCAAAAATGACTCTATCAACATCATGTGTAATTATAACAGTTCAGTATCTGCGAATGTGACAGAAATTGAAATGGCGAATAGTAGAAAAGTTGTGTTTAACATTTAGCAGTCTTTAATTCAGTTCTGAGAGCTGCATAGTGCATAGTAAGATCTATTTCTCAACACGCATGGTAAGTAAGTGGTTATTTGATCAGGTGGTGATTCTAAGAATGCGTTCGTTGTACGTGCAATAGTAAAATTAACGAGAACTTACTGTTTCGCTTCTGAGGTGATATCGATATCAGTGTGATTTGTTATTTACTAAGAAAGCCGTAGAAGAGATATTTTACTCGTCACAAATATTTTAGTCCAGCATATTATCCGATGTGGTTTAATTCACATTAAAAAACTTTTATTTGATTCCAATAGCATTGAAGTTTAATAACATCCCATTTCTCCAACTTCCTAATACCTACTCCAATTTATTATGACATAAGCCTGTTGAAGTTGAGCCAGTTTTAGAGTTCTCTTCCGAAATTAGTCGCGACTTGTCTTTACAGCGACCAATTATGTGTATTAGTCCGACAGCTTCTTTCAGCGTGAAAAAACTGCTTTGGAAATATTTATTTATTTAATAATAATTAAAACGGTCGCAACCAATTACATTAACTATTTCATACTCACTCAATCACTTAACAATGTCATATAATAATTAAAATATATATATAATAAGTTGTCAAAAGTAAAATAATAATCAGAATAAACATTGGAACTGTTGGAATGCGAGAGTCCTAGTACACGGTGTTTTAGTGGCGCTTCTTTCGGTTAGGAAATTGTTTAGTTTGTAGGTTTGTATCTAGGATAAGTGGTACAGGAGAACGTTTACTTTTTTGTTTGCGGTTCACTTGTTTTTTTATTTAGATTTTCTGTCGTTGGAGCTATTATAACAAGATAAACCCTAAACCTTGCGTTAGATGCTACCAATTATTTCAATTTTTATGCGTAAGGGGACAGTCAAATTCTTTCAATAAAAAGATTTATTGAAAGTAACTTTTATCACTATACCAATTGTGTTGATCAAATTACCTTTAATGCTTAACTGGAAGCTTGTATTATTATCTTGATAAATGGCAAAATTACTTCTTGATAAATCTACAGCAGCTGCCATACCTTGTCTTTTACTATTCGTTTCAACAGAAGACCGTAGCTATTAATAATAAATATTAGAGCAAGCATGGTTCCGGCAAGGCTAATACGAGGATGGTCAAGCGTTGCGTGAGTGGGCGCTTCCTGTGGGTGGATGCACGCCCTCGCAGAGCTGCGGGCTTCGGATTACAATTTATGGAGCCTAAAGAGTGCTTTCACGGGAGAAGTATATGGATGGCTTAGAGATTGTATAAGGGTATGTACGAGTATGTGTATCATATAGTCAAATTTAATGAAGACATAATATCGCAACTTGACCAAATAAGCGTGTTGTAGCGCAGGTCTATCCATTGTTACAGTAGGGTTTTATAAACCTTTCTAAGCGTAATTCATGTTTCAAGCAGTTGAAACACAACAACGACCTTTCAAATCTTATACAATCCAATTAATCTAATTCCTTCGCTTCACAAAATCTTTCCAAAAGTTCACAAAAATGTAAACCGTCTCTAGAGAAAAATTAAAGCACAAAGGTCAGAAAATAGAAAAAGTGCGCTCAAAGAAAATGTCGAGAGAAAAACATTAAAGAAATGTGGGCCGAGTGGGCTCCCTGTGGGAGTCTCCAAGGACCCACGAGATAATAACCTGTAGACATCACATTGGTACAAACATATGCTAGATTACTTAATGCCTATATACTATAGGTACATTACATATATAGGCATACTTAACTACTATTATTCAATTTCTTTTTTATTATGCCAAAATAAACACAGTTAGTAATTAGATTTATGTACAGGAGTTTAAATTTATATCATGAACTGTATAGCTTTATTTGTTAGTTTGTTGGACTTGTTTGTTTCTTTAACGCCGCTACAGACCAATAAATCATGTTGCTTCTGGTCTGATGGAAATATGATGCACCCAGAGTAATATATGATACCTTTTAGTTTTATCCCCAATATAACGTAAGCTAGTCTAATAAATATGTATGTACATGTGATGGTCAACAAATGCAACAATGGTATATGGATCTGTATGCTTGGCTATATCAAGCGTTATTGAAATGGTTTGTAAAGAGAAATAATAAATAAGAAAGCAACATAATCAGGAGTCCCTGTGTTCCATTATCTATTACAATGGCAAGACCCTTCATACACGTACTATTGCTCCGGGCAAAGCTTTACGACGTGCATAATAGAATAACACGTATTTCTGAGCTTGGGCTTTGATGAAGTATCGATGTGAAATCTCAATTTAATTTGATTGCTTGTTATTGGAAATGTAAGAATCTATTTAGGGAATGGAAATATACGATATGGTAATAATGTACGACGTACGCAGGTTGTTCATAAGTGGCTTTTGATTAGGCAGACATGAATAAAGTTCATATATAAAAATTTATTTATTACAATAATATTTTTATTCAAATTACGAACCTAACTGTAAACATCATCATGTCTTCCTATTATAGTCCAACAAAATCATTTAGGCTTCGCGGAACGTGGAAAATTAATAAACACAATAAATTAATAACCATACTGTAATATACTTAATTAAATGTACCGCCATGAAAATACAAATTCCAGTAAGCCGTGAAAATGCCAACAGCCCACGTTAAAACTTGAAATGTAATAGGAAAGTTCGCGTCATTTCAGACTGTTTCCTTGGCGGAGAAACGATTCGTTTATTCATACTTTAACTTTGTTAACTTACTTGAGAATTAGTTTCTTGGCGCATCCACGAACATAAATTACCATTCACACTTTACTTTAATGAACTGTTTTTCATTTTAAACTCTGAGCGAAAAGCAAATGGGACTAGAAATTTATCTTATTGGATGAAATGCAAAATAGACTTTTTTACACGGAATAGGCTTATTAATGGAATATACCTATTAACTCTAGATTTTGAAGACCTCTGGATTGTAGTTCGCAGGAAACGCAGCTTCCGGTAAAGTGTTCCAAAGCTCATTATTAACTGTACTTAGCAATATTATAATCTAAAATCTTAATAATCTGGATCGAGTAGGCACACATACGACACTGTTTCGCATAGTGCGATGTTTATGTACATATGTAAATTTGTTTTTGAAACAATACGTGTATAAAATCATACCTTTTTATACATTGTGACATGAAGAACTTCACTAAGCTTCAGCAACAGCTTAAAATAAGCTCGCTCTAACCAGCTTTTCAGCAATTTTCCGCTAGACTAATATAGGTCAGATTTCAGCTCAAAGTTAGCAGCTCTGCTTTTGCCTGACACCTCTTTAATTATCGCGTCTGGGTTACCTGACCTAACTAGCACGGTTTGGGAGATTAAAAATTAAATTGGTGAAAAATATGGCGTGATAGTGATATAGCCTGTTTTTATGTGTCAAATAATTAACTTGATTTTGGCATCCTCTACACTACATAGAGCATTTTTACTAGATTTTATTATTAGATTTAATTTAAAGGTATCTTAAATTGTAATTGATGTGCATTATTGTCAACGTGTTACTGTATTTTATTGACCAATGAGAGTACCTGTACGCCAATTATCCTGATCTTATTAGATCTATATATATCTATATAAATAAATAAATAAAATAAATTACATTATCGACATATCGTATTGGTGGACCTAGCACGGCAATGGCTTATACTTTTTCAGTACCTTATTCATCGACTAACATAAAAGTAAACTAGTGAATACTGAGGAAAAAAGGGAAAACTAAGGGTTACCTTTACTTTTACGCTTCCTCCGCAAGAAGCCATGATCGCACGTGCGGTTACAAACGGCTGAATCCTTCAAGCAGCTCCCCTGGCAGAGGTGCTCGAACAAATTGATGTAGTGGTTTATCCCTTTCATATCTTGCACTTATAAAGCGAATACAAACAAGAAAAATATATATAAAACATTTTTTATACAAAAATGCATGACTTGTGGACGGCTTTGACACACTAAAAGTGACAGGAAATTCTGGCAACCAACGTTCAAAATTAGAACGTTTTCTTTTTTATTTGCAATCTGTCTTGTTTGTAGATTTACGAAAAAGTTTGGTAGTATAGTTCCAATAACAGTTTTATTTGTCTATTCCATTTCGTGCCAAATGACACAGGTGTTTTAAAGAGTTACAGCGAAAAGCTCAATATTTGCCGATGGCGAAGTAATTATGTCGCTGGCATTTCCGGCTGGTGTAATATTGGTTTCTATATAAATGTTGGCGCATGGCGCTGCACCCAGTGACTTTGTATACCTATTGGAACTTTGTAATTATTTAGGTATTTCCGTAGTACCAGCTATTAGAAATTTACAAAACTAGTTAAGTTATTGAGTGATTCATAAACTTTGAAATATACATAATAATAGACACATAAACTTTGTCAGATATAAGTGTTTAAATAAAAAGAAAAGCATTTTCATCACTTAACTTTATGTTGCACTTGTTTTCAGTGACTACATATGTAATTATCAGTGTGTTATTAGGCTTAATGATAAAGGCATATTGATCTCTTTCATCAGGGCTCAAAAATCATCAAAAGCTTAGACAGAATCTAAAGTAGGTAGTTAGGTACCTCCCTATCTTCTAAAGATACCTAAACTAAAATACTAAACCGTTCCCTGCTCAAAATGCAAGACACCGGAGATTAACCACTTTACTCGCAAGCGAGGCAGCGATTTTCACGCGATATTTCCAATAGTCGTCGACCGTTTAATTTCCCCGCTCCCTGCACAGACATACTTCTGCCCCAGTTATTGAAGAGACGAAGCGATTTATATAGGAAAATGCATCAATGCATATATATGAGTACATAATACTGTAGTTATTATGTAAAGCGAACTGCGAGTGCAGAATAAATACTCTGAGAGAGGCTGCATATGGAGTATAGTGTGTATTGAAAATTACTATTCGATATGAAAAGTAACTTGTCAATAAGGATGGCTGTTTTCACTAAAACGAAATTTTGAATGATTTTGTATGTAAACAGTATTTTAAAGAACCTGCTAAAAGTTACAGAACCTGAAAGAACTTTGTATCGCGCAAAACATATAATAAGTTAGTATGTAAGGAGGATTGGATATTTAAATACATACTAAAAATTATAAGCAACTAGCAAACCTCGCAAACCCCGTTTCGCCCCCAGATATATGATTTTTTTTATACCCCTCACGGATCCCGAGACCTTTCCAATGAATGCAAAACCGTGGAAATCGGTTCGTGCGTTCTGGAGTTATAGCGTCAGGAAGGAAAACCCGACTTATTTTTATATAGTAGACTAGCTGTGCCAGCGACTTCGTCCGCATGGAATAGTTATTACCATAAAAACTACTAGTGAGTAAATGTTTAAAAATAGATACACTGTTGCAGACATTTTGTTAGATCATTTCAAGAGGAATAATTTTATTCTTTCATACATATTTTTTTGATATCTTGAACCATTTTCGCAGCGCACGCAACGAAAGCCCTCAAAGATGAATAATTTCCCCCATTTTTTCCACATTTTCCATGGTTTCTTCGCTCCTATTAGTTGCAGCGTGATGTTTTATAGCCAAATGCCTTCCTCGATAAATGGTCTATCCAACACAAAAAGAATTTTTCAATTCGCGCCAGTAGTTCCTGAGATTAGCGCGTTCAAACAAACAAACAAACTCTTCAGGTTTATAATATTAGTATAGATTAAGCATTATAATAGATACGATCGTGACACAGATGACTTCCACCAGTATTCCAAAGAAACTACTTTCATTCCTTCACCACATCTCTGAATATGTAAATAGATCGACATCCTCTCCGTCCGTTCAGAAAACGATTGCCGGTAGCATCGCGTGAGTACGCCGCCTTGTAATCTATCTCCTGTTATCTAATGGCCGTAAAAACTGGCGCGTGCCTCGCTAGTAACACAGTGTAAATGTAGGAGAAGTATAACTGTGGTATTAGTCTACTGGGGTCACAGAATTTTGATTAATATCTATACATATAATAAAGCTGAAGAAGGTCGTATGTCTCAACAAAATTTGGAGATACTTAGAATTGGATGCAGATCACGTTCCAATAATTTCTAGAAATTTTGTATGTTTCTCTATGCCTCTGTTTATTAAAACGCTTATCACGCAAACACGGCAGAACAGAACGCGCCATGGTTTTTGGTATGTAGGTGGTATAAGTGTCATAGGCTACTTTTTATCCTGAAATAATGCGAGCGAAGCCGCGGGCGTCCACTAGTTGTCATATATTAATCAAATTCTGTGGCTGTTATAGAATACTAGGTAAAGAGGTTGAGAGTTAAATGGTATAAGCATATTTTTAACCGACTTCAAAAAAGGAGGTTGTGAAGTCTTCTGAAGGTTTTTTTAGAGATATAGATTGTCTAACAGATTAAACTTATAAGATACCTACGAAGGTATAACCTACTCCTACCAAGTATAATATTACGGTTTAGCCTAATAAGATTTTTATAGCAACAAAAGGCACTGTGGTTTAAATTAATCATTCAATCACAATTAATACGCAAATGAATTTGTGAGGGGAAAGAGGCTATTTTCGAGTCTTAGGTACCCCGTAGGTATAGAGCATTTCTAATTTATGCAATAATATTAAACATACACATATTTTAAAACAGATTTTACATACATGCTTTTCCCTGAGGCGAGCTAATTACAATCTTGTTTTCCTTAGTTATTTTTGCTTCCTTAGGTATGCTAAATTCCTATATGTAATAAATAAATTACATCCACATTTCTATTGGTTTTATATTCTAAAGAGTTTTCACGATAGTTTTGTTACGTAATTGTTAATTAAGAATCAACACAGCTGCTTGCACTACGATTGTTGAAGACATCTTTAAAACGACATTTAGACAATACTTGTAATTTTATTTTTTAATTATTTTTCCATGTACAAACACCAATGAGTTATAGATTACATAGTTTTATTATAGATTACACGATATTTTTGTAGTTAAAATTCGTTCTAAAATTGTCATGCAAGAGGCTTTTAAAATTACTTATATTTGTTTTCGGACTCGACGTACTGTATTTGTTTTACTGTGTCGGGCTGCCGTGCTACTAATGCAGTGTAATCGTGGCTTTACAGCCATTGGAGTGTAAATACTGTAATAATAACACTGGATTGTGGTAAAAAGATAATTCGAGGTTGCGGTCGGAACACCCACTGTTTTCATGATCCAATCAGTAAAACCTAAATAATATAATTAAATGGAATATCAGTGAAGATGCACTGCAAAAAATATAGTATCTTTAACTTTAATATCGATTAATCATGAATGAATATCATGTAAAGACGTGAGCGACGGATTTAGTGCACAAAATTTAAAAAAAACAAACATTACCATTGTAAACAGCCTCTGGATGTAGTTTAGTAGAATTTTACTGTAATCACCAAATAATTTTGTAGTTTTCATAAGTATCTAAGGAGTAGACACTAGAATATAACTGCCTCGGGCCATATTTACCCAATTTAAGAAGCCTGAGCCAAATAACTAGCGCATGTAAAAAATTTAAATGCCATTCCCGTCATATCACATCCTCATGTCTTAGCGAAACTCTTGCCACTTTTGCTGAAAATTGTAAACTTCCGAGAGCTTTATTGCTTTGTGTTAGGGCTTCGAGTGCTGTGACCTAGACGTCTAGGTCTTGTAGCGGAGCAATAAAGGAATAGAAACAATTGCGTTGGCGTTCGCAGATTGAATAAAGTATTTAACCCGTGACTCGAATATGCAGGACTGTTCTACGTTTTGTATTTATGGTGTTAATGGGCCCCTGGGGGAAGGAACTGCAATTAGAAGTTTCCTTTCTGATGGAATATGAATAATTATTTATTGTTTTGAAATACGATTCGATGCTACTAAATATGTACATACAGCTGGTACATCCAAAGAGAGGCCTATGCCCATCAGTGGGATAGAAAAGGCTATGGATGATGATGATGATGAAATTGTACAAAAATTCTGGCCCATGAATGGCAAAAGCCATAAATTATTACATATAGCTCATATAACACAATAATACATTATTTTATAAATAATGTGGCTACATAAAAATAGCAAATAATCTATACTAATATTATAAAGCTGAAGAGTTTGTTTGTTTGAACGCGCTAATCTTAGGAACTACTGGTGCGAATTGAAAAAATCTTTTTGTGTTGAATAGACCATTTATCGAGGAATGCTTTAGGCTATATAACATCACGCTGCAACTAATAGGAGCGAAGAAACAATGGAAAATGTGAAAAAAACGGAGAAATTATTCATCTTTAGGGCTTCCGTTGCGTGCGCTGCGAAAACGGTTCAAGTCGTAGGTAGCAGCCATATTTTATAAAGCTGAAGAGGTTCTTCTTAATGCGAGCACCCTCTAGTGTATTATACAACATAAACACAAACAATATCTGAAATTGTTGCCTAAGATTGCCTCACTCGTTGTTTGTTCTTAAAATCTTAAAAAAATGTGAAAAAATTCAACTTCAGTCACTGTAACTGTAACCTTTGTAACTCTCAAGTCCAGAGGTTAAATCCAAGTCCAAGTCTTCGTCTCCGTCTAGAATACTATTTAACCCGACCGGAGATTACTGATAAGTGTAAGTTCAAGGGTATCTTAATCTTTTAAGGCGGGTAGATATACCACCCGTAACCACCCGCACTCGGTGTGTAAACGTTAAGCCTAGGTTTAGGGTTCACTCTTAAAGAAGAAGACTTGATAAACTCATAAGAATACGAATGCTTCTTTAAACCTATTAATAATTATGTAATAGGTATCTTCTAGGTAAACGTGTTACACCCTAGGCTGCAGCAATGCTTAATATCAGGCAGGCTGTAGTCAAACGTAAACCTAACCCATGTAAAAAAACAAAAAAAAAAACAAATCCAATCAAATGATATCGGTCTTAAGTAAAGACTTGATCGGATTCTTCTAGGCAAGTGCGCTAGATTGTAGGCTGCAATTGAATTGTAGTCAAACGTGAGCCTAAGTGGCCAAGAGGATTTTAGAAGCTTTCGTTTCCAACACCATCTTTTTATACGATGGACATACTCGTAAGATACATACAATCATATTTTTTTCGCTAAACGCGATCAAGTGTTATGCAAGCGGATCTTAGAATTTTATTAACTCGAAATTTGTCAGCTTGGTTCAGTCAGACATAAGATACTCCTAATTAACTTGAGTTCGAATATGATCATTAGAATCGTAAAAGGGTTGGGACATGTGTTTTTTATAAGTTTGTACTTGTTTTTTATCTGTGCTTCATGTCACACTATAAATATATTCTATTCTTTCTTATTCTTAAATAAAAATGTAATGTTGTCATTAATAGTCCTGTTTTTGCAGCCAACCCTACCCTAGGCTGTCTAATGTCTAGGTTCTATTGTAGCTCTCTCGGGTCCCAGACAAAGCCTGCGTTGTCATTTTGTTCCTACTTTCAGCTAAACCGAGTAGTGTCTGGGCCTTGCATTATCTTCGGTGGATTGTTGGTAAAAGAAAGAATCATTTGTGTTCGCAGTGGTCGAACTGTTTGCTGAAATGTGAAGTTTCTTCTGTTATTGAACTAAATTGGACAGTAATTATTTCTACTGCGTGTAAAGGAAGGAGATAAGTGCTTCAAACTTACATACTTCAAAGTTACTTCACTATAAAAAAAAACCGGCCAAGTGCGAGTCGGACTCGCGCACCGAGGGTTCCGTAAAATTTATGGTTTTCGTAATTTTTCCTTTATCTATGCTATAAGACGTTGCTTCGTACCAAATTTCAAGATTCTGAGTTCACGGGAAGCACCCTGTAGGTTTTGATTCCCTTGCAAGTGTCGAAAATTTGCGGCATAAATGGCTGTGGCTTTTGATTGCGGTGGCTTAGAAGTTTGATTTTTTCACAGCTTCAAGGGACAGTAGACCTGAGTAATTGATATAAATTTCAGCTTCATACCTCTACGCGTTCCTGAGAAAAAGGGTCTTGACAGACGGACGGACGGACGGACAGACGGACAACAAAGTGATCCTATAAGGGTTCCGTTTTTTCCTTTTGAGGTACGGAACCCTAATGATAAATTGTAGTAGGTAAATATGTATGTATGTACCTATATTCCGGACAGTAGGTATGTTATTTTTATTAAAGTGGAGATATGTGCATATTTGCAAAATGATTCACGGACAGGACGCGTAACCACTGTTAATGGTGAGAATTTGCTATAATAACATATCAAAACATTTGCGAGAACAAAATATAGGCTATTATAGCATCAACCACAAACCACAAAGGGTCGCTTTAAAAAAGCGATACGAAAATTAACGGCTCACGTCAAATTCAAATAGCTTCAATCAAATTTCACTTTCAAAAGCCAGACGTAGCAAATAGCAATTTAAATACCAAACGAAAGAAGATAGGCCATTAGAAATTGACCATAAAAGCACACATACACATTATCTGGTTTGTAAGCGCCGTAATTTATCGTATGAAGCCATAGAAAATATAAGTTAGAGACGTCTTAATGTCTATGTTTGTATATTTGTTAGTTTAACCAGCTCTTTATATAAAATTGACAAATTGGCAAATATAAAATATAAAATTGGGAAATTATACTAATTCATTACCACATAAATATTACATGATATATTTAACTACCGATCTCATAAATTTTATTTAGCACAGAGGGATGAAATAACCTGTCTTATAAATACTATCCTTGATAATAACAGATCAAAAACAAATGCGATTTAATCTTTGATCACTGATGTAATGGCTACGGATACTACTGCTATTTTATGACGGATATTTTTCCATGATATGTGGTGACTGTGAGTTGTCTATTTGGTGTGCTATCGTTGTGTGGAGCAATCAAAACCAACATTTATAGGCAATAAATCTATTACAAGCACTCACTTGGTTAAACTATTAAATAAATTACGAAAGCAGTGTAAGTCTTTATCTACAACAGTGTTACGAAAGCTTGTGATTATAAATTATTCGACTTGTAACACATAAAGGGCGTCAGGAACCGAACAATGCGTTGTTGTGATGACAAAGTAACAAATCTTTTTTTCAAGATCAAGTTTATGTAAATGTTTTATGTGAAAGGTTAAAAAAACTCATATTTCATGTTTTTTTTCTGCCTCCCAAGATTTTTATCGCTCTCCGTAACAGCTGTAAGAAACACTCTTTTCCACGTTTGTTCAAAGCGTTGTTTAGTAGAATTGCAGTAAAGAAATCATTCTACTATATTTGTCATGCATTTCTGATCAATACTGGAATGCATGTTAATCAGGTCACATCTAAATCCATTCTTTGAAAGCCTAACGCCCCATAAAGCCGACCTCTGACCTGCCTCATTACGAGTCGAATATAGAGGCTCGAAACTTCGGTTTTAATTGCAATCGATCAGCCGTGGGATTGGAAGCTTGCTGAACCGAAACCTTTAGCTAAAAAATCCTGATGAGTTTTTAACATGTTACTGATGAACAGGGCTTGTGGATGTAGGGTTGAATTTACAATGTAGGGAGGTTTGTAAAGTTACGGTAGTTTGTTACAATGCATTATTGTCTTTTGTACAGATTTTCTGGAGAGAACAATGTTTGGGTGGTGTAAAATAAGGATCTAACAACACAAAATTTCATGTTTGTTTTGTTGCAAATTGCAAATCATATGAATGTATTTATAATATAAGTATATTGGATATAACAAATGCTATGTAAAGTAAGTACTACAAAAAATATATTTGAAGGTTCCATATCTTGTACCATGTGGCCCGTCCCATGCCTAAAAAAAGTCCACTAAGTGAGTCAAAATCGGCTATTTGTATCAAAATTCCGTCAATCACCAAGCGACCAGTCATGTTACAGTCAATATATAAAATAATCGTGTCGTTCAAATAACGGACAGTCTTTTTCCAGCGGATTATTATGACAGCCATGGCCCTCGTCAAAGTTGGTTGGAAATAGCACTGACGTATCATAGCAGATTATCAATATTGGTTCCGTAAAATATACGAGTTTATTTAGTTGCTGTCGGAAGTATTTCAAATATTGTTTACCTGACCAATCTGCTGATGTTTTTCCTTATCGGGCGCTATTATTAGGTATATTTTCTAAAGGAAGTACATGACGATTTTACCTTAGTTCTACGATTACATATTTGAATCAGAATCAACATTTTTAGGTTGTCTCTATTAAATAATCATATGTAAAGATTTTTCCCTTTTTCATAGTCTATCTTTTTTATTAAAACAACCTGGCCTGCTAGAAGTCCTCCTGCATGAGGTCGTCGGCGAGTCCTGGACGCCTCCTGGCATCCAGGTAAAGTTCAATTATCGGAACACACAAAACAGATAAACGAGGACACTGATTAGGCTCTAGCACCCGCGATTTTTAGATTGTTTTTGCGTAACGTATCTTCTGCTCAAAGGTTGGAGCAGCACTGTCGATGTAATGTCATTCTTTTGAGATGCGCGAGCGCGGAGTAAATACGCGAGTGAGATATGTTCGATTTTACATCGACTTGATGAATGTAGTTTTTAAGCAAAGCCAAGTCCCTACAGTCTGTTTTAAGTCAACATAAAAAGTTGAATAACGTTGAATGTAAATAAATGCTCGAAGCCTCAAAGGGTTGGACTCGTTTGATGAGGTGAGATCAGGTGAGCAATTACTGTAATTTCGTGGCCCACATATGTACATTCAGTCTATGTAGGTCATGTACATAGGCCACTCCTCTTCGTGGCATGCATAGAATTACGTGACCTTACTTCACGTAAGGAGAACTGGCATCTGTCAAAATTAATATTGCTACTCTTTTCGCCAATAATTATATAAGACACTAAATTATTTTGGATTATTTACCTTATCTACTATATAAAAATAAGTCGGGTTTTCCTTCCTGACGCTATAACTCCAGAACGCACGAACCGATTTCCACGGTTTTGCATTCTTTGGAAAGGTCTCGGGCTCCGTGAGGTTTATAAAAAGAAAGAAAGGAGCCATCTGGTGGCGAAACGGATTTTGCCGGGTTTGCTAGTTACATATGAAATAAAGTTTGTTTTTAAAATAGTTTAATGAAGTCCGACTGACATATCCTTACCACCCACGTCCCAATTTCTCTCTAGTATAGTTGTTTCTTTTTACATGAAAAAGACAAAGAATTTTTATTGATACTGAAAGTTGTAACATACATAGGTATGGGTATAAGTACTAATATCATAGAATATGCTACACAAATTACAATATCTCGTCAAATTGAATTTATAACATTTAGTTTTAATTCTTATATGTAAAATGTAGTAGTAGTAGTAAGTTTTTGTTTGTTTTTCAAATTTCTTTATTGATAATAACTTACAAAACATTTGTGGTAATAGTGTACATTATCCTATCACAACAATATCATAAGTTAGAATTTGTTTATGTGGTTACCTTTTAAAACTTTTCACTGCTGAGTATTATAAACAAGTGCTTGTATAGTAGTAGTAAGTAAATTTAAATGTAAGTACTTTATTGTATCCTGTATTTCTTAATTATGGATGTAATTCCGATATATATGATTTCTATTTCTATTTCTAAAATTTTAGATGGTAAAATGTCTAGTTTTATTTTATTAATTAAATAATGTAATTTTTGTTATTATGGATCTACGTATGTAGGCCATGTAGGCCACTCCTCTTTATGGCATGAAATGCCTGTCATGTCGAATGTAGGGTTAAGTGTCGCATGTCAAAACGGTGTTTATATTTTATGTAAGTACCGTAAGTTATGTGTAAGTAAAGTTTATATGATATGGTTTATGGATGAGTGAAATTTATTTTGAACGGCATTTGTTTATCCTGTATACATATCACGCGACAAACAACAAAAAAGTAATAGGCTAAACGCTTAGCGAGTCCTTAGCCTGTGTAAATCTTTGCAACTTTTTTATTCTGTGCTTTTAGTCAGTATTGTTTGTGTATATGAGAATGTGTCGATGGAAACATTGAAAGCGAGCTTTTTGCGCATAGAAAAAAATCATGAAAGAATATATTATTATCTTGAATATAAATAACTTAACTATAAAGTTACACCTATAAGTAATAAAGTAGGTACATATATACTCGTATTGTAGTTTCTGGTTGAGCATGCGCACTGCAATCTGCATACGAGTAAAATAGAAAACTGTGTACTGTACTTACAATTAAATTAACATGTTAATTAGATATTGCATTCCTTTTAGAGGAGTATCTGACGCTCTGAATTCACAGGAAAACAAAGCACGTACCTACATACGGATATGGACTATAATTTATTTATAGCACAGCATTTGTAAAATATATACTTAGCTTGCTTATATAGCAATTTTCGCGAACTGAGATATGGTTCGTTTTAATTAATTAATGATACAATATGATACATATGTACATATTTTTTGCATACTCGTATACTACCTAAGATATATGTAAGTATATATTTGTGATTTCAAAACTAAGATTTTTAACAAAATTTCAAAACACTGGAAATATCTGTAAGCTTAGTATTCGTGTAGTTATTTTCAATGGCTACACAAAAAAACAGTCCTTATTACCCTTTATATCAGTATAACAAAGTTGTGAGGCCGCAGCGGCCGCAGTGGCAATTTCACTCTCAAAGCATGTCACAGTTCTAACTCACAGGAGCAAACTAAACAAGCGGGATGTGTTCGGATCAAACAAGTTCTTCTCATGTATGTTCGCGGACTACAGCGTGCCGTCACAGTGGTCACAATTTTTGTCTTCGTTATTGGACGTATGTATTTAAAAAAAATATATATTAAAATACAGTCTTGACATCTCTTTTATATTGTATGTAGCTTTATACGCTACAAATTTGTAACAATTTATTACTTGTCGATGGAATTTGATGAATTTTACAGTAGTTTATAACACAGACAAGATAACCAGAAGAGTTCTTCCTAAACCAGATTTCGCTCGTCAAAAAGAGCCTTTTCACGAGGTGGCGCTATTTGTTAATAGTTCTTATGTTTGACATATAGATCGATAGGCAAATTTAAATCCCAGAATAATGTGGGTAACCACTGATATGATAATTCTACAGTATATTCTGTAGTCGTATCAAACATAATTTTTAATGGAACTACAAACTAGGCTAAACGAATAAACAGCAGTATAAGGCTGTTAAACAAATCAGATCAGAAGATCAGAAGAGCCTAGTGGATGTGAACAATGCAGAGCCAGCGGGGGAATAAGGTCACGAGTGCACTAGTACATCTAGACTAGCTCTGGGAGTTAGATCTGAATGGGAGTTAGGATGCATATTTTTAACATGTGTAGTGATTTAAGGCAAGAGGCCTATGCTCAGCTCAACGCTAGCGGGCTGGAAATGATGTTGTATATGTTCAGCAATAGCAGGATAATGTGCTGTGTATTTTTTAAATTTTATGGTCCTTCTTCTTATTCAATGAGAGTGGCCAACCTTGGTGTCGAGAGTTTATCAAGCCGCCCTAAGGGTCTCTGACATAGCTTAACGACTGCCGTACTAGACAAACAGCCGGGACAACACACAATACAACAATTACAACTATACAATACACAATTTAACGTGTCATTCGACCCACCGTGGATCGGATGACGTATACTTATAGTATGACTGAATAGGTATATAGGTAGTTACGTAAATATGTTAATAAATTAAATTATAACTGCAATAGTTCCTGCAATATTATTCAACCATATGTAACAGAAATTGTACAGGAAAACTTAGTTGTATAGGTACATATTAGTAGTTTATTTATGTTTTTAAAATTTCCAGAATGTTTATATTTACCTACTCTACTAAGAGTAGGTCTTATTTGGTATGGTGAAATATATAGTCGTGTATAAGCGTAAAACCAGAAATGAAACCAGAAAACTCCCTATTATAAAGTATTCCCCTTCTCATTTTCAGTAATATCAGTATACAATATCTCTCTTGAGACGTATTTCCTCATGACGGAGGGTCGTGACTCCCCCGCAGAATTGATTCGTTAGGGGAGTTTTCTTGGACAGATACATCGTGGTGGGCGTCCAGATCTTACCACGCAAGACACCATGTCCTCGGATATTTTGGTCCTCAAACAAGTCGGCAGCAGAAGAAGCCAAGCGGCGAAAATATACATCATTATCGACTGATTATATTTTCGTACCGCTTGGCTTCGAAACTTTTGGTCCGTGGAATAAAAGCACGAAGTCTTTTATAAAAAAATTAAATAAAATGTTGATTGACATCACTAGAGACAAGCACGCTGGCTGGTTCCTTGCGCAAAGGATTTCTATAGCAATCCAGCGTGGGAATGCAGCCAGCGTTCTTGGCTCCATACCACATGTAGATTGTTTAAATTTAGTTTAGATGTAAATACTCTTTTTTAGTTCTATTAGTGTTAATATGTGTAAATATTGTTTCTTATTATTTTAGCAGATGCTTATATGTATGAAGCAGAGATAAATAATAGTACCTGTCTGACTCTTTAGAACAATCTAAAATGAAAATTGAATGTAATATAAATTATATTAAATGATAATAATATATTTATCAAAGTCGGCTTCCTCACGATGTTTACTTCACCGTTAAGCGAATGCAAATCTACACATCTACACAATCAACTTGAAAATACAAGTCGTTGGTGTAGGGCTGGATTCGAACCAAGTTGCGTCTGGATGAAAAGCAGACACTGGAACCGCTGAGCCAGACTCGCTTTTATCAGTAGGTATACAATACAGTTTAGTTTAAGACGCCCTAGGCAATTAAGGATTGCATGTACGTGGTATCTGGGCCGCTAGAGTGGAGACGTGCTCAGTTTGAAGACTCGCGGCCGGTTACTGAACCTTGGCGCATGCCTACTGAAAGCCGACAGGCACGCGGATTTATAGGGTTAAATAGAAGCGCTTGCAGTTTATTTTCAGTTCTTTTTTCTTCTAGAGTTTGCTTATGACATGTCTTACTTGATCTGTTGTAATAGGCTCGTATATAACATGACTGATTCCATTGTTATTTATAAATTCTGGCAAAATAAATATTGACTTTGATTAGAATTTAAAGTCTGCGACGTTCCATGATATATTTATTTTGCTATATTATTTGTTTTTTTAATTAATTTCATTTTACTTAATTATTAAAATTGTTATCATTAGTGTAATTCATGCCTGCGGTTTTTATTTGAATAAAAGAAACGATACATTTAAATACAAATTTGTCCGTGAATGACAGGGAAATAGAAGGTCCTCATTGGCTAGTTATAGTAGGAAATTCAACAGCGGCAACATTCTACACGGAAAAAAAGCTATACTTAATAACAGAACATTATTATAATAATAATATTTTAATAATATTTATTTATTGGTCATCAAAAACCTTATAACTAAGTAACAACATTTATTTGTTAATACTAAGAATATTTTTATATTACTATGTTAGGATCGATTACAAATGATGTGATCTATGTTCCCCACACTAGGTTCCCCTGTGTCGTGGGGAACGCGCTCATCCTTCTGGATTACAAATAACTATCTATATACATTAAACAGGACAAAAAGATTTTAGAATTATGCTATTTAGCTCATGATTACCATAATGTTATCATGTCGTATTCTTTATGCAAAGGATTTCGATAAGCCAAGAGAGTTGTGCCCGCGCATCAAAGTTTATTAAGCAAATTAATTCATAAGATTACCATAAAACTCAGTACAAAGCTAATAATCATATTCATCCTTACATTATTATCGCGTGGATTCGATGAATCCAATACGGGTAATTTACATGAACCGATAATACACTTTACAGAAATTGTTCAGAGCTACTTGAAAATATCACTAGAGAAGATGAAGGCTCGAGATATAAATATGTTAAACAGTTATGCGAATAATGATTTCAATTGCTGTTTCTAAAGATTCTGCCCTTTGCTCAAGTAATTTGCCTTCATAGACCTAAGTAAGCAGACAAAAGAAAAGCACACGCTTTTCTTTGTCATTTGTGTGTTTTTTTCTTTTGTCTTATTTTGTTTGTGTGCGTGAATGGAAGATCATACCAATATTGATGAATCGAAAGGAGAGTTTTACTTGAACTTAAATAATGTTTGTATGTTGTTTTTTTTAATAAGAGTATAAATACACTGGGAGATAACTCTGGCCTCGTAACACAGCCTAACGGCTACCACGAGGTCAGAGGATTCGAAAGATCTTGTAACCAAGCTTTTCAGCAAATAATTTTTGTATTTTTTTTAAATAGCCCTGATATTACTTCGTTTCGAGTATACCCCCCGTAGAATCTCCGCACGCAAGGAACATCGGAAGTGGAATTTCCGCCATTTCCCGGGTACCGTGAAACACTTACAAATTGAAGTTATCAAGAGCTTCTAGTTTGTTCTAGTTCTAGTGCTTAAAGTTCGTACCTATGTCTGTATTTGGGAAGTTCACTTAGTTAGAACTGTTAAAAGCTTTGTAATAAATGAGTTGACACTATAGACAGTCAGGAATAAGTTTTATACACAGAACGAGGTGGTTGGAAACAATCTATCCTTACTATACTGTTTAAAAACACAGTAAATAATAAACAAATCATCAAAATGTTTGCGAATTCATATTTTTACATCTAATGTAGTGTTATTACAAAAATACAATGATTTCATATTTTTACGAGTATATTTTTAACAATTTATGCCTAAAGCATGATCTAAAGTTGAGCCAACAATGTAGGCTTGTAAGAAAGAACGAATCCTTGTTTAGTGAATTTTCATTAAAATTAATAATACCCATTGATGTAAGTGGTAGCAACCTGCAATTTAACCTATAACGTGGTGGTTGGTGTTAAAATGCCGCACCGATTTGGCTCATGTCACGCGAGCCTTACGTTTAGTATGCTTGTAAATTTTAGTTGTAAATACATAACAACGGTAATACTCGTGGTTATACGTATCGTTTTTGAATTAATTTTTAAATAAATTAATATCAGAATGTTAATTGCCTGGCGTGAGGAACGAGGAAGCAATCCACCGGGACACAAGGAAGGAGTTGTTTGCTCAGGATTGGGACAATATAGGTTAACAAAAAAAATTGGATACGCGGTATTATTTTTTTCACTAAGTATGCATAAATGCAATCAACTAAGTAATTAAAATATTGACTTAAATCCAGTACATCTTGCTAGACATAAAAAAACGTTCAGTTCTATATATAGTACATACATGTATTATGGATCTTATATGATAATGTTGTCGGTAACATCTGACACTGCCATGCTGCGGTGAGGGGGTAGTTTTGGGTCAGGAAGGGTAAACTTTACTGCAGTTTTGGGGGAATCCTGATATGACTCATATATTATGCGCCTTCCGCATGCAAACCAAACATAACGTTGTAAACCGAACGACTTCTTCGATCCTTTTTATGGTATGTTGGATTTTTACAAAGACTACAGCCCCCTTAGACAAGGGCCGTATTTTAGTAAGCGTACTATCGCTCGCTTATAGAATAGAAAGAGCAATGTATGGGATTGACATCGCGACGATTGACATACATACGTCACTCCCATACATTGGTATTTCTATTCTTTAAGCAAGCGACAGTACGCTTACTAAAATACGCCTCTTGTCTAAGGGGGCTGTTCTGTTAATATTCTGTTCTATATTGTATTCGACACGAACGAAACCGGCACGAAACAACCAAATATATTAGTAAACTATAAGTCCTCGAATATTCGCGAAATTTGCTGACTAGAACGAGGAATGGGACATGCACTTGCTAGTTACCAACTACAAATTACTACACTACACTCCTGATTCTAGCAGCGACAAAAAGGTTTGATTAGATCTACAATGTTTATGAGATCTTTTGACATTTTGGAAATCTCATGTTACCTTAGTATCGTCAGCAACGTATTGAAACGTTAAATATGCAACTATTGCATACTTCAAAAGCTAATAATCCCCTTATCACCCACTCCACGGCTCTACAACCGTACTACGGCGATCCAGCGCCACTTTGGGCCACGAATACACTTCCGCAGCGGCCACCAGCCGGAATGACAATCACTTATTGTCCATTGTCACGCGTATGGTGTGCGAATGCCTTTACGTCATAAGCAGGGCTATGGTGCAACTGCAAATGTATATGCAGTATGTATGGAGTGCATTATTTGATAGTAAGATCCTAATTTACTCTTTTATTTAGCTTCAACTGCCTACAGCGCTTACAGTTTTCCAACGTGCGCAATGGGCCTATCTACAGATACAAATCTTACAAGTTCTTCTTCTTCGTAATAGGTAAGATATAAGAAGTATTTTTTTTTATGAGTGTGATTAACAAAATATAATTTGTCCGAATTCTAAGTTCCCACAAATTATGTTCTGATGATAGCCTATATCCTCAAAGTTATGATACGCAATTGATTTCTACAAAGTACTGTCTTATCAATAAGTTATATTCTGTACTTAGGAGTGTCTAACAGAAAGTGATTATATCAATAACTAGTGGATGCTAGCCGCTTCGCTCGCATTAAGAAATAAAACTTGCATCCCCTATTTCATCCCTTTAAAAGCGGCTTTTGCAAAAATCCTTTCTTAGCGGATGCCTACGTCATAACATCTACCTGCATGCCAAATTTCAGCCCGATCCGTCCAGTGGTTTGGGCTGTGCATTGATAGATCACTATATCAGTCAGTCAATCAGTAAGTCACCTTTGAGTTTTATATATTTAGATTTCATCTAATATAATGTAAACCACAGAAGCATTATATAAAAGATGTCGCGAAAAACAACTTTCAGAAGGCCACTTTTTTTAAGTCGGTTGATTAAATATGTATGTACCTACATTGCCACAGAACAGAGAAGTACAACATTGCTAAGAACGTAGCCTTTGTTTGCTTGTAAAAGCTAAGTAACGAATCCTTACATGAATAGCAAATATTACAATTTCAAATCAATGAATGGCAAATGTTTAGGTCATTACTTAGTAACCAAACACTGGCCAGCTGTTTGCTAAGAAGGTACAGGAATGGTGTTGAAGTTAATGAGATTACGACTGACTAGAATACGAGTTAGCGCAAAAATGTAAACAATAAAAAAGGGTAACAAAATAAACTCAAATAAAAAAAACGAGATACTAGTGGGTGCTCGCGGCTTCGCTCGCATTAAGAAGTAAAACTTGCATCCCCTATTTCACCACCCTTTAAAAGTGGCATTTCCAAAAACCCTTTCTTAGCGGATGCCTACGTCATAACCCTTCATATTTTAAACCTTCATTCCAAATTTTAGCCCTATCCGTCCAGTAGTTTAGGCTATGCGTTGATAGATCACCATATCAGTCAGTCAGTCAATCAGCCAGTCGCCTTTGAAGATTAAGTAGTGCATCACTAAATTATTCCATTGCTATTTGAAATTTTAGTTTAATTAATAGGTCATCAAACATGGATGAAGCTGGCTAAAGATAGAAACCAGTGGCATATTATGGAAGAGGTTTATACCTATACCCAGCAGGGGGACTTAACTGGCTGTGGATGATGATGATGCATAGGTAATCAATCAGGTTCCACATAAAACCATGTTTAGATATTTTATGTATGTTCTTATATAGTAAGCTGAAATCTATGGAGGCTCAATTTGTCTTCAGATAACGATAAAGATAAAGATGTTATTTGCCAAAAACACTGGTACAATCACAAAAATATTAACGTATTACTAAATATTACGTCAACTTCATGACATTATTTGTATTACATTTATGTATTACATTGAAGTTCGGACGTAACTAACCTTATTTTAATATTAAAACTTTCGTGAGACATTTTATCAATATGTTAACTAAACGGTTTTCACTCACGTGTAATTCGCGTATGTTGTTTACGCGTTTCGGGTGTAATGACACCCATCCAACCGTGTAGTTAACATATTGGTAACTAACCTTTCAAGGTAACACCACTAACGTATCCAAGGATTACAACAAGACATATGCAGAAGGGACAGGACAGGTGTCCTGCCAATACAATCGATACACACCTGCGTCGTGACACGTGATGGAGGTATTCGTTATGGCTGCTTCATCCTTCGTACCTGGAAAGAGATAATGTTTTTGTAAACTTTTTGATAAGATAGACTCACGCTTGGCTTGATCTACAAACTACATAATTTTTTCATGAAGCTAACTTTGCAGTGAGTAAAATGGGATCTTTGTGTGAAAATAAGTCGTACTACCTGATTGCAATGTATTAATGTACAAATTGTTTCCATTTAAGCTTTCAAAGTAACAAACTAATATTCGATCGAATATAATTAATGTTCAATATTTTAAATTTGTGAGATATGATGACATCATTGTAAATTTGAGTTAAGCCCGTTTTCACAACGGTTCTTAAATGCAATAATTGTCAATATAACTTATCTTTGGCGCTAACTGCCTTTAAGAATAGCTTGCAAGGAGATTATAAATATATACAATACATAATGTATGTACAGCACATATGTTTGTACAGTACATATGTGAGTTCATGCGTAAGCATTTTCGTGTAAATAATCCATCACAGAAATGGAATCATACCGCATAAATATCGATAGCAAAACTCAGAGGCGCGTAAAAACGAGGTCAAATCGAGAGGAATATTTCACACCATCTTTTGATGTGGGGATGACAGAATATTCAATTTGAAAATGATATTTGAATTGTATTATTTCATTGTACATGTTTTTTTTCGTCGTTTCGCTTACATTATATATTATATAGTTGTATTGTTGTTGTCAGTCGTCGTTTTATTTATATTGTGAGTATGTAATAATTGTATAAAACTTTAACTACTATAAACTTAGAAGATATCGGTAGATCTTCTTCTTCTGCTTATCCAATGAGAGTGGTCAACTCTGGTATCCAGAGTTTATCAAGCCGTCCTTTCTAGACAAATAGCCGGGATCTACAGTTTATCTTGTCATGCGACCCACGAAAGTGCCCAAAATGGAATGCCACTTTTCGGTCACCCATCCAAGTACTGACCGCGTCGACCTTTGGTTAACATTGGTAATCGCACGCGATTGCCTTTGCTGATAGCTGAGCTATGGGCGTTTCTGTTGGTAGGTAAATTGTACAGATAAAACAGTGTTGATGAGATGAAAATTAACTAGCAACCTGATACCGGCAGGTGTTACATTACGCAGTAATACGTGCTCTGCAGACTTGAACGATATTTTAGTACGAGCCAGGAAGCAAGAATATTAGGAATGCACGAGTGACTCACTGCATCTATTAAAACTACGTTACACAGTTATTAGGCAAACATATTATTTTACTAGTGGATGCTCGCGGCTTGGGTCGCATTATTTCAGAATTAAATGTCTATATCACTCCTCACCTCATACTACATACCTACATACGAAAGATGATGATCTGTTAAGTCGTGTTACTTATTATTAAAACTATACCCAAACTATTTGGTTTCTAATTACTTCTTTGCACAGATTTGTGTCTATCTTTTGCTTTATTATATGTACAGATAAGTGGTCACAAACGACAGCAAATTCATACTCCTTTAACGGCCGCACCGGAAAATAGCGGCAGCGTATCGGACTTTTTATTTTTATTCAGAGGTTCACGACCTTATGATCGTGTTCAGAATGTAAACACGACTAATTCGAATGTCATTTGTCATCGGAAGCTGAGCTAGTGATAGCTATTCTATGGTTAATCGGATGTAGGTGGATGTATACGATTAAACATCGCGACGATTTTATTTTATTTACCGATTAGCGACGCCCCGCGAAGCTACCCGCGTTAATTCGAGATAAAAAGTAGCCTATGTGTGAGTCTTGTTTGTTGTTTTGATGGAATATATAAATAAACACTCGGATCGGACAGTTCCTGCAAGATAAAAAATTGGAGGAGGCTTTTACCGCCAAGGGCGGTACTTCACCGTGAAAGATAAAAATAACTCTAAATTCTAAGTAATATAAATCTAACAAGCAATAAGCATTGAAATAACAAACTAAATGTAGAAACTCTGTTTGCAATACGGTTAAGTAAAATAAAAGCTTTTTTATTTTTTTATTTATTTATATTTATGTGTGAGTCTAAAGTCTTATCTTCCTGCATACTAAATTTCATAGAAATCGGTCAGACCTTTGAATGTGATGTGTGAATCTAAGGTCTATTCTACCGGCATATTATTAATTTCATAGAAATCGATCAGACTTTTTAGTGTGAATTAGCAACAAAGATAAGCCTTTATCATATAGTGTGTATGTTGTGATTGCCACAGATATGTAATGTATAGAGCAGTTATAGTGATAACGGTCCACCACAGATTATTAACAAGTTACTACGTAAGCTAGCGCAATATTTTGTTACACAATAAATTCAATTGATTGTAATACATAGAGCATTCCGTATTTAATTTCTATCGCAGCAGGGGAAATAGCTTCTGTGAAATGGTTATCATGATGATAAAATAAGTCAGTGTAATTTATATAATTAGGTTAGTAAATAAACATGGTTTCTAGGCACTGAAACGATTTCTACACTTCGTTGAGCAACTGAATTAAATTTCTATGATATTGCTATAGATTTCAATAAAATAATATCAGAGATACCTAAGTAATTATGCCTTCGTGTATTTTATAAAATTAAATAAGTTTCATACGTGTTAAGTTTTGTAAGTTATCTTGTGTCTAAATTTAATAAAATAAATTACTTACATATACTTTTTTGTTATAAAATTAATAATCGAATTATCATTAAGTTGGGCTTATTCTTCTATAATCAATTAATCTTGTTTTGATTTGTCTTTAAATGATACATCAGCGTATTCAATGCAAGTCGCTGAACATTTTTAATTAAAAAGGGCACCACATCTTAAATTAAGGCAATGGTTGAATGGCGTGAGGAAAATCACGATTTATTAGTTCGAGTTTACAACAAACGAAGGGGCGAAGTGAATGAACGAACGCCATTATTGGATGCCAGTTACACAAATTATGTAAAGTTTTGTGTATTACCTTCGTTAAATATTTTTTGTTGTTGTAAGTTTAATTAAAATACAAGTAAGTAAAAGGCTAATCACATATTCACAAATAGTACTCTACTACTACTACTACTCTAAAGTATAAATGTTACTATAGTTGCACTTGCAACAAAATAGTCAAGACAAAAATATAATTCTTTCCCCACATGTGCTCATTAAGCTCTCATCAAGGAAATGATCATTAAAAGTGAAGCAACGAGCAATTTCCGTCGGATGCTACATCGATGGAAAATACTGCAGCGCTGCACATGAAATCACAATCTGTAGGTTTTTCTGGCAGTTGGTAACAAAAACAGCAATGTATGACACGCTATGAAATGGTCACGCTTGACCGCTTTTCTTATTTGTGTACAATTTGGTTCTTCAATTAATCTAAACCCTTTTTGACACTACCTTTATACATTTAAAAACTATCGGGAAAATAGAAAAGATAAACATAGCCTTTATAATCACCAACACAAATTCAAGCCCGAAGATTTTCAAATTCACCATAATTTTAATACCTACCACTGTTGTATTTATGTGAGATCTGTTAATTGGATGTGTTAATTTTTTCCTAACCAAAAAAGGTATAAGTACGCGAAGATTGACATCTAACACTAATTAATTATGAATTAAGCACGCAGACAAACGAAATATTGACGTCAAGTATGATTGGTATACCTCACGTCGGCAAAGTTGGCCAAGTTACTGACACAGGTCTGTCCTTTCTGCTCCAATAACAATAAACCTTTGTTTACAACAACAAACGTTAACTTACAAGTCTTGGAATACATCCAAGCTTCTATACAGGGTTAGTGGAAACTAATGAGTAAGATATTAGGGGTTGTTTTGGGGAGTCCCATGACTTGGGAATTCACAAAAGAAATAAACGCTTCCTTGTATATTTATAGTGACCGTTATCAACTCATGATTGACATTTTATGTAGTGCAGCTAATTTCTCTTCTGCAATTTAGTTTAGAGATCTTACGGCAATAAATCAGCTTTTAAGAAATTGTTTCTTTCACCATCGTTATCGTTTACTGTTCCCCACAGGCGTCTCTTCTTATACTAACTACCCCGGCCCAGCACAGATCGAATCCAGATTATTTATTTTAAGGTAAGTAAGTGCTTGTACGGAATTTGACAAAATAACTATATCTTTGTCATACGAGTAAGTAAATAACCTATTGCACTAAGAAAACGCATAAAATAACTATTGAAAGGAAGTATCCTATCTATAATGATCAACTTAATTAACTCCAGACCATCGATCTCCATCTGTACAAGTACGCTGGATCGGCTGCCCCAGACCAAATGACAGCTCTTTTTTGTGCCGATTTGAAGCGCCTCCTTAGAGTGTCCTTAGAACTAAACTTGACATTTAATCAAGGATTTTCATCCCTCTCATTATCACAGGATTTCTCTTTTTGTTTTGTGAACTAGATTTTATACGAATGCCTTATGTTTCTACAGTTAAAGTTCATTTTCTATACATGTTAAATCGGGGATGAAATCGGTCAAAAATGAGAGACATAGTAGGCAGGCTGTTGTCCTGTTTCAGCAGCTTGCCAGTTTAAAAAATATTCTGTGAGAAACGTCACTGTCTAGTCAACGTAGTCATATTTATCAATAAATAATATTATTTAATTTTATTTATTATAAATCTTACTCAACACAAAGAAATCTTAATTAATTTGTGAAACTAACACAAAATAGAATAAATAAATAACAAATTGATATTATATTATTTTCACACAAGCAACATTATGATGACATTATATTATGACAAAAGGTAGCGGGAAAAAATAATTTCATTTGTAACTAATTTAGATGTATTTTATTGTAAAAATAACAAAATGATAAGAACTAGTAGTGTATGCAGAATGCAGAAGTGAATCTTATAGTGGCTGCAATATATCTTTCAACAGGTATGCTAAGATTACATTATTGGGACTAATGTGACCTATATTTTTTCGGAGCGTCGCGACTTTACTAATGCTTAACTTTTTTAAAGGTTGACTTTTATTTAAAGTGAAATAGATTTGTGGTTACGGTACACGTTCATATTTGTATTCTAAAATCTTGTGATAAGCGTTACAAGATTATTAAGTTTTTCAATTGATTAAAGGACACAACAAAATGTCTCTTTTATGTCGGTTACTATCATAAGTTACAAATTAAAGTGCCTTTTGTAAGTAAGTTTGTTGGTGTTTATTACTTAACGCGTCAATAGAGCTAGGGATTATCATGATTGGCAAGATGCAGGTAAAATAGGGCCCCAAAAGAGACTGCTCCAGATTTGGTAGGAAGATGAATTGAAATATCCTAATTATATAATGTATTATCGCCATAGTTAGAAAAAGACAACAGCCTGTCAAACATTCGCCTCGTTCTGCTCGTAATTGGACCAGCATTGCTCATTCCTTATTATTATATATTAATTCCATGCATGTATTACATGCATGACATGACATTAGAACGTATTTGACATGACATTGACAAGTTTTGATAAACATAAACAATATAATAGTGTTGTCGATATTCCATATCGACAATATTTGTCGATGTTTTTTCTGGCATAAATTGTATCAATGAACGGTTTGTTTTTAAATTACAGGTTAAAAGACTCTTCACTAAAACTGTGGCTTAACACTTACCTACTTATCTTTACAAAACGTTTTATTTTTTAGAATAATATTGTAAATTCACTTACTTGTGGAAGGTTATTCCGTTTCCCTTTTGGTAACGAGTTTTGCAAAACACACACACTCTCATTGCTGGTAAAGATAAGTATTAAGCTAGTATAAATATAAATTGAACTGTATGATACTAGATTAAATATTAAACACTTAAAACGTTAATAAAATCGGTGAAAGGATGTAAAAACACGATGGCAATTTGCTTTTTGAGAAATAAATGCCAAATTTAGTTTTCAGTACACTCAAGGGAGGCCCTTCAAATCGGCACAAAATAGTTTTTATTTTATATGGCCAGTCCGGCGTACTAGTAGTAACAGAGGTCAGTGGTTAAAAAGAATAGACATCTACAGGTATCTCTATCGCCTATGCGAAAATTAGATTTTTGTCGATATAATTTGTTACATTGTCCCGTCCCTACTATTAGTTCCGTGGACGTTTACGTTGTCGGCGCCAAGATGGCGAAAATCAAATAGGCACAAAACGATGCGGCGACCAGCAAATCCAGCGTACTTGTACTGATGGAGATCGATGCTCCAGACAAAGACAGGGTGTCATACAGACAACTTTACCTCATTTATAAATAACATGACCAGAACAGGACATTGTTATTATGATTTATATTTTACCTTTTATGTGCTTTTATGGCATTCTGCAGTACGATGACGTCAGTATCAATTGAGAGGTAGGTCCTGAAACAGGCATTATATTTGGACGTTTCGTGAATCGGATGGCATTTTAATTGTAGGCTCGCTATACATTATGTCAGAGTAAGTAATACAGTTGTTGAGTTATGTCAGAGGCCCTAAAGGCAGTTTGAAATCTCTCCTAGTTGGCAACTCAGAAGAGTCCTAAAACTCTATGGTAAAAGACGTGTTATTTATAAGATCCTTGTTTTGAGATTTGCAGGTTTAATCTACCTGCATAGTAAATCTCTTAAAAATCGGTTCAGCTGTCTGAGCGTGACAAGACTTAAGGTATAAAACCAACCAGAAACTTACGGATTTTATAATATATAACGCAATATTTTCTAGGCAAAATATAATTTTGCGCACCCTTCCGATTTCCTGAGTCATTTCGTGTAGTTCTGTATAATTCATTGCCTCTACCTGAAGACATCGGTTTACAAACCTGCTTATTTGCATTTAATAACCGCAGCAGCTGTTATTTTCGATAATTTCGCGGCGTTCTGCTTTATTTTTGGCAGCAAAAGGTGTGCTTCTGATGGACGAGCTTGGAATCAAGTTACGAATGCTTTTTCTTTCTTTCATTATGAATGCGACTGTATCATACAATAAGGCATTTAATAAAATTAAGAAGTAAACATATTTTATATATGATATATGCTATTCCATGGCGAACATTGGTAATCGATAAACGAATGCGCCAATCAAGAAAACTTTAAAAGACGTCATTGGATTTCTTTAATTGGTGGATATCTAAGCTCCTAAAAAAATCATCATCAAAATATCCTCGGAGCTTTTACTTTCACAGAAACTATATAATGTTACATCGTCCAATAACGACTATCCATTACATCTATACTACTGTAAAACACAGTTATAAAGGCTCACTACAATATAACGGTCTAATTATGCCCTTCGCGATCACTCGTCAAAAGTGACACACCGTCAGTACCGCACCTATAACTACTCGTATGTGTGAAAAGCCGTACTTTACCTTTAAGTATTTTTAGGGCTGTCAAGTGAGACGATAGAAGAATAAATCAATATGTTTGATTTGTTTCAAAGGCAGATCATAAAATTTGATAAGGCTATCAATTAATGACTATCAGGCAGCTACATACGTTGTTAATTTATATTTAACTAGTGGATGCTCGCGGCTTCGCTCGCATTAAGATTTGCAACTTGCATCCCCTATTTCACCCCTTTAAAAGTGGCATTTCCAAAAATCCTTTCTTAGCGGATGCCTACATTGCCTACGTCATAACATCTACCTGCATGCCAAATTTTAGCCCGATCCGTCCAGTGGTTTGGGCTGTTCGTTGATAGATCACTATATCAGTCAGTCACCTTTGAGTTTTATATATATAGAAGATTTGGAAAATAGTTTCTCTGTAGTGTACAGAAAGGTCCGATAAGAAAGACATCAAACCAGTAATAAACAGACACATAATAAGATCATAAAACTACTGCATATTGAGTCCAATAATACATACAACAAAAATCAATATCAGAATAATAAAAAGTTCCTCTTAATCATACATCGAATAGTACTGCAAGCTCGGTAATATAATAGAGAATAAACTCTGTTTAGCTACAAAGCTGTTGCCAATGAACATGGTTTCACTTCTCTCTGCCAATCAGCTGACATAAACACCACGTGCCAGCCCTAACTCTTCCAGGCGTTGTACGGTATGGGTGCTATCAATCTGCAATCATGATTAGGGTGTACACTGCGGACTATTTGCATAGCGTGTCATCACGCGAGCTCTCTTCCTTTATACCAACTTTTTCTATGTAAATGACGCGCCCAGAACATCGCTGTGATACTGTCAGTTATGTACTCATAATAGGTAAATTTATGTCAAGACACTTGTATATTATGTATGTATTTTTGCATAACAGTAATGATTATTAAAAAAATAACTAAACCGCCTTCGAACATTAGGTATATGTAAATGGCATCCTCACATGTAGCAACTGTTCTAGAACATTCACCGCTAAAATAGGGTATATTAGTCATGTGAGGACGCATCAGTAACTTACCCGTAGGAAAAACGTTCGTCGGAGCCGAAATCGGCTTGGAATGCATCATCATCATCAATGATTAATATGTACGGTATTCATTTGCAATTTAGATTACAATTCCCTAATATCTGTTATAACTACATCTTACAGATTCATAAATATTTCTTTATATTTAGATTTTTTATATATTTATATTTAACAGCCAGGTTAACCACTGGGTCGCCTGTAGCGATACCTACCTGCAAAATTTATGATGCAATTGAACTGACATAGATAAAAACAATCAATAAAAACAATACTCGTACATTTCCCATTAATGCAACACAAGAAAAATAAAATTGATATGATAATTATGGCACATTAAAAGTATGACATTGCAGACCTTTTAACATTGTCGGACAAGAAACAAAAAAGAATGATCTCCAATTAATTACTACGTTGCAAACCAGCCGTGCACAAAGCCATAATTTACAGCAATGACTACAAAAAACATGCTCTTTCGATCGATGTTCATTGAAAATTGTGTGCACTGTGCGTTACAAAAAAAAAGTAAAAAAAAAAAACAATGAACGGTATCATACAAAAGATGCGTAAAAAGTCTATTTGATGTAACAATTAACTGATCCCCGTCGGATTGGCGTAGTAGTAAAATTGTGAGTCGATAGCGTGCCTCTATGACTAAGAATAATTGGTATTGTAGAATTGTAACTCCTTACAAAAGATGCGTCGAAAATGTTACCACATTTTATCTTTACACACAGCATGCTCGTGAATGGTTACGTTTTTTAACACGGAATCGACTTACTATAGCCAGATGTTAAGCACCGCTATAAAGCCTAGCCATTGTCTCTTGCTACGCCGCAATACCTCAGGGCACATATACATTATTTTTTGGAAAATTGTATGTGTGCAAGTATAAATAAATAAAATTAGTCTAAGATGTAACACGCTAGGCCAGAAAAAACCTTTTTACTCTGGATGAAGATGTGATGAGAGGAAACAGGGTAGAGAGTCGAATGTTTGTTGGCAGTTGATCGCTGTAGGGTTAAGCCCTACCCACCAACTCAACCGCTACGGATATAGCTTACCAAATATTATTATTATAGGTACTACCTTTCTATAGTATTAATTATTCATAGCTCTATTACTATGGGTTGTCGTGCGCGACCTGGCACGCGAGGCTACATCTATGTCGGATGAGTATCTGTGGTTGATTTGTTAAATAAATGTTTGATCTTTGGTTTGGTGGAGTTTGTTTACGGTTGCAATTAGGCGCGACTTTGTTGTTTGATGTAGCGTTAATTTTACGATCAATAATTGAGTTTATGAAATAACTGTAGCTGAAATTTCAAATAGCTTTACTTAGAGATACTTTTTACTGAGTTTTTCTTAAAAAACTACATTAAAGCGAGGATAAAAAACGTTAATAACAAATCAAATCATCATTAGCATATCGATTATACTCATCAAGCATCACAAAGATAACAAAACCGAGCTTATAATGAAAACTAGGTATAGCAGCACTAGAATTCCAAGCGATGGAATAAAAAACACATCTAACAATAAAATAACGCCCTATCATGGTCTTGATTGGTCTACTCCACCTCCTCGATAAATTGACTAGAAGATGGGATGAGCAAAAAATAACTAACCACTAGCTTATTTATTAGATTAGAAAAAGCAAAATCTTAGAAGAAATAAATATAAGACAAGAATAACTGGATTCTACGGATTAATGATAAAGATATGGTAGGTATGATATGAGGTGATTTTTTTGAACGAAATACGACATAATAATAATATACTTTCAGATCTTTGCAAAACAATTTATTGGATTGATGAACTATAAAGAATACACCAGCTTTTATTTACATATACAAAAAATACATAAAAACGTAGAAAAAATTAAAACGACAGAAACAAAAAATAAAAGTACTTAACCCACTTCATCACTTATACCAACACGCTATTCGGAATCCAACGCCCCATTCCAGCAAATGTCATGATGCTCCTATTTCGATGCGAATGCAATGGAGAGCTCTCAGCATTTGATGGGAGCCTAGTACCTTTTGTTTGTTGAGGTCTCTCATGCTCTGCCGTTTTCAGGACATTCACGTTACTAAGTTTCTATGGATTAGCCATTAAATTAAAATGATAGCAATATGATGCAATATAGAGAAAGAGCGTAACCACTTTTTCATAAGTTGTATCAACTTGCTATTCGGAACCCAACGCCCCATTCCAGTAAATGTCATGATGCTCCAACTCCAATGCGAATGGATTGGAGAGCTCTCAGCATTTGATGGGGCCCTAGTACCTTTTGTTTGTAGAGGTCTCCTTGCTCTGCCGTTTGTTTTCAGCAAATACCTACACTGCAAGTTATTAATTAAACTGTTTATAAAGTTATCAACGGTAAAACCTAGATCCTCTACTGTTTATATTATAGTAAGTAGGCTAACTATAGTTTACTAGTATACCTAAGTACGTTCAGAAAAATAACTATCACTGTTAATGTAGTTATGTTAGTTATGTTCTTATAGTTTAGTTAACTTCTAGTATTTATGAGTTATAGTTCAGAGTCGAAGAAAAAATGGCCAGTTATAGTTTTCCAGAATACTTGCACAGGAAAATAAACTTCCACTGTTTAACGGAATTTACTTTGGGTATGGAATACAAATAGGTAATATAAAGCTATTGCTGGTTATATTTTTACTATTTCCTTTTTTGTGGTAGGTATACATATACTCTAGTAAAACGTAATTGAAGTTGATGACTTTATTGAGAAAAGTTATGTAAGTACTTTTATTCCTAAGAAGCAAAATAAACCTTGAGCCAAATAGGGCCGAAATTGGTCTAATCATCGCTCAAGTGCCCTCTAACGGCTTGCCCTACTTCTAATACAATTTAATTACGTTTTGTGCAAACAGATGGGCGAAGAGTCAACACGTGGCGGCGCCGAGGGGGTTACAATATTCGGCCAGAGAGGTCAACGACCTGGCCACCTACCAATACCTAACTAGATCAAATAGCAAACTACACTAATAATTACTAACCTAAAGGATTAATCGTAATTAGTCATGGACCTAGTCTTAAATACATAAGGGGAATACATATTTATTCTATAAGGTTTTTTTATTGTTTAAGGGCATGTATTGGCAATGGTTATTACGATTTTCAGTTTGTATATATGAAAAAGTTGCCAACGTACCTACTTACTGAAAAATCCTGGAACTTAAAGCGTTGGGACTATTATGTAGAAAAGGGCTTATATGACAGATTGGTGTCCATAAGGCCAATCTATAAATTGACCATATTCGAACTCCTGTTTCTGCGAGTGTAATAAAGAAAGTAGGCAGGCCGATAATCGCCTGTCGATTCGACACTCATAAAGCCTCATCAAAATCTGAACAAATAAATTATAGTACAGTAG
This sequence comes from Macaria notata, assembly GCA_927399415.1. Lineage (NCBI taxonomy): Eukaryota > Metazoa > Arthropoda > Insecta > Lepidoptera > Geometridae > Macaria > Macaria notata. The sequence goes on from OV656743.1 coordinate 3,441,160, forward strand.
AACCTCGTTAAGTCGAAATCCTCTATAAGTCGAAAACTCTATAACTCGAATTTTTTGGCGTCTCCCTTCATGTTCGACTTATAGAGGTCTTACAGTACTTAGGTGACTTTGCAAAATTACTAGGTAATCCTCGCGGCGTGTTTTAGCCTAAACAGTTCTAAACACAGCAATCTCTATACAAGCCTGCGGAAAAGATACACCTGCAGTTCATTATTCATAATTCGGCCATTTCGGGCCATATACGGTCACGGAAATTTCGGGGCATCGGCTTGGGATGCATAAAATGTTTATAGGCCGACTTACGTCCGTGTAATCTGGTGGTCGTAAACTTCGGTTATAACTGATAGGATGTTGAAACAGCTGATCGATTGAAAGCAGAAAAACAGCACATTGGGAGATAGATTGTAAATAATAACATCTATATATGATAGTGCTTATGGCGCCCCGTGTAAGGTACATTATTTGATTATGGACAGAAAGTAGCTTATATTTTATTAACGGATTGGTTAGCACTTAACCATATTGGAATCCAGGGTCTAAAGTTTAGATCCTGAATTCCCTACTAGTTGTACTTATCAAGTACCTTTTTTAGATAGTTTAGAATCTAAGCTATCTAAAAAAAGATATTTGCGTATTAGCGTAAACGAGCAGCAAACGTACTCATTCGCATCTTATAAAATATGTTCTATTTTACGACTAAAGAGCATACACTTATATGCATATAATCTCTTTCTCCAGACTAGACAAATTTTATTACACTGAAATACGTATATCTTGATAAAAGTAACGGCATTTATTTGATGATGTCATCCTTATATTTAGAAAATCTACAAAGCAATTATGCGCTGCTTATCTTAACTATGACCTGCCTCAAAAACTAACTGACAGCCTCATAATGCCTCATTTAGGGTTTAAAGACCGTAAAGCGATTAGCTTGATGATATGTGAATAATATAAGAAATATTGTAGTTAGGTAAGTTTAGACTGTAGTTAAGTATGGTTTACTTGCATAGGACCTACGATCTCATATGACATGACAATAACGGCTGATGTTTGGGAGTAGAAACTTGTTTTATTATTCTCCAAAAATAAATTTTAATTCGCAGACAAACAGAGTAAACTTCATAAGTACACAGAAAGCTAGTTTTATAAATTTTTTTTTGATATCCATTGCCTAATAATAGTGAATGCTTCACGAATGAAATCTTCGCTCGCGTTGTTTTAGGATAAAAAGGAGTCTATGTTACTCTCAGGACAGGACCTTATACTATTACCATTACACTATGATCCGTCGCTCCATAGCGACATATGTATTAACAAATCAACAAACTTTTCATAATAGCGAAGTAGATTAGTATCCAAGCTCAGATTTTTTGTGTGGGCTTTTTGAACCTCTAAGAAAAGACATTCCGGCGTTAGATTTAAGTTTTTACTCGTAAAGCAATTCAAAGTTTCCAGGAATGGAGAGCACCTGCTTTCTTGTGATTTCAGAGAACTGTATATATGAGACTGTGAATTGTTTATTTATTTAGATGTCCCGATCGTAAAACCCTTATCGCTGTGAGGCCATAAAATAGCTTTGTTTCTCACTTTGAGGTAAATAAGTATGTAATATGCATTAAGTGCGTGCGTGACAAGGTTTCTCTCTCTTGAGTCGTATTCCTCATGACTGAGGGTCGTGACTCCCTCGCAGAATTAATTAATTCTGCAAGTTTTCTTCGGCAGATACATCGTGGTGGGCGCCCGTGTCCTTCCACGGAAGAAACATATCCTCGGATATTGTGGTCCTCAAACTCGGTTTCCTCTCAAAGTTTTCCTTCACCGTTAAGCAGAACTGCTTGTTGTTGTGACAAGGTTTAAGAGACACCAAATAAGTTGGCATAATCAAGACAGAAGATATACGGTTCTACGCGCTGCACTTTTCTTTTCTACATTTATTATACTTTCTGAAGGTGCTTAACATACAGTAACTACCTATACAAATACATGTAAGTATTTAGACTCAAACGCGTCAACATTATATGCGTTTATTTCACGTGACTGCTAACTGATCAATTTGTTAGTCAAAAAAAAAGAAAGACATTTGCTTGTTTTTTTCACATTATGATATATCGTTTACAGGTCCTGTAGGTACGAAAGTACTTAATTTGTATTGCATTATAGTTATTTTACTTTACTTATGAAAACCGACAAACGAGCTTTAGTTATCATCATCATCTACAGCCCTTGTCGACCCACTCCTGGGTATAGGCCTCCTCCCATAGATGCCATCGGTGTCGGTCTTGTGCTTTTCTTATCCTGAGAGGCCCCTCGATGGGTCGGATGTCATGAAAAGCTTTGAGTATAAGAAAAATAAATAAAGCAATGTCTTAATAAACATCTCATGGTCCAATACGAACAAGAAAAATAAAACGGATGTTACTGTCGCGATAGTTATTTATGTTCTACAACTATGGAATAAAAATAAAAGAATTGACACTCAAATAGAACGCGGTCCGTTATAATATCCCTTTGGATTGTAATGTGGCGACATTCGACTTGTTTCTACTTTGATGTCGTCTTAATTTCATTTTCTTCGTATGTGATATTAATCGAGTTGAATAAACCAACGAATGTGCCTCTGACTGACATGGGACTGGGAACCTATAATTTGACGTGTTAAGCGACCTAAGGAAACGTCAAAACCGATGTAACTACATATTAAATAGATTTTATTTTAAGCACGGAATAGGCTTACTATTCTGTGCAAATAATACCGAGACTTTTACTCATAATTTACGTTTTTTTAATCATAATAATTAGTACTTAGTGAAATTATGATTTGATAAGGCTAAGTGAGAATCATTTTGCAAAATTAAAATCTGTGATGACTGACAGACAATATTATCTTTTTTTTACGTTGGATAGGTTTACGTTTGACTACAGCCTGCCTGATGAAAATCTCATGCATATTACTCGTACAGTTTTCCTTTCCCATACGTTTATACAAACATTTTCTCTCAGCGCGAAACTATTATTTCCAGTACTTATCAACAAAGCATAAATTACGTGAAGATCCGAGAATCTGTGACGCATTATACTTGATAACGGCAATTTACTTAGACGAAATAATACCTACTTTGAATGATGGGTGGAATTAACTTCTAAGCTATAACGACGTACGGTTTTGCGTGTATTGAAGATTATTGTGATTATGTTACTTTCAAAATCAAAATTTTCGCGTCTGGCTTTTTCTAAATGACTAAACTGCATTACTAACACATTTAAAGCAATGCGGCACAAATTGCAGCAAGGAATAGGTAAGTAGTAATTTTGTGTTTTTTTATCTCTAACATTTTGAAACTGCGTTTTATCTGGACCGACCTAATTAGCAAAAAAACTGAATGGAACATAAAGGTCGCCTCTTTCAAAAATTGCAAATCGATGTTGCTGCGTGTTTTTGTAAAATAAAATCGATGCAGCTGCCCTTACGAGTTGAAAGCCAGTGCAGAATATCGATTAGGACTGAATTAATCGATTTATTATCTTTGTAATCGATGCTTTTAAAATACTCGGCGATTAAAATACTTGGTCTGTATTTTTGAATGAGAAACTGCGTCTGTTCTAAGTTCAGATTTAAAGTTAATTACTAACAGAAATATCAAAATGAAGATGGATTACTTAATTTATAAATAAAATAAATGTCATTTATTTCGAACTTTTAGTCCATACACAACTTGCATAAAGAAAATTATTAAACATAATAGAAGCTAAATTAAAAATTAATAAAATAATTATAAATCAAGTCAATACTAATTAAATCAAATAATAGAAAAATGACAATTAATAAAATAAAATTAGATGATAAATGTCAACATCATATTTCTTTGTTGCCAAAAGGTTGACAACTAAGTTTTTTTATTAAAAGGGTCATAAAAAAGTTTATTGGAGGAGTTATAAATAAGTAGTTCATATAGAATTTTTGGAAATTACATGTACCAAGATATTGTTTACGATAGGCTTCATCAATATACCTAAAATAAGTTTACGGAAAGTAAAAGAAAAATATGTTTATTTATTATTTGAAAAACTTAACCTATATAGGTATATATATATATATATATTACAATTCATATTTTGGTTATTATCTAAACTATATAACATTTACGAATCACAACATTTTACTTAAGGAAACTATCTAAGTTGAAAGGTAAGCAGAACTGGCAGGACCTAGGTAATGCAATCTCGTCCAGACTTTGTAAGGTTCTTTACTAAATTTGTCTCAAACTGAAGAGAAAATAACAAAACATTTTAGTGGACTGATTACTTCTGTCTGTCGTCTATACTTTAAAAGAAGGAGCTAATACAAATAGTTTATTGGTCAAATACCTATACAAATGTAGAAACTTATTTTTTTTATGCTAGCTACTTAGGTAGGTATATGTCATGAATGAATTAAGTGTAATATGACTGAACCACAGACTTTCCTGCCAAAAATACGCAATTGACCTCTCTTAACATACCTAATATTCAAAATAAATCATATATGTATAAGGTACTTTAAAAAAAAACAGCGTTTTAAAATCATGCCTTAGTTGCCTTCGGGCACCCGTCTCAGCACGTCACGATAAAAAATATGCCCAAAATAATAAAAAAACCAAGCGCGTGCACACCTGTTCGAGGACCAACATCTGCCTCTTGAATGTTAAGGAACCGCTGAATTAAGTAGTTGTAAATTATACAGCTTTCCAAAAAGGTTGTGTTCCTTTGCTACTACATATTCGTACCAAGATGAATTTCATATGGTTATAGGTATTGCTGAGTTGTTTTTCACATGAATACAATGTATAGCGCATGGTTCAGGTCCTGCAGACCTTTGGTCTCTTTAACCATATTCATTTAACGATCAGCAAGAAGGTAACATATTGGCTTCGAATCATTCGCTGAACTATTTTATTATAACTACAGACTTATAGCTCATTGTTAGCGTTCCACCATAAATCATAAAAAAGTCTCTTCGTTGTTTAGATAAAGCTCCAACCAGCTTCAACTCGAGTAGCTTGTAACGGGCATCTTGTGTGGCGAACTGACAATAGGGGTCTACTATGAGTCTACCTATTGTTTTCATCTTTTGTTTCGATTCCTTCCCTTTTACTCAACTCGAGGTATAAAACGAAAACAGTATTGAATCCGTAATGTTTACTATCTCTGTCACATCGAAGCCGCCTGATGTGACATTGCCGTCGTGATAGCGAGGGCAAACGCCCCGGACGGGTCACCGGCGGGTCAGAGTCGTGGCCACGCGCGCCTGAGGATGTGCCTTGGTGGGGACTTAGATGGCACATTAGATAGATGAGACGATGCCTATTGTCTTACAGACATGAAACCATAAACAAATGATCTAGAAACTAAGTAGAGTACAGTTCTAGGTTTCATTTACAACAAATTGAAGAAAAAAAACCCGCCAATTCATAAGCAGTCACTATCGCAAGCACTATACTAAGTTTATGGAAGCTCAGCGCGATACGATTACTAAGTAAAACATAATGTATTTTCGTTTTCACCCATAGGATGATTAGAATTGGAATGAATTTTCAGCATCCTTATAACTATACCTACTACCTAAAAACTATGTTCGGTTGTACTAGCATGGTATATATTACCATAGTCTAAAGAACCATAATATTACTATGTCAGTTCCATCAGATGCAATCAAGCAACTAAGTTTAAAGTTTGACAGCTAAAATGACCTATAACTTGACTATAGAGTTACTTTACCTTCAATAATATCGGAGATTGTGATCAAGAACTGGGTGTAGGGTTTCACTTTTCTTTTGTATACAATATTGGCACATGGCATACCTATTGTTACTAAATCGTGATACCTGGCTCATTGTTGCATATGATAAAGGTTGCTTGCAGTTGCTTGATAACTACAAAGCTAGGTTTAAATACATTACTTATATCGTAAGAAAAACCGCGGTTTCAAGCTAAATTTCGTTTGTATGTGGGTTGGTAATGTTGGTATACATAAATCATCATCATCGGGTGCCATCTTCATATTGAAGTTCGGAGGTCAGTTGGCAAAACTTCTTATATAAATATTACGTATTAAATAAACGGTATTTGTGTATTTTTTTAAAAACTTACAAAACTAAGTTTACTACATAATTAAAAATAAATAACTATTGAAAAACTAAAACTTAAAACACCTATAAAAAGTACATAGTTGTAGGCAACGTTCCCAGCATGCTGGCGGCATTGTCACGTTGGATGGCAATGCTTATTTTCTTTGCGCCAGCATGCTGGTCACGGGTTGTCTGAACTATATGTTTAACTAAAAATTTATAATTTTTTAGTTAACAGAAAATAATAATTGAATAAATAACTTACTACGTACCAACTCTAGAGACATGGAAAGCGATAAATTCTAAGATATTAGAATCTCTTCCCTTCTTATTCACACTCAATTAATTTTCCATCAATCAATGCGAGGGAATTCCTTATACCCCTAATCGGTTTTCAAATGGGGTTTTGCTACCGACAATTTCTCAAGAAAACTGTTTAAGCCGTTAACAGCACCTTAATAGGGACGTATCATTATCCAATTAGTGGATATCAATTACATAATCACTTGATACGTGTGTGTTTTGTGAAAAGGATTGTCAATTTATTTTAGGGATTTAAGGAACAGAATATACCTTATAAAGGTACCTATTTAGGGTCAGAGGGTTTACATTATTCTGCGAAATATAAAGTTAACGAATAAGGGCAGTAGAGAACCCGTGATAAGGAGGCGCATCGGAATTGCCAGGACAACAATGACTGAACTGAGTAAGGTGTGGAAAGACAGGAACATTTCAAACCCAACCAAAATGCACCTTGTTCGCACGCTTGAAAAGGATCGTACAGTATTTTGGCCACATTGCTCGCAGAGAAACCAATAATTTGGAGCGCCTTATAGTGACCGGGAAAGTTGAAGGAAAGAGACCTAGAGGCCGGAGTCACATACGGTGGTCTGACCAAATAACTAAAGAGCTGGAGATGCCAATAAATGTTGCAATGCACCAAGCAACAGAACAAAACCGAAGGCAACAACTAGTCAACAGTATCAGAAGGAGTCACGATCCTCAGCAGTGAGGGGCACGACTAGAGGGGCAAGAAGAGAGAGATAAAGTTGAAGTTAAGTTAAGTTAAGTAAGGTAGGTATTCGTTTTTCCCAGAAAATATCTATCGCATCTGAAATCCCATTTCATGGCGTTTATGTACATAAATACTATTAATGTCTTTGATTGAAAAAACACAGTAACTATATGATAAGATAAAGATAAAAGATAAAGAATCTTTATTGATAATGTAAAATTGTAACATACATAGGTATAAGTACTAATATCACAGAATATGCCACACAAATTACAATATCTCGTCAAATTGAATTTATAACATTTAACTTTTATAAAATTTTAGAAGTTACATATGTCTAGTTTTATTAATAAAATAATGAAAATTTTTGTTATTAAAATCATGTCAAACATAATAATAGGTATGTAATCATACAATATGTCAACTTAAATAAATCTTGGTACTGTCACTTTAGCTGTATAGGGGCTAAAATGACAATTTGGCATCACACTCCTTACCTAGTAGTTAATTACATAATTTCTAAGCAAGATTAGAATCAATTGGTAGTTGACTGTAGTCATTTTCAAAGTATTCTTTAAAACTGTATAGTGTCTGATCTAACAATAATTGTTTGACGCTATTGCAAAATTGCTGATCATTATTCAAAGACTGAATGTGTGCGGGGAGTTTATTGAACAGTTTCTCTCCCATTATAGTGGGTAGTTTCTTAGTCATACACAGCCTAGGCACAGTTGGTTTTAACAATACTCTGTTTATCTTGGTTCTATTTGAGTTATAAGTCTTAAGTTTAAACAAATGTGGATTTCTTTTTACAAACTTTATAATCTCTAATATATATTGCGACACTGACGTCAAAATCTTCAACTCTTTGAAATGGTTTCTACAAGACTCTCTATATCTACCTCCCACAAGTACTCTTATTGCTCGTTTCTGCATTATTAACACTCTTTCAAAGTCTGTCGCATTGCCCCATATACTTATGCCGTATGAAAGTATAGAGTGTATGTATGAATAATAAGTTTCCTTTAGGTGCTCTGGGCTTGTTATTGGTTTCAACTGTTTTAATGCATAAACCCCTTTTGCCATTTTTTTACAAGTATTATTAATATGTTCTTTCCATGTTAAGGAGGGATCTAAATCGAATCCTAATAGCTTAACATGCTTTGCGTATATACATTCAGTTCCATTCTCTAATATTAATGGAGCTTCTTTAAAGTTTGGTGATACAGCATTGAAGGACATTATATTCGTTTTATCAGTATTCAGTTTCAGACCATTCACCGTAAACCAGTTTTCTAACTCTCTTAAAGTTTTATTTATACATTTCTTAAGTTCTTCATGTGAGTCAGCGGTTATAATCACTGTCGTATCGTCTGCATACTGGATGACTTCTCCTTTAATTCCACTAAGGCATAAATCATTGAGAAATACCAGAAACAAGGTATTTCCCAATGACGATCCCTGCGGAATTCCTATATCTACATTCCTTGGCGATGATTTATGACGTTGTTTGTCTATTTTCACTTCGACAATTTGCTCTCTATCTTCAAGGAATGATTTTATAAGTCGGAGAGGTTTTCCAGTTATTCCGTAAGCTGAGAGCTTCACTATTACAAGGTCATGACTCACAGAGTCAAAAGCTTTTGATAAGTCTAGAAATATTGCAGCCACTTTTTTCTTATGTTCAAGGCCATCAATAATCGTTTCTACTAGCTTTTGAGCCGCAGACGTAGTCGAGTGATTTTTTCTATATGCGTACTGGGCATTGGTGATCAAATTATTCTGACTCATATGGCTCATAATATTGTCTGCCATCAGTGATTCTATAATTTTTGAGACTGTGGGTACTATTGTTATTGGTCTATAATTATTCACAGAAGTGGTTTCTCCCTTGCCTTTATATAATGGTGTGACTCTGTTCTTTTTTAGTGTTCTAGGATATTCATCCGACTGCAGAATATTGTTAATAAGGAAAGTTAGATGGTCCCCCAGACGCAAAATTATATCATATAAAAAAGATCCGGATATATCGAATATATCCATCGTCTCTGATCGGTCTATCTTTCTCTTAGCTATGTTCATTAGTTCAAGGGGAGTTACATACTTAAATTTAAAATTATCTGACGGAAAAGATCCCTGTATTTGTAGTAAACTCATTGCTTCTTGTATGTTTGGTGGGTTATTTGTCTTTAAGTTCTGACCAATTGAAATAAAGTGATTATTTAAGTAATCTGCTATATTTTCTTTTCTTATTTTTATTTTGTTTTCGTCCAATAGATCCCATGTCCATTCTTTTATATCTTTATTTGTTTCTTCTTTAATTACATTCCACACCTCCTTTTTGGGGTTTTTCGCATTATTTATTCTACCCTCAATGTGTTTTTTCTTACTTTCATCTAAAAGTTTATTCTTTAACTTAGTTTTTATTTCTATTATATCCTGAGTGGATGTTACTTGTGGGTACTGTCTCTGAATTTGGTATAGGTCATGTATGTCTAATTGTAATTTTATTATATCTTCAGAGATCCAAGGACATTTTTGTCTATTTCTTATACGCCTTGTTTTGATTGGTAAATGCACATCCCTGTACCATATTAATTTATTAAAAAACTTTTCAAATGTGGAGCTGTCATACACACTAAATAATGTGGCCCAGTCTGTAGCTAACATTGAGTTACATAACTCTTCTATTTGATAATTTTCACAAAAGCGCTTTTCAACATATATAAATTTGGGTATGTGTTTCTTGGCAGTATTCAAGTATACTAATTGAGCATCATGGTCGGACCCAGTTGCTGTAGCAATGTGCTTAATGTTAATGTTACTTTCTGGTACATTAGTAACCACACAGTCAATTGATGATTTAGATCCTTTATCAAATCTAGTTGGAAAATTAACAGCATTTCTAAATTTATAGGTCTTTAGGATGTCATTTATTGCTGTCCGTTCTGAGGATTCCACTAGAAAATCAACATTCCAATCTCCCAAGAACAAAATTTTAGTATCAGTCATATCACACAATAAATTAAACAGTCTATCCAGTACTTTAGTCATTTTTACAAAATTACCTGCCCCGGTCCTATACATACCTATGATTAACAATTTACAGTCCTTCAAGCTAATTTCTATACAACTTAATTCACAATGAAATTCATGACAAAGTTCATCTATTTTAGTACATTTATTATATTTTATCTTATTTTTTACAAATATGGACACCCCACAATGAATAAAATTTTGTCTCACATAGTAATTACCATGTTTGAAATCCTTAAAAGCTATATTTTCTACCTCACTATTATTCAACCATGTTTCAGAAAAAACCATTACATCAGGGCTGTATGATTCTGCAAGAACTTGTATTTTTGACATTTTATTCCTAATACACCTACAATTTAGATGCATTATTTTAAAATCTTTTTCTAACATATTACAGTTATTTTTTGTGACATTTGGCCTAAAAAATCATTTATAGTCAGTGATTGCTGCATACTTGTTTCCATATTTACTTGGTTTATTGAGATATTGGATGCAGACTGAGATTCATCCGTATTACTTTCTCTGTAAGAACTATGTCAAAATTATGAATTTCTCTTCAAAGGTTACTTACTATTTCAGGGTTATTCAAAAGAATTCCAAAATTTCGGTACTGAGTCTCGACCCTAGCTAGTTACGAATGAATTATGGCTGGACCACCAACCTAGGTGATTAGTATGATTGATTGCGCTTTTTCATATCTTCCGGCCTTGCCGCATCAGAGCGTCACCTGTCGTATCTTCAAACCTTTAAAGAGACCCTAAATTACCTTTAACGTCTCACTTTTTAAAATATTGGAGGCAGAATTGCTCATCACAGACCTCATTTACGGTCGTTATTATTAAAGAAAATAACATTAATTTGAAAGATTACGCTCTTTAATATTTTAACAGTCTATTCAGGGGTCCCTAAGCCGGATTTTATGTGGTTGCTTCTATTACTTAGTTATGATGCAACTTTCATAACAGCTCCTTCGAATACCACAGATAAAGTTGTATTTATTCCTGAGATAAGGTTGTTTACGGTATTTATATTCCCGTTCCAATATATGGAGATATAGTTTATAGTATCCTGCCGTTGAGGGTTGCCAAGTTGTAAATTGGCGCAGCTTCGAGCCAAAGTAGCGGTAACTTCATTACACTGTTTTTGTTGTAGACTATCTTTAGAGGTGGACTTGTTCGCGGTTTACTTGCTTTTATTTCAGGCTAGCGACTGGCGCTTCGTAGGAGTGATTGTTATACGTGAATCTTCCTCAATTAAAAATAAAATAAAATAAATAAATATTTCTGGGCATATCACAGCGCCATCTATCCCCATACTTAGCTTATATGCTTGTATCATGGGTACTAGATAACGGATATTATATTTATATACTTTTCTTTCGTAAATAGGTACATAGATAGAAACGATCAGACTCTACACAAGTTATTACAAAATTTAATTCCAAAAGTAAAAAATATTGGATTACGTTACTGTACAAGATTTTAAATGCATTGAAAAGCTTGTATATATTAGAAATTACAGAATATAATAACTTGACAGAAGGTGAAAAATAACAATGATAAGTTAGTAGTAAAACAAAATATGTAAATGCTTTCTTGTTGTACTCAGTAATCGATTTGACACTTGCTTTGTCTCTCCTACATTATACACATTTTAAAATTATTAACGTTATCTCAATATATCTAACAAGATTGTCACAATGAACTTTCACGTGTAAGAAAATGCGGACTTTTCGCTTGTCCTCTCTTAATTTTGCTGACATAGAGAGCACGCTGACTCGACAAGTGTACCGTCGGGATGGCGTGTCATAATTAAAGGGAACAAAGTTTATTTCCAGCATTTTACTTTAAATTTGTTTGCATTTCTCACTAATAACTTTCAGTAGCTTTCCCTCGCTTTGTTACATTTCGAGAGGAGAATTAGAAGTAATGTACGAGATAATGCAGGTGGCCATTACGTTTCATGTGAATTTGTCTTACTTAGGTGAAAGGAAGACGAATTTCGGCCCCTAGGAATTTGGACCACCTCTTTGTGACTTCGGGGACGGGCGTAAGCGTAAGAAATTTATTAGAAGAATAGCTAACCAAGTACTTATTTGAAACCCTTTTGACCTAAGTAAATACCTGATAAACTTTAGTAAGTACCTATGCCATAAAAAAGAATAAAAAAGGTTAAATACTTAAAACTTATAGGAATTTCGATTCAAGACTTACTTAAAGAAATATCGTATTCCAACAACACGGATTTCCTCAGCCATGGTCTCTAATGGCCACAAGAAGTTATGTCGTCAGACATTAGTCATGGTATCCGCCAGGCCATCGACCATCAGGCACTGGCTATAACACAATACATGTACCTAACTAGTTATATAGCTATAGATAGTATGTAAATATATGTCACAGATTAGTTCACAGTTTTTACAGCTACCGGATTTGTCAATGGCCAAGTGTTTCTAGGAAGCAAGTGTACGGATCTCGGAACATTCTGACGCATTGCTGATGTTCCACTTTAGTAACGGTAATGTTGCGATAGTATATTCCGGTTGTAATGACGTCATAAATCATCATCATCGGTAGCCTTGTCTGTCTTATTAAGCTTTTTGTAAGATCTTTAGTGTCATGTCAGGTGACCTAGTGTTCATACACAGGTGACCTAGTGTTCATATGAACACCAGGTCACCTGACATGACCTCACTATCTTAGGATTATCCTATGTGAAACGAAATGGTCACGATTGTGTTGTATTAATCGGGATTGTATAGTCGTCTTGAAGATGCTTCTTAGACGAGAAACATTAGGCATGTTGTGATTTGATAAAAAATGTACGACATTTAGTGAGACCTCTCCAAGTATGTAAGTAATATATGTGTTAACACACATTTTTTTTTACTTAATACGGGTTTGAACGTGGCCATAGTTTGCCTGATGGTAAGCAAAGGCTATGGCCTAAGATGGAGTGTGCTTACCCGATTATTACTTATTGAAAGAAAGTAAGTTATCAGGTCGGTATTGGACAAGAGCGATAGCGGATTTAGTAAATTTATAGAAATATTGCAGCTGTACATGGCTTATAGCGCAATGCGCAACCTTTTGGTGATGAAACGTCGATATGACGAAAAGGTTTATTGGTGAGTAACACTTCATTGCAATGCCATCCAAGGGTTACCCACTTTCCTTTTTCATTGTTCTTATTGCCTGGTCTTTTATTGTTCATTAACTACTTAATTATGTTCTGCAAAGTAAATAACTAATGAAAACAAAGATGTACAAGATTTTTACAGTAAGTACCGACTACATATGTGATACTAGCTTGTCTATCGTCACGTTGATACCTAGTCTGAGAACCTGACTTCGTTCGTAGTTCGCACAAAATATAGGTTAAGGCGTGAATACTAGACAATCAATCAAATCGTATCGTAAAAACCTGATGGACGAAACGCAAGACTGACTTTTCTTCTTTATTTTCGTAAACTACGAAAAAGCTTCCAAAAGCGATTATTAATTCACAGATTATTAAAAAAAATGTGACCCACATCTAGCCCGACAGGACCATCAATCAATCTCCGTGATAAAACCACTCCTTTTCCTACTAAGCTGTTTAGCTTCACTCTCCTATCACCTAGTGAGCGTGAAATTCCACCCTTTCTTGGCAGCCTTTAGTCTGATTACACGGTTGAGGCGCGAAAAGCGCATAAACCCGGGTAATTTAGTTAGGCTAGTGTTACCGCGACGCTCAGCTTTGAAATAAGATACCCAAGCATGATTTTATAAGGAACATGAGCGTAAAACTAAGATCCAATACAGTGTTCTGTGCTTATGAAGATTCGCTCATTACGTTTTGGGATGAAAAGTAGCTTAAATCTATTCGGGACTTTTACCTCCATCCATGCCAAAAATACGGTGATTTGTTATATGCACGTTATATACGACCTAATTCCCTCATAAATAGGGTAAATGTAAATTTTACTTTTTAGCTAATAAAGGAATTGAATAGAATTGCATTTTAGCGCCCTGAAAGGGGTACCAATAAACCAAAAAATAAATGATGTGACGTTTTTAAAATGGTTGATATCATTATGATTTCCTAATGATAACATTTTATGTTGCTAATGCTTTCTACCAGCTGCATTAATCAGCTGTTTTATTTGTTTGCTTAACTTAGGTAAGTACCTACTTAGTTCAAGTTGGCTTGGTCAATAACTTGGTTCGTATCTGATTAGTTCCTAACACTGATATTGTTAGGAAGTTCAACAGCTTACGATAAGGGATTCCACTAAGGTCGAATGCATAAGACGTGAGTCATTAAAACTAACCAATGATCTTGATCCAAAACTCGGTCGAGTTTGAAAACATGTTCTGGGAGATTGTGGTCTCGTCAAAAAGACAAATACCTATATGACTCACACATTTTTTGTTTGCTTTTAGATTGGGGGATGAATGGCCATTCATTGTAACGATCTTTTAGGGTGACTCATTAAGGAAATTGTTTTGTTGATGTTTTAGAAAAGGATCAAGTTGCAATAGGTCATAAAACTTTTTGGTAGTTATCAAGGTCAATGACCTCTTCGTGTTATTTGTTAAGTAATTTGCTATAATTATGTAGGTACTTATATAGATTTTTAGTTTAAATGCAAACAACTGCCTGCCTTGTCATTTCTTGTGTCTGCGTGCAATTTTATTTTTGTGGGTTTTCTTTTCACTGACTAGGTAGGTACATTATCGGATAAGAATAAGATTTTTATTGAGAAATATGTTGTTACTCAAAAACTTCAGCACGAGCGGTGAAAAGTAGAATAAGTGTAAAAATAAAAAAAATACTTACCTACATAGGAAGTTTATTTTTCATATTGGAATAGTGTAGGTATCGGAACAAAATTCCATTTTGATTTTAAAAAAAATAGTCAATAAAATAAGTAGGTAGGTATAGTTACAAGAATTGTTTAGTTTTCGTAACAAGCAGTTTATCAATAGAAGCTAAAATCCCGGGACTCGCAGGTAGGTAGGTATTTGTTGCGCAGGACACGTTTCACTCCGCTCCCAAAACGCGACGCAGAAAATTCGTAATGAATTAGAAAATAACAATTGAACCCCACAGTAATAAAATACCACCAGCACAAGCGACCAGCCAATAACTTGGCCGGGCCTGGCGCAAAACGCGAGGGCTGCAGCGGGGTGAACATTTGTGCATTACGGGGCGGTGTGCGTCGATTTTGGAAAAACCAATCGCTGTGCTACTATACTCACAAATACAAGCAGCTTTTTGAAAATCGAATCCAACACCAAAATGGGACTTAATTTCATACATACCCTCGCAAAAAAAGAAAAAGCTCGATGGGTGTATTGATCACATGTATGTACACAAACCATAAAAAGTACACCACAGCTCAATAGATCACTAAAACTATAATGATTTTCAGTCACTAATTGATAAAACTCTTCGACGTTATTTGAATATCACGCCTGTATTTTATTATTATCAAGCACAATAACTTTATCCTTTACGAAAAATCACGCGACACCACTCCGTATACTTGCCACTGTGCGACTGAACTGAATGAATGTGAATGAATGATATTTTAACTCAAGTTCAATCACTGAACGATACCAATTGA
Organism: Macaria notata; assembly: GCA_927399415.1. Classification (NCBI taxonomy): domain Eukaryota; kingdom Metazoa; phylum Arthropoda; class Insecta; order Lepidoptera; family Geometridae; genus Macaria; species Macaria notata. The sequence continues at coordinate 3,456,932 of OV656743.1, forward strand.
ACATTATCTAGAAGAATGAAAATATAGGTCGTGAGGAAAAAAGCGCCATCTATTACGTATATTTGGTACTTCAATGACTGACACTGCCATTCTGTAATGTAATGTGATCCAGGGTCATTCGCTAGATGGAAGCAGTTTGTTATGTTTGATGGGATTGATACCTATTTCCGGTTCAAATATTTGCTATCTGTGGGGATTTCTACATGTGGCTAACTTCACTTTCAGAATTTTTGCATTGTTGTGCTGTCAACAAATATTGTCATTTACACAAACGTCAAAAATGGAGGAGGAACGTCTCTTCGACGAGCGAGTTTCTATAAGAGAATCAGCTCGACCTTTGAAAAAATACGGTAGCACATGCAATCACATGAAGAGGAACGAAGAATACATCAAGCATGTCATGGCAAAAGGTGATACGTTGCAAGGGATCGCCCTAAAATACGGTGTAACTGTAAGTGTTGATACTTCGCAATAAAATTGTTAATATTCCGCTTTAAATCCCTGTTATTCTCTTCTATTGTTGTTTATCACATCCTATATTATTTCTAGATGGAGAAAATAAGGAGAGCGAATCGATTGTTCGCCACAGACAGTTTGTTTTTGAGGGAGTATCTTTTGATACCTGTCACCAAAGATTCACCTTTCTACGAGAACGGAGAGAGGGTGACGGAGCCCGCGCCGCCCTCTCACCGCGCCTCCATCGGCGGCATGCCCACGGGGGGCTTCTCCCCGGGCAGCCCTGACGAGAAGAAAACCTTCGACGAGTTTCTCACGAGGCTAGACTCATCATTAGCCGATATCAAGAAACACGTCGAAAAGACGAAAGAAAACAGCGAGTGAGTATTGCATTAATTCTATTCAATTGTACACAAAATGTTGTTGATCAGACCAGAGACTGACTCAGACCAATTACATTGATAAGTAGTAGGTACTGACCAACCTACTCACTAAAATTTAAAATTAATATTAAGAGTGGAATGAAAAACATTGCATCATCTAATTAAATTTTTATTCAGATAGAGTTCAATTAGTAAAGATAATGAGAAGTACTTTAACAATAGATATCTGTAGTAAACCTTAGTCAACTGCGCTATTTGTTTTTTGATAAATGCTCAGTAGTTTGTTTCAATAAAATTTTCCACTGAGGTTATCAAAGTGCTATCAAAGCAATTATGAAAACAATATTATGCAGTACTATCAAGGTTCTGGCACAAACAACTGAAATAATAAATTAATAGTTCGCTGCATACAAATACATATTTTTATCATATACAGCATACATACAAATATATACCTAAACAACCTTCTTTATATAATCTAATGCAAAGTAGATTAAGTCAGTAATTCTAATGTAAACTAGTTAGTCAGCACATATATCACATAATCACAGATGGTTTATATTATATATTCTTAATTAAGAGCTACACTCTTGTTGGGGGAGTCGTTGACACCAACAGCATATAATTTACTGGTCCTCAATTTGACTTTCTAACAAAAAGAATCTGTTCATGGAAACAGGAAGGAAAAATATTTTCTAAAGAAATTTCAAATTGGTCATCTTCTTATTCAAATGAGTGTGGCCAACTCTGGTGTCAAATAGGCCTAAATGTCTCTGACATGGCTTAACAACTGCCATATAAACAGCCGGGACCTACAATTAAACTTAAATTCAAATTAGTTATGCAATAAGTACCTATAATAGTATGTATGCCATAAATTGACAAATATATGTAGGTATCTACTTTACATAATATGTATGTATACATATAATGTGCATTTAGGACTCTGCTCCCCTTCATAGTAAATTATAACATCCACTATTGATAAGCAAGCCGACAGTGTAAACATGTAGGAGTTCAGAAATTGCTCCTCAGATAATACCTAGTTTGTTTAATTATTGATAACAGAACTTGATATTTGCCCAACATTACTTTGAAAATAGAGATAAACTATGCAAGTTACTAGTGTGTAATATCATCATGATCATAATCTATTACAAATGGAGTAAAAATAACAATGGAACTACATATATCTAAAATATCACCTATTTACCTACATATTTTGGTCTTAATTGTGAATTAGACTATATTTTATGGTAAGTAATGTTATGACAGATAGACAGGATTAATATCTAGATCAAAAAGTATTTGTAAGATAAGAACAATAATATTGTTGTTTTTGTCTAGATTTCTTTTATCAGTATTGATAACAAATTGGGTTACCATGTTGAATTAATACTACTTAAATATCTAAACTTTTACCACTTGTGACCTAATTGGGAAACACCTATTAATAAATAAATTATAACTTGAAAATACATGGATCATATGATATACTACCAAACTAAAGTGTGTTGAATTCATGCATAATACATAATGATTTCGGGTATTTTATGCACTTCATAATATTCTACAAAGTACTGCTTCTAAGTATATTCTGCTAATTTATTTATGGAATTCTTGTCCTAGTTGTGGGAATATCTTGCACATTTATGAGTTTATGCCCATACACCAAAAAAACTTGAATATAACTCATGTCATACAAAATGTTATAATGTTAGTGTAACTCTAATCAAATCTAGCCAATGAAATAGTTAACATTCTTATCTTTTACACTTATTATATAAATAACTCAGTCATAATAAAATATATAATAATAATAATTATTATTATTATTATTGTGCCAAGGCTCTGTAATTAAACTCAATAATAGATTATTTTTCTCTTTAAAAGAGAATATGTGAAGAAATGATTATTGGTTATTTATATCACCTCTAATAAAACTGATTAGATTATGTGCATGGAAGATAATTGAGAAAAACTTATTTGGCAATCTTGATGCAATAAATCACAAAACAGACTCTTTTTAAAACTTTTGTCAATGTGTTTGTTCCTGGTTATCTGTACCTACATTACAATACATTTTATAAAGTTATGCATAGTAGGCAAGTTCATTTTTGTTTACGTTAATATCAAGCTTCGACCGTCATCGCGACATTCCGCGCTCTACATTCAATCAAATTGACTATGTGGCAAAAACCTAATGTTTTTTTTTCTCAGGCTTGTGACTGTGCGGTTTAGGAGTTACTATTAGATTTCACATACAAAATAATTCATGATGGTTTATAGCACTTATAAAGAACATAGGTACATGAATTCTTTATTTTTTATGTGAATGCTTTTGACATAAATAATGTTAATCAGCTATGTTTTGTAGGTCATTCATGACTTTTATACTCATGTAGATTATTATTATATACTATTACTTTCGTATAATATTATTGAAGGTCACAATTAGTATCCTACTACGAGGCAAATTTCTTGCGTTGTGGCAGTAATTGTGAATATCAATTAAATGCTACATAGATCATTTCTTGTAAAATACTAAAAAAAATTAATCTATACAGACAAATATACAGATAATTTACTTTAAATAAGTAATACAGATCTGGATTGTAATACATAATCGGTAATAGTGTTAGTTGAATGGTAGCCCCCTCTACTGCAAGTTATTCTGTGACTCGCGCCAAGGTTGCGCGGGCGCATTAGCGCTTTCGCGAATCATGTGACTGGCGCCTTTCTTTGTTGTTTACGTCCAAAAGGTTTAGTTTTTTAAATACCTAACTATGCTGGATTTATACGATTAACTTCGGCATTTAAGGGGTTTAAAGTATGCTAATGAACTTACAGGGTATTAGGTGTTGATGACGAATGTCAATTCTATTTGCTTTGTTGTTATATGACGTCGTTCCATAAAGTGTGGCATGCAGTTAAACAATGGGACAACAGAGTAAGGATCTACTTCTTATCTTGAGCTATTCGAAAAAAATCATATCAATCCTAAAAAAGAAGAAAAGATAAAGAAGGGCGATAGACTAATGTTTTATAATTTAAAATCCTTTAATTTGAAAATTACTTAAGTGTTAGCGAAAAAAAGTATATAAGGGGTTCCGTATTTACTTTACTTTCTTATTTTATAAATCTAAGTTAGAGTAAATCATATGATAAAGATGTACTGAATAAATCACATATATGATTCTGTGCACTTTTCAACAAAGAAATGGAACAAATGTATTATAATTAAACTGTTTTTTTTTTATAATTAACGAAGTAATACGAAAAATAAAATGAAAATTTATGTCTAAATGTGCTTAAGAGTGAGCGAAACTTTCAAACACGTCTGCTTTGACGGCCGCTGATGTTTTTTTTTAAAGAAAACCATTATAAATGTGTGCTGTGAGCTATCAATTGATGCAGCGAACCGGACCGTTATGCCATACATTTGGTATTCCTATTTGCTTACATAACTAAGACCATCACCACGTCACGCTAGTATTGCGAATACCAATTAGTTGGCTTGCGATTATTGGCGTTGATGACTAATTTAGTTATTAAATTTGGATTTTGTCTGGTTTTTAATAGACAAACGACGATAGCTATGCCCTAAGGACAGTTAAAACTCGACACATGAGTTAGTCACTTGCAATAAGAAGAGGTTCACCTTTTATATTGTTATCATTTTCGATGTTTCAAATCATCCCGTTCCAATAATATTATAAAAGCGAAAATTTACGCCGTTTCGGCTAAACCGATTTGTACGAAATTATGCAAATCCTGAATTCATATTCATTTATTTGCGGAAAGCCTATTTACATTAAGGATTAACACATAATTTACATGTTTTGAAATAATGCGAGTAAAATGCACCGCGAGCCACTTCTTTCTCTTCAGTTCTGCTATTTGTTAGATTGCTGTGGTTTTTCAAGTCTTCGTTGACTGTTTTTCTATGTACATGCTCATATCGCCGCCTCTGGCGAACAAAATGGCAATCGCAAAATCACAACTTTTCAGAAAAACCAAACTAAAAATTGTTACTAACTTGCAACCCACTGAACATATGATAGCATCTTAAAATGCACCCGATGTCAAGGCACAGGTCATGCTAAAGAAAGCCTATCAGCTGATCGAAGGCCTTTCAAGGCTACACGCTATACAATGTGGCACGAGACAGTCGATTACGTAACTTCAAGGTCTAAATGGTCAAAACCACTCTGGAGAATGCTATAGGAAATCCTTGAACGTCACTTTAGATATTGCATTTCTATTACATATTGCAGTAACTGTTAAAGAAAAAACTGAGAAATTGTAAATAAATGATCTTTATTTTTACATTAGATAGGCTCACGCTCAAATGTAAAAAAAAACTACAACTTGCCTGAATAAAATAAGAATACAATACATTACATATATTATTACAATACAATTTTTACAATCTTCAAAGGAAGAAATTGCGGGGGTACCTTAGCTGATATATGCTTTGCTTGCATTTAGCTAGGGTATGCATTAATACAATCATATAGCATTTCTGATGGTAAATATTCCGATAGGAATGTATAGGTTTGAAACTTATCGTATACAAAATAAAATCTCAGTTTTAACTCGAGATAAACGGAGTAATATACGAACAATTTGTACAAATTACATTGTTGCGTCGTATAGGATCTTCCGGTCGTTGACCTCGCCACCGCTCCGTTATCAGTGTTATCAGCCGCCGCTGTTGACCCCAGGCGTTGGCTAACACTTCTAAAACCAATTTGTTTTTGGGTTTGGAGATAATTCGTACACTATTACGAATATTACTATGATGTAGTGGTAGGTATTATTATCTTTGCTAAGCTGTATTAAATATAATGGAATTGCCCAACAGAATTTTCCCGGGAAATTAATTCTGCGGGAGAGTACGACTCTCAATAATCTACTATATAAAAATAAGTCGGGTTTTCCTTCCTGTCGCTATAACTCCAGAACGCACGAACCTATTTCCACGGTTTTGCATTCGTTTAAAAGGTCTCGGGCTCCGTGAGGTTTATAAAAAAAAACCGAAGCCATCTGGTGGCGAAACGGAGTAAATAACATTAAAAAGGTAGATCAACAAGTCGCCTTGAAAACTAAGTTTACATTATCAAAAAGGTCGGCTATTCTATAACTTCACTGGCCCAATTTATTTGAAGAATGCATTAAAAAACTACGCTGAATATATCTACGTAAAGAATCTAAAATCAACAATTCTACACCCTTAACTTTAGTGGAAGTTTTATAACTTTATCTAGAGAAATATTTGCTGAACAATCTGCAGAAAATACGTATAGGTACGTGTCATTTTTTAAGTAGTTAACCACTTCGTGAAACAAACAGAAATACTTGTAAAGCAATTACAATGGGATGGATTGTGCAGTGTTCGCACTCTGGCGAATGTCAGCCGGTCTAGAATGCAAGCAGCACTCTAGATCTAGATTAAATCTATTTCTAGCGGTACCGTGTGTGGACTTATTACTATACCACTTTACTAGGAATCGTTCGTGTCTGTTGATTTATTTTTATGACATATGTACCTACATAGGTACCTTTATTGCATTAACGATATGTAGAGCTACAAAATGTTTAACTAAATTTCATCAGCTCGAATTTTTAGTCATAGTACCAATTTTGTGCACAATTTTGTGCGATTGGCCGTTTTTTTATATGATATAGGCTTACGCTTGACTACAACTTGCCTGATGGTAAGCAACGTTATAGTCTACGGTCTAGCTAGTTAAAAAAGTTCAATTTTTAACAACGAATACCGGCTAGACATGTAACTTTAAAATAGCTTATATAGTATTTGACCAAACCAACTCTTATATTCTCTAATTTAGTCTGTGATATCCCCGAAGCTAATCTGTTCTGCAGAATTCTTAGAAGTAACATAAGAAGCACAGCTCATCGGAAAAGGATATCCCACTTGCACAAAGGACGGTCTCAGATATATTTAGAAGTCGGCGTCGCAACGGAATAATACTCGAACGAATAATTGACAAACTTCTTTCCACGTTCGCAAACTGAAACTAGACTTTATCAACGAGCAATAAAATCCACAATTGATTGGCAAATGGCACGAAAATAGCAATGTTTGAACAAGCTCAGCACTCGACGGTCAAATATTGGGTTGAGTGGAGTTATGAAAATAATGTTACATTACTTTGTTATAAATCTGTTGCATGAGTAAGTGGTTAAGAGTGTAGGCTTTGTTTATGTACGTGTGCCAGAGAGATGTAGCCATTGTCATGGTAAATGTAGAACTAAAATAGAGGCAGGTTGGAACGTGTTCTAAACTGCTTTTGCTTGGTTGTGTCTCTGCAAATCCTAGCGTGGCTTTCGGCTGTGTTCGAATAAAGATTAGAAATTGTGAGATATTGACAAAAAAACGATGTTTCTGATCTATCCTAAAGCGGATATTGGTGTCCTAATATTATCGAGTAGTGTAGCTTGCACTGCACCGGTATCACCAAACGAAGCGAAATGGTTTAAAGTAAAATTAAAGAGATTCTCCTTTAAGTCTAGACGATTCCCGCATATGAATTATATATATTCCCAGCTGTGTTTCCTGCGAACTACAATCCAGGGGTTTTCAAATCTAGAGTTAATAGGTATCTTCTAGGTAAACACCCTAGACTGCAGCAATGCTTAACATCAGGCAGGCTGTAGTCAAACGTAAACCTATCCCACGTAAAAAAAAATAACTTGACCTCTACCACTACTTATATACATACATCTTGGTATTAATAAGAGACTCAAAATTATATTGCTCTTAATTGTAAACAAGCACTAGTCTAATGTAATTGATACGTAAATTTTTATGGTATAGACAAGTGGAATATTTGATAGAAAAACTGAATACTAATGGGATTGACAAAACGAACTGATCTCAATCCATATCGCAGACTACGTTCTAGTACGATAGCGAATATAAAAGTAAACTACCAGAGAAAGTTAAAGCCGCAACAAAACATCGAGTTGGCAGGCTTAACAGTCGCACTGCAGGCTTTGGCCGACATAATAAACAAAGATACGACCTGATATAACACTATCACATGGCGGTGACGTCATCCGTGAGCTCATCACATATCTCGTGCTTACGAATTATTGTTTCTTTAGATACGTAACTGAGCCAAAACATAATTCCATGAGATGGTCAACCGCTACTGCCACGGTTGAGTTGGCTTAGCGGTTTAGAGACCAAGCGACGCGACGGTTCGTTTACTTGGCGCCGTGTGTTTCTCTATTGAATCGGTTTTTTGCAATATTCGGTTTGTATTTCAATTAATGACTTCACAAATGAATCATAAAAAAAAACGATTCGGTAGAGAAACGAACGACGCCATGTGAACGTACTGTTTATTTTTTATACTCAGGAGAAAAAGGGGTTATCAGATGGCAAGTATAGTTAGTTAGGCATTAGTTACCATGAGGCAGTATTCGGCTATTTCCGGCATTGATTTGTGGGTGATAGATGAAATGTGGATGCATTTCGACGCAAAATTTGTAAAGAGTTACAATTCCAGTATCAATTATTCATAGATCTCATGGGAACTTGCCGACGAGTTTGGAAGTATCACGCGAGACACGCTATTACTTTTACACGTAAACATAATTTGTTTCCCGTCTGCTTTTGTTTTGCTTATTTATTTTTGTTCATAAGCTTATATTCGGTTTTGACATCTAAGCGGAATTGACACATTGTGAAGACCGTATTATTAATGATTATTTACTTTAAAGACGCAAGCTTTTCTCTTAAACGGAATTTCTTTGAGTCCGTTAGGTTTACTGTCAAAGTTGGTTTTAATATTAGTCCGAAATGATATTAGAATCTTCCTAAGATATCAATAAATCAATATAGCTTTATTGTACACCAGAAAACAAAACAACTTACAGTAAAATTACTTAACCTAGGTACATTGGGCGGCCTTATCGCGTAGAGCGATCTCTTCCAGGCAGATATAAGACTGATTAACTAAATAGTTTCATTTTTATGCGGGATCCAATATAAATGTTTATCATCTTGTTTTTCAGTTGTGAAATAAACACAGGATATATATTTTTGAATCTGTTTATCGCGAACGTCCGTATCTATGCAATCGCTCATTAAATCGATTCATCATAACTTGCTTAGAATGATTTTCCTTTGAAAAATTATGAAAACTGCGTCTATTATTTATACAACAGGAAAACGTAATGCTGGAACTGATGTAGGTATTTTTATGTCAAAGTAAAATAAAAAAACAAGGGTCCAACCTGGATGAGGTCTGCACATGATCGACGCAGATGGCACATACAAAGGGAGCCCTATACCCAGCAATGGGATCCTAAGGGCTGTGGATGATGATGATGATGAAAAAAAAAATGTACGAGATCTGTTATCATTTGCTTGCATGGGTCACCTACAAGTCGTAATAGCGTCAAGGGGTCGTAGTCAATGAAAAAATTAAAATATATTTGTGTATCCCGCAAATAAATTATACCGAAATAATTCACACAACACATTCTAGTCCCAAACTAAGCGTTAGTTAGTGACAAGTATGCTGATTTCAACCAAAGACAGCAATAATAACAAGCAACATTTACCTTGCATAGAACTTTAGAACCCTAACTGGTGCTTAACATCGGTCAGGCGGGCTGTACACAATCTTAAGCCTATTCCGTGATCAACACAGACCTAACTTTATGACCTGTTTTTTCCAGATTCGTGAAAGACCTAGAAGACGGGTTCGTGCGTCACCGGCCGACGGCCAGACTCCGCCAGTCGGCCTCCATGGGAGCTGCGTCTACTTCGTACAATGAAGTGATTCCGCCACCGCTGCCGCCGCCACCGGTGGCGCTGACGCAAGGGAGACGGGTGGATACTTCGCTGAGGCGCCTCGAGAGGGCGCACGATGATCTGTTTCAGTTGTAGCGGCCGAGACAGCGCAGGTATACTATTTTAGTTAAATAAACACATAAAGTTTGTTATTATCAGTACTGGTTGTTCAATGAAGTGATTCCGTGAACTACTAGCATAGTTAGATCAATATGTAGGCAGTACAAAAACAATATCAGAAATTGAACCTGCCTGTTCCTATTTACTATGCACTAATCCAGATATTTTTTCTACCAAAATAGCATTTTCAGTTACCGGGGACAGTTTCAAGTAGCTATTAATTAATTAGCTGATAGAGGATGGTGGCGCCACCTGTCGTTTGTTAGATATAATAAAATTAGTAACACCTGTCTTATGTTAGATAATTCCATGCATAATTATAATTATTGATTTTTATCAGTTGACTGGCCTGTTAGCTTAGTTGGTAGTGGCTCTGCCTTCTAATCTAGAGGTCGCGGGTTCGATTCCCTCATGACACAAGTATTTATGCACTTTAAAAATTTATAATTACTTGTGTTGAGTCTGGTCGTTTGTATGTATAATAAGTATGTATTTACAAAAAGAAAAGTATATAAGTATTATATCCGTTATCTAGTACCCACGACACAAGCGTTTGCTTAGTGTGGGGCTAAATGGCGCTGTGTGCAATGTTCCAGGATATTTATTATTTATTTATTATTATCAGTAGTCTGCTGCAGTTATTATTTAGCTTTTCGTTTTAGTTTTTATTTTTCTAGCGGTTTTCAAAGCGATAGAACCGATTCTTGTTGGATAAACATCTTCTTGTGAAAACTATCACATATATAATAGGTCTTTACCTATGAAATTGCCGTTTTTTTCTTACATTTTAATCTGTTTGTAACTTTTACGTACAGCTATATTTTTTCCAAATACAATTTTTATTGTTTCAATTGTTGAATTATGTACCTTTTAGATAAAAAAAATGTATTACTAGTGCATATTACTTATAGGGAAGTCATTGAAAACACCTCTTTCAATGTGTCGTCGGTTTCACTACTTTAACTAGGTATATTTTTATCATATACTCTGTTTTTGAGAAATTGATATACGCAGTGCATAGCTTTTTTTCATCTAACTATAGTTTATCAATTGCATCTAAATCTGTTCAGACATTTCCATACAAACATCAAAAATGTTTGTATGGAAATATCATTTTTCTCAATTTCGTCATACAAATCGGCAATTTCATAGGAAAGATGTTATACTTACCATCAGTCAAATATCAAGTGCAAAGCCTAAAAGGAAAGTCAACCTTGTCGTTCTGCAGTACCAGCTTATGCTATACATCTTATTCCTGATCGGAATCATCGTATGAATCAGCGAGATATAAAATATGATTTAGTGCGATATGAACGTTTGTTCTGACGTCAGCACGAATACATAATATTTTATGACAAGTAGTAAACTTAGATAAACACTTACTCGCTTCTATCCATCGTTACATTGAATGCGAGATTGCTATTGCTGTTGCAAATGTGTTAGGACTACTTTTCATATATTTTATGTACGAGGAAGATAGTCAAAACATTTTATCAGAATGTGTTGAGTTTTAGCTTACACTTTCTGATGGAAGTAGAATATATTTAAATCATTTGTGTTGGCTTGTAAATTTAGTTTTGCGAATTATACACATACAAAATAATACAAAAAAATAATATTTTCATAGAATATAATATATTTTCTTACAATAAACACAAGATGTAAGCAAAGAGCATGAGAGTGGAAAACGTTAAATACACGAGTTAGAACCATCTATATTTAATATCATTATATAAGAAAAAATTACATATATTTTTCTGAAATTACAGATATGCGCGATTTCAATGAACGCGACGGTCCTGCGCTGTGCTGAAGCTAATCGCACACTTGCGACTTTACGCCATTCACGCGACAAAAAGTCGCAAAGCGTCGCGATCGCCGCAGTCGGACGTCAAAGGTTCAGAATTCAGACGTTTACTATACACTAGTTTACGATATATTGGACAATCCGTAAGTCGATATACTAAAGTATATAAACCTATGCATAATTTATATGTAACATAATACCCATCCAAAATCACGTGTGATATTTTCGCTTTTTATTCCGCGTTATAAAGGTCTTAGTGTGAGTAGTGTGCACTTTATAATCCAGTTTTTAACAACCAGTAATGTAATATTTTGTATGTATAGTGTTTATACAGGGCTACTGAAATAAACCTCCAAGGGGCGGCTGTAGTTCATCGTCGAGTGACTACTCTTTACTGAGGGTAGTGACTCCTCCGCAGAATTGATTCATTAGGGGAGTTTATTTATTCTACGACTTTTGAACCAAAAGTGGCTCATACAAAAGTCGGCCCTTAAATTTGATCTTTATGTATCAGTAACACTGTATTTCTAAATCTGACAATAGTTCTATTTAATTAGAAAACAACGCTCCTCAAAATGAGATAGTCGCAAAATATGTTGTCATAAATGTAAATTATTTAACTATGGTCGATTGTCGTATTCTCTCGGCGAATTAGAAACTATTCAAAGTGATTTAATATATATATGTACATATAATACATATGAATGTAGATGAAGCAAATATACCTATATACTTACCTGTATATGTATCTAATTAGCGAACTTGTGGAATGTTCAGTGAATGATTTAATAATGATAATTAGAACATGTTAGAATGATGATATGGAAAAGCAATTACCATTCTGCTTATAATTCTTAGTACTCTTGGACTTGTTTGTTATTGTTTGAATGTATTTGCAAACGTCATTTATGGTTTTCAATATCATCATCATCAGCCCGTTATGGCCCGCTGCTGAGCATAAGCCTCTCTTCTTGTAGGCCACTCATCTCGGTCCTGCAAAGATTGAATCCAGTTTTTTTACAAGGAATGGGTTTGCACTTGACCGTAATTTTGCCTGATGGTAAGCTATCATGAATAATGATTGCTAATTAATAATTGTCAGTTTTCAATATGTTGCAAATTAAATAACATTTATTAGATGTGAAATAAAAAAGTCAGATCTGTATTTATAGAAACTAATAAAAAAAACTTTTATTCGAATTAATTGGACAATAATCGATTTTTAATATTTGTTTTTTTCATATATTTGACCACTCGCGTCACGATATCGCCCAGGACTGGGACATAATAAGTAAATATCATGTTAGTTTGTTTATTTAAAATGTTGTCTTAGAATCAATAAATCGTTCCTAACATTCCGCAATTTCGCCCGACAATACTAGAGTTTATAAAAAAATAATAGATAAAAACCATGTTTTAATATGAATAGATAAAATAATTGTTAGTTAATTAAATCTAAACTAAATTATTAATAGTCGTGAGGCACTAAATAGACGTGTATTGTAAAATTAAACTGTTGAGCTTGAGATTGTATATGATCATACTATTAGGTAGTTCTTATATACAAGGTTATATGAAAAACACCAGCCAACGTCGGACTAGGTTACTAACTTCATATACAAGCACTTATGTAATACTATGGTCTACATAAATAAATAAAAAATTCGTTTATTGCTCCTAAAACATAATAAAACTATACATAAATGCACTATAAACACCGCACTAGGCGAACCTGTGTCGCGTTTCCTTATGCTTGTGTTCTTTTGCTATTGGTGTACAATAAAGAATTATTGATTGATTGATTATGTTTTATGACTTTGAGAATTGCGAAAAATAAATCAGCTGTTATATACAAACGGTCTTATTTATAAAAATGCCTATAGTATGCTATAAGCGTACTATAGTTAAGGTGTTCAATAAGCATTTAAAGTGTTCTATAAAGTTTACTATTTATAAACGTTCTATAAGCCTTCTATAACTATAGTACCCACGTGGTACCGACAATAAGCCAAATCATTGCCAGTACAAAGAAAAAACCAAAGAAGAACGAAATTAACCACAGATAATACGTATCTTAGTGCCAAATATATGCTAACTTTGTCATAAAACACAAAATTTTGTCTATACTCAGACACAAAGAAACGTCAAACGTTGTTGATATTCAGACGCGCAAATATCAAAAGTTTAAATAAATATAAGTAAATAGCATCAATCCTGCTGCCCAGAAGATTTGCGATGCTGAAATAGCCTGCCGACGGGAGCTACATGAGGCCCAAATGGCCAACGAGCAACACAAATTGAAAAATTAAAAGAAGAGCTTTTGAAATTAAAAATAATTTATTATAAACTCCTGCTGCCCAGAGGATTTGCGATGCTGGAATAGCCTGCCGACGAGAGCTACATAAGGCCCAAATGGCCAACGAGCAACAAAAATTGAAAAATTAAAAGAGCTTTTGAAATTAAAAATAATTTATTATAAAAGTAAAACAGAATGAAATACATAGAAAGACTTTTATTAACATGTTTATCACTAATCACACATACTAAGATACCTTCATTTAGCATTATCACATGTCTGTACCTACTATTAATTAATTATTACAAGAGCAGCAGTGTCACTGTGTACAATAAGGGCTAATCTTTATATATAATTCTGAGTGGAGACACATAATGTCACCGGATCTGGTTTTACAATTCCACATTTTTCCTTGTTTTAGTTTTGGCTTAACAGTAAAATCATAGTAGGTACATGCTCCAAAGCATAACTTTCTTTCATGTTATGTTCATAAAGATTATCACTTCTATGTACATATATGTAAATGTGTCACCAAGCACCTAGCAGTATGTTCTTGCAGCCTCCTCTGAGAGGAAAAATAAATGATTGCAAGATGGCGTTTGAGCGTCCACTTGCAACTTCTCCTGGCTCGTCTTGGACTACTGGATTTGCCTGGTGAGCATCTGAGTTACTTGCAAGCACAGCATCCCCCTGGTCAATGGCAATATTATGTAATACTGCAAGTGCTATTATTGTAGGCTTTACATTCTCCAATTTGCAAGTCATTCCAAACAAAAGGCACTGAAAACGCTGTTTTAAAACCCCCAAATCATCAAAAAATTAATTTATATTTAAATTTGATTGTTTGTTTTTACTTCAAAGACAGCAAATCAGCTGACAGATGACAGGATAGTCGGCCATCTTAGATCTTATAGCACCGCTATAGTAAGGTTATAGTAGGGTCCTCGCTACTATAACTTTATAATAGACTTATAGAACTGTTTAGCGCTATAGTGCGTTTATAAATACCGATTATGGTCATTTTTCTTATAGTGATGTTATAGAACACTTTAACTCTTCTATAACTTTTTATAAATAAGACCGAAAAACTTCATTACTCCCTGAAGATATGAATGGAAAATCTTTGGTTTCCATTAAATGGATTTTCTTTTTGCAATTTTCTAGTAGTTGTATGACTTTGTTTTTTATGGTGTTAGCTGTAAGATTCAGATTCAGATACGTTTATTGTCAGTTCTTTCATATTGTATTACAAGTAGTTAACAAATAATAAATATTTCATAACGACGCGTCGAGTTACACATTTATACTACACCATATTTAAAAAATGAATCACCTTTATACATTAGTAAGAAATCTTTATAATAACGCAGCTGTAGACAGGTGTTCGAGTTAGTAGTAATGTTGTTCATTTTAGTTCCGCATATCCAAACTTAATGGCGCTAGCGTCTAAGTTAACTCGCGCAAACGGTCGCAACAATAAAAGAAGTATATTTTTGTCCTTGTCAAAAAATGGTACGTGATGTAGCAAATATTATTCATAAAAAATAATAATAAATGATTGTCGCAATTTATCAAACAATATCGCCTCGTCAAGTAACTTACAAAAGAAAACTGAAAACAAGGTAGGTATTGTGCTGCGAGGTTTCTGGTGTTTTTCAGGTAACCATTTTTATTATTATACGCCAAATCGTATATATAAATCACATAGATCGTATGTTTGTTACTCCGCGATAAAACTAATAAATTGATAGTTGGATTAAAAATTTAAGCATGAGTCCTAGATCATATTTAATCCTGAAAAAAAACATACGATTTATGGCGCCCGTAGAATACGTTAAAAATATATCATGTTATCCATTACCCATTTACATACAAAAATATAATGTACATACATGACACAAGTATTTATGTACTTAAAAAAAAATACTTGTGTTGAGTCTGGTCGTTTGTATATATAATAAGTATGTATTTACAAAAGAAAAGTATATAAGTATTATATCCGTTATCTAGTACCCACGACACAAGCGTTTGTTTAGTGTGGGGCTAGATGGCGCTGTGTGCAATGTCCCGGAATATTTATTTATTTATTTATTTTTACATAATCTTGATTCCAAATTCCAATTTACTACTATTAACGAGTAACTGGCTGATTTAGAAAATAGATTTTGAAGTTGTAAGCCCTATAGCAATAATATAAAAATTGAATTTGTTCTGGTTCAAAACCAATTTTGAATGTGTATTTGGCTTATATATGAACTCATTCTGTTATGTGTACCGTTATAAATAAATAAATAAATAAATAAATATCTACTTACAAAAAAAAACTTAGTTATCAGAAAGTTTTGATTTTAGTTGAAATAATTTACTTTGTCTTATTCAGTATCGTAGCCATTTGTACATTTCATATAGCGACAGTGCCTTGTGATATTTAAATTAATAGTCATTGCAGCAGCTGTATTTATTTATTTAATGATATTTTGGTTTCGTTGTCATTATGAAATGCGATAATAGTTGACTTTAGTGTCCTCTAGCGTCTTTTTCCAGTCTTACCAGACGGAAATCAGTTTGCAATTAATTGATTAGTGTTTTGCCTTTTGTCTCACGTTGATTATTTTGATGAGCGATTCAGTTTTAAACACTCATTGATTTAGGTTTTTTAGTATAACTTAGTTGTATTAACCGGCTAGCACTTACGTCAAAAATTACGTCGAAAAATTAGCTCGACAAGTTTCGGAAATCTGAGGTTTCCATCATCAGGAGGACGAGTCAGCACGCGCGTCCCGGTTGGCCGCCTCGTCCAGACTGGTTCGCCGACTCACTGCCGCACCCCCCCGCTTCTGCGCCCGCTCCGCTCTCGCAACCGCTCGCGCACCGCGACGGGTGAGGATAGGCGATCGAGGCGCCACCGGCGGATCGTGTATTTCTTCCTCTTCGCTTGAGATCCGTTGCACCAAGATATTGGGGTCCGCGCACACTATGCTGACCGTGTCTAGTGGCAGATGTTCAGCTACATCGTCCTCCCGGCCAGAGTTTAAAACAGGTCTCCACGCAGGTGCCAATGTCCATCCTCGGTCACGATTAAAGTTTGGATGTCGACCTATTTCTATTGCTTCCCGAACTTTCCTTGGTACTAGGAACTTCTCCTTGGCCAAGACCGACACCTTATCGAAACGTAGGAAATGGTTCACCCCTTCAGCATGTTCTGCCAACGCGGATTTAACAGTCTCCCTGTTTTTAACACACCGTATGTGTTCCGCCACCCTCGTAGAAATATTGCGGCGGGTTTCTCCGATGTAACTCATACCACAGTCGCAAGGTATACGATAAACACCTGGGGCATGTAACGGCTCGCTGTCTTTAGGTGATCGCAATAGTTGCCTCAGACGACTAGGTGGACGAAAGATGGTTTTCAAGTTATATTTCCTTTTAAGGAAAATACCAATCTTGTCCGTCACGCCTTTGACAAACGGCAAATAAATCGGAGCCCGATCTACTCCAACCGGTTTCTTGCGATCTGATCCTGTCGCCAAGCGCAAACATTTTCGCCAACTGAACCCATTCTTCTCCAGTGCTCGTCTAACATGATCCAACTCTGCATGTATATACTGTGGGTGACACAGACTTAGCGCACGGTTTATGCGGGATCTAGGAACAGATGCGAGTTGCGAAGGATGGTGATGTGAATCAGAACTTAAATATCTGTCCGTGTGCGTCGGCTTTCTGTACACTGCGTGAGACAATGTACCATCCTGTTCCCGCCGGACGCTCACATCAAGAAAAGGCAGTATTCCTTCTTTTTCAAGCTCCACCGTGAACTGTATCTTCGGGTGTATAGCATTCAGGTGTACTGTAAACTGCGCTAGATCATCTTTGGCGATAACAGCAAAAATATCGTCCACGTACCGCCACCAGTAGCGTGGTTTATTTGATATATCCCGAAGTGCAACTCCTTCAAACCACTCCATATAGATGTTGGCAACCACAGGAGATACAGGTGACCCCATAGCTACGCCTTCCACTTGTAAGTAATGTTCACCCTTCCACATGAAATAACCACTTCGTAGACAAAACTCTGTCCATTCTAAATATTCTTTCGGGAGATCCGAATCATCCAAAAGTTTTTCGACGTAATTTTTGACGTAAGTGCTAGCCGGTTAATACAACTAAATTTAATCATGCCTTACGGGAACTATAATACAGTTTTTAGTATAACGCCCATAGTTAGTAGAAAGTCGTACCTATAAATAGAAATTATTAAATAATCGAGCCAATTGACGTATAGCATCATGCATCATTTGATACTTTATCTACTGGTGCTAAATAATGAAATAAGTTTGGTTTTCTATAAGTATTCGTAACCATTATAATAATAACCAATTCACTGTCTTTTAGTAAGTTTTGCAAATTGTTGTGTCAGACTTATATTGCACCTGTTACCTATTGATAACAATTGTATCCATGGGTTTTCTATTACACGTAATATTACAGTTTTTGTAAAGCCAACTTACACAAGTTAGCATGTATCTTATAGTTTTATAAGTCTGTTGCAGCTTTTCGATCGAAACTTGCTTTAGATTATATGCTACTTATGTGTAAGGGGCTCTGATCAAGTAAAATTATATCTAACGAAATTAGCACTGGGCTGTAATCAGTTTTATGTGATTTTCAGGTTTGTATAGTTTTGTCTACCGTTGAATCTCGGACCTTTTCCAATATCTTGCGCATTTGTAAATCATTTTGCACTTTTTTGTATGAACTTTGTAAACTAAATTTTATTGTCAATGTTATACTTACACGTGTGTACATTTATGTATAATATTGTTGTTTATGAATTAAAACTTAGGTTATTATAAATTTGTAATATTACTTACAATTGTAACATATTATATGAACGAACAATCATTATGATTAAGTTGCTAGTTAGATTTGCTTTTACATTTTGTAAATTATCCGTTGTCATATTTATGCTAGTTGAGCTTTAATGAATAATATTTTATTACTCGTTTTATCAGAGTTTTATTTTAATTATTAGTCTAATAATATGATTACCAATGTTAAGCAAAGGTCGATGCGGTCATTCTTGGATGGGTGACCGAAAAGTGGCTCCATTTTGGGCGCTTCCGTGGGTCGGATGACACGTAAAATTGTAGGTCCTGGCTGTTTGTCTAGTACGGCAGTCGTTAAGCCATGTCAAAGGCCCTTAGAGCGGTTTGAAAACTCTCGAAACCAGAGTTGGCCACTCTCATTCGATAAGAAGAAGAAGTCTAACATTAGTGTTACCTCGTCAAATGTTGATAAACTAAATAGGATGTGTAGGTCATGATATTGCATTTGCTGGCTTTAAGAGGTAATTTACTATTAAAACTTCACATGTTTATTGCATTCAAGCAGTTATGTAATGGAGTAACTGTCTGCCATAGATTTTACCCTTTTCTTCTCAGCTAATCGTGTCCATCCAAAGGTTGCCTGGAAGAAATCGCTTAAGGCGATAAGGCCGCCCATATGTACGTCATCATAAATTTATCCTTTCATGTATTTCTTTCATGTTGGTGTGCAATAAAGACATATTATTATTATTATTTACTTGTTTGAACATCTTAAAATCATACAGAAGTCCAACCACAGTCATAATTATAATCTTCTAAATCATCGACCATTATCAGGAATAGGAAAGGCCCCAGTGAAGAACCCTGACATGCTGTGATATGTGTCGGATTCATAACAGCCTAACCGTATAAACCGATATCATCAGATATCGTCCTTTTTTTTCTTAGAGAGGATCTATTTGATAACCTTGTTGTGCTGGGGGAGGTGCTGCACAGACTCCTGCCATGTGGCAACTGAGACGAATGCTGCTGCGCTCCGGTAAGAGGTTGTTCAAATATAACTTATTTCTCTCTAGCCAAAGGTTGCCTGGAAGAGATAACTTTCAGTGATAAGGCCGCCGCTTGTGGCACTAGTTTAGACTTGTTTGTAAGACTATATAACTTGACTGTAATTTGTTGCACTGTTTTTTTTTAATTTGTATCAACGATAAAGAGTTTATCTGTCTATCTAACTTTAAAAAAAATCGGAGACATCAACCCTCCTTGTTCACATCCCAACCTATATGCGTCGGACAGACTAGTGGCCAACTTTCAAAATTGGTATAAAGGCCGTTTCAATTTTCAATACACAAATAGACCAGAAAATAGGGGTGTAAAAGAAACCACAAAATTCAATAGTAAAAAATTTATTGTAAATAAAAATATATTGTACCCGATTTAACGTAAAATATTATTCGTTTAGAACTTTACAACTAGTATTTACACTCATTAATGTTATTTTATTAATTAATATTTACAATAATATACGATTTGGTATTACAAACAATACTGGGTGGGTATTGAAGAATGAAGACAAAGTTTTTTTATCAGTTATTAAAGTCCTCTTGCGAAAGAATTTTATATTCTGACCTATTTACGGCCCGTCTCTTTTGCTCCTGCGCAGATATATGGCTGTCACGTGCAGTGACCATCGGTAAGAGCGTGAATGCAATATACAAATAAAAGAACCACATAGGCAGGTGTAGGTAAATGTATAAAATTCTTTGCATTTCGAGACCGAACTTTTGTGTTGTTTATGTCTTATATAATAAAGAGAGCAATTGTGTTTCTCTAACATAATTTAACCGAAAGAACAAAGAGAAATTAGATTTATTTGTAAAGTTATTTTGTTAGTAGGTAATAACTCTATGAAGATACATTTGCTAACAAAATAACTAACGAGATCGTTCTGGCTTCAACATGAGTTAACTTACGTTAATGTTACGATACTAACGAAGGACAAGTAAAAGTAATGAATACAAAATTTACGCTAAAATATACAAATATCACTTCTTTTAAAAATATGTAACCACATTGCGTATAAACTACATTTATTCTCAACTTTTTGTTTAAATTCTGATACAAGTTATTCAAAAACTTAATACGAAATTGTATATTTTTCTACACGATTATTTCGTAATCATAGCGGGAAATCTTTGTGATGATTAATTTTCATAAATAGGTGGGTACAAGTAGTTTTTTTAATTTATTTATCAGTAATATTTACACTTATTTTTTACATGTTAACTATGCCATTGCACCCCTGTTTCCTTTATTCGTTCACACTTAAAACCTACATTAATTTATCTATTCCTAAGTGGGCGCTTCTTCTATTTGGTCGAGTATTTTACTATTTTCTTGAGTCCGGTTTAAAAGAAAATCCAGATCGTTGGATATTTTGTTTAGCATTCGGTCCGTTTCTGGCGAATCGTATGCTTTATTCCACTCTCTGTTCACTTGTTCTATGTCTGATTTTTTATCGTCTTTCACTTCGATGGACGGGAGGGAAGTGGAGGTGAATTCTGACTTGGATTTTTTGAGACAGCTTTTGATTGGAGGGGAGGTGATGCGGGAGACGTCCGGGTTTGATTGCACGCATATGGAGCAGTTTTCTTTGCTGGTGTCGAAGCGGTGTTTTTCTGTGTAGGGTTCGAAGTCGACGGAGCAGGTGAGGAGCGGAGCTGGGGATTCTCTGGGGGGAGTGTGGGGGGTGTTAAGCACGCCGAGTTCTAGACACACCCTGGCCATGTACTCTGGTTGGAGGGGTGTGTGTGGGATGAGGTCGCACACTGCGTGCGTGGTCGCCAGGTGGCGCTCGTAGCGATGCGGACTCAGCACTGAGTCTTTGTACTCGACGCAGCGCACGATGTCCGCGCGACAGTCAGGGTTCGACTGTCTCCTGGAAATTGGGAAATTTATTTTTACTTCGTTTTTTATTAGTTTTTCATACAGCTTACACTGATTACTTCTATGAGATATTTGCTAATTAAAAATCTGTGAGATACAAAAAGTAGGTACCTACGTAATGTAATGATAGCTCCCTTATTTTGTACAAAATGATGCAATGTCTGTAAAAATATCGATAGATGTAGCTAAATAGGTGGGTCCCATCTAATCTAAGGTTCTGCAGGGCTGTCAGGCCCTAGAGCTGATTGCCAACAATAGAAGAAAGATCTATGTTATTCTTACGGTTTCAACTTTATTGGATCCACATGGGTCTACCCACATACTGACCTATTTAACCTAGCAGGGCTCTCGAGCCCAGGAGCGCGCCAGTATGACGTCATGGGTGACACTGGTGACGATGACGTCTCCACTCCCACTCCGCCTCTACTCTCTACCTCACCTCCTTGTTTTATGTACACTGAAACATGAAAAACAATTTATTAAAACTTGATTAGAATAGGGGGGGATAATCTATCTACTGAAGTTTTTTCACAGAGCCACAGACTGCTCTGTTAGCTTAGTTGGTAGTGGCTCTGCCTGCTAATCTAGGGGTGCGGGTTCGATTCCCGCATGACACAAATAATTATGAATATTTAAAATTTGTGTTGAGTCTGGTCGTTCCTATGTATAATAAGTATGTATTTACGAAAGAAAAGTATATATGTATTATATCCGTTACCAAGTACCCGTGATACAAGCGTAAGCTTAGTATGGGGCTAGATGGCGCTGTGTGATAAGTCCTGAAATATTTATATTTATTTATTTACAATAAAGGGAGATTTAAAAAGGGTACTCTCAAACGGATCTCTGGGCTGGCGAGCTATGTGCTGCTATGCCACTGACCTAGGCAGCCTGTTTGCCTTTTATTTTGTAAAAATAAAACTTCTCCGTTGTAAGCACGGTCACGGAGCTACAATATCTTTTATCACAATCATTACAGCGATGTCACGAGTTTTAGTTTGAAGAACCTCGCCTTACTTAGTGCTTAATTTCAATGCCCAAGTTTTATTATGATTTCGATGCAATGAAGCAATTGATGCGTGTACTCACAACTTAACGACGTATCTCCATTGGGCGAGTCCTGCCAGTCCTTGTTGGAAGGCAGGGACAGCACTCTTCTAGCCGAGCGGAGACACTCCTCGTCTCGTATCACGTAGCACACTATCATTGCTATACCCTGCAATTGATCAAACACATATAATATAAGATAAGATATGTCTTTAATGCACACCAAAGAAATTACAAAATAAAAAGAAATTTAAAAACTAATTTAATGCACATTGGGCGGCCTTATCGACACACACGATTATATACGACATCATATCATATTTATTTCCAGAATCCAGGCTTCACCACCACCAAAACCGTTTTTTTTTTATCATTTTTGGACATTGGACTTTTATAGCCTAAATTCAAAACCAGAATTGCTAGATAGAGAAGCATGTTATTGAAGCTGTAATAAGGAAGACATGATGCTTGAAAAGTTGCTTGACTTTTAAACCGACTTCATATATGTATATTGTCAGAATAGAATACAATTCGAGAATGATGATTTATATATTATTACGTGTGTTAAGTATCAAGAGTATTTGTTTGTTCACGTTTCTTAAAAAACCGTTTAAAATTATACTTGCATTAGCTATAGCAGCAGCAGACAGCGCCGCGACATGCGCGAGGCGACGCTCGCCGGGCTGCGCGTACGCCACGCCCGCCGCCTGCGCAGCGGACGTTGTCACCAGCAGGATCAGCGTGTGTCGCACCACTCGCCCTCTGGAATTTATAAATGCATCGTTATACCTAAGTTTGCGTTTTCTTCTTCGCTCTACGAACAATACACAACATAAATTTGAGTTGCAGGATGAGTAGAGAAATATCTAAATATTTGGAATACTTGGGATCAATTTGGTCCAAGAAACAATGGCAAGGTATAATTCGTAAATTGTTATTTAATATTTTGTTACGATACCAAAGCTTCAAGAAGAGTAATGTAAAGATAAACGCATGCATTAAATATGACGTAAGTACCTTCTCTTTGTTGCTTTGGCATCAAGATTACAAGCCCGCCGCAAGGTGGCCAGTCTTTCGGTTTTTTACAGGTTGCATTTCGGGGAGTGTGCGGGGGAACTGCATAATCTAATTCCTGCAGCCCCATTTCACCATCGCACGAGTAGAGGCACGGCAAGGAGGCACCGTTATACAGTTGAGGTTCCAAAGACTCGCACCAAGCGTTTTGCTTCGACTTTCATCGTGCGAACAGCCAAACTGTGGAACTCCTTGCCCGAATCTCTATTCCCCTTGAACTATAATTTGTCGGTTTTCAAGTCGAGAGTAAACCGGTTTCTTCTAGGCAAGCGCGCTAGATCGTAGATTACAACGTTGCTTAACATCAGGCAAGTTGTAGTCAAGCGTAAGCCTATTTCAGGTAAAAAAAAAGCTACGGTCAAATACAAGGTTTTATCTTTTGCAAACATTTACCTGTCCTTTAAATAGGTCCTCCTCTCAATGGGCACTTTATGCGTGATGGTCCGCAGCCTCAGCGCCGCGCAGAGAGCCAGCGCGAGGCACAGCATGGTGAGGAGGGCGCAGCCTCCGGCACACACCGTGGCGGCCGCGGCGCCCAGCTGCAGGGGTGCTCCGCCCCACAGGCGGGCGGTGAGCCAGGCTAGCGTACAAACTCCTGAAAAAATAAGAGGGTATATCCATCTTTGCATATCGGACATAGCAAGAGTATAGTCATTTTTTCGAAGGCAAATTTTATTGATTTTATTATTTTCTGATTGAAAAGGCAGCCAGGCGTTTTGTCATAAAAGAACTGATCTTCCATAACAAAACTGGCTTGCATGTCTAGCCGCGTCGATACTCGTATACGCCACTATAGCTTTACATTCAGATTCTCTATTAATTTTTTTTATATGAATCGTTTTTATGGTTAGTCATATTTTGTATTTTATAACTTCCACCTATCTGATAGTCAAATGCTCGACTGTTGATTGTCAAATAATTGGTCCCTCGTTACCTGCAAGCAGCCCCACAGAAGGCGCTCGCTGCGCTCGCCCCGCAAGCTCGGCCTGCAGCAGCAGCGGCTGCGCACATAGCGCCGCGCACCCCGCGCACCAGCACGCCGCGCACACCCAGCCCAGCGTGCCGGGACAAGCTTCCTCCTGGAAATATAATAATATATGTAATTATTTATAATTCTACACTGATAGTTTAATTTAAATTCATTTTTATATATAATAAATATGTATTTACAAAATAAAAGTATATAAGTATTAGGTATATCCGTTATCTAGTACCCACGACACAAGCGTTTGCTTAGTGTGGGGCTAGATGGCGTTGTGTGCAATGTCCCGGAATATTTATTTATTTATTTAGTTAGATGCCTCCCTTTCCTATTGATTTATAGCAGGAACTCGAGGTGATAGTTTCTTTCATGGTTTGTTCGGTTAGCGAACCGGGCATCTATCTTATTGACATCATGGATACACCAGAGGCATGTCGCGTCTTAGACCGCGTTTCGTCGTTATAAAATGTTGTTCTATGTCGATTTCAAGACCTCACACTAACATCACATCAAAAAATATTATCTGTTATTCCGTTGTGGCGAGAAAGAAGAATAAATGCACCAACAATCATATTGTCGTATTTATTTAATAGTGTGAGATAGGAGTGTACGAACTAAGGCTAACCTGTCTAGTATCACATTCCAAAAGCGTCAACATAGCTGCAGAATGCGTTCCAGCGGTTGCAGCTTTCAGCAGCACTGGGAGCCGTGCCTTCCTTCCTGGGACTAAAGCGAAGAGTTGCAGCGCTGCAGCGGCTAAACACATCGCACCACCCAGGCTGGCCGTGATCTTCACTATGCCTCGGAGATCTTTCTCGGCGTCTGTCTGTGAAATCAAATCAAATACATGAGCAGGTTAAAACGGTTCAATGTTCATTGAAAAGAAAAAAAACTGTAAATGTAGGAATGCTATATTGTATAGAGTATAGCAATTAATTGTTAGAATGAGAAATAGTAGATTAGTAGTCGAGGGCTGTAAGGCATCAATTGCAGCCCGAGATAGTTAGGCGCACGAGCGCAGCGAGGGCGCCTATAGTTCGAGGGTGCAATTGATGCTTACACCCGAGCTGACTACTCTGCTTTACATATCGATTGTGAGGTAAGTAGAAAAAACCCGTATTACAAGAATAAATCATTTTAATGGTTAAAATTTATAGTGAAATGAGAACAATTTCAAAATTTTAGGGACAGGTGTTTTTTTGGGTATGTTAATAGTTTGAGATTGTGATATTTGCGGGTCACGGACAAAATCAGAACTTACTCGTTTTTCTTTTCGCCAATTCATGAACTCGTCGTAGGTTTTCAAATATATCTCTTTAGAACTTTCAAGCAAAATATTGTTAATTGCTACTTCAGCTTCCATTTTCATTGAATCAGGAGTGCAGCTTACATAATATATCGTCATCACTTGCAGAACTCATGTTTTTTTCCTAATTAGCACGTATTTATAAAAAAATCCCAAAAACAAACAACATATAAAATGAAAGTTTTCTCTTCCCGCCTTTTTTCATCTTTTTTGTCAGGAACGATATTGCGCATCGCCGTTCGATATTTAAAATTGATGACTATCATACGAAGAAGTTTGAGTTTGAATAGCGAAGCGACCTCCTTTGTCTACTACTTGAACTTTTTGAAAGAGTGAAATGTTTTTTTTTAATTACTTACCGCCCTAGGGCTTTTACTAGCTACATTATTACCCTAGGGCGCTAATTGGTTACTTACAAGCCTCATTTGGGGGTAATAAGGACCTACTTACCGAACATGAGAGATGTAAAGTATCTAACTGTGTCAGGCTCGTTTGGAAAAAAACCCATCACCGCTTTCACAACAACAGACTGGTTACTAATACTTGTATTATATTGTATTTATTCTGTGCTAATACCACAGATTACAGAGTACATTTTAATTAGAGTAATTGGAGTTTACGCTTTGTTTATGAGTTAGGGTTTCGTAATGATCCAATTTCAATTTCTTTGCTAAGCTAACTCTATACATGCACTCTTTTCATAGCAAAATTAGGTCTAATTATGACATGAAGCTTATGCGAGTATCGTAAAAAACAAAAATAAGTATACTTACCAAGGTAGACCTAGCGATGGTAAAGAGCGCGAAGGTGCCAAGTCCCCTGCAGCGACACATGACGTGTGTCGGCTCCGTGACGCGCACCTCGCACGCCTTCGTGCTCCACGCGCGAGGCTCGGAGGGGGAGCGGACCCCGCACGCTAGCTTGGAAGCTGAAACATGGGAGAAAGAATATTGTAGAGCAGGAACAGCTAATATAAATAGTGTTTGTCCCTGGTATTCACTGTTGTTGTTAGGTTCTTAAATTATGGCCATATTTATTTAATATTTATATTGTTTCAACCTGATGTAATAAACGGATACAATACAATATACAAATACAGGATAGCCGATACAATCTTACACACTTCAAATTGGAGCCCAGTTGTTTTAGCTCATCACTGATTGTTTAAGAAAAAATAAACAAACATTTAGGTAGCAAGCATATTCCACCGCAGATGCCGCAATACGGAATCCTGCTACTATCACGTTTCACAGATGGCTATTAGCCTTTAAACAGATGTATAGCAGAATAATCAGCAAATTCCCAGATACTCATCACACTTAAGCTACGAAGGTTTATTACCCTTTCAATTTTGATGCTTAAATCTTAAAAATAGAATCAACTCACCAACAGCACTATAGTTCTTGACATGCGTGAACACGAGCTTCACAGTATGCTGGAGCGAAGGATCCACGCCGGGTCCATTCACGGACAGCTGCACCTGCTGCGAGGAGACCAGGTACTCCATCTCACGGCCGCTCCTGAAAGACGTCACGCTACAAGGAACGGGTAAGTGGACGGTCAAATCATAAGAAAATAAATAAAAGTATAAAAGAAATGGATGTGTAAATTATTGAAAAAAGACGGTAGAAGGAAATAAAATTGAAGTAAAATTAGAAGAAACAGAAACAAGTTTAAGTTAGCGAAAAACTAAACAGCGTCACACTCGGCGATATCGATCGGCAAGTTAATAAAATCAACCAATATAAACCTTAATTGTTTTCTTCTTGTTGACATTGTTATACTGGTAAATGTATATATGGTAAATATCAGGCAGGCTATAGTCAAACGCAAGCCAATTTAATGTGAAAAAAATATGGTATGATATGAACACATCTGTATACTTACTTGAATTCAATAGATCTCCTCAACGACGGCAGTCTCATAGCCAAATTATGATACAGAACAGCCACCGCGGAGACATTCCCGTTCTTAGCTACCAGCTCTATTCCAGCAGAATTGAGAGTCCATTCTTCTACACCGCTGTAGGATGCTTGGAGGTCGAAATGTGCTTCGTCTTCTCGAAAGGGTTTGGTCTTGATTGTAAACTCGTGGTGGCGCTCGTCAAGGTTGTCTTTGAGACCTCCTGTTTCAACCACTGCGCTTTGGAGTTCGTAGATTTTCTGTGGAATTTCAATAAATTAACATAAAAAAGTAAATTACCTAGATATTAAAATGTCGCACAGTCATTATAATTAAGGAAGTTTGTAAATGTATTTATATGTGTTTATTCTTCCTTCATGTTTAAATGTCTGCACTGGTTTGGTTGATTTTTTTATATGGAGATAGCTTCTATAATTTAAAATAGGCAAGTTTTATCTCGGATTAACACGACATGTGCCATTTAGAATTATTAGTCGTGTTATTCATGATTTTTAAGTGCTATATTTTATTAATTAAGATTTTTCTGCTTTATTAAGTATACCTAAGACTTGTTCCACGCCACAAATTTGTAATACTAGGACTCTGGTATAAAAAAAAACAATGCCCTTCAAAAATATTTTTCTCGCAACCAACTTACCTCCTCATCTAAAAAAGCATCAGGATGCTTCAACAGCGTGTCGTATATCTTCAGCAGATGCTCGGTGCTGGCAAGCCTGTCCTTGGGCTGGCCAGCTGAAGACATGAGGTAATGCAGCATCTCCCTCGAGTGGAACAACGGCAGAGTTCCCTCGCCAGGGTGTGATGGCAGGGAGCGGAGAACAGCCCCGTATTGGTGAGCCACGCTCGACACGTTGCCCCATGAATAGCCGAAAGAGATTTTGGAAAACTGGAAAACGTAGAAATAGTTTTGTTATGATATATGGTAAATCAGATCTTAATTTAGTTCGATGACTAGATTGGTAATCACCTAATCACATACAAACACATACGTATAATACGTACTTGTATGCATTCTTAATGAGTGAAATGATATTTTAATTTAATTACATACGAATACAAGTTCTAATTTCAGCTGTCGATAGACTGGCGTTATTTCACACAATTTTTTTTTTTTTTTTTTTACGTGTAGGATGATAGGTTTACCTTTGACTACAGCCTGCCTGATGTTAAGCATTGCTGCAGCCTGGGGTGTAACACGTTTACCTAGAAGATACCTATTAACTCTAGATTTGAAAACCCCTGGATTGTAGTTCGCAGGAAACACAGCTAATATATTTTATCTCAAAAGAAAGTAAATGAAATGAAATAGTTTATTTGAATTCATGTCACGTTACATTTTCATAACTCTAATTAGTAAATTAGAGGGAAAGTACATTCCAAGATTTACTTCGTCAACATGTTTATACTTCGTACATTTATAATCATAGTTTTTTTTTTAATTTTAGGTAGTAACCTATTTTTAAAGTTAATTAATAAGTTTAAATACTTATTCAAAATTATGTCTTTGAACAAGTAAGAAAGACATTAAGTTGTTATAAAGCGTAAGCTTACCTGTTCATAAATCTCTTTCAAAGAGTCAGCAACACATCCAGAAAAATCCGGGAGCATCCATTTAACGCCGTGCTGTCCAGTTTTCGGCTCGCAGAACCTAGGACAGAACTCTCGTTAAAAGTTTCTATTGAAAAAAATTGAATGGAATAGTACATCGTAGTGATTAAAACTTTGAAGCCAGCTAAGTGAATCAGCATTTGAATCGCGTTTTAGTTCTAGTAGTGAATTCGTAGGCATTCAGTTGTATAAAACTCGCTAATGACGCTCCTAAAGTAGGACTGTTGTTTGTAATGTTGAACGTTCAGCTTTTAAAACTAGTTTTTGGGGTGTGCAGAAGTTTCGCTTGCCTGTTTTGTAAAATTGTGGTACATACTGCTCATTTAAATGTGCTTTCGATTCGTAACATGTACAAACAACTATATATGTACACACAGATAGATACCAAAGTATTTAAGTTTGCTGTTCTTCTTATTCTCATCAAAAAATGAGAGTGGCCAATTCCAGTGTCGAGAGTTTATCAAGCCCTGAAGGCCTCTGAGATGGCTGAACGACTGCTGTACTAGATAAACAGCTGGGACCTACAATTTGACGTGTTATCCGACCCACGGAAGCACCCAAAATGAAATGCCACTTTTCGGTCACCCATCCAAAGACTGACCGCGTCGTCGAGGGAATTGGGAAGCTACGGGCGCTTATGCAGATTGCTGTATGTACATAATTGCCATAACTCACAAATTTTGTCTCGCCCACGTCTTTTAGCCTATACAATAATTCCGAACTGACCGTACTCTGATGTACAACACTCAATTTTTCTTTAAAAACTTGGAGAATTTAAATAGATTCTTACCGAGTAGTCTCTCCATTATGTCCAGGCGGGCAGGATGCTGATGCATACGCCCCTGGTGCGGTTTTCGGCCACCGCAGGCCGTGTGATGCGTCAGAGTCGCACGCTACGTCGCTCGCGCCCAGCGCCCACATTGTCACGCCTTTAGCGTTGGTGCCAGCCACTGAAGAAACTTGGCAACGGAACTCTCCAGATTTCTAGAATTAATTAAAAATGAAGCATCAGTCTTTCTTCTGTTTAAAAAAAATATTGTATCTATTATTTGATTTTATTCTGTTTTCCAAATTAATATGGTCTTCAAGTCGAGAGTAAACCGGTTTCTTCTAGGCAAGCGCGCTAGATCGTAGATTACAACGTTGCTTAACATCAGGCAAGTTGTAGTGAAGCATGAGTCTATCTAATGTAAAAAAAAAAAATGTATCCTATGTTCTGTAAATAAATGCTTAGATTTTGATTTTGAAATAAATGTATACCTGTACATTATACAGTTTCAGCACACTGCCAGCTGGGAACAGGTCCTCCCACACCTCCCGCCCAGGGTTGAGGGGCAGCAGGGTCCGCTCCCGAGCCCAGCTGAACCCGAGAGCACCGTGCACCCTCCCCGCACCCGCTAGACAAGTGATGCTTACGTTGTCTCCCTGGAAATATTATTAAGCAAGATTATATTACCTATACTTTTGTATAATCTGCAGCGTAGCTCTTTAAAATGCTTCTATAAGGAGGTTATAACAAAAAAATCTCTTTGGTAAGTATAAACTCAAACATCATAAATACGACTAAACGAAAGTGTAGGTATTTCCTGATCTTTTCGCTTACGCTTTCACATAATCATAATGAAGCGACGGATCATAGTTTTTTTTGGTATAATGAAAGTGATTCCAAGCTTCTGTAAACAGAAGTATTTCGCTGTGGAATTGTCATTTCCCGACAATTTACACACCCAATAAAAAAAATATTTCTTTATTATCGCAACCATCATTGCCACATTCAGAGAA
Source organism: Macaria notata (assembly GCA_927399415.1). Taxonomy (NCBI): domain Eukaryota; kingdom Metazoa; phylum Arthropoda; class Insecta; order Lepidoptera; family Geometridae; genus Macaria; species Macaria notata. Next base: position 3,488,321 of record OV656743.1, read on the forward strand.
ATTCTAAAAATGTTAACTAATAAGGTTAAATCAAAACTTGAATTCATTTTACCTTATTAACCGTCAAAGTAGACGGCACAAGTCGTATATCAGGCGGTTTTAAGACTGCCAGCCTCAACGCTCTACATCTTCTTCTTCCTCCGTCATCGGCTGCACAGGACCACTTGCCTCCGTCAGGGGACCTGGCCTCGGACACTCCGAGGACAGACATCCGGCGACCTAGGGCGTCTTCTGATACCGTACGGGTCCAGATGTCTCTGGAAGTAGAGAAAAATTTAATTATTATCAGTAAAAGGCTATTTACAAAAAGTGACAAATCTATCTTACAAACAATATAGTAATAAATATTATATCTTAATATAGTGGCAATGACGTTGCACCAGTTTAAGTTTTGGCATTTTTTTTGGTATAGGTACTAGTCCTGTTCTACCGCTTTGCTCAGATTTATATGGTTGAAAATAGTCAGATTCATTGATATAAATAAATAGTGTTCCTTGAAGTTAATGATACCAATAATACATACAAATTTAGTACCAACGTTTAAAAGTGAAGGTTGCAAATTACAATCTTGCATACGTATCTGTCACTAAATCTTATTTAATGCAAAGTGAGTGCGTTCGGACGATATACTTATGACTCAATTCGGCGGCGCTATTCAGCATTACACACGATCCCAAACACCTAATTATGCAGATAGATGCTCATAAATTCTGGAATCAAGTTATTTAAGTCAAAGCAAACATACAAGGTGTGAAGGTATACGTACCAACGACTTTTGAAGTTTGAGACTTCTAATACATATGTATAAAAAAGTAATTTATTTAATAAGAGAGTGGCCAACTCTGGTGTTTGCGTGTATAATAATATTATTATATCGCTCTGATAACAAATACGTATCTGATTGAACTTTTCACATTTTTTTTAGTAAATTTTATCTGTCCACCAAAACACAAAATTGAAAATAAAATTAAAAGCTTTTTTTAGTTTATATTATTACAGGACAAGCATCTTTTCAGTTCATTTTTACACCCGCATATAATATGTGTGAATCGACAGACAAAATAGTCAAACATTCAAGATTTTGAAAGAACTTTCGACATTAATAACAATTCGGTCCCATATTAGGTGTCTTTTGCCCATTATATCGTTGGCTTATACCCACCAACACCTCCATGTACCATTATCATGTGTTTGCAAAAGGGATCTCAGTTTTACAAGTTATTCTGTGAATTGCTCGGAATGGAGTGAGAGATAAGCCTTCAGCTGCTAAGTAATGTTATCTAGAAACACAGTCGCGGTGTGAAATAGAGGTGGCGGGAAATAAGGTTTGTTATTAGTTTAATTGTTATATTTTAAGTTGACTTCTGGCTTCGTCCTTTTTGGTCAGGTTAACTTTATTAGAAGTAGGTATACCTATGTTTTTTCCTAATGCTATCCCCGCGCCAAGGCTTTGTTAACAAATTTATTTGGACATATGCAAAATTACGGCAGGATTCAAATCATCTTGTCAACTTTCCCACCCTTGAATGATAGTGATGTTTCCTAAGCAAACAAACTTATGTTCCTTTTTATATTTTATAGTACGTTTATGTTTAATTTACACCTATATCAGTAAATTCATTTGACGATATTGCTATAAAAATTGTCATACAATGTGGCTTAAAATTTTAAAAATGTTTCCTATAAAACGGTGTCGTAGGTACTAAACCGACCTTACTTTTAAAACTTTTCATAGTTAAGTTTTAAAGCAAAGGACGTCGTGTTTTTCCTCTTTCACGGCTGACTACGCTCACGAATGAAGAACTTCATAGTGAATTGTAAATTGAATTTGTAAAAGTTTCCAACAAGCAATTTTTATTCCTCACAAATGTCAATATAGCGGAGAGGGTTCGGAGGTGAATTGCAGACCCAACTCAAATACTGAGAGCGCAGATTGCAAGTAGGCTACCTAACGTACTAACGGACAAGAAATTTATAACAATCAATAAGGAGGACACTCGTATCACAAGGATACGTTTTTTTATTAACCTATACTGTCCCACTCCTGGGCAAAGGTCTCCCCCAACTTCCTCCATGGGTCCGGATCCTGGTCCAAGGATACGTTATTAAAGATAATTAATTTAGTCATAATGTATATATAAAGTACACATTCTTTAGGGCCATAATAAGCTTGTTTCGTGACGTCCAATAAATTAATTGGAACTGGAACTAAAGAACAAAGTACAAAATACATAGAATAAAACGTAAAACCTTTTTACCACAATGTTACATTCCTATTCATAGTAACTTTTATGATAAAAGATAGAGATAAAGAATCTTTATTGATACTGTTAAGTTACATATATAGGTATAAGTACTAACACATGACTATGCTACTCAAATTACAATAAATCGTCAAATTGAATTGATTACATTTAGCTTTAATAAAAAAAATAGAAGGTACAATGTCTAGGGTTACTAATAATGATTTTTTGTAATTAAAATCATGCAAACATAATATATAACTATGCACATACATATATGTGTCAACTTAAATAAATAAATATGTTTGAAGCTTACATATTTCCAGAGGTCGCATACTTTTCTGGCCGACTGTACCTCCTTGAATATGGTAAAACTCTCAAAGAGCGCGAAAGTGCATGTAAATGTAAAATAGTCCCCTCAAGTCTTGGAACTCGATAAGTTAGCATATTAACCGTAAAACTTTACGAAATGATGTGAAAACTCGACGAAATGCTCAACGATAGAAACACTTCAGTTATTTTTCAGTATCTTTCTAGTTCGACGGGTTTGCTCGCGAGAACAGTAAAATGTTACTAACTTCTATATACAAAGGGTTACTGGAAATAATAAATTGACTAAGTTCATGTGAGACTGAGAAAGAAGAGAGATATAGTGAAGAATTCAGTGGAGTTGAAATTTAGCGGCGTACTTGTATATTATATAAAATAATATTAAGACGGTAGAATCATTTCAAGAATCATTAATCGTTTAATCCAGCCCGAAACCGAAATTGGGAAAGTTATTGTCCAATAAAGCGTCTGCCGTTTGAAATAAGTTGAAAATGTTGTCATTGATCAAAACTATGACAATATCAAGAGCTTTTTTTATCAATTTTTACAAGTCTTGCCTTGTATTGTTTATTGATATAAGACTATCATTTGGTAACAATCAGAAGAACCCTTAGCTTCATGACACAGGAAATCCTACAACGGCAGTCAGGGATCATTTAAATTTTGACTAAGCTAATGAAACTGAATAAATTATTTGAGTCATTAAATAATTATTATTATTGTATGCATAACTATACATTCATTAAGCTGTAATCTGTTCTGTGTATTAATAAATAAATACATGAAGATACCAACTACGAATAGATATTAGTGGAAGCAGTCAGAATTCTACAGCAGTTGAATAAAATGATCGTTTACAATTGCCAAGCGAAAATTCTCGAAGAAATACCCCGTAGAATACACGGAAGGAATATTTTGAAGTTCAGTTCTACAATGGTGGAATTGGTTCCATTACTTAAGTTCCCAGACGGAAACAGGGATGCCGACCGCTTATTATACGAATAAGTTTGCTGCTTTCTAGAGTAACTTAAGGCGAAGTTTTCTTTTAATCTATACATATAATAAAGCTAAAGAGGGTCAAAAGTCTGAAAAAGAAGATATAAAAAAAATGTTCAAAGATATTTCGAATTGATAGCAGAACACGTTTAAACAATTTCTAGAATTTTTGTCCGTTTTTCTGTTTCTCTGTTCATCTGTGTCTCTGTTTGTCTGTTCATTTAAACGTTCATCACTTAGAAACGGCTGAACGGATCTTCATAATTTTTGTATGTTGTAGTATTTCCCGGAAGTGTCATTGACTTTTTATCCCGAAATAACGCGAACGATGCCGCGAGCATCCTCTAGGAACAAAATAAAAATCATATTGTTTTGGCCTATCATCATCATCATCTTCATCATCAGCCCGCTATCGCCCACGGCTGAGCATAAGCCTCTCTTCTTTTTCGCCACTTTTGGCCTATGCCAACCAAAAAACCAAAGCTTATACTATTTTAAGCTTTGGTTTCTTCTTGCATTCGCCTTAACGTACAATAGCCCAGGTTATTCGCAGGTCCTCAAGCCCCCAGGTAGGGCTTTCATATCTAGTGCGCATGTAAGTCGCACTTAACTCGAGTGATATTGAAGAGCTCGAACATGAAAATGATATGGAAATACGACGATATTTAGTTTACTTTGAGTTCGCAGCTCTTGGAAAATGTGCCTTTAAAATTCACTGCATAAAGACTTGTTTTGTTGTGTGACCTGAGAATCGCTTTAATTTTAAAACAAGTGGTGTTACTACAAACGCAGATGGTTTTGATATTTTACTATACATTAGAATTTTGGTGTTAATATGTCTTATTTCTTATGACACTGTGGAGATCTAATCAGTACATAGTATAAAACCAAGTCGAACCCCACTGTCTGTCCCCTTACACGCTTAGATCTTTAAACCTGCGGTACGGATTTTGATATTGTATTTCTTAAGGTAGAGTTTTTAAAGACAAAGTTTTTAGTGTATATGACATGTATATTGTGATCGTGTGAAGCCGGACCGGGTCATACAAAATAAATTTTATCATAAACTAGTGGGTGCTCGCGGCTTTGCTCGCATTAAGAAGTAAAACTTGCATCCCCTATTTCACCCCTTTCAAAGTGGCATTTCCAAAAATCCTTTCTTAGCTGATGCCAACGTCATAATATCTACCTTCATTCCAAATTTCAGCCAAATCCGTTCAGTGCTTTGAGCTGTGCGTTGACAGATCACTATATCAGTCAGTCAGTCGCCTTTGAGTTTTATATATTTAGATTATCATATGAACCAAGAACGTTTTTACCTCTGAATTACCTGTATTTTTTTTTAATCACACAGTATGGTCCACACTACAATAATCAAATTTAACAACGACAACTCATTCTCAAAACGCAATCTAAACCATTAACTGCACAAAATCTTCCACCTATTCATTGTATACATAGCCTATAGGTAGCCCAAATGTTAAATTTACATTTTTCCTGTTGAGGAGGAAATTAGGGCGTAGCTAACACTAATAGGTACCTAATTTAGAAGAGTAATGTAACCTTAAAACTACACTTAAACTAACTAGGTAAACTATTTTAGAAATTTAGGTACTGAAATCACGTAATCTCTGTCTTACCTCACAACAACCCAGCACTAGCTTGGAAATCATAAAGTTTTACATCACAACAGCGCCGGGGGAACAAACAGAGATGTTTTGCCTAATTGTTATTGCATATAACCTGCCCCAGAGCGTTTATGAGCAAGTTTAGAAGCGTGTTGACCTGGGTTTACTAGCGTCTCTTTGTTGGCTCAACTTCTTGTTGGTTAATTATATTTTTTAAGATTAGTTTGGACAATTGAACTTTATTACTAACGTAGATATCTCAATGGTTTGGCCTAGTTATTAGCACAGCTTGTTTTGTGTCAAGTACATACATAATTTTAGGAAAATTTAAAACATTATGTTCATGCATGCTACTGAGTATGGTTGTATACAACCTTGTAAGCATGTTCGGCTTTGGCTAGTCTGTCATGAAGCAGATATAGTTTTGAGAATAAATTTGTTTGTAGGAACAACTGAGAGGAGCATGAAAAATCGTTAAGTTTATTTATTTATATTACGCAATCGGACTTATATTTATACTTACTTAAAATGTTTCTACAACGCACTTAAGTACATACATTTGGTCTACACATATGAAAAACATACTATTACTGCTTGCATAAGGATATTAATGGATAAACAATCTAGTATAAGATCGTAGTACGGGCCATGTTTGCTTACGTGCCAGGTTTTAGGTTTATTCCTGCACTTGGTTTGCAAGCTTTTGGGCGAAGTGAAATATGAAATCGTAAAGAGGAGGAGTTATGAGGAGAGAATGTTACCGCGTCGCTTCTTATTTGGTCGTAACTTCTGTTTTTTGTGGCAAAATGGGACTAAAAGGCGGCTTATGTATATATTTTGTGAGGCTATTTTTTTTGTAGTACTTGCTTTATTAAAATCGTTAAATATGCGTATAACATGGTGTCTGTTTTGTTATGCTATTTGTCGTATTTGACTTTGATACATTTTTGAAGTTTATTTGATAAGCATATAATGAATATCCAGACTAATTTACTAACAAACAATCATAAAGCCATACCAGAATCCTTCATGAAAATTCTGAAATTCTCGACAACAGACTCTGTGACCACTTTCAATTAAATTATTTAGTTGATGACTCAATGGCAAGCAGCAATTATCCGTTATGCCTGTGTATATCCTGTGGTTTTAAATAGTCCACATTTATACAGTCTACTGTTGTACTGAATAAAGGTAGTATATATATAATGTCAAACAAGCAGGAAGTCAGCGGGGCGTTACCGGTTTATGGTGGAAGTTCCAAAGACTCGCACGAAGCGCTTTGCTTCTTCCTTATATTTCTTACCTTCATAGTAAGGGCAGCGAGACTATGGAACTCTCAACCTAGAGCCCTGTTCCCAGAAAATTATAACCCAGGGGTCTTCAAATCTAGAGTAAATAGGTTTCTTCTAGCAAACGTGCTACATCTTAGACTATAGTGGTGCTTAACATCAGGCAGGCGTATAGTCAAACGTAAGCCTATTTCGTGTTAAAAAATGTAGAGAATAAATACACATTAATCTCACTAACCTATTTGTCCCATTGAAGTTGATCTTGACTCCGTCCTTGTACCACGTGAAGGCGATGTGTGGAGACCCGTACGCCATACAAGTCAGTATGAACTCTGACCCCTCCCATACTTCCGGACGCTGGTTCACTATAAGCGCCTGAAAATGAAAATTGGTATTTTTAATGTAAAGTAAATTTAGTTTTTAAGAAACAACGATACGAGAATGTTACTCTATAGATTCTATATTTTGTTATGTTGATAATGGCCTTTAGGTAGAAACCAAACTTGAATAGAAAATGTTGTTACCAAGCACTTTATGGTACCCTCGTAGCCACGTGACTAATTTTTAACAAAACAACATTTTATAAGACTGTTATTCTAGTACAAATATGTACAGGTTGCATTTCGGAGAGTGTGCGGAGCAATTGCATAATTTAATTCCTGCAGCCCCATTTCACCATCGCACGAGTAGAGGCACGGCAAGGAGGCACCGATATACAGTTGAGGTACCAAAGACTCGCACCAAGCGTTTTGCTTCGACTTTCATCGTGCGAACAGCCAAACTGTGGAACTCCTTGCCCGAATCTCTATTCCCCTTGAACTATAATTTGTCGGTCTTCAAGTCGAGAGTAAACCGGTTTCTTCTAGGCAAGCGCGCTACATCGTAGACAATAACGTTGCTTAACATCAGGCAAGTTGTAGTCAAGCGTAAGCCTATTTCATGTTAAAAAAAAATCTCTCTTTTGAGTAGTATTTCCTCATGGCTGAGGGTCGTGAATTAATTAATGAAAGAATTAATTCATTAGGGGAGTTCTCTTGTGCAGATACATTTTGGTAATATGACTATTGATGACTAATGACATGTACAGAAAGTATAAATAAATAAATTTGAATAGGTATGTGTTGGGCGCCCAGGTCTTTCCACGGAAGACTCATATCCTTGGATGACAGAAACACGATATCAGATAGTACAAATATAGTGTACCTTCTACACATAGTCGCTTGTGCCTGTCGCGGCAAAAGAACTGGTAGTCAAATGGGATGTAAAAAAGTAGTTTATAAGCAGAAATTTTGGCTGGTCTTAGGTTGTTTTAAGGACTGAATTTAAAGTTACCACACCATTTGACTGACTGGCCTGTTAGCTTAGTTGGTAGTGGCTCTGCCTTCTAATCTAGGGGTTGCGGGTTCGATTCCCGCGTGACACAAGTATTTATGAATTTTAATAAATTATTATTACTTGTGTTGAGTCTGGTCGTTTGTATGTATAATAATTATGTATTTACAAAAATAAAGTATATAAGTATTATATCCGTTATCTAGTACCCACGACACAAGCGTTTGCTAAGTGTGGGGCTAGATGGCGCTGTGTGCAATGTCCAAGAACATTTATTATTATTTATTTATATATTATTTCTCTTTGTTAGTGTTCGAGATCTAATATATTTGCTATTTTTATTTGGTTAGTCATTCTACAAATACATTGGTATATTCGTTATTTTAAACTGGCCAACAATTTCGTCGTAAAAGTCTAAATAAGTCACGTAATAAACAAGAGCTGGCAATACTTGCGCAAATAAAAATGAATAATTGCAGCAGTGTTGCAAGCAATTAACATTCAGTGAGAGCAATGCGCGATGATGGCAACACCGCCATTATAATAATACGCCCAGTCAGAATAATAAGAAGTCTTTTGCAGGGTTGCCAGAGTCATTTGGCTGTATTACCTTTATACTTGGTAGGCATTGTGGATCATCAGATAAAATTGATATGTTTCCCCTATGAACAAGTTATAACCCACGCTAGCCAAGTTACAAGCGAATTATAAGATTTAATTTTTCTGAATATCATAAGTATTTTAATATTCATGACGCACAGTTCGGGTTTCAATCCGGGCTTTCTACCGAAAGCGCAATTGTAAGTCTCAAGTATACTGTCCATTACTATACCAGCCGCAAGACTCCGGTGTACGCCTGCTTCCTGGACCTCTCCAAAGCCTTTGAGCTCGTTTGTTATAAAGTGCTTTGGAGAAAGTTCGGGGAAAGTGGTGTACCGGAAGAAATTACTAATATTTTCAAGTATTGGTATGCTAATCAAACGAATTATATGAAATGGTCTGACTCTCTGTCGGAAGCATACAGGTTGGAGTGCGGGGTAAGACAGGGGGGATTAACATCTCCCAAGCTCTTCAACTTGTATGTCAACGAGCTCATTGTGGGTCTCAGCAGCATGCGTGTCGGATGCTGGATAGGTGGCGTTAGTGTCAATATTATCAGTTATGCTGACGACATGACGCTGCTGAGCCCTACAGTGAATGGTCTGAGAGAGATGCTTAAGTACTGCGATACTTATGCAAGGAGCCATGGTTTAGCCAACAATGTGAAAAAAAGTGAATTCATGGTCTTTAAGGCCGCCGGTAAATGTCCCGGAACAATCCCACCAATAACACTGAATGGATTGAACATTAATCGTGTCTATCAGTTTAAATACCTTGGACATTATCTTACCGACGACCTTAAAGACGATGCTGATATTGCTGATATAGAAAGGGAGCGTAGAGCTCTGGCGGTTCGCGGTAATATGCTGGCCCGCAGGTTCGCCCGCTGTACAGACCAGGTCAAAATCACGCTCTTTAAGGCGTTTTGTCAGGGAATGTACACGGGCGGCCTCTGGTTGGCGTTTACCAAAAAGTCGTTAGATACTCTACGTGTCCAATACAACAACATTTTCAGAATGATGTTGGGTCTCCCTCGCTGGTGCAGTGCCTCTACAATGTTCGCGCAGGCCCACACGGACGGGTTTCACGCCATTATCCGGAAGAAAGTCGCGTCACTAGTGAGGAGGGTGCGAGGGAGCCACAATAGTATTCTGAAAATAGTTGCAGAAGATTTGAGTGCGCCAGTGCTGAGACACTTAGTAGGTGTGATGGTCAGAGAAGATTTGTGTTTTCTTTGACTATTCCTAGCCTCGTGAAACACGTAACGGCGTTTTATTATATATTTTATATTGTGCAATGTCCATGTATCTTACTAACACTAGTCTTTAAGTTGTGTTTACTTTTTTATGTGTGCCACTAACAAAATGGATCCATTGTTGTCTAATAAATGAAATTTTGAATTTGAATGAATTTGAATAAGTGCTTCACATAAGTAATTTATTATCAGGCCCACGGCATTCACAAGCATCACCTAAATACGATTTTTTTTTTAATTTTTTTTTGGATTTTTTCAGAATCTTCTAAAACAATATACAAATACTAGAACCAATGTATGAAAATTCTGCTCTATGTTCTAGTAACTGTTACGTTGCGTAAGCAACATGTAGAAACGTATTGAGCAGTAAGTTTCAAAGTTTATTTTATATCGAAAACAAGTATTGTATCGGAACTGTATTGGCTAAAACTGCCCTTATTTTATGTCTAGCTTTAGGTCCGTATTAGCAATTTGGCAAGTTGCCAGCTTTAGGAAACTTGGGCTAAAAAGTTTACATTTTACGCTAAAAAAGTTTTTTACTCGGACAAAAGTGGACAATCCTAAAAATACATATGCATTGGATAAGCATGGTATGAGAAAAAGTAACAAGTAAAAAAATAAACTTATGTGTTGAAATTCACAAATATTGTTGAAATCAACATTCACATAAGTTCATGTTGGAATCAGTCTAAAAACATACATACGTGTGCAAGTTATTTTAATTTTCCATATACCTAATACAACATTTTAACGTTACCGCAACATTTTTTTATCAAATTATTTTTTTCTCTAAATTAACAAATGAAGACAAAGTCAAGTAGCCGCCGAGAATAATTTACGTCCTATGTAAACTGAGACATAATTTAGTATCTAATTTGGGGGAATAAAAACCGTTGTTTGAGCATGGCAACCCTAGCCGGGCAATCTGGCCCGTTGCCAGCTCTCGCTAGAAAATTCACATTTCAAATAATTAAACTTTCGCAAGGACATTATTGGACCGGCAAAGGAAAGGCTTTTTTTCTTTAATTGGAGAGTGGAAACATCGGATATTTATGGCCTTGAGAGCAAAGCCTGTAAAAAGAGAAGAAGAGGACGATTATTATTTGGATTTCATAAAGGCGTGTTACTAACTGGTTTGGCGAAGAGGCAAAAGGAGCGTGATTTTATTCTGTTTTTTTCGTACTTTTACACTTGTTTACTTTTAATCAGGAAATATGTAATAAAGAAATTGTATCGTATAACCAACAATAGAGTATCTCTGGGATTACAAATTTATTTATCCTATTTTTTTTTTATAATACTGTCTTACTAAGGGTCGTAGAAGTTTCGTAGGCCACTTGCTACGAAAGATTTCAACGCGTTAAAATATAAATGTTTATAGTAATCATTACGAGATAAACGTTTCTCTGCAAAAAAGAATGTAAATTTTTCGATTGTATTATTTCATGCACATGATTTCATAATATTTACAACTCGCTGCCGGCAACCAAGTGAAACACACAGAATTGTCGAAATATATCTGATTACCACTTGAAAAGACAGAAATCAACTTATTTCGCCTCAGTGCTACTCGACTGTTGAAAATGTTGGGTAGGGATAAAATCTTTTGTTTTCCCGCATTTTACTGAAGAAAATAAGTTTTTTGTTACATATTTTTGTTCAAAGATAAGGTAAAAAGTAGGTTTTCTGCTAAGCCCTAAGTAAGTAAACTGAACCCTTGGGGCATGCCGAAAAACTTGATGACGCTCAGTCTTATGCTAGATTTTTGGTATTTTTTAGAAATAATTCTGTAGGTATGTATCAGAGAGTTTAGTTTAATTTTATATACAAATTAGAATTCGAGCACAAATTTCAAAGCAAGAAAGTATTAATATTTACTTAAAGTTTAATTATTGGATTTTTAGTTGTCACTATATACAATTACTTACATTTTCGTACAAAAGTATATAACGATATGTTGGCAACCTTCATAGTCCAACCGAGTCTTTGACAGAAATTGTAACTGTGCTTGTTTTATAGTAGTAGTAGAGAATTTTGAATATCTCAGTTAATTACTAAAAATACGATTTTATTAGCAACTATCAAGCATTGTGTATTTTAAAAAAACTTATATTAGCTTATATATAACTGATAAAACATCATTAAAGATTAAAAAACAAGCCTTCTCTGTTATTATTTGCTCAGCCATACCGTCTGCTCCGAACATCATAATAACGTTACCAAGTTTTGCTTCTAAATGTAAGACTTGAGGCTGAATTCCGCTTATTTCCGAGATAATATCCTTCTGAGTTCACTTTATACACAACATGTGTTTCAAGAAATATCAAGTTTAAAATTAGGCTCGGTGTCTACCCTGTGTGGAGAAAATTTAAGGAAGTTTTCATTAGAACAATACTGACACTAACAACAGTAAGAGCTTTTTTTCTAAATCTATTGTCAGTTAAATCTATATCTATTTATAACCACTCGCACGTCCGGGCCAGAGACGAACTATCCCCTCAACCGCCCAGCCAAAATCCGCGCGCGCTCAGATTAACGACGCGATTAAACTATCAATTTTTCTCCGTAACTACATTTGTTTTGGCAATTAAAAAAATATTGTATAAAGCTGACATTATAAGAAATCAGATTATGTAAAAATGTAATCAAAATTATTATTGTAACCAATACAAAAAAAGGTGAAATCAACAGTGGGGGTGAAATTTGAGTAAAATATTTATTAATTTGTACAAACAGTGTAGCACAATAAACCAAAACAAACAACCCAGTCCTGCACGAATTTGTAATATCGGCGCTGACTACATATTTAGATCCGTGTGATCCTAAGATTTTTTGGCGTATTTCTTTCATTTAAGTCTACACAGATGATAATAGTGACCCATTGTCCCAATTACAACAAGTATATTACTATAATATTTAACATATCATACACAAACTAACTGAAACTTATTCGAAAAGGAGCGAAAATAATCACGCTCGGCAGGATTCGAACCTGCGTATTTCTGCTATCATCAGAACGTCTTAACCAACTATGCTACAGTAAGTTAAACAACCATAGGGTGGGTTTAGTATTTGTGGCAAATAACTCATAAGTTTGAAATAGTTAGTTTTTTTTAAGTTTTATTGGTTTTTAATATTTTTATATTCAAAACTAACAAAATGATTGACCAACAAAGACTGTTCTCGATTTTTCGTAAGTACATATATGATGCACTTAAAAATTTGATTATAGTATGTAATGTATAATCTAATTTCATACTTTTACTACTCTTGGTAGGTTGCTATATTGTTATAGCCACAGTAGAATAGGTAGTAAACTATCAAAATTACTAGTTCCGGTTTTTATGTCTCGTTTTGACTATCTCTTTTATAGGCCAATAGAAGAATAGGTAATAAATCATTTCTATCCATCAATCGGGCTGTAAAAATATAGTGCCGTTCTATATTTTATTGTTTTCAAAGTTGTAAAATAAAAATTATGTTTCTTGAAATGGAAGCAAAAGAACAACAATAAGTCTTTGTTTGAAGGCAAGCAAACAGGCGAAAACTATGTAATATCAAAACCTTAGAGAAATGCATTTTATGGTTTGTTTACTGTTTGTTCAATATCCTGGAAAAATTAAGACAAAGACAGTTATGCAATCTATTCATCAAAAAAGCTCACAATTGTGTCGTTGAGGATAATTCTTCTTCTTTTTATCGAGTGAGAGTGGCCAACTCTGGTGTCGAGAGTTTATCAAGCCGCCCTAAGGGCCTCTGATATGGCGTAACGACAGGAGTTCTAAACAAACAGCCGGGACCTACAACTTAACGATGATACAATTAAAAAACATTATTATCATTAGAACCCTACACCCCGAGTTTATTAGAGACTAGTGGGTGCTCGCGGCTTTGCTCGCATTAAGAAGTAATAGGTACTTACATCCTCTTTTTCACCCCTTTAAAAGTGGTATTTTCGAAAATCCTTTCTTCGCGGATGCCTACGTCATAACATCTACCTTGATTCCAAATTTCAGCCCAATCCGTCCAGTGGTTTGGGCTGTGCGTTGATAGATCACTAATATCAGTCAGTCAGTCACCTTTGAGTTTTATATATATAGATTTAAAGTAAAATAAACTAAACCTCAAGGTTATTTGAAACTGTTACCTGTTTATTCCACTCTAACTCCCAGAGTTACACTCGCGAGTCATATTTTAATATCTGGGAACACGTCGGGACGCTATTTATCACAACCAGGCTCTGTTGACAAGTTTGCATCATGCTTCTCTACAGTGCAAACCAGTAACTAAACTAGAGATTTTTTGTTTAACTAAAGTGAAATTAAGAACGCATTGTTTTGTCACGTTTAGGGATGTACTTCGAGGTTCGTTTTTAGCCCTTGTTCATATCTGCATAGGAGTGATAAACTATAGAATATAATGTTTTCATAATAAGTCAGCTATTACTTTAATAAAAAATAGGTTTTGCCAATACAGAGATGTGCTTTTCAGCTAGCCATTTATGTTGTCACATATAATTAGTTTTTTATTCAATTTGATTTTTATTACTCTGTGATCAAGGACTATATTATATCAAATAAAATGTAATAAGTAGTATAGCATACCAAACCTTTACGACTGTTTTACATCTATATTGGTATATTGCGGTTTTCCCTATTGCTCCACCAATTTTCCCGAGAAGAGAATTATTTGAAGACGTCTGGAGATATGACTTCTAAATTATTTTAAGAAGCAAGAAGATTTGAAGGGTGGCTACAATATGTCATAAAGCAATTATTGTCGTTGTGTGTTTTCAATTCAATTGTTATCGTTTTCAATTTTCGAGTAAGAAAATCCTCATTTAGCGTAACCTAAAAAGTTATCCCGTTTCTGAAAGACAGGGAGGTAAATAAATATAATCTCTGTACAAAAGCAGTGATACCCTGTGGTGCAGCGTTACGCACGTTATTCCGGAATAAAACTAAAAGCGTAAAGCGATAACCAAGTTAAATGTACTCGTACAAGGGTAAACATACTCACAATTTCTTAACAATAATATTACCAGCTTTTTATATTCCCCATAGTTATTTCCTAACCTAACTATTTAGTTCAGTGGAAGCATGTAACTTTTCTATGTTACAGCACTATTCGTTTTTCTATGGTTGTGCAATAAATCATTCAGGATCACCAGTCTGCCAAGCTACGAGCGTTGCCGGCTATAGATTACATCAAATTCAAATTGGATATATGTATATACGTAAGTTATATAGTAAACAAAAAATTCCGCAGTTTAGCAGCATTATTTTAGATTAATAAGTAGGATTTCATGAAACCCATGACCATGAACCATGTTCAATTAAAAAAAATAACTATAACTCTTTTAAAGAACAAACTACCCAAGCATCGTATATATTCCTAACAATAAACCATACATACTAATTCCCTACCATCGAGACTTACTCTTCCACGCGCCAAAGCAACATTTCAAACAATTAAACTTTCCCTGACCATATTGCAAAGTTGAGAGGGGAAAAATTGGGGTAATTCCTCTCAGCGGGCCCGTGGGCAAACTTTGGGGGTTTCTTGATTGAGACGTTTATTCTTTAACAACGGCTTTCGCTGGAATTCGCCTGGTTAGTAATAGCTGAATTAGGTAATTTTGCGTAAAGGTTTTTAAACTGTACACGATTGTTTCTAGTTTCATTTTAAACATAATCAATTGACGTAAATACTATAAGTAATAAGCAACCTTTGTTAATAACGCACTTTTAATAGTTTTTTTGGTTACCTAATATACTAAATGCTTTACAGTATCGAATAGATAAGTGAGGTGCTATATAGTTTTTTTTAATGTACTATACATATTCGCCGCTTTATCTCACATCCACACAAATTTAACAAAATATGCTGGACTACATAATATATTTAAACCTAAATTAGTAGCTCTTGTAAACGCCAGACTATTCCTAGCTCCAAATGGGTAATTTGTCCTAATTTCTCCGTTTTTAGCTACAGTTAAGCGAAAACCTAGACAATCTCGTTCCAGCTCGTAACTTTACGAGAACTACACTTTATTGCTCTGCAACACTTATGAATGAAGTCCACTAGCTTTTTTAGGGTTTCAGAGGGTACAAGTTGAAACCCTTTTACGAAGATTCCGATTTTCGTCTCTCTGTCTGTCACTAGGCTTTCGTGAACCATGATAGAACTACATAGACAGTTGAAATTTTTACGGATAATTATATATGTTACCTCAAATTTATTGGACAAACAATGTAGAAATAGTAATATTCATATTAATCTTATTATTTTTTTAATTGATTTTCTGGAATGCTGATTTCTATTCAACAAATGTTTTTTTTTGTTTTTTTTTTTTATGTTAAATTCTACGGAAACCATCACGCAAGTCTGCCTGGCACTTAGTGAGTTATTTTATACTACAAATTACATGGCTATTTGAGCAAAATGGATAGGCTCGCCGAGCATTAACAGGCCCTGAAGTAATATTAGGTACAACGAGAAGGGGTAAGGAATGTAACAGTCTGTAATTTAGGACTACAGTTTGTTCTTTATAGGATCTTTCTGAGAATGTATTGCGATACTAAATTTAGAATTTTGTAGTTATTTATAATAACATTAAGAGCTACTCGTAACTCATGTTTAAGTTAAAATTCTGTGTGGGATCAAGGCAGTATCAAACAGGAAAGGTCAGTTAAACAAAAGTTCCCCGAGATAATTTGTTACAATTATTTTAAAAAGGAAACTTTTATATTAAGTCGGTGTGTAAAGGGTAGTAAGTAGGTGTGATACTCATGCGGAATTGCGAAGGAGTATTGCTCGCTTGCCCGCGAAACCCGTCCTTGCCGAGGTGAAGGGACATCGTGGTAGGTTTTAGTCCGTAGTGGAGTCTCATTAGCTCTGAGCCCGACATACTCCGCTGCCCCTCCGGGGAGAGTGCGGGGATGCGTAGATGAATTTCCTCCACGATAAAAAAGGTGCGGTACTCACGTGTAAACTCAGCGCAGGTTGCATGTCAAAGTGCAGAGTGGCAGGCAGCAGCCTCAGGCGGTCTGCCCTCGATCTGGTGGCAGCCAGGCGGGCCAGCACCGCTCTCAGGGTGCCAGCTTCACGTCTTGCACCCCACACCCGGAGCCAAACCATGCGGGCGCCGTTTGCTTCCACTGAACTGTAAATACATGGTGACGGCAAATGATCTTAATTTATTAAAGCGCATGTTCTGTGTTTCAACTTCAGATGGCATGATTCTTTATTGGAAATAAATAAGAAAAAAATGAATCCAATAAGAAAAAAATTACGAGCTTTTGAGGCGATAAAATGATATGGGACGCAACTGTTTTTTTTATAGTAAGAAATAGTAAAAACAATTGCACTGAGAAACTCTTCTTATTAGGTAAATATGTATAAATCGATATAGGACAGATTGGTTGTTTAGTCACGGTAAAATATTTACAATTAATAAATAAAAAGCTTTCTGTGAGTTGAGTGATTACAGCTGCCTAATTTACTCCAGGGAAATCATGAATATCCTTAAGCTATAATACTTTTTTAAACAAAATAAAAAGCTCTAACAAAAAGACTTTAAAGAATGGAATTAATCGAACACTGTGAATGTAGTGTAGCCGTAGCTGATGCTCGTACTATTGTTCGAAAGGCTATAGGAACAGTTAAACAGTATTCACATTGAAAAAATGTGTTTGAGAGCAACGGAGATAAAATGAATTTTACTAAAAAAAATATCTGCAACCATTCACATAACTAACACATTTTTTGGGCTGTGTTAGCTGCTGGCATAGAATTCCGAGTTTCCATATTTATTACAAATGATTACTTGATTTCCTCTAGCCTAAAGGTATTTTACTGCTAACAGTATGCTCTATCTATTGAACATTTTCTGTCAACCGCAATGTCTCATCAAACAAGCAATACTTATATTTCAACACCAAACTGTAAAATCACCAAAATTGTCTTAAAATGCTAATGCGAATGACTCACCTGATATTCAAAATTTCGATTTCATCCTCTAAAGTGATATTTGATGCCTTCAGATAGCTCGTTATCTGAAACGGAGCCAATAAAATTTTAGTAAGTAAAGCTGCTATCTAATGGAGTTGGGTGAATGGCCGACACAGAGAATGTAAGACAGAGACATCTAAGTTAATAGCAAGATACATGCCATCATTTTTGTGATCTATTTAATAATGTATAATAAGTTACAAAAATCTACCTATAAAATAAATCGAGTCGATAAAAGATCACGAAGAGCTTTGTACGATTTTTTATTCATTTGTCGTTTAATCTTGCACTAACAGACATATATTGTCTTTACGCTTGAATTTCATTTTGCTCTGTGACCGTTTTTCACATTATTATTATCTCTTTAGACACATTTTTGCCTGAGATGTGTCCAGTCAAACAATCAGCATTCAGATGTATCTCTTTAGATTTATAATCGATAAGTAAAGTAAATTTATTTGACATATGTGTGTCTGATTTTCTTCTCGCCAGAATGAGACTTTTATTAGGTGTAAAGTCGGTGGCAAATGTCGACTGCTGAGAGCTTTTTACGAGTCTATTTTGCGTTGAGTATAAATTGTGCGATATTTCGTTTTCGCAAGTATTTTTTGTTGCGGGATGGAGTATAATGTGGGTGTTGGTATTTGAACAAGTTTGGTTGGATATTTGTAAGCGAATATACTAGAGGGGTATTATTGTTGTTTGCGTATTTGGGGTGATAAAATGCTGTTGTTTGCATTTAATTTGTGTAGATTTTAAAAATCAATGTTATTATTTACATTTGAAAGTTGTAGTAGGTAGGTATATCATATTCTTATAGATAAAATATTATTATTATGCTACGTTCTAGCATTTAAAAGTATGTATTGAGTTACACCTAAACATTGTTGATTAATTAAATGAATAGTTAGTCTTATGTAATAAAATATTAGTAAAATTATTTACCTGTTTTGTGACTTCTTGAGATATGTTAATATTTGGTTGGTCCACCACTTGCAGTCTTGTTTCGAATCGTGCTGAAGCTGAAATATATTTCATTACAGTTATATAATTAGCTTTTGTAGTAGTTAGAAGTAGTATGTTTAGTTTTCCTTCACTTGTTTTTATATTTTATTATTGTTATTAAATACAACGTTGATTACAACGTTGCTTAACATCAGGCAAGTTGTAGTCAAGCGTGAGTCTATCTAATGTAAAAAAAAAAGTTATATAATATGTATGTCAGTTTCTTGCTATAGTTTTGACTACAATAGTCGTTGAACGCTGATATAAAATTTGTCTACGTGTTGGTCCACGGTGTAAAACATCTCCAAAAATCATATTTTAAAGTAAAGACACAATCCTACTCTTAAACTTTAACTTTTATAATATTACAGTGAAAATGAAAATATATACTATATGATGATAGAATCATGAAGCTCAGTATACTGATACCATTGAATATTTTTACGACATACATATAGCAGCATGTCTCCTAAGACCTTCTCTTCAGTTATATTTCCTCATGACTGAGGGTCGTTACTCCCCCACAGAAATAATTCGTTAGGGGAGTTCTATTCTCCTAAGACCTTAGATACTTACAAATATCGGTATCCTTTGGGTTACAGTCACACGTAGTTCCTTCTTTACAACCTTCCGAACATTCTTCTATGCCGCATTCTGGAAGAAACAACAAATAGTGATTACCAAAGAGTTATGAAAATTGGTAATTTATTATCGAAAAAAGCTTAACTAGTTGCTGAAAGCGAAAACCGACCTTGTCATGTTTAATTTGGATTGAATTTCGACAGGGATATCCTGTAACTTGATACAAAATGTTACCATTTTAGTCTTGTGCGGTGTAATTTTTTACAACTTTAATATTTATGAACGTAAAAAAGTATACACAATGCCCTTAAAAGTCTGTGGTGGTCTGAAAAGTCTGTAAACACTTGCGTTTTCACAATTAATTAAACATTTTTATTTTTAAAAACACAAAGACTGAAATTCTCAAATACTATTCTAATTTTGCACCGCTATTTACCTTGCGCATTGCTAAGCCTTCCCTAACAGTCTCCTGTACGCACACGCACAGTATTCATTATCTAAATTGATTGCATCATCGCCACATCGTTCATTATGCCCAAATCCTTATTAATTTCTTGGGAATTGCTCGCACTCGGCGAATGTGGGGGGTAATGATGATAAATTGGGGGAAGCCATTTCTGGTAAGGGTCGACGTAGAACTGTTTATAGATAGGCTTATTATGAGTATCATTTTGATATACGTTGACAACTAGCGGCGCCCCGCGGCGTTACTCGATTTAATCTGTATTAAAAATTTGCCTATGTTTTAAATCTGATGTCTTATATGTACCAAATTTTATTCAAATAAGTTCAGCCGTTTTTGATCGTGATGAAGTTATAAACGTTAACACAAACTTTCACTTTTATATTATTAGAGTAATTGCAAAAAAAACTGTTTCTAACAAATTGAGAGAGTGTATCACATGTACCATGCTTTATTCGTCTCGTTCATTGTCTTTCAATAGTGCTTTAAATCTGAGATTACTTATTATTTTGGACAAAATCTGTCTTTTACATCAGAGTATTTCTTACAGAAGTGTATTGACAAGATCTGTCTCTTACAATACTATGTGGATGCTGAGAAGCCGACATGCTGGCAGCGAGATGTAATGGTGGATGGAATATGGAATGGAAGAAAAAAGGCAAATTATCTTCGCTTACGCCGCTCGTCGTAAAAAAACTTCATTTATTCTTTCCATTATAGTCATGTAAAGGAAAATTTGGAATTCTATTTTTGGCTAGGGCCAATTTGGTGGCATCAAAACACAATGTTTTCTGATTCTCACATGGATTGGTACCTTTGAGATGTACTCGTACAATTTCAAATAAATCACGATAAGTCCTAAGAAAATAATCGAAGTAAATAAATTGAGTGAGAAATTGATAAATTTTTGACCTAATTTTGACATAAAACTAATGAAATGAAATCAATTATTGCTAACATGTAAAGTCACATTCACAACCTTAATTAATAAAATTGAGGGGAAAATGCAATGCAAAATTGGCTTCGTCAAAATTTGTATACGAAATAAATTTGAAAGGTTTTACCATACATAATATGCCAATGATAGTAAAGATAGGCTGTATTTAATTAAATAAAATTTAGAGAACGCACAAGTGACCCTAACCACAAAGGTAAATATGATGTTCATTCGCAAAAAGTAAATTAAAAGTCCAGTAACGCAGCAACCCACAATTCCTGACAGCATAATATGTCCGCGCTGTTTTCCATTGTAAATACACTTAGTGCCGAGTTCCGGTTAATGGCTCTTTAATGAACTGCGGTATGCTTCAAGCAATTCTATAAATTGCACTCAGCACCTGCTTGGGAGCGCACCTTAAGTATCGTGCAGTTGGAGTTAATTGTTTTGTGATTATATGTGAGGGAGGTAAGTCATGTTTTATGTGCTTTTGTGCGGGTATAGGTGCAGCGGTCAGTTAGAAAGCGTTGTAAAAAGATGTGTTAATTTTACACGTTATTTCCAGAAAAGCATGAATAATATAACAATTCCTGTTAAGATTTTGAAGACACCTAGGCTATAGCATAATAAGCACCCAAAGTGGAATCATATCTAATATAAATCGAAAATAATACTTAGGAAAGTATGTTTGGCTTTCGAGTACTTTTTGGACGAATATACAAAAATATGCATTTTCCAGGAATTAAGCACACAACAAGCCTAAAAAGCTCTATCTTATAAGATAGGGCTTCCTTCGAATGTGCCAAATGTGTCGATACTGATCAGGACTCGTCAAACAATGTTTCTTGCAACCCTAAGACCCAAATTATACAATACCAAAACATTTACCTATAATTACAAACACTTTTATTGAAGTCAATATTTAATAAAAACAAAAGTATTTTATATGGTATTACCTGGAGATGCGATCTGCGCTTCGCAGAGGTCGCCGGTGTAGCCAGGCGCGCAGATGCAGCTCACTGCGGCTGGACCCATCTGTCTGTCAACACATGTTACTGGGTTAATATTATTTACACTAATTGGATTAATTATTGTCTAGTTTAGATTTAGTACAAAGAATAATGACTTGTTTTTCAAGTTCTGTGGATTTCGTTTCAGACCCACCGCACCACGGGCTCTACCTATGTATGTCTGTCTGGAGGTGTAGTATGGTGGATCTCTTAACGTTAACCGACACCACTGACTGATTATGTGATATTAAATATCTATGGAATTCTAAAATCGGTGGAGAAAATTTTTGAAAGAATGTTTTCATGTTTAATAACTTCAAAATGCGAAGACACGCGTCTTATGTGGAAAGGTTATTGTTATTTTTAATTACAATTTAATTGCGTATGTAGGTTTTTTATTTATTTTGGCGCAGTAACATAATATTAATTCCGTCTTACTTACAGATGATTTCAAAAATATACTATTCCTACATATCTACAACCGTATCATGTATTATGCTGTAGGTACATAGAACTCGTCAAAGCCGAGCACAGCAGTGTGACAGTAAAAATAGGACCGACCCAAAAGGAAGAGCTGGCAAAGGCTTGGGCAGACAATGCCTTGCGTAGGGACATTCTGGGACATATGCGTACTGGGTTACTGTACAATACTATCGCAGGACTACACAGGAATTGGCCTATTATGATGTACCAGTTTATTTATAAGCATACCTATCTACAGCTCTTTATAAACCTTTGTTCGTAGCCACACTATTAATATCAAAACTTACGAGTAACTAAAACTAATCGTTTCTCATTAATTTTAGTTATTTTAGAAATAAATTGGTGTTCGTCTCTGCACTCGTTTTTAGTTAGTTAGTCAATAGATTAAATTTTTGTAGTAAACAATTGAATCTTCTTAATAAATAACACAAAAGCTTGTTTAGCAGAATTATGGGGCAGAAGGTGTAGTTTGTGATGTCAGAAATATTTCTTATTTAATTACCAAATTAGTATCAAATATTTGTCGCAATTAAAGGTATTTTTACAAATCATTCTTTATAGTTAAAAATACTAATCTCTTGAGTAAAAGTATTTTTTTTAGAATTTAAAATTGTCTACGATTAGTAACCCTGTATCTACGTATGTTCCTCAGTCCTGCCATTAAAGGATGTCTTACTATACTTATCTACTCCTGCAGTCGATACCTAATGGATTAGAAAACTATGTGACTTGCATTTACATGACTCCCAAAGTGTAGGCTGAGGAATTGGGTCTATTTGGGGCGCAATTTATTCTATTAGAATTTAGTGAATTTGTTTGCCGTTTAGGAAGGTTTTATGTTGTAAATAGGAAGTAAGAGTATATGAGTATGCAATTCTCTATTTTTTTTGACAGATTTTCTGACAGTAGATGGTTAGTGTTCATGTGAGACTATTTCTATTGATGTTAGCTTATTAAAAAGAAGTTATGAAATCAAAATTATTATTTTAACAATCACACTTTGTGCTCCTGCAATGCAGCTCAAGATAAACACTATTCATAAAAAAACATTCCTCAACTTTGTCATAAATCCAACACCCTTAGGTACACTAATTTATCCCATTTCTTGTGAGAAACAAAGCTACGTTTTTATCGCGGCGACTTCCAGCATTTTAGAGGACCCCTTTTTGTCCGCAAACGCATGTCGACCAATGTAAGTAATTGAGGATATTCCACGTAAAAACGGCTAAAGGGCTATGTTTGTTGTACAATTACATAGATTATATAATTAAGAGGCATTTAACTATTCTCTATACTACTAGAGCTATATTTGGCCCGTATTTGTATTGAAACGGGTCGACTGACATGCCTTCGAAATCTATGGCCAGCGACACCCTTATCAAACATAAAGTTTAATATAAAATGGTGTCTTTTAAATAATTTGCTGGTGCTTCGTCAGGCATTTACTTTCGGTCCAAACATAATAAGATATCAGTACTATCCCGCGTCTATAGCAACGAAACATTAAGAATTCATATCTTTATCGCTACTTCGTAATTTTTTATGATATTTAGTATTTGTTGGAAGTATTAATGAGACGTTTACATGTTCTGAAGTCGACGGAGCACAGCAAGCAGCGGTCGAAGGAGCCTAAACAAGCTTTAGTAAAACTCACTTTTTGTAGTCCGCTTCTAAATAACTGGGGGTCGAATTGTTTGTCATGAATGTTGTTTTATTTTTATTTGGCCCAATGAAAGTACACAATAAAAAGGGAATTTGGCGCAATTTTTAATTGTTTCGCCTATTTTTGTTGCCTGATTTTTTAAACTTTTGATGTGTTTTATTACCAACTGCTCTTTTATTGTTTAATGAAGTATCCACACTACACAAAATATTATTTTATTCAATAGAAATTTATAGAATAAAGAACTACCAATAAAACAAACATTACCACTTTCATATGCCTTCTCTTGCTATTTCCGTAAACTGTTTTGACACAATAAGGGTACCAGCCAACTGGTGTCCTAAGCCCACAGCCGGGGATTAAAAAACACAACAAATGCAAAGTGAAAAACCTTGGGAAGGGAAACTATCCGAGATTACCCGGCAAAATGAAGTTTGCTTTGTACAAGTGATTTATGGACACCAGTTATGCTCTCTCTGCTTTTACATTATTACTTAAGATGTTGTTGACGTTATTAAGCTAGGAGTAGCTGTCCGATTTTATTTTTGCTAGTAGATTATTTTTATCAGTGTTTTTTAAACGAATATGTTTATACCGCGGTGTGATCTCAAACGTTTATAGAAATTTATATATGTTTGAGATATGTATATACGTTTATGCTATAATCATATTATATTAAAAATAGTACTTAAAAAAAGTTAAGCAAGTAGTTACAATAAATTAAAATAAAAAGTCATAAAATTAACAAAGTGGATGAGGTAGCTTTATGTCCAACTCCTCGTTATGCTTATAGTAAAAAACTACCATTTTTACAATTTTTCATTGTATTTCAGATCACGAGCCACACTAGCAATTTCAGTAGCAACTCAACTGAAAGGCAATTCAATTTTCAATTTGTAAACATTTCATAATTTAGAGACTTCATGTAACAGCTGTCATACTGAACTTAAAACAATTACCTGAATGATTTACTACAAAAATATCATGTTGAAGGACTTTATAGAGAAAGAAATAACAAAGTAACTTTAAAAAAATGTTTGAACGATAACCAGACCGCAGAAGTTTCAGCGAGAGATACTTGTGAATGCTCTTGCTAAAATTCTGGCGCAAATTTCCGCACTTACCTACTTTGTTTCGGGCAAAGCTGAACTGAACCGCTCAACAGTAATGTGCATTTAGCTTGTAACGAGGGAATTCGACTCGAATATCGGCCGGAATTCTAAAGGGTTAGGGATTTATTGGTAAGCAAATATACTACGCATTTTTTGCTTAAAAAAAAATATAATTTAGCATTCAATTATGTGCTGTTTTATAATCTGATAGATAAAATAATTCTAGGCTTACATTGTTTGTGGCTCCCAGTCTAAATGATTTTTTTTTAATTTCACCCAGATATTTATTAAAACATGGATCCTTTACTATTTGCTCTCAGGTTCCTGTATTTCAATACCTACAGTTGATTTAATCTTATACTAATTTTAAGGCTTATTCACGCATGGCTGTCTATGTTCCTTAGCTCATAGCAATAAAAATTACAGGAAATACCGTATTTTTTTTAAATTGTGCTATCTGTTTTAGGTTGGCATAACTCTTGGTGAATGAGTGCAGCAGAATTAACGAATTCGATGTATTTATTTATTTACTATGATTAAAATAACTGTATCAACATTGTATACTCTCATTTGGATGAGTTGTTGCTGCTCAGTCCCTCAATACAGCTGGCCAAAACATTAAATACCCTACATTTTAAAGGAACCGCGAAATTCCGCCATTAAGAAGCGCCGGCCATTTTGTAAATGAATGCAGCGGAAACGAAGGGTTGGAACTGGGGCGTTTGAAGGACGGTAGTGGAGGGTTAAGAAGTGGCCTTGAAATGTCGCGCTTTGATGGAATGAAATGATAGCTTAATTAGACCATTTTGCAAAAGATATTTTGATACTTTTTGTACTTTTCTCAGTTCGGTTATGAAGGATCTTTATTAATTGGTTGTGTGAATGTGTCTAACGGACTGTTTTATTGATAAAAATAACTGAAGTATGGCATATATAGTGATAATCAATATTAAACGTGTTGTAGATTTTAAATTTAAAACACAGAGTTTCTAGTCCGTATGTTGTTTCAGGATGCAGCTGCAGGCCGTTTCCTTCGTATATTTTCATCATTTTAGTTAAACTTCCAGTGCTTTGTGAGATATGATGAAGTAGCCTATAGCCTGCCATTAGTCAGATTTATTTTTATTACAAATTCGATACCCACTTCTTTTATACGAGTACCTTCTTAATTAAATCAGCTAATTAGGTACTAATCTACTACCAACAGTCCTACACATAGTAGAAAACGTACCTAGTAGTCAAAATGGCAGCCGCATTAGCATCGGCGGGACATTTGTAAATGGACATTAGAGCACTAATGTTTGTTTTACGTGCAGAGTTGGCTCGACGGGAGGCGGCTATCGACTAGTAATGAGCCGATACACGGAATGATACGGGAATTCGACAATTAGGATATTGTGGCCTGTTATTTTGGGTGTGATAGCGGCTGTGCGATAATAGATAAAAGTTTGTACGTACTATGTATGTAGCTTTATAATTTATATAATCCTTTATTCATTTGTCTCCATTGAAATATTGTCAGGAAGAGGTTTTAGCGATAAGGCCGCCACTTGTGGCCCTAGTATAAGTTATGAGAAATCTATTTCTTTTCGTGTGTTACAATAAAAAAATTTCTATCATTCTATGGAGATTATTATGGAAGTTTATTTGATTATATGCTTACCTGCAAGTGCCTCCATTCTTGCACATGTTGGAAGACTTGGGGCAAAGCGGGCCCTCGCCGCAGTCAGTCCCGGAGTAACCTTCGAAGCATGAGCAGTAGAACTCACTGGAAACAAGGAAATACAGCTAGTTAGTATCTCATCTATACTTAAGCATCACTAGATTCAAATGTGAAGAAGACGTTTTTGTAATGACGTCACTACAAACGTTATCGGCTGCAGTCTTCTTCTTCTTTGACTCTGGTGTCGAGAGTTTAAGCTGCTCTATGGGCTTCTGATATGGCTTGACAACTGCTTTACTGTGACAAACAGCCGGAGCCTACGAAACCGTCCAAAATGGAATGGCACCTTTTGGTCACTTATCTAAAACTTAACTTGCTTGCAATTGCTTAACATTGGTAATCGCATACGGTTACCGCCGCTAGCTGAGCTACGGGCAATTCCTCGTCTGCAGTGACGTCTCACAACCAGTTTTTAATGCGTTCTTTTCCTTGCGTTAAAAGATATATTGTTTAGATTATTATTTTAGTACATATTTTAAATGTATGAGAAAGAGCTGTGGTGTCGAAAAGTTTTAAAACTGTCGCAAGGCTCTCAGAGGTTTGAAGTAATTTGAAGGCTGCTGCGGTATAAATACATATATGCATTTGGGAGCTTCAAGCTAACGTTTCTCTTTGACCAAGAAGTTAATAATTATATCCCAGATATTATTATCACATAGTAAGTTAACTACCACACTTTGAACCTTGCTCAAGGCAAATATCATACCACTAGCATTTCTAAAAATATCGTCTTAACCCAGAGCTATTGTGCCCATGTTTATCCTAGAGACCTAAGTAAAGAAATCTGTTACGTTTCTGGGAGTAACATCGCAACACAGCTTAGGGCGGGTAAAAATAACGTATTGCCTGCCAGATTTGGTAAATCCGGGCATCACAAAAAGGCTGTCCGTTCCTCGAGTGGACACAAAAAGAAGGCTCTCCACATGCAAAGGTTCCATTACTCAAGGGCCAAGGCAGTAGCCACTGACTTTACACTAATAGACCCCTTATGGGACCACTAGTCAAGAATAAACAAATATCTTGCATGTAAGCCGCTTGCAAGAAATCCGTTCATTATCTATACTATATTAATATGTTTGTTAGTTTGTTTGAACGCGCTAATCTCAGGAACTACTAGTGCGAATTGAAAAAATATTTTTGTATTGGATAGACCAGTTATCCAGGAAGTCTTTAGGCTATATAACATCACGCTGCAAGTAATAGGAGCAAAGAAACAATGTAAAATATTGAAAAAAAAAAAACGGAGAAAATTATTCATTTTTGAGGGCTTCCGTTGCGTGTGCTGCGAAAACGGTTCAAGATATCAAAAAAATATGTATGACAGAATTAATGCCCAAAATAACTTCCACGCGGATGAAGTCGCAGGCACAGCTAGTACATAGATAAGTCTAGATTGTAACGTTGCTTAGCATAATCTAGTTGTAGTCAAGCGAATACATAGGTACTGAGCATGACTACTATAGACCTAGACGGGCACATTAGTAAGACGGACGGTATGTCAAGATCCTATCCTATAGATCCTATCTCTTCACACATCCAAGTCAGAGGCCCTATGGATTGTTTTAAACTCTCTTCACTAGAGTTGGCTACACTCATACAAACTTACTTATCTGTAGACTGAGTAAATGTTGAATTACGCTATAGGCACTGAAATTTTGCAGAAATATGTAGTGTTTTTCCACTGCGACTGCTCCTTAACCGACATCAAACAACAAACTTAATGGTTTTTTGGTGTGTTCCTCCATATACCATCGTCACACCTCACCTCCTAACCAACGTGGCCTCCGTGGATCTCGAGATCTTATCAACACCGCACCTTGTGTCTTGAAGCTTTGTTATTCTCTTTCGGCAAGATATTCAGGTCGACACGTGTTTCGCCTCTCCACGAGGCATCCTCAGGACTCGTGCTGACTTTCGGACCGACGTTCGAAGAGTCAACACGAGTCCTGAGGATGCCTCGTGGAGAGGCGAAACACAAGTTTGTTGTTTGATGTCGGTTAAGGAGCAGTCGCAGCGGAAAAACACTACATATTTCTGCAAAGTTTCAGTAACAATGGATTTCCGCAAAGTAACGCCTGATTCAATATCTTATTTCCGCTATTGGCCCTTATCGCTAGATAAACCTTATCGCTGTTTAAAAGCTTGTGACACCAGAGTTTACCTTTCTCCTACGAACGTAAATGAAGTAGTAGTAGTATCGTATTTACACGATCTACGGCAGCACCCTTGTCATCAAGTCTATTCTTCGCAACAAGGTGACCGTTCACGCCCTATTGGAGGCCTAATGTGCTCTAAGATGGGGACCAGATAACATCCGTGCCGTGTCATTGACTGCTGGTGACTTTATTTTATTGCAAGCATTTGTTTAATTTTGTTATAGGATTACGTTGATGTAAACAGTGTTGCAGTCTGTGAATTTACAATCTAGTCCCCCCCTAGTCCCCTCCTAGTCCCCCCTAGTATAGCCCCTTATGTGAAAAACCCTGTTCTTATTATCTTTACAATATGTCCTGTAAATAAAGTTCTTCATCTTTTCACGATAGAAAATAATTACTTTAAAGCGATCTCATCTACTTAGAAACACGTTATTAATTAAATTTATTAGTAAGTAGTTTTGTTCTGTTGGATTACCATGTATGGTGTTATCAAATATTATATTTAGCCCGTAAGAATTACCCCGCTATTCAGGAGCTTATAAAAAAATCAGTGACTGATTAGTTTTATATTATATTAGTGATAAAAAATATATATTTAAAAACCCACGTAACATAAGTAACCCTGATCAAGTAACAATTAACTAAACACGTTATTGATTTTTAGTTTTAGTTAAATATGGTTAGTTAACATTTTTGCTACTCTTTTATAAAACTCCGCACGTAGCTGACGGGTAATTCTAGCAATTGATTTAATCTCAAGTTAAACGAACCCAACCCTATTACATTAAATGCGAAATTGAATAGCTTTAAGAAAATTACCTTCAAAATCATCTACGTAGATAATCTTCATGTTTTACATAAAAATTGTTGGGTTAAATTTGAAAGTTAAGTATGCAATATTTGTATAATTGTCCTCTAGAGACATTATACCAACACGCTTGCTTATTTTGTAATTTTAGAAAACACAATTTGAGTTAATTGTTTTAGGTAAATGAAGGCATTAATTTTTTTTAAACTTTTTATTAAAATGTGCGCGTTCTTAGATATTGTCTAAAATTATAATTTAAAATTGTAAGTTCTAAAAACATTTCTTCATTATGAAATTGTGTTTACAAGAACTAAAATGTACGACACCAGTAGATATAGTAGGATTCGATATTGTCCATAATGTAATTAAATTAAATACTTTATTAGAAATCATATCATGTTACATTCTCATAACTTTTTTTTTACAAGAAATGGGTTTGCACTTCACCGTAATTCGCCTGATGGTAAGCAATCATTACGGTCTAGGATGGAGCGTGCTTACCCAGTAAGAACCGATTCACTCTCGCTTTGAAGACTTACGTTCTTCGCAGCCCAAAATAGATTATCATTCTCAAATTTTATTCAATTCTGACAATATTGCACACGTAGAGGTGGAATAAATTATCTATGTTTGTTAAAGACAGATAAGGCACTAAATATTATCTGTGGTTACTAAAAAAATAAAATGTTACTCACTGAAAGTCCTGCCTGGCGTAGCAGTGCCCCAGCAGCCTGCACTCGATGGCGCTGCACGAGGTGGGTCCAGGTGGGTCCGTTGGCGCCCGCACGGCATACGTCACGTTGAACCCGAACACAGACAGGAGCCCTAGGGCTCTCAGCTGGGTCCCTTCTAACCGGTTCAGGGTTAGTTCTACTACTAGCACTGGGCTCTGGACCTGGAAGAGAAATGGTTTTGAATTAGTTGTTGGAAACTAATAAAAATTTGGAACACAGTTTTTACGGTTGTTATGAGCTACTTAACTTTTGTTACACAGTTTGAGTGCAAAATAGTATATATTATTTCTGTCATTTTATAATTATAAGGTATAAAACAAGATAGAGAAATTAAATATGTTTTCATTGAAAGAAAAAAAGTAAAAAAAAGAAAAGAACAAAAAAGTATATATGTATAGGTATTATATCCATTATCTGGTACCCCTGATACAAGCGTAAGCTTAGTATGGGGCTAGATGGCGCTGTGTGATATGTCCTGAAATATTTATTTTAATTACGGTCAAGTGCAAACCGGTTAGCAAGCGTTTGGTCCTTGCCACAGGAGATCTCAGGGCTGGCAGCTATTTTTCTCAACGTTTGAGTCTTTGCATTCAAAGAGGAAATACTGCCAGCATCCTGAGTTCCCTGCCGCACAGCGACAACATGGACGATGTGCTGAACTTTTTGTAAATATCTGTTTTGTATAAGTTTTCTGTATTTTTAAGTCATTTTTGTATATACTTATGGTATATGTGTAAAAATTAGTGCAAACCTATTTCGTTATAAAAAAAATGTAACACATATTCTTGGTAAAACAATACAAAATCTTTATTTGAACAAAGATATGCCTGTGCTGGTGTTTATTTAAAGAATCGCAATCAATCGAATTCTTTACGCATAATTTATTAAATTAATTACTATTTGAGCATATAACCATCTTTGTTACTCCAATGTTAATTCAATGATATTAAATATTTCAATAAAGATTCACATATTATATAATTCTTAACTGTAAGCTGGCTAGAAGGAAAAGCCATCTCAAAAACAAAATCAATAAATAAAATAAGGTAAATTGCTACATACCCAAAACGTATTTCAATGACAAAATAAGTTACAAATATCTATCATTCACCAAAATTCCAGTTATATCTATAAGAAGGTAAGTATATCTGAAACGACATTGTCATTTAAACAAAAGATGAAGCATGCACGAGTAAATAACAACCCTGTCTCGTATATAACGATGTCTCTATCACGTTTAGAATACAATTATTCCGGCAGAAAGGGCAAAAAGACCTTTGATTTATTTCTAGGAACGTCACAAACATTCTTCTACATGTTATGAACGAGCTGGTAGGTATAGGACATGAAACGGTCGCAAGTAAATAACTGGAGCATATTTTGATAATTCATTATTTCATGAATAACAAAGAACGTTTGTATGTGTGCGTATGGCCTTTTTTACATGAGATAGTCTCACGCTTGACTACAACTTGCCTGATGTTAAGCAACGTTATAATCTACGATCTAGCGCCTAGAAGAATCTGGTTTGCTCTTGACTTGAAGACCGACAAATTATATGTATTTCAAGGGGAATACAGATAGGCCTTATAAGTATATTAGATGTTACACACACATGTTATTATTTAAGGAACAGCACGTGTGTTAAAAATTAGGATTTAGCTCAAATAAAAATCTTATTTGTTTTGTGAAGAACAACGGTACATCTCAAGTAGTTATTTTTTATTCTAAAATATTAAATTATTTTAATTTGTTTATACATTATTTACACAATGTAAATTTTGCCACTCGCACTTTATTTCGTAAAATTTTGGATTTATTGGTGACACAATTCACACCACACATGACATACATATAGCTACACTTACAATGAAAATAAAATAAATAAATAAATGTCATTTATTTCACTATTTTAGTCTAAATACAAATTGCATTGAGAAAACTAATTAAACATGATGGATACAATTAGAAAATTTATAAAATAGTAAGAGTAAAATGTTATCCAACGCACATTTTTACAGAATTACAGATAATAAAATACATCTTTAATACCACAGTGAGTCAAACTTTTCGTGTATCTAACTACTAAATTGAAACAAACTACACATACGTACCTATGTATAATTGCTTTGAACTCTCAAAGGCAATAAAGGCCGTAGGTCGCGTTGATAAATTTTCAATTAACAGTATTTCTACAACAAACATCTCTCCGGAATGTCGGCAACAATATCCTATTTGGATGTTTACAGAAACCCTTCTCCTCGAATGAATTCAATACTTGTACACTTAAAATGTGACAACAAAGGGATGTATGAGATTAGGGATGGGGAAAAGAACCGGCCAAATTCTTCGCATTTCACAAAATAAATATTCTAAGACATTTCTTTAAGATGAACATGAAATATCGGAGTACTTTGAATATTTGATTGTTTCTTTGTACACAAAAGAAAACTATACAGTAAACGTTAAAAATAAATTTTAAATTTTTTAAAATTGTTCGAACCTTATTGCTTGTTTAAATATAAATTGATTTCATTTTCATTTCGTTACCGGGGGCTTGAGATAGAGTTCTGTGAGATATACCTGATATTTATTTATTTAAGGTTTTGTATTAACTGTATATTATGATAGTATCTTTAATGTACAAATAAACATACAGCACCAACATGTAATAGACTGTGACAAAACTAACTAACGTCATAATTATTTTCTCAGCAGAAAAAGTCATGGATCCGGATGCCAGCCAACTTCCGTCAACATTTCCAGTACATCCGGCATAACTTCCCACCACCTCATCTCTGGCCCAAAAAGCTCAAAGATACTTCCCGAAGAATTATTTATGAAGACATTCGTCCGGGCGGCGTTTTCTCTACGACTAAGAAATACGGGACTAAAAAGGGAACCGGAATTTGGCAAATCTCCAGATGTAGGAATTATTTTTTCCCCCCTATCCAGTGGGGTGGCTCTTTTAGCTTTGTATTCAGTTTGTATTGCTTTAAAGAGATCAATTGTCATAAGACAAGGAATGTCTAAATACGATGGCCTAAAATCTGAAATATATAAATCGAATATTATAAAAATCCGTGGAAGGCGCCTACCACGATAAATCTGCCCAAGAGAACTCTCCTAACGAATAAATTCTGCGGGTGAGTCAAGACCCTCAGTCATGAGGAAATAATAAATAAATATTTCAGGACATATCACACAGCGCCATCTAGCCGCATACTAAGCTTACGCTTGTATCATGGGTACTAGATAACGGATATAATACATAGGTACATAATTTTCTTTTGTAAATACATACTTATTATACATAGAAACGACCAGACTCAACACAAGTAATTACAAATTTTAATATAAATAGGACTTTAAGAGAATATAAATCTAAAATTATTATCAATCTCATGCAAATGTACGTAGGTATTATGCTTTTGAATGTCATTCAGCTACAAAACTACACGTCCTTTGATATAAATAGTTAAATATATGTCAGTAACTTTATATATTATTTTATTTATATCCTACCTGTGTACTGGCTAAAACTGGATTTGAGGATAGGTCTAACGATATTCAAAGCGAGAGCGAACCAATTCTAATTGGCTAACACGCACAGCACGTTCAAATGTAGACTACATTTATTTCATTGTAGGCAAATAACAATTTTATTCCAAATCTAAGTATTAGAAAAAAACACTAAAGCATTTTTATATTACGGATACGATTGACCAATTAACTATCTATAACCTTAAAAAAATATTAAACAAGTAAAAAGAAAAAAAGCTTATATTTTAATTCTTCGCCTATACTTGAAATATGACCGCATTTAATAAATTTTTAACAATAAAATAACGTGAAATAAAAGTTTACTATAGATTGACGTAATTGTTAGAAAACGAACAAATTAACTAAACAAGAAATACAAGTCGCGCCGCCATGTTTGCCAAACTTGATGGTTTACCAGTAGGCTTGTTAAAATATGAAGTACCTAAACCCCAAAAAAACATGATAAAACACGAAGCACTTTGCTTCCTTCTTTTTCTTCCTTCATAGTAAGGAAATTAAATGAAATTATGAAACTCACTACCTGGAGCCCTGTTTTCAGAAAATCATAAACTGTGTTCAAATCTAAAGTAGATAGGATTCTTCTAACCTAGCGTGCTGCATATTACACTAAAGTGGTGCTTAACATCAGGCAGGCTGTAGTCAAACGCTACCCTATTCCGTGTTAAAAAGCAAAATATAGCAGGCAAATGGTAAAGGTATAAAAGCAAAGGCTCCTCCAGCGAGTGTTGAGTGAAACTTTGTCGGCATAATGTGACGGAACCTACGAAACTCCGAGTTAGAGAAAGATTTGAGTTAAGTTTGAAATATAACGCGAGCGAAATGTAGGAGCTTTCATGTTCTGGCATCTTCTAATGTTAGGAGTTTTATTAATCCACTAGTGTAGATGTCCGCGGTTTTGCTCGCATTGTTTAGGGACCACAGTTCACTTTTAATATAAATTCAAATTCAAAGCATTTATTTAGACACACAGGACACAACAATATATACATACAAAAGTTAACAACAGATAGAATAGAAAGGTATTACGTTACATTGATGTATCCCGTGCGTCAAAAAAGGTCATACCTCAGCATTAATGCTGCAGATTGCTCTGCAGCGCTGATTTTCAGGTATGACCCTTTGAGACGCGCCTTTTTTTATCATATACTATAAGAAGACCAAAAAACACGATGTTCCATGGCTCAGTTGGGGGGATATATGCAGATTAATTAAACAACTAATAAATTATTAATGAATGAAACTGTTCCCTTGTTTTAATAAATGCTACATAACATAATCAGAGCATTGAAATCAACATTAATGTTTGATACGAACCACTACCTATATATTGTCATTTATCATAATTCTAAGATAACCCAGAAGATCACTAGCACAAAATCTCAAGGTAGCTACTACTAGCTTAGTACAATCAGTTGTATCACACAAAGCAGGTCAATGACCTTGTGACATATGATACTCAACTTATATTATCTTACCAATTCCTTCGCTTCCTTCGCCCCAGAATCAGTACATACTTATACAACAAGTGTTACCGTCTTACTTTTGTTTACATTAACATGACCTTTCCCTTTTACCATTTTCGGATCCAAGGCTTTATCTTTGTTTCTGTAAGTTATGATTTATTCATGAACTGTGTCGGTGCTCGCCCCGATATGATTT
This sequence comes from Macaria notata, assembly GCA_927399415.1. NCBI lineage: Eukaryota > Metazoa > Arthropoda > Insecta > Lepidoptera > Geometridae > Macaria > Macaria notata. Next base: position 3,523,906 of record OV656743.1, read on the forward strand.
CCAAACAATTAGGTATGTATTCAAGATGCTTTTGATACTTTTTCAAATATTTATAGTTCACCTTGACTTCACGAACTCAATTATTTGATTTGATAGAACGAAATATAATATAAATAATTCAAACATATTTGACTCTTTTCTATTGATCTAGGGGCTATGTAACAAAATTTTCTTATGCGTATTATATCTCAAGCATACAGCGCTACAATGCGTTGTAGCTGTTCTACGAATAAGTAGTCGTAGCAATGTGCTACGAATTATCGTACCAGTTTAGTTTTGAACGGTTTTTTAATCGTAAACTTTGATGTAAAAGTCATTGTACATAATCACGTTATGCCACTAGACTAGTTTGTTATCAACCGTGCTCAAATAAATATGAATCTCAAACAAAGTAACCGTTATAGATTAGAAAATCTAGTTCTTTTTACATTGAATAAACCGTAGAACAATGTATGCAAGAAAATACTAATAAATAAAATATTATTTTGTTGTATTGTATTTGTAACAAAAACAACAAATATGTCGGTACATTGAAAAAAGATCGTTACAGAAACATTGCTAGAAAAGTCATCTTCATGACAAAAATGTGGGTACTTCAAAAAAAAGATCGTTACAGAAACATTGCTAGAAAAGTCATCTTCATGACAAAAATGTGGGTACTTCAAAAAAAAGATCGTTACATCATTTGTTGAAAAAATATCTATATTTACGATCTATTCGGTATAGTTTTATAAAATATATAAGGTTATACCAAGAAAATTAGAATCCATGATGTATAAATGCAGTAAGATTGCTTTGGTAAGTTAGTGTTGCACTAACCTTTATCCTATGAGCTGGTTGATGAATTGCTTAGTTTTTGTACCAAACGTCGAATTTTCGACGTTATTTTAAAATTCCGATGCTCCTTTTCCTAATTTACCACTTGAACACAAGAAATAAACACTTTTTTCCACGAAAAATTCAAATAGTAAAATTTAACGAAATTTATGATGTTGCGACGCCCGCACACAAGAAAATAATGAGGTTTGACAGGAGGACGCCGCTACGGGCGCGACATTGACAGTGACATTTGTTCAAAAGGTTTTTTTTTGTGTTTTTATTTTCACTGCTATAAAAAGTGTGACGCCTAGTACATACAGAAGTTAGACTACATAGTATATAAAGAAATCTCGAGCATGTAATGTCGTCTCGTATAATTATGGTCGAACTTCACTTAAGGTAAGTTCGTTTAACCATTAATTATATCCGTTATCTAGTACCCACGATACAAGCGTTTGCTTAGTGTGGGGCTAGATGGCGCTGTGTGCAGTGTCCCGGAATATTTATTTATTATTATTTATTTATTTAACTTACTTGAAAGATGAAGTTATCATATTTTGTATGCTTGAGTTTATGGCGATGTTATCTGCAATTTATACGAAATATCAAGTCTGTTTCAACTAAGGTATACTACCTCAGTTTTAAAATAGGATTTTTCTTAATCGATTGACGGAAGAAAAAAACGTATTCATTTTTAGTGTCATATTTAATTAACTTAACGTCTGACGAAATGCAAATATGTTGCATTTCGTCAGACGTTAAGGTCATACGTGGTTTTTAAGAAAGTACTGCTATAAGCTATCAATAAGTAAATATGCCTGTGCAAAGCAGCATTTACACTCTTCTCCAGCTGCTAATTGAGTAAAATTAAACACGAATTTCCACGAATAAACAACGACAGGATATGTCGTAACAGCGCTCTCAAGTTCTTCTTTAAGTATATATGTTTAAGGTGCTGTACCTACAGTGTTTTTGTTTACGAATATCATCATCATCTCTAGCTTTCTTTATCCCACTGCTGAGTATAGGCCTCTCTGTGCATGTGCCGGCTGCAAGTAAGGCAAAATAAATAATGGTAAGTGGTTATTTTCTCTTCGAGTGAGAACGTGTTTTACTTAAAGGGCTAGTTGATCTTTATAATAGATAAATGTTTAAAAGAAAAAGCAACTTAAGATAAAAATAAGGTAACTTCAGGAAAACTTCTGGTTGTTATTCACTAAAACGTTAGATCAATGGGGTTAGATAATAGAATATTCTTTATTGTAACACACGAAACACACGAAGGGGTTCGTATCTGATTTCTCCATTTTACTTCCATATAGCTTATAAATTTATAAATTAACAGTTTTAGCCACCATGGCATTACATTGCATCATTAAGTAGTTTAATATTGTTTGTTCAATAGTGCCTTCGTTAATTACACACCTATAAGCTAAGTTACTTCTTCTTATCGAATGAGAGTGGCTAACTCTGGTGTCGAGAGTTTTTCAAGCCGCCTTAAGAGCCTCTGACATGCTAAGTTACGATAGCTTTCTTTTAACTTGTACTGGTAGTTTTAAAAAGCACTTTGTATATGTTCCTCCTCTCTCGGTCATATATCTTCCTTCACCACATGTTCACTGCTACACACATTGTGAACTTGCCAAAGTTCGTAAAAGTGAACATAATTACAAAAGTTGCGAACAATCCTGAGATGCTACTATGTAGCATAACGGTATTGACGTTGTTTTTTTTTCTTTATTTCACGCAAAAACTAAGAGTCTTGATTAAAAATATTAGATATATTGCTTATCATCAGGTGACTAACGGTCAAGTGCAAACCCATTCCTTATTAAAAGAATGAATTGTGTATTTTTGTGACTTTATGACCTAGACAACTTAGCTATGATTGCTTAAAATAATATTACTGTTATCGGGTATTAAACATTTTGAAAAATCAGTGTGTTTTTTTACTTGACACTGTACTGACATGTTCTAAGTTTTTTTATAATAAATTGTATTACTCTGTAAAGTGTTTTTGTACAGTTTTTATTGCAAGGTATACAAATTTAAACTTTGATTTTCACTGTGATTAACTTCATAGCATTTGCTAATCAAACCATCATCTTTTCCGTAATGTTTTTACCCCATAGTTACTCCACTAAAGAGTCCCAAGTTGCTCTTATGACTTGTGTGTGGAGTCAAAGTGCAAGTAATTTATACAAATTGTTGCTCCATCTTGTTTGTAAGTTCATAAGCTGATATGTGAGTAGCTAAGTAGGCAAGAGAGTGCTCAAGTTTGTTAGGTGATCCGGGTAAATACTGCTAATTTACATTATGGAGACTTCGAGTACAGTTAAGATTTAAAAGTTTTTGTCATCATCATTTTGTGACATGCAGAAGACATTATCACATAAATTATGAAAGTTTTCTTCTGTAAATATAAAAATTTTGCTTTGTGTGTGTGTATGTGTACTTGTTCCCTACATGAATATCATCATCCCTAATATAAATCTGTAGCAAACAGTGTGTTTCAGCACTGGTATACTAACACACTAACTTTTGCCTGTATATTGTAACTAGTGGACGCCCATGGCTGTGCTCGCGTTATTTCGGGATAAAAAGTTAACCTACATTCCAAAAATCATGAAATTCTGTTAAGCCATTTTTGCGTGATGAGCGTTTAAATAAACAGACAAACAGATAAACTGACAAATTTCTATAAATGGTTAGAACGTGTTCTGTTATGAATTCTATGTATTTCTTAACTTCTTCAATGTTTAGACCTTCGACCTTCTTTAGCTTTATTTTATGTATAGGTAGAAATATATACATATAGGTATTATATACATATATAGATGAGACAAAATTTAACAGATTACATCTATCAAACTACAGCGCTAATGATATGCGATGATTATTTTCATCTACATACATACATCAGACCTTATTACAAAAATCACTCTTTACATTTCAACAGCAGCATAAAATTATCACTCAACATTTGCTGGTATTTATTTCGACTGAGCAATTTCCGCTGCAGTTCCGAAGCTTTTAAATAAATATGGAATCGCTGTTTTATTTGGACGCTGGCTTTCGTTTCAAATTAACGGCTAGAAGTAATTGGAGATAGCGAAGCGCAAAAGCGCTCCCCGTGGATGTTTATCGAACTAAATGTTAGAAAGTTGAAGAGGTTTTATCAAAAAGTTGTTAAGTAATGTTAACCATTAGAAAATGGTTAAAGGTTCACAATTTTAGGACTTTTATGCAGTGTGAAAAAAGTGTATATTTGCAACAGGGTCAGTACTGTGGTGTTGTCATTTTTTTCTAGGAAATCCAATCCATTCTCAACGCATAAAACCTTTATACTTTTTACACCAATGGAATAAATTGTACAAAAATAACCGTTTAATTGCTCCTTAAGCAAAAGCAATTGTTCTGTAACAGAACATTCTAAATAAACACTGCATATACATTCACTGAAAGCAGAAAAGTACCTGAATCAGTCTCACTTATATCTCTCAACAAAAACTCCGTTTGCATTCCGCTCCACCAAATAAACAAAACAAATAAACAACAGCTGAAACACTTTTATCGTTTTGTAAAGTCAGCAATGCGAAAACGTCGACAAGGATCTTTCGCCGGTCGAAGGTTGCCTTGGCCCTTTATGACCCTTATCTGAGCCCTCGACATCAATCCACTGATAGAATCGATTACGAGACCATCGTTATCGGTGTCAGAAATGTGTAAAAAACATGTATGAAAAAACACGTAACTTGTCTTTGAAAGAAAGTGGCGTCAAGTGCTAAATAGTTCGCGCGTTTTTTGTAAGGAAGCGACATTTTATCATCGTGACGTAGGCGTAGTTACGTAGAAATCTGTGTTTTATGTAACAATACAAGATGATTCCTAGTCGTATTCCTCATTATTGAGGGTAGTACCCCTCAGAATCAATTCGTTGGGAGAGTTTTCTTGAGCAGATACAACGTGTCATGTCATCGGATACCTGTGGTCCTCAACATGTCGGTTTCCTCAGTAAGTTTAGGTGTAATAATCACATAAAAAAGCATATGTGATAATCCAGAGACTAGTCAATCTCGCTATACAGTTTTAGGCAAATGAATTAGCATACACTTACTCACACACAAACTTTTACTTTTATAATATTTGCATGAACTAGCCGAATCGTTTTTTTTCGTTGCTATCTTCGCCTACTCATTCAATTCCAACTTTCAATCCGTAGTAGATATCTCCATTAGCGACCACGAATAATATCCTAAATCAAGCATAGCTCTGCGAAAACCACGTAATAGCGGAGCAAAGTTGACCGAGTTGAGGAGCGAGCGAGCGAAATTGCACCGCTCTTTGCATTTATAGCACCGAAAATGAAAGATCTCTTTGAAAAATAGAAATCGTGATATTCGTACGTGGAAACTAGACCTGTGTGGGACTGACAAGCTTTTATTCGTTTAGCCACAAAGGTACGGGCTAGCTTTATGAATGGCGTTTTAAATTTGGCGAGTGGCAACTTTTTATGTATTTTGCGGTCGTGTATAGCAGCTGAAGTGCGGACAGAGTATTTGTTCGAGGTCTTTGAACTGAATGTTTGTATTTGAATGTATATTGCTTAAAAAATATCCCTTGACTTCTAAGGTTTTGGTAAATGTATGTGTATTTGTAAGTTTTAATGAAATAGAATAGTATAAAATAGAATAATAAAATAAATAAATAATAAATAAATATTTTAGGACATATCACACAGCGCCATCTAGCCCCATACTAAGCTTACGCTTGTATCATGGGTACTAGATAACGGATATAATACATATATAGTTTTCTTTTGTAAATACATACTTATTATACATAGAAACGACCAGACTCAACACAAGTAATTACAAATTTCAATATTCATAATTACTTGTGTCAGGCGGGAATCGAACCCGCACCCCTAGATTAGAAGGCAGAGTCACTACCAACTAAGCTAACGGAGCAGTCATTGCAGAAATAATTGCAGAATATTTTAATAGAAACTGTTATAATGTTTGTTAATCGAAATCTCACAACATCTTTACAATAAGTGCAATAATTTTGATTGAGATGTTTTTGCTGTAGCAAAAACATCTCAATCAAAATTATTGCACTTATACTTTTATAAAACTGCTTGTTGATGCACGCGGCTGCACTCGTGTTATTTCGGGATAAAAAGTAGTCTATTACACCTCCGGAACCTCCTACTACCTACATACCAAAAATCATTAAGATCCGTTCAGCCATTTTTGTGTAACATTTAAATAAACAGACAAAAAATCTATAAATAATTGGAACGTGTTTTGCTAGCAATTCTAGGTATATCAAACTTTTTTTTAATTATCTTCAATGTTCAGACTTTCAACCGTCTTCAGTTCTATTATATAAAGAAGATAAATATAAATAAAAATTTACGTTTCTGGCCAAAGTGGTTTTCTTTGACTCCCACATAAAATGCTCATAAAACCTACCGAGTTTTGATTTTTAGTTAAGGAATCAGGAATATAACTCAGTAAATTATTGGCAGCAGTATTATGTAGGTAAATATGATAAATATCTACTACATTTCAACAGCAAAATTTTCAAACATAAAATGTAATGCAAGTCTATTTCTCTGTGGTAGTATTTTAATTTCATTCTTGTACCTTTTATTTGCCAGTGTGGCCAGTTGTAATATTCATCCTGGCACTGTGTTAACGAGCTGAAGGTTATCACGGATTGCAAAACATTATTGCTAAATTATTACCTTACTTTAGTCTCTTTTTGGACATCTGCTAAATATCGGATTAAAACGTTTCTTAAGAATTTACACAAAATCAGTTTATAAGCAGTCCATATGACAAAAACTTTAATCTATAATACTCAAAGGTGACTGACTGATTGACTGACTGATATAGTGATCTATCAACGCACAGCCCAAACCACTGGACAGATTGGGCTGAAATTTGGAATGACGATAGATGTTATGACGTAGGCATCCGCTAAGAAAGGATTTTAGGGAATGCCACTTTTAAAGGGGTGAAATAGAGGATGCAAGTTTTACTTCTTAATGCGAGCGAAGCCGCGAGCACCCACTACTCTAATATAAAACCCAGACTGTAATCATCTGAAGAGTCCTATAAATAAAATAAAAAAAAAGTGTTGTGTAGTGTAGCAGTCTTTAAAGTTGAAGGGTTTTTTTTTATATATATATATATAATGTATTTCGTACCATTTTAACAGATAGGTATGTATAATATCTATTTGATATTTCGCAGGCTGTTAAGTTAACACATTTGTCGATAGTTAACTCAAAAATGAGACGCAACGCGCAAAATATGAATGGATGGGATATCCTCAACGTATAGAATAGAATATAGATATTACGTCTTCTTTCCTGTTTTCATGAAAAATTGTAGTAGTAGCCCCTGGGGACTTACAACACGTATTATGGCACTTTATAAGAGTACTTTCACGGCAGTTATGTTCCCGGTTTGTTGTCGCGGTTAGTTTAGCTCTATTTTCTTGGATAAATGTCGGAAAACATTATTTGAAGTATGATGGAGTTTATGAATGCGGAATGAGAGATTAATGTGTTGAATCTTAAAACAAAACTAGTATGAGTAACTCGAGGTCTTAATCTAGGGCTTAGCAGATGCAAATAATAAAATAACAATGTAAGTTACAGTAGTTATGTAGTATACTAATTCGGGTAACAATGATATTTATAAAAGTCGATCTTTATTTAAAGTTTAACTTTAAGATTATCTATACTAAAATAATAAAGCTGAAGCTGAATAAATCTAATAATATTAGATTACGATATGAATACTATCTGCTATTTGGTTTCCTAATCGTTGTGACTGTATCTGAAACTAGCAATATTTATTTATTTATTTATTTATTTATAACGGTACACATAACAGAATATATAATATGCTAAGTGCATATATGTATGTATATAGCAAAAACAACTTTGATATGATAAAACTCTTAAACACTCCATTAGGCCTTAGCTTACCATAAGTCAAACGAAGGTCAAATGCAAATCCGCATAAAAAAATCTGAGTAGAGTTTCTTCATAGCCATGTGCTGGCAGCGCCTGCCTACACAGCAGGCTAGCACTGTGAAGCGTGAATATTATCCGTGCCATTAAGTGATGTTTGAAAACTTGCTGAACTGAAAAAGTTAATACTTTTCGTGTCAACATTTTGTCTTTTTCAGTAAGCCGCAGTGACATGATTTAGGAGTTACGACGTCGCGCTTGGCTGATTGTATGAAAGTGCAGTTTGGCGGCGCGCCAGCGTCTGCGCTAATTCTCGTGTACAAACACAAATTAGCTTTATTTGGGAACATTCCAGAATAGGAACTTGTCATCAGCGGTGGTGTGAGATACATTGCTTGTTTATTTGTTATTTTTCAATGCAAGTCGAGTAAAGTGTTATAAATTTAACTTTTAAAAATACGAAGCTTATTTTAAAATAAACAAAACGGATGGAACAAAAATTGTTTGCAATGTAACTAAACGAAAGCCTCGTTAACATTTTCCTACAGAAAGTAGTTGAGATTGGAATAAAATAAATTGTAGCGAATTTTAAATTAAAATCAAGCGTTTGTATTGAATCAGTATAAAGCGAAACGGTACTCAAGCCCCGATCATTAAAGACATTGTTCAGTTGATTTTATTTTATAAAGTTAGCTCCTTTATTTGAGGAGTATTGCGCTATTGCTGAAGCAAAGGAACTAAATGTCGAAACAAAGAGCGTAGTTTTCCTTTGCGAAGAAAATATTGGAAGCTCACTTCCGCGGGGCTTTGTTGCCGCGGCTTTGAAGGAATCGCAGCAATCAGCCAATAATTGCTATCACAATTAACTCTCCCAACAAAAACCGCAGTTTCCCTCCGGTCTCAATTAGGCCCGACATTGTGCCCTCCCGGAGCCCGCCAATCGGCAGCCCCGACCTCAGCCCCATTATGTGACGCAAACTTCCACTGACGCAGGAAGTGAGAAAAAAACTTATTAGTATTCACAAAGTTCAGCCTCCAAGCCCGGACTGAATATCGACGATATATATTTAACTTTCATCCGACAACTTCTGTAGTTACAGCGAGAAAAACACGGAAAATTAAGGGCGGAAGCCCCGCATTTACAGACGAACGGAATAATAAAATCAAAACACTGAATGGCATCATTTCCAAAAGAGTGATTTAGCGGCAGAAAAAATGAAGCGGCGATTTCATTACGGCGGACTGAACGCGAAAAGATTTTTTATTGTGGCCAGCCCACAACAAAATTCAATAAATTGGGTCAAAATTATTTAACCGGATGAGCGCGTGAATGAATGGGAATTCGAGTACAGTGGGGTTTTAAAACAAATCGCTCTGATTAAATCTGACGCCCCTCGATCACAAATTCGCGCTTTTATCCGCTGAATGGCGCCATTATTTCCACGAATAAATAACTGAATACATTATTGACTGTGTAGCGTTTACCGATGAATAACGTATAGCGATGGATACTGCTTACGTAAACGCCCTTTGTACGATCCTAGTGTAAGATTGAATTGTGAATTGGATTCTTTTGGAAACGCGACGCGAGTGTTCGATAACGTTCAATAGACAAGCTCTGCAAAAATCACTGTTTATACAGACAGTCACGTTTTCGTTCTGTCATTAACATTCTTGAAAATATTCGTTTAGTTGATAGATGAAAATTGCTGCTAAGACAATAACTGAAATAAAGGGCTGGACCTGCTAGACCAGGGGTTCCCGAGTTATTTGCTGCTAAGACAATAACTGAAATAAAGGGCTGGACCTGCTAGACCAGGGGTTCCCGAGTTATTTGCTGCTAAGACAATAACTGAAATAAAGGGCTGGACCTGCTAGGCCAGGGGTTCCCGAGTTATTTGCTGCTAAGACAATAACTGAAATAAAGGGCTGGACCTGCTAGACCAGGGGTTCCCGAGTTATTTGCTGCTAAGACAATAACTGAAATAAAGGGCTGGACCTGCTAGGCCAGGGGTTCCCGAGTTATTTGCTGCTAAGACAATAACTGAAATAAAGGGCTGGACCTGCTAGACCAGGGGTTCCCGAGTTATTTGCTGCTAAGACAATAACTGAAATAAAGGGCTGGACCTGCTAGACCAGGGGTTCCCGAGTTATTTGCTGCTAAGACAATAACTGAAATAAAGGGCTGGACCTGCTAGACCAGGGGTTCCCGAGTTATTTGCTGCTAAGACAATAACTGAAATAAAGGGCTGGACCTGCTAGACCAGGGGTTCCCGATTTATTTGCTGCTAAGACAATAACTGAAATAAAGGGCTGGACCTGCTAGACCAGGGGTTCCCGAGTTATTTGCTGCTAAGACAATAACTGAAATAAAGGGCTGGACCTACTAGACCAGGGGTTCCCGATTTATTTGCTGCTAAGACAATAACTGAAATAAAGGGCTGGACCTGCTAGACCAGGGGTTCCCGATTTATTTGCTGCTAAGACAATAACTGAAATAAAGGGCTGGACCTGCTAGACCAGGGGTTCCCGATTTATTTTTGGCAAGGAACCCTTATGGACTATACTTTTCCTAGCGGAACCCTACGTTGATAACTGGGAATGAGAATTTACCTACCTTATAAAGGTAAACGTGTGTTTTGGTGTATACATTGAGTTTGTTGTAGGAGTAGTTGTTTAACTGTTTATTGCTGTTCTATTGATATAATTTGGAAAATAGTTTAGGTTTTTGGAAATCATGAAATATTTATGAAATATTTTTTGTACATTTACCGTAAATATGTAGGTTTTTATAATGGAATTTAATTTTATAATTTTTTACGGTACCCTTGCGGCCTTCCCACGGAACCCCAGGGTTCCGCGGACCACCTTTCGGGAACCGCTGTACTAGACTACTAATCAATTGGATGAAAAATATATTTTTTAAATACTTTACTCATTCAGCAACAGAGCGAGAAACAGACTAAAAAGAAGGGCGTTAACGACTCCATACGCCAGAAATACATTAAGGGCCTTTTACTGAAATTATCTGTAAACCATAGTAAATTAGACGAGTCCGCCTTTTGTTCGTCTACTCTGTAATCTGGTTTATAGCAAGGATTCAATATAAATTTTGTTAAAGCGTTCCTCTTTCGTAGATTTACAGTATCTGGGAAGACGCAGAGTGAATTGGGGAATGCACTAAAAGATTTGTTGGCTGAGGTTGAAATCTATGCGAACACTTTTTGAGATACGATCTTGGTTTAAAATGCATGCGATTGTAGTCGCATTTATTTTAATACCAAAAAAGTATATTGTTTTATTATTTGTATCAGTTCTTCTTTACATTTAATACTAGTGGATGCTCGCGGCTTCGCTCGCATTAAGAAGTAAAACTTGCATCCCCTATTTCACGTTTTTAAAAGCGGCTTTTCCAAAAATCCTTTCTTAGCGGATGCCTATGTCATAACCTCTACCTGCATGCCAAATTTCAGCCCGATCCGTCCAGTGGTTTGGGCTGTGCGTTGATAGATCACTATATCAGTCAGTCAATCAGTCAGTCAGTCACCTTTGAGTTTTATATATTTAGATTAAGTACAAAATACAAGGCCTAACTTATAACATAAATATAAATACTTGCTTAAATCTCAAAACTATTATTTTTCCAACCAATCAAAATCCAAATCCGATAAACGAAAACCAACATCAAACGTTAGCCTATCAGTATTACCTCACGCGGGCCCGTGAGCAAACTTCCGAGACTTAGTTTCAGCTTGACTTACGAATTAAATATAGGGATCTTAACTCCACCGTCCCAAGTGGCCCGAAGAAAAATAAAGGCAATCTGGTGCCGTAAAATTTTAAGAGTATAAGATAGCTTTTGTATCGTGGGATGCGGGCCGAAGGGATTCTTCGTGATTAAAGAACTCGGGCAAATGGTTCCGCTGGATTATACATGACGGGCTAGGAACGTATGCTTGGATTGTGTTTGTTCTATTTTAATGATGTTTTCTTACTTTAAAAACATTGCAAACTATTCCGTTACTACACTAAACAAATGATATTTTCTCACCTTAAAATCATTGAAAATTATATTGTAACTACATTAAAAAGTCAGTCGATAGTTACGGCTCAATATATGATTCTTTTTTTATCACGAAATAGGCCTACGTTTGACTACAGCCTGCCAGGTGTTAAGCACCACTGTAGTCTAAGATGTAGAACGCTTGCCTAGAAGAAACCTATTTATTTGATTTGAAGACCCTTGGTTTATAATTTTCTGGAAACAGGGCTCCAGGTAAAGAGTTCCATAATCTCGCTGTATGTTTTGAATTGAAATGCAATATTATCACATTCCTTCACTGTTGTCTCTAATGATCATAACAAGCAACCTTACGTTTCAACAATTCAATCAATAAGGAAGAGTTTCAAACTCTGTTTTTTCTCGGTGTATCATATAATTAGGTTGTTTTACCTGTCTTGTCATTTTTCCGTAATGAAAAAATAAAGTCGCGTAACTTTGTATTTGCCAACATTTACCGTACAAGCAACCTCGACTTCAAAAGATCCTTAGTACACATAGAGCGAGGAGTCGGCAATTTGGGAATAATTCGGCGGCCACCGAGCTTATCCAATATTCAGTAGCCATTGCGAGGGCAACACGGTGTCTATGAAGCTAAGTGCGGTTGATGTACGGAGATTGTAAGCCTTTGAATGAATGGTTTGTTAGTGATCAAGCCACAATTGCTCAGAGAAAAAATAAATCGCGTGCGTGTCTAGCAACCTCATCTAACCTGTCTCGAGATAGCCTATTACGATTCCCGAATTTTAAGAAAGATTTTTAGAAAACACTTTCTTTCCATTTACACAAGAGCAAGCAATTTCGAGCCCTTTCGCTTGATTTTTCTTTCAAAGTTTTTTTGAATTCAGAAAACGAAAAATTGTAACATTGTTTTCTGTACAATATTTTTAAAATAAAAAGCTCTTGTTTTATGTATCGGATTGAGTCCTCGTAGTGACATTCTAAAAATCCTGGAAAATACCAGCACAGATGTCAATTTGTTGGTCAAAAGTGTGCTTTAAATTGGAATCGAATGTCGTCCGGCCAGACTGAGCTCGTCAGAATTGCGAAGCCTCGGGTATAAGCCATAAGCTCCTGATACAATTTCGACCTTAAAGTTTTACGTTAGGGTTTATTTCAGCATTTTCTTTGAGAATGCGGTCAACTTGTTTTAAAAAAGGTTGAGTCGTAAGTCTTTGCAGTAGGGTTCACTTCGGGTTAGTTTTGTGTAGTGTGGCTGTTGTAGAGTAGAGTAGTGTCGCCGCAACAAGTACGGTCCCGGGTTTAGTGATCATGTATCGGTCTTACCGCGGTTGCCTTCCTATTGGAATGCCCGAGATATATTGCGAGGCCGCCGGTAACCGCTGTTTGTGCTCATCCTTTGAAGCAGTGGCACCTTAATGGACAGGAAGTCTATTTTAAACTTAACATGAATAGATACAGGGATGGGAGTTCAAGATAACCTTTCTCGAAATTTGTGTGAAATTGTCGGCCTCAAACAAGGTCTTACCTAGTTTATTATTAACTTAGAAATATATGTTAGGCGTAGGAAGCCCACGCCCACATGGCGTGATGTATTACACGCTCAATTGTATGTTTAATAGCTTTACTGTCTAGAATATAAAAACGACACGTTAACGATGGGAAATACAAACATTTTAGAAGTTTTTTTATTGTATTAGACTAGCTTTTATGGCAAAAAATCAATCAATATTTATCTTATCGAAAATAGTAAAGTTTAGTCTTACATATTAGTTCATTTTAAGATTTTAATATCTATAGTACAAAAGTAAATTTAACTTCTCCGATTCGACTTCATTAAAGTCACAGAATTAGTATTTTTTTCAATGGACGAGGAGGAGTTTTTTCATCACAGTAGTAATTGTAGTCTTCGTAAACGTTTTTATTCCGAGCCTCGGTTCAAATGAACCAAATTCCGCCATAGATGGAGTCGCAGAATACATTCCCAGCGCCGATTGTCTCAGTTATTTCGCAGATTGTTAACATTGTCCAAATATTCTCTCGGGTTCCTTCCAGACAATGTTTGGAAGTTGTTCGGGCTTATTGTTTTTTCTTTTACCTGTTTAAAGGGTAAATTGTTGTTTTACAAGACTAATATAAAAAAATACTTTCCATTTTTGTTAGAAATTAATCGGAAAAGCTATTTCTGCGACGCTTTTGCTTGTTTTTTTTTTTCATTTGTACGAACTAATAAATCAAACTCAATTTAAGAGTACCTAATCAGTTAGTACTAAAAACTTGGCCGAATTGTGATTCTAACTGGTGAAATCGGATTAAAAACTCATCAAGTTTTGTAATTATTTGTAGGTAATAATACCACAAATACAAACTACCAACCTACTAAAATAACAAATCTCCATGTAAAACAACTTTCAGGTCTCTTTAGACATCGTTGGGCAAAACATTTGTAGGCTCCGGACAATAGTCTTAGCCTAGCTTAGTACGGGTAATCTATTCAGGCACAAATAAGCTAGTACATGTACAAAAGCTTCTACATATTGTGTTTTAATCCAGATAAAGGATTGTAATATTGTGCCGTTGTTTTAAAATTAATTCCATAAAAGCATGGTGTTTTTTTTTACTGAAATAGGCTCACGCTTGACTACAACTTGCCTGATGTTAAGCGACGTTATAATCTACGATCTAGCGCGCTTGCCTAAAAGAAACTGGTTTACTTTTGACTTGAATACTAAATTATAATAATACATACTTATACTAAATAATATTAGTACTAAAGAGGTAAGAATTTTATTTTTCAAGCACGCTGTAGTATAATTTGTAGCTCTTTTGTACAGCGCCTAGTTATGAAATATGTCATAACAGCAAACCATGACGTTATTCTAGTAAACAACATTATAATCATTATAAAAATATACACTAGCTATGGCAACCGCCCTGAAGAAAATGTTACCCTCGCGCATTTTCATTAGTTCAAAATATATATTTTTCCTGATTACTTCACAATACAATTAATTCTATTTATTTTAACGTAGGAGTGCAAGTTAACAACTACACAACCACTTTAAGCCACTAGTCTTTTAAGGCACCTCAGAAACGCAACCGCAATTACAATAAACTAATGAATGTAAACTGTAGATACAGTACAAGTGAGAGCAAACACTTTAGGAGGAGAGTTTCACAATGGGCTTGCATAATGGAGGTTGAGAGGGCCCTAATGACCTGAGATAGTACAGCTCCATACACGCTGGAGTTGGATTAGAAGCACCACTGAGAGCATCTTAGACTGAGGGTGCGATACAGATGTAAGAGGTAGCGATTTTTGAGTAAAAACATTAGGGAGTCAAAGACAAGGTTATTTTATAACTTGTTTGTAACTAATATTTTTTAAAGTGCAAGTAATTTATCTGTGTATTTAGTAAGTTTAAATAATTCTTTGAAAAACTTAAACATATATTTTCATTTTTGAATATCTAAGGTTTACGTTTCCTTGAACGTAGACCTTGAAAGGCTTATTATATGCTTATTATAATGCCTGCTACCTTACAAAGCACAACCAAAATATTTTTTTATTTCATAAGTACACTGACAATATAAAATATGTCAACAATTTATTATAAAATGCTATATCATAGTACATAGATGTAAGTACCAATGCACTGGTTTTTACTTGTCTGCTGGTTTCTTACAACCATTTACATCGCTCCTCTTATGAATACACTCATTCCTTTACCGTAGGTGCATTATCCAGGCAGCTATCAACGAAATTGCATTCTATTCACTATGGAAATCAGCCCCAAATTGTTTAATAACCAAGTGGCCCTCTAACTGGATGTTAGCGCTTCAACTTTGTGTGTTGGACGATAATGATTTTGTGCGGGTGAGGTAAATTTATACGTAAAATTTGTATGAGGTACTTAAAGGTAAAGTAGGTACTTTTACTGCAGCGTTATACGTGTAATAGATATTTTGTGTATATGTGAAGTAATTAATAAAAAGTGGAAAAAATATGAATTTGGTTTATGGTGTTATCGCGAAATGTGGACATAATTACTACCTAATTTCTGTGATTATAAATGTGTTAATCTATTCTAATATTATACAGCTGAAGAGTTTGTTTGTTTGAACGCGCGAATTGAAAAATTCTTTTTGTGTTGGATAGACCATTTATCGAGGAAGGCTATATAACATCACACCGCAACTAATAGGAGCGAAGAAACAATGGAAAATGTGGAAAAAACTGGGAAGATTTTGCATCTTTGAGGGCTTCCGTTGCGTTCGCTGCGAAAACATTCCAAAATTCAAAGAATTAATGTACAAAATAACTATTCTACGGGGACGAAGTTGCAGGCACAGCTAGTTGCTTATAAAATGTTGACGATGGAAATCTTGATAGTATGTGCTTTCCCTCTAATATATTAATTAGAAAAGCAATGTAATAAAATAAATATGTTTTGTGCTAAAATACTTGTTATACTACATTGCAACTCCTCTGGAGTTGCTAGTGTTCATAGGCGACGGTGACTGTTTACCATTAGGCAGACCAACAGCCTTTTTGCCACATTTTATATAAAAAAATTTAGACCCTTTCAAAACTTCAAAAAATCTATATACAAGTTACCTACTTATCCCAAAAAAGCAACAGCTCCATCTCCCCACAACTCCATGTCTTAGCGACATAAAATCCAAGTGTTCGTCAATTTAC
Source organism: Macaria notata (assembly GCA_927399415.1). Taxonomy (NCBI): domain Eukaryota; kingdom Metazoa; phylum Arthropoda; class Insecta; order Lepidoptera; family Geometridae; genus Macaria; species Macaria notata. The sequence goes on from OV656743.1 coordinate 3,540,439, forward strand.
GAGTCAACACAGGGCAGGGCAGTAGTAAAATCTGTGCGTTTTTAGGGTTATCACACCACCTCATGAATATTAAACGCGACCCAACTGAGGCTGTGTCTAAATAAACGGCTGGGACAACCCTAGACAGGCCTAAGCAAGTCTCTGCGGCGATAAAATTCATTTCCACTTTAGGCTCCAAATGGACTATATAGGCCAGTAATGCAATTCTAAAAAGATGTATTTTTTAGTTTTTCATAGTATTTTTTGTTAGGAATATTATTGTGCATGTTCGGACAAACTGTGGCTTATTGGGGATGTTCGGACTAATGTGGGATTTATGGGCATAACAATAAATACAAACATTACTATATCCAAGCCCCAGCTCGAATAATACCCGCACTTTTTGATCTGTATCAGAATATTATGTCAAGTTCTTAATTTTTTTTAACATATAAAATGACGTGTAAGTCGTAATCTGTCACAGAAACTAAAAATATTACTTGGGATTGGTGGCTCTTTAATGAATAGATTAAGTCGTGTTTTAATTCTCGACCGCTTTTTATTCCAAGTGGTATACTATTTTGACACTTCCGTTACTCAGATGACGCACTTTTGTCATACAGTAGTTGAAAAGCCATCTCAGGTCTCATCATGGTCAGAAAACTCTCGACTAGATGATGCCACACTCATAAATATTTAAAAAAAAACATAAGGCCACAAACTTTAAGACTTTAGTTTCTGTATTTACCGCAAGCTTGTCAGACATTAAAGTAGGTAACACACCACGCTAAGCGCTTTTAGTCATTAAGTCTGAGACACAAGGCACATTATCCTAAATGTCGATCTTGGAGTTACTTCAGATGTACAAATTACGCAGAATTAAAGACCTAGGCTTTGAGATACTGGGAGAGTAGATTTGGAGATATGCCTACAGTTTGTATACTTATGTTACAAGAATATTAGTAAATTGGAATGGTTGTCATCTTAATCTACTATATAAAAATAAGTCGGGTTTTCTTTCTGACGCTATAACTCCAGAACGCACGAACCGATTTCCACGGTTTTGGCATTCGTTGGAAAGGTCTCGGGCTCCGTAAGGTTTATAAAAAACGAAACGGTCGCCGGGTTTAGCTAGTTATACATAGAAACGACCAGAATCAATCATAATCTTAATCATTTATTGCTTCAAAATGTTGTGATATTTACGTAATTTTTTTACGAAAATTTTAAAAATAAAAATAATGCCGTTGTTTTTGCGAGTAAAACCGCGCGTAAAGCTAGCAGCTCTTTAAGTTATACTTATCTTACTTGTAAACAATAATTCAGGTTTTAACGAGCCTTCAGCTCAAAACTTTGAAGAAATAATTACGTGGAACTTGATGGAGTTGAGTCTCTTAAAACAGCTTCGTAGATTTATTTACCTGCAAATAAACAAAGTTTCTGTTAAGATTTGTTTTATTTATTCTATTCGTATAAATTTGGATGTCTTTGAAAGTAGGTGTGTAAATTTTTTTACACCAAAAACTAGTTAGTTGACGTTTATTAGTCAGTTTATACTTTTGTTACTTTAGTGATACTAATAATTTTCATAACATTTATCCGTAGATCCCCCGTGTTGCGATATAAAAAAAAAAAAAACAAAAAAAAAATTAGATGCAATTTATAAATACCGGTTTCACCATTACGGAAGTCAAAATAACAGTCAACGATTTCCTTTTGTTGTTTCAGCTGATATTTAGAGACACAAAATAACTGCCTTATCAATCTCTTAAAGTTAAATTAAGTCAACTGAAGGTGAGAACTTAATCAAACATTTTCAGCTTTCAAAATATATTATCAGAATCTCTTTGGGACGAATCTAAATATTGAAGACAATTAATTTTAAAGTGCGGAAGATCAGGGGCGGGAAGGTGTCTTTGGGTGAGGTTATTTAATTATATTGGGGGCGATACCATCTTGTAATGAATTCGGGGGAAATTCCATTTAGACTTTATCAGGGAATGCGCATTTGTATCTGCCTAGTACTTACAAACGATTTCATGAGAGACACGCGGGGGAAATAATGTTAACCGATAAATTGCTATTAATTGATCAGTTACATTTTACGAATTAGATAAAATACTTTAAATGGCAGACGCTTTGAACTGCACGAAAAGAGGTTACTGACTTGTAGTTAGTCTGTTAAGAGTTTACCATTTGATTGACATTTTTTATCTCGATATTATATGCTTATCTCGATAAGCATAAATTGCTTAGCGTATTTTACAGCTTTGTTCAAATGTAATAATTTAAATCAAGGATAAATTTTATTGTCGATAGGCAAACTTATATCGCTCATTTGCGACAAGAACGTGACAAAGTAAAAATCTCAGTTTGTGATAAAACGCATTTGAAAGTTTAATATTCCTGTAACTTTTTAATTATTATGTTTAGACTATTCTGCTCAATACAGCATAACATCAAGGTTTCGTATTTTTGGATCAAATTGCATTCAGACCTTTATGTCAGTTATTAAATTTATTATGATTATTTATTTAAAAAAGGGTCCTCCTTGTTGCGTTATTCTTGTAAAAAATATGCAGTATTGCAAAACAAACAAATATGTACCGTTTTTCTTGAAAAAAAAAATTGAATAAAAATCTAAACCTTTACAAGTTATGTCGTATTGTTACGTTTTTATTGATAATCTGTAATCTTAATGTATGGAACATTTTAATTAAGACACGTTACTGTCGTAGAAATCTCTTTATTTTTGTATTCTTTTTTACAAAATGAAAGATATTTTAGCGAAGTTATTGTTTAACTTTCGCTAAAATATAAGTAATAATCACATTAAAAAAATAATAATAATATAAACAGACACTAATATCTGTAGTTTTACTTTTACTCACAACCATTAGCAATTATCACGTTATTAAATATTTAGGAATGCCATATTAGCATAAACATCACAAGCCTCTGCTTATCTCAGTAATTTATGGAAACTAATCTTAATTAGGATTCACATAAATCAAATAAACATCTTAGAAAAACAAATCTCAGATAGGTAATCATTCAGTACAAAGATTATCCTCTAATCTTAAAATATTAGGAACATAAAAATATTATTATTGCTTTTTAATGGCACAAAGTTTCAAGGCATTTCTGAATTCACAGTTCACTTAACAATAATAAAATCTGAGTAAATGAAATAAAAAACTAAACAGTAAAATCTACAAAGATTCGTAAAAAGGTCTGTAGTATCTTGGAATGTGGTTTTTGTTGATCAGTTCCATTAGATCAGCCTTCTTTCTTTCAGCTATTCCGGGTTTAGTTGTGTAGGCTTTTTTAACCTCTATATCAATGTCTTTTTTCTTCTTTATGACTATAGCTCTTTTAAACTCCTCTTCTGCGTATGAGTTTTTGTAATAAATTGTAATAAATTTACATATTATGTAAACATACAACTATTTGGGTTATTACCCAAATAGTTACAAATCAAACTATATTCTATATTAATATCATGATTTGATTCGAATTCCATTGAAATCAATGCGAATCACAGTTGAGCCCTCAATATAATTCGACAAGCAGAGACACGCGCAAGGCAAATGTCGCCATTTCCATGGGATCCCCTTATCTGCGCCGCCCACTCGCTGTCGGTGCTGCCTCGAATGTTCTGCGCTCGTGATTAAGTGAAGGTGTGATGCTTGTAGTTTCTAGAAGAATATTGATAGCAAGTGACAAGTCGAAAACAAAATGAGATCACAAACTTGTTGTGATAATGTCATGTGAATAAAACAAAAGAATGGCGAAAGAGGCCAAACATTTTTAAATTGTGAGGCTATAGGCCACTAGTCCTTAATTGCTCTTTTATTCGAAAATATTACAAGCATGTTTTTAAAATGACCTTTAAAAATATTGAGACAAGTGTTGATTTTATTAGAACATTATTTTTTTACCATGTGAGTCATGCCACTAATTTCACTTATCACTTATGTCTTTACATCTTAACAACCAATAAGTTTATTAATTTGTTTAAAATACTGTAATATTTAAGTTTTTACATAAAGCTAAGCAACAGTATAAACATGAACCCAATTGCATTGCAAATTAATTTCCTAGCAATTATAATTAAAGTCAAATACAACTGACTTATTTCCATGAAACATTTTCATTCAAAGTGAGCTGGCTGCCCGTAACCTGATTTGAATTCACCTGATATCACAATTAGCGTGAACTACCGTCGAAATTAATTTGGGAGCTTGAAATCAATGAGGCGAGTAGTGAGCTAACAAAACGCCAGGGAGCGTATATATTGCCAGTATGGACTAAACTTCAAATAACTAATTATTTTTTACTAACTTACAATGTCTCACTCCTTTTTTTCACGTAGAGGAAAGGGTATAGGTCTGTCTAAACCAGTCATATGTGTTCATGTGTGTAGTCTACAGTGCTATAAATAATTGAAAAGTTTTCACTTAAAAATAAATCACTAATCATAAAAACTCTTGAAATTGTTATAATTGGTTGATCTGGTGTTTTGTTTTCGAATAAAGATTTATGGAACACCTTGAACAACTAACCACTTACAAACCTGAACCAGTGGTACCACAATTAATACAATAGGTGTAATCATTGTAAAAAGGACACAAGACCCCCTTACTGCTACTATCCATAAAAGAGACTTTAAATAAATGGAATCGAACTGAGAGGTACGGGTTCGACAATGTTCCCCAAATCCGGTAGATTCGTTTGTGAATGATCTCATTAATTTGAGCAAGTTTGGATGATAGTGTGCCTCGGTAGCGCTGTGGGGCTTTCAGAGAGTTTATTTTGCATGGAGTTTAAATAGGTTTTGTAAAATGACAGTATTAGTATTATGGTGGTAATAAATGGTGATAAATTTAATTCGATTTAACGATTGAAATAGAACGAGGCTTTTGAACGAGGGTTTCCTGGCGTAGCACTGCATGTACTGAAAGCAGAATGAAGACATATTTGGGTATGTAGCAGCATGTCATTAAATTAGTCATGTAATCGAATATCTTCAAATTATTTAAATTAACAAAGTGAACGAAATGATTTCAATAATAAGTAAGACAACAAACACTCTTCCTTTATAAACGAGTAAATACCTACATCGCGAAAAACCGTAATAAAGAATGGCATTTTAACACCTGCTATCCCAAATAAAACCTGTACACACCTCGTCATACAAAATGGCGTTGTTGTTTATGAAAAATATTTCTCATGAAAGTGTCATCTTTGCCCTAGCATTTTGCAATAAAAAGTGACATAAAAATCTCATTTGCCCTGTATTATTATTAAACGCAGTCTTGTCTGTAAACGTCACGGGGCGGGAATATAAAACTGTGGGGTTACTATATCACATAATACAACGTGGAATTCATATTGTTAATATTGTTGCAGTTTCGTTTTGAACAGTGTTTAAATTGTAAGTCAGATTAGTTTGGCCCATCATAACTAGATGGCGCCACTTGTTAGTTTAAGTCACACAAAACATATTTTTTGGAGTGTTTGTAATATTTTTAAGTTTGGTTTGAATAAATGCCTCGAAACGTTCCGGGTTTGGTTTCAAATCACTCCCAGACTTAGTAGACCCCATGACAAACAGTCCCTCGAATAAGGTTTAATGTTCAAACTAACATTTTACCGTTACTAGATAACGTTATCACGCAGCAATCTTTAACGGTTTTAAGTTACGTAGCAATGGCCAACAAAAACAAAAAAGGGAACTCTTTCGTGAAACGGGTTCTAGCTTAGTTTTCAATTGTAATGTGATTTACTGTCTAACTTTGTTTGACTATTTACTTAGCTGCGATATCATTTTACGTTCTAGGTTATAAAAACAATGTTTTTTCGCTATGTGTACATTACTATCCATAGATTTTGTGTGTGGCCAGTTTAGCCAGCTCTCATGTTTCACGGATTGTAGCAGACAGCTGATTTTCGTAGTAACCGCGCATAGATGTTACTTCGCCTTTTCTCTTTTTTATGTTATTTCCCTGCGGCTTCTCTCGGTTAAGAGTTAATTACGCATTTTATGTCATGTCGAGGTCTTGAAATTGTTTTCGTTTTTTGTTAATGTACTTGTATTTGTTTAATTAAAAAGTTGTATGTGTTTTAATTTATAAAGGTTTTATGAAAGGCTAAGAATTTAGAAAGTGGAAAAGTAACTATCATTTTTTATCACTAAAGAATTTTTCAAACGCGTTTAATGAACATTGGCAATTGAAGGCTGATTTAGGGAAATAGATATAACGCTTTGTAACCTTCAAAATTCTCTTACCTAATACCAGTTTGATTTATATTTGTTTTGCGCAAACTTACCTCTAAACGCTAGCCATTTACCTACTAATCAGTTATCAAAAGTTATACGTAGACCATGCTGTAGTATTTATACCGTGCCCCATTTCGACGAGGCCATTAGCACAACTTTACTTAACTATTACAAACTTGGGCGTACAAAAGCAACTATAACTCTTCCATTGATTTATATTCTCGATAAATTTAGCCACGACACTTATACATAAATAACCATAAATAATGTTATGCAAGCTTCCTCAGATTTCCGAAACTTGTCGAGCTAATTTTTTGACGTAAGTGCTAGCCGGTTAATACAACTAAATTAAATCATGCCTTACGGGAACTATAATACAGTGACAACTAAATTATGCAAGCTTGTCTAGTTGCATTGTAAACTAGATCTGTTATTTATTGAGTTTGTCAAAAGACTGGATTTGAGCAGTGATCGTAATATACGAACTTGGAAATGTAGACTACACATTTTTTTTAAAGGAACAAAAACCAATCATTACCTCCAGGTATATTGGCAATGCTTTGCTTTTTGTGTGCTTTTAGACCGATAAAATTGTTAGTATTCATAATAATTTGTGAAAGAAATATTTGTTGTGTATGTTGTTGTTCTTTAATTGAATAAGTAGTTTCGGTAGAGTTAAAATTTCAAAATTATTTATTTACTTTAGGTATTAACAGAATATTTTAATTAACAAAACTACGATAAAATAAAAACATTTTTAAATATAATGGTACATTACAAAATTTGGAGCCCTTGGCAGTCAGTCAAAAAATCCAGGCTTCATCACCTATGATGGATTTCTCGTTTTACGTAACAGTTCCTTTTGATACCTACCCTATATCCGTCAGCTGGCGGGCGTCCAAACCTCTCAGCGTCAGATCTCAGGCTCTATTGAAAATGTAAGAAAAGGATGGACATCGATTTGTCTCTTATTGTGAAAAATGTCCAACACCGTGACTGAGAAGTTGAAACTATGTATCTGTGTTTGTTTAACTGTCGATACCTTTTATTGGCAAGCGAGTGTGGCTTGGCGGTTCCAGTGTCTGCTTTTCATCCAGACGCACCCTGGTTTGAGTCCGGCTCTACACCAATGACTTGTATTTTCAAGTTATGTGTGGATTTGCACTCGCTTAGTGGTGAAGGAAAACATCGCGAGAAAACCGACATGATTGTGAAACACAATTTCCGAGGACATGTGTCTTCCGTGGAAGGATCTGGGCGCCCACCACGATGTATCTGCTCAAGAGAACCCCCTAACATATTATTTCTGCGGGGGAGTCACTACCCTCAGTCATGAGGAAATACGACTCACAGAGACCTTTTACTGGTAGTAACAAATGGTTATAATAACCAAATAAGTAGTTAATAACTAAGTGTAGGTACTCAGGTATCTTAACATTGATTTGTTATTTATGGCAAAAAAATTACAATAGCGAATAACAAAAAAAATGTTTGAATGGTATACAAATACATAAGTCAAGTTTGTTTTGAATTAAGTTTTGGTATTATTTTGAATTATGTAACTAAGCAGGCCAATTTTAAAATACATCTTGTTTATTTTGTGTTGTATAGATAGATAGTTTCAACGGAAGAACCCTGGCTACTGCAACACAGGGAATCCTACAGCAGTAGTCAGGGCACCCAATGTAAATACTCTTTGCAGCCTAAATTAAATTGTGTAAATGTAAATTATTAATAACATCATTGCATTATGACATAACTAATTTTAAGTACCTACTGTGTTCATGAAATGTGTTTTTCAAATAAATGATTATTGATTATTTTTCCATCGCACAAAGATAGCAATTTCTACGAATTTTCCGAACAACGAACAGAAAATCAGCAGATAAGTATCGCGTGCAAATTCCCATGTTAACAAATACCTAGTGTTTGCAAACTCGTCGCCTCTAATCCGCGACAACCGCGGAATAACGAGCCGGCTGATAGTTTTAGTTTAGTGCGAACATTTGTAACACCATGTTTAGATTTGTATTTATGCACTGTCGTTAAGAGTAAAGAAGAATAAACAAACTAATTATAAAAAATAAGTAAAATCCTAATTAAACTAAAAAATGGTATGAAGTGATTGTGTGTACCCTTTCAATTGCTCCTTTTGGACGCTGCCAGTTTTGATAACTACCAGTTCTCAAAAGATTAATGCCCATATACAGTACCCAGGTTTTGATACTGACTAAATAATGTGAAATGTTAGATACATAGACTGTCAATAAATGCAAAGCATAGGTATACAATTTGTATTACACTCATAATTAGTTAATAAAGTAGTATAAATTGGTTTTACGAAAAATAAGTCTTTATAAATAAGATCTTTAATTGTGGTCTTTTCTTTTTAATTTTAAATAAATATATCTATAATATTACGATCATTCAATAAACATAACACTCGTCGATTCCTAACATCCCAGCCTAACTCCAATCCTCGAATCAATGCAATCGGATCTCGATTCCTATTCAGCAGAGACTCTCGAGCGAACGACTCAAGAAACACTGTGTGGAGGCATAAGAATACCGAATAGGCTTTGAGGAGTCTTATGACGAATGTAGAATAGGGACAGTAGTGTGGATACTATCACACTTGTAAATAAAATGGGATGTTTGAAACAAACATACCCAATGTTTCCTAGTTTAATCATTTTATTTGGAATTTGGTACCGAGATAACAGCATTTTTCACAACATTGTATATACGCTTAACAAATTATAATTTTCTATTGATAATGACGTTTCTGACATATTATGTTTGTTACAACATAATCAATTATATAATGTTTACCACACATTAGCTATAAGATGCAAATAGAGAATCTCTTACGCGTCACGCCTAAAAATCTGATCAGCATGAGATGCATCACTCAAAATAAAAGAAAAAGTATATGTTTTACTAACCGACTTCAATAAAATTAGTTTACCAAGTCACGTGACAGTTTTTTTAGCTTCTAAAGTCTAGGCGTCTTTTACTTAGTAAAGCCTGAGCTGCTTGTAAGCTTATTAGCATTTCTTTCCAAAAAATTGCTGCTACCACAGTAAATTGTAATTGTAATTTGTCCGTAGCTCAGCTGGCAAAGGCAATCGCATGCGATTAGCAATGTTTAGCAAAGGTCGACGCGGCCAGTCCTTGGATGGGTGACCGAAAAGAGACATTCCAATTTGGGCGATTCCATGGGTCAGATGACACGTTAAATTGTAGGTCCCGGTTTGTCATAGTGCGACAGTCGTAAAGCCATGCCAGAGGCCCTTAGGGTGGCTTGATAAACTCTCGACACCAGAGTTGGCTACTCTCATTCGAAAAGAAGAAGAAGAAGTAAATTGTACTGTGGCTGATACGGTATGTATGGATAGTAATAGGTCTACTAATGTGATTTCCTTTCTAAGGTACTGATGTCTAGTGCATACTTTGTAAAGGCAGCGTGTAAGCACAGATGGAGTCGTCCAGGTGAATAATGCATGGCGCAGCTCTATCGAGGACTCCACTCACACACTTAGCGCTGGACTCACACTGGACAGAGCTGAACAACGTGGCAAGCAAATAACGGTAGTTATGGAACTTAGAATAGAATAGAAAATTATTTAATGCAACACACGTACCTAATAATTACAAAGAAAGAAAAAAATATACTAGTGCCACAAGTGGTGGCCTTATTGCTAAAAGCAATCTCTTCAAGACAAGGTACATACATTATGTAACTTCTTAAAATATTTAAACTCTATCTAGTACCCATGACATAAGCGTTTGCTTAGTATGGGTATAGATGGCGCTGTGTGAAATATATCAGGATTTTATTCTATTTTCACTTATTTGTTAACATTGCATATCGTGCATGATATATTGGTAAATACTTGAAGAGAGCAATAACTTTAGTTTCATGACTTTTGAAAATTCGCCAAAGAGTAGAGAACAGAGCACAATATTGTTACTAGTAAATATAATTTTGCCTCAACTAAAATCGAACCCTTATGAACCATACTCCTGTAAAAATAGTTAACAGATTTTATTTTTCAGTTCTGCACGAGCAAAGTTCGAGGGTCAGTTTACATCAAACGTCCACTTACGAGTGAATACAAAACCACGTTGTAGAAGACATACTTTTCCGCTTTACTTATGTATTGGCTTGGCCAGATCTTTGTGTTTGGATCTAAAGTCACTGCTAGTAAAATTTAATAGACTGGAAGGAGAAATTCAAAATGACTGCAATGCACTTTCAACTATGTTGAAATAGAAACTTGATAAACGGATAGCAAGCATGATCTTTTATATTTAATGTCCTGTAGAATACATTATGAGAAATAAGATAGAATGCTTGTTATATGTAGTACAGATTTTTTATACCATATGCCCTGAGAGCAGTTTGCAAACTCTTTAACTTATTTTATTTTTTGATTGATTTGGTATCAATTTAAACCTTGTAAAAAACTGTATTTTCTGGGCTATTTCAAAATGCTTGCTTGCCTAATATGAATAAATTAATGTGTTTACCGCATTGCGAGATTTTAGGCAGCACAGCACATCATCGTTATTTACTCAATCACATATATTGCAGCAATCCGTTGTTTTTTTAAACTTAAAATAACACAAGAAACGTTTTGGACGCATTATTGTGGGTATTCAAGATCTCTCGTGTGTTATTTTAAGTTAAAATATATAAAAAATGTAACTACGTCATGAATATGTGTTTAATTATATAGGCGCAGATTTATAGAATTATATTCAATAATATGATTAATGTATATTGAATACCTGAGTTTTTCAAAAGAGTAATGGTAAAGACATATAAAAAATAATGCGTTCTATAGTGATTATTCTCAAAACTCAGTTATGCAATCGACGCCAGTTAAAGCAAGTGCATTTTATAACGACATCAACAAAGGCGGACGCAGTTCAAGCTCTATTATAAGTTCCTTTAACACAGGAAATTGACTCGGAATGCTTGTGAATATAAAATCTAGGCGAGAGGATTTGTGCGCTGTTTTCTATAAATGTATAGCGTCAACATACAGCACATTCTCGAAATAACGACATTAAACGGGCCAAGCATTTTTAAACGTTATATTGAGTGGAACCCCAGGGGTGTCGTAGTCGAGGAAGGCTTCGGACCCGCTGGTGTCGCGATCTCGACCAGTTTCGGAGTAACTAGCGTGAGGCGGCTATCGAACGCGATTCATGGAGGGAGTTGAGAGAGACTTTTGCCCAGGAGTAAGACGGCATAGGTTTATAAAAAAAATGAGTGGACAAGTGGACATGAGTAAAAAAATTGTACTAAAAATAAGACGTAAACTACGATTAGGTTGAAGAAAAACCCATTGAAAATTCGTTGCATTATAATGCCGACAGTCAATAAACTACGCGGTTAGTGCAGTTTTTACTAATTTTGCACTTAAAAAATAGTTTTTATTAATATACTTCAACAACGTTATATCGAGTCAGCATAATTGTATGGATGTAGAAAAAACCATTCAAAGTCGAATGACGAATGATGAAAAGAAACGAATGAGTGATTAATTTCGAAATACTTACTTCAAAGTCCACATGCAAGTGACCGAGTATGAATTTTAGTATTCGCGAATTTCGCATAATAGGTGGTAAATGTTTTAATGAATGTATATGTATAAAAGGCAGCTGTGCGCTTTTCATGGTGAAAATATTTTACCTAAAAATACCAGAAAATCAAATTGGCTGAAATGCCCTCGTCAATAACTTTGGTATTCTTTCTCTGTCAAGTTATCGCAAAATAAATTGTTTGTGGCTTGTTTAATTAATAATTTACTGGGTCGGTATGCATTTTTGTGAGCCTATGATTCAATAAAAACAGTGACGGAAAGTAAACCAATGTTAATAGTAATGATCATTTTCAAACGCTTTTCAGTACACAAGTTTTACTAATTACAAAAGCTAGCGGATCTCGCAATTTCTTAATAGTTACATACATAGTTTATCTATATATAGTTGCCAAGCATGGGCCAAGTCTATATACTTATATCTACAAGGAGCGAACATCCGGCTTCGACCGGATATTAATTAATAATACCCTGATTTCTTCGCTGTGATAAGAACTCGCGTAGCCTCGTTTTGGCGGAGAATGCGCCGTTCCAACAACGAAATTCTCATGGCTGTGTCTGACGACTTTCGGAGTCCAGTGTATAGACGCTGGATCTCTGTCCACATGGACAAGAACAAGAAATGACCCACATGCACAATCTTGTGCATGCTATTTGTATATTTTTAAGTTATAATATTTTTTTTTAAATTGACAACACCCCTTTACAGTGTTCTATTAGTATTAAGTTCTGGGTTGAATATGCCTGAAATAAATGACTTATATTTATTTATTTATTTATTTATTAAATTAGGAACATTAATTACGGACCATGTTATAAGTTATATATAGACACCGTCACCGTCAATGTACTTTGGTATCCGTTTACAGTTGTCAAAGTATAATCACAGTAATTGCCGCGATGGTCAGTATTTGGATGGGTGACCGTTTTTAAAAACAAATGAGGCATATACTTCTACGTAATTCTGATAATGGCACTCACATTCGAAGATAGATAAGATTCTTCTCTTTTCAATTTTTTTTATTAAAAGAAAAAGAAGACTTGAAAAAAGGAATTGTAAACAAGAATTAAAGAAATATATAATTTGGTAATTGCTAACTTGTAATATAACTGCTTCGTGGCGGAATATAATAATATGGTATATTCCGGCCAACAAATCTCATGTTAGAAACTAACCGTCTTATTCATAAATATTCTCTAAAACTGGTTTATGACGCTATTTAAATAAATAAAATAAAATAAAATAAAAAGCCTTTATTTCTATCACACAATTAACTCTTACATTACTTTCTACTTATTTAAAACCGTAATTTAGAAAATGAAATCTTACAATAATTACAAAATCTTTAACGATAGTAGGTAGGTAAGGTAGGTAACATATATTTTTGAATTTCACACATCTGATTTATATTTGATAGAATTGAACACAAACTTGACTTAAACTTAATCTTAATAATTTTAGACAAGCATAATTTAATTTAAATGTATACACATACAATTTAATAAAAACGTTTTTGGTTTATATAAAAGTTTTTTCTTGCAAAATGAATTAATCATCTCACTATATTGCTATCTGCACAATGTCTTTTAATATATAAATTTATTCATGAAACTAATCAGTTACATTTAACAATTTCATCTAGTGTACATATATATTAAACACAACTTAGTTTTATAGTTACAGTCTTGTTTAATATATATGTTTTAATATAAAATTGAGTTTTAACAGTTATCTTATGTAAGTTGGGACTTTATTTACAAATTAATTTATTTTCTGACTTGAGTGTTGTGTTAATGACTTTCATAAAACAATATTCAATATCATTTGTAATTTATAAAATATGTTAAATAGAACAATAAAGTATGACAGGTTGCATATAATTACAGATCTAAGATGTAGTTATTGATGTTAGAAACATATGTATGAATATATTCTGTATCTACACAATTTATATAAGAGTATACTTACTAAGTAATTATGTTTAATGCTTAATTTTAATGTAATTTTATTGAACAATCGAACATACTTGAGTGATAGTCGCTATACTAGCGTAGGCCTCCCACAGACAATGGTTCGGTATACATAATATGAATACAGATTTTTTACAGAATACATTGTTAAATTGAATTAACAAGTAAACATTTAAGATACCTCATATAATATGCTAGTAATAATGCTTGGTTGATATTAGTTGTTTATGATTATATTGCCTATGGGGTGTGTGGTCATCTATTCCTCCACGAGGACCAGTCGGCTTGGAGGCAGTACTCATATCTAATTACTCTGATTCACAATGTGTGACGTCACCGCTCCTGGCCAGTTATTTATGTACTATATTTGTGATGCCTTATGAAGAGGCCAGATTTTTAGACTGCTTTCTAACTTTTTGCGCTTTTTGTTTGTGGCCCTTGCTTGACATATTTTTATCTATTCTTTCTAAAGTTACAGGTAGGTTTCTGGTGTTGTTGTTTTCCAAAATAATAATTTGATCGTATTTAAGAATTGCCTATTTTCCGTCTTGACGTATCTTTACAATCTCTTCTTGCAATTCTTTTCGTTTTAACAGTACTTTAGGAAGGTAATCTTCAGTTATGTAATAAGGTGTATGTTGTAATATCTTTTTGTTTCTTAGAATATCTACCTTTGTGCCAAAAGAATTTAACGTGATGATAACTGGCCTAATCTTGTCACTTTTTCTTCCTATTCTTCTTAAGCAACCAAATTCTAGTGGTCTGTAATTCAGTCGCATATTTTCTTTAAAAAATGCTATTATTTTCGTTTCCAAATCCTTGTAATTGCCCTCCGTTTCTTCAATTCCAAAAAGGAGTAAATTTTTCTTTCTTATCTCTTTTTCTATTCTGTCTATTCTCGAATCTTGTTCTTGTGTTTTTTCTACCATCTCTTTGTAGTCTGCTTTGAAATTAGAGAACATTTCTTCAATTTTTGCGTTAATTTTTTTTGTTATGATGTCGAACATTTTTTGGTTCTGTACTTTCATATCTTCTGCTATAGACGTAACTTCTTTTATTATGTCTTGTTGATTTATAGATGTACCCATTGTTTCGAAAATCAACAGAGAAAATCAGTTAAATAATATAAATAGTGATTTTAAGTGGATATTTTTATGGACCCAATCGAGAGTAGATAATAAAAATGATTTTGGTTAGATCTTTCACTGGATATTTGTTGTTGTTTTTTCACTTTATTTAGGTTTTGCACAGTTTTTTATATTCACAATCCCTAAATAGTACACAGATTACAAGAAATATGTGGCAATTAGATGTGATTAGCAATTTTAAATATTATTTTTTCACTAGAACTTTGGAGTACGTGTTTACGTTTCGTTAAGCGGGAGGCCCTATGACGCTATTTAGTTAAAGAAAAATGTAGATGCAAGTAAAAATACAATCAGCTGGCAACAAAATATAAAACACTGTAGGTACTCTTTTTTGCGTCTTTCTTAAGATCTTAGCTCCTATTTACCAACCTTTCCTTGTTTATGACTTCTCGTATTTATCAAAACAAATCTTGAGGTCCGCGGTTTGAATCACTTTCACAAGTACTTCCAAGTGGTGAGAGCAGTTTTTCCTGCACAGTAGATTTGAGGCTGTGCCGGCGCCGCGGGCGGCTCGAGATCAAAGCGGCTGCAAGCACTACGTATTAGCTTTGCTACGTTCCTACTGGCTATTTTATAAACCGCTGCGGTGGGAAGAAGGATAGTGTAACACCCTATGAGGCCAAAAATTTGAGTACTTTTACTCCACATTTAGTAGGTAAGTTGGTATAAGAGTGGCTTATTCTAGTGTCAGAGTTTTCAAACCCTCCTAGAGGCCCTATAGTGAAAGTTGGCTACGATCTTGTTGAAGCATGTAGAAGTTCAGTAGGTATAGTCCACATTCCGAGGATCTTGAAACATACCGTGAATAAAAATAATAATCCTGCTAGGTGTAGTAGGTACTTAAAAACGAATATCTAAATATCACTTCCTCCTCCATTTGTACATATGCCTTAGTGATACGACAGCAGGTCGATTACAACCACGGGTCGTAATCATAACAACCAAAGCACAGTATCTATCTTTCCTTCCACTTTTCGTCCCCTGTACCATCTCTATATTTGGTATATCTAATAAATTTATATTTATTAGTTAGTAATTAATTTGTCCATGGGGTCCTGGACTACAGCTGTAGATTTGTTTTGAGAGAAGAGATTTTGGTTTGCAAATGGTAATCACTGTGTCTAAGTGTTGGCTGTAGCGCTCTTTTTCTGCAATTACTTTTTGAAAATAATGAGTTTTGTAGCGTAATATTTTTATTTACTATTTTTACGGCCCTTTTGTAGAATTGTAGAAATAAATTGCTATGGCAATGTGAATATATTAAAGTCTGTACAAATCCAAATTTACATTGACACATTTTTTTAAATAGATAGGCTCTCGCTTCACTACAACTCGCCTAATGCTAAGCAACGTTATAATCTATGATCTAGCACGTTTGCCTAAAAGAAACCGATTCACTATCGACTTAAAGACCGATCAGTTATAGTTCGTGGGGAATAGAAATTCCAACAGGAATTAATTTAACATAAACCCAGTATTTTTAACATCTAATGACCACTTTTCATCGGATATTTTACATTCCGTACCTAAGCAAAACTCTGAACCTAATTTTAAATACCTGACTAACGTCTCGTAAATGTCATATTCTATTAAAATAATTACCAGAGTAATAGCTAAGCAAAATAGATTCTAATGAACATTTTCCCCCGACTCTCATAATATTTGTTTAATAATACATACTCAACGAGTTTAAACCTAATTGAATACCTAACGCCGGGTAATTATCCTGACCTTTCAACTGTGAGGTTCTATAAGAACATTATTAAAGAGATACCTACTAACAAAGACATCACATCTTAGAAACGC
The DNA here is from genome assembly GCA_927399415.1 of Macaria notata. Taxonomy (NCBI): domain Eukaryota; kingdom Metazoa; phylum Arthropoda; class Insecta; order Lepidoptera; family Geometridae; genus Macaria; species Macaria notata. The sequence goes on from OV656743.1 coordinate 3,557,238, forward strand.
CTCATTAAAACGAATAAAGTACGAAACACATCAGCCATATGAGTGTTAAGGAATATGTCACATTTAAATATCATGTGACATGTCTGAAGTTATCGACACAATAAATTAAAAAAAAAACAAATACAAATAAAAACAAATTAATTTATTCATAAATACTGATAACAAACATGAATACGCCTTATTTGTTTAACAGTTTTTTTGATTACATACTAGGAATACCTGTATCTCAGGCAGATTACACACATGAGTCCAATCAGACAGATCAGACCCAGCAATTTGTACTCGTATACAGGATAGAGAAGAAGACAGAGCACTGCGCGATTGGTGTCATCATTTTAATCCCCATAATAAAAAAGTAAGTAGTCATTTACTATCCCCATAATGACTTTTTGAGATCCTTCAAAATCATGTTGATGATGATGATGATGGAATATGATTCAAAATCAAATTCGAGTCGCAAAGCTTTCTGATTCAGATTTAATTTCCACGCAAAATTGTATCTTTCTTGTAAGAAGTCTCTCATTTATTTGTCTATGTGTACTAGTTAAAATATTCAGCGGGTAAAAGCGGGTAGATGAGAACTAGGCACTAAACAGGTTAAGTTACGAGTATGTTGGGGATTACTTATGTAGGTATTTACTGAATCTTTGGTTTGTTGAGATGTTTGGTTGGCGTGGTGGTTCGACGTTAATTTTTATTGGTTAAGAACAGTAAAACTAAAATCCATTTAAAATAAATATAGACATGAAACGTGGTTTTTGTTACGTAAAATCCAGTACAAGGTAGGTGAATTCAGGTTAATTTCATTGTTCATTTCTCTCCTTACATGAAATTTGAATAAACGAATATGTAAATAAAATGTTACTTTTAACATGGCAAAATGGAATAAAAAGCAACACAATACATATCGAAGCATTGGAATAATCAAATCTGGGCAATAAATTGACTGTACCAGAATTCTAGTATCTTGCTTGGAATAACTTATGATCAAACATCAAGCTAGCTAATACCCAGGTCGATTATACCATCATAAAATAGACATAGGTATTACAATACACTCACCCATGTATTCTGTGCCTATACCCTACATAAATACAGTAAGACCTCGCTGCGCTCAACGCTCTCACCTCGCCGATCGTTTGGCAAAATGGAATAAAAAGCAACACATATCGAAGCGTTGGAATATTCAAATCTGGGCAATATATTGACTGTACCAGAATTCTAATATCTTACTTAAAATAACTTATGATCAAACATCAATCTAGCTAATACCCACATCGTTATTCCATCATAAACTAGACATAGGTAGCTATTTCAACACACTCACCCATGTATTCTGTGCCTATACCCTACATAAATACAGTAAGACCTCGCTGCGCTCAACGCTCTCACCTCGCCGATCGTTTGGCAAAATGGAATAAAAAGCAACACATATCGAAGCGTTGGAATATTCAAATCTGGGCAATATATTGACTGTACCAGAATTCTAATATCTTACTTAAAATTACTTATGATCAAACATCAATCTAGCTAATACGCACATCGTTATTCCATCATAAAATAGACATAGGTAGCTATTTCAACACACTCACCCATGTATTCTGTGCCTATACCCTACATAAATACAGTAAGACCTCGCTGAGCTCAACGCTCTCACCTCGCCGATCGTTTAGCAACTTATCTTATCTTCTCTCTCCGAAGTTGCCAACTAATTTGTAAAAGTTTCGAGCATGGAAGGTATGCGTGCGTATATTTAACCTCATTTCTAACTTCATTTTGAACTTTACGCTTTGTGACACGTTATTTGTTTTTTGTTACGTAATGTTTTGGAAATATTGAAAATCATGTTAGGAAAAATGTTTAGTTTTTTGCAAAAAATTTGTAAATGGCGTTGTGTTTAATGACCTGGGATATTTATTTGCATTACATATTTTTTTTAGTAAGTACAGAATTTTACAACGAATGAAAATTAAACACCTTGACTACCATATGCTCTTTTTACGACTTTACTTTAAAACTGTATCTAACAGTGAAAACCTCATTTAAATCCATTTTAGTGATTCTTGTGGACAAAAAAAAATAATGATACATTAGAAGTAACTAGTCATTTCAATGTTCTTTGTCATTTCACAGCAAACGCTTTTGTCTAGTTTGGAAGCATCGCAATATAACATAACAGAAGACTATCGCTTTCGCGAGACATTCGTATCAATATGTAACTATCACGGTGTCTAAATAATTCTAACAATTTACACGAAACTATACGTGAGTAGAAATCGTTATAAGAGTAGATCCATATTGATTACAGAAAACGTGAGAAAAAGGATTCTTTTTAATGAAGAACATGAATAAGTTACCTCTAAAAAACTTGCCACTACTTAAACGTCGTCCATTTTAAACAGGTGAACCACTCACAAACAAACCGCGAAAATAAACTGGCAACAAAGTTCCCGGAAGTGAATTTTGCCCCGAGACCCGCGGACTCTTAGCAAAGTAATTTATGTCTTCCTAAAAACAATTTATAGGGCATTCTGGGGACAAAATTATGAAGTTCTGCTGTTGTAGGAAACAGTAGAGGTAAATTTGCTTTATAAAATGCGATAGTTAATTTAATTGAAGGAAAAAAAACTTAGTAAACTAATAGTTACCCTTGGTTACTCTAGCTTTACGCTAAAATAAAATGTAACTAGTTTGTGTATGTAGTCTTTGTATGTATGTTGAAATGTCTATGTATGGGTAAGCACGTTCCATCCTAGATCGTAATGATTGCTTACCATCAGGCGAATTACGGTCAAGTGCAAACCCATTCCTTGTCAAAAAATGTCATTTTCGAAACCTACACCACCTACATAACAAAAATCACGATGATACTAGGCTGCATTACGGCATGAAATGGGATTGTTTTAATATCTACATAGTGATAAAAAAGAAAAAAAAATGAAAAAAAAAAATTAGGGACTCAGATGATGTCCATACTGGGTCTACGTTTAAGGTCAAAGTTCTAGGTGCGAAGAACGCGATGACACTTTGTTTGTATCCAAATGAGTGAAACTTTACAGGCAGTGCAGGAATATGATAAATTAGATAACTTGGAACATATTTCTTCTTTTCAACGCATTTAATTAAGTGATCTTCGTAATGAAATTGGACATCAAAGAAGCGAAATTAAATTATATTTGCACTTCGTTCAAATTCTAATAGAAAAAAAGAGAGAAAGAAAGCATTTATTTTGACAAACAGGACACAAAAATATAAATATAAAAAGTTGAAGTTTTTCAACCTTTTTAGCACGGATACTGAGTATCCCGTGCGTCAAAAAAGCATTAATTATTACAGTTACAAAAAACAATACTTATCATCAAAAATATCATTAAAACGACTTGTTCAACATATCTAATGCCACGTTATATTTCAACTACAAATTGTGATTGTAATACTTTTTTTCAAATAAAGTAACCTAAATTTTCATACCGAAGCTAACGTCATTTCCCAAACGCATCGAAGTAAATCCGGTGGCAGGTGTGCAAGCAAGATCGTTTCGCCTCCAATCGAATTTCAACTTCGGGAATAGACTGTACGTACTGTTCAAGTCTTTTTATACTGCTGGTTTCAAGTTATTGTATGTTCACAGGCTTTTAGATGATCACAAGCGATGTATTTCTCTTTATGTATGAGTCAACCTACGGCAAAAAAGCTTTTGTATACCATAACTGGATATCGTAATTTTTACTAAAACTAATTTTAGTCTACTTAAAAAATGAATTGTTGCATGTTACAATTTATACCTTCTTACTTCACTAGCCATCTAAAACTGTTTGTCACCCAAAAAAAGGAACGACAAGAGTAAAGTTTAATTTTTGTTATTCATTTTCATTAAAATAGTAGTGAATTGCAACTATCTTTGCATTGTGTGGGCACAATACTGTGACAGCTATGTTTCGCAACAAAATCCAAGTCGATAACTGCTTGACAAAAGTTTTAACCCAATAAAGGTTGCAGGAAACTTACCTGACACTTCATATATTTCGTTCTAGCTTTTTGTATGAATAAAAACAAATAGAGGCATGTATGTTTTTTGTTATAAATATTTGGAAAACGCCTTTTAATCTAGAAGTTATTTTCACTCATAGCGGATATGTCTGCTTTTTAATAGATAGCTTGTCCATAAAATAATAGAGGTAATTTTGTTTGTATTTATTTTATTATAAGAGTTCATTCAAACACTGACTATGCCGCTCTGTTATAACTAATTACTATTCTCAATAACCTGGATCTTACCAAGTTGAATACAAAAAATATTTAAATTGAAGATTACTGCAAATAAAACAATGTTGAATATCTCCGAATACATCTCAATCTTTACCTACTCAAGCTCACTTTTCACTAAATAAAACCTCAATTTTCTCCTCCACCTACGTGTAGGTAACAAAACATAGTTCTGTCTTAGATAAACCTAAGTGCTAGCTCATATTACACCGTCGGGGCCCACTGCCGGGAATTCTAGAGCCTAACTACGCCTTAGAGACGATCTAGACGATCTAGGCGTTCTAGGAACCAAGCCTTGTAGACGTGATAATACTAAGTAATAATATTATCTGAGATTTGTCTACTATCTGTAGTCTTTGAGGGTGTTTGATTTGCATACACGTTTCAGTGCAATGTACGTATTAGTAAGGTAATACGAAGAAGCTTCTGTAGTAACGTCACATAGAGGAAAAGTTTATAAAGCTATGTATATTAATCTGGAAAACTCGTAAACTGATTTGAATTGGTTTTTTATACATATGTGGATTAAAACGTTAAATTATTTACATTAAACATAAGTTGAACAAGATTAGCACTCAATTATTCTTGTCCAACTTAAGTTTAATGTAAATTAGAATGATTGCAAAGTTACATTCGAAAAATAAGTTTATATGATAATCAAACGTTGAGAAAACTGTTTTTTCCCTTTTTTATCTTTTAAAAAAGACGACAAGAAATTCCAAGCATTATATTTGAACACTAGCTGTGCTCGCGACTTCGTCCGCGTGGAATAGTTATTTTGGGCATCATATTTATTTTTGCAAACAACCTCCTCAGCTTTATAAATTATAGTTGTTACCCACGACTTGAACCGTTTTCGAAGCGCACGCAACGAATGCCCTCAAAGGTGAATAATTTTCTCCGTTTTTCCACATTTTCCATTGTTTCTTCGCTCCTATTAGTTGCAGCATGATGTTATATAGCCTAAAGCCTTCCTCGATAAATGGTCTCTTCAACACAACAATATTTTTTCAATTCGTTTTAGTAGTTCCTGAGATTAGCGCGTTCAAACAAACAAACTCTTCAGCTTTATATTATTAGTATAGATATAACTAATCAAGAATGTAACGTAACGGAAAACGCACAGACATCGACAGCCGAAGCATCCACTGTTAGTGGTCGGTCATCGTTAGCTCCCCAACATTCCTTAGAGCTGTACTATATTGTAATTAGACATATGGCCTACATATTCCTTCCTGAGTGAGACCAGTCGAGAGAGACATTCTCAGGAAACAATGCAATCAGTATTCCATGTAACATGGGGTTGCATGTGTATGGTAGAGTAGATTAATTGTAATCGAAGTTAGTACAGATATGGGCGATACATATTTGTGATGTGTTGATGGAATGAAATTTATTTGACCAAGTTGCAACAGTTCAAAGTTGGTTAAAGTTTTAGTACTTTCATCCTACAGGTACCCCTCATATTATACCTTGATAGGGCTGATGGCGCTGTGTGATATGTCCTGAAATATATTTTATTTATTTTTTTATTTGTGACTTTACAAGTAGATAACATATACAAGTATGCTTAACAATGTTTATGTTCGTAAAAAAACTGTAACACGATAAACGATACTTAATTATTGATGATTATTATGATAGCTTGAATAAAACTACAAGATATGTTTTAATAAATGGTTTTTATTCTTATTCTTCTTATTGTAAAATAAAATTTTGGAGACGGATAAAAATAAGTACATTTAAAAAGGTATTGCCTAATACTAATCATAATTATGTATGTAAACAGTTACATGTGCGTCATCCGATGCATTGTAGTTAGAAGCTAAAATACAACCGTATGCAGCAAATATAGCTATTCTAATCAGTCAGAAGAACACCAGCTGTATAAGGGTATAATGAGATGGTAATATCAACATGGAATGATGATAAATATACGTGCTATCTATTAAATTTATCACGTATCAGCAAATCCAAAACTGTCTGCAAAATGAGCTTCAACTAGCAGTCGACAGTCACATCTGCGTCATCCGGTGCATTGTGGTCAGGAGCTAAAATACAACCGTATGCATATTGTTCGATCCAGTCCGCCATTTGTAGGAAAAGTTTCCGCCATATCTTCCAATTTATAGGCGAATGGAGCGCGACATGTTTATGCGGTCGTTTAGACGATGCGGTTTTGTAAATATTAATTTATTTCGAGAGCTTTTTCCGCGTTTCATTCGCAGACTTCGCGTCGGTTTTTAAATGGCGTTGCTCGGTCTCGTAATGGGTCGTGGTATTTTTGTTGTTATTTATATGTGAAAGTATTTAGGTAGCTTTAATTTTATTTACAATAATAAAATATAAAAACAAGTAAAGGAAAACTAAACATACTACTTCTAACTACTACAAAAAGGGGCACTTAGAATATCTTTAGAAAAGCCTAAAGATAATCTAAGTGCTCTGATAATCTTAAGGTTAATTTATTTATTAAATATCACGATATAACATGATGATAACACAGCTCTGACAACAGATATATAAAAAAATAATCACGACCGGTAGGATTCGAACCTGCGTATTTCTGCTACCGTTAGAACGCCTTAACCGCTGGGCTACAGTCAACTAACTGCCAGGCGCGAAAATACGCAGGTTCGAATACTGCCAGTCGCGATTATTTTCGCTCATTTTAGTTTTGTAGTTTAGTGCCCGACATTACTCCACTAATACGGAAGCCTAAAGTACATGACTCTCACTCCTATATAACAGTCGTTAGCTCAGCGGGACGTCACATAAACCAGCCTGCATCGCTCCTCGGGGCTAATCAGAGATTGATGTGACGATGCAGCGAGTTTAACGACGCGTTGGTCGACTGATCGCTGCTTGTAACAATGACACTTTTACGTGTCACTCCTGCTTGATTTGATACTGCTGTATGCCCGCGGCTTTGCTAGCGCGGTGATGGGATAAGAAGAAGCCTGTGTCACTTCCAGGACTTCATACTACCACAATACTACTTCCACATCAAAGTCAAAATTATCGTGTGCTGCGCGCACAAATAAACAATAAAAAATACTAAAAACATGAAATATATACTGTTATCAATTCGAAGTATCCCCAATTTTTTTTAAATGTCTTCTGAGTTGCAAGTTCTTTGATTGGATGCCTAACGTTTGAAATATCATTGTTTATTTCTTAAGGATCTCGACCGGTTTCGGGGTGCCTGGCGTGAGGAGGCCTTCGACCGGGACGCGTGGAGGGAGTTGGGGGAGACCTTTGCCCAGGAGTGGGACAATATAGGTTAACAAAAAAAATCTTATGAATTTTCATTCATATCACATAGCGGATAGTCTATTGCAGAAAACTACCATTTATTGAGCCAATAGTTTTATCTCTCCAAGGAAAAATTGCCTTGTATTGTTCCCAACTAAGAAATTTAATTACACAATAGTCTCCGCTACGGCTTCGGCTTCCATTTTGCAAACAGCGACTTGAAAGCGAGGACGCGTGATGAATAAATGAGAAATTTATTCTAAGAGGGGAAAGGGGGTAGATACAGGTCATAGACAATAGTATCTACAGACTCCTTAATACACATTATCTTTAGAAACCTTTCTTTGAAACTTTGAATATAAATATACTTTGAAAATATGTTCTGCGTGGTCTAATCTTTTCAAGATCACGCGTTGCATGGAGGATGGAAATGTGTTGATAGTTAAAATAAATATATTATTGGTGACGTGAATTTATTCAGTAGGTACTGGCGGCGCTCCATAGCATTATTTTTATTTATTTATTTTATTATACTATACTAGCAAACCCCGCGAACTCCGTTTCGCCACCAGATGGCTTTGTTTTTTGTAACATTTCTTTGGGATTAAAAGAGGTTTTTTTAAAATTAATTTTCTGCTATAAACCGCACGGAGCCCGAGACCTTTCCATCGAATGCAAAACCATGGAAATCGGTTCTTGCGTTCTGGTGTAATAGCGTCAGGAAGGAAAACCCGACTTATTTTTATATAGTAAAATATTTATATTAAATCAGTCCAGATCCTTAATCGTAAGGAAGGATGGCATATTAACCAACACACCTCTGCTTACATAATTTATTAGCGTGACGTAATATAATATCACATGTATATAGGATTTATTTCACCATTAATGAGAAGTTTACTGAACATAATATCGTTGATCCAGGTAGAGGTACCGGGAGCAACTTTACCAATTTATTTGTTAGCTCGCGGTGGCTCAGATTGTGCTGAAGTCTGATGGAATGGCCACATCGTTACAGAACTGATATTAGCGTTACAAAGTTTCTTCAATTGCTTGGCTTTGGGATAATATGGGATTGAGTTGTCTTTTCCATGAGACAAGCGTTTGCTTAGTATGGGGGTAGGTGGCGCTGTGCGATTAGTAACAGAATATTTATACTCAAATACGTAGAAAATTTGATAAGTGATTTTTTTTAGGGTTCCGTACCCAAAGCGTAAAACGAGAACGGTAACAGGTAGACACTTCAAATTTTCATAGAATATTTACTTGTACATTGCCTCTCTAAATAAATAATTGAATAACAATAAAGTAATTATAAAAGAGGGCGGTCCAAATATCTAAGCTATTAGATAAAATAGATGATAGTACGGAACCCTTTGTGCGCGAGTCCGACTCGCACTAGGCCGGTTTTTTAATGTAGGCAAGTATTTGTATTTGGTCGAAACGCATATGACGTGGAAATTAAGAGATAGACATGACAGACCCACAAACCATAGACATAACACAAAAAGCAAATACAGCATTACCACACAAATACTGATTAAAAAAATACACGACACATAGCATTTTGGACTAGCTTTAAGACATTTTTTTTAATATTATCCAAATGTGTGTGAAATACGTGCAAATTTTGTTGTGATAAAAAGTTAAATGTAGTAAATTTAGTTTTTCCTTCTTATTTTTATCAATAAACGCACTGTCCAAGATAAAAACCTCTCATTCACCATCACGCACGAGATTAACAAGAATAAGATGATAATGTAGAATGATTCCATACAACATTGTAACAGTCCATCCCACGTCAAATAAAATATGTTAATGCCGCACGCAAACATCATGTAAGATGCAATATGTTTGCCCAACAACCTTTCCTATACGTTTATGTTAATCCGGAACAACCGCTGGCGTTTTGCATAATTACCGGATAATAGCGATTCGCCGGAGGTTTTCCGGTAAATTCCGGTTAATTCGCGCGCCCGCCGAGGGGAAAATCGGCAGGTGATACGGTAAATAGGCTAATCCTTTCGTTAATAAGGTTTTAGAGTAATCAAAGGATGATGCGCTAATTGAATTTCTTAATGACATCATTTGGAAAGTCTGGGACGGGTAATTTTTCATTGTGTCATAATTGACATTTAAAGTTTTGGGAAAACTACCATAAGTAAAATCTCAAAAAGGGTGAAATCATAATGAAATTTAACTATTTACATCACACATAAAGTCACAGTCACAGTAAAACTGAAACGGGCAGAAACATAAGTGCTTGAAATATTTATTTTACTGAGAAGCGGTATTTAGAGATCGATTATTATTAATCGTCAAGACTAATATTGTTTAGTGCCATGGTTAAAGATGGCTCAAACTCCATCCACTCTCCCGTCACAGTTTCCATAACTCACAATAAGCGCTGACACCAGGATCTCAACAAACCAATCGAGGAGGGCATAAATAAAGATTTGCACATATCGCCTACACAGCCTTCTATGATTTACGGCCTTAACCACACAGGAGTTAAGTCGACAATCCATTGCACGCTTCCGTGAGAAAAACCATTTTTCATTTTCTTCATTACAGAGCTTGTTGTTTTTGAAACTTCTTTTTCGCTGACAGGTTTGATATCAAGGCTTTCTTTATAAATATCATATTTTTTTTCTTTAAAGTATTTGGTTAAATAAACTCCAAAAGATAAAGGAAAGGGTGGTTAAGCCGTAAAAAGGTAAATGTATTCATATCGAAACACTACTCGTATGACTACGACGACATTATATCCTAAAAGCATGGGAAACTTATTCTGTTGTATTATAATTCCGTATACGCCTGTCTTTATTCAAAAAGCGATGTGTTATAGAGACTCGTTTGAGAGCCAGAATCATTGCGGTATAGTTTTTTTTGGATTCTTTTAAAACTCTTTAGTGTATATAATTAACACAATCAGTATATTTCTAAGGGTTTGTTTGAGATACAGCTCTATCGCAGGTACAGATACCCTTTAACATTTTTTCGACACATTTTTGTAGGTCAGTGTCATAATTAAGTTTCTTTAGAATTAGTCTACTTTTGTATGTTAGTATCATGTAAGGTGACCTAGTCATTGAGTGTTAGTAAGAAATTAAGGATACGTGGATAGTGTTAACCAAATCGTGCACATTTTGGTACGCATACGCACAATTTGGTTTACAACTCCCTCATTTCTATGGGACAAATTTTCTTCTAGTCCATAAACCGCCTTTATAAGGAAGATTATTCTCTAAAAGTGTTTCCCTTTTAATTGGCTGGTGGGGTGGAGCGCGTCACAGCCAGGCGGCAGCTCAGCTGAACGAGGCCGCCATTCAATCCTACCTGGCGTGATTAAAACGTGTGCCGTCAACTTCTAGGGATGTGCCAGGTAGATGCAGCTACGCATCAAATCAAGGCATGCTAGTTTTTCATTTGTAGACTGTGTTTTTGATGAGAGATGAGTGAGTAGACACTCATCAAAGTTACCAAGCTTAAAAAAAATTAAGTGCATTGTTTTTAAATAAAGTAGGTATATTGAAATAAAAATAATGCAGTTATTTTTTTACATGGAGAGTCCAGATTATATGAATTAAAAAATAATTATTTCCAGTAACGTAATTATTTGATATCGATATGCATTTAAAGGTTGACATTGAAAAGCAGTCCTTTGATACCGGTTAACCGCAGCCGACTATTTTCTTTGTAAGATAAAAATTAAATAATTTACACCATTAAAATAATCTAATACTGGACTAGGAATCTGATCTGACACTTGTAATAAATAATGAGATGGCTCTTTTTTGCAGTCGGATAAAAGGATTAAGCCTATCCCTTCCCTAGCATTCATAGCATGTCACTGCGTATGTTGCGATTGAAAAATAGAATTGCGATCCGGAGCGCAGCTGATAGTTTTGAAAAGTGAAAAAGTCTGTGACGCAGCACCGTGAGCTATGAATTCGAATAGGAAAATCCGAATGACAATATTTAGTGCGTGAATTTTACGGCGCTATTGGTTTTGTGCAGAATTTCTTTTTAGTGGGGCGCAAAGTTCGATGATAATGACTTGTTACTACAGGTTTTTAGTGAGGTTTACCTTCGATTAGATGTATAGGTACATCCTAAATAATTTCTATATATGTAAGAGATTGGTATGCTAAGATTATTAGGTTTTTTAACAACTTTGACCCCATGACAAAAAAATAAATCAAATATGTTTATTAAACATAACTTAGCTATTTATTTACACTAATAGAACTAAAAAAGAGTATTTATTTACATCTAAACTAAATTTAAACAATCTACATGTGGTATGGAACCAAGAACGCTGGCTGCATTCCCACGCTGGATTGCTATAGAAATCCTTTGCGCAAGGAACCAGCCAGCGTTCTTGTCTCTAGTGATGTCAATCAACATTTTATTTATTTTTTTTATAAAAGACTTAGTGCTTTTTCCCCACGGACCAAAAGTTTCGAAGCCAAGCGGTACGAAAATATAATCAGTCGATAATGATGTATATTTTCGCCGCTTGGCTTCTTAGCTTAGTTACACAAAATTATCATGCTTATTTTTACAGAAGTTCACAACAATAAATTGTGATAAGTTAACTGCATTAACACAATAAATCTTTCATTGTTAGGTCACGAGACATAGTTATTGTCTAGCAAAATTAGCACTGAGAGTCAGCTAACCATAGCGTATTGTAGAAATTCATAAATAGGCCTTTTCTCGATAATTTTAAATTCTTTCATAACATACCACTTACCCTATAACTATAAAAAACCTATCCCTCGTACCAACTCCCTAGTGCTCGTATGGGCAGTGATTCGGAAGTGCGGTCATGCGTCAAACACTAGATTATGATTGCACTTTATGATCCATTTAACACTATTCCGAAGAGATGCCGCACTAAAGAGCGTTCAATTATTGAAAGAGCAAACGGGGTTTTATAGTTTAGTGGCGCCACAGTTTGTGTGTAATAAGAATTAATAGGAATTGATATTCGTCCGGTGAAATATGTAGAAACATTATTTGAGAAGTTGTTGGACTAAGATAAATGAGTGTCTAAAATTATCTACACTCATTTTAAAACGGTTCATTTGTAAGTAAAATCTAATTGAATCAGCATAGCAGGCTAGCACTGTGAAGTGTGCATTATCCGTGCCGTTGTGTGTTATTATAAAATGTTATCAAACTTATATCCTATAGAATATTGAAAGCATCTTTTAGCATACGTTATTTAAAACTAATGCACAATTGCTTGAAATTTAAACGCGTAGCAACTATATCTGCGATTTAAAGTATGAATCAACACTCTATCTCTAATCCTTTTTAAATCTTAGGTACTATTTAATATAATTTAAAATTGTAATCAAGCTCCTGCACTTAACTCTAAGCAAATTTAAACACGAGCTGCAATCAATTACGCCACGAACTAAAACACATAATTTATGCAAAAACCATCCCGTTATAGTGAATTTTCCAATTACGATGGCATCTTCAAAGGAGGTGTAGACACTAATTGAATAAAGCCTCGGTAATTGTATCCGGGAGGATCGGGATTCAAATTCCATTACTACGGGCGTAGGATATTGGTATCGTGCTACGAATAATTAGTATTATGGAAGGTAGGGTAGTTTCAAAATTTTTGATTTGACGACGAACGTATTATATATTTAATTTTAATTATGTTTCACGCGTAAGTGTTCTTTAAACCTAAACCTAAAGAAACTTAGCTAAAATAATAATATCACGATATGATCAAATGCTGCCGCTTCGGTGGAGATGTAGGTAGGTTCATACTTTAGTATTCAAATGAAATGAAATCGTTCATTGCTACCATGTCAAGTTACATTCACCACCTTAATTAATAAAATTAGGGGGAAGCACATTCCAAATTGTCTTCGTCAGCATTTTTATACTAAATACATTTACGATAACGAAATAATAATAATAATCAATAAATCTTAAAACAACATAATTAATTCATTAAAATATGATTATGTTGTCGGTTGTAAAGGGGCATCATCTATTTCTATAATTTAAAAAAGTAAAGATAATCTAGGTATGTCATAGGTCTACCACTTATTTAGTACTCTATACCTTAGCAACCAACAGCGACCAAGAAATCAGAAGCATTCGACTATTTACGACAGCTTAGCCAATCACAAACAAGCTTTGTGTGTGAGTGGAGTGTGGCAAAGAGATGATATGTGGAAGTGTTTTTGACGTGAAATTTGTTAGGAGGTACAATTCCAAAGTGTCAATTATTCGTTGGTGTCATGTTACAAATATAAACGAAGAGTTTCAGACGCAAGATTGGGAAATCGAAGTGGGAAATTGGGTAAGATTGATTTACTGATTTTTTGTGTTATATTAATTTCGCTTTCTGATATTTGCTGGAGATATTATTAAAATTGATATATTATTTTTCAACCTCTTTTGTAAGTATGTAATACTTTTCAGGGATGGAATTATTGTGTGAGTTAAGAATTTATTTTTTATCTGTGGCATATCAATCCTTGTAAAATTTACTCACTAGTAGATGCCCGTGGTTTTGCTAGCATTATTGCAGGATAAAAAGTAGCCTATGACTCTCCAAAGACCTCATACTACCTACATACCAAAACCATGATGTGTGGTGGTTGCCACGACACATTAAAAATACCTATGTGTGCTTAGTTAGTAGTTAGTAATCTACTAAACTAAAGTACTAGATATGATCAAAAATATCACAATTTTCATAATAAATAATATCAAACCAGTTCGCCAACATTTCAACCGTTTCGTGTCCAATTCCTCTACGATTCAAGGCAAATCTTTGTACATTGAAAATGTATTTACAAGACAATTTTATCTGCATTCCGAGACATCCAGACGTGCACTGTGCAGCTGTATGTATAATGTGCGAGATCTTGCATCTGTCCTGAAATGTCCCGAGACTGCGATCCACTTTTCTAGAAAAATATCTATTCTGGGTATATGTTTTAAGTTTATAGTGTATCGTAACGATTTATCACACAATATGTACGAGTACTTAAATGTGTCGTATGATATATGAATACTTGCCAAAAAATTTGTCATCTACAGAATTTCCAAACAAGTTTTATATTACTAAGAGATTAATTAAAAAAATACGTAACAATCGCCCATTCTATTTTGAAATAAATATTTCTGTTTATGTACGCGTATATTATCCGAAGATAACAAAAAGAAAACAGTATTTTTTTTACAACGATCGAATTAACAATATAAACGGTATATTCTTTCGCATTTCAACAAAACTGGACATATGCAATACAATACGCGCTGGTCCCACGTGAGATTTTACTTTCGTAGATCGCTAAGCCTCCGGAAATGCAATACAAACGGAAGTATAAAGGATTGACCGGATTCCCTCGAAGACGCCGGGGGATTTCACGAAACTTTGAGCTCTTTGCCTCTTTGGCTCTTTGATACTTTTTCCCACTCTTTGTCGATTTGTTTTCAGTTGATGTGGCGCGAAGATTGAAACTAGCGAGCTTTTTAAACCTGCTCGGATTGCAGGGATACAAATTTGTTAGGAACCTTAAACATGCTACATATTTATTAACTTATTATATTAACTAGTGGACGCCCGTGGCTTCACCCGCATTATTTCAAAATAAAAACTAGCATAAAACAGCCGTTTTAGCGTGATGAGCGTTTAATTAAACAGACATTATCTCAGCTTTTTTGTTTTTGATGTTTAAAGTGACCTTTATAATGTCTGATGCATTTTATCCTGTTTATCTAAATATATAAAACTCAAAGGTGATTGACTGACTGACTGACATAGTGATCTATCAACTCAAAACCCAAACTACTAGCTGGATCGGGCTGAAATTTGGCATACAAGTAGATGTAATGACCTAGGCATCCCCTATGAAAGGATTTTTGTATAAACAACTTTAAAGGGGTGAAATAGGGGATGCAAGTTTTACTTCTTATATATTACTAGCTGTGCTCGCGACTTCGTCCGCGTGGCATAGTTATTTTGGGCATCATATTTATTTTTGCAAACAACATATTCAGCTTTATAAATTATAGCTGTTACCCACGACTCGAACCGTTTTCGCAACGCACGCAACGGAAACCCTAAGAGATGAATAATTTTCCCCGTTTTTTCCACATTTTCCATTGTTTCTTCTCTCCTATTAGTTGCAGCGTGATGTTATATATAAAAAAATCAATTCGCACCAGTAGTTCCAGAGATTAGTGCGTTCAAACAAACAAACAACCTCTTCAGCTTTATAATATTAGTATAGATTTTTCAATTTGCACCAGTAGCTCCAGAGATTAGCGCGTTCAAACAAACAAACTCTTCAGCTTTATAATATTAGTATAGATTAGGTCACTGCCCAACTAAAATGAGATATCCACATGATTAACATTAGCACCAACATATGCCCAATATTAGCGGGCAAGTTACGCTCTGATTGTAAGCTGGTAATTACGAAGTACCACGTAGACTCCCAAATTCAATGAGGAAAATCAGGCACATATATGACAAATTAATTCTGTGCAAAATATTACATTACAAAAGTATCATAAAAGTCGATTTCAACACAAATGGGCTTGATGTTAAATTATAGGTTAGATGATAAAAATATCACAAGATTCAAGAATGCCTGAATGTGATAGTAATCGAACGGTCGTAAATCTGTGAACGAAATAGTTAAGAGGATATACATCTGTAAAATAATAATATGAAACAAGGCTAATCAGGGTAAAGTTTGATCAAATTTCCATCCAAATCATATTCCTAATTGCTTAGAATCAGCACTCTCCCACAGAAATAATTTATTGGGAAGTTTGTACTTTGTACTTGTGTACACGTAATTGTTATAATATTATTGGTTACACATCCTTGACATGTATCATTATTTTTAGTAATAAAAATCCTTTGACTTTTAAGTTCTCTTTGGCAATAATATCATAGTTGAATATTATCTTTGATCATAATAAAAGTGGCAGAATTTCGGACCGCATCGACCACACTTTTTATGGTGATTGCGAATGATTGACCTATTTAGCCAAAACTGTCCGTCTCTAGATTATTTAGTGTATGTGAGCCGGTAATACGTCCGCCACGGCCATTGCACTTCTCATTATGCCGAGTGATCGCCTTGTTACGGCTAATTACCGCAATTGTTTCTAAACGCTGATAACTGTCGTGTGGTTGTATTGTTAACACGTTGGAAGGCTGGGTGTGGGTTTGTGATGCTATACCATATGCTGAATTATGTAAATAAATACAGTAATAATTGAGAATTTAAGAAAGAGGAAATTGGAATCTCAAAAACGGCGAACCGTTTCAATAAAATATTACTTTTAATTTTTATTATTACACTAACATCTCTTGACGGCTAGAATCACGACTGAAACAATATTAACAAATAACTCTTTAATTATAATGTGGATATATCTATTATTTTTAATCAAATTATAAGCAAATAAATAAATATTCCGGGACATTGCACAAATTTTCATTTAGACCCATATTAAGTAAACGCTACTATAATGAGTACTAGATAACGAACGATAGTTGTTTAACTTAAACTTTTGATTTTCACGCCTGGCGGTGTAGACCGTAGCCCACAGAAATAGGTACGCAGTTTCGAATCATGCTGGTCGTTTTTGCTTATTTTCCAACAAAAGTTTAAGTTAGGTATTGATCTGTTTGCACCATATTGTGAAACAAGTTAAAGTTTGTCTAATACTATTTATAACAAACCTCATAAAGGTAGAAGTGAGCTCTGAGTGGTCTAGGTGAGCTAACTATGACACGTCCTTCTAACTTTGTTAATCTATCGATAGGTGGCGCTTTCACGTTGATTAAACCATCGCAGGGTGCTGACACTGGGGTTCTCAACATTATGTTGCAAATTCTGGGCTGAATTTAAAGATTAGAGTGAATTTTCGTCATTCATTGTAAACTTATTTGAAGGTCCTTTATACAACTTTGTCTGTGGAGTATACGCTATTTTTTCTGGCTTTTGACAAGTTTTTTTACCTTTAGTATTATATTATGATTATGACGTCTGTTTTCTATTGTTTTCTTGTGTGTTGTCTAAAAAAAAAAACATGTACAAAAGAATCCATGTAACCGGTACATAATATGTTTACTAATAAAATATAGAGCCTAAATGTGAAAAATGGTTATTGTGGCCAAAAGTAAAACGATATTCGAAAAAATTTTTGATCCGAAAAACGCAGATGAAAATCTTACCAAGTATGATTATTTTTGGTTACTTCTAAATAAGTTACATATGTTGAGAACCACTGACTGTGACAGCACGTTGAAGACAATATCTTCATTAAATGTGCGGCCAATCAACTCCTTCGTTAACTTTGTAATAGCATCAGCCAGGCAATGACAATAACAATAAAAGATATCAGATTGAATTCTCTCTCGCAAACTTTCACCTCTGATTACAGAGGTGAAAGTTTGCGAGCATATCGTGTGTATTTTTAATTCTTATTCACGTTTGAACGGTAGAGTTATTTTGAATGAAATTTAGTAGCTATAAAGATATTTTACATATTTTATATCGCTATATAGTGCTAATGAGGACTATGTATGTATCTATCAATAGGTTAAAGCAGAACATACAAAACACCTTTACATAATTCGCGAGAAGGTTTAAGCTATGCACCAAATAATTTACTTACAAGTCTTAAACATAATATGAATATATACAATATACCTAAAATAAAATATGACGAAAAATAAAACAAACAAAAATTAATCGAAGAGCCATCAAGTAATTATCATTGGATCTAAGTTGCACTTAAGTTGATACTTGTGACAGTGTAACTACATAGAAGGCTTTAGTTATCTGAGCTGGATATTAGCTTCATGAGTTTACTTTGATTGCTAAGGATATAGTTAGGTAGGCCATCTATCGGCGGTGCTCGCGTACAACGCCCTCCCGGCATAAGTACGTGACGCCCTCTAACGCGTCTTTTAAACGGTTGCTCAGGCATTGGCTTGTTGAAAAAACGTACTATAACGTAAATGATATGTTGGATATCAAAAAAAATGTATGTAAATAATGTTATTTATTATATAAATATACATAACTAAGACAATTATTTTATTATTATTAATAATTATATTGACATGTAACTTTATTTTGTTATTAATAAATAGAGTTTGAGTTTGAGTTAATGGAGGCTTTTAGCTAAAGATTTGTTACCGTCTTTGTAATCTGTAGGTTTGTTTTAGGCTTTTTACTCGTAAGTGGCAAAAGAATGAATCATATGTTATGTTAATCTGGGTAAATTTTAAAGAAAAAAAAACATGTATTTTCCTAAATATCTGTATTTTTTTGGACACAGTAGTAATGATCATTATAATTGTTCAGTGATAAATAATAAAACCGTTTAGAGCCTGTTTTGATTTACATAAAAAAACTTTCATAGACTCGATAGCTCCTTTGAAGTCGGTTAAAATAACTTAAAATGCTAAAATAACGTAAAACTCATTTATGTAACACATTATTATACTGTTTACGAACAACGGTTCCTTAAAAACATTTTCACAACATAAAATATGTCCAAAGTCATTCGCAGCAGGAAGTTATTAAATAACAAAAGCTTCATAAAAAAGCGTTGGACGGACCAATTAAAATGTATCAGGTTAGTCTTAAAATTACGTAAAACGCCTTTCTTTTACAAAATACTGTGACTCGTGTTATTTAAAATAATTTGGCCAAGTGCGGGTTGGACTTGCGCATAAAGGGTTCTGTACTACGAGTAACTCTCATTTAAATAACCTACTCTACGGTTTCACCCGCGTTATTCTTAGATAAATACTACCTTAAACACAGATATATAGATATAATGAATTATCTGAGGCCGATTCTATTTGGACACAAAATCTAATCCAAATCAGCTCAGCCATTGGTGAGTGAAGAAGTAACAAACATACACATAAACACACGCACTAACTTTCACCTTAATATTAGTGGGAAGTGGGCAGGGATGAGATTATGGGAAATGGGACACAACAAGACTAGATGCTGACTAGGTATTATATGATATATTATGTGTATCCTGGTGACAAATGAACAGACAAACGGACGAAATAAAACAGTAATAGGACCTCGGTTTTCCTTTTACGTAGGGAACCCTAAAAAAACAATGGCCTATTTAAAGCAGTGCTTTCCTTTACTTTGATCATAGTCCTCCGTTATTAAGGATATAAAAATTCTTGTTTTAATTAACAAAATCCTTTCGCAAAGATCTCTTTTCTCGGAAAAATGAAATCCGATTTCGAGAAGGGTATCATTTTTATAAACGTTTTTGTAACTAGATTGCAATGCATTAATTCTCTCTCCCAAATTTCGAATCCGTTTTTAAGCGATTGAGTTCTTATTTTATCTAAACCGATACTAATGAGTTTTGAGACCGATTCACTCATTTTTCAAATTTATTGATAGTTGCTTGCAGCACATATTGAGTTCTTCAAGACAAATAAAAAAAAGGTTACTAATAGTTATGTAATCTTTTCTCTACAAATAAAAAGTTTATCTGTTAAAACGTTACTTAGCGGACAAAAGCTTGTAAATGATAATATAAATAAGACATTTGCTTTACCAAACAAGTATGGTACTTTTCCTGACCGATTAACACAAGTTACAATACGGGGCGACAGCATTTTTATTTCATTATCATCATAATAATATCATTATTTCCCACTGCTAAGCGTAGGCCTCTCTTCTAGTATATGAATCCATTAGTTCTCTGTGGATTTTCTATTTTTTATTTCCTAAGATATTTTTATAATGCGTGACTAAAACCACGAAGCACATCTACTAACCAATAAATTCTTTCTTATATTATAGACATTACTAGGAGCGACAAGTCGACGAGACAGAATTTATCAATGAGTTACGCGAATAGAGCAGTCGCAGTTCAGATTTACGACCGACACAGAATTTGACTTCGGTTTAACTCGGTTACACTGTTCAATGGTTTTGTGAAGAACTTGGATATTGCGGTCTGAAGAATAGGTCACCGGTTTTATACATTGTGAGCTGGTTATGTCATCGGTTGCGGAGATGAAGTTTTTAGATTTTGTTATACATGCAAAATATGTATCCAGATAAAATATTGATTAGAATATTATGGGGGAAAATGAACAACTAGTTTTAAAAAAAAAATAGTAGGTTAAGGATACATAAACTATACATGTTTGTATAGAACGCTATCAAAAAAATATGCAAACTAAATCGCTACGCCAACTTAGCCCTTAAGTTAGTTAAATGTTATATCGTGATAACTTTTAAGTTTTTCAAAGCGCAATGTCCCATCATTCAGTATATTTTAAGGCCGCTGTTTCTTAGCACTGGATTAGACAAAGTATAATGTGCGGGTGATGTTTAAGTGACTTGGTAGTAAACTTACTCACAAAATAATCTACTGGTTTATTGACTATATGTATAAGTTATAATGTGTTGCTTTTTGAAATGCTGATTTGATTATATATTACGTTTCTAATTCCATCCTAAGTATAATCATAAAGGCAAGTTATTTTAAAATTACGCTCATCATAAATCAAACTATATGTCACCTGTAAGGCAAAACTATTCCACTGAACAACAGTTATCTTTCATAGGTACCCAGAAACAGGCTATCAGCATACTCTATACCACAAGACTAACTCCATTGAATACGTACAAAGTTATCACTTAATACAAATTGACTCTTCTTGTCTTTGAGTTAAAGCTTCAAATGCGGTGAACTTGCAAAGTTTTCAGTTTGTGTAGCCATCAATTTCTCCAGTGACATCCAAGGATCTTGTTAGGTATTGTCTCAAAGACTAGCTGTTTAGACCGCCGTTGTTGTACCTTGTTGTTTGGTAATACAGACTATATTAGATTGTATATTGGCTTGGTTGAAATTATGGTCCGTTGATGATTCGCTTTCTAGAGATAGAGATGTCAAAAAGTATCGACAGTATTATCGACCGAGACACTTCTTGTCAAAATTTATGACAAGGTCATGGACGGAATGTAAGGATTAGCGTTTTTTTCAGGGACTTTCAAAATCCACAGTACAGTATTGAATTTTGACGGAAACACCAGTTTTTGTGATTATTTACCCAACCAAAACTTTTCTAAGTATGCTAATATCCGTAAAATCAGTGAGTAATTTCTACTTCAATATACCTCACTTAAATATATTTCTAAAATAATGACGACTGACAATAACCAGACTAAATTTAGTCTGCTAAAGTGCCCTAAAAGCATTTAAAAAGCAATCGTCGCCTAAACCGTATCATTTAAAACATCCATTTTATTTGGCGAGTCAATTCCGGCGATATTTCGTCACTCATGAATCGGCCACTGATTGGAATCTGGAATGGCAATGCATTTTCATCGGCCTCCAAAATAGCAGATACGTTTTCGAAATAGAGCTCGATTTATATTGGACATGTAATATGGATCGAAATGGCTTCGTGAATGTCGGCTTTAGATAACGCAGAATTCATGTGCCGTTTGTATTGAAGGTAATGTGGAATATGGGGGAATGTACGTCACTGCGTCTTTGGATATGTACCTCGGAAATCTATTCAATGGTAAGGACATACGATACGTTTGTCGCAATGATGACGGCAATCCTGTGACTGGAGTCTATTGGCTATAGCTTACGGAACACTGATGTGTTGTTAAACATCATTATGTTTTAGCAGAATAAATTGGATATTTTTCACAAAAATATAAGCAATACAATATTTATTTCACACACAATTTTTATTCACGTCATCCATTCACGTAAGTAAATTTATTATGTATTTCTATCACTCCTAAATTTCAATACTGCATCTCTCTTTGAGTCGTATTTCCTCATGACTGAGGGTCGTGACTCCCCCGCAGAACTAATTCGTTAGGGGAGTTCTCTTGGGCAGATACATCGTGGTGGGCGCCCAGGTCCTTCCACGGAAGACACATGTCCTCGGATATTGTGGTCCTCAAACATGTCGGTTTGCTCACGATGTTTTCCTTCACCGTTAAGCGAGTGCAAATAACATAACTTGAAAATACAAGTCATTGGTGTAGGGCCGGATTCGAACCAGGGTGCGTCTAGTTGAAAAGCAGACACTGGAACCGCTGAGCCACACTCGCTTATACTGCATACTGCTACCGAAATGCACCATGCTTGAATATTACCTAACTATGTAACTTAGCTCCAGTTTGGGATAATTGTATAGTCCCCTGTATTGCATGTTGGTTCATGGAAGCAAATTAGCTTACATTATTGTAGTTATTGTGATGTACGATTTCAAGCAACTGTGGATTACCGCTAAGCTAACCTTAGACACAATATATGTATGTATATCATGACAAATAAAATCACAAGATTCGTAGTACATGGGTATAACACATCAACGTTTGCTCAGTATGGGGCTAGATGGCGCTGTCTGGTATGTCCCGGAATAAGAATTTTCTATTTATAAATGTATTATGAAACACAACAATTATTTTGATAATTAACGAGATCCTTAGTATTAATAACTTAAAGTAACCCCCTTATCCTAAAGCACGTATTACATCAAACAAAGTTCAACAACCCCAACAAAATACCGAAAAATATACGTTTAAAAATGTAGCTAGTTTTCCTCTTGCAAACTGGCGCACATAAAATATAAAGGGAAAAAACCGTCAAGGCAGAATGGGCTCAAATTATTTGCCTTATTTGCATAAGTATGGAGGGAGCTCGGTTATCTCGTTATGATATTTATCCCGGCCTTTTTATTAAAACTAGGACGGCCTCTGCGACTGTTTTGGACCAGATTTTTGTATTGATTTGAGGGATGGAGACAGTTCATCGCTAAGTTATTCTTCTTTGTGCGAGTTAAGTAGATTACCCCCTTAGACAAGAGGCGTATTTTAGTGAGCGTACTGACGCATACTTATGGAATAGAACGACCAATGTATGGGATTGACAGCTCGATGCGCTCTGGTCGGGGGAATTGTTACGTCACTCCCGTACGTACATAAAGACTGTCTCTAATCAATTTTTACTCATTGCATCTGAAGTTGAATTAAGATTTACGAAATACCTATCGAAATATGTTTTACAATTTATTTTTTGTTACTTAATATAATTTTTTTCGCATAACGAAAAATATATTGTCAAAAATAGCAAATCTAACTAAAACTAAGAAAGCGAATTGAATAAGATTCTCATAACTTACGTAAAACTCGTACAAAATAATTTGATTCAACTAAACTTTCATCTAAATCACAGTAATTAAAACTGTTTGGTGGCTGCGTTGACATTCATCTTAGTTTCAAAATAAAAGGCATAGGAATCTCAGAGACACCTAACTAATTAAAATTTTTAGACCTTTAGTAAACCGCATGTCCACAGGACATGCGGTTTACAATTAAAAATATCTAGATTTTTTTACATGTGACGCTTGACTATTTTTACTCGCCAGTTCAGTTAAATTAAGTTTTACAACTTTTTTTTAACTAAACCAGGTCTGCACTTGACTAGTTTGATCCAATCACACGTCTTATGACATCGTATCGATCGCCTTGTAAAATAATAATTTGTGTATATCGAGATAAATGTTTGCAATACAATATGTGTCGTACTTATATAAATGCGATAAATATGAGATGTTAATTCTTGTTACCAATAAATATCATCAGCAACAATAATCATAAAATCGTAACGATCTGTTGTGATTGGACATAATGAATTTTAAGACACAACTGGTAATAATAATCATGGTAGCACGTTCTTGGAACGTAATAAAAAACCATATGCGTGCCTAAATTTTTGCTAATGAGAAGTTTATTTATTATCAAGTCGTTGTTTAGAGCTAACGAGTTATATGTCTTTTTGATGAGCGAAGTGATGGGACATCGTTACCTATTCAATGTTAATGAGACTTTGAGACTTTTTAAGGTCAATGTGAGCAGTAAAAATACTGAAAAAAAAAACTGCCGTCAAACTTACGGACCATAAAACAGGGTCAAAGTTGAGGACGCTGTTTTATTACAGTGAGTCTGTATATTTTCAGAAGTTGGGTAAATTTCAGTCGTAAAAAGGTCAATATCAAAGTAACTATATGTATTCTTACAACAAAGGTCAATGTCAAAGTAACTATAATGGACGCCTTCGGGTTTGTTCACATAATAACAACAAACTTATTATTTTACTTCCGGTACCTTATTTTAACAGTATAGGTACTAAAATGCTGAAAAAAAATACAAATATTCGTTGAGGCGTAAAGTAGGGGTTCAAACATGAACAAACCAACAAACTCACTTATACTTTTATATTAGAGCACGATGATTATATTTCAAGTAAATCCTTTGAAATTAATATTCATTCAGGGCAATTAGGCTAATTTGTATCCGATGTTATTACAACACTCAATCTTTCCTTAATTGAAGTGCTTAGCATCTTACAAGAATAATGACTTTATAATTTGTAACCTCCCGCGGCGCCCCCTGTTATATCTGCATTTTTCATACACGGGCATGGAATGAAAGAAATATCTGTAATATATTTATAAATAAACTAGCTGGTGCGCGCGACTTCGTCCGCGTGGAATAGTTATTACCATTAAAACTGTCGCAGACATTTTGTTAGATCATTTTAAGAGGAATAATTCTTTCATACATATTTTTTTGATATCTTCAACCGTCTTCGCAGCGCACGCAACGGAATCCCTCAAAGATGAATAATTTCCCCCGTTTTTCCCACATTTTCCATTGTTTCTTCGCTCCTATTAGTTGCAGCTTGATGTTATATAACCTAAAGCTTTCCTCGATAAATGGTCTATTCAACACAAAAAGAATTTTTCAATTCGCACCTTTAGTTCCTGAGATTAGCGCGTTCAAACAAACAAACAAACTCTTCAGCTTTATAATATTAGTATAGATTTACTTTAAAGAAGAGAAAGAATTATGTAGTATCCAGTATTATTATCAACATGTAATAATCTGCGCAGGACCGGGACGAGTGGCGTACAAGAAGAGAGGCCTATGCTCAGCAGCGGGTGATAGCAGGCTGATGATGATGATGATGAATAATCTTTAAGCTAGGTAACATAAGTTTTATTCAGTAACGAGTATAGCTATTGCTATTCAGCGCGGAAACGCAGCTAGCTTGATGGGCACATTTGCACCAGGAGCGATTAAAGGCGGGTTATTTAGTAAAATTGACATGTAATTATGATTTCTTTGTGTATTATTAATTTAAGATATTCTCTTTCCACGGGAAAGTGTATGATATGTGTGAGTAATTAGCTGCTGGATATAAGCACATCTTTTCAAGCACGTACTAGATGCGTGGTACTTAATATTAGATAAATAGTATTATTAATTTTACTAATTGCAATTACTTGTGTTGAGTCTGGTCGCTTCTATGTATAATAAGTATGTATTTACGAAAGAAAAAGTATATAGTATTATATCCGTTATCTAGTACCCATGATACAAGCGTAAGCTTAGTATGGGGCTAGATGGCGCTGTGTGATTGATAGATTGATTAACGCTTTATTGGACACAGAAATAAATAGAACACAACACAAGCAAGAGGCAATTTAAATCGTATGACACAAATGGCGGCCTAATCGCTTAAAGCGATCTCTTTCAGGCAACCGTAAGATGGAGAGGAAATCATAGAGAATAATAGACGGGGTGTACAATAAAGAACACATGAAATTTTAGTTCATGATATATCCTGAATAATTTATTTATTAAAATGTAATTACCTCGTACTCATACCACAAGCGTTTGCTTAGTATGGGGCTAGGTAGCATTGTGTGCATTATCACGAATATAAAATAACTAAAGTCAATATTTTCTGCAGTTCCAAATTTATTAAAAATTGGCATGAGTTTGATTGTAAGTGTTAATGTTTTCCATCTGAATGGTCGCAAACAAAGACAAGGCGTGATGGAAATATCAATGTTGATGTTAACAAACAAGTAAACAATGTAGCTCTGGAATAACTTTTTCATTTCCTCTATTGAGGCGGAATCACACTGGTTTTTCTAAAAACTGAAACATAGTATGCATATCAATACTAATATTATAAAGCTGAAGAGTTTGAATGAGTTTGTTTTGTTTGGCGGACCTCCGCAAGCTGCAAGTGACCCAGTAGGAGGGTCTTGCTCAAGATCGCGGACAGTGGCGCCATTTAGTATCGGAGGCCAGGATCCAGTTGGGTCGCAGCGCTAGCTAAAGTAAGTAAGTTTGTTTAATAGACCATTTATCGAGGCAAGTTTTAGGCTATATAACATCACGCTGCAACTAATTAGAGCGAAGAAACAATGGAAATGTGGAAAAAACGGGGAAAATTATTCATCTTTGAGGGCTTCCGTAGCGTGAGCTGCGAAAACGGTTCAAGTCGTGGGTAACAGCTATAATTTATGAAGCTGAAGAGGTAATTTGCAAAAATAAATACGATGCCCAAAACAACTATTCCACGCGGACGAAGTCGCGCGCACAGCTCGTGAAATATAGCCCATTTTTAGCTACAGAAGTAAGTCCAGCTTATTCTAGTGAGGTTTTTAAAGCATAATAAAATTATTTATTTTCTTTCAAATAATAGATCAAATAGACGTACTAACTACTGTTTCAAAATAAAATAATATCTTCAAAGTCAAATAAAAAAACTTTAAATGCCTATTTTAAAAATAACATACAATATGGATTATTATTGAATGATGATTGAAATATATGAAAGTAAAATAAATTCATATTATGGGTCTTGTTCATCTGGTCACGTGACTTTGCAAACCAACATCTCCCTGACATAAAATAAATTAATATCACGAGACTTTTCATACAGCGCCATCTACCCCCATGCTAAACGAACGCATGTGTCATGGATGATGCTAGTTATAAAAAATATGTTAAATTTGTGTTGGCGTGTGGTTCTACCTTAACATTACTGTATCCTTTTAGTTCCGCCCCCTGTGGGGAAACAGTCGTTGAATTTTAAACGGAAAACTTAAATACGGGATAAGGAAGTTTTAAATAATAAATAATGGTCGTGTTTTAGTTTTTCTTCCCCTGTTTACAGCCATAGTGGGAACTTTTCAGACGCCTGTTCCTTTGTTTTGTTAGAAGAAAGTTTGACGAAAACAATAAGATTATTTTTAACGTAGCTGAGATATATTATTACAACAAACGTGATTGTAGGATTAATTAGATTGTATACGCAATGATTTAAAAAGATCTTTGTGTTTTTGTTTGGTGAGAATTTAGAAAAAAATATTATGTAGAAAAAAAGTGTATAACTATTGTTTTTCCATGCCACTGGTATGTACCTACTTAGACTAGACTATAAGCCTCAACAAACATTGTGAAATTTTGATTATCAAAAAGGTTAAGCTGGATCGTTTTTTGTATTGTATGTAAATAAATGTAAACGCATGGAACCGGTAGTTAGAAATACAGGTGACTTGCAAACTTAATGGCTGAATATCTCAGCAATTTACCTCTACCTTAACAACTTCAAATTGCCAGAACTAATCTTAGAGAAATTCTATGAATTGCCAAACAGTTGCTATGGCAGAGATTGTGAAGCTCTGATTTCGATGTAAATGCAGCGAGAGTCCGACACCGCTCTCTCGGCTAAAGTCACAGCACACTTATCAACTGAGAAAGGAAACGTAAGTGTATATAGCCTTGGCTTAGTCGCGCTTACGGCTAGGGGACGCAACGCTTACGGATTGTATCAAAGCGAGACAAAACCGGGCTTACGGCAACGTGACGGCGTGCTTACGCATTGTCCCAAAGCATGGTTATAAAGTAACGATGCCTACGCCGCGCTTACACATGGACAACGCAGCGCTTACCCCGCTTAGGGCTTGCCCCCGCTTCTGATTAGTATACTTTGCAGTAGAAAGTTTCCGTTTACGACTCGATAAGTGTGCTTCGACCTTTAGAGTGTCCGACACTATTCATTTCCACACTGCTCAAAGCTAGAGCAAGTTTGATAGTGTAATAAATTAGTAATTAGTGTGAAGTGCTGTAGCTTTAAGCCGAGTTACCGAACCTTATATTTCGTAGAACGTTTACTTATCTCTGATTCCTTAACAGTAAATTAGTCAGTAAGAGCTCAATATGTATAAAGGAAAAGAATAAGCAAGCGACATCACGTGCAGTGAAGGTTTTATTGAGATGAGAATTTGAGGTTTTTTTTACAAATTTAGGCTAGTTTTGCGTAAGTATACAAATCTATGAATAATCTTTATTTCTTTATCAGTTTCAGTAATTTAGTTTAAGTTTATGTTTTAGTTCGTAAGTTATTGTAAAAGCTTCACCTTGCATTCGCATTAGTTAAAAAAACTTGAAGAGTTATGAATGTGTTTTATCAATCTATTATTATTTGATTTGGTATACATGCATGCATGAATAAATAATCTGATGTATGTACATGCATCACAAGGTATTAACACTGATATACATTTTAACTACGCCAATGAGGCGACAATTACACACGACGAATAAATTATATCATGACGCTAAACAACACTCAAGTGGATATCAATACGACATATCATGGACTATAAATAATTTGACATAATTTTTCTACTGACATTAACATTCTCGACATATTTATACATAAGTGGTTGACATGAGATATTTAAAGTGGTGAAATTAATGTGTGCAATTTATATAATATCAAATGTGTAATTGAATAAAGGCTTTTTTACTTTTACTTTTACATTTTAACATCTTCAAGAAATGAATGTCAAGGCGAATATACCCAAGACCTTGTCACATCAGACTGCCATCACTAGTGAACGATACATCTATCGTATTGTTTATGAGTGTGCTATTGACATATCATCTCATGGAAATGGCACACTAAGGAGAATCCTAGTAAGAAGCTGTGAGACTGATGGATACCCGATGATCCTATAGCAGCTTATCCTGTTGCACGCCAGATGGTTGTCACGTCACTGCTTCCTAGGCTCCAAGCACAGATAATGTAAGATTGAGGCACCTATCTTTCTTCGATACTAACAGCTACATTTAGTGAATAATACTCGTAGATTAATAAGAATTTTAAAATAAGCGGTTGTTGCAAAAAAGCATTATGTACTGATTGCTAAATGTTTGTAACTGTAAAAATATCATCGATTTGACATTGATGCAATTTTTCAGTAGATCACCGTCGAATCTATATTTGTCACTCTTTTACATACTTTTATTACAATGAAAACAAAAATCATAATCAATCATATAGTACTTACCTACAATATTTTTATTATAATTGCTTTTAGTTCATTTGATATTACTTAGTTTTTTTTTACGTGGGATAGGTTTACGTTTGACTACAGCCTGCCTGATGTTAAGCATTGCTGCAGCCTAGGGTGTAACACGTTTACCTAGAAGATATCTATTAACTCTAGATTTGAAAACCCCTGGATTGTAGTTCGCAGGAAACACAGCTTCTGGTAAAGTGTTCCAAAGCTTAAGTTGAATAAACTTGACAAGTAATTTAGATATTATCAATGAATGTTCTGATTGGCATACATTTCTGATCATAGCAGTCTATTGTGTATGATATAGTAGATGTCACAGCACCTAAAGCTCAAAGCGTCCGCAAGTAGATACAGAAGTAATAAACAAGTAATTAGAAGCGACGCCAGCGCCGCCCTGGCGGACTGTGTGTAAGTTATGAGATCGTAAATTCGTCGCTTGTCGCTTGCCTGAGGGTAGTTGAGCTGAGGACGGATATATTGTACTGTTTAGTATTTAGGTGTGCTTGTAATATCAAATTTCTCGAAAGTTTATGTAGCTATGGTATGTTTTGGATGGTAATATTCAAAACTAATTAAGTACATAATTTGGTAGGTTTATAGCAGCTAGTGGTTGGATAAAGCAGTTCTTGTGCATGTTCAGCAAAATACCACATTCTGATAACAAAGTAGTGGCCTTTGCTTGACATAATTTTGATTTAAACAGCCTTCTATTATCGTGTTTAAATCTTAATATTTTTGTCTAAATAATGCCCGCCTCTTCGCCCGACTTGCTTCTAAATAAAAACTAGGGTATGGCAGACTCAGCACTCTATACACAAAAATTACACACATTTGTCATTTCATTGCGCGAAAAAGAGGAACATACAGACCAAGATCTACACTTTTTATATTCTACTAGTGGGTGCTCGCGGCTTCGCTCGCATTAGAAAATAAAACTTGCATCCCTTTTTCACCCTTTTAAAAATGTAATTTCCAAAAATCCTTTCTTAGCGGATGCCTACGTCATAGCATCTACCTTTATTCTAAATTTCACCCCAATACGTCCATTGGTTTGGGCTGTGCGTTGATAGATCACTATGTCAGTCAGTCAATCAGTCAGTTACCTTTGAGTTTTATATATATGGATTATGGTATGAAGTTTCACATAGGGTTTTATTAAGTAAAATGGTGTAATATGGACGAGTGTTGCATGTTCCGATGACTTCAAACAAATACCATTCTCACATTGGTCTCACCGACCAAACGTCGGATGTTTGGTCCTAAAATACCATTCAGCAATACGTCAAGATACACAATAAAACGGGAAATCGGAGGCCAGCGACACTTTGACGACTCGGCACCAAAAGGTCCTACAAGAAAACCTTTTTATTGCACTTCACAAAAAACTACTGACATCTATTCCCTAAGCTGTAAAGGTCAAAATTGTTTGATTTGTAGCTGATTGTTGGAATGTCTGTGTGTATTATTCACTTTGAGCAAAGCATAAAAGTCGGTTTATTGGTGCCCAGACCCTGCCTCGGTCACTAAATGGCCGTCAGATAATAATAAACGGTAGGAGCAAATAAATAAAACGTAATTGGTATATACCGATTGATTTGTCGTTAAATTGTGCGTATTGGTTTTGTGGGCGGTAATGTCTTTGCTAGTAGAATTTGGACAGCATTTTTCGCTTGTCTATGACTTGATCTAATTATTGTTTGAATTAAAGAACAATACCGAATCAAATCCACTCGAGCGGTTAAATAATACAAAAATAAACTCTTTCTAACAAACTTTTACCCTTTTTTACGTGTGATAGGTTTACGTTTGACTACAGCCTGCCTAAACTTCAGTTTTGCTGCAGCCTAGGGTGTAACACGCTTACCTAAAAGATACCTATTAACTCTAGATTGGAAGGATTGTAGTTCACAGGACACACCTTTTGGTAAAGTGTTCTGAAGCTTTGCCGTCCGTACAATAAACGTAGAGGCAAAGTGCTGTGTTCAAAACTTTGGCACTACTCCTTAAAACGGACCCACTCTTAGATACTAAACTATGGGTAATAATTGCGATGATAGAGTGTATTTTACTTCCTTTCTCTTCACTTCATTTTACTAAAAAAAAGTGTGTGTTAATTTAAATTATAATTTACTATTAATTAGTGAATGCTTTGCGTTTTCCCGGAAACGTTTCTTACGACGGGAAATACTGAAGCTGTACTGTGAGAAAATATTTTTAGTATAACATGTTTGAGCCAAAAATAGGCGGCCATTTCTTGTTCAAGTGCTATTTATAGATTTTATCTGTCCAAGGAGTTATGAGTTATTTATAAAGGCTCGGTTTATAAACATATTATGCTGGCTCACTGCCTGTAACATGGAACGAGGAAAAAGGCTGGATTTTCACGCAAAATATAGAAGTATCAGATTGATAAGTCTAATAAGCTACACTACTATACTGAAAAAAACAAACTTACATAAGTTTGTTTTATCAGTATAGTATATAGCAAATATATAAACAACAAAGAAACAAAAAGCACAAGCGAAGATTATTTTAACTAGACAGTCAGGCATTTGACCACGACAGGTCATCTAAAGCGATATTTGAACTAGAAATATTGTGGGCCAAGGTGAATCATAACTGTTCTGGAATGATATCGGCACTCAAACGAAGCTGCTTGAAAAAACCGATTTTTGACAATTTAAAAGTGGAATCCAGACAGGCGGGCGAAGTTAAGCTTCTGCTACATTATTCAGCCCTACTTAGTGCTTTGAGTTATTATGAGGCTTCTTGGCAAAGGCCTGATCAGTCGCGGCTTTCTTAAAACAAATGCTTTATTGCCCTCGTTCTTGGGCATAACTTATGATGTTTGTTTTAGGGCATTGTGCCGTTGAACTTGGCTAGACGTTTTGGATGTTACTTGAGTGTCAACTTCTCATTTATATCACATAAACAAATGCGATTTTTACCTTATCAGTGTTATTGACAAAATATTAGCTTCACAAGAGTTTATTAAAAATCCTAAATCTATTACTCATCCACTAATAAAAAGTAAAAAAAACAAAATCTAGTTCCTTTTTAAAGTTAGCAGAAAACTCTAAATTGTATTGACGATTTGGTTTATAAATTGAGATACTTATTATTTTTTCTTTACCCTTATTTCGTAATGTAAACATTTATTCAGGTATCCCTGAACAAGCAAAAGTGGAAATCACAGAATTCATTCGTTTGGCCCTTTACAAATATCATCCCTTTAATTGGATAGGAAGGTATGTCTAGCTACAACTATAATAATTTCTGAAGTATATTATTATAATAAATATCTCAATAATATTCTCTCTTTCAGTCGTATTACCTCATGACTGAGGGTCGTGACTCCCCCGCAGAATTAATTCGTTTGGGGAGTTCTCTTGGGCAGATACATCGTGGTGGCCGCCCAGGCCCAGGTGCCTGAGTGGTTGTATGTCTGAATGAAAAGCAGACACTTGAACCGCTGAGCCACTCTCGCTTTTGATTATTTTACATGGGTATCTCATCTGATAGACTATTTCTGCGTTTGTCAATGTAATTTATGTTTGAGATTTAACTTTGCTCCCAGAGAATCGCATATGTTTCTCTCTTACATTTCTTTAATATCTACCAAAAGTAGATTTTTTCTTACTTAATTGGTTACTAGTTGCTAGCCATGTTCTGCAGTAATGTAGTTTACCTGAAAATAAACAAAATATTTGTTAGTTATGATAATATAGTTTGTATGCGTCTCTTTTTGAATAATTTGATAATTTCACTTTATGCACGAGGTCATAAATTTCCACAATAACTAACTAATTTAAATAATGTGATGACATTCACTCGTAATATTCTGAATAAATAAATATCATTCCTGTGTACATAATATGTAATTACATAAAAAGCTTATGTACTAAATGTAAGAAACCTGCAGAGAAAATTAAACTAATCCGGGCTAAAATGGCAACTTCCTTTGGCCAAGATTATTTGCCTTCAGAGAACAGTTTCCTAGATACTGTTTAATTTAAGTTAGCATAAAACGTTCATGCAACATTTTCTTAAGTTAAACTCCAAGTTTAAGTGCCAATGTCTTGTCTGCTTAGTTTTAAGTGCCTGGTTATGTAGTTATGGTACCAAATTATTGAGCATAATTAAGTGTAAATGAGGTGTAATAAAAATAAACAATTCTGTAAGGTCGTATTGATTTATGTTCTTAGCATCACAAGTAATTAAAAAAAAAAAACAAATTGATAAATAATTTAAGGCTTCTGTTAAAGTTTCTAAAATTAATCTGACCGGCAATATGTATTACAAAGAAAATGACTTATAAATAAATAAAATAAAATAAATGTCATTTATTTCGAACTTTTAGTCCATACACAAAACATACACAGTTTGTATAAAGAAAATTATTAAACATAATAGAAGCTATTAGAAAACTAATAATATTAATAAATAAATATATAAACTTTTCACAAAACTATTTTGAAATTATTCGGTTCAACCGGTTCTTTTTGGGTCCGAGCTCAGTCTTTAGCAATAGCTATTACTTACCATCAGGCAATGCAATCTGGCTTATGGTTAAGTGTCAACAACTGTAACAAGTTTTAGTAAAAAAGAAAAATACAAACTATTTTCATTTTATATAATATATTTTACTAGTATTCCTGTTAGAACAAATTTGATGGATAATTCTTTATATAAAAAAATAAAATTACATACAGGAGCACTACTCTAGAAGTATAAGTGGCGGCCTTATTGCTAAAAAAATAATGCTTCAAATTCACAGTACTCAAAACTCTAACAGCAAAATAATTATATTATTTGCGGTAAATTAATTTATGAAGTAGAACTGCGTTCAATGTGGCGTAATTGCCGTCGCCCTGGCTTTAAATAATATAATTTGCCGCAGATGAAAATGAAAATCTTGGCACTGTGGCTGCGTTTTGTATACCTACGTGAATTAATTTTGCGCTGCGTCAAAATGATTTTTTTCCAGAGTAGGTTTTATTTTTAAATAGTTATTTAGTAGAATTTTAATGATTAAAAAAAATATTTTTCGTTGTAATGTTTATATATTTTTTTAAAAACGACATCATTAATTAACCATTGTTGTGTAGAAAGAATCATGGAACTACTTAGAAATAAAAATAAAGACTTTCATTACATAATATGATTAATGGTATCGTAGTATAATAAATTGAATATTTCAGACCTTATCACACAGAGCAATCTAGAACCAAACTAAGCTTATTTATTTATCATGGGTACTAGATAACGGATACAATACATACAAATATGAAAACGATATTTGAGTTTCAAAATTTAATAACCATTTTTATGCAAGTTAACTTAACTGAATTCGAGAATAAACTTATTTATTACACGTAACAAGTGCAATCTTTACTGTCACACATCTTATTTCCGTTTCAAGGACGTGCAGTTATAATAAACTGCATTTTTGCGAAAGGAATTTTCATTTTCATTTTTCTCGTATATGTTAATGTAATACACAAATATGTATGAGTTGCACGTAGCATACGATATAAGATAAGAATATTCCAATTATACCTACATACATAATATATTATGAATATTACCTACCTATTGATTTTTCACATGAGACAGACATTATTGTAAGCTTTTTCAATTAAAATAGTGTTATAAACTTTTTTGCAGATTGTTATGTTTGCTAGTGTTATACTAATTTGTTACCATAGTTACCAAACAAAACAAGTTTGAAAGAAAAAAACTAAGCTAGTAAATAAATAATTATGAAACAAGTTTTAATGAACTCAGTTAACTTAATCAAATCAAATCAAATATAAATTTATTTACAGTACAGTTATACATAGTAGCACATTTATATAATTAGATCAATACAGTATTATAAAAACAGAACTAGATTATGTGCGCTTCCAACGGGCCCCGAACTAGGCCAGGCCTGTATCTCGGTGGCCCAATACAGAATTATATTTTAGATTTAGGTATATGTTCGCGCGTTTCTGAAGATTTTATACACAAAAACAAAAACAAGATAGATATGGAATAATATGGAAAGTAAATAAAGACAAACACATTTTGCAAGTACACAATTTCTTGTCACAATACGTTAATGATTTGTTGCTATACAGTTACATTTCAGTTACTGTTTCATGGAAATAATTTATATTTAGAGTAACATTAACCCATGAAATGTGGTCAACGATCGTTAGCTAAAGGAGCTGCCATGGCCACGCACGCGGAACACAATTATTGTGATTTATTAATCAATTTTGTGACTAAGCTTACTATATGATACACAAACTGGACAAAACTTCTTTATATATATTTATAGAGTTAGATTACATACTTATTGCACCGGGAAAAATAGGTGTTTTGGTAAAGTCCTTAAAATTAATTAAAAAATAATTTAAAAAAAAGTTTCATATAATATAGTTATATAAAATTCAAATTCAAAATTCAAAGCATTTATTTCAACACACAGGGCACAACAATATACATATACATATAAAAGTTGACAACAGATAGAATAGAAAGGTAATATTACGTTACATTGATGTATCCCGTGCGTCAAAAAAGGTCATACCTCAGCGTTAATGCTGCAGATTGCTCTGCAGCGCTGATTTCCAGGTTGACCCTTTGAGACGCGCGGGGTCGAGAGTTAAATAAGAAAGTTAACAAATATAAAAAGAAGTAAATAGATGAAGAGTAAACAGAATAATTAACATGAAGCTGCTATGATTAAATTTGAAAGATACAAACAACTAACTAACAATTAATTATTATAACGGTTAATTTAATTAATTTGGTACATATGAGTTTACCAACTACGTTCTAAGCAAAAAAGATGTACAGTTTCTCAATTTTAGGATTTTAGAATATGCGAAAATTAAGGTAAGTTTATAGTTTTACTAGATGACATTGTTGTCTTCTAAGTTTTTAATGAATCGTTTTGTAACTTATACCAGATACAGCTAATATAAAAAATATACACACAAGATATAATTCTGAAATATAATGCTCATAAATTTTGAACAATATCCTTCTTTGTTACCCACTTGAGCTGAATCTAGGTCCTACGATAACCTACATTGCCTGAAAGAGGATAAATTCGTGGTAATTTATAAATATTAAATGTCCATATGGTCATGTGGCAACCCTCGTCAGTCGCGCCGTAATATACGGTTTATTATACGACAAGGCTATTTGGCCGACGATTCCATAAATTGTGATACGAAATCGTATACCAAAACCAAATTGTTTGAATTTATTTGTTATGTATGGTGATATAATTTGATTGGACATCTGACTACTAAATGGAGTATTGGAGAATTTGAAGGTTATAATCTGATACCCAATCGACTTTTATTAACAGCAGCTGTAAGTGAATTACAATTTAGGCCGGATTTATAAATGACGTCGTTTTAAATAAAATAGTATTTTAATTATAATAACGTTATTTTACTGAATCAAATCTGCACTAGGGATTTGTTTATAAATTTATTTGGAAAGGAGCGCCAAAAATAATCGACACTGAAGTTTTTTTTAAACTACACCTTTATGAAAATGTCAAGATGCACACCATACAGCCATTACAGTCAAAAATCCGTCGCTACGTCGAGGCGTGTAGGAGAAACAAACATCAACAGACCAACAGACTCATTTTCTCTTTTCTCTAAAAGTCTAAATAGTATGATTCCTACTCATCACTGAGCCCTCACTTCGCTCGTCCAATAAATCCGGCTGTTCCAAGAAAACGTATTCGCAGCAGTCCATCAAGGCGGTCCGTTCCGGGCATCTTTCAAAATGCTCCACCATTTGTTTCCGTTCCCGGCAACTGTAATCAGCTATTCTTATTCTGGACGGGCCTTTCTTCCTCATATGAAAGTTTATAGGAACCTTTAAAGTCACTGTTAGTGGTCTTTAATAGTTAGAGAGGTGTTATGGTGGGTTTTATGGCGGGGAGAGTTGAGATGTGGGTTGTAATAGGCACTTAGAGAAAGAGTTTTATAAAAAACCAAGAAAGAGATAAAGTTAAATATCATTGAGACTGGTCGACATGATGTCGTGTAATCTTAATAACAAAACAAACATTCGAAAATAATTCAAAACAGCAGATGTATTATAATGGTGCTAGTTTTCTGAAATATTAAGTTAAGTGATATAATAAATTAGGTGACGACTAGCAGCCGGAAATGTTACATATAAATGAAAGTATCAACCCATCAAGATGTATGTGAACTAAACGAAATGTTACTAAAATTTTGTATTTACCCAAAAATAAAAACTGAAAAAAAAACATCCACGACTTCATAGTAACAAGTTAAATCGAAGCGAAAGATTTCTCAAAGTTAGTATACAATGTACTGATTCTTCCAAATAAAACGTACCCAGTTCAAGCAAAGCGTAGAATTCCTTAACTGTTCCGCACCCTTATATCTCACTGGCTAAGCCGATCTCGATACGGGATTATCATTTTTCACTGTTAGGCACGATATGTTCGAGTTTTCAATTAGTACGAGTGAGATATTGCCCTCCCAAGCAGTTGCTGTTTTCCTTCCTTCGCCCTTTTCTTTTTGGTTTTTGAGTCTTATTTATTACGCGAAGCCGTTATTGCATTTTGTGGAAAATTGGTCGATAAATGAGTTTAGGTTTTAATTGATTTGGTGGGTTTGTGGGGTATTTATCGTCTTGGAATTCTGAAATTTATTTGTGCAAAAGCTATGACTATAGAATGTGCCAAAGATAAACTTTTGTATCACAAATTTTAATTATTTGACTTGCTATAAAACATGTATATTGATAATAATGATGCAAGTTTGTTTCTAATTTTGATATTTGTAACGCAGAGGACTTCTGTATCTTAAGAATGAAATCTATACGTACCTCATTATTTCAGCAGAAATTTGGTATATGTTAAAACTATCAACGTTTTTCCAACGGCCTAAAAGTACTACTACATCGACATTTTACCACAACCCTAAAATAAGAAACTTCTCAGTATCAAAGGACACCGTTTCCCGTAATCCATTGTAATTCATTGACAGTCGCATTCACAAACAGTCTGTGAATAAGAGTACACTTGAAACAACACCCAAACTCTTGAGAACAATTTATTAGGTCGGAACAGGTCGGGCGCGATGGTGCGTGGCAACCCAAACCGATTTGTTCCAACAAATAACAGAATATATCTGACATCACCAACCAGCCGTATTTCTTTTGCCATCTAAGTTTTACCTTTCACGTATCGGTGTTGCTAGCTTTTGCGTAACGTCGAGGTTTTAGTTATTCTGATTGTTGTATTTGGTTCGATTCGACTTTATTTGCTAGCGGCTGGTTTTAGGAAGAATAAAGTTAGATCATTCTTCCGAGGCAGTTATATATTTCTTTTAAGTCGATAATATTTTGTGAAAGGATTAGATTATTGATGTCTACCTGATAACGATAAGAGCAGCTGGAACTTGAAAATTCCAATAAGAAAAGAGGAGGCTCATAAACAATGGAAACACAATGAGTCACTTGTTTATTCCCTAATAACTTATGGTCTCCTGGTGATGAATAGCGATGTTTGTTACAAAATTTCGGGCCCAATATGTAAATATGTTTTATTACCCCTTTTCAGATCCTTAATATAACAGAAATAGGGACAAATATAAAAGAAAAACACGAAGTTCAATACAGTTCAAGATAAATAGAAAGAAAATAGTAAAAATATCTGCGATTTCACTATTTGCAAAATCTAATTCTGCAGCATATTGCTTTTTCGAGATATTGAAAGTAAAGAAAAAGCAATCTTTTTTTTAAGTTCAGTTGGTTACGTGCGGAATAAGATTTTTTATCAAATATCCTTTCGATTTAGGAGAGATCGTATGATTTTCTCGTCGGGATTACGCCGGTTTGAGGCTCGAGCGTATTTTATTTGCAGTGTATATATGTATAGGTACATACTCGTATATGTAAGTATAATATAAGTACATTTTACTTACTTTATAACATGTTATGTATAAATAAACAGATACGCACACATTTCTAGAAATTGTTGGAACGTGTTCTGGTACCAATTCTAAGTGACTGCAAATATTTTTTAAAAATATCATTAATGTTCGGACTCCCGACCCTCTTCAGCTTTATTATATAAAATAAAAATTAATATATTTAATTTTTTTAATTAAATAATAAGAAACAATATTTACACATATTAATACTAATAGAACTAAAAACGAGTATTTACATCTAAACTAAATTTAAACAATCTACATGTGGTATGGAGCCAAGAACGCTGGCTGCATAAAAATAAATATTAACATAAAAAATGAATAATAAAAATAAATATTTCAGGAAAAATCATACAGCGCCATCTAGCCCCATACTAAGCATAGTTTTATTAGGTAAAGATTAGTTTTTACATAGGTCATTGCCATATATATTAGTTTTTAGTACTTGTACTTTCATTAGCAATAAAAACTAACTTACATTATTTGTACTATTCCCTGAACCCTGTCCGAGCAACAAACATTCTATCCCCATTTTAGTGTCAAACTCATTTACATTCATGACACTTCGCGATTTTAAAGATCGTTCCAGAAAAGGCTCAAATTCATTAAGCCGTCGTTTAAAAGTTGCAGATCACAGTTTTTGTTTAAAACGAGCAGAGTTTGTGCTTAATCCTCGAGAGAAGCTTGTGGAATTACTTCATAGCATCTTTCAGATGGGTGGCCGTTAGGTACTTTTTGAGTGGCGTTCAAAAGTGTTAGGCTACAATTTTTAATACTAATGAATTCTGATTAATTCAAACAAATGCACACCAAACAATTTGAATAATTTGATGCTAGGTATACATTTGTGTTTGTTTATATTGACTTTAAAAGAGGGCTGATAATCTATATAAAACTCAAAGGTGACTGACTGATTGACTGACTGTCTGATATAGTGATATATCAACGCACAGCCCAAACCACTGGACGGATTGGGCTCAAATTTGGAATTAAGGTAGGTGTTAGTATCCGCTAAAAAAGGATTACGTAAGCATCCGCTAAGAAAGGATTTTTGGAAATGTCACTTTTAAAAGGGTGAAGCGAGCACCCACTAGTTTCTAGTATGATTTTGTTCCATTGAATTAAACTATTTTAAAATATTAAATTTATAAAAGCTGTAAAATGAAATATCTGTGTAATAATTTTATAACTTTACTATAAACCACATCATCATCATCATCATCTACCGGTTTATCCCACTGCTTGGTAACGGCTCCTCTCTTGCCATGCCTCGGTTAAACAATACCACATACTTCATCTTTGCACTATATCCTACAATATAGCACCATAAGTGGAACAAACAACACACAGAACCTTTGTTACTTCTTCATAAATAGCTAAGGGAATTTAAATATTCACAAGCTCCCGGAACCCTCTGCCAAAACTTTTGAATATGGTCTGATTTTGGCAATTGCAGTGAAAAACCTCGTTTCAGTGGGATAGCCAATTGTGCAGAAAACTTTTATGCTGATTTTTCACTTTATCTTTATTCTGTTAAGGTCAAAGGTTTGATATTTTGCGTGGTTTCGGTTCAGCTTTGACGTTTAAATGCGTATACTTTATAATATAACTGTAGAGTAAGAATGTTTCCCACTAAGAGCATACCGCGATGCTGCTTGCGTTAATGCGGGTCAATGTTTGTTGGACAACATCTCCGACTTCTACATGTTAGTGGATTGAAAGACAAAAAAAAAACACGGGTCGATCCGGGATAAAAAGTGGCATATGTGGTCTTGTTTATATTTATACCGATTTTCATCTACATGGGCTCAATTGTTTGAGCGTGAACACCTACATATAATCGCCTTTATAATATGTAATAATAAGATAAGATATGTCAGATGTTTTATATAATAAAGTTAGTAGTAGAGTGGAGAACTCTGGTGAGAAGAGGTTGTAGCCCCGCCTAGGCAAATTTTTAAACAATGTAAATGTTTAAATATCGTTACAAAATTGTCCCATCACAGGTCGGATACCAGTGTGACGCGATATGGCTGAATGCTGATTGGGTCAAATACAACAAACACAAATTCTTTTATTATGCCAGAAATAAATACAGTTAGTACTTAGATTTATGTATCAGAAGTTTAAAACTAATGTTTAAAGTCTACTATCCTACGATAAATAGCTATCCCCGACTTAAATAAAAGATTGTGCCTATATGCCTAAACGTAGGTATATCAAGCAGATGTTTATTACGAACTTATACAAACGGAATAACATCTACAAAAATAAATTGGATTTGGTTAGTTTTGTCCGTAGGTAAGGTTCACGTTTGACTAAACCGCTTGATGTTAAGCATTAATTACAAGAAAATTAATTTCTCGACAGTTTTTCTCATATCATTTTGTAAACTACCGTAAGCTTACTTACGTATAACTTGACGAATTATGTATGTGTGCACCGTATACACATAGTTTTTCTCATCATAAGAAACACCCTACATCTATGGCAGCATTATTTACGCGTTTAGCTTCGCGATACAAGCCGGCCTCATCCCTTGAATATTTATCTGCTGTTCCGAATTGCAAATTTGTAAAAAGTTACGGCCGATTTTACTGCCAGGATTTCGTATACAATATTCGGGTGTGATAAAGTGAAAGGACATGTAGTAGGCGAGCTGTGTTATGTCATTCATCTAGATGTTTGGAATACAGCGACACTGTTTTGTATAGACAACAATTAATTTCCACTTTTACAGTGAGAATTGCAAGCGAGAATTAGCCGGTACTTATTAGGTGAACACGATCCATCTTAGGCCATAGCTATTGCTTACCATCAGGCTAATATATAAAGTACTAGCTGACCCAGCGAACTCTGTTTCACCTTAGAGGCAATAACTAAGCAGATTTTAGATTTTATTCAGTTAAAAAACAAAAATCGGAATAAAAAGTATCCTATAGCCGTAAAAAGCGTTCAGCCGTTCTTGAGTTATAAATGGTGTTACTAACACCACTTTATTTTATACATACCTAAGGATGGTCAAGAGAAAACCTTTTTTTTTACAAGAAATGGGTTTGCACTTGACCGTAAACCTGTTTTAGTTTTTTTTAATTATGGAACTATTTGAGTTATTTTTTGTTTCCCGCGAACTTGAACTGACTGCATGATCGCGACCTATCCTGTGAACCATAGTCAAATGCAAATCCACTTCGAATTAAAAAAGATACCTTATTGCTTCAAGGATTCTATTTTGTCAATCTTATAATTATGTCCTGTACTTTAAGGCAAACTAAAAAGGGCTTTTTAGATCTCAGATACTTGTGTAGCACACTCGTCTGTAACTTTGAAACGTAACCGTTAAAAATATAATGTCATACATAAGCCAAGAATACACAAAACTAACAAACAAACAAAAATCACTTTACTTTTTCTAAGTGAAATAAATAAATACCATTTGCTAAACTTTTAATCCAATTCAATCTTCACTCTCCAGCTTGCGCTAACCATCATTAGACGTAATTGCTCAGCAAACCTTTGCAGTTTACTCGCAGTCGAACCAGTTCCGGCAGAGGACACTGTAGTGCACTTTTAGAACCGTCCTACGCCGTATTAACAGTATGGTATAGACAAATAGAATACAAAATAACTGCTTCAAATAAATTACTAATCCCTCACACATTTGGACCAACACCTAAACAATTCAAACAATTTTAAATGACTAGTATATATTTTTTGCTAATATTTATTGATTGCAATTTTCTGATAAATTTCTCAATTTATTGATTTGACCATTTGGTTTTTTTTTGATAAATAAATCACTTCCCTTCACGCACATACAAGTACATGATAATATGGATTGTAGTTTATCACATAGGTAAATAACTTTGGCGGTTGAGAGATCAGAATGTGTTTAAAATAAATAAATAAAATTGATTGTTTCAAATAGATTTTTGTACTTTTCATATTTCCACTGATTTATTTATGGCCCTTTCTACCACCACCACGCCGCATGTCAAGTTTTCCCTGAGTTTTGAGACTCTTCACTATTAATATCATCACCGAAATAGAAACCAACCGCCCGGGAAGTGCATAAATCAGACCGAACAGATGTAACTAATAAATCGTCACCAATATCCTTACTGCTTCAATAAATATTGTTTGTTTTCGTCTCCGCACCACTGTTTTGACATTCAAATTACTGGCGCGCTCCAAATCTGTTGGTTCAAGTGCACTAGCATTGAGAACTGTTTAATTTATGACCCTAGGATAACGACATCAAGTATAACAGACCCCACATTAAAAGGAAAATCTGAAATACAATGAAAGTATGACTTTCGTATTTATTGTTCTTTTTTTCGAAACGGAGCTACGGATCAGCGTGATTTTTGGTAAGGTGAGTAGGTAGTAAGTTTTGGTCTATAACAACTTGAGCTAGCAGTAAAAATCCATCAATGGTTGAACAAGAAATTGGTTACAGATATACCGTGAAACAATACTACAAGTTGATTGGCTTGTTTCGTATGACTGCGTGTTAAGACTGCTGGTTGCTTCGCAGAACAAATAGTTAAACGTTTTCTATAGACGACAAATATTACACAAAGTTCTTAGGTTACTAAACAAAGAGGGGTCTCTGGATTACATTGACTGGTAACCTGGAAAGAGGA
Source organism: Macaria notata (assembly GCA_927399415.1). Taxonomy (NCBI): domain Eukaryota; kingdom Metazoa; phylum Arthropoda; class Insecta; order Lepidoptera; family Geometridae; genus Macaria; species Macaria notata. The sequence goes on from OV656743.1 coordinate 3,601,658, forward strand.
AGCGGGCTATTACTTTGACATTTGGTAACTTGTTTGCTGCCAGTTCGGTTACATTAAAAGGAACCGAGACTTGCTGAAATGAGTGGGTTCTGAGTTGGAATGTGCTTTTGTAAGAAAAATCATGATTAATGCACTATTTGTTGGTTGTAACTCTTTGTTCAATTACAGTTAGATAAGGAAAGTAATTTTGTGGGCAGATAAGGTATAGTATTTTGTTTATAAGATAATAAATAATTTAGTTCTTCTGTCTATCATATATCTAATATGGAACATTGTGACTGAAGAAATTAGTTACCTACATCATGAGAGATTCTATTCTCACAGCGTAGCAAATGCTATACTGGTATATGTTATCATAATGCAATAAAAAATAAAACGACTACATACTCCGAATTTAATGAAAATTTAATATGGAGGGAAATTCAACAAATTTAATTAATAAATTAAGCTCCGGATAAACTACTTATTAACCCAGATTAAAGCGGATAACCCTGAAGCGCTGCTAACCCTATTTCCCTCTTCCCAAAAACAGGCAGTCATGGTATCAACACTCCCACATCACCACATCATTTCGCTCCTTAAACCAACATCACAAACTTCAAACACTCCCCTACTCGCACAACAAAGGCAAACAATGAACCTCTCAAATATTTATGACGTTTATCGAGAGGCTTCAAACAAATAAAGAAACAATAACACGGCCGAGGGTATAAACGAATCAACGTTAACTAGGTTAGTCCCGTTTGTAAAAAGCGAGCGATCAATTTGGCTATTGGCGGGCTATTTGAAAAGGGGTGCATTCAGCTCTTTCAAAAGAGATTCTAATACGGTTTTTCGCACAATTTCAGTGGATTTTCATTTTTCAAAAACAGAAGCTACTTTCTGAAAAATTTATAAATCATCAAAATGAGATTTCGATTTTTTTTACGATTTTATCAACGCAACATAAATTCCCGAATTTTGTTATATTTGGAGCTTCTAATGTAACTTTTAAAACTCGCTTTATCCTTTACATCTTTATTCTATTAAACAAACAACTGTATGTGGTCCGAACACATTATTAGTAGCTACACACACAAACTTGGCGACAAGAGAAAAATATTGCGAGGAAACGAAAGCCGAAAATTGTGGCCATTATTTATAGAACATTTGGGCCAAGTTTGCAGCTGAAGTTTGGAAAATGAGCCGTGGTCGCTAACTCTGGGCCGGTTTGTTTTTGTGGCGATGGCGATTTCATTTCGGGTGCGTATTACAACTATGGCCTTAAGAGGGATGTATTAGTTACAGGCATCCATTGTTTTTATCGTCCAGCAAGGGAAACCACATGGTGAAAGTTATCGAGAAAATACACCAATTAAAGAAGCCTAAAATGTGTCGTTGAATTAATGACGTCATTTTGGGTTTTTGTGATTGGTGGTTTGGGTTAGTAGATTGCTTTAATGGCTTCGCATTAGCTGCAGTGTGTGTGTTATAAACTGTAAATATGGTAATTAATTGTGAAAATCAAATCTTCTGTTTACATAACGTGAAATAAGTATTATATACGTTATCTAGTTACTACCCACGACACAAGCGTTTGCTTAGTGTGCAGCTAGATGGCGCTGTGTGCAATGTCCCGAAATATTTATTTATTTATTTTATTTGAATAAAACATGTTTTGTTTAAGTTTTGGCTTAGATGCTGTGAACTAGATTTAAATAAAATTTATATAGGTATCATTATTTGACACTCCCATAACTATTACCGCCTATTAAAAGCCTAAAATTGATAACCATCCATATAGACATGATCGACTATTTATATTACAGACAGCTATTTTTGTTTCATAATTGGTATAATTATTGAAAAAAACATAAATATTACGTAATTTACAGCGATTTCTTTCGAAAACATTTACTTAATTAAATGAGTGTCTTTGAAATTAGCCAAAATAATTGTAAAGCTCTTAATTTCACCATTCAATTAAGATGAAAGTTAATTAATTTTATCGGTATCTGAAAAAAACTGTTCGCAAAGGCTTCTTTTGTGTGTTCTCATTTTGCTAATCTGATACACTTTTTGTACAGATTTTTTAACAGAACTCTCTTCCGGGAAAAGTAATCTATGATGATAAAAGTTTGCTTAAAATTTTTATCATATTTTTTTGAAGTTGGTATTTTTTTATGAATATATTCATTATTATTTATATTCAATTTTCTTCTAAACATTTTGTATGTAAGTGAACACTAAATAATTAATGACCGTGGAATAAACTAGCGAACCTTAAATCCTGTTGGATGACAATAAATAGGTGCTGAATTTAAATCAAATCAAATCACATCAAAATCATTTATTTGCAGAATATAGGTTTTACAGAGGTGTTAAAAAATAAGCTATTACCGCAAGTACTTTAGTGCAATCTAACATTATTTTAATTGGAACATGATATGCATTAAAAAAAACCATAGATCGTAACATACCCATGACAAATTGTGGCCCAACGTAAGCCTACAAGAAAGAAATTCATAGAATTAGAAATACACATACTCAGCTCAGTTGAATATATTTTAAGATTAATTTATAAATAGTCAATTAACTTCATTTCATTACTACAGGACGCCCGTGGTTTCGTTCGCATTAATTCAGGATGAAAAGTAGCTATGGTGTCATAGGCTACTGGTCAACGGATCATGATGATTCATTCAGCCGTTTTTGTGTGATAAGCGTTTAAATAAACAAACAAACAGAGACACAGATAAACAGAGAAACAGACAAATTTTCTAGAAATAGATGGAACGTATTCTGCTATCATTTCAAAGTCTCTCCAAACATTTTTTTGTTAATATCTTCGATGTTCAAATTCCGACCCTCTTCAGCTTTATTATATGTACTTATAGATTGATACACTGTCAAACCTTTGATCAGACACTACGATCAATGCCCTCTGGTATACAAATGCATAAACACATCATGCAATCAATCATATCCACATTACTATTAGGCCAGTGATTTAGTCCACCGCAGACCAGTCGCCAGTCTTGGAGATGTATTGAGAAGGATTACTGTCAAGGACTGGCAATACTGGCAACTACTGGCAACCCGTTTGATGGATCATTGCAGTCTAGAGATAATGCTCGTGTGATTATGTGGACTGTTTGTATTGATGTATAATTATGGTTAGTTATATGCCTACTTAGTAAGTATACCTATGTAGAAATCGGTATGTTTTGAGAATAATGGTTGGTATATTAGTAGGTATGTACTGTAATGTAGTGTTGAACTAACTGTAATACATCACAGGTATTGTAACTAAGTACTGCTATTGTTGATTCCCTATGTTATATATCGAGTAACTATGTTGGAAGCTAGTGTGTTGTGCTTACAAAGGATAGAGTTACTGTTAAATAGTTATTTACTTGTTTGTAACATATAGAGGTATATTATCACATCTTGTTTAACCATATTATGATGATTATTTTAATATATAACTAGGATAAGTATTGTTATTTTGTAACTGGAATAATTAATGTAATTGGCTACAGCCGTTTCGATTATTATTATATATATGTATATATAAATAAAATTATATTTGTTGCTCGTGGATTGGTTTTATAAATTTGGCTGTGGATCTCTGGGCTCATCTTTCTGTTTCATTGTGCTACTTTACTCGTATAACGATCTAAAAAGCGACAATGAACCGGTTCTTGGGTTACCAAGCGAATTGTGGTCAAGTGACAGTAAGCTTTAGTTTAAAAATTTCTTTGATCTTGTCTTGTTGTATTCTGCCACTGTCTACAAAAACACTCTTTTTTAACTTAGAATTATTGGAAAATGAGCGAAAATAATCACGAGCCACAAGATTCGAACCTGCGTATTTCTGATCACCGTCCAAAACGCCTTAACCAACTAGGCTACGGTCTACTAACTGCCAGGCGCGAAAATCCACTCTTATTTCCACAAAAATGCTTTTCTCACAAAAATGTCTTGTTGTAACAATGATTCACTAAAACATTAAGCGAATTCTACATCCCGTCAGCCTCAAATGCTAAGAAGCGTACGCAAAAATCATAAATTCGTTCCCGTTGATATCCTTAGGGAAATGCGCTAACCGCATATTACCTACTTTCCAAAGAAATGGACGCTTCAAAAGGTCTTTGAGGACAAAAAAGCCTTACGGATCGTCTTATCTCAAAGGAAGTCTAAAAAGTTTGAGTTTTTATTTTGTTATCCTACCTCACATTAGGCTACAAATAGGTTTCAATACGATCTAGGATTTTTAGAAGAAGAACTCCCCAAACAAATTTATTCTGCGGGGGAGTCATGAGGAAATACGACTCGAGAGAGAGAGAGAGAGAGAGAGAGAGAGAGCGCGAGGGAGAGCTTTTTTGAATTTTCGTTAGAATATTTTTGAATTTAGAAATCCAAGAGTGTTTCAGAATTTAAAACGCCTAAACCACAAACAAAAATCTTTTTACATGTACAATTTACCACGCAAAGGTAATTTAACTTAAATTATACTTTTCACTTAATACAGTTTCACTTCGACGGTTTCTTTTTCTATTAAATACGTAACAAAACTGTTATAACCAAAAATAGCAGTGGAACGCATACTTTTACTCAACAATTGCTATAATTAAACTGCGGTTAATTCTTTTAAAAAGAATTAACCGCTGGCTGGTAGTAGTAACCACCTCGAGGGGACAAAGAGGTCGAGACTATTCATTGAAACCTTCTTTTTCCATTCCTCGCTTTCTAGGCCACACAGTAGATGAACCACTATGGAAGTTAAGAATACTTCATAAAATTCTATGATCTTGCGCACTCGTATTTTAGCTATACAAGCTTTTGCCTCCGGCTTTGCACGCGTTAAATTAGTAGTATAACAAAAAAATAGCTTTCACAACTGCTAACAGTCAAAATGCAATTCATCAGAGCAGCACCAATATGCATACTTTTTTAACTCAACAGGAGCTATTAATAAGACTGCTTTTTAAAAGAATTAACCGCTCGCTGGTAGCTGTAACCGCCTGAGGGGACAGAGAGGGCGGGACTCTTAATTGAAACGTTTTTTCTATCCCTAGTTTTCTAGGTCACACAGTTGATGAAACTCTACGGAAATTGTGAATACTTTAATGGAGGAAATTGTGTGTTAGTATGTAGGTAGATTATTTATTTATTTATGCAGTACATAATACAACCTATAACAATATTAACATTGTTTTAAAATTATATGAGTTTGACGAGACATGATTGATGCCATGTCTTGTTATTAATGTAATAAGTTTGTTGTAATTCTCTATGGTAATAAATGATGCCTAGATATGTATTAATCTACCAATTTTAGAATTAATTATAAAAACATTGAGTTGTGTGACCTAGTCGCTAAGAAAGTTTAGGGCATCTAGCACTTTTTTTACAAAATCTAAATCTATTAGATCAATGTTTATGATTTTAATTACACAATAAGCACATCCATTATTTTTATTGTGAAAAAAAAAGACAGCTAGAAGACAAATATACCAGAGATTTTTTATAAACACAATCACATTGAGAAATAAAAAGTGATGGTTATTTAGTTCCAGATAGTCCAATATTTATCTATTAAAAATAGTTGACAGGTTTAAGCTCAATTTCATTACGTTCTGCACTAAAAATATTACAAAAAAGAGAAGCGGATTAAAAAACTGAATTACTTCAACAGGTTTTGAGGACAATTGATTTCATATAAAATGCTAACAATATCTTATACTAGATTAATCTATTCTCGAATATAATATTTTCTATGCTTTCAGATTCATTGATAAGTAGAATAAAATACATTTATTTAAATTTCGATCTTTTTTTATTTTTAATCCAAAATTGTCTAGTTCACGTACAGAGTCCAATTATAATATTATAACTTTATAGTTTCCACAAGTACAACAACAAGTCACAACATTTTTTTTATTATATTCGAACAGTATCTACATATACAATGATATGCATTTCCCGCATATCGAATAAATAAACATTTCCCCTAATCAACTCCACGGAACTTCTTAAATGATTTACCCGAAATTAATGCAGCAGCAAAACATGGCAACACCGATCCTCTCACGTACATCGAAAAGTACGCATAATGGATACTAAAGAAACGCAACCGAGCCAAAACAATAATTCTACAAGATGGTCTTCCATAGCAACTGCAGCTGAGTTGGTGGGTGGGGCATTTAGTTAGGTCACAGTTGATCGTTCGGCTCGTTCGTTATCATTCGGCAATTCCCAGAATCGTAACCAATGAAAAGAAAGGTTTTTATGCGACAAAGATACATTACTGTGGAAACAATTTTCTCGCGATATTTGCGAAGAGTGCCAATTCCAAAGTCTCTTATTCGTAGATCGGAACAAATAACACTCAGCTATCGTCAGTCAGACCAATTTGTTGGCAATTTGATTTGTGTGCGCTCTTCTAAGAATATTAATACAGTATACTTGAGGAAAATTCGAGGAAGGCCGGAGATTAACCGAGTCCTGCATAAGTTAGGCTGTGGTGGGAATCTAGAGAGACTTATTAGATAGATATGTGTACAAGGCTTACTGGTAAGTGTTGGAAAAGCTTTTTGACGAAATTTAAATAATTTTTTTGCTACATTTAGCAATTCACGAAAATATATAAATTACTCTCTATATTCTCACACATACCATTATGCTCATTTATTTGTATGTAGTACAAACGGCTTCACATTGACGTGCTTTCTATACGGAAAACGTGTTTTTTTTTTCAAATATTCAGCAGAGCTATAATAGAAACTTTTTTCGAAATGATTGAGCCAATGTATTATGATATATATATATATATAATCATAATCATCTTTATTCATAATTAATTATTACATGTCAACAAAAAATATATGAAAATAACTACAATTTCCTAGGTAGTTATTGTAAAACGAATTAAATATTTAATTTAAATATGTCAAAATCATAGAAAGTTTCCTGGATAAGCCAGCGTTTCAGTCTACTCTTGAAACTTCCTAAGCTTGGTGCCGAGATCACAGTTACTGGTATTTTATTATAAATTGTTGGACCTATAACATGTGCAACTTTACTAAATTTTGCCAACGTTCTTATTTCGCATTTGAGGAGGTCTCCAAACCTCACGCACATGAACCTCGTGTTCATGTGCGTGCCAGCGCCACGAGTGGTGTACGAGGCTATATATATATATATTTGTGTAAAATTGCTTAGTTTTGATATACTTACCACAACAGACTGAATAATAATTTGAATGTGCTTGATAAATTTACTTAGCGACAGAAGGCGTGGCAATGCCTAGCTGAGCTTCATAACTAAATTTTGTAAAATTACGATCACATATGGATTACCATACTATCGTATTAGTACACATTTGTCTGTATTAGTTATTAAGTCCCAGGTAAGCTATTTCAAGTTCAACACATAACCTTCAGATAAACAGCCCTGAACTGCCAACACACACATTCTGTATTGGATTAGGAAGATCTTGGCCTTGACAAGGGTCCATTACACTCGATTTAGGCATGAACCGACAGAATTATGATTGGTTGCCGATTTCACACCAGTCACGGAGGTTTATCTTTGTATTTCTTTTATTTATGGGCCTAGATGTTTTTGTATTGGAGACTAGAAGAAATATACTGTTAATTAAAGTGAATGGGAAAAGAGAAAACACGAAGTAATGATCCACTTTTGATCTGCGTATTTAGTGTGGGGGTTAGTTGAGATCAGTCAATGTAGATAAATATACATATAACTATGTAGTGTTATGAGAAAATAAATTAAAATAAAAAGCAAAAAAATATAGTTAAAAATATAAAAACCTCATCCGAAGACAAATAATTCTATGTAAGTTCGTATAAAATTTTACATGAATAAGTTATTAAACAGATAAATATCCTAAGATGTTAATTAAGTTACGCTATCTAGCCCATACTAAGCAAACATGTCGACCTATCGAATCACTTACAATTCCTGGATGTAAATACGGGTGCCTTGTTTAGCTATCACGACCAATTCAATATACGCTCTTCATTTTCACCCATTCATAGTAAATTTTCCTTCGTTATTCAGTAAACACCATTACCTGTTTATTTTCTGTTCACTCACCTCCTATTAATAACACAATAACCTCCAGCGAACTTCGGGGAGCTAAATAAAGTTGTTTGAACCAATAAACTTGTATTACCAGAATTGAACGAACAAATTTACATTATCATGCGTTTGTACAGATAACAGTGTAGCGTTCACGGCAACCATTACAGCCCTTAAACACCTACTTTTGATAGAAAAAAAAACATTAAGTACTATTTTTTTTTCTTTGTAATGTGTGGAAAATTTCCATTAAGATAATAGTAATAGCAAAGTAATCACATAATCATAATACAGACCACATAATCCCAAAAGCCTTTTAGGTTACGAGTTAATTACATCTCATCTCAAAAAAGGGAGGTTTTTTGCAAAAATCACTAGTTCATATTTATTGGTCACACATATTGTTTGCGGAATAATTGGTAAACAAGTTCCGCTCTGGATCGTTTTTGGTGCAATAGCTATTGCCATTCAGCGCGGAAACGCAGCTAGCTTCATAAGCACATTTCCACCGGGGACGATTAAGGCCGGGTTATTTAGTTAATTTGTCATGTAATTTTGTTTAATTTATGTATTCATTGTTTGACATATGTTTTAATAAAAAAGTTAATAAGTTTTAGTGGTCTGTGGATAAAAATGTCTATGATTCACGCTTAGGCGCTGAACAGGGGACTCGAAAAGTTAATTCGCACGCGCCACTGGAATTTCCTCGCTTTGGAACGTATCAAGGTAAGGGGCTAGTTTCACAAGTTTAGATTGGCTTAGTTCTGGTTTAATTAGTTGCCAATGTTAAAAGACGGTGAGGCGATAAAATTAGAGAATGTTCGAGAAAATATAAAAGCATCACAATGTAAATAAAAACTTATATTATGTTGTAATTATGAAAGTATTTAAAAACAATTATATTGTTGTATTTTTTAAGACTGGCGCTTAACCATATATCGTCTTAAGTTAAACAACAATCTTACAGTCAGCAAACATGATAATAATATAATAAAACAAAAGTAGTTAATCTATTAATAGTAGTTTATGCAACTGTCATATAATGAAGCACTCGTTACTATTATGAAACTCACACTCGTGTTTTAATACCCGTGTTATATGCAGTTGCATACAATACTTTATCTTCACTAATGCAATTGATCAAACAACAAGAGTAAAAGCTGACAATAGTTAATTTTTCATACAATTTTCTGGCAAAAGATTGTGAGTTACTTTTGTTGCCAATTCTAGAATATCCGGAGGCGTACAAATATCATCGTCGCTATCCATTTTTAACTTTTAATTTGTATTTAAAAAACAAAACACATTGCAAAACATTAAATTCACGCGTACGGGTATTGTCACAGTAATTTTGCCGCCATTAAAATCTAACTATCTCTAAAGCGCGACCAACCTGATTGGCCCTGCAATCAGGTTGGTCGCGCTTTACCGATGTTATAATGAGCTATTACGATATCGATGTGGATATTATAGCATCATGTGAGATTGCTTAAATTGAGTGTTTTGTTGTCTGTGCTATAACAGTAGTAATTATAAGTCAAGTATTGGAAACATAAGTAGAATGTTACAACATTAGTATAGATAAATACATTTACGAAATCTGATTTCATCAAACTTGTAATGCTTTTCACAACGTCTACTGCAATCATCTTCGAGTTTACAAAGCTTTAATATCCAATATTGCTATACTCATGTAAGTTATCATTTAAGCTACAGTTTTACGTCCAGTGTTAATGAAATTAGTCAAAATGTACCTGTATACAAAACGAATTAATAAACTCTTTTTAAGTGACGGTTAACAATCTTATTATTCTGCATATTGATCGTAAGGTCATGTTCACCCCATCCTAAGTACATCCGAGAATTCTAATTAAATTTAACGCCCCCTTAAAGCGCGGGCTTACAGATGTTTCCCACAATACTCATCGTTTGTATGTGTTTGTAATTAAGGAGAATTCGTAACGAACACCCTTTTGTGTGCTCTCAAAAATGTTCCCCGAATTTCGAATATAATTAAGCAGTAATGTACCTTACACTTTATTAAGTAGGGCGTAATTAAATTTGTACTGAGCTGATAAAGTCAATCATTTTACACCTGTAATTTATTTTGATTGATTTTTAATTACGAGTTTGATGTTATTAGCTGTAGGCCTCACTTTGTGCTAATGCTTTTATTTCTTTTTGGATATAAATCGATTTTTAATTATATTGAAGCGTGACCTTGTAAAAAATGTTAAGCAACGCTGCAGTATGTGACATGATTATCTGTATGAAACCGATTGTTTGTGTTGATTATCTAAAAACCTATCCATTTTGTACAAAAACTCGGCAATATACATTTTGATACAACATGCTATTCATTATTCCAATATTTTTTCACGTACAAAATACAAATTGAACCGAAAAAGTACGCGTAATCATTACATATCGAGCCCTCGGGAGGTATTTGTCAAGTTGAAGTCCCAGGACCGTGACACGAGGGTTAACCCATCAATAAAATAATATGTAAACAACGAAATGGACGCGTAACGTATGGTTAACATGAATATATCTGTGTACACTAGTACATATACCTACTAAAAACGGTATAATATTAATGTTATCTATACATAAATATAATAAAGCTGAAAAAAAGTTTGGGTTCATATACTATACATTATAGTAGTTTATGCAACTGTCATATAATTAAGGGTATTAAAACACGAGTGTGAGTTTATGAAACGAGCGCAGCGATTTTCATAATAGTAACGAGTTCTGTTATGGATTTTATCTACACTAATGTTACAACATTAGTGTAGATAAAATCCATAACAGAACATGTTTCAGCAGTTTTTAGAATTTTTGTCTGTTTATCTGTATATCTGTACATATGTTAATTTAAACGTTCATAATGCAAAAAGGGTTAAACAGATCATCATGATTTTTGATATGAAGGTAGTATGAGTGCTTAGAAATGTCATAGGCTACTTTTTATCCTAATAAGTTTTCTTTCAGATTTCTGTTTAAATCACAAAATGTGTGAGTACACGATTTTTGTAGTAATTGTTTCGTTTTTAAATTTATTTAGAAATTACTGCAATCAAATACATATTATATGCCAAATTGAAAATATTGTTTACTTTTAATAGTGAGACATCAGAATTTGAACGGAATGTTATGCAACGGTAGTGTGTAGCGATCTTCAAAGCGAAAGTGAATCGGTTCTTGTTGGATAAGAAAGCGCCATCTTAGGCCTTTGCTTACTTACCATTAGGCAAACTATGGCCAAGTGCAAACCCGTTTTAGTAAAAAAAAGTGTGACACTTTATTTAACACATTCTAACAAAACCACAGCCAAGCTTTATCACATTACAATTTCAATCAAAACTTGTACTTAAGTATTTTGTGCCAAACTCAACTTGAAGGACATGCCTCTCTTTGAGTCGTATTTCCTCATGACTGAGGGTCGTGACTCCCCCGCAGAATTAATTCGTTAGGGGAGTTTTTCTTGGGCAGATACATCGTGGTGGGCGCCCAGGTCCTTCCACGGAAGACACATGTCCTCGGATATTGTGGTCCTCAAACATGTCGGTTTCCTCACGATGTTTTCCTTCACCGCTAAGCGAGTGCAAATCCACACATAACTTGAAAATACAAGTCATTGGTGTAGGGCGGATTCGAACCAGGGTGCGTCTGGATGAAAAGCAGACACTGGAACCGCTGAGCCACACTCGCTTTTTAAAGGACATGCCTAGATTTGCTCAATTCATACATAATCCAGCACAGAATCCGTCTTATTACAAAACGCGGTTTAAATATTAGTTCAGGACTTGGTGAAATTAAAAAGTGGGTTCTTGTTGTTCAGACATCAATTACAAGTAATCAAAATGCCAACAAAAATTGAAACTTTGATTAAACATTGGTATATTTTGACAGTTTGATAATTATGACAGTAGACACACAATTTTCGATCAACTAAAACGGACTTGGTCTACACTTATATTTAAGCCACGTTTTGTAATAAGGCCATTGAGTCTAAAGTTATTTCAACACATTAGCCGAGCAAGTACCGTCTAGGTCCCAAGTCCATTCGAGTTTGCTCCACAAATGCCGTTCGATCTCACATTTGAGCCTTCATTATCCTAAACCCCTAAACTATAAAGGGAAAAGTTGGCTCAAGCCGTTTCGGACCGAATAGTAATTTTACTAAACTTTTACGGTTATTGCAAATGAGATGGTCATTTCAGTCGTTTATGTGTAATGAAAGATTAATTCCCGATGCTCAATGGGGCTCTCGTGATTTGAGATCCGAAATTAATAAAATAAAATAGCCTTTATTTTACTACCACATTAGGTTTTTTATAATGAGTATATTCGTAAAACTTTCTAATAAACCGATCATAAAATCTCATTACGCCTAAGCAAATGTTCAGCCAAAAAATGTCCTTGACTCATGTTGAGGGAAACAATGGTGGAACGACAAAAAAATATAATATTAATAAGTACATTTTAATCACTTCACTTGATCACTCTGACATTTCTTGTTTTAGATTTGTGTATGTTTATGCATATTAATATGTTATAGAAGTTTTTTTTTGGCAAAAGCCTCCGATCTGAAATTAGTCTTACAAAAATGTAGTTAAGAATTAAAAATTTATAGTTTTTGCTATTTGTTACCGTTTAAAAAACTTTAAATTATTTATGAAGCATTGCACATGAAGTCCATGGGGTGGTTTTTGTAGGGTCCAAAATTCTCGACACTATAGGTGATCACTAGAGGTGTTTAAATGCTATCAGAAAAGCGTAGCTATCTAGGTTATCACAGAAATTTTCAAGATAGCACGTACAAACAAACTAACAATTTTTTCCTCTTTTATTTTTATCAAATTGCTTATACTTTTTTGTGTTCCATTTTTAAATTAATTTTTGTATCACCAGTAAAATAAAGTTTTAAAGTTGCTTATAAAACCTTTTGCAATAGCGAGTTTATTGTATAAATACTAATAAGAATTGATAAAAATACCCATTGATGTTGTAACAGGGAATCCCTTCCCGGAAAATTGGCAAGAAAGGATAGTTCCAAAGATATTGGTTAATAGCTTCCTTCAGGGATGTTCGGGTCATTGGAAACTGGGGCACTATTTACTGTATGATGTTATTTCTTCATAAAGAAAATATTTCTTAATAAATGAAGACAGAGTAAAGTTTGTATAAGACGGATGAAATCGAGTGACGAGAGATTTTCGAACCTTCTAATATTGCGAAAAACTTCAATATATTAGATAGTGAATAAGTATTGAAGGTAGTTAATAAATCAGTTGTTGTCTGCACTTACTTACGTGTTTATCATATATCACAACATAATATAATAAATATTTTCAGGACATATCACACTATCAGACTATCTATTAGGATTTTCTAATGATTTCCTAAGTTCCCCCCTTTTCGTTGTTGTAGCTAGGAGTAGTATGTATAGTTATTGTTCCCTTGCTTATTAATATCATTGTAAATAAAAGCAGATTGGTGCAGGAATTTATTAGATAAGCTCAATCAATAAGAAATGAGCGCCATAAGAAGGAGAAAACACGATCGTCGGCTCGTATCCTATTTCCACCGTTGCGTGAGGTTGAGATGAAATCGCAGCGGAATGAGCAGAGGCCGGCTTCAATCAGACCGCTTTAGAAGGCTACAACTATTGAATGAAGAATATATGGAAACATACTAAGACATTGAATCAGACGTTACTTTGCGGAAAGTCTTGAACACCGCCGCAAAGTTGCCAGTTTGTCCGGTTTTCTATCGGTTGCATTTCGGAGCCAGTAGTCCAGCGATCTTCAAAGCGAGAGTGAATCGGTTCTTATCGGGTAAGCACGCTCCAGCTTAGGCCATAGCCTTTGATTGCTATCAGGTTAACTATGGCCAAGTGCAAACCCTATATTACTCCAAGTTTCGTTTGGGAAACTTCTGAAAAAAAAACATCAAGGGACTTTTAACACAGCGCGATTAGATCATACAACCGATTAACAAGACAGATTGTGTCACAAAAAAATCACCTAAAATATTCAAGTAGTCTTTGTGACACGAAGCAAAATCTAGTTGTCGATTGATCCTGCTTGTGATGCGACTGCACTGTCAACGAAAGTTTATCACATATTTCAAAAAAGCTGTATCACTATAAATCTGAGCTCGACAATAGGGCTAAAGCAACCCCTATATGTAGGTGCTACATGACATAATAAGCAAAAATGTATGCGAGTGGTTTTTTTAACATGGGATAGGTTCACGTTTGACTACAGCCTGCCTGATAATAGGGTGTATTAGGTACGTGCGTATACATAGCTAGATAGTTCCACGCTTTGGATAATATAATGGAAAATAGTTAGCCATCTGTGAAATATGAGTAAAACGTAACGCATTATTTGACAGCTTAGATAATCAACAATTTACGCACCAAATAGTTATATTGTGATATTTTACTTTAATCTATACTAATATTATAAAGCTGAAAAGTTTGTTTGTTTGTTTGTTTGAACGTGCTAATCTCAGGAACTACTGTTGTGAATTGAAAAAATATTTTTGTCTTGGATAGATCAGTTATCAAGGAAGGCTTTAGGCTATATAACATCACGCTGCAACTAATAGGAGCGAAGAAACAATAGAAAATGTGGAAAAAACGTGGAAAATTATTCATCTTTGAGGGCTTCCGTTGCATGCGCTGCGAAAACGGTTTACGATATCAAAAAAATGGGTGTAAAAAATTATTTCTCTTGAAATAATCTAACAAAATGTCCGCAACAGTATATGTCTATGTTAGGTTAACTCACTAGAACCGTTTTTTATGGTAATAACTATTCCAAGCGGACGAAGTCGCGCGCATCAGCTAGTGTGTAATATTGTGCCTTGTGAACAATGTTTTACAAATGTAGTCTAGTAAAAAGTATGCATGACATTTTGTACTCGTCCCGTTTTCCTATTCCAAGACATACCAACACTACTTACATAGAAATCCTACAAAAATAAAGCTCATTACATACTTACGTACACAGTTCAACGCTCTGCAATCAAAACAGATTCGCTTCCATCGCCCCCATTTATTCTTATGGTTTTTCCATCCAGCCTTGTATATTATTAAAAGAGGCGGAAACCGTCGAGTTAAACTGGAAGAAGACTCAGCTGTATTTGACGGTCACGCAGCGCCCATAAAAAGTTGCGCAGAAAGTGTTTAGAATTTCAAGAGGCTGAGACTGTCTGATATCACTAGGTTCTTGGGTCTAGTGCTGTATCTTCTATTTTATGGCTCGATAACATTTGGTCTAGACCAAGGGTATTGTGGGAAGCTCTAAGTTATGGACGGTCTGGGAAGTGGGTTTGGGTTACAGTTAATACACTGGGTGTGATATTGCAAACAGCAATATCCTTATGAACAGGATACATGTAAATTGTTCTATAATTAACTCTATTGCTTTGTAACGAAATTTAAAATTAATTACCAATGCAACTTTATTTAGTTTAATAAAGATTTGCAAGGTACAAATTTCCTTAATTAAATAAAAAATATAAGATCTAAAGGAATGAATCTTCAACTGTTGTCAGGTACATAAAATATGTAATAGTATAATTTTTATTATTGAATACAATAGCAATAGTCCCTAACAAAAAATAATTTTGGTAACTTTCTTGTTATGCACAAAAGTACAATAAAAAGCTAGAAAAAATAAGGTTTACGTTTTGTTTTACAGGATTTTTACACGATATCGTTCAACTTACCTTTATAATTAACCTACTTCCTCTCCCCATATATGTACATACACACATATAACTTGCCACACACGTATAATATAACTCACTTAGTTGTTAATTCAACAAGTTTGAATAATTCCACAGCTTCAACTCGTGCCCGGCGTTAACGTACGAACTTCACTGGGGACCCACTATAATCAAGTTACGGAAATACTTTGGCCAGATTGTAAGTACCTTTAGCGGTTTAATTGAGTACATACTCTTATGAGATATTTTTTTACGTTTATTGCTTTTATTCCCAGAATATTCGGGCCAGCTGTATGCGCAGAATACTATTTATTTATCAAAATTCTTTGGTCAGATTGTCACCTTTAGCGGTTTATCTGAGACACTAAATATCAGGTATTTTAAAGTTAGTTCTACAGTAGGTACTCGTGTATTCTTTTTGGACGCAATCTATAGATAGTCTTTAAAATGGTTCAAAATTGGTTTATATAATAGATTACAATACTTGTTTTCTGTTTTAAGATATTTTTTTTATCGTAAAATAAAACTTTTTATTTTAACTTTAGATAGGCTCACGCTTGACTACAACTTGCCTGAAGTTAAGCAACGTTGTAATCTACGATCTAGCGCGCTTGCCTAGAAGAAACCGGTTTACTCTCGACTTGAAGACCCACAAATAAACTAAAATAATTGTAAGAAAAACATTCATGAACAAACGCAGTACTTTTAAGTGTATGTCTGATATAAAACACCAATAATATGTAGTCTAAAATGTAGCACAATTGTTTAGAAAACTTACAAAAATCCTCCAGAGTTCCTATTCACAGGATTTTGAAACAAATGAAATTCAACTTCAACTGAACTTTACATTTACAATTAAAAAGACATGAAAATAAACACTTCATTAACGTGCCGCAGCTTCCTGCACAAATGTCACCATGATATTATTTCTGCACACAAAATCATCTCGCCACAAAATGTGATTCGATTTAACCCTAAAAATACACCGCGCATTTCAACCTCAAAATTATATTCGTATTACAAACTGTGTAATGTTATTTTAATCTTGTATTTTTAACGTCAAAAATAACACAAGACAAGGGAGTAAAAGGGTATAATCTGACCTAAGAAGGGAATAATAAATATGCGACTACGTTGCGTACTCTTTGGTACTCGTATGTCAAATGTCGCAGATTTACAAATGTAATAGATTAGACGATATTAGTATAATAGTTGTAGCCTGTAATATAATCTTATAAAATATGTGTAGCGTACATTTTATTTGTGCAATGAAATGGACCGGTTCTTCTGAACTAAGCAAGAATTCTTGTGTCTCAGGAGAACCGCATCCCTAGGTGAGTTTACAATAGGTGTGCTAGTTAGGCTTCATCCATAATCTAAAAGTATCAAAGTTAACAGTTAAATTTAGTTATCTTAGTATTAGCAGTCTGCTAATAATATCAATGTATAGGTATACATAGGTACCTATATAAATATTTCTATCGTTTTCATGTGTAGTGATAATTTTATATCAATCTACTCAATAACATATATTTTTTTATAACTAACAATGCTGTTACTATCCAAAATCAAATACTGATTTGTAGGTTTAACTAAAAAAACATGATTTAGACATTGCTACAGTCGAAATCATTTTCTACCTTTGAGTTTATGGGCAAATTATTCATTCAACAGCATTTTATTGCATCAAATTGTTTTTAACACAATACATATTTTCTTAAGCGCTACAAATCCGCATTTACAAGTCCTTCTATAAAATGTAAATCTTCGCGGTATACCCATGAGTGGTACGCACTCCACATAGGTGATTCATAAGGGCCGAGGTCCATATTTAATAAAGATTACCCTATAAAGGGAGTGGCAAGGATTACACAGGCTTATCTTAGGGTCAGCTGCTTTATTAAATGGAAGGTTTTTGTTACCCGCTTTTAAAGCGTGATGAGGTCATTCTTTTTTTCGCTTTTCTGCTGTTATGGTTGGGATAATTAGGTCGAAGGGTAATTTAGGGTTGGTTATAGAAACTTGTGTTATGCGTCTTATGGATTTATGTAGAGAAATAATATTTGTGTGTTTTATGAAGCTCATCTATCGAATAATAAGTAAATATGTTTTAAAGAGACTTTAATAAATACGAGTTATTAGTTAGATTTCCCTCAGCCGTTATTGATATGACGATGTGGAGATAGGTTTTAGCGATATAACGAACTAGAGTTTCTTGCTAGCAAAAAAATATATTTTATTTTTCTACTAGGTATGTATAACTTCAAAATTATTAAAAAAAAGCAGGGTTTTAAAATCGTGAGTAAGTTTTTTTCAAGGTTAACATGTACACTATTGTACACACACAACTTAGTCTACCACTATATCTACTCATTATCAGATATTATGTACATAGATGTAACTAAGTCTATTTTTGGTAATAATGTACTTAAAAAAATATACATTGAAGTTACTTGTTTTTTTTATTTATTTATGCATTCAATTGCAAGATGCATATTTCCATACCAAAAGAAAACAATAAAAGGAGTGCTTTTCCTTATTATATCATATCCACCCAATCTTTTTACAATCAAAATAAAATCCGACATTATAGAATGTTGCAGTAAAAGTCAGATCGAGTGTGGTCGTAAAATTTTATGGAAGCGAGAATTGACCATTCGGCGCTTGGAAGCAGGCGGGCGAGTAAAACTGAACGATTGAAGAGAATCTTTTAAACTGGCCCTGTAATACTGATGTTAAAGTCTAAGTTTTTTTTTCAGACTTAACAAAAAAAAACTTCTTCTTCTTCCTCCTATAGAACGAGAGTGGTTGAGAGTTTATCCAGTTTGCTCTATAAAAAACTTATTTTTGTTAAATGAAGTTCGTACAAAGCGCTGAAACCTGCATGTAACAATATGTATATTTTTTGTCTAGATAGGAACAAACTAGTTTCTCACTGATAAAAAAATAGAAACCAATAGCTTATGTACTCCATATCAAAAGATTTTTATCATATTTATACAAAAATACAATACAATAAAATTAAAAACATTCATGCGCAAATTTATAAGTGAGGATTTTATGCGCTTTCAAAAAGGTATGCAAGGCTATATTAGCAAATAGCTTATTTGCTACCACACACTATTTACTTATCACATCGCTAAACCGTTTACCGTTTTCCCGAAGCAAATAAACAAACTTTACTACAGACTATAAAACCCGCCGTCAAAATTTCAACCATCACTGCTCTCAACATAAACGGCTCAAATATGCAGTTTAAAAAGTTAAACCGTCATTTTGAGCTATCCGGGTCAATATTGCGTTCGAATCTACAAATCGAAAAAAAAGACAAAGCGATCAAAGGCAAATTGAATGTGCCGTGCGTGAAAATTGGTGAATCGGAACACTTGGCAAACAATGCAAAAAATGGTACGCTTTTGGGAGAAAAAGAAATCACTTATCTATCAGAAACTGCGTAGCGTAACACCTACTTAGCAATGTAGTTAGCACACATACATAAAGCTGCTGCATACCTGCATCTGATTATTAAGTCTTGTGACTCATCAAAAATACAAATGACAGTCCCCGGGAGTTACATTTTCTACAAATGATATTAAAAATAATACAAGATAAATGTTTCATTAGACTGTGGAAAAAATATTATAATGCATAATAGTGTTGATGATAGGATCACGATTTGTACCTAAGTATGAAAAACGTAGCACAAAACAAGATTCAGATAGTGAATTACATGTATCGATGCTTATCACTCAGTTATTTCATTTGTTTTTTTATATTGTAATTTCTTTGGTGTGCATTAAAGACATATCTTATCTTATCTTATTTTTTTTACTAAAACCGAGACCAAATTTTCTTGGCCTGACGTATGTACCATAAAAAGTGCAAAAAACAGTCATTGTTAGCTAAACATGTAGGCCCTAAACTTAATTGAAAAGGGGCAATAGACGTCAAGAAAAAGCCAAAGTATTCACTAAAGTCGTGACAAAGTGACAAGTGACAGGAACGTGACATGTGGCGCAGACACGTGACGTGAAGCTATGCGAGGTTTACCGGACGCATTTTCCTGTTTCACAACTTTTCTGAGGGGTTGAGGGTTGAAAAAACAATTTATGTGGCTTGCCTTACTATTAAGGTCAGGATTTGGATAGGGGTGTAAGTTTTTTATGTTACAATTACATTTTAATTTATTTTTTGGGATTTGGATTTAAATAAGTGTACTGTGTACACAATAAGTGTACACTTGTAGGATCGTAATTTAAGCGTACTTATATATATTTTACATTGAGTTTTATTCGTTTTCCTCTTAGCCATGTTCAAAATTAATTAAGAGGTCTGTTTCCAATCCACCTGATTTAGCAGATTACCGATCACGAATTTAGTTGTAAGTTCTTATTTCCTAATTCCAACAACCACTTTGTCATACCAAGATTTTATTTATCAAAGGGTTATTATCGTATCAATAAATCCTTTTTTTTCTACCATAGTGGCCGAAATAACTTTTTCATTACGAAACTTATCACGACTTATCCTAGTACTTCGACCAATATCGAAAAGTTCCGATCTCAGATCAAGAACTATTTATACACCAGAAGTGAAACTTGATACAAAAAATCTTACGAGATACCATGAAATTTTAAATTACAATAAAACTAAATAAATAAAAAAAAACACTAACTAAGCAAAAACTACATAGTGTCTTTAAAATGTAGTTTATGTAATGCAATCATTAACACAAGTTAACTCATTATATAGGAAATAATAAAATGAATAAACTCATGATTTCTTAAATAATTGGCCTGGGTACTTTTATTTAATTTTACTGTCGACACAAACGAATGTCAATACAGAAACTCTTGGAATATGATGTCACTGGGTTTGCTGTCATTGGCTCAAATTTGTCAGTTTAGACGTCTACGATTAGCGTGTCGTTTCGAATGAAAATATTTCAAATCTGTGAAACATTTTACTGACCTTCTGCCTTTCCATAGTCCATGGTCCAAGTTCATTGCCATTCTAGCTACGTAGAAATATATTTGGAGTCAGGCCTGCGCCCGATTCAATCGACTGCTATTGACTAGTTCCTAATGCGATACATTATACCTACTCTGAATTAACGTTTTTGTGTTGTGTGAACGAGCGTTTATGATAATATCGGGTTAAAAAAGATACATACCTAATAGTAATCAATTAACTATTGTAGATTTTTTATGTGATTTGAAACCGACACGTGTTATTATCGTATGTTTATCTGTTATAAAGATAATAGTTATTCTTCGTCTTCATATATTTTCTAATTCAATATTTTAAGTTTTCAATTATTTATATGGCGCTTGAGTTATACTTGGCTCACGTGTAGAAAATATTAACGTAAGGCATTGTGTTAGAAACCAAGATATACATTCTTTTGCACACTGTTTTCTGTTTAGTTTAAAGGCTATTTTCCGGAATTATGACAGAACATAAAGACTAAACCTGGGTATCAAAAAACTTAGAATAAGCGGAATCCAGTGCTTAAAACAGAGATATTTTGAAAAATATATTGTATCACAAAACTTTGTCGTATGTAAAAAGTGATATAACTAGTGGGTGCTTGCAGCGTCGCTCGCATATAGAAGTAAAACTTGCATTTCCTTTAAAAGTGACTTCTATTAGCGGATGCCTACTTCATAACATCTATCTGCAAGCCAAATTTCAGCTCGATCCGTCCAGTGGTTTGGGCTGTGCGTTGATTGATCACTATGTCAGTCAGTTAGTCACCTTTGAGTTTTATATATATGGATATACAATATTTTATGTATCACCTAAATTATATGGTGTTTTATTTAAGTGACCACGTACCATCAAACCACCGATCAAACGTAACCGACGTTCGTAACGGCTAACACGTACTGGCAGAAAACGACTTTTCCCAAAAGCCATACAGTAAATAATATTTGTTACTGTGATGGATATGAGAAAAAAA
The DNA here is from genome assembly GCA_927399415.1 of Macaria notata. NCBI lineage: Eukaryota > Metazoa > Arthropoda > Insecta > Lepidoptera > Geometridae > Macaria > Macaria notata. Next base: position 3,623,454 of record OV656743.1, read on the forward strand.
CTTATAGGAGAAGGTTTATAAATGTAAATACATATAATGAATGATATGATCACAAATATGAAGTATTATTAGATGATTGGATCATTATATTCATAATATGAAATATAAAAAAATATATATAATTAATAATAAATTTATTCATATGAAATAAATTAATGTGAGCTCATTGCTTGCATAAGATCACATAGTCACGTTAACGAAAAGAATTAAAATATTTTTTCTACATGTGAGCGTTTCTTTAGATGTTTTCTTGTTTACGGAAAAAAATCCGTAAACACGAAAACATCTAAAGATAAATATCGTTCTTTTATAACAGTTTACATGAAAATGTTTGACGTATACTTACAAGGATATTTGCATACCTACATACCATTACACTTTTAACCACAAAATAACTTCAGGGTGTATTAGTTCAAATGAGTGCCTGCATATGTTAAACTGCCTCTTTTTTCCATGATACGACGTACCTACCTGTAGTGAAATACAATAATATTTTTGTCCTGCACAACAATTTTCTAAACTGCGCCCACAGACAGCTGACAGCATGTTTACGCCGAACAAATTATTGCGCAAACACAAATTAATGCGGAATGAGTAAAAGCGTGGTGACATAGCACAAACCGTGTTACGGCAAGAATGACATTGCACTGCGGTGGAAAGTAGATTATGTTGTGATAGAAACTTGCAGTCGTGTCTTGGAGCTTCAAGCAGTAACTTAATTTAAGGTTGCTTTGCTGAATAATATTGCTTTAGCTTTAGATTATCCTTTAGGTGATTTAAAATAATCCAACCTTCCATCACTAAAATACAATTGCCAATACATACATTATATCACACCACTTGTATAACATCGGTTATACTCGTTTACCTAAATAAATTTAAGTTTGTCTCAGTTTAACACAGTTATTTCGATAGATAACTGTTCCATTTTCATTTCAATATAGTAATGAAACTAAACGTCTCAAGTATGTAAGTATCTTATATCGTAATGAGCGAACTACTGTATTTTTTTGTAAAATTGTACGCTCACCTACTAACGCAAAATAAATGATTTTGTTGTTGCAAACTTCACATCTGGAATTGACCACACACCGAGAAGAATAGCGTATATTTTACAGACATAAGACTCGCTTTTAAGTTTTGAATGAATTAATAAAAAAAGTGTTTGTAATTGTGTCTGCCTACTCACGCCTCTTTATGTGGTTAAAAATTATGTTTTATTCATGCTGTCGTAAACTACTAACCTATATCGAAGACCACAGTGCCTAATCCTTCCCGCTCCTAATTTTTTTGTCGTCTCCAGCATCAGTTATTGAATAACAGCCGTAGCTAAGTTCCTGTCTAGTGCCGTGGTCAGATGACGAATGTCGTCCTGACCCCTGTCACGGACAGACGACTTTGCAAAAATGTATAGGAATGGACTTGGAATCTTACCTAAGTGCTGAAGATGTTTGTAGAAGAAAAAGTAGGTGAAAATAATTATGATAAAAAAAAAAATATTGACATAATAAAAACAGGTAACAAACAATTTTGTGCAACCTCTGGCCTTGTGAGACTGATTACTATTTTATCAATAAAATAGAATTTAGTTAACTAAACAATGTTTTCTAGTATCCGTGAAACAATTGTTAGCTTTGTATGGGTCTAGATGGCGCTATGTGCATAGTATCTGTAATCTATACTATTTTACACCTTACGCTGAAATCTATACTAATTGTATATCTAAAGTAATATGTTGATTGCAGAGCATATTTATATGTATAATAGAAAAGGGTAGTACATTTTATGGATATACTCGTACATTTATACATTTTTATCAAGATATTTTGGTTTGGATCTACTTGATTAAAGAACCCGTAACATTATTATAAACTTAATGATTTCAAAAATACTTTTATATATTGTTATACTAGTGGGTGCTCGCGGCTTCGCTCGCATTAAGAAGTAAAACTTACATCCCCTATTTCACCCCTTTAAAAGTGGCATTTCCAAAAATCCTTTCTTAGCGGATGCCTACGTCATGACATCTACCTTCGTTCCAAATTTCAGCCCAATCCGTCCAGTGGCTTGGGCTGTGCGTTGATAGATCACTATATCAGTCAGTCAGTCACTGTTGAGTTGTATATTTAGATTAAAAGCGTTTCATGAACATTCATTTCATCCACCCGCTCAATAGATATCACCAAAAAAAAAACTCAAAAGCCGTATCACCTCCGCCCTTATTATATAAAAGCGTACATAGCACAGCATACACAAAACACATATCAATGAATTATGAAATGGCGGTAATAGTTGATTATGATTCACATCACGTCTCAGCCCGGGGACGAGGCTAGCTAAAAAGACCGCCTCGGAAAATGCTAATGGAATAAAACTGATTATCTCTGTAAAGATAACGCAGGCATAATATATATAAACGAAAACTTGTGTAGGACGTAAGTACTTAAGAAGACTTGTATAATCAAACAAACATATTCCGCCTTATTACAAAACGTGGTTTAAATATTAATCCAGGACTTTGAAAATAAAAAGTCGGTTCTTGTTGTTTCAACATCTCATACAAACAACCTAATGGCAACTTCAAATTGGGACGTTGATTTATCATTGGTTACATTTTGACAGTTTAATTATTATGACATTAGGCAGACAAATTTCAAACAACAAACCACGTTTTGTAATAAGACCCATTGCGTCATAGGAAAACACCTTTCCAAAGTTATCATCTGTAATTGGACGTAGTTTCTGAAAAACGTTCCAATCCACATGGGTTAAGTTTTTGGGAAATCGCGTTTAAAGTTCAATCCGATATTACTCAGCGAAAACATGTAATTTTCTAGTATTGAACTTTTATTATCGAAACATATCGTAACACACTTTAATTTAATGTTTGCTTTAATTTTACAACCTAGGTAGATTTTTTGATAAAACTAAATTAATTTCTTTGGAACGTTTTTGAGAAATTGCTAAACACATGGCATAGTAAAAAAATATGATTTACAAAAACGTTCCAATGCACATTTAATATGCTAAAATACTAATTAAACCACACTCTAATCAGATATATGCAATATTTCTTTATTAAAATAATTCTTTGTTAAAATTACACAAAAGTTAGTCTTTACATATCTTGGTTATGCTGGTCGTCTTCTAACTCAAAGAGTCCCGCCCCAAACCCTTCAATATCATCACCTTTAGAACCTGCCCCAATTCAAAGAACCGGGATTTTCGGGATTTCGCAAAACAGTACCGGGATTTCCTGGGATTTACGGTACCGACAACTTTTTTTTTTGTGGCCTCAAAAATGTTTTTATGTGGAAATGGAGATGGATTGATTATGAAGCACAGTAGCACACTCCCCTGAATGTAATCGATATAAGACCGATAGGCTGGCCAGCTTGCGGCGATGATCCAACCAAGCCCTAGAGGTTTGCTTTGGCCACAGTGCTCCTACATATTTTTAGCTTGCCTCTCAACTCTTACTGACTGTGTCTGCACGCTGCAGCCACCACCAACCAGCCAGGCAAGGCTGGCGGTCGCAATGTGTAGACAACGTTATATATGACCAAACTTAAACTTGTGTATTATATAATGCGTGCTGAGCAATTATAATAGCTGGAAGTACTGACGTAGATGATTCCGAGCTATTACGTAGCCAATTGAGCCTTGAATTCAATATAAGAGCTAAAACTATGGAAAGAAGTCAGAATTATTCTGAGAAGATCTAGACGGTCAGCTGTCGATATGGTTACATTTCAGAAGGTAGGAGGCCAGCTGACAAGGTCTGTTTTAGGTTAAAATAGACGATTCTGGGTCTTATAAGCTGCATTGAACTTGGATAAAACCAGATTGGTTTATATGTCCCGGCAAGAACGGCAACATGGGCAAGCAAAGAACACTTCTCCGCAATTTCCGTCCAAACTGCTGTCCACAGTCTGAATTTACCCACCTTAAGAGGGATTGGGTACACCCTCTTGCGGTGTGAGCGATGCCCAGAGACATCAGGGCATTGACTCCTCAGAAAACTTTTATCCCTGCTAGGGGGTGTGGTATACCCCACGTCCCACACTCCAGGGCATTCCAGCGAGACGGATTCCGAGCCTGATCAGCTCAACATGTCGACCTGTCCACCTCAAGTAAGCGGTAAGATTTACCAACAGCTCCTCGGTGTTCTTTTGCAACATCACCGAACGGAGCTCTATAATGCCATACCCTGTCATGTCATCTTGTAGATGTAGAAAGAAACGCCAAGAATTACTAATATTTCTATGGAATCGCTCCACATGTGTATGGTGTACGCTAGAAAATCGCCAGTTGGACCATGTTATCAATCACTGAGAAGGTTATTTGATTTCTAGGTACGCCAGGAGCCCCTAGCTCTTGCATGTCTCAAACGTGCAGCACACACACACTTTAGCAGCGTCGACACGACTACCTTTTTGAACACGGCTGCACGTTAGCAAGCTACCAAGAATTCAGCACTATACCAGTTTCATTACATCAAAAGTTGGAAAGCGACTGGTGTTCTAAAAAATAATGTTAAATTGTTTAATTGTAGGACCCTGTTTCCGCGCACTTTTATGGTTATCCTTTACCTTTAATGTAAGTTTGTTGGCTTAGCTTACGGTGAAAGTTAACGAAATACTCCCTAAAAAGGCAACTTTATTGCTGGAAATACTGTAATATTGTCAATAAATAGCTCAGAATACCTGTACTGCATTATATTATGCTTACAAAAGGACTATACCCAGAAAAACGTCTGTTTTGAAAAAAAAGTCAGTTCCGAAAATCCCGAAAGTACATACCGAAAAATGATTTTGCATTTCCCGGTTCTAGGCCAGCACCGGAATTCCCGGGATTTTCAGTACCAGGATTTTCCGTATAGGTACCCTATTTCATATTCTTCAAATTATTATAGAAAGAGAGACAATCCTCAGGGATAAGGTGAAACATTGACTTTAAATCATTTAATTTCACATTATTTATAGGTTTTCCTTGTGGCCAAAGCGGAAAAAGGAGCTCTGTGCTTATAGGAAGTATGTCCCCTTTTACTTTTCGACTTATATTCAGTTCTTGATAGTCGTCAAGTTCAGTTTTCATGAAAACGGAATATAAGCTCTCCTTTTTTAGTAGAATGTTTATGTTTTCAGCCAGTTCACTTAATCCTTATCAACAAAAGTCTTTCGATTTGTAATGATTTTTTCTAAATTTTCTGTGCTCAAAAAGTCTTCTTTAACCATCTTAATTGTAACAAGAGGGATCTTTTTTTGGCATGACCTTGACAAATTAGCAGTCGTACGTAGCGGCAAGACAATATGTGTTGCCAGCATTACCGAACAGACCATTTTAAAATTCGTTAAATTCGAATTGTTTTCAATTTGTAGAAAAAATAAATTATGACTAAAACAGTCTATTTATAAAACAGTCCCAGCAGCTCATAACGTTTAATAGAAACGAGTTAACTACTTATTGGACTAATGTTAAAAAAACTTAAAGGATCCAGGTTTCTTGGAACGTTAAAGAGATTATGTGCCATGTCCTGTGTTGGTTTAAATTTATTAAATGAAAAACGTTCCAAGTGGCTTGGAACATTTCAGCTTAATGTGATATTCTCCCAATCGGAGTATTATTACTTCACTAAAACGTTTCAAGTTAAAAGAATATAAAAAAAAAACAATCCCAAGAGCTCGGAACGTTTTCTAGAAACGAGTTAACTTAATTATTGAACTAATTAAAAAAAAAATAGGAGTCAGGTTGTTTGGAACGATTTAGAGAAAGTGATATCTCCTGTATTGGCTCATATTTAATAAATTATAAACGATCCAAGTGGCTTGAAACGTTTTAGATAATAAGTCATATGCCTCCAATAGGAGATTTTTATTTAATTAAAACGTCCCAAGTGGTTTGGATCATTTTAGTGATTTTAATTTTGAGTGTTTTAGTAATGTAAATAAATAAGGGAAAACGTTTCAAGATACTTGGGCTGTTTTTGCTTTATAAATATTTGCGCGTTTCATACATGTGGGTTGGGCTACTATGTCTTGATTTCACATTTAGAATGAGTATAGGGTTGCCATATTTTACGAGGTGGTAAATATGAATGACATGAGAATATTGGCATACTTAACTCAATTTTGACTGGTTTGTGGGTTGGAACGTTTTTCAGAAACTACGTCCAATTGATTTTCGCGATATTAGCCCTCGGCCAATATTTCATCCGTAATTATTTACAAAATAGTTAATCATTAAATAAGTATTAATATATAGATATAACATACTATATTGTTTTTTTTTAATTAAACATATAACCGCACTAATATACATACTACTCAAAATCACAATTTATCTAATAACGTTTTAACAAGAGTCTCGTCCAAGTAATATGTATTTCAATTAATACGGTATGTATAGAAGTATGTTTTTTAATGAAATGCATAACACAGAATCTATAGAAGTTTCCCACAATAGTGACATTGGCGAGGGTATTTTTATGGATTTAATAAAGGAAGGTATAAAGAATGGGCTTTTCAGGGCAAAGTAAAATTGAAGGTCGTAATTTATAAAGTGAACTCGTGTAAAAGTGACATTGTGATAACTCGAGCACTTTTTACCAAAAACTGAGGCTTTTCAAATGTTAAACCATACCAAACATTTTAAATTCAACGTGTTCAATGCTCATATATTTTTCAGGTTATAAAATTATTGTTTTTTTTATATGTTTAATTCCTAATCATTTCTTGCAAACTATGAACCAATTTGTTCATATATTTATCAATCTCACCAAATAAAAAAAACATTTAAACTAACTCCAACGCAACTAAACCGTTAGCCAATTTATAAAATGCGAAAGCACTGACTTATATAAGCAGTGATGAATTTATTATTCCCCCATTCGTGTTTTTCGAACACGATAAAACGTTTCAGCATAAAATTGATATTCAATTTTGGCTAGCTCAACTATTATGACTTATGGGCGCTATGAATAACGTGAAACGATAAATTTTTAGCAAAAATATTTGATTGTTGTCTGTCTGCCCTTCAGAATTGTTTTACTTCAAAAAGTATATTTGTTTTTTTAACATGCCAATTGGGGGCTATCAAATACAAATTCGTTATTTGAAAATGTTTTATATATTATTTTTTATTGAAGCTATGGTTGATATGAGTATGTATGTATGCTATCCATTAGTTATGAGTATTAATTAAGACGACGCAGTGGCGAACTATAAATCTGAAATTGTAGGTCCAAGCGCCCTGCACCGCCGAACAGGCGCGGGTGGCAAGTATCGCTAAAACCCCACTTATTCCGAAAAGGCGCAAGCGACAAAATGGTTTTGGTCGTTTATTTCAAAAACTACGAATTTATGAGTTAATTTATTAAGTGCTAAACCTGCACTATGGTTGATTAAATTAAACTTTTATTGGAAAATGAGCGAAAATAATCACGACCGGCAGGATTCGAACCTGCGTATTTCCGATCACCGTCCGGAACGCCTTTTAACCATTAGGCTACGGTCTACTAACTGCCAGGCGCGAAAATCCACACTCATTTCCATACGCAGGTTCGAATCCTGCCGGTCGTGATTATTTTCGCTCATTTTCCAATAAAAGTTTAACTACGAATTTGTTTCAAATAATCTATTCACAAATCAAAGTGATTGTGTTAATTAACATGTGTGGAAAATTTTAATGCTCTAATCCAAAACCAACTCCGACAAAATCGATATACTCAACTTTATAGAGATCTTTTTGATTAATTATTTTGTGTTACAAAAATTGGCCGTTGGTGTTATAATATTCGTAAAATATAGTAATTGAAATGATGAATCTTGAACATAAAATTTTAGTTTAGTTGCTTTTGTCCATGTTGAGTAAAATACGAATTCTTGCTACCAAATTCTCAGGGCGTCCTCTTAAATCTGTTTGATCAATCAAACAGACAAATAAAAATACAAATAGTAATTAGGTACTTGTTTATTTATTCTTACTTAAGTAAATTAATATATAACTTCTTCATAAGTACAAATATATAAAGTATGAATATTATTAACAATAAACAAATAACAATTTGAATATGAGTTACTTACTGTTTTTAGAGCAATAATTTAACGATTCGCCTGTTTGAAGACTTCAAATTCATAATTAATCGTAGTTTAAACGGGAGAAATCGAAAAACACGGCTAGTGCATCTCTAAAAGCTTTTTAACACTGTGAACGTTTTTATTTAGCTAACATACATAAAACGAGACCAACAAAAAGCGACTTTCAAGAGCCATGTTACCGTAACCACACTAAAAATAAACACTATTTCTTTTTGCATCGTACACTCAGCGACACTATTTTGTAGTTAAGATTCCTTTTTCAAACGTGTTTCACACATTTTTACTTATGAACAAACTGCGAGTTTTTTTTACTCTGACAATTATTTTTATATGTCCTATTTATCAAAAAATACATAATTATTCCGCTCTCCTTTTGAGCAATAGTTTTTTTAAATGATTCGTTTTTTTGTTATAGACGCGTGTACTTTTTTTGGGAACATTGAATTTCATTAAGTTTTATTACGTGTTTTTTAAATATCAGGAAATCGTGTAATAATTTTTATGTCAATTTAGATATTGTTATTACATTGTTAACAATTTAATAAAAATATCTAAGTAGCAAAGAAGTCCACTTTTTATAAAGTCAACCCATGAAAGTGGTTTTCAGTCACCTTACTCAAAATATATTGAATAGAATTCAAATTAGACTCACCTGCAGCCATTTTATCCTGGTAATATTCTCCTCCGTGACAGTCAGCGCCCTCCTTTCTTCCAACTTGTACGACTCATCATAATACATATACTCTGTAAAGGTAAGCCCACTTGTTGTATATTGTTGGGTGAAGTATATACTGATAGTCCCGTTCACTATATCATGTTCTATGATCCACCGGCACTTGATTGGGACAGGGAAGGGGTTGGGGAAGTTGGGGGTCTGGATGACCCCCACGGGGCCCCGTAGACGGCCCCCGCATGTCTGGGGCCCCTGGTGCTCGCGGTCTTCTTGAGAGTAGACGTGGTCTACTGCGATGGTGATGAGTGTAATGCTAAGTAACCGCTGCATGGTTAGCCTGGAACAAGTAAAAACAAAATATATAGGTCTAGTCATTGAAAAACATTTTTTTTGTAGATCTATTTTTTTGGATTTAGTGTTAGGGTTTAAATATCAAAAGCAATTGTATGGGTCATGTTAGTGACAGTAATATACAAAAGGTTTCGTTTATCTTTGTCCTGTAAACACAAATGGGGAAAAATGCTTCTGACTTATTTTCGGTGAAATGGTTTTTCATTTATAGTCGTATTTAATGCATAGGAATATGAATGGTAAGTTTCATACAGTACTTTGTAAATAGGTATAAAACCTTGTAGGTGCAATTACTAAAGTTACTTTTTTTATTATTCTTACGTTCGTAAACCTTTTGCGAATGTCTGTACTGTAGAGAAAAGTTTACCAGCGTGTTTAAAGTACAGTTTGCTAATACCAATTTAGTTTCTGACTACAAGACTTACACTCAAAATATGCACGTAATTTAAAATACATTTTATATGTTTGAACTTTCTCTTTTTTTCTTCTAGACAAGCGCGCTAGATCGTAGATTATAACGTCACTTAACATCAGGCGAGTTGTAGTCAAGCGTGAGCCTATCTAGTTTAAAAAATTACTCTAAACAGCACTAGTATGTTAATTGGAGAAATTCTAAAAATAAATGTCTTTAATCAAGTTTTAAATGGACTGTAGACAAATATTTTTTAAGAAATATAATAGCCACGTATTCCACGTCGATGGATGTATAGATAAATGCTTCATCTTCTTCTTCTTATCGATTGAGAGTGGCCAACTCTAGTGTCGAGAGTTTATCAAGCCGCCCTAAGGGCCTCTGACATGGCTTAACGACTGCCGTACTAAAGAAACAGCCAGGACGTACAATTTAACGTGTCACCCAAATCCTTAATTATTGAAACAAAATAAAAATTCCCAGAATGCCTCATTTTTAATAGGTTTTTGCTTCTAGCTCTACCAAATAAATAATATTTTTCAGATTCTAATAAATTAATTAGTAGAAACCAAATGCTTTGTTTTTAACGTTAAATCAGAAAATCATCTAAAGGTAAACATTACATTCCGGACCGAAATGCTTTTAGTTCCGGAATATATTTTTTTAGTTTCTAGCTATGCATATGTTAGTTCGTTTTAAACAAATATAGAAAACTAATAGAATGCTTACAATGTTTTCTATAATGACAAAAACGTACAAAACGAATTCATATTTTCCGTGTTCAAACAAAATCGTTGAATTTGCAGAGTTGTTTGCAGACCCGGGACGATATGACTTGGCCCAGATTTCGCACATATGATGTTTGTTTGTCAACAATGTCACTCAATTGTTTTAATAAAATAGGTTTGTTTTCAAAAGAAAACAATCTATGATGGAGAATAAATTTTAACAAATTTAATTCACATAGAATATTTTTTTACAATATTAACATATAAAAACAAGGGAAGAAAACTAAACATACTACTTCTAACTACTACAAAAAAGGGGCACTAAGAAAATCTTTAGAAAAGCATAAAGATAATCTAAGTGCCCACTACCAGAGGGCAGCGTGCCCAGCATACTGGCCGCATTACCACGCTGGATGGCAATGCTGATACGTTGAGCCAGAAAAAGGCCAGCATTTTATTTTTCATTTACATTAACTTTAACTATACATATTCATTTTAACTTGGTGCCTAAATTCATCTTCTGTTTAGGTCGACTTGATGGTACCGAATCATTGTGTTGCCAACCAAAGTACATACGAAGTTACAGCTGAATATTTCGATATCTAAAATTACGATTTTATAGTTAATTACAAAACAACAAAAATAAATAGTAACACTTCCAAATAATAATAAAAAATAAACATTATATATACATCATAAAAAAAAACTAATCTATATTTTCAAAGGGTAGCGTACCCAAAATGCTGGCTGCATTTCCCCGTTGAATAGCTAGACTTATCTTTTGGGCAAAGTACAAGCCAGCATTTTGGTCACGCGAAGCCTGTTTCAAACGCCCCGACAGATCTTGGTAGAGGTCAAGTGCGCTCTGACCCCACGGCCCAAGAATTAATGTTAATTACATAATTATCTACTTTCTCAGATTAGTACTTAGTTCCCTAATAAAAGGGTGTTAAAAAACCACAATAGGGTTTAACAGTTACTAAGGGTTACTAAATTTATAATTAAATCAAAACACGACGACAGAAAAAAAAACCCAAAGAAAAAACCTTCGTAATCACGACCTGAAATAATTTCGGATGTGAAAAGTTTGTCCATTTCCGCTAAGAGCCGACAAAGAATAGGAAATAAAGAAAATGTTTCGGTTTTTTTATCAAATTATTTGCGGCCGCTGGAAGCCAACTTCCTAACGCTGTTATTTATTCTGATAATGACGTTTGAGAGTACTTGAGGGCTACCATTTTGTTAGGGATGATAAAATGTTTTATGAATTTGCTAAAATAGCGCATGTTAAATGGTCGTACAACATCTACGCCGAAATCGGATCGCATTTTTTAAAAAACAATAAAATTGGCTTCAATATATTTGTTTGGTAAAATCAAACTTGCATAATATAATGTGTTGTAAATGTTTTGTATAGCATACGTTTGAATGTATGTTACACATAAACAATTTTTAACATCATGAGCTTGTTGGTTAATTAAAGTTCCATTTGTTCTTCTTAATATTCTTTTGTCAGTTTTACATTACATATGAAATTGGCGTCTTGTCGTATTGGTCACTTTAATTACAAATTGCTCCTCATTGGTTTGGAGAAACAAAATCAATTGTATACAGTCATTTACACATTCATGTTTTGTTAGGCAGCATTAATTTGTTTTTTTTTTCTTCTCTTTTTCCTATTTGCGTCACACAATATTATAACCAGAATGGTTATGTAATGGCTTTTTAGTAGCCTCTGGAAATAAAAGAACGTTGGACGTTACAATTGGTCAGAAAGCGATGTCTAAGTGTTTTTATAAAGTTTTAATGAAGCTTCATAACTTTGTTTTCATAAGTTAACAGTTTATTAATTTTATTAGAAGGAAATGCATTTTAATTAGGTTTGATAAGTTTTAGGAAGTTGTAGGAACTTCATAATTTGCTCTCTTTGCTAGTTTATATTTGACCAGTTTCAAACTTGACTCCTTCTTGTACTAAATTGAAAAAAGGTAAAATAAAATTAAAACATTTCCAATTTCGTCAAATTGTATAGACTATTAAAAAAAAACTTCTGTGAATAGTCAAGTAGGAGATTATAAGATACATTACAAATTACATCGATATAAATAGTTATAATAACATTTTAATAAAACTTTTTAAAAATGTTGTCATTGTACTCGGTTGTCGTCAAACTGTTTGTTAAATTAAAGTCCCTTAAAAATGGGAGAGCACCAACTTTCGTTAAATATTCCGTTTGCGTGTGCTATAAATCATTGGGAAGAAATGGTAACACTCCTTCGTTCGGTGCCTGAAACTTGAGGTCGATACCAGCTGACGTTTCTACTGTTGTATGGTGCAGAATAATGCCAGCTGTTTCTTCTGTTATAAGATATTAGAGGCAAATACACTGGGTAAGATCATATTTTTTAACAGTAAACACCAGTCTGAAAGTTGTCAACCAAGTCATCTAAAATAACACTATGCACTAAGGTACCAATATTTTGTTACTGAGTTAAAAGTATTTGAAATGATTTATATTTTTTTTTTATTAAAGAAACAACTTAAATGAATTTAATACCAGTTTTTCTTCAAAAGTGCTTCATGTAAATAATACAAGTACAAAGTATTCCTTGCCAAATTAACTGACATACATTTCAAGTATAGACAAAATTAATTTCGTTGAGTGCCAAGGTCTTGAGACCAATTTAAAACTTTACGTCCAATACAAGTCTCTACTATATGTACGTCCTTACTTAAAAAAAAGTTCTACTAGTACAAACTTTTTCTCTAAACTGAAGACTTAATTTAAATTGGAAGTATTTGTTGCATTTAGAACTAACTATAACGCTTCGTGCTTTCATACGCTTTCTTTATTTATTTTGATTACCAAATCTTATTATTAAAACTAGTTATTGGTTATCAAAAAAAGTTATGAAATTTAATTAGCTTAGTTTTCAAACAGATTTAATCGTGATTTACAATTTTAATACGTTACCTAGCGGACCCGACAGACTTCGTCCTGTCTGTTGACTCTTTTACTCTTTAGTTAGTTAGAAAACGTTTGTATGGGAAAAAGAATAGGGCGGTTTTTAGGCACTTTCTGGCATTTTATCGACTTTTTCTGGCCGTAAAAACCACCCTTGAAATTAAACGAATATTTTAAAAAAGAATTGGCTAAATCAGTCTAGGCGTTGTTGAGTTATGCGCTTACCAATACACTTTGCGATTCATTTTTATATAATAAGAAGAAGATAAGTTGTTATATTTTTCTTTTTACGTTAGTCAGTACAGTTATCTAATTCATCCTACACATATTAATATTGCAACTTGCATACTATGTAGTGATAACAGATATGTTTTCCGTCTTCACACGAGCTTTTCAAAAAACTTCCTTCAAGAAAACAAAAGCAGGCGACCCACTAGAAAGTCACTGACAGAATAAATGCCCTCGTAAAAGTTTGGGCATAAAAACTGACTACTAAGTGCCCTAATCTATCTCAGTGGATACATCTCACTGATGATAAAGAGGGTTCACTGAACTTTGGTAATGAATTTAAGAGCTTTTATAGCCCATGACGGGTCTTATCTGGTAGAAAGGCCGGCTGAGTCAGCAGTAAAATTATCACAATTGGTGGTAATTTAGAAATTGCATGGACTGTATAACAATATATAGATTACATGTGTAACTTTGCAGATCGTTCACTAAAAGTTTTATGTAAAAGGAATATTAGAATAGAACTAAATGTATTTATTTATTAAGATTTAATAATATATATAAAAATTTATTTACAATAATAAAATATAAAAACAAGGAAAGAAAAACTATACATACTACTTCTTACTACTACAAAAAGGGGCACTTATTAAATCTTTAGAAAAGCCTAATGATAATCTAAGTGCTCCAGCCCACTACCAGAGGGCAGCGTGCCCAGCATACTGGCCGTATTACCACGCTGGATGGCAATGCTGATACGTTGAGCCAGAAAAAAGCCAGCATTTTGGTCACGCGTAAAAGATCAATAATACAAATATTAATCATCGTTTAATATTTGTATCAACCACAAAATTATAACAGACAATTCAGAACAATAGTTAATTGGGTCACAAGTTAAAACACATCGATAAATAAGTAGTGATTGTTTAACTTTTCTTTATTTTCAGTAACAATACCAGTAATTCAGCTAAATATTGTGATAACGAACGGAAAATCATGCGTTCAAAGAATGTTGAATTCGTAAACATGAAGTAGATAGTAGATAAAACAAGTAAAAAATTAAATAGATAAAAAAATTGGTTGCCTGTAAAGTCGGTATACGGGCGAAAGTTTTACGTGACAACGACTTTATGTCTGTCTCTCTCGCTCTTAGGCGGGCTAACCATGCCCGAGTGGAAGGGACGCGTGCCTCTCACTCGCTCTCATTGTGAGCGCATAACGTGAGCGGAGCGTAACGCAGTTTCTTGAAGTGTCACCCGGCAAACCAATTTATAAGACGTTGTCACGTCAAAACCTCACGATCATAAATAAAACACGACCTTTAATGTCATAAATTAAGTTAGATTATATTTTCTTTAACAGTAGTTCCTATTACCCTAAATGGCTCTCACGTACTCTCAGAGTTGTTAGCTAAATATAGGTTAGCATAATAACAGTACATTTACGGGTAAGAGGTAATTTGATACCGTAATACTTATGGTAACAACGCACTAGATTAGAGACAAAAATATTTTATATCGCGGTTAAATTTAAATTATTATGTTTATATTATCATCATCCACAGCCTTCTCTATCCCAGTGCTGGGCATAGGCCTCTCTTTGAATGTGCCAGCTGCGTCGATCTTGTGCAGACCTCATCCATAAAGAACCCACGACTCGTACAATGTCGTCGACCCATCTCACTGCCAGACGACCCACTCCTCGTCTGCCTGTTCTTGGCCACCACTCAGTAGCTGTTTTGCTCCATCTATTGTCTTTTATGTTTATATGTGAAAGTGGAATTGGTTATTGTTTGAACATAGCTTGCTTAATGTCTTAACAAGTATATCCGGTAAATGTTTATATGTAAAATAAATACATTTCGAATTTGGTAATTCATGAATTCACTTTCTATGTTATGAAATAAAACTATTTTAACAAAATAAAGGATGTCTAACAGTACAATACAAATACAGTTCAAAATAAATCACTGATCAAATTACATTATTTGTTGCTTCTTGTGAAAATGTAAAAGGAAACCTTTGTTAAAAAGGTCTTATTTTATATAAACACAAATATCAAAATAAAGCTTTTCACGTAAGCTTATTAGGGTTGTGAAATCTCCCATCTGTCGCGTCCGTTGCGTTTCGATCTTTGTACTTATCTCGAAGGAAACACAGCATTTTGTGCCGTGACGTCTCATCACAGGCGTGTCAAGAATTCTGACGTAAACATAAACATGAGTTGTTTAACCACCTTACGCAGGTGGAGCAGCTAGCCTGCCGTGGCTCAACTAGCGGAAGTACAATAATAAAGCGTGATACATCTTAGACTATAGTGTTAGTAGCTTTGCTTTCTAAGCGCGGGGTTGCGGGTTCGATTCCCGCGTGACTCAGGTATTTATGATTTTTTATAATTTATAATTATTTGTGTTGGATCTGGTCATTTGTATGTATAATAAAGTATGTATTTACAAAAAAAGTATATATGTATTATATCCGTTATCTAGTACCGATGATACAAGCGTAAGCTTAGTATGGGGCTAGATGGCGCATTGTGATATGTCCTGAAATATTTATTTATTTTTATATACCCATATAGTCGAACGCCTATTCCGTGTTAAAAAAGTATATATATGCAATTCGCAATGTACACTTCACCGGAAACGGTGTTTTCTGTGAACTACAATCCAGATGTTTTGAAAGCCAGATATAATAGATACCTTATAGGTTACAGTTACACCCTAATTAGCAGTTATGCGTATTCAAGTCGAATTCCTCATTATTGAGGGTCTTGACTCCTCAGCCAATTAAGGCGGTTCTCTTACATAAGATGATATATCTATCTAGTTTGAATCCGAAGTGTTTTTTTTTTCAATTATTTATTTAAAAAGATAAAAACCATGTATTACTACAATCAAAATACAAATTACTATCTAAATTTTTTACTTCCGTTATCTTCTTCTTAACGAATGAGAGTGGCCAGCTCTGGTGTCGAGAGTTTTCAAACCGCCGTAAGGGGCCTGTGACCTGGTTTAACTACTACCATACTAGACATATGTACAGCGGGGGCCGACCATTTAACGTGTCATCAGACTCACGGAAACGCCCAAAATGGAATGCCACAATACTTGCGTTACACAAGTGGCTGATAAAATTTCAAATCAAGTTAGCCAAACTGAAGATTTAAGTAAAGCCATCAATAAAATATTAACTGTCGAAATAAACTTGATTTAAACAACCTTGTAGCAAATAAAATTAAGGCTCCTAAACCCAACTTGACCTATCTCCTAAACCACATTTTATGGACCGTATTTTAAGAATGGTGACATAAATATTTTACGGTACATTTTGGACCAAACTTTGGTGTCGTTAAAATTTAGAAGGGTTAAAATAGAAATATTATAATATCTACATCAGTTTTGATAACTGTTCTTTGTTTAGAGATAGTATCGTGGCCATTTTAATCATTGAAATTGAAATTAATAAAAGTTAATAAAGTTTTTGACTTTAAAATATAATAATTGGTTGTTGTTCAGCTATCGTATAAACTACAGTTTAATTTTTTTTTTCTAAATGGTCTTATTACTTTAATTATTTGATATCAGAAATATCCTTATAAAAAGTAAAAAAAAACTTGACCTTTCATTGCATAAAATTTCATAACAGAAGCAGAAAAAATGAAATTCCCGTCAGCTTTACTACACTTCATTTTACCATGCAGTTTTATTCAAGAAATCTAATTAGAGTTTATAAGCCGCACTAATTGCCTCTTCCAGCAATTACCTTGCATTTAAGTATCTGCGTATACCGTAAAGAGCTGAATACATAAATACATAAATGCGAAAACTCAGGCCCCGGCCCTCGGAAATTTATTCAGAGTTAAAATTGTCACGTTATCTGTGGGCGTATAATTTCATTTTGCTTTATTCCTGACAACGCCGAGCTGTGTTATGGGGGATTTCCGAGGTATGCAATTCTCGTGGACGATTAAATAGGTCGGCAAAATGATTAGATATCATCATCATCATCAGCGTAATGGGACCCACTGCAGGGTATAGGCCTCCGCCCTCTTACGCCAATACTCCCTGTCTTGCGCTGTTCTTGCCCAGATGTTTCCTTCTAACTTTCCTTGATTAGATATAAATTTTATAAAATTCATATAGAAAAACTTCAAAACTTCTCTGTAGAGATTTAAAATCTCGTAGACAAATTACTGTCAAGACACAACGAGAGTAAGTGGTATAAATTACTACAAAATAAAATAAGTAATTACAGTATTTGCTAATCTTCGAGCTTTTTACGTTAGAGTGATTTAGAAAACTATGTAACAATCAGCGCGTAGATCCACTACGCTTTCGTAGTAATGACGTAGTGTTTGCGTAGCAGATTCGTAGCACGTAAGTATAAGCCACCACATACTTCCAGCATTGGAGTCGAACCTTGTTTATTCGGCCTTGTTTCATTTGTTTCCATTTCTATAATAATAGATAGAGGCTAATGAATTCATTTCCTAAATTGAAACACAGGCGCGCTTAGTGCAAAAGGTAGTGTTAAAATAAACCTGAATATTGTGAACTGTCAAAGGAGGATTTTTCTATGAAACGAAGATCAAAACGATCTCTAATTTTTTTTCGTGAAATCACTAATTCTGGCATTCAATTAATGTTTTAATATAAAATACCTACGAGACAGCAGATTTTTCTTAATTTTACTCACTACTTTAAGTCTAGACAAATTAACATGTAAATTTCAGTAGACCGTCACTTAAGACTAGTGTCTCTGTTTTGTAAGAATAAAATTGGTTAATTAAACATCATAACTGTTTACATTCCCTTAGCGATATTAATTAATTACATTTTTATTTTGGTTTCCTTTTAATTAATCTAATAAAAAATGGCATAACTATTAGTTTAGTAACTTATGAAAAGGGATGGATGAAATTTAAGTCGAAGTATTTCAATATTGAACCAAATATATTGATGACTGTTAAAAAATCCTCGATTTACGCGTTCAAAATTATCATTATTGAACCCATTTGCTCTTGTTTTTACTCGTTTGTTCTTGAAAACGTAAACAATTGTTGAAAGCGGCGGCCAGTATTCAGAAATTGTTCGGAAAATTCAATAAAATACGAAAAACGCCTTTTTGTTTTCAATGGAGATGTTTTTTTATCAATAAATTGCATTGTAATAATATTTTTTGTCTCTCAAAGATTGAGAGGAAAATAAAAACATTCGGATCTGTCTTTCTAGATCCTTCATAATTAATCTGTTAACGTATAGGTACTTAAATGGATGTCTAACAGTAATTTTTTTATTTTAAGCATTGATTCATGGAATAGTATCTTAAATAAATAATGTAAAACATTGGCATATTTCATATTAATTTCATCGAAATGTTTTATTTTTTACTAAATACTTCAAACAATTTTTCATTTAACTGAATAAGTTTTGAAACCAGAAAAAATATAATAATTTCCTATACCTACACAAAAAAATTAAAAATTTGTATCCATCAAATCGAAAAAAACCCATAACGGCATACCTTTTCCTAAGAAAACAGCCACGAAATATTGAATTCACTTTATCCTTCACATCAAAGCTTAGAGAATGCTTCCAGTAAGGAATTCCTTAGGGTCAGATGTCCACAACACAGGAGCGAGGAACAAAGAAAGACATTCTCAATGGGTTAAATCAGGTGAGGCATGTTTAATAAATTTTGTACCGGATATCTTATTGGTAAGTTATTGTGAAAGAATATATCATAGCTAAATTCAGTGTCTGCTTCAACTTCACTGATGTTTTCATGATAATAAAAGAAGCAGTATTGTGGCCAACATACAATTTTATTACATAATGTATGAAATAAATCTTATAACTAAAAAAAAAGTAAACTAAAAGAAAATCGAAATGTAAATTTTATGAGTTTTATAAATAACTGTACTTATTCTTTGCAATAAAACATATAATAGAACTTGTGGTTACAAAACGTTTTTTAAACATATCCATTACAACATCACACAATTTGAGCATCGCAAAATTTAAAGCAAAGTATCTTTATTAATTACAATTTTATGCCACAACGTTTCACCTTTTTTAAGCAAAAAGAGTTTAAAAAGGGATAAAAGAAACGAAAAAATAACAGTGCAAAAACGAGGAAAGGATAACAAATCGAGATACTGCCGTAATCCGGGCTTATGCTGGGAATGTAGGCTACTTAGATCATAATAAAAATGGATAGTCGACAGGAAGGGGCTTGCCCGGCTCCATCTGTGGGCGAACAAGAGAAGTTTTATAGTCAGACCTATAATTCAATCACTTCCGGCATATTCTAAGTGGAGCAGTAATAAAAACAAGTACTTATATTTTATATACTTATGTCTGTATGCCAATTCTATTTTTTATTAAATGAAGGCTTTTTGTAGGACAACCTTTGAGCATATTTTTCTTGGTAGAAATGTACGGAAAAAAGGTTGATTAATATTAAACAGGGCAAAATTTGAAATTATTGAAATTTTTCAATATGAGCCTTACTATTATGGTCAAAATTATATTTTCCACTAGCAATATATTATTGATTAAACGCAATTCAAAGAGAAAATGCTGCCAGCATCCTTTGAACACTGCCGCTCAGCGAAAAAATGGACGGTGTGCTGTTTTGTAAAATTTTCTGTGTTTTTAAGTTTATATTGTTTTCCTTTATATTTATGTAAATTTTGTACATATGTAAATAAAGCTAATACAAAATTAAACGCTTACATGTATGGTAACTACAAAAACATTCAATAATAAGATATTAAGAAGAAAAAACTAAAAACCTCATTATTTCAAAGAGATTTTTTTGTTTTTCACACCAAGAGCAATAAGATATTCCCAGAATAAAATTTTGTTTGTTATTATGTATCGTAATACACTTCTAACATCCCCTTGAGATAATTGATACCCGTGTTCTGTTCATCTTAGCAGATTCAAAACATTCCTGCTTAAATCTAAACACGTTCGAAGTTTGTCGTAAAAAAATTCATTATCTAGATTAATTGAACTCGTTTTACCATTGGATTTATAATTTTGAACACACTAGAAGAATATAAGATTTTGGCGTCATAATTAAGAAACAAAACAAGACTTTATATATCAAAGTTGCAATAACTATATTTCTTAGTAATCCGTTATATCGATATGGTTACAATATCAAGACTCGTGCATTACAATAAAAACATTTAATAAGTTTTTTTTTTACGTGGGATAGGTTTACGTTTGACTAGAGCCTGCCTGATGTTAAGCATTGCTGCAACCTAGGGTGTAACACGTTTACCTAGAAGATACCTATGAACTCTAGATTTGAAAACCCCTGGATTGTAGTTCGCAGGAAACACAGCTTCTGGTAAAGTGTTCCAAAGCTTTGCCGTCCGTACAATAAACGTTGAGGCAAAGCGCTGTGGTCGATACCTCGGCACTTCCACCATAAAACGGTGTCTACCTGCGGTTTTTCTGCTTATTCGGTTATAGGAAGGAGCTGAGGGAATCAATTCATGTAGCTCCTCTGCACACTCTCCAAAATGAATTCGATAAAAGACCGACAGACTGGCCACCTTGCGGCGATGTTCCAAATTTTTGAGTTTTAAAGGAGTATTTAAAAGGTGCTTATTATACGTTTTCCGTTACCTTAGATCTATTTGTATTTGGTATCAGATATCTGCCTAAGACATAACCACATGCGATTATAACAATTCAACATACAATTACATTTAACTACTGCCGTGAGAGCCCGCGAGCGATCGAGATTGACTTACATCAGCGATATTGGAATTCTGTTACTATCTATTTGACTTGAAAATCGTGTAGTTCGCCAAATTGGTCTGATTTCAGAAGTTCTGACTACTGTTCCAATTTAATTATTTTTGATTTTACTAACATTAAAACTATTTTATTCTCGGAAATTCCCCATTGTTGTGTACTTTTTTTATGTATATTTTGAGAGGGAGTTTTGTCGAAGCCGACTATGTCACTCCCATAAGGCTTACACATCTAATATACAATTAAATACTATCAATAAAATTACTATACATATACTATATTACTGTATATATCTAGCAGAATCTTGGCCTGGTCTAAAGTAGGTGAAGCCAAGATACTGCTACAGTTGTGTACTTGTTACCGGTGGATTTGTCACCCATCATCACTACCTTCATCTACAGCCTTATTACTGCACTAGGGGACGTCCGTGGCTTTACTCGCATTGTTTCAGGATATTGTTAGAATTCGTTCTGATAATACCTACACATCATTCGAAGAATTTTCATTTTTTTTTAAATATCTTCAATGTTTAGATTTTCGACCCTCTTCTATATTATTATATGTATAGATATTATATAACAAATATTATATAACAAATATTATATAACAAATATTATATAACAAATGAGATACTGAGAACTGATGCGCTTGCAAAGCCTTCTCAGAGCCACTGATAATGTTTTATTGGTTTGTAATAATCTTTTTTAAACTAATAATATTTATTTAATTATTTATTTTATAATGGCACACATAACAGAATGTGTTCTTAAATGAACTGAATATACATTTTAAAGGTTTCGATCCAGAATAAATTCCAAAATATGTGTGCACAGCTTGATCTAATAATATGTCTTACCATAAAAATAATAAAATAAAACAATAAAATACTTTTTAATAACCCATATGGATAACTAAGTAAGTTTCTATCGAGAATCAAATTAACCCATCTAACAAGCCCCGCCTCTATGCTCCGGCGTTTACCGGGGACCTATCCTGGCGACACATTATCGTACAGTGGCTATCGAACGACGAACTATTGAATATTTTGTCTGTAACTTCTATGTACAGTGTTTGTTAATTGTTTTTTTTGTTTTCTACTTTATTTGTGTTCAATTCACAATAGTCACAATTGTATTATGTATTGTATTGTTTATTAGTGTATTATCTGAGTTCGTATTGTGTTCTTTCACTTATTTATTTTTTTTACGTATTCTTGTGCACCGCCTATTTAATATTCTAAATCCTGTCCATCCAAAGGTTGCTTGGAAGAAATCACCTAGGGCGATAAGGCAGCCCAATGTGCATTAAATTAGTTTTTAAATTTCATTCATAATGTAATTTCTTTCGATGGAAAAACACCTGACTGTATGACTCTTGTGCCATGGAAGTTGGGTCGGCCCCTTGTGTGGGACGCAACTTGCGTCGACACATTGGCGCCGTCTCATCTGTCTATGACACGGTGTCGGGCTGGAGCGGCGGCTATTATTGCCGAGCATCACAAGAGACGCAAATATGCTAACCTCGGCCGAGGTTACATCTTTGAGCCTTTTGGAGTCGAGACTTTGGGGCCGTGGGGTCCGGGAGCCCATACTATTTTCCAAAACCTCTCGGAGCGCTTGGTTGACGCGACGCGTGACCAAAATGCTGGCCTTTTTCTGGCTCAACGTATCAGCATTGCCATCCAGCGTGGTAATGCGGCCAGCATGCTGGGTACGCTGCCCTCTGGTAGTGGGCTGGAGCACTTAGATTATCTTTAGGCTTTTCTAAAGATTTTCTAAGTGCCCCTTTTTGTAGTAGTTAGAAGTAGTATGTTTAGTTTTCCTTCACTTGCTTTTATATTTTATTATTATTTCTTTGGTGTGCAAGACATATCTTATCTTAGTCATTTATGAATAGCAATAGATAATATTTTACGTAGTGGGATTGTATATACATAGGCATTACTAAGCATAGTGTGCTATAAGCATTTTTAGTTTATAAGGACGCCCTGAGAATTTGGTTGCAAGGATTCGTATTTTACTCAACATGGACAAAAGCAACTAAACTAAAATTTTATGGTCAAGATTCATCATTTCAATAACTACATTTTGCAATTAGTAGATTTCACCAACGGCTTACTTTTATAACAGAAAATAATCAATCAAAAATATCTGTATAAAAACGGGGATATTGATTTTGTCGGCGTTGGTTATGGATTGGAGCATTAAAATTTTCCACATATCTTAATTAACACAAGCACTTTGATTTTTGAATGTTTATTTGAAACTAATTCGTAGTTTTTAAAATAAACGACTAAGCCAGCATATATTCCTGCCAGATTGGTTGCCTGGAAGAGATCGCTCTTAGTGATAAGGGTGCCGATTAAGACGCTTATTTTAATTACTATGTTTTTTGTATTGTTTTTTATATGTGGTGTATTAATAGAGTATTTATCAATCTATCCTTCTAAGATCATTTTGTCGCTTACGCCCTTTCGGAATAAGTAGGTTGTCAGCGAGGTTTGACCCCCGCGCCTGTGCGGCGGATCAGGGAGCCTGGACCTACAATTTCAGATATAAGAACTTTACACTTTGTACGATACTAGAAAACGTGAAATAGTAATGCAATTTTACACGAACTTTTTACTCTACTCATGATGGTCACATTCAATCATAATTTGATTGTAATGTTAGGAATATACGAGTCTCAAGCTATTTTGTTATCAAAATACTTTAAACTTATCAACTCCGAATCAAAACCTCCAAACTATTTTCCATCCATATCACAATTTAACTTCAAAATCAACCCCAACACACTTAATGCCATCCTATTTCAAATAGCCTGCGAAAATTAAAGCAAAACTTCAACAAATTCAACAAATATTTAAACCGCTTATTCAACCCTTTCTACACGCGTTAAATTTTAAAACCGTCGGTATTATGTAAAGGAGGGAGTAAATTTGATCCTAGTATGTGAGATCCCACAGGATGAGCCTCGCTACAAGTAATGGATCACTCCCCTCTCCAGAGACGGGACCGTGACGTGAACACGGGAAAGTCGATCGCGTCACGATACAGACAGTGAAAACGCAAGACATCTACAAGAGAAAAGTACATTATGTATGTATTATATCCGTTATCTAGTATCCACGACACAAACGAGCATTGCTTAGTGTGGGGCTTGATGGCGCTGTGTGCAATGTCCCGGAATATTTATTTTTTTTATTTATTTATTTATCTATCTTATAAATCAATATGATTTGTTGACACGAAACATCTTTGTTTGTCTAGTACGACAGTCGCTAAGCCATGTCAGAGGCCCTTTGAAAACTCGACACCAGAGTTGGCCACTCTCATTCGATAAGAAGAAGAAGATCTTTGTATGTCAAAACTCAAATTCTTAATATTTATTAGGTTTTACATAATATTTACCAAATAGTAAGATAACATTTAAAAATACTAATTAATATATACTAACAAACTACTAAGCCATATATACTAAGCCATGTCAAAGGCCCTTTGAAAACTCGACACCAGAGTTGGCCACTCTCATTCAATAAGAAGAAGAAGATCTTTGTGTGTCAAAACTCAAATTCTAAATGTTTATTAAATAAATAAAATAAATAAATAAAGCCATTTATTCCCAGTAATTTAATTAACATTTTGTGGTTATGGGGTTTACGTTAGTAACACAATTTTCATTTTAAATTAAGTTTAGATTAGATTTAAGTTTAATTTTTTAGTTTTTTATTGGGCAACCAAATTAGGGTGAAGGCTTCCTCCAAGCTGAAGGCCTCCTCCAAGCCAAATGTTTATTAGGTTTTACATAATATTTACCTAATAGTAAGATAACATTTAAAAATACTAATTAATATATATACCCTTTTTGTAGTAGTTAGAAGTAGTATGTTTAGTTTTCCTTCACTTGTTTTTATATTTTATTATTGTAAATAAAAAATAAATGTAT
Source organism: Macaria notata (assembly GCA_927399415.1). Classification (NCBI taxonomy): domain Eukaryota; kingdom Metazoa; phylum Arthropoda; class Insecta; order Lepidoptera; family Geometridae; genus Macaria; species Macaria notata. Next base: position 3,648,632 of record OV656743.1, read on the forward strand.
ACTAACAAACAGGTATAAGATATGTTGGCGTTCTGATGTGAAATATATGTAGCCCACAGTCTCCCTTTTTCAACCGAATTAAAAAAAGGAAGTTATTAAGTCTTCTGATTTTTTTTGTGGGTATGTTCCGCGATTATTGTTTATGAACTGATTTCAATAGTTCCTTTTTTCTTACATTACCTTCACTGATTATCTCATCACCATCTCACGAATTGTATTTGTATCGGTATCATTGTCTATATAAAGCACATGAACAGAAAAACTAGTCAATATGGGCTCGATTATTACATCAGTTTAGTTCCATCCGTAAAATGACCGTCTATTGGGTTATTATTGGGCCGATTGTAGGCACAATATTTCCAATCATAGACAATATACCCCGAAGACAAGCTACTTCTTTGACATTCTATACAAAACCTTCCGTCAACCTTACATATGCTTAGCGTACACCAATAAACATAATATTAGGTGTAATTCATGCACCTAATGTAACCATCAGCTATCACCATTGTGATATATTACGTGGCATTTCTATCTGACGAAAAAATCCACTCAATGAACTCATAAAAAACATGCAATTTTTTTGTCACAATAGTGTTAGATTTTTCTCTTTCACGAATTGTCACCCCGCGTAGTCCAATAATCATTTAAAGTGTCGTATTATATAATAAAAAAATATAATTATATTGAGTATATAAAATATAATTATGCATCTAAGGAGTTTATCGGCCATCGGCTTTGCAATAAACAAAAATCTGCTTCATAGGTCATCAAGCAGTATTTTGTAGATATGTAATATATTATGTACTAGTTTTTTTTTACTTCTATGAGGCGTCTTCATTGGTTGACGTTTCGTTACGTTCACATGCGAGTGAAAAACATCGAAACCCCTCTCGGAAAATACAATGTTTTGTGAAATTTTAATCACAGCGCGTTAATGAGAACGCTCGATTGCGATTTATTGGCGGGCGTTTTATTTTGATTGTAACAGCACGGTTTGTTAATTGCGTCATTAAAGGGGATTCTTATTTGATACGATGGGGCTTTTATTGATATAAAAATGATTCAAATTCAAATTCAAATTGTTTATTGACTAAAAATACTTATTCTAACACGTACATTCATTGGGAACACAGATTGCCAGGTGCAGTCAAGTAGGAATCAGGTAGGTACGTGAGGTAGCCCCGGAAACTTGCACTAGGTACCGAAAAGGTCCTGTGAAGCAAGATTGATTCATTTACCGGGATAGCCGAATTATAATTAACTAACTGGTGCGCGCGACTTCGTCCGCGTGGAATAGTTATTACCATAAAAACAGTTTTAGTGAGTTAACCTTAAAAGATAGACATATACTGTTGCGGACATTTTTTTATATTATTTCAAGAGCAATAATTCTTTCATACACATTTTTTTGATATCTTGAACCGTTTTCGCAGCGCACGCAACGGAAGCCCTCAGAGAATATTTTTCCCCGTTTCTTCTACATTTTCTATTGTTTCTTCGCTCCTATAAGTTGCAGCGTGATGTTATATAGCCTAAAGCCTTCCTCGATAATTAGACTCTTCAACACAAAATAATTTTTCAAATCGAACCAGTAGTTCCTGATATTAGCGCGTTCAAACAAACAAACAAACTCTTCAGCTTTATAATACCTATAGGTATATTAGTATAGATTATACTCATATTATTCAACAACATGCTTTTGACTTTCTGCCATTTTTCTTTTATATAATACCTTACCAAATTAAAAATATTTATAAAGTTAAATTCAAAATCATACTTACTTGCTTTTTAGTTCTATGCCAAAATTTGTAAGTTCAACATAATCGAGTATAAATCTAATCGAACAAAAATTTACACCTTTTCTTTCCCCATCACATTTTTCCTTGTTTACACATTCCTAAAGAAACTGTCCAACATGCTTCTATACAAGGTCACATATGAAAAGGTTTCCCCAACCTCGCCATTTAGGCTGACAACAAACTAACAACAAACTCTGGCTCCCGTATTGTGTCTGCAAAAGTTGAACAACCGAACCATTCCTTGATCAATTGATAAGTTGATGGATAGTTGTTTTGCTATTTTCTTACAATAATGGTTGAAGTTGGGCAGCGATAGGCCGTGTGGTTGACCTTAATAATACCTACGAGTATATACTTAGTTCTTATATCTTCGTATTTTAGTTAAGAAGCTGCAAAGACGTTAATTTAAAGAAGCTAAAACATTAAACTTTTATTGGAAAATGAGCGAAAATAATCACGACCAACAACCATAATAAAGGCCCATTTCTCGTCATATCAGGTGTCCATAGTACATCGATATGAGTGCTTGTTAGACATATTCTGACAGCACAAGTGGCGCCATCAGTCGCTCAGTCTGAAGTGTATGGAAATGAGTGTGGATTTTGGCGCCTGGCAGTTAGTAGACCGTAGCCTAGTGGTTAAGGCGTTCTGACGGTAGCAGAAATACGCAGGTTCGAATCCTGCCGGTCGTGATTATTTTCGCTCATTTTCCAATAAAAGTTTAATTTAAAACAACCATAGTGCAGGTAAGCACTTAATAAATTAACTCATAAGCTAAAACATGATAGGAGGAAGGACCTGGGCGCCTGGGCGCCTGCCACGATGTATCTGCCTAAGAGATGACAGGATGAGATAACCGTAATGATTGCTTACCATCAGACGGATTACGGTCAAGTGCAAACCCATTCCCTTTAAAAAAAAGATGCCGCAACGTATTAATTCTGCGGGAGAGTCAAGACCCTCAGTCATGAGGAAATACGTCTCAAGAGAGAGAAAACATGATAGATGCATGCATGCTTGCAATAACTATAATTTATGCATTGTTTTATTTGATAATAAAACGATAATAAACGTTCCATCCTAGACCGTAATGATTGCTTTCCATCAGGCGAATTACGGTCAAGTGCAAACCCATTTCTTGTAAAAAAAATAAACATCTTGAAACTCAGAGAGCAATATAAAAATGAATTCTAAGCCCATATATATGTATGTATATCATAAGACAGACATTAATCTAAATTCCCTTAGTATATTAGTAAATATCAAGACAAGCAGCTGCATACTTAATGCCCACCAATCCAGAGTTCCCACTGATCAAAGACCTGCGGTTTCCAGGTGGCTGCCTGACTCCTAGGCTGGAAAATTACCTACATAATGTAGTAGTCGAAGTATTAGCCGGTGCCAGATTACGTTGGCGTCGTGGTTTTGGTGTTTGGACTGGTATAGATTGTACTGTATCTGTAGTAGGTTTAAATTTATATCTACAGGAGAAACGCAAGTTTGTAGGTATCCTGCTCCTGAGTCGTATTTTCTCATAACTGAGGGTCATGACTCCCCAGCAGAGTTGATTCGTTAGGGGCGTTGTAGGTATATGATAATGTTTTATTCTTGTTTAAAGAAAATGTTTTACCTACTTTAGACCAAATATAAAAAAAAAATCTTTCTTAGCCTCTTGTCATAATCAGTACTAGCTGTACTAGATTTATCTGAACGTGTAACTTATATTTTAGAAAATTAATTACAAAGAGTTATTAATAAATGTTATGATAATGTGATGCATTTTGTTTCCCCAGTCACTGGCTATATTTCTACCTTTTAATCCCGTTCGGATGAAACAATTAAGATCCTGACAAACTGAAATTATTTAGCGGTTAAAAGGCAGATGCACATAAATACGTACGTCGTACATCTTCCACAATCAATGTTGATAAGTATTGTCTTTAATTATACCTACTCACATTTACTTGTCAAAATTTTGTGTCACATCTTTTCCTTACACTATATAGAATAGACATAAAGTATGTATGAGTACTAGTAGTTACTGTAGAAGTGACAAGCAAATAATTCTCTATTTATTTTGACATTATTATAAACACAAAACTTGATACAAGCTTCAATTAACAATAGTGATCTATCAGAGACTAGACTTGTTAGTTTTGTTATTTAAAAAAATTACTGAAAAAGCTTAATTAGAAGTAAATTTTTTTCTCTGTCGCTTGTAACTTAACCACAACCTAAGCCCAATGACAATACAAAATGTAATCAGAGGCTTCGTGGGCGTTAATTTCTACAGAATGCCAACCCTTGACTTGTCTTAACCTTATTCCGTCCAAATGTCTCCATTCATTTGATACGCCCAAATTACTGAAATCCACTAGAATTCACCAGAATTTCCGAGATATTTAGGAGCCGGGTTTCTTCTTAAATAGAACAAAAGGTGGGTATATCAAATTGGGAATTAACTTTCTGCGACAGTTCACATCGCTGGGTCGGTGCTGCTTTGATTGGGTTGCTAAAACTGACTTAATCATAACAAGGTTGTGTAGCATTAAGAAAGTATTCGTTTGAGGCTAAATTATGAGTTATATTACCTATAATGAGTACTAGCCAGCATCTGTGCGTTATTGTAAGAATAAAAAAGCTTTTGTAAGTCTGGTGGTCTATAAATGGAGGTATCCATTAAGATATAGATTAGAAGGAGGATGTGGTCATGTTAAATGAGAGACATACAAAAAAACAATGTTCATGTAAGTGTGTTTGTTTAGGACAATAATTTATTAGTTATATGCCAAAAATCTATATATACATATGTATATATATAAAACTCAAAGGTAACTGACTGACTGATATAGTGATCTATCAACGCACAGCCCAAACCACTGGACGGATTGGGCTGAAATTTGGAATGAAGGTAGATGTTATGACGTGAACATCCGCTAAGAAAGGATTTTTGTAAATGCCACTTTGAAAGGGGTGAAATAGGGGATGTGAGTTTTACTTCTTAATGCGAGCGAAACCGTGAGCACCCACTAGTTATAGTATAAAATTCATTATATCAATTAGTATACAAACAATCAAGTAAAGAAACTCTTAAAGGATTCAAAATCACATTGGGTAACATTTTGTTTACAAATAGGCTTACCATGGCATTTTATCAAACAATATCTCCTACTGAGGCTTTATTTAGGTTAATATTAATAACATTGATGTCAGCGTTCACATTTATTAATTTCTATTACTCTCCAATATTGTGTTCCAAATTTGGTTCATAGAAATCAGGTACAATAATTACATTTAATAATTAATTAACCTACTAATAATGTGAATTCGTGATTGAAGTATTATAATTGTGCGATGGAGCACATGATGTGTGTGTATGTATGAATTGTGCATATGTATAAATCAGTACATCAATATCACGTGACATATGTTACAGAAAACTATAATATTTGTATTTATTGAAGGATTGTAGACTAACAGCTTAGTTGGTTGTGGCTCTGCCTTCTAATCGAAGGTTGCAGGTTCGATTCCCGCATGACACAAGTGATTATGACTTTTAAAATCTATAATTACAAAAGTTACAAAAGAAACAGTATACAAAAGAAAAGTATATAAATAAGTATTATATCCGTTATCTAGTACACAGAACACAAGTGTTTGTTTAGTGTGGCGCTAGATGGTGCTGGGTGTATTGTCCTGGAATATTTATATATTGTTGGTAAGTTGTAAATATTGTTTAAAAATAATACACAATTTGCTGACTGATTGATTGATTAATGCTTTATTGGACACTCAAATATAACATAATACCAAAGAGAGAAAAGTTTAAATTTAATGACAGAAATGGCGGCCTTTGTCGTTTTATCTTTCTGTAGTGTATGTCATTCTTTAGTATTTTTATATCTGTCTTAGATAGCAATAAACTCTAAGGCAAATTATTAAGCTATTGTTTCAGTACCTAAGCAATAACTTGAATAATTACCAAACAATTATTATCACCACATAAACTTATATATATACCTATATATATGCCAGCTGCACGTACATACATATTAGGATTAACTATAAGATATTATTTAATTGATATTAAAAAAAAACATAGTAATATGCTTAAATATGAATTAATTAGAGTTAGCTATGAGCCGGCCGGTATCCGGGTGTAACAATAATTGCTCTAGTTTAGACGTAAAATGTACATCTTTGGCATGTTAAATATGATTCATTTAGTGATTCACAAGCTTTTTAAGTATACAATTTCGTTAGTTGCTTTTGTCCTTTAAATTCCTTTTCACTAATTGATCCGTCGATTGATTGATTTCAATACAATCCAAATAAGATTGAAAACATCCCCATTTGCTTACTATCAGGCAAACCAAGTGCAGACCTGGTTTAGGGAAAAATTGCTTAATAAAGATTTATGATGACGAGTTGAAGTTTTTCATGAAGAAAACTCGTGAATGCAATAAGGCTAATGAAGATGATGATGATTACAAATTGCAACCTCATAGCTGATACGTAAGTATCTATACAAACACAAAAACCACTTTATTCAAATTAGTTTTAAAGTCAACGAAGTGTCAATGTGGGCCGCAGCGTTTAAATAAATGCGTGCGTTAAAACTGTCACTTTAGTAAGAGACTAAGTTAAGATTGCTTAAGTTAGTTGGTCATCTTCGTGGGCGAAGGTAAATGTATCTGAATAGATGTAGTTGCTTGTTTTAAGTATAATGTAGAAGATTTATTTAAAATTGCGTGAATTATAATATTTTTAAGGGTCAACTTAAGTTTTGAAATATGTAGCAATAAATAATATTATTTAATTTTATTTATTATAAATCTTACTTGACACATAGAAATCTGAATTAATTTGTGAAATTAATTCAAAATAAAATATGTAACCAATTAATATTATATTATTTTTCACACAAGCAACATTAAATTATGATGACATTATATGACAAAAGATGGCGGAAAAAAAATAATTACATATGTAATTTGTAAAAATAATTTAAATGTATTTTATTGTAAAAATAACAAAATGGTAAGAACTTGTAGTGTTCCGGGATGCAGAAATGAATCTTATAGTGGTTGCAATATATCATTCTACAGGTATGCTAAAGTTTAAGTAAGATTACATTATTGGGACTAAGGTGACCATATTTTCTCGTGCTTGAAATAATTTGTGCAATATGATATTTTTTCAGTTTTCCTAAAAATTAAAACATCAAAATAAATTGGCAAAAGAACTTAAATATTACACGACCTATTACAAAATTCTCCAAAGTTTGCAGTCTACACTTTGATCCAAAATCTTTTAATACTCCAAATTCTCTCCGTTTGTTAAAAAAAGACGCTATCCCAATTCCTGCCGTGGTGAGAAAAAATTAGTAATTGATTTGTAGCTATTAGTAGTAGTGCTGATAAAAAGTAGCCAAGTCATATATTCTTATACCATGGTTTCACATACGATTCCTTAGTATTGTATACAGTTTGCTTTATATTGGTATACATAGTTTAAGCCATCACTCGTTTCAGTTAGAATTTGAAACACAAGGAAAGCGATAGTGTAAAAAATATAGGATATAGGCAACTACCTACATGCAATTCAAATGTGAACTTGTAAATAAATATTGTAATTGCTGCAAAATGTTTATGATTTTGATCACATTGCCTCCCTGTCAATTAACCGAATCGATACTATTATAAGTTACAAACTAAAGTGCATTTTAATTTGTAAGTAAGTTTGTTGGTGTTTGTTACTTAACGCGTCAATAGAGCTAAGGATCATCATGACTGGCAAGATGCAGGTAAAATAGGACCGCAAAAGAGACTGCTCCCGATTTGGTAAGAAGATGAATTGGTATATCCTAACTATATAATTTATTGTCACCCTAGTTAGAAAAAGACAACTGCCTTTCATACTTCGCCTCGCTTTGCTCATATTGGATCAGCAGTAATATTTCCCTATTATATTACTTCCATGTCTTGTTGTTAAAAAATTAAAAAAGTGACAGTTTTTTTGACAATGTAGAATTTTGGCAGGAATTAGTCAGTGTGTGAAAAATAAATGGTGGGAAATTAATTACGGTGTTTTATTTCCTATCCCTGAATCCGCTTTATTTCAAAATGCGTATTTTATAAACATTATTAAGTCAAAATAAAAAAAAAAATTAATATATCTTTTTTTTTAACAAAATCCATATTGTGACATATAATTTAATAACAAAAGATAAAGTAAGTACCTACTATAAAATTTTCATTTCTATCAATTCAATAATTTTAATAAAAAATGTAAAATGTGTAATAATTCAAGAGGAAATTGATTAAATACTAAGGCTTACTAATTACATGTTTTCATTGGACCCCAAACTAAGCAAAAACCTGTATCTTGGGGGTCCGTAGAGATACATAGATGTTCCGTACATTTTCTTTGGAGGAAAATTAACAATATTATGTTTGAGAAGTACAAAGTTAAGTGGAGTTTTCAGGATATTTCAGAAAGAAGTTAAAATGTTAATGTAATTAAGTGATACAAATAATTATACTTAAGTAATACCATAGTATAAAAAATATATATATACATACGTCAGTAATGCGATAAACAAATCGTAAAAGTAAAACCGAATTAGCTCATGCCACAACATGTTAAAACCCATAATAAACAACTTTATTACTGGACTCAAAAGCTGACTCTCAAGTTTCAAAGAAAAAAATACAAAATGCAATAATGTATCTTTTTTCCATGCATACCATTATCATAATGTGAGCTGAAAAGGGAACATCGTTAGGTAATGGCCGACATTATTCAACATCTTCTGCATTGAGTAACAGGAGAGGATTCAGGGACTCTATGGGGCTCTACACCTTAGACCGTAGGGAGTACAGCCCCATAGTAGATATGAATAGACATCACAACTTAAACTTAATTCAAAAACCTGCTCAATAAATGTACTATTTCCGGTTATAATAGTGACGTTCTTTATAAACTTTAAGAGTATAACGGTAAGTGTCCCGGAACAAATACGGTAAATTGAACATTTATCGTGTCTATCAGTTTAAATACATTAGACATTATCTTACCGACGACCTTAAAGACGATGCTGATATAGAAAGGGAGCGTAGAGCTCTGGCGGTTCGCGGTTATATGCTGGCCCGCAGGTTCGCCCGCTCTGTACAGACCAGGTCAAAATCACGCTCTTTAAGGCGTTTTGTCAGGGGATGGACACGGGCGGCCTCTGGTTGGCGTTTACCAAAAAGTCGTTAGATACTCTACGTGTCCAATACAACAACATTTTCAGAATGATGTTGGGTCTCTCTCGCTGGTGCAGTGCCTCTACAATGTTCGCGCAGGCCCACACGGACGGGTTTCATGACATTATCCGGAAGAAAGTCGCGTCACTAGTGAGGAGGGTGCGAGGGAGCCACAATAGTATTCTGAAAATAGTTGCAGAAGATTTGAGTGCGCCAGTGCTGAGTCACTTAGTAGGTGTGATGGTCAGAGAAGATGTGTTTTCTTTGACTATTCCTAGCCTCGTGAAACACGTAACGGCGTTTTATTATATATTTTATATTGTGCAATGTCCATGTATCTTACTAACACTAGTCTTTAAGTTGTGTTTACTTTTTTATGTGTGCCACTAACAAAATGGATCCATTGTTGTCTAATAAATGAAATTTTGAATTTGAATAACATTATATTGTAAAGAAAGTTGTACACAATATGTAATTACTCTTTTTTTGCCCTAAGTCCACCCCTATCAGACGCCGTTGATGGATTACAATCTTCTGCGTTTGATTTTTCGTAAAACATTTTGATGTTCAACATCAAATTACTTGTGAGGAAATGGGAAGTAACGCGAACGTTTACCAATAAGATGATTATTCATTGATTCATCTTGAAAGAACTGAACTAGAAATATTTGATGAATTTATTTGATAGAATTATGGAGAAAAGTTTGATTATTTTTGAAAATGAAATGAAATCAAATAGTTTTCACTTATCAAGTAAATTTGCGTCTATCCAGGAACAAGTTTTTTTAATTAAAAATTGAAATGTAGTCATCATGTATGCTCGAAAATTATTTCTCAAAATTTTTGAAAGAAACACAACTATTCAGATATCGTTTGACTAAAATTCTTACGATAAAATGTTCATGCCAAATAAATATTTACAAAGCTAGTGGACGCCCGCGGCATCACATGCATTCTTTCACACACAATCCTAAGACCTCATACTACCTACGAGTAGTACGCAGCATAATTCATGATGATGTTTCAGCCGTATTTGCGTAATGAGCGTTTAAATAAAAAGACAAAAATTCTAGAAATTCTAGGAACGTGTTCTGCTATTAATTCAAGTATCTCCAAATATTTTTTAAATATCTTCAATGTTCAGACTTTCCACCCTCTTCAGCTTTATTATATGTATTGGTACCAAATGTTACAGAAAATTTTAAAGATTTTATTTTATAATATGTGAAAAGAGTATTAAAATATGTACATTCCCCCTGGTTTAACCCAAAACTGTTTCCAATCTTTGTTTAGGCGACTTTGTCGACTCTGTAAAATTCGATTTACGTCGCTTTTCTATAGAAACGAGCTTTATGGTCATTGATCGCTCAAATTTAGAGTAAACTAGGCATAAGAGAAGTTTTATTATTACTTCTTCTTCTTAGCAAATGAGAGTGGAAAACTCTGGTGTTGAGAGTTTATCAAGCTGCCTTAAGGGCCTCTGATATGGCTTAACGACTGCTGTACTAGACAAACAGCCGAGACCTGTGTATCATCCGACCCACAGAAGCGCCCAAAATGGAATGCAGCTCTATTAATACTGAATGAAATAAATATAAAAACACCTATAAGTTTTATAACGTATTAAGCAAATCAACAATATTTACATATTATACTATACTAGCAGTGTTCCTTGGAGCCACTTGTGTTAATCTGGGTTAAAAAGTGGTCTATAAGTAAATTCTGGGCTTAGCCTCTACTAAATTTTGAAATTTTCATGTTTGAGAGGTGAAGCTGTAATAAAGACACACACACAAGCGTATGCCTATGAGTGGTATAGTGGGATGTGGTATATATGTAGGTACCGTTAGTGTGGTAAAACTGTAGAAGCTGGTAGTTAGAGGGCGGAAGCTAGTCACCGAGTTCCTGTGTGCCTCATCACTGCTCTGCGTGCACATCTACTGTGCTCATTGGGAACTTGCTCAGATGAGATAAAAATTATAACCTAGTAGTGATGCGAGTGGTAAATTGGCGACAGTTTTTGTCCTTTCAAAGTTTTTCAGTTCAACTGACATTTATTCACTTCATTCATGTCTTGCAATAAATATATTTATGAATGGATTTACGATGACTCTTCCTATCGTTTGTTGTGACGTAAAAACGGAACAAACACACATACAAAGTTAGTATTACTTTAATGCTAACATCAGTTTGTATAATTGTTCATGAGTATTTTTTTTCTTATCAACGGAGCTTCGGATTTGTTACTCATATGAAGTAAGTTTACTATCAAGATTAAATCGTAAGTAACATTTTATCCGAAACAACGTGAGAAAAACTACTCCTACGCGTGAATATAATCAACCCTCGATATCACGACAAAGAAATCTTGCTAAATGGATAGATTTTAACGTCATTTTAACAAAGGGAAAGCATCTTCACTCTATTCCCGTGAACCAATGCAAATATTTGGAAAGGGGGCGATGCGTCAATAAATCATATATGTATTTGTCATCCGTTGGGGAGAAATGGCAGCTTTTTCAGAGCGGGTAACATATTGTGACATCACTCTTGTTGAGGCTTGAATGGGCGCTGAATGGAGCAGTGAGAGGGCTTCCATTCAATTACTGATGATAACTTACACTTTGATAAGGGTTTGGAAAAAAATGAGTGAACTTATTTTTTTGCTTTGGACGTCTTTCCCGTCTTTTTGTATGTTAAGTTTTTAATTTTTTTGCAATTTAACCAATGAAAGTTTAACAGACAATACTTAGCTATTATGTTCCAATGAAATTGTACGACAATATGCTGTAAATAGAAGTTAGCATAGATAAAATAGCTACGAATTTTCGTAGTCATCGTAGCACCGTACAGCTACGGCGTAGGCCTTTAGTGTTACTGAGTAGAACCAATTCAATAAGACTTGACCGAGCAAAATGTTATTGAACCAGTGATTTTAAATTAAAAATATATTATTACCATCTAAATGACTAATACTCTGTTTAATTTCGTTAAATACGGCCTATAATTATACACTCACACATTTCATGTACTTAATTACCTACATTCTAACTTTAACGACATTTCAAAGCCTCCAAAATCAAGCCCAAAGAGGAGTCATCGGTCCTTGTTTAATCAGTAAAAATATGCGAGTCGCATGTGAAAAGTTGGTCCCGTTTGTGAATTGGAAAGCGCTCGGAGTGATTGGTTCAGCTGATACGTCTGATTGACTTACAGAATATTTGATTGAGACGATCGGGCTTTAATGGGAAAGTTTATTTGTAACCACTATGTTAGGTTGTTGGTTAGGGATTTTTAGGGAATATTTTCATGTAAACGGTTTATAAGGGAGCACCTGGATTCAATCTGCACAGGACCGGACGAGTGGCGTACAAGAAGAGAGGCCTATGCTCAGCAGTGGGCGATAACGGGCTGATGATGATGATGATGAAGAGGATTATAATCCCACATAAAAATGAAAGTTTATAAAATACGTGTAAGACACGATATGTGTACGGCTCAACACATTTGGGAGAGATTTTGTACAGTGCAAGACTAAATGACTATGATTTATTATGGAACAATAAATTTGGTACGGATACGATTAACTTATAACATAAAGAAAAAAATACATTATTTACTAAGTAAAATCCTGTCACTAGCCGGCCTAAACTCAGAATGTGCTGACTGCGAGCAGTCAGAGCTGGTCTACATTAAATAGATTTCTGTAGGTATTTCACGTAGAAATTACTGGTTCGGCTCACGGGAGATGAGTAAAATATATATTTTCTTATATGGTCACAATTCATTTTAATTAATTATAAAGTAAAATCAACTCAACTTTCCTCATTTATCTATATTATTAGTCAAACTATTCCGAGCTATCATGCTCAATATGATATTAAGCTAAGAGAGCAAACTTCAGTGATTACCATAGTAATAGTTATTTTAATTATTCTCTCGGGAACAGGCGACACTATACGACTTCCTTTCTACCAAACTAGAAATGTAAATGATGATACACACGGTACTGGAGTTTAGATTACAAATCGGTTATCAAAAGTTATCAGGCCATGTTATTTGCCTTTTTAATGGGCCATTTAAAGAATCTTAAGTTTTTTTTTACATTAGATAGCCTCACGCTTGATTACAACTTGCCTGATGTTAAGCAACGTTGTAATCTACGATCTAGCGCGCTTGCCTAGAAGAAACCGGTTTACTCTCGACTTGAAGTCCGACAAATTATAGTTCAAGGGGAATAGAGATTCGGGCAAGGAGTTTATTTGGGTTTGATATTTAAATATTTACGATTACATCGCCTTATTTCAGCAATAATTTAATCTGATCTCTGTTGATCCTACAAACCATTACAAATAAACCATTTGAGTTAAGAATATTATAAGATAAATTTCAGCTATTAACTTCCCTAAGCAAAATACTAAATAGACCATTTCAGTATCATAATCATCATCATCCACAGCGCTTGGGATTCCACTGCTGGGTATAGGCCTCCCTTTGTATGTGCCATCTGCGTCGATCTTGTGCGGACCTCATCCAGGTTGGACCCTCGACTTTGACGATGTCGTCGACCCACATAAAGATTTTATCATAATGTTCATTCATACTTAAGTAAACGATGTTATGGGGCAACCACTAGCACTATTAAAACATGATTGTTTTTATAAATTAATTGATACTTATAAAAAAATACTAGAATACAAAAGCAACGTAAATAATAATAAAAAGCTGTTTTAAAAACAGTGTTAGAATGTGTAAATAAACGCTGACAGTCGTTTTCTTAAAAAGCTATAAATAACTAATTATTGGCATGTACTCATCGTGTGATAGGTGGACGATAGATTCAACGACATTAAGTCCAATTGACTTTCACGTATCTTTTAATCATATAGCTGGTTTTTAGTTATCTATACTATAATATTATACAGCTGAAGAGTTTGTTTGTTTGTTTGAACGCACTAATCTCAGGAACTACTGGTGCGAATTGAAAAATTATTTTTGTGTTGAATAGACCATTTATCGAGGAAGGCTTTAGGCTATATAACATCACGCTGCAACTAAAAGGAGCGAAAAAACAATGGAAAATCTGGAAAAAACGGGAATAATATTGATCTTTGTGGGCTTCCGTTGCATGCGCTGCGAAAATGGTTCAAGTCGTGGGTAACAGCTATACCTAATTTATAAAGCTGAAGAGATTGTGTGCAAAAATAAATACACATGATGCCTAAAATAACTATTCCACGCGGACGAAGTCGCAGGCACAACTAGTTAATAATAAACCCTTGTTAAATAAGATATTGAATCAGGCGTTACTTTGCGCACCTTGTGTCCGAAAGTCACTTAACTTTCGGACCGACGTTCGAAGAGTCAACCCGAGTCCTGAGGATGCCTCGTGGAGCGGCGAAACACGTGTCGACTAGAATATCTTGCCGAAGGAGAACTACAAAGCTTCAAGACACAAGGTGCGGTGTTGGGAATATCTTGAAATCCACGGAGGCCACGTTGGTTAGGAGGTGAGGTGTGGCAGTGGTATATGGAGGAACACCTAAAAACCATCAAGTTTGTTGATGTCGGTTAAGGAGCAGTTTGCAGCGGAAAAACACGACATATTCTCCAGAGTTTCAGTAAACCCTTGTTAATAAAATAATACATCGCAAGAGTAGCCTACGTCCAAGTAAGGAGCTCTCGCATTAATCTGTATCTCTGCAGTTTGGTCACGTGCTGTTTGCTGTCACAAACTTATGTAATGTCTCAGTAACGTGACACGAGATGACTTCATTTTTAGGCTTTTTTCTTTACAAATCTCTATATGTTTGTACATTAAATAGTTTCTTAGATTTTTGACTGATATTCAATTAAAAAAAATATATAATAATATTTCAATTATGAAAGGCAATGCCTAAATACTTATTATTCAACAGATAGTTAGATCAGTGTAAATATACATATACATATGTTATCTTCTTTTTATCGAATGAGAGAGGCCAACTCTGGCGTAGAGAGTTGATCAAGCCGCCTGCCGTTGATGAAGGGCCTCTGACAAAATATGTTATAGTAAGTAGTATCAAAGACCATATATTGCTAAAATATTACTATTTACATATGTTCATATAACTTAAAAAACTTCCTCCTGTGCCTGGTTAAGCCATAAATATGTAAACAAACACAGGCATTCTTCAAAAATGAGAAAAAAATGGAAAAACTATCCTCAGTTTTTCATTCAAAAAAAATTGGCTATCGTTTGCTTACGCGAGGCTCAAGCACTAATTTATTTCAAGACACACACAAATCCAAAAACAATATATTTCCCATCCTACAAGGCCGTGTCTCACTGAACATTGCTAATCAAATTGTCGACAGCAGAGCGAGCGCAATCAGGAGAGCTATAAAGATAACTACGCAAACATTGCGGCACGGCACAGCTACTTTATCACGGCGCTCTTAGAGAGCCCGCAATGGTCACCGCAGTAGCGATAGCTTAGCAATGACGTTTTAACTAATGGATGAATCATAAAAATAAAATAAAAAAAAACTGGTCGTTTTAATGTATAATAAGTATGTATTTACAAAATAAAAGTATATAAGTATTATATCCGTTATCTAGTACCCACGACACAAGCGTTTGCTTAGTGTGGGGCTAGATGGCGATGTGTGTAATGTCCCGGAATATTTATTTATATATTTAGTTTTAGTTGGCATAGTTACCTTTTCACATCACATAAGAACAACAACCTTAAAAAAATGAGAGTTATCACTCAATTTCATGTAAAGAGATTCGATAGAGTTCCACGGAATCTGACTTGTTCTGGAAGCTAGTGAAATTCTAGTGGATTTGATTTAGGAACTTTGACAAAAGTTTTATTTATATTTGAAAAGAAACATGGCAGAAGTTAATTTTTACCTAATAACATAGTGCAAGAACTTGTTAATTTAATAGTCCAACTACGCAGTAACGTTTCCAACGCTGCAGTATGAATAGTGTCCTTTACAAAGCTAGGATCTCAAACGGAGCCGGCGAAAGCAAAGTAAGATTGTATATTACAGTACTTAAACCATGTTGAAAATAGCTTTTTTTTTGTATATTTATGCTCGACAACAACTAAATTGATATTATGCAACATTGTAATCTAGCACACTTGCCTAAAAGAAACTGATTTTTTCTCGAGCTCTCCACTTGTCGATTCTGTATTTATACAGATAAAATTTAAATTTCAAAGCAATATTAATGATTAATCAATCAAAAATATCTGTATAAAAACGGGGATATTGATTTTGTCGGCGTTGGTTATGGATTGGAGCATTAAAATTTTCCACATATCTTAATTAACACAAGCACTTTGATTTTTGAATGTTTATTTGAAACTAATTCGTAGTTTTTAAAATAAACGACTAAGCCAGCATATATTCCTGCCAGATTGGTTGCCTGGAAGAGATCGCTCTTAGTGATAAGGGTGCCGATTAAGACGCTTATTTTAATTACTATGTTTTTTGTATTGTTTTTTATATGTGGTGTATTAATAGAGTATTTATCAATCTATCCTTCTAAGATCATTTTGTCGCTTACGCCCTTTCGGAATAAGTAGGTTGTCAGCGAGGTTTGACCCCCGCGCCTGTGCGGCGGATCAGGGAGCCTGGACCTACAATTTCAGATATAAGAACTTTACACTTTGTACGATACTAGAAAACGTGAAATAGTAATGCAATTTTACACGAACTTTTTACTCTACTCATGATGGTCACATTCAATCATAATTTGATTGTAATGTTAGGAATATACGAGTCTCAAGCTATTTTGTTATCAAAATACTTTAAACTTATCAACTCCGAATCAAAACCTCCAAACTATTTTCCATCCATATCACAATTTAACTTCAAAATCAACCCCAACACACTTAATGCCATCCTATTTCAAATAGCCTGCGAAAATTAAAGCAAAACTTCAACAAATTCAACAAATATTTAAACCGCTTATTCAACCCTTTCTACACGCGTTAAATTTTAAAACCGTCGGTATTATGTAAAGGAGGGAGTAAATTTGATCCTAGTATGTGAGATCCCACAGGATGAGCCTCGCTACAAGTAATGGATCACTCCCCTCTCCAGAGACGGGACCGTGACGTGAACACGGGAAAGTCGATCGCGTCACGATACAGACAGTGAAAACGCAAGACATCTACAAGAGAAAAGTACATTATGTATGTATTATATCCGTTATCTAGTATCCACGACACAAACGAGCATTGCTTAGTGTGGGGCTTGATGGCGCTGTGTGCAATGTCCCGGAATATTTATTTTTTTTATTTATTTATTTATCTATCTTATAAATCAATATGATTTGTTGACACGAAACATCTTTGTTTGTCTAGTACGACAGTCGCTAAGCCATGTCAGAGGCCCTTTGAAAACTCGACACCAGAGTTGGCCACTCTCATTCGATAAGAAGAAGAAGATCTTTGTATGTCAAAACTCAAATTCTTAATATTTATTAGGTTTTACATAATATTTACCAAATAGTAAGATAACATTTAAAAATACTAATTAATATATACTAACAAACTACTAAGCCATATATACTAAGCCATGTCAAAGGCCCTTTGAAAACTCGACACCAGAGTTGGCCACTCTCATTCAATAAGAAGAAGAAGATCTTTGTGTGTCAAAACTCAAATTCTAAATGTTTATTAAATAAATAAAATAAATAAATAAAGCCATTTATTCCCAGTAATTTAATTAACATTTTGTGGTTATGGGGTTTACGTTAGTAACACAATTTTCATTTTAAATTAAGTTTAGATTAGATTTAAGTTTAATTTTTTAGTTTTTTATTGGGCAACCAAATTAGGGTGAAGGCTTCCTCCAAGCTGAAGGCCTCCTCCAAGCCAAATGTTTATTAGGTTTTACATAATATTTACCTAATAGTAAGATAACATTTAAAAATACTAATTAATATATATACCCTTTTTGTAGTAGTTAGAAGTAGTATGTTTAGTTTTCCTTCACTTGTTTTTATATTTTATTATTGTAAATAAAAAATAAATGTATACTAACAAACAGGTATAAGATATGTTGGCGTTCTGATGTGAAATATATGTAGCCCACAGTCTCCCTTTTTCAACCGAATTAAAAAAAGGAAGTTATTAAGTCTTCTGATTTTTTTTGTGGGTATGTTCCGCGATTATTGTTTATGAACTGATTTCAATAGTTCCTTTTTTCTTACATTACCTTCACTGATTATCTCATCACCATCTCACGAATTGTATTTGTATCGGTATCATTGTCTATATAAAGCACATGAACAGAAAAACTAGTCAATATGGGCTCGATTATTACATCAGTTTAGTTCCATCCGTAAAATGACCGTCTATTGGGTTATTATTGGGCCGATTGTAGGCACAATATTTCCAATCATAGACAATATACCCCGAAGACAAGCTACTTCTTTGACATTCTATACAAAACCTTCCGTCAACCTTACATATGCTTAGCGTACACCAATAAACATAATATTAGGTGTAATTCATGCACCTAATGTAACCATCAGCTATCACCATTGTGATATATTACGTGGCATTTCTATCTGACGAAAAAATCCACTCAATGAACTCATAAAAAACATGCAATTTTTTTGTCACAATAGTGTTAGATTTTTCTCTTTCACGAATTGTCACCCCGCGTAGTCCAATAATCATTTAAAGTGTCGTATTATATAATAAAAAAATATAAAAATATAATTATATTGAGTATATAAAATATAATTATGCATCTAAGGAGTTTATCGGCCATCGGCTTTGCAATAAACAAAAATCTGCTTCATAGGTCATCAAGCAGTATTTTGTAGATATGTAATATATTATGTACTAGTTTTTTTTTACTTCTATGAGGCGTCTTCATTGGTTGACGTTTCGTTACGTTCACATGCGAGTGAAAAACATCGAAACCCCTCTCGGAAAATACAATGTTTTGTGAAATTTTAATCACAGCGCGTTAATGAGAACGCTCGATTGCGATTTATTGGCGGGCGTTTTATTTTGATTGTAACAGCACGGTTTGTTAATTGCGTCATTAAAGGGGATTCTTATTTGATACGATGGGGCTTTTATTGATATAAAATGATTCAAATTCAAATTCAAATTGTTTATTGACTAAAAATACTTATTCTAACACGTACATTCATTGGGAACACAGATTGCCAGGTGCAGTCAAGTAGGAATCAGGTAGGTACGTGAGGTAGCCCCGGAAACTTGCACTAGGTACCGAAAAGGTCCTGTGAAGCAAGATTGATTCATTTACCGGGATAGCCGAATTATAATTAACTAACTGGTGCGCGCGACTTCGTCCGCGTGGAATAGTTATTACCATAAAAACAGTTTTAGTGAGTTAACCTTAAAAGATAGACATATACTGTTGCGGACATTTTTTTATATTATTTCAAGAGCAATAATTCTTTCATACACATTTTTTTGATATCTTGAACCGTTTTCGCAGCGCACGCAACGGAAGCCCTCAGAGAATATTTTTCCCCGTTTCTTCTACATTTTCTATTGTTTCTTCGCTCCTATAAGTTGCAGCGTGATGTTATATAGCCTAAAGCCTTCCTCGATAATTAGACTCTTCAACACAAAATAATTTTTCAAATCGAACCAGTAGTTCCTGATATTAGCGCGTTCAAACAAACAAACAAACTCTTCAGCTTTATAATACCTATAGGTATATTAGTATAGATTATACTCATATTATTCAACAACATGCTTTTGACTTTCTGCCATTTTTCTTTTATATAATACCTTACCAAATTAAAAATATTTATAAAGTTAAATTCAAAATCATACTTACTTGCTTTTTAGTTCTATGCCAAAATTTGTAAGTTCAACATAATCGAGTATAAATCTAATCGAACAAAAATTTACACCTTTTCTTTCCCCATCACATTTTTCCTTGTTTACACATTCCTAAAGAAACTGTCCAACATGCTTCTATACAAGGTCACATATGAAAAGGTTTCCCCAACCTCGCCATTTAGGCTGACAACAAACTAACAACAAACTCTGGCTCCCGTATTGTGTCTGCAAAAGTTGAACAACCGAACCATTCCTTGATCAATTGATAAGTTGATGGATAGTTGTTTTGCTATTTTCTTACAATAATGGTTGAAGTTGGGCAGCGATAGGCCGTGTGGTTGACCTTAATAATACCTACGAGTATATACTTAGTTCTTATATCTTCGTATTTTAGTTAAGAAGCTGCAAAGACGTTAATTTAAAGAAGCTAAAACATTAAACTTTTATTGGAAAATGAGCGAAAATAATCACGACCAACAACCATAATAAAGGCCCATTTCTCGTCATATCAGGTGTCCATAGTACATCGATATGAGTGCTTGTTAGACATATTCTGACAGCACAAGTGGCGCCATCAGTCGCTCAGTCTGAAGTGTATGGAAATGAGTGTGGATTTTGGCGCCTGGCAGTTAGTAGACCGTAGCCTAGTGGTTAAGGCGTTCTGACGGTAGCAGAAATACGCAGGTTCGAATCCTGCCGGTCGTGATTATTTTCGCTCATTTTCCAATAAAAGTTTAATTTAAAACAACCATAGTGCAGGTAAGCACTTAATAAATTAACTCATAAGCTAAAACATGATAGGAGGAAGGACCTGGGCGCCTGGGCGCCTGCCACGATGTATCTGCCTAAGAGATGACAGGATGAGATAACCGTAATGATTGCTTACCATCAGACGGATTACGGTCAAGTGCAAACCCATTCCCTTTAAAAAAAAGATGCCGCAACGTATTAATTCTGCGGGAGAGTCAAGACCCTCAGTCATGAGGAAATACGTCTCAAGAGAGAGAAAACATGATAGATGCATGCATGCTTGCAATAACTATAATTTATGCATTGTTTTATTTGATAATAAAACGATAATAAACGTTCCATCCTAGACCGTAATGATTGCTTTCCATCAGGCGAATTACGGTCAAGTGCAAACCCATTTCTTGTAAAAAAAATAAACATCTTGAAACTCAGAGAGCAATATAAAAATGAATTCTAAGCCCATATATATGTATGTATATCATAAGACAGACATTAATCTAAATTCCCTTAGTATATTAGTAAATATCAAGACAAGCAGCTGCATACTTAATGCCCACCAATCCAGAGTTCCCACTGATCAAAGACCTGCGGTTTCCAGGTGGCTGCCTGACTCCTAGGCTGGAAAATTACCTACATAATGTAGTAGTCGAAGTATTATAAGCCGGTGCCAGATTACGTTGGCGTCGTGGTTTTGGTGTTTGGACTGGTATAGATTGTACTGTATCTGTAGTAGGTTTAAATTTATATCTACAGGAGAAACGCAAGTTTGTAGGTATCCTGCTCCTGAGTCGTATTTTCTCATAACTGAGGGTCATGACTCCCCAGCAGAGTTGATTCGTTAGGGGCGTTGTAGGTATATGATAATGTTTTATTCTTGTTTAAAGAAAATGTTTTACCTACTTTAGACCAAATATAAAAAAAAATCTTTCTTAGCCTCTTGTCATAATCAGTACTAGCTGTACTAGATTTATCTGAACGTGTAACTTATATTTTAGAAAATTAATTACAAAGAGTTATTAATAAATGTTATGATAATGTGATGCATTTTGTTTCCCCAGTCACTGGCTATATTTCTACCTTTTAATCCCGTTCGGATGAAACAATTAAGATCCTGACAAACTGAAATTATTTAGCGGTTAAAAGGCAGATGCACATAAATACGTACGTCGTACATCTTCCACAATCAATGTTGATAAGTATTGTCTTTAATTATACCTACTCACATTTACTTGTCAAAATTTTGTGTCACATCTTTTCCTTACACTATATAGAATAGACATAAAGTATGTATGAGTACTAGTAGTTACTGTAGAAGTGACAAGCAAATAATTCTCTATTTATTTTGACATTATTATAAACACAAAACTTGATACAAGCTTCAATTAACAATAGTGATCTATCAGAGACTAGACTTGTTAGTTTTGTTATTTAAAAAAATTACTGAAAAAGCTTAATTAGAAGTAAATTTTTTTCTCTGTCGCTTGTAACTTAACCACAACCTAAGCCCAATGACAATACAAAATGTAATCAGAGGCTTCGTGGGCGTTAATTTCTACAGAATGCCAACCCTTGACTTGTCTTAACCTTATTCCGTCCAAATGTCTCCATTCATTTGATACGCCCAAATTACTGAAATCCACTAGAATTCACCAGAATTTCCGAGATATTTAGGAGCCGGGTTTCTTCTTAAATAGAACAAAAGGTGGGTATATCAAATTGGGAATTAACTTTCTGCGACAGTTCACATCGCTGGGTCGGTGCTGCTTTGATTGGGTTGCTAAAACTGACTTAATCATAACAAGGTTGTGTAGCATTAAGAAAGTATTCGTTTGAGGCTAAATTATGAGTTATATTACCTATAATGAGTACTAGCCAGCATCTGTGCGTTATTGTAAGAATAAAAAAGCTTTTGTAAGTCTGGTGGTCTATAAATGGAGGTATCCATTAAGATATAGATTAGAAGGAGGATGTGGTCATGTTAAATGAGAGACATACAAAAAAACAATGTTCATGTAAGTGTGTTTGTTTAGGACAATAATTTATTAGTTATATGCCAAAAATCTATATATACATATGTATATATATAAAACTCAAAGGTAACTGACTGACTGATATAGTGATCTATCAACGCACAGCCCAAACCACTGGACGGATTGGGCTGAAATTTGGAATGAAGGTAGATGTTATGACGTGAACATCCGCTAAGAAAGGATTTTTGTAAATGCCACTTTGAAAGGGGTGAAATAGGGGATGTGAGTTTTACTTCTTAATGCGAGCGAAACCGTGAGCACCCACTAGTTATAGTATAAAATTCATTATATCAATTAGTATACAAACAATCAAGTAAAGAAACTCTTAAAGGATTCAAAATCACATTGGGTAACATTTTGTTTACAAATAGGCTTACCATGGCATTTTATCAAACAATATCTCCTACTGAGGCTTTATTTAGGTTAATATTAATAACATTGATGTCAGCGTTCACATTTATTAATTTCTATTACTCTCCAATATTGTGTTCCAAATTTGGTTCATAGAAATCAGGTACAATAATTACATTTAATAATTAATTAACCTACTAATAATGTGAATTCGTGATTGAAGTATTATAATTGTGCGATGGAGCACATGATGTGTGTGTATGTATGAATTGTGCATATGTATAAATCAGTACATCAATATCACGTGACATATGTTACAGAAAACTATAATATTTGTATTTATTGAAGGATTGTAGACTAACAGCTTAGTTGGTTGTGGCTCTGCCTTCTAATCGAAGGTTGCAGGTTCGATTCCCGCATGACACAAGTGATTATGACTTTTAAAATCTATAATTACAAAAGTTACAAAAGAAACAGTATACAAAAGAAAAGTATATAAATAAGTATTATATCCGTTATCTAGTACACAGAACACAAGTGTTTGTTTAGTGTGGCGCTAGATGGTGCTGGGTGTATTGTCCTGGAATATTTATATATTGTTGGTAAGTTGTAAATATTGTTTAAAAATAATACACAATTTGCTGACTGATTGATTGATTAATGCTTTATTGGACACTCAAATATAACATAATACCAAAGAGAGAAAAGTTTAAATTTAATGACAGAAATGGCGGCCTTTGTCGTTTTATCTTTCTGTAGTGTATGTCATTCTTTAGTATTTTTATATCTGTCTTAGATAGCAATAAACTCTAAGGCAAATTATTAAGCTATTGTTTCAGTACCTAAGCAATAACTTGAATAATTACCAAACAATTATTATCACCACATAAACTTATATATATACCTATATATATGCCAGCTGCACGTACATACATATTAGGATTAACTATAAGATATTATTTAATTGATATTAAAAAAAAACATAGTAATATGCTTAAATATGAATTAATTAGAGTTAGCTATGAGCCGGCCGGTATCCGGGTGTAACAATAATTGCTCTAGTTTAGACGTAAAATGTACATCTTTGGCATGTTAAATATGATTCATTTAGTGATTCACAAGCTTTTTAAGTATACAATTTCGTTAGTTGCTTTTGTCCTTTAAATTCCTTTTCACTAATTGATCCGTCGATTGATTGATTTCAATACAATCCAAATAAGATTGAAAACATCCCCATTTGCTTACTATCAGGCAAACCAAGTGCAGACCTGGTTTAGGGAAAAATTGCTTAATAAAGATTTATGATGACGAGTTGAAGTTTTTCATGAAGAAAACTCGTGAATGCAATAAGGCTAATGAAGATGATGATGATTACAAATTGCAACCTCATAGCTGATACGTAAGTATCTATACAAACACAAAAACCACTTTATTCAAATTAGTTTTAAAGTCAACGAAGTGTCAATGTGGGCCGCAGCGTTTAAATAAATGCGTGCGTTAAAACTGTCACTTTAGTAAGAGACTAAGTTAAGATTGCTTAAGTTAGTTGGTCATCTTCGTGGGCGAAGGTAAATGTATCTGAATAGATGTAGTTGCTTGTTTTAAGTATAATGTAGAAGATTTATTTAAAATTGCGTGAATTATAATATTTTTAAGGGTCAACTTAAGTTTTGAAATATGTAGCAATAAATAATATTATTTAATTTTATTTATTATAAATCTTACTTGACACATAGAAATCTGAATTAATTTGTGAAATTAATTCAAAATAAAATATGTAACCAATTAATATTATATTATTTTTCACACAAGCAACATTAAATTATGATGACATTATATGACAAAAGATGGCGGAAAAAAAATAATTACATATGTAATTTGTAAAAATAATTTAAATGTATTTTATTGTAAAAATAACAAAATGGTAAGAACTTGTAGTGTTCCGGGATGCAGAAATGAATCTTATAGTGGTTGCAATATATCATTCTACAGGTATGCTAAAGTTTAAGTAAGATTACATTATTGGGACTAAGGTGACCATATTTTCTCGTGCTTGAAATAATTTGTGCAATAT
The DNA here is from genome assembly GCA_927399415.1 of Macaria notata. Taxonomy (NCBI): domain Eukaryota; kingdom Metazoa; phylum Arthropoda; class Insecta; order Lepidoptera; family Geometridae; genus Macaria; species Macaria notata. The sequence continues at coordinate 3,673,724 of OV656743.1, forward strand.
GATATTTTTTCAGTTTTCCTAAAAATTAAAACATCAAAATAAATTGGCAAAAGAACTTAAATATTACACGACCTATTACAAAATTCTCCAAAGTTTGCAGTCTACACTTTGATCCAAAATCTTTTAATACTCCAAATTCTCTCCGTTTGTTAAAAAAAGACGCTATCCCAATTCCTGCCGTGGTGAGAAAAAATTAGTAATTGATTTGTAGCTATTAGTAGTAGTGCTGATAAAAAGTAGCCAAGTCATATATTCTTATACCATGGTTTCACATACGATTCCTTAGTATTGTATACAGTTTGCTTTATATTGGTGTACATAGTTTAAGCCATCACTCGTTTCAGTTAGAATTTGAAACACAAGGAAAGCGATAGTGTAAAAAATATAGGATATAGGCAACTACCTACATGCAATTCAAATGTGAACTTGTAAATAAATATTGTAATTGCTGCAAAATGTTTATGATTTTGATCACATTGCCTCCCTGTCAATTAACCGAATCGATACTATTATAAGTTACAAACTAAAGTGCATTTTAATTTGTAAGTAAGTTTGTTGGTGTTTGTTACTTAACGCGTCAATAGAGCTAAGGATCATCATGACTGGCAAGATGCAGGTAAAATAGGACCGCAAAAGAGACTGCTCCCGATTTGGTAAGAAGATGAATTGGTATATCCTAACTATATAATTTATTGTCACCCTAGTTAGAAAAAGACAACTGCCTTTCATACTTCGCCTCGCTTTGCTCATATTGGATCAGCAGTAATATTTCCCTATTATATTACTTCCATGTCTTGTTGTTAAAAAATTAAAAAAGTGACAGTTTTTTTGACAATGTAGAATTTTGGCAGGAATTAGTCAGTGTGTGAAAAATAAATGGTGGGAAATTAATTACGGTGTTTTATTTCCTATCCCTGAATCCGCTTTATTTCAAAATGCGTATTTTATAAACATTATTAAGTCAAAATAAAAAAAAAAATTAATATATCTTTTTTTTTAACAAAATCCATATTGTGACATATAATTTAATAACAAAAGATAAAGTAAGTACCTACTATAAAATTTTCATTTCTATCAATTCAATAATTTTAATAAAAAATGTAAAATGTGTAATAATTCAAGAGGAAATTGATTAAATACTAAGGCTTACTAATTACATGTTTTCATTGGACCCCAAACTAAGCAAAAACCTGTATCTTGGGGGTCCGTAGAGATACATAGATGTTCCGTACATTTTCTTTGGAGGAAAATTAACAATATTATGTTTGAGAAGTACAAAGTTAAGTGGAGTTTTCAGGATATTTCAGAAAGAAGTTAAAATGTTAATGTAATTAAGTGATACAAATAATTATACTTAAGTAATACCATAGTATAAAAAATATATATATACATACGTCAGTAATGCGATAAACAAATCGTAAAAGTAAAACCGAATTAGCTCATGCCACAACATGTTAAAACCCATAATAAACAACTTTATTACTGGACTCAAAAGCTGACTCTCAAGTTTCAAAGAAAAAAATACAAAATGCAATAATGTATCTTTTTTCCATGCATACCATTATCATAATGTGAGCTGAAAAGGGAACATCGTTAGGTAATGGCCGACATTATTCAACATCTTCTGCATTGAGTAACAGGAGAGGATTCAGGGACTCTATGGGGCTCTACACCTTAGACCGTAGGGAGTACAGCCCCATAGTAGATATGAATAGACATCACAACTTAAACTTAATTCAAAAACCTGCTCAATAAATGTACTATTTCCGGTTATAATAGTGACGTTCTTTATAAACTTTAAGAGTATAACGGTAAGTGTCCCGGAACAAATACGGTAAATTGAACATTTATCGTGTCTATCAGTTTAAATACATTAGACATTATCTTACCGACGACCTTAAAGACGATGCTGATATAGAAAGGGAGCGTAGAGCTCTGGCGGTTCGCGGTTATATGCTGGCCCGCAGGTTCGCCCGCTCTGTACAGACCAGGTCAAAATCACGCTCTTTAAGGCGTTTTGTCAGGGGATGGACACGGGCGGCCTCTGGTTGGCGTTTACCAAAAAGTCGTTAGATACTCTACGTGTCCAATACAACAACATTTTCAGAATGATGTTGGGTCTCTCTCGCTGGTGCAGTGCCTCTACAATGTTCGCGCAGGCCCACACGGACGGGTTTCATGACATTATCCGGAAGAAAGTCGCGTCACTAGTGAGGAGGGTGCGAGGGAGCCACAATAGTATTCTGAAAATAGTTGCAGAAGATTTGAGTGCGCCAGTGCTGAGTCACTTAGTAGGTGTGATGGTCAGAGAAGATGTGTTTTCTTTGACTATTCCTAGCCTCGTGAAACACGTAACGGCGTTTTATTATATATTTTATATTGTGCAATGTCCATGTATCTTACTAACACTAGTCTTTAAGTTGTGTTTACTTTTTTATGTGTGCCACTAACAAAATGGATCCATTGTTGTCTAATAAATGAAATTTTGAATTTGAATAACATTATATTGTAAAGAAAGTTGTACACAATATGTAATTACTCTTTTTTTGCCCTAAGTCCACCCCTATCAGACGCCGTTGATGGATTACAATCTTCTGCGTTTGATTTTTCGTAAAACATTTTGATGTTCAACATCAAATTACTTGTGAGGAAATGGGAAGTAACGCGAACGTTTACCAATAAGATGATTATTCATTGATTCATCTTGAAAGAACTGAACTAGAAATATTTGATGAATTTATTTGATAGAATTATGGAGAAAAGTTTGATTATTTTTGAAAATGAAATGAAATCAAATAGTTTTCACTTATCAAGTAAATTTGCGTCTATCCAGGAACAAGTTTTTTTAATTAAAAATTGAAATGTAGTCATCATGTATGCTCGAAAATTATTTCTCAAAATTTTTGAAAGAAACACAACTATTCAGATATCGTTTGACTAAAATTCTTACGATAAAATGTTCATGCCAAATAAATATTTACAAAGCTAGTGGACGCCCGCGGCATCACATGCATTCTTTCACACACAATCCTAAGACCTCATACTACCTACGAGTAGTACGCAGCATAATTCATGATGATGTTTCAGCCGTATTTGCGTAATGAGCGTTTAAATAAAAAGACAAAAATTCTAGAAATTCTAGGAACGTGTTCTGCTATTAATTCAAGTATCTCCAAATATTTTTTAAATATCTTCAATGTTCAGACTTTCCACCCTCTTCAGCTTTATTATATGTATTGGTACCAAATGTTACAGAAAATTTTAAAGATTTTATTTTATAATATGTGAAAAGAGTATTAAAATATGTACATTCCCCCTGGTTTAACCCAAAACTGTTTCCAATCTTTGTTTAGGCGACTTTGTCGACTCTGTAAAATTCGATTTACGTCGCTTTTCTATAGAAACGAGCTTTATGGTCATTGATCGCTCAAATTTAGAGTAAACTAGGCATAAGAGAAGTTTTATTATTACTTCTTCTTCTTAGCAAATGAGAGTGGAAAACTCTGGTGTTGAGAGTTTATCAAGCTGCCTTAAGGGCCTCTGATATGGCTTAACGACTGCTGTACTAGACAAACAGCCGAGACCTGTGTATCATCCGACCCACAGAAGCGCCCAAAATGGAATGCAGCTCTATTAATACTGAATGAAATAAATATAAAAACACCTATAAGTTTTATAACGTATTAAGCAAATCAACAATATTTACATATTATACTATACTAGCAGTGTTCCTTGGAGCCACTTGTGTTAATCTGGGTTAAAAAGTGGTCTATAAGTAAATTCTGGGCTTAGCCTCTACTAAATTTTGAAATTTTCATGTTTGAGAGGTGAAGCTGTAATAAAGACACACACACAAGCGTATGCCTATGAGTGGTATAGTGGGATGTGGTATATATGTAGGTACCGTTAGTGTGGTAAAACTGTAGAAGCTGGTAGTTAGAGGGCGGAAGCTAGTCACCGAGTTCCTGTGTGCCTCATCACTGCTCTGCGTGCACATCTACTGTGCTCATTGGGAACTTGCTCAGATGAGATAAAAATTATAACCTAGTAGTGATGCGAGTGGTAAATTGGCGACAGTTTTTGTCCTTTCAAAGTTTTTCAGTTCAACTGACATTTATTCACTTCATTCATGTCTTGCAATAAATATATTTATGAATGGATTTACGATGACTCTTCCTATCGTTTGTTGTGACGTAAAAACGGAACAAACACACATACAAAGTTAGTATTACTTTAATGCTAACATCAGTTTGTATAATTGTTCATGAGTATTTTTTTTCTTATCAACGGAGCTTCGGATTTGTTACTCATATGAAGTAAGTTTACTATCAAGATTAAATCGTAAGTAACATTTTATCCGAAACAACGTGAGAAAAACTACTCCTACGCGTGAATATAATCAACCCTCGATATCACGACAAAGAAATCTTGCTAAATGGATAGATTTTAACGTCATTTTAACAAAGGGAAAGCATCTTCACTCTATTCCCGTGAACCAATGCAAATATTTGGAAAGGGGGCGATGCGTCAATAAATCATATATGTATTTGTCATCCGTTGGGGAGAAATGGCAGCTTTTTCAGAGCGGGTAACATATTGTGACATCACTCTTGTTGAGGCTTGAATGGGCGCTGAATGGAGCAGTGAGAGGGCTTCCATTCAATTACTGATGATAACTTACACTTTGATAAGGGTTTGGAAAAAAATGAGTGAACTTATTTTTTTGCTTTGGACGTCTTTCCCGTCTTTTTGTATGTTAAGTTTTTAATTTTTTTGCAATTTAACCAATGAAAGTTTAACAGACAATACTTAGCTATTATGTTCCAATGAAATTGTACGACAATATGCTGTAAATAGAAGTTAGCATAGATAAAATAGCTACGAATTTTCGTAGTCATCGTAGCACCGTACAGCTACGGCGTAGGCCTTTAGTGTTACTGAGTAGAACCAATTCAATAAGACTTGACCGAGCAAAATGTTATTGAACCAGTGATTTTAAATTAAAAATATATTATTACCATCTAAATGACTAATACTCTGTTTAATTTCGTTAAATACGGCCTATAATTATACACTCACACATTTCATGTACTTAATTACCTACATTCTAACTTTAACGACATTTCAAAGCCTCCAAAATCAAGCCCAAAGAGGAGTCATCGGTCCTTGTTTAATCAGTAAAAATATGCGAGTCGCATGTGAAAAGTTGGTCCCGTTTGTGAATTGGAAAGCGCTCGGAGTGATTGGTTCAGCTGATACGTCTGATTGACTTACAGAATATTTGATTGAGACGATCGGGCTTTAATGGGAAAGTTTATTTGTAACCACTATGTTAGGTTGTTGGTTAGGGATTTTTAGGGAATATTTTCATGTAAACGGTTTATAAGGGAGCACCTGGATTCAATCTGCACAGGACCGGACGAGTGGCGTACAAGAAGAGAGGCCTATGCTCAGCAGTGGGCGATAACGGGCTGATGATGATGATGATGAAGAGGATTATAATCCCACATAAAAATGAAAGTTTATAAAATACGTGTAAGACACGATATGTGTACGGCTCAACACATTTGGGAGAGATTTTGTACAGTGCAAGACTAAATGACTATGATTTATTATGGAACAATAAATTTGGTACGGATACGATTAACTTATAACATAAAGAAAAAAATACATTATTTACTAAGTAAAATCCTGTCACTAGCCGGCCTAAACTCAGAATGTGCTGACTGCGAGCAGTCAGAGCTGGTCTACATTAAATAGATTTCTGTAGGTATTTCACGTAGAAATTACTGGTTCGGCTCACGGGAGATGAGTAAAATATATATTTTCTTATATGGTCACAATTCATTTTAATTAATTATAAAGTAAAATCAACTCAACTTTCCTCATTTATCTATATTATTAGTCAAACTATTCCGAGCTATCATGCTCAATATGATATTAAGCTAAGAGAGCAAACTTCAGTGATTACCATAGTAATAGTTATTTTAATTATTCTCTCGGGAACAGGCGACACTATACGACTTCCTTTCTACCAAACTAGAAATGTAAATGATGATACACACGGTACTGGAGTTTAGATTACAAATCGGTTATCAAAAGTTATCAGGCCATGTTATTTGCCTTTTTAATGGGCCATTTAAAGAATCTTAAGTTTTTTTTTACATTAGATAGCCTCACGCTTGATTACAACTTGCCTGATGTTAAGCAACGTTGTAATCTACGATCTAGCGCGCTTGCCTAGAAGAAACCGGTTTACTCTCGACTTGAAGTCCGACAAATTATAGTTCAAGGGGAATAGAGATTCGGGCAAGGAGTTTATTTGGGTTTGATATTTAAATATTTACGATTACATCGCCTTATTTCAGCAATAATTTAATCTGATCTCTGTTGATCCTACAAACCATTACAAATAAACCATTTGAGTTAAGAATATTATAAGATAAATTTCAGCTATTAACTTCCCTAAGCAAAATACTAAATAGACCATTTCAGTATCATAATCATCATCATCCACAGCGCTTGGGATTCCACTGCTGGGTATAGGCCTCCCTTTGTATGTGCCATCTGCGTCGATCTTGTGCGGACCTCATCCAGGTTGGACCCTCGACTTTGACGATGTCGTCGACCCACATAAAGATTTTATCATAATGTTCATTCATACTTAAGTAAACGATGTTATGGGGCAACCACTAGCACTATTAAAACATGATTGTTTTTATAAATTAATTGATACTTATAAAAAAATACTAGAATACAAAAGCAACGTAAATAATAATAAAAAGCTGTTTTAAAAACAGTGTTAGAATGTGTAAATAAACGCTGACAGTCGTTTTCTTAAAAAGCTATAAATAACTAATTATTGGCATGTACTCATCGTGTGATAGGTGGACGATAGATTCAACGACATTAAGTCCAATTGACTTTCACGTATCTTTTAATCATATAGCTGGTTTTTAGTTATCTATACTATAATATTATACAGCTGAAGAGTTTGTTTGTTTGTTTGAACGCACTAATCTCAGGAACTACTGGTGCGAATTGAAAAATTATTTTTGTGTTGAATAGACCATTTATCGAGGAAGGCTTTAGGCTATATAACATCACGCTGCAACTAAAAGGAGCGAAAAAACAATGGAAAATCTGGAAAAAACGGGAATAATATTGATCTTTGTGGGCTTCCGTTGCATGCGCTGCGAAAATGGTTCAAGTCGTGGGTAACAGCTATACCTAATTTATAAAGCTGAAGAGATTGTGTGCAAAAATAAATACACATGATGCCTAAAATAACTATTCCACGCGGACGAAGTCGCAGGCACAACTAGTTAATAATAAACCCTTGTTAAATAAGATATTGAATCAGGCGTTACTTTGCGCACCTTGTGTCCGAAAGTCACTTAACTTTCGGACCGACGTTCGAAGAGTCAACCCGAGTCCTGAGGATGCCTCGTGGAGCGGCGAAACACGTGTCGACTAGAATATCTTGCCGAAGGAGAACTACAAAGCTTCAAGACACAAGGTGCGGTGTTGGGAATATCTTGAAATCCACGGAGGCCACGTTGGTTAGGAGGTGAGGTGTGGCAGTGGTATATGGAGGAACACCTAAAAACCATCAAGTTTGTTGATGTCGGTTAAGGAGCAGTTTGCAGCGGAAAAACACGACATATTCTCCAGAGTTTCAGTAAACCCTTGTTAATAAAATAATACATCGCAAGAGTAGCCTACGTCCAAGTAAGGAGCTCTCGCATTAATCTGTATCTCTGCAGTTTGGTCACGTGCTGTTTGCTGTCACAAACTTATGTAATGTCTCAGTAACGTGACACGAGATGACTTCATTTTTAGGCTTTTTTCTTTACAAATCTCTATATGTTTGTACATTAAATAGTTTCTTAGATTTTTGACTGATATTCAATTAAAAAAAATATATAATAATATTTCAATTATGAAAGGCAATGCCTAAATACTTATTATTCAACAGATAGTTAGATCAGTGTAAATATACATATACATATGTTATCTTCTTTTTATCGAATGAGAGAGGCCAACTCTGGCGTAGAGAGTTGATCAAGCCGCCTGCCGTTGATGAAGGGCCTCTGACAAAATATGTTATAGTAAGTAGTATCAAAGACCATATATTGCTAAAATATTACTATTTACATATGTTCATATAACTTAAAAAACTTCCTCCTGTGCCTGGTTAAGCCATAAATATGTAAACAAACACAGGCATTCTTCAAAAATGAGAAAAAAATGGAAAAACTATCCTCAGTTTTTCATTCAAAAAAAATTGGCTATCGTTTGCTTACGCGAGGCTCAAGCACTAATTTATTTCAAGACACACACAAATCCAAAAACAATATATTTCCCATCCTACAAGGCCGTGTCTCACTGAACATTGCTAATCAAATTGTCGACAGCAGAGCGAGCGCAATCAGGAGAGCTATAAAGATAACTACGCAAACATTGCGGCACGGCACAGCTACTTTATCACGGCGCTCTTAGAGAGCCCGCAATGGTCACCGCAGTAGCGATAGCTTAGCAATGACGTTTTAACTAATGGATGAATCATAAAAATAAAATAAAAAAAAACTGGTCGTTTTAATGTATAATAAGTATGTATTTACAAAATAAAAGTATATAAGTATTATATCCGTTATCTAGTACCCACGACACAAGCGTTTGCTTAGTGTGGGGCTAGATGGCGATGTGTGTAATGTCCCGGAATATTTATTTATATATTTAGTTTTAGTTGGCATAGTTACCTTTTCACATCACATAAGAACAACAACCTTAAAAAAATGAGAGTTATCACTCAATTTCATGTAAAGAGATTCGATAGAGTTCCACGGAATCTGACTTGTTCTGGAAGCTAGTGAAATTCTAGTGGATTTGATTTAGGAACTTTGACAAAAGTTTTATTTATATTTGAAAAGAAACATGGCAGAAGTTAATTTTTACCTAATAACATAGTGCAAGAACTTGTTAATTTAATAGTCCAACTACGCAGTAACGTTTCCAACGCTGCAGTATGAATAGTGTCCTTTACAAAGCTAGGATCTCAAACGGAGCCGGCGAAAGCAAAGTAAGATTGTATATTACAGTACTTAAACCATGTTGAAAATAGCTTTTTTTTTGTATATTTATGCTCGACAACAACTAAATTGATATTATGCAACATTGTAATCTAGCACACTTGCCTAAAAGAAACTGATTTTTTCTCGAGCTCTCCACTTGTCGATTCTGTATTTATACAGATAAAATTTAAATTTCAAAGCAATATTAATGATTTAAAAAATAAAATTAATTGTTAATATTTCGGAAAATCTTGATTTCTCTATATGGCTAGGAAACAACTGATGTTTAAAATATTTTTTATATGTACCTACACTTACATAATTGAGGTAAAACTAGAAGCACTAAGAGGAAGAGTAAGGCCGAGTAAGGTCATATATGTACCAAGATCAAGGAATTAGCTGTAGATCGGAAAGGATGGCGCCTCCACATACAGGTTCATGCCCTTAAATTTGTGATGATGATGACTAGCATAATATACATAGGTAGTAGTCTTTATTCATCATAACCATCTTCCCAAACTGATGGGGTCCTGACCTACCTGATTTGGCAGAATACTGATTTTTACGCAGACCAACTACCACCAATCCTTTGCAACACCGAAAGGACACACACAATAATAAAGCTGAAGAGGGTAGAAAGTCTGAACATTGAAGATAATTAACAAAAAAGTGTTTGGAGATACTAAGAATTGAAAACAGAGCACGTTCCAACAATTTATAGATATTTTTTTCTGTTTATCTGTTTATTTAAACGCTCATCACGCAAGAACGGCCTAACGGATCTCCATGTTTTTGGTACATATGTAGTATGAGCTCCCGGAAGTGTTTTTGATCCGGCAATAATGCAGGCGAAGCCGCGGGCATCCATTAGTAACTAATATTTTTTAAATAAGAATTAGAAAATAAGTAACAATATATTGTACTGAGTGATATTACAGTATTTTGCAAACGAGTATTACTCTAGAAAGCGCATATACTTAACTTATGTACACACTTAGTACCTACTCGCGTGACGTAACAAAGAAGATTTCTTCAACGATGCAATTAATGTGAGAATATTTTAACGTAGTCTGATAAATATACATACAATTTTACGTGTTCATATTTTTTTGTAATCCAAAAACTCATGTAATCATTTTAATAAATAAGTGCGATTTGATCGATAAAAAATATAAAAATACTTCGAAACTTAAGTAAATATTTAATACGATAATAATGTTTAACATAATTATTACATATTTAGAAAGAGAGAATTATTATATATTACACTTGACATGGAACTACGTACATTTACCTCTTACGTTATTAACACAAACAGAATTATATTACACAAGATTTTAATCTGATTCTCAATGATATGTAATTGATATCAATGGGAATCATAATCTTAACATGGGGCGAGATGGTATTGCATGAAATGTACTTACCAAGATATTTTTTAATTAATAAATATTAGTCTCTTGACACCAGAGTTGGCCACTATCATTCGATAGGAAGAAAAAGAAGATAAATATTGTTATTTTTATTGCTGCTAGATGATGAACGATAAAACATTTATTGCAGTTTGAACTTGGTTTAAGCTGGCACAAGTTTTAAACCAATATCTTACAAAGATGGCAGCAAAACTCAGCCGTTATATACATCAGCTGTAGATGATGATGATTGTTCTATTTAAGATGTATTTTGTACCAGTAAACTGATTATTAGAAGAACACTCACGAAGCATATACCGTACCTACTGGGTGTAATCTCTCCTTCATATCTCACCCGGCCTTCTTGGACGCACACTAATCAAGCAGAATTCCCGATGTCCTCAGTCGTCTTAATAAATGACAACACACGACACGTCACTCACAACCTTATTACTTCACCCTTAGAGCTCAAAATTAAACCAATCATACAGTAATATTCCATAAATCACATAGATTAAATAAGTGTCTCATGCCAGCTGATGCGCACGAAGTGACGCGCTCAATATCTACCTAATATTAAACATATTAGGCAATATTTTACGACGTAATTTGCAAGGAATAACCCACCCGCCGAGAGTTTTATAGCCAATCGATTGGGTGTAAATATTGATAAGTAGTAAAATTATTTCATTTTGTATACCATTTTTTGTGGAAATGTTTTGTTTCGATTGTTAATAAAACGCGAGAGTGCTTTCGTAAGGTAATCTCTTTAAGTGGTTTTAGAGGTGAATATTCAATTGGATTAGAAAAGTTTGTTTGAAATTGAAGACTTAAAAAGTCAGGGGTTAAAACTGAGATCTTGAGTTTTGAGACCGTCTTTGCGCATTATTTTAAAGTCTGTTTAATTAAATTGTTAACCGTTAAGCCCGTCACACACGTAGCTATAATATATATTAATATGCCATGCTATAATATAAATTATAGTAAGCTACCACACACGGAGACGATGGAAACGAATGATGCAATAATATGTATTAATATGCGATAATATATTCGTTGGTGACGTCATTGAAATATATATTATAGCTGCGTGTGCGGTCACTTGAATATTTGTATAGAAAATATATTGTAATATGCCTTCTATAATTTATATTAATATATTATAGCTACGTGTGTCACAGGCTTTAACCGTAACTCCATTTTCAGTGCTTACGTATGCGTATTTTCCGTTATAAGCTAGCGTGTACATTTTGTAGAGGAGGCAAATACATTTATAGGGTTAAAACGAGCTATTAATTTACGATGAATACTCGTTTCAGCTGAAAATTATTCACTATGTCAAGCCAGTTAATGAGTTTCTTGATGAATAAACAACTAAAATCTGGATCAAGACTCACATCATGATATAGCTCGTTAAATTTTAATAATGATTTTGACATTTGTTCTGGTTAACACTTGGTTTTTTATTAATGTCATATTGGTATAATTATTCCAGCGAAAAACAATTTAAAATGCTAATTTCTTAGGATTTTTATCACTTTGCAACTAAGTGGGTACCTTTTGTCTGTCTATCACTCAGTCGTATGTGGTACTAGTGGGAGCTCGCGGCTTCGCCCGCATTAAGAAGTTAAACTTGCATCCCCTTTTTAACCCCTTTAACAGCAGTTTTTCCAAAAATCCTTTCTTAGCGGATGCCTACGTCATAACTACCTGCATGTCAAATTTCAGCCCGATACGTCTGTGCCCGATCCTGTCCGTACATGGGCTGTGCGTTGATAGATCACTATATCAGTCAGTCAATCAGTCAGTCAGTCACATTTGAGTTTTATATATACAGATAGTGGTTGTGTTTTTAGAAAAATGTTTTTGTTTTGTAAATTCCCAAAAGTTGTTTTCCATAACCTAGTTCTGCGACTTTGCTGGTATTTTAATATAACCAAGTATGTAAAATATCCTTGTAGTTGTACTCAACTTGTAAACTGTGAACGTTAAGGCGGGGTACTCACGACCCTTGCGTCCTCGCCGTAATTGAAACAGAAATTAAACCATAACTCGGTGCGACCTTCGCGAAATATACGTTAGTTATTAGTTAACCAGTCACCGTCGCTTGCCATAGCTGGTAAGTTTGTCATTTCACGTAGAGCTTTGAATTTGGTTTAGAATAAATATAACTTATGTCATTTGTTTTAACCGAATACCTTTATCCCACCAAAAATATTCTGTAAAAAAATTGCAAAGTCTCGATAGAGCTGCTTGTTTATCTCTAAAAAGTAATGAAATCTCTAGAATTAGTTAAGCCAAGTCTAAGGTTCCTTACTGCGATTTATTTATTATTATAGTTCTGTTAATTTTACGTGACTTTGCCGTTGAACATTCTTTACACGTTTAGTAGGATACAAGTTTATTTACTAATTTATTTGCAGATTTATTCAAATCTTCTAAAGTTTTTGCCTATTATGTAGATTCCACTTAACTATTTTTCTGATTCTAATCTATCTTAATTTTTCGTTAGAACTCTGGTTATTGTTTCTATGTTTCCCTTAAACTTTAATTAATCATAATCTACTACTTACAAGTCAACGGCCAAGTCACATAAAATTAACTATAATAATAAATAAATCGCAGTAAGGAACCTTAGACATGGCTTAACTAATTCTAGAGATTTCATTACTTTTTAGAGATAAGCAAGCAGCTCTATCGAGACTTGGCAATTTTTTTACAGAATGTTTTTGGTGGGATTTCACTTCTTTTTGACAAATATATATATATTTAATGTTTTTTATTTATTGAGTAGAATACAGTTATATATATAAATATAGAAAATTGAATGCAGTAGAAAGTTGGCTGAGGATGATGATGATTTTGTAAGATCCGATACATACCACCAGTTCTCATCATATTTAGTTCAAGCACCAACCCGCTATCACTTATAGTTGTCGAGATCCTTTATGGTACTCCAAGGTCTGATGGCCAAAGTGATGGTGATACTCGGCCTTCGGCCTCGCATACCGCTCATTTTGACGTCACATGTACTGCGTTGTCATATTTCTCGTAAAAACGCTAATTTGCCTGTACTCTTACGTTTTCTCAGCAGGGTCACCAGGTAGTCCAGATCTTCCATAAATCTTGTTTTGATAGTTTTTCCTTTATGTGGGCGCTAAAATCTACCTCTGTACCAAATTTCTGTTCTCTAGGTCTATGGGAAGTACTAGTTCTATTTTGATGATCAGTGAGTGAGTCAGTGTCGAAAATGCGAAACTTTGCATTAGCATAACTTCGGAACTAATTGATCTACCAACTTGAAATTCTGGATTTCAAGTGTGTTATTACGAGTTTCTAGATGACGAAAATTTTAGCGTTTTAATCCTATCCAGAGGTTCTCAAATAGGGGGCTGAAAATGCGGTGAAACGGTTCGAGAAAAGGATGGTACGGCAGTTTGCTTCGCGCTCGACTTGGCGGGGGCACTACCGTGCCCCCAGATTTGAAAAAACTTACAAAACAAAGTTCACTAATTAAAAATAAAAACTTAATTAAAACTTAAAGTAAACTTAAAACACCTATGAAAGTATATATCTGTTGGCAACTTTCCCAGCAGCCAGCAAAAATGTAAAAAAGAATGTTTAATTTATTTTTAATTGAATACTTATGAGCCCTCATGCTACAAAATCTCCTTCTTACCGAATGAGAGTGGTTAATTCTGGTGTCGAGAGTTTTCATTGCCGCCTTAAAGGCCTCTGACATATAGACAACCAGCCGGGACCAACAATTTATGCAATATATGCGACATATTATGCAGTTTCACCAATTTAAATAAAAAATTACATCAAATAATCAAATTTTAATGAAAATTTATTGCTAAAAATTGTTATTTTCCAACAATCGTTGATATGTAAGAATGTACTTAATTAATTGTTTTTAAAGAATCTTTGTTTAACATTAAGTTAAAAGTGGTCAACCGCGAACCTTGCAAAACAAATGGCTAGGAAAAAAGACGCAATTCTACAACTACAGAGTTAATTCATGAAACTGGCAGACGAGTAGTGGGTCGTCCGTCGCGTGATGAGTCGACGACATCATCAAAGTCGAGGGTCCAACCTGGATGAGGTCTACACATATAAAGGGAAGCCTATACCCAGCAGTGGAATCCCAAAGGCTGTGGATGATGATGATGATGAATCCATGAAACACTTTAAGGTGAGCCAAACCCTCTATAATCTCCCTGGTTGCAGTAGCAAGTTTGTCTTCTACGAATAGCTGCGAGGCGATATGAATAGCAATGTAAATACAATTTATGGGCGCCCGGGAGCTGGGAGCCTCGCTTCGGACGCCGGTATCATTCAATTTGACCAAGTTCGCGACCGCGAAATGTAAAAAACATCGTTACGCATTTGTTTAGGATATCAGTTACGGAATATATTTGTGTTTGAATGTTTTTGACAATAATTTTTGTGTATACTTTTGTGTTTTTCAACATTTTAAATAAACACTGTAATCTCTCAAACTAACCAACATTTTTTTTTAAATTATTTATTTGAAAAACCAAATAATACATGGCAAAACTAAGCAAACGATCAAGTTGAAGTGCTTTATAAACTTCCCGCGGGTGTTGTCAGTTCCACTGCTTCCCTGAATGTTTGCTGAAAGTCTGACTGCGTTTCCACAACAAAACAAGAGTATGCACATACTAGGTTACGTGATATCAATTAGACGACTTTTTAAATATAAACATATAATAAAACTAAAGCGGGTGAAAAATCTAAACAAAGAAGATATTAGAAAAAAATGTTTTGACATACCTATTAGGTACTTCAAATCATAACAGAGCACGTTTCAGCAGTTTTAAATATTTTGTCTATTTTTCTGTTGGTCTGTATATTTGAACGCTCATAGCGCAAAAACGGCTGAACGGATCATCATGGTTTTTGGTATGTACGTAGTATGAGATCTTAGAAGTGCATCATAGGCTACTTTTTATCATGAAATAATGCGAGTGAAGCCGCGGCGTCTACTTGTAAGTATTAAAACCTTTGACAGAGCATATCTTCATTGCATTTATTGTTTTATTGCAACGGTTAACTTTCAACCCTGTATGTCACGTATCCTTATTTATTAAATAAGGAAAATCATTATCGTTTGAAGACGTTTTATACCTCACTAAGTTTTTATTGAATATGACAGTTTTACTAGCATTTACCAGTTACCCGGTATAGTACCGGTATATTTATATAACTAATACGGAAAGTAATAATCGTTTAAAGATGCTTTACGGCGAAAGTTCATAAGTTTATAACCGCTCAGCTTTGCCTCTCTGCGTGCTTATACCAAGTCTTCATAAAGAACTTAGATGGTGAACTTTTCATGAAATATAGTGCATACATTTTAGAAACACATGCTTGGTCTTAATAAATTTTGGGACGCGCTCATAGTTCGGCTGACCGAGGACTTGTACGCGATCACCAAAGTCAAGCAACAGTTGAATAAGTCTTTAGATGTGTCACCAAAAAGTGACGTTTCGTATAAGTGTTCCTGCGGATCAGATGACTTGTTTATTAAAGGTTCCTGGCATTTCACAATAATAGCAACGCTACTTTAAGGCAATAGGGAAACTAGACACTGGAGTTTGCTAGTTCCATACACACTTACTATGAATTTAGTAGGGAAACTTTTCATGAAAGTATTGCATAAATTTCAGCAGCATGCTAGCGTTAAATTTGAAGTCCACATTCTGTTGACGTATATTTTTAGCCTTTTTTGCGGTTAAGTTTTTAAAAGGCTCTTTCCGGGACCGTTCACGACTATTGCATATTTTATGGGCTGACATGGCCGTAGCATGGCCTGAATTATTCTATTCCCTGAAGTTTTCAGTAGAGTTACTTTGTGGCTTTTTCTGGAATGTAAGGTAGCTGCGACTAAATTTAGTTTTTAAGTAATTTTCATTTTAACTGGTATAATTAATTAGCACAGGTAAGCTATTTTAGATGACTATTTTATAGTCGCTTGTGCTGGTAGTCAAATGTCTGACGATAAAAAGGAACCATTGTCAAATTTTGCGTAGAAACTACCACCCAAAGTAATTATTGAAATAATTAATAACATTGTTTTATAACGGAGTATTTTTTAAACAATCATTGACGTTTAATTCGTAACATAATTTAATTTATTATGCGTGATTCCATTTTTTATTTTGCCTTATCACGTCGCTTTCAGCATTTTTAAACTGCTTTTCTCTATCAAATGTTTTTTAAATTCATAGTTTAGATTAAGATAAAGAAAAAATAGGTTCCCTAAAATCCTTCTACAAGAGCGATATAAATCCGACAATATATTTAGTCTAAGACAAGCGCTACGAATCTCTGTCAATCAAAACCCAGCACGATCTCTAAAATCTTCCTCAATTCCAGTGCTAGACTTACAAATCTTACTGAGGTTCTCAAACTGTGATCATAATATATGTATAAAGATAAAAAAATGAGGTCACTAGATAGTCTATGATTGTTTTTACTGATAACTGTTACACCTATTAAATTTGTATGTATGTTACGGTAAATGTAGATAATCGGGAATTATGCATAATTCCCGGGAATTATACATAATTGCCAACGCACTCGGTAAATGTTGAGAATTATCCACATTTACCGGTAATTATATATAATTACCATACCCCTTTGGTTAATGTACAAAATAATGAAATCAAATCAGAATCAATATGTTTATGAGAATAAATACATGTACAAATAAAATAAATAAATCGCACGAGTAGAGGATCAAGAGCTCAAACCTTCTGTTTGGTGTTTGGTGGCAAAACATAAAATAAAATAAAATAAAATAGAGTAGAGTAGAGTAGAGTAGAGTAGAGTAGAGTATTCTAATATTATTACAAATAATATTATTAAATAAATATTATTAGAATTTGTTGCCTAAAAGCCTCATTATTATTAGTCACAAAACTTTGACTGTCTCACCATTCTCCATTATGCACGCCAATCGACAGTCTAACTGGGACCGTACTTTGTAAACCGGCGGAGTAAGCTGAAAAAGTATTACCACTGTCAGAGAGCAGCTATAAACCTGATGCATTACTGGCCCAACTCTATCACGTAAAAGAACTAACTAGGAAGGACTTGCCAGCTCTGATAAATTGGGACGCTATTTTACCACCATGGTGGGACAAACTGGGTGTTTAATTTATAAGGGACTATAAATGAAATGTATATGAATGTAATGTATATGAATGTGTTATTGTTTGATTCTCTTAAAAAGGGTTCAATGACAATATATTACCACTATCACAGCACAGACTAGCTATAGATCTGATGCATTACTGGCCCAACTCTACCTAACTCTATCACGTAAAAGAACTAACTTAAGTCGCTGTTTCACTGACACGGTGGCAGAAAACTGGGACTTCAATTTTTAAGGGTTAGAAAACGAAATATTAATGTTTTTGTAATTCGTTGCTAATTATAAAAACTGGTTCTTACGTGTCTTGCTTGCGAAATTGAATAAAAATGGATTTACTTATGTTGTCAAACTTCGTAATGGGCGATTTAGATATATTAAAAAATATTATAATATGTACATCAATATCTTCGTACTTCATTAGTCTCATAAAAGTACATATTTACTTAGGTGGGGGAGGTCTTCAATATAAGATATTCAAAGGTTCAGAATCTTCAAATTATAATAAAAAAAATAAGCTTTTAATTTAAGATAATATTGTTTGCATTGCTTTAACTGATGTTGATGTTTTACTTACATTATTATAGAAAATTAAAATGCTAAGTGAGCATGCTAGATTGCAGAATGTTGACCAAAACGCTTCTTGACACCAGGCAAGTTGTAGTCAAGCGTGAGCTTAATTTATAAGAAAAGATTTATTGAGAATTTTACCTTTTGTTTTACGTTACCGTATGTAATAAAACTAACAACTACTAAATCATCATCGCCCCCATTCCCTAAACCTATTATGACACTACATTATACCAAACACAATTTCCCGATACGAAGTCCCCGGCTATAACACACACTAACTGTTAATTAGAAACTGCTATCTCAGTATATTTACTTGCACATAGTTCCCAACAGTTTGATAATTGCTTGCATAAATCTTCCATATTAAATTTCCGTTTACTCGAGTAAGCGGTGTAGGGTAGTTATAATAACTAACGAGGGTCCTAATCGGTAAGAAGCTAGTAATTGGAAGATTCTGCGAAGCTTTACAGTTTAAACAAATATGTACCTTCTAGGTAAGCGTGTTATATCTTAGACTGTGGGTATAACATAAAGTGGATTGTAGTCAAAAGTGAATTTAATATTTGTAATATTTATTGTTATTCCGTACATTTAACTAAAAAAATGTCGGCTACTTTTTTCTTGCATGAAGTGTTTAAAAAATGTGCAGTTAATTGTCGTTTATTTAAATTTCACCTGTCTGCGAATGTTTTTTCTAAGCTTTTCATTCCTATGAATCTTGATTCATTAAAAAATCATCAGTGAATCATACCTTATCAATAAAACTGCTAAGTTTATTATCAGTTATAAATAAATAGTACTGTTACAAAAAACCAGCGAGTTTTATCCAACGAACGATGTAAAATCCACCTCGACAAATTCATAGCAACACAAGCAATAAAGAGATAACTACGTTGTTTAAACGAAAACAGCTAATATACGATGTCCAGCCATTTTCACCTTCCAACCAATATAAAAAACGGAATGCAATAGCAAAGACCTATCGACATAATACAGCACTAGACTGGCTAAACGCATTATTATGTAAGCGCATGCAATACTGTCAGTTTCAAACAAATTAAGATATGATTACAGTTATTTGCTTTATACGGAAAAAGTTGTTTTTTTAGCTGGGAAACTGTAGATGGCTTTTACTAAAGACTGAAAGAGAGAATGGTGTATTTGATTTTTAATTAACTGTAAAATGTTAGGTTATTTTTTTCCGTGGGACTTCCAATACAGTACAGGACAGGTATGCTTCACTTGGGCCAATGTGTAAGCTTGTGCGGATATCACTTAAGGTGACCTAATGGTATAAATAAGCACCTGACTATAAAGAGTAAAAAAAGACTTATAAACCTGAAGCAATCTTTAAACGGTCTCTTAAGATTCAGTACCTATTGTCTGCAATTAATGACTTTTATATATTTGCCGGAGCAGCCGTGTTGATGAATAGTACATCAACCTGAATTCCAAGAATAACCATCACGATTATTCTAGCGGAGTCGTATCGATGGCAGCTAGGCAGACATCTTTGATAAGGAGTTTGTTCTAAGAGGGCGGTGCCAGCGCACCACGTCCGTGACGAACCGATATAAAGATAGATAGATAGAAAACACTTTATTATAAATACCAACATACAGGAAAAAAACACAATGAAACAAACAAAACTTAAAATTAGTGTCCTAATTGGCGACCTTATCGCTCAAAGCGACCTCTTCCAGGTAACCAATCTAGCCGGGATCAGGGTGCAAGTAAAAGATATTGTGCCTAAACATGCTAAACTTGTTAAATATTGTAAATGAGATAGTACCAATAATATATCAACTAACAAGATGAGTTTTAATGCTACCGGCCCTCCTGTCCCGATATATTTATTATTTAGACTGTCCTTTATTGTACTACGTCGCTGCATAGTGGTTGCAGTCACGTATGAACACAAATAGGTGCGAACTGCTCCACAGAGGCGCCCTCTAGAATGTTAATGTCTCCGTCGATGTCTGGAGAACCAATTGGATGCCGTTATCGAATAAACTGGATTCAAACACTAGCTGCTTTTCATTACGAGGTGGTGAAAGTTTAGCTAAATGGCTTGTTTTTCTGCTTCTTGTAAAAAAAAGGGTTCAATAAAATGTTTTTTTCTTTCTTTCGAAAGAGAGTGGCTAGTTTTGGTGCTTAGAGTTTTTTTAACTACTCTAAGTGCCTCTGACTGCATGGCTTGTTGACACACACGGAAGTGCCCAAATAGAATGGATACAGATAAAAATAATTTTTACATACCGTTTTTACGTCCATTGGATATAAAGTGGGCTACTTTCGAAAAGTTTTGCATAAGTTTCCAGCCAACTTGATTTCCTGTAAGCACCTACCTATGCAATATAGTAAAGTTATGTCATATTCTCATATCTATTTGTTGAGATGCTATTTTTAAGTAAAAACTGTTATTTTATAGTTAAATTTGTATCACATTCACGTTATGTACCTATGTAAAGACGTACTTGTACAAGTCACAACATCCTTTATAGTTACCTACTTCTGCATACAATGAAGAGTGACCAATATATCAATAGGTATTCTTACCTACCGCAGTTTGCAGATAATAAACCCGTGTTAACGTGATAATCTGAGTGCGCAGGAGCGGCCATAAATATCGTGTGTCATTAAAGCAACATTGTCGACCGGACCGTTAAAGGCCCGAACTCACCGGTCGTGATTTACAAACAGCTTGGTTTCTGTACGTATGTAGACGATATTTAGGATAGATTCCTACCTGGAAAGTATAGAGATTGCACGAAATAACTCGTCGCGACTAGTGATAGGTAAAAAATATCACAACACACAATAGAAAAAAACAAGCAAACCAATTGAAGTGTCACAAGTAAGAGCTTTAAAGCTTCATATTGATTTTAACATAATAAAAACGGTATAAATTGCATTATAAGTTTTTTCCGCCCAGTACTAAGGCTATGTACAGCATATAAGAGTGTGATTGTAAATTGTTGTTGATATACTAGTGAACCTAATACATTTATTTACTATCCTAAAAACTCCGAGTGCAGTGATATTTTGGTGCGTTAAAAATCCACAAAAAAGTAACAGTTTTAGACGAAACAAGCTTGCCAATAAGGTTTTTAGCTGCTGTAATACGTCTTGTCTATTAAGTCGATGCATCTGCGTTATCAGGGGCAAATGCATAGCCTGTCTGCACCGCCCTTTGTATTCTGATGGTGCTGTACGGATACGGAGAAATATGGGTATTATCGCCTGATAGCAAAATGAGAAGTGTTATTTGTGTATTTTGTAAAACGTGTAAACAACAGCTTATGATAGAATTTAAAAAGATTCATAGCTATTCATACATTTTGAAGTCACTGTATAAGAGTAAGAACATTATTAATTAAATTATCTTTTAAACATAAAAACTAGATAACAATTATTTGATTTTTTCATTTGAGTTCGTTTATGCCACAAAAAGTTCAATGTTGATGCACTAACTCGCTTCCATGTGATTTGCTTTAGGGTTTGAAGTACACAATATAATAATCGAAGCTATTAAAACGATTATTTCAACATATATTTTTTAAATTAATTAATAACTTTATCACACACCAGAAAATTATAATCAATTAATCATATATGCCAATAAATTATAAATTCTACCGCATTTCAGTTGACTATAAGTACCTTAGGTACTGAAGGAAGAGAAGACATGTTCTCTGTGCTATTACGTCATAAAGGAACCAGTAAAAGCTCTTGGCAAGTGTAGGAGACATTCCTCGTTGCATGTGAGAATGCATGCTATGTGCATCTTGCATGTATAGTGTGTATAGAAACCCCTATCTATACCTATGTATAGATCCTAGGTACACTGGGTTACTAGTCTCTCTTGAGTCGTATTTCCTGATGACTGCGGGTCGTGACTCCTCAGCAAAGTTAATTCGTTAGGGGAGTTCTCTTGGACAGATACATCATGGTGGGCGCCCAGGTCTTTCCACGGAAGACGCTTGTCTTCAGATATTGTGGTCCTCAAACATATCGGTTTCCTTACGATGTTTTCTTATAACGCTAAGCGAGTGCAAATCCACACTTAACTTGAAAATACAAGTCATTGGTGTAGGGCCGGATTCGAACCAGGGTGCGTCTGGATAAAAAGTAGACACTTGAACCGCTGAGCCACACTAGTTGAAGACATATTATTAAGAAGTAATTTCGTAAAATTCTATCAAACCTATGTCATTGTATGTACTAATACGAAAAGCAACGTCCTCTGTGAACAGTATTCTAGTCTCCACGGAATCCAGCGTAGTCGTGACCAATTTGTGCCATCGAAGATAGTGAGTTAAATAAATAATCAACTTCTAATAGTATTTTTTAATAGTTGCTATTTCTACAATAACTAAATGGTAGGTATCCATGGTTTTTGCTTCATAGCTCTAATTCTGCGGGGGAGTCACGACTTTCAGTCATGAGGAAATACGACTAGAGATGTGTTTAGCATTTAAATTGAAGAAATCATCTTTAAATAATTTTGAACTTTAGTAAGTTTGATAATATTGTCATGGGTTACAAATTATGTACTTTCATCTAAACCAGTTATTTTGTCAGTCAACTTTGTGCAAATCTTGATACCTATTATAATTCAGTTAAAGTTTCTTCTTTAGGAAGCTGCAATAAAAACAAATAAAAAATCAACATCAGTCGTCAAACATACAAATACCATAAAACAAAATGCATCAAATCACCGCTTTCTCGTACGAAACTTGATATTTTAATAACACAATTGCATATTTAAATGTTATATTTCAAATTCCAATCTTGCATCATTTACTAAATGCATTTATAATGGTATAAAGAATAACTAACACTTCCTGTAAAGTCCAAAATAAATTACCCATAAACCAAACAAGGCCGTCCAATCAATCATATTAACACGCCCAATTTGCGCTGAAAATTTCAGAACAAAACCCACCCTTCAGTCACTTCCCGAATAATCCAAATACCTGGTTAATAAACATGAAAACCTGAAAATTGAACTCATTAACTGAAAACATTTCAGCAACTTCACACATGTCCCCAGGTGTTTGACGTGTAATTGGTTTCATTCTACAAATAATTAATACTACAGAATTGTATCTCCATAGAAATATAAGCATAGAATACACCTCCACTTTAAAACTTTGTCTTACAAATCACTTGCACACCTTGCTCATGATTAAAATGAAACTCTAGAGAAAATTAAACAACAAACTTTTAAACTTGATGGTTTGGTTTTAGGTGTGTTTGTTGTTTGAAGCCAGTTAAGGAGCAGTCGCAGAGGAAAAACACTATACATATATTCACTATACTGTATATTTCTCGAGAGTTTCATTAAATCATGTTTCGTTTATAATGGATTTCCGCAAAGTTACGCCTGATTCAATAACTTATTGCTAAGTTCGGTTCTTATCGGGTAAGCACGCTCCATCTTAGGCCATAGCCTTACTTGCTATCAGGTAAACTATGGTCAAGTGAAAAGCCGTTCAAGTTAAAAAAAAAAAAAAAAGTTATGATGTCGGATATAAACAAACGCGATTTGTCGCTAAAGGGTTGCACCCCGCTTACCAACTCAACCGTGGCGGTGGCGGTTTAATATCTCATGCATTATTTTTTTAGGTAAGTAACGTTTCTATGGTATCAATCATTTGTAGGGTTCATTCGAACTTCCACACCTAATAAAATAACGGAGTTAACGTCAAACACCATGTTCATTGCTTCTCATGTAAGCAAATTGTTTAAAATTGAGACCTGCAAAACAGCAATGAACGAAGTGTTGTAAAAATATTCACCCGTGTATAATGTACATTGCTACGTACGTAAGCGCGTAGTTTAAACTTAACTTAATAAACAGCAATGAATGCAGTGTAATTGAAACAATCCTCAATTATCAAATTGTTCTTCAAATCTAATGTATATTTGTACAACATTCATTGCCAGTTTTATACAGGTGTTGTAATTTCGAAAGAGATATGGATAGAGTCAAATAACTTATTTATTACTATACAAATGCAACACATTTCAATTTATATAGAAACTAAATACGACTAAACATGATTGCATATTCAGGGTGCCTTAAAAGTTGTCATCTAATTAAAATATTCGCAGGTAACTGTTGACTGCTATGTTTGCTTAGTGGCTCTACTTTCTAATATAGAGGCGCGGGTTTGATTCCAGCATAACACAAGTTATTATGATTATTAAAATTTGTAATGTCTTGTGTTGAGACTGGTTGTTTCTATGTATTTTTATATATATGTACTAATATGTATTTACAAGAGAGAAGTATGTCCGTTATCTAGTACCCATGATACAAGCGTAAGCTTAGTATGGGGCTAGATGGCGCTGTGTGATATGTCCTGAAATATTTATTTAACCGAATAAGATAATTGGGCTCGGAAGAAAATGTAAGATATATATTTAGTTTTTTTTATATCTGTAATGGTTTAATACCAGAACAATTACAAGTGATACCAGGATGAGACTCAGTTCTTTACTGCTTGGTCATTAATAACAAGTTTATGGCTAATACAGTTTCATATTATTTTACTTAGTTTACACGCTTGGCAAACAAACGTCTAACAGCCATTGACAAGTACAACAAAGTTTAGGAACATATTGTTATATTCTGACATTTAACTAAACTTTATCTGTATTTTAATATCCACCTCCTGTGTGTGTAAACAAAGAGAACTTATATATTTTTTAACCACTCTGTAAAAACATAGTGTTGCGCAAAAAATACAATATTATGTTTATTTACAATCACACTGAAAATAAACATGTTAAAAAACTGGACATACTACTAAACACTACTACAAAAAAACAAAGTTGAATTTAAAATACAAATTAATGACAGCTAATGTCGCTCAGTTCTACTTCTCTAATCTTCCTGTAATATTGTTGGTAGAGTCACAAAATATATAATACAAATAGAGTGGGCTAATGGACGTCTATTTGCCAAGCATGTGAACCAGGTATAAAATCTCATTTGATACTTGGTTTACTTGACAGGCGCTAGTTACAGAGATGAGGTTATTTTTACATCCCTGTTTTAATCTTGTGATAGTAAAAACTTTTAGTTGTAAAGGTTTATGGTTATTGGACAATATTATGGTTGTTTTTCTACTTGAGATAAATTTTTAGATGCTGTGTAAAAATTAATTTTGTTGTATACTAGTGGATGACCGAGGCTTCGTTCACGTTGTTCGAGACAAAAGGTAGACTTTGTCAGTGACCTTATACAATCTTCATTTAAAATCACTAATATTCGTCGCCACAATAAGGTGTGAAAAGGAATAAAAATTAATAATGTCATCATCACTTTAAATTATGCATTTTAACTATATTTAGAGTATGTATCTCTACAATCGCCAAAACTAAAAAAAAAAAAACGCCTGTTCTATTAAAAAAATACCTACTAGTGGACGCCCGCGGCTTCGCTATTATTTTGAAATAAAAAGTATCCTATAACACTTCTTACATACTACACCTAACCTACATACTAAAAATCATGATGATCTAGATAATTTTGAGTTATGAGCGTTTAAACTAACAGAGACTCAGAAAAACAGACAAAATGTCTAGTATTTACCTATTCAGTTCTGAGAAGCAAATTCCTCTCAAACACTAAAAAAAAACATAACAAAATCAAGCACAGCGATACAAATACAACGATTGTTTCAAAGACCAAGATGTATTCTCCAAAAGCGTTCCGATTTCCACGATCGCTTGTAACAGGCACAGTTTATGAATAAGAAATGAATTATTCCGTTCCAGATGCCGAAAATAACGCAGAAATCTTTGTTTCTCTGGCGACTTTGTATATTTGAAAAGAACATTGTTTCTATTGTAATATATACCTAGGTGTATTTTAAATTTGCAATGTAATGTTATCTAGTTTAGTTTAAAAAATCTTGTATAGGTAGTAAGTCTTTATTACGTAATTGTATTGTAACGACTAATTATTTGTATAATTTTGGAAAGACCTTTTAATATGAATCAAAATACATTTTATTTACTATTATTATTATTATTATTTATGGTTAAATGTATACATTTTATCCAGAAGTGTTTTCCTAGGGTTAACTTCAATGCCGTCTCAAGTAAAATTTTGACAAATTTCAAATAATAACATAATTCATAACAATTCTATAACAAAAGCTATCTAGAGCTTATTACGATAGCAAAGTTATCTATAAAGCTTTATACATTTTAGAACCAAGAAACTCTAAAGCTCGCCATTAAACCCAGTCACCGTTACAAACTGAACCAATGTTCTCAAAGACTGCAAAATGCAGATGCCACATTAAAACCTTCTTTCTTAAACGTCTTCTAACGTTACGTCACAAACGTCTGCGAGAAATGACGCCTCGAGAGCTCTTCAAGCAAGCACCGGCCATAGTCGGTAACTTAGTAGACAAGTTATAGTTAAGTCATGTCTAAGTTATAGCTAAGTAACGGCGTGGACACTGCTCGTGCCCGTCTTTTGTCTTCACGATAGCTCACTTTATCACTTGAGGCAAGACTGGGACTAAGTTGTAGTGGGTTTAGTGCTTATATTCACGGAGTTTTTAAAGTATATCTCGATATTCTCAATTTTTACATAGCGTAAACTATTTTACATATCAAATATATTTTTATTTCGTCACGGTTTGATAGTACAAAGTATGTTTTATGTATTCATTTACTTTAACTATCTTTTTTAATATATATTGTTAAGAGAATTTGTGTGCTTTTGTGTGTTAATTTTACTTACCTACGGGAAATATTAAATGCATAAAAAAAATATTCTAGCATTATATCTAACAATAATAACAATTTAAATAGTAAGTAGTAAGTGGTACACTTTATGTATTTATTTAAACCATAAAACAATCCATTAACTCATAAAATTTTCAAAACATTTTATTCAACACAATTTGTAAAACCACAATAAGCACAGCAGTACGAAATAAAAAATAACATGCAACTGAAATACAATTAAAAGCCTTCAAAATCCAGCGGCATTGAAATATTAATTAGCTCGACCTACTAACGCAGAGCTTCCAAGATTCAAAATAGGAGCAACGTACAAACATTTTGCAGTAATAATTTCCTACATTTTCCAATAATAATTTAACGTTTATCGCGATGTTTTTTTTCTTATTGTGCAGAAAAAATGTGGGTTTATCATTATTTGTATCAAAAAAGTAGCTTAGAATTTAATTTTATTTCGTATCGTACAGTTAAAGTTAAGAATACTTTTCTATCAATATTTTTTATAACAAAATTAACTGTTTGGAATCAGTGCACATCGTGATAAAATTGGAATCTTATAATAGTAATTCAAATCACGGAGTGTCACGTGTGGTTGTTAGTTGAAATTTTCGACACTAGAGTCGGCCAAAGGTATTAAACTTCCAACTCTAGATTGGGCCAATACGAAACTCCTGAATGAAAAGCTGAAAACCGATAATATCTCATACCATTTATTAAGTTAATGTTGAAACTTTTTCTCATCAATTACTATCCACAGAAAATAAACAGATAACAATTTTAATAATAATTTAATTAATAATTATAAGTCAATGAAAAAAATATACAAAATAATATGTTATACATATGTTCCTACCTATTATAAAGTTCATACTAAAACTTTTTCTCATCAATTACTAACCATTATTCCATTGTGCATCTTCACTATAACTATTCACATCAACAGGAATACAATTAATTTACCTACTTATTCGAAACCTGACCTACTGCTCTAATGCCTCGGTTTGAATTCCATGGCGCTCGTTCCAGGCATGTACCGACAGACATTTTAATTAATATTTCGTTACCTAATTAATTATAACATTGCTACTGTTTTCCGACTGTGTTTGGGGTGTCAGGACCAGCCGCAGAAGATGCGCCGATAGTCAAGAGTTTAGAATCGGTTTGAAGTTATGTGTTTGATCGTGGATTGTTATGAAAATAGTTGTAGGAAATATACAGTTGTAAAGACAGTGATAATAATAATATTTGGCGTACTAGAAGAGGTGCCTGTGCTCAGCAGCAGGCGATAACAGGCGATGATGATGATCATCTTCTTCTTATCGAAAGAGAGTGGCCAACTCTGGTGTCGAGGGTTCATCCAGCCGCCCTAAGGGTCTCTGACAAGGCTTAACGATTTTGCCGTGCTAGACAAACAGCCGGGACCTACAATTAAACGTGTTATCCAACCCACGGAAGCGCCCAAAATGGAATGCCACTTTTCGGTCACCCATCCAAGGACTGACCGCGTCGACCTTTGCTTAACATTGGTAATTGCATGCGATTGCCCCCGCTAGCTGAGCTACAGGCGCTTCTAGAATTTTAATTAAAAATCATAAAAACGTGCTTCGCTCAGAATTTCACTCGGTATAAACGCAAGAAGTAAAGTAGACATACAGAAAGTGAGTCACCGTCTTCTACAAACTTGAACCACAACTTGCCTTCAGATTTGTTTGTGCCCGAAATTAGTTGGGCGTTGAAATACTGGGTCGTATGAGAGTTAATTTTGTCTGCGGTGTTATGAAACTCAGGCTTTAGAATGAGGCTTAATAAGGCAGTTTGTTTTTTTTTCTTCATTTTTAGATGTGTTCGTAGGTTGAAGAAAGAAATCGTTGGGAACGGACTAATATAGCCAGCGTAGAAGAACTATTTCCTTTGGAAGATAAAAGAGAGATCTCTATTAAAGAGAAGATGTCGAAGAATAAGAATCAAAATGTTTACAACATAACATTCAATCAAACATAATTCAAAGTAACATGTTGCACTATGTGACATTCACTTGTGCTGTCAAGAAAATTAAGATCTAATGAAGAGTCAACTTTTTAATTGTACAAATTCAGATTCGTAAAGTACTGAAAGAATATAAGAAGATAGTTTCATTGTGTTTTGTAATCTCTTTTTCCAATTTGAAAGCTAAATTTGTCCATAAAGATAAATGAAAATCTAGTAACTAGCTTTATAACGCTGCTAGAAATATGATTTTGTATATTAGCATACCAGTCATCTGCTCAGACCAACCGAGATGGCACAAGAGAAGTGTCTCCATCTAAATAATTTGTCTTAGATTATCCTGGAGAAGTTTCTCACTGGGGCGTTATGCACGGCTAGACTGAGTGATAGTACACAGTGATATACTAGACTAGTGAGGAAACAATAGGATGATCAGGTAAAAAGTAATACCTACTATTGTTTGTGTGTAGGTAATATGCATAAATATTTTACTTGAAATTTTACTGGCAAAAGAGAAAAAAAAATATTTTTTCAACAATTTGACCATGTCTTACCAATGTTGAGCCAACATAAATAAAATAAAATAAATATGACACGTACTGAGATAATTTAGAATTGTTAATTATTATTATATGCTCTTGTTGTTTAAAATTTAGTTTTCATATTTCGATTTGATGATATTATTTTTGAACTTGCAAGCATGCCTATACCTACATACATACTAAAAAATAGCATAACGCTGGCTTTATTGATTTAACATATTAGTTTTGTAATATTGCAGCCAATGTCAATTCAATTCAATTCAATTTCAAAATTTCTTTATTATTATAAGATTCACCTTAAGTAACATTGTCAGTGTACATATTATATCCTAACAGTTACAACAAAATATAAACTGTTTTTTTTAACACTATGGTCATACAAAACTTTTATCATAAATTTTAACAAACAATAATCATAGCTTCCTTGACGTATTTTACTATTAAAATCATGTAATCTTTATGTTTGCTTTGATTACAGCTAAACATTTTTAACAAATACAATTTGCGGGTAGAAAAATATTTACTTCAACAACTATGAATGTGACTCGGTCGAGTCATGCTGTGACGTAGGCGTAGGCAGCAGGAGCCGACAGAACGCTGCGTGGTTTTATGCATAAGCGAGCGCGTGCCGCAGCCGCCCGCCGCGATAGCCGCCGCGGTCCGATACCCACTGGTAAACCTGCGGGGCGACTCGCGCGGCGGAACGACCCGCAGATCGCGCGCGCTCATGCAATGGGCACGGCCTAATCTTTGCACTCAAGTCTGTGACTCAGAAAGATATGGTGGGGAAGTTTGTATCGACAATAAGTATCGATAAAATTTAAGTTAGTGACACGGGTTGTGCAAAGTGAGTTTATTAGTTTGTTTTTACTTTGGGGATTAGTATAAAGATAAAACTTTTCGGAAAGTTTATAAATATATACATCAATACGTGGAAGGCCAATTGTTATGTGCAACTTATAAAGGTTAGTACGAAATGGGGTATTATATGCGATTTTAAGCGCTTTGTTCTGTAACACCTGCAGTTTATTTAAGTTGGTTACGCATGTACCGCTCCAGACTGGACAAGCGTAAGTAATGCACGGGCGGACCAGAGTGCAGTAGATCTGCAATTTAGTGTGGCAGCTGAGGTTGGATCTCCTGTTCAGCACGGGGCTCAAGGCATTTAAGGCTTTAATACCTTTTAAGCGCAACATGTTTGTATTTTCTGTCCAGTTGAGCTTGTTGTCTAGAACAGTACCTAAATACTTAACTGATCTACTCCAACTGACACTGTGACCATTAATATTGAGCACGCGCGTGGGCAAGGATCTTTGGCGGGTAAAGAGAATCGCTTCCGTTTTAGACCCGTTAATTTTGAGCTTCCATCTATTAAAGTACTCAATTAGCAAGTCAATGGCTAGTTGTAACCGTGATATAACTATGTCAACATCTGGCGATGACGTCATACACGCGGTATCATCGGCGAAACACGCTAGCTTGGTGCGAGTTTGAACTGGAATGTCATTCAAATAGAGGAGAAATAGGTATGGGCCTAATATTGAGCCTTGCGGGACTCCAGCAGGCACTGGAAAAAGGACAGATTTACTGCTTTTAATGTGGACGCGAAAACTTCGTTCAGAGAGATAAGAGTAGGTCATTTTTATTACAGAATTGGGTAGGCCTAGAGAATAAAGTTTATAAATGAGGGCCTTATGCCAAACGCTGTCAAAAGCTTTTTCGACGTCTAGAAGGAACATTCCAGTAGAATTTTTCAGGTTAAGGTTGTGGGAGACCGTTTCAGCGACTCTTGCCAACTGTTGGACAGTGGAATGCCCTTGGCGAAATCCAAATTGTTCTTCAATTAAAAGGTGGCTTGATGCCTGGAGTAGCCGTTTATAAGCCATGTCAATTAAGGCTTTTAAAATACTGATATAAACTATAACTTATTTTTCACATACATTCAAAAAGAAAAATGTTCTTCTTTCGACTGAATATTTTTTTTTTATATTTAATATGAAAATAAAGTTTTAAAAGGAAGTAGCAATGTGTAAACGCACACTTAGTTTCGGCTAGAACCTGGATCTTATTTAGTTATATATCTCAACTGACTGAGAATAATAGTCACAATACGTTCGCTGAGGAATAGGAACGTGATTTGCTTAGCGTATATCATTCTAGCTCATATTTGTTTGTCTATCTACCTTCATTTTACGTGAATAATTAGGTAGGAAGCATTTTATGAAATACTAGTGGGTGCTGGCGGTTTCGCTCTCATTAAGAAGTAGAACTTGCATCTCCTATTTCGCTCCTTTGAAAGTGGCATTTCAAAAATCCTTTCTTAGCGGATGCCTACGTCATAATATCTAGCTTCATTCCGAATTTCAGCTCAATCCGTCTAGTGGTTTGGGTTGTGAGTCAGTCCGTCACCTTTGAGTTTTATATACGTGTATAGATGTGCAAAGACAGAAAGACCAACCTAGTTATAATCAAAATACCTATATAATTCAAGAAATACTACCTACTTTTTTTAAAAATGCTATTTAAAGCCTAAGAATGGTCTAAATGCTCCAAGTCATATGTCAACTTATGTAGTTTTAAACTTGAGTACGCGATTAATTAAATGATTTGCGATTTGTCTACAGATACGATTAAAACAATAATATGTGATTATTGTCTAAAAATAACTGGTTAACTCAAGTTCCAATTTTGAAATCCATCTATTCTAAAACCACATGCAAATTTCTGTAGCTCATAATAATTCCCACTAGGTATTTGAAACCTCCACCTTATTCTCCGAAGGAATAACCGCAAAGTAGCCGAACTAGCAATAAGTTCTAGGTACCTATTCTGCTATACGAAACCTGGGGGAGTCAAACTTCCGTACTTAGTTAATCAATCGTTAACAAAACTTGGCAGCTAGACTGTTTGACCAGTACATAAAGTTGCGTACATTGAAAATGTCAGAGACTAACATTGTCTGAATGAAAATGTAGAATCGGACAATCTGAGTAGGGTTTTTTTTAAATTTTCTAATATATTTTTTTTATTATGTAGTACCTTGTTAGAAGAAGTAATATTTTTTATTGTTGTTATATAATAAAAAAATTGGTCTATCATTTTAATTTTAGATAATCTGATTATTTTTGTATGTGTTTTGTTACTATATAATACCATATGGATTTACTGTAACCAAATAAATAATTTATAAGGTAAAAGATTACATTCAGTGATTTCCTGTTTTTTCTATAATTATCATTATCCAATTCTTTCTTGTGCATATATATTATAAAGTGTTATTGCCAAATAATGCATACATTTTCGAGGATTGCTTATTTACATAGAAATCAATAGCTTTTGTTCAACAACTTAAAGGAAATTCGCGAAGCTAAGTTTACGAAAAACATGCAAAGTAATAAACAGTTTTAGTTAGGAAAATTAATGCTTATTCAAAAACTCCAAGCTTAAATTCTGTTGAAACTGTTTATCCTAAGGAAGTTGAACCCTTTGACCGCCATCCACTTTGCAACTAAGATAATAATAAGTAATGATAAAGCATCGTGCCTTTGAAAGGAAAGATATTAGGGCGTGATCTACTGTAAAAAAAATAAAATATTCTTTAAGATTAATAAAGTATGGTCTTAAAATACAACGGTTAGTTTTGACTACTCATTAATTTAGTTGAAATAATTATAAAGCTTCTTTTAAAATTACGCTAAGCTTTGATATATTAGCTTAAGCCAAAATATATTGCTTTATTCAAGATATTGAAAATGTAATAACCCTTTTTTATCACCAATAATTCTCAAAAAGCCGCGAGCATCTATTACTTACCCATGAATTGCATAATTTACCCGTGAATTAAAACACAACAAACAAGAACAATTAAATAGCCAACTTCAACACCCGTTACTAAATTCTTCTATCCACAGTTTTCCGCACCTCCTTACCTACTTTTCGTGAAATTCTTGATATACCCAGTCCCAATCTAACATTCGACAGCAAGCACCAATAACATAGCAAATGTGTGTGATACATCGATTACGTGTACCGTTATAATCCTTTATTTTTTATAGCTTACTATAGTTAGGGTTTAATATTTATCTTAAAAACAAAATCTCTGAAAAGTAAGCCTTTTAAAGTAAACAACACTTATCAAAAAACAATAGCTACAGAGTTCAACACTTCTTTAGTCTTAGCTTATACCTTACCATTGTAAGCACAGAGTGTGCATATTTTAACAAGGCATCTTAAACTTGTTATAATATGTATTTTCTATAAAGACTCATTCTAATCTCAAAGTTCTCCTAAATGCACCTCCAGTTGTGGCACTATTTTTAAAGTCTTTTGTGTTTCTATTCTTCTGTTTTCTTAATGTATGTCTGTGTGTTACAGTAAAGAGTATCTATTTAAATATATAAAACTCAAGGGTGGCTGACAGACTGACTGTTAAAGTGATCTATCAACATACAGCCCAAACCACATGACGGATTGGGCTGAAATTTGGGATGAAGGTATATGTTATGACGTAGGCATCCGCTAAGAAAGGATTTTTGGAAATGCCACTTTTGAAGGGGTGAAAGGGACAAGTTTTACTTCTTATTGCGAGCGAAGCTGCGAGCACCCACTAGTCTATCTATATATCTATGTAACCTAGTTTCCCTGCAATTCTTGAGATACCCAGTCCCGGCCGACATTCGACAGTGCACACCAATAACATTGCAAATGTGCATCCTGCGAGTACACGGAATGCAATTACTGAGCCACGAGCTTTGACGTGCAATCATTTGGTGATTCTGAAGTGAGACCGTCAAAAAAGGTTTGAGTTAGAGGCTTATTAAAGCTTCGTTACATAATAATATGTATACTATGTTTTTTTAACCCTGTGTATAACTGAAAAATAACAGCTATAAAAAAGTTACATGCGATCACCAACAAACTTAATTAGTTCTGAAATTAATTATATTATATATTCAGTACTAGCTTTAGCCCGCGGCTTTACACAGGTAAACCTTTCTCTTGAATCACTTTATATATAAAAAACTGCATCAAAATCCGTTGTATAAAACATATATCATATGCTAGGATTTCTAGAAACTAAATTTGCCGTAGTTAATTATAAACCGATTTGAAAAGCATGCCATGTTGTTTGCGGTATAACATACGAGTACAATAATAAGTATTTAATTAATAATATTACAATTAATGTAATTTATTCACATATGTGATTTCAATTATTATTCAAATGAGGGCTTGAAATAAATGTCAGCTCGTAAGCGACTCTCAGAGCAAATAAATTAGCTAACCAGCTGCGTAAATTTGAAAGCTAGAACCATCATTTAGTGCTGACAAAGCTACGGAATGAGAGAAGAATAAATTATAGACATGCAACCAACACATACTTACTTGTACTATAAGTTTGTTCACAACAGTAGCAAGATGTTTTGTAGTGGTTTTAAGTGGATAATGCAGTACCTAACCTTTCTTAGCAGAAATACAGAATTGAAAAACAAATGATATCCTTTTATAAAAAAATATGAATGTTATATGTACCTTTTCATTGTTTATGACTAGGTTAGGAGCTAAAATTAAACTATTTACGAAAATTTTAGAAAAAGAAATGATTTCCTTTTATAAAAAACTTGAATTTTATGTGTGCCTTTTCATTGTTTATGACTAGGTTAGGAGCTAAAATAAGCTAAACGAGAATTTTAAGATTATTTATTAAATGATTCTTTAAGTTAAGGTTTGGATATATCGTAGTATAGTCGAAGGTAAAAATTATAACTGTTGCAGAATTTAAGTCCTTTTTTTTATTTGATAGGCTCACGCTTGACTACAAATCTCCTGATGTATTATTATGTATTACTGTTTATACAGATTCCAAAGATATCCAACTTTTCACGAGACCTGTCGCTCCACTTATTCCATCAATAAAAATATATTCTCTATGAAAATACAGATTAAATTGAATTTCATATTCGATTTATGTGCGTGCGGTTTTAGTAACAGTTTAACGTTTAAATTGTTTTGTCGCGTATTTCAAACTAGCGCGAACATCAATATGCATGGTCGAATTAACTTTCCGCAGAATATAACTACATAGTGGCTGTCCTATTGGTAGTGTTTGGAATTATTTATTCCAACTGCGGTAATCGGTTTTTGTTTAGGTTGATTCACTGATACGCTAATATTTTGTTTTCATATGGTTTTATGAACCGAAAACTCTATTAGTTAGGTATTGTACAAGACATAGACTAATTTATTCGCAAATATGCCATATATTGCTGAATGTTTAATAGTGCTTAAAGATATATTAATACTGTTTTTGTGTTTCAAGATTCATTTGCAATTTTAAAATAAAATCAGGGATTAATGAACTTACCTAACAAATTCACAGCGTAAGATTTGCGTACTACATGAAATAAAGACATAGGTTTCTCGTTATCCAACACCAAATGGCTCTAAATCCCACTATCTACTACTAACCTTAAGTATCTCTTCAAAATCAGTAGTATAGTAGATTGCCTAAGCGATTGTCTGCCTCTTAAGCGCATTTGAATTAGCGCGGCGGCTGTCGTAATCGCAGCTCTTAACTCGCGCTCAAAGCACTCCGTTTGTGACGTCACTCGCGTTTTTACGGACCGCTCTCTGTTTTAGGGTACTGGGGAACATATTGGGCTTTTTAAACTGTTGTTTTATTTAATAATGTTTCAAATTTTCATTGTTGAAATGCTATTTAGGTACTAGATATTAACACTAATTTATAGGTACTAGATGGTCTGAATAAAACGACAAAACATACTCGTCCATTGTAGAAGGTAAATAGAGTTTCAGTCACGGATGAATCGGAAGTTATCAAAACTTACATTCAAAAAATTTATCTGCATGTAAAAATACATGGATATACATATATAGACACATGACAATTTAGCTAGACTTATTATACGAAGAAAACATTAAAAAACAAAGTGCTTAGCAGAACAATATACTTTATCAGTATATTCATTAAAAATGAATGAATACCAAGCATTACAACCGCATTGAATAACAATACATTTTCTATTACAACGCACGATGAAACTCAATTCTGTCGTCACCGCAGCGCTATTAAAAATAAAGAAAACTAGTAATCAAAAGTTTGTCATGAACTACGAATAATTGGCACTATAGAAACGTAATTTTGGCAAATAATATGTTCACAAAATGTTCAACCACCGCCGACGCAGTAAGCAGGGCTTTTTAGCGAACTACGCGCTTCGTAACCGATCACAAGCAACCTTTGTGATCTAGTGGTGCGTAGCAGAGAGATAAAATGTGGCAGCATTTTCATCAACATTTGTAAGAACTAACAATTCCATAGTATGAATTATTTATCGTTTTAAAACGAGAATAAACCGTGCAGAACCCGCAGCCCCCGCCATGCGTTCCGCTCGTCCGGTTTTATTTCCGTTTAGCTCGACTCTCGGTATTGTCTCGGAGGCTGCAATGTGGCTTTTGAAATGCTAATCCGAAGGCTTCGCTGCACCGCCGTCATTCAATTATTAATGACTTTTGAAAAAATTCTGCCGCAAATGCGGTTGTGAGTCACCTATGATTTATTTGATTTGATTATGATGTATTTTTTTGTATTTTTACAAGTTAAAGGCTTATGAGAATTGCCTAAAACTATCTGTCAAAAAAAATTACGTAACAATCTACTTCTTATTTGAATAGCGAATTATTTTATGACTTATTCGATTTTACTACAAAATATAACACGACTTTTATTAACCGTTTTAATATATAATGTATACAAAAGTACTTTTTCGAACTAAAATGTAAACTAGATATTTAACTAGTAATAACTCTTCCGAGTAAAACTAATAAATAAATTAACTATTTTGCAATACTAAGCAACAGCTTTTTAAAAATCCCTTTCCATTTATTTTTTTGATAAATTCAATCCAAAAGCCTTCAATAACCCAAAGCAGGCTATTTAACCTGTTTATTTAATCATCATTAATTAACGAACAAAACACCTTTATAACATCGAATCCCATTTCACTCGACCCTTCCGACTTTTCAAAATATAAAACACGGAAATGTACGTAAATAAGTGAGAGGGTTGGAACACACGGGGATTTCCGCTAACAACATTAATATTATAACATGTTTTATCATACAATTATTAGAGTTAAAACAATAAAAAAAATGTTTATTGGACACACAAATTCTTATAATACTAACACTTATTAATAATGTAATTTAAATTTAAAATAGGGCATTTTAGAAAACAAAAGATATGTCGAGCAGCAATGTATTAATAATGTTTTAAGCCTTTCCCAAAATTAGAAACAAAATCATTTGTATCCAATTTTGAGGTAGGCTTACAAAATATTGTAACATTTCGTAGTTATAATTGTTTGTGTTGGTCTAGATAATTTGTAATGGATGGTATTAGGTATATGCAGTATATCACCAATACATAACATTTGTAAGAAAAAACTATAATACTATTATATATGGTAGAATGTTTTATATGCTTCGAAGCATGTCGAGCTAATTTTCGACATATATATTTTTATGTAAGAGCCAGGCTAGCTGATTGTTATACTTATAAAATTTGGTATTATACAATGTTGATATGTTTTATATTTTCATCACAAATTATAAGAACAAAATGAAATTAATTTTACAAGTATCGCTTCTGTGGATTTAAAGCATGAAGTGCGTAATTCCTTTCAAACAAAATTGTAGGCACCGCACCTCTGGCATATTTATAATTTGATCCAGGACATTACATAACCAGCTTATTTTCATGCTTTTGTTCAAAATTCAGACAGCATGAAGGTACATAACTGACTGTAAGGACTAATAAATAAAGTCAGGGAGAAGGCAGATAGTTTGTTTAGGGTTGTTTATAAGATATTGAATCAGGCGTTACTTTGCGGAAATCCATTGTAACTGAAACTCTGGAGAAATATATAGTGTTTTTCCGCTGCGACTGCTCCTTAACCGACATCAAACAACAATCTTGATGGGTTTTAGGTGTGTTCTTCCATATACCATACAAATTTCTCCAGAGTTTCAGTTAGGGTTGTTTATTTTAAAAAGTTATTTTTAACAAAGTTTCAACTAATATAATGGTGTTGATTGCATAGTCACACCATCAAACTTCTTTTATTTTTCTTT
Source organism: Macaria notata (assembly GCA_927399415.1). Taxonomy (NCBI): domain Eukaryota; kingdom Metazoa; phylum Arthropoda; class Insecta; order Lepidoptera; family Geometridae; genus Macaria; species Macaria notata. The sequence goes on from OV656743.1 coordinate 3,712,416, forward strand.
CATTTACGAACATTGAACTTTTCCCATTTAGGATTTGGGTCTCAATCTGCCTAAATTGGCAATACCGGTGCCAACACAGAATAACATCTGCGGTTACTGTTCTAATATATAAATAGTTAATTAAATTAAATGATTGCCATATTATTATGACATAACTTACAATTTACATAGGTACGTAGAACATACACACAAATATTTATACATATATAATTTTTTATTCACAATAATTTAAAAATAGAAGCACCTTTTCAAGATCAGCCGCGGTCTCTGCATACGATCTCATGATGGTATTGCCAAAACAAAGAAAATACGCCTCGCATACAGTTCGCATACGAATGACTTAGAACAAACCATATGTTTTCTCTCATCATTCCGCTATGGTAACCCCGGATCGAATAAAAAAGCGGGAAATGCACACGTGAATGGAGTGCTATATGGTTTGTGTGATTTATTTAAATTTTGCTTGAACATGTAGTTTTTTGCTCGGAGAAAATGTGCGTTATTTGAGATGCGTTTTAATTGTATCGTAGTAATATTTCGGGGTGATTTAGTCTACAAAAAGGAATTAATTTACTGATCAACTATAATAGTTTTAACAGGAGGTAGTAACCATACTACATGTATGTATCTATATATATAAAACTCAAAGGTGACTGACTGACTGATTGACTGACTGACTGATATAGTGATCTATCAACACACAGCCCAAACCACTGGACGGATTGGGCTGAAATTTGGATTGAAGGTAGATTTTAAGATGTAGGCATCCGCTAAGAAAGGATTTTTGGAAATGCCACTTTTAAGGGGGTGAAATAGGGGATGCAAGTTTTACTTCTTAATGCGAGCGAAGCCGCGAGCACCCACTAGTCATACTATAAAATAGAAAGTGTGTCTTTAGTTTATTGGTCTGTTTATTTAAATAAAAATGATAGTCTATATAAAAAAATCTTGAACATAATTATTAACCATAGATACCTATCTACAAAAAAATAAATTTTTGTTTGAATTAAAACAAACATCGGGACGGGAAATTACATACGAAGAACAATAACATACAAGAAGTGACAATGCTAGTGTAATAAGCAGGTTTTTACAACAAGGCGCGGGAATACAATTAGTATTGGCACACCGTTAACAAAATAGCCCATTTGATCAATGACAACATTTTCTCTTGTTGATTAATTCTTTTACGGCAATATGTTTTACCGTAAAAATGCCCGTGCTGGCCGTATCCTTTTACCTTAATTACTTTTTTTCTCACAATTACTTTCATTCATTACTTATCCATAAACAATCCAGCATTATTAATTTCGTTCACCGGTTCCGGGTTATCAAGCCGCAGGGAAGACATTGTACCTTATAGATGTCTCATAAGAAACAACTTAATGAGATATGTAAATAACTGTGTGATCTGTGGGATATCTTATATTAATGTCGATTGATTTGATGAGCTAGACGTTTTTTCTAAAAAGGTGTCACCTATACATTGCGGCAAAATTCATTACACCCTTTTTGCACTAATGGAAAAGCTGTATTGTGCGAGAATGGTGGAATGATTTTTGCCGTAATTTTATAGATGTTACGTTAATTAAACATGGTTATACATGTGAATTACCTACCCAGCTTAGGAATTCTGTAGAAAGAAAACCTCTATCTCGAAAAATAAATCTACCCGTGAAAACGCCCAGATGTACATAAATATAACTTTTTCTCTGTACATGCTTAATTTCTAAGGGCCGATTTAAAACTACTTAATTATTGTTGATACGCCACAGGCGTTTGTGTGATGATATGGATGGTACAATTAGAGATCGAGTTTGGTAATTAGAAGTCTTTGCACTAATACGTCGATGAACCGCAGTGAAATTCCCTCCTTTTCCTCCATAACTCACCTGCAACAAAAGAGAACATTGGATTACGATCACGATTTTTTATCTTTGTTTATTGTTCTTAGTTAAAGTTAAATGGCGCTTTGGAGACTAACAAAAAACAAGGAAGAAAGAGTGTTCGTCGTTCCGTCCGGTTTACTTGATTTACTAAAAAAAAAAACATTTTAAATACATTGTGCATCTAATTAGCTATTATTATTTCATTGTTAAGCAATATCTTCGATTGTCTTATTCAGCAACTGATAACTTCAATATGTTGAATTAATCATAATGGCACATTGAATCTGAGATGACACATTTCCTTATTTGAAACAAAATTCATAGCTAACAGGTATGTTATAGTCTTCTTAGACGTATAAAACTTCCCTTGTTACAAATTTATCAATAAACAGCAAGAGCTAAACCACGTTAGAGAGGCTTTAAGGCATCAAAACTTTCGACACTAGCCACTAGCACTTGGCCACTATTTTCAATAAACCACATTGTTTTAAAAATATAACATTTAATAAAGACAAGAAAATATGTCTCCTAAAATAATCCAAAATGTCTCATAAATTAGCATCCCATCACGTCTCACCAATACAGAACTGTTCTCAGCCCAACCCGCCCTTCAACACAGCACCCTGTATTGTGTTAATCAAGAAACAATTAACTGTCAGCGGTAAATAATGTCCCGCCTTTGAAACTTTTGTTGGCAGCTGGGAACAGGGAACTTAGACCTGCTGACTTGAAGGCTGTGGAGCTACTCTCTATCCCTACTTATCTTTTCGTATCATAGCTTGTTTAGTGTTTAAATAGTTTATCTACGATAGCAATAAACATTTTTTGTTATTAAAGAAAAACAAGGAAATGATACACATACTACTTCTTACAAAAACAAAATGAAATAAAAATCTTTAAAAAAAATTAAAGATGTTCTAAGAGAAGGATGGCAATGCTGATACGTCTTCTACAAGTCTATATATAATTGAATCAATCTTAACAACAACAAAAAATTAAGCAGAATGGGGCACTGCTCTCTCTCTCTCTCTCTCTCTTTCTCTCTCTCTCTCTCTATGTTAGTCTCTCTGTCTCTATGAGACGTAATTCCTCATGACTGAGGGTCGTGACTCCCCCGCAGAATTAATACGTTAGGGGAGTTCTCTTGGGCAGATACATCGTGGTGGGCGCCCAGGTCCTTCCACGGAAGACACACGTCCTCGTCAAAGGGCACTGCTAATGACTTATATTCAACCAATCAATCTAGTTTTTTTTACAACTTTTCCTAGCGTAGTTAATTCAAGAGAGCTGCACCATGTATATAAAGCATCCAAGAAGTCGCCATACAGACCTGTGATACAAACTTCGCCTCAATCTATGTTCTTGTTAAATTGACTTTCTATTTGAGTTTTCGCGTAGGGTAATTAATGAGCCGAGAATTTAAGGTGTTTAATAATTAATTTCGTATTTTCGTTAAATACTTCCCAAGACGTGTGTGATAATTTTATTAGGCAATCTTGTTAATTGGTTTTTATACTTTATAGAGATTTATAAAGAGATTCCGTTAGAAAAGTGACGTTGAGTCTTTTTAATCGAGTTCAAAAACATGTTATTGATTCTTATGAAAGCTTTTTTTTCTTCTTTTTTATTATATATATACAAGCTGGCAGAATCATAGACTTACAAAAATATACAAAACAAAGCCACCAAATTAAAATAACAATCGTCACAAAATTGTAAACACATAAATAATCTCGCGAGCAAAATAAGAAACTACACAAGTTTGTAACTTCTATCTTATTATTAGAATTTCGACAAACCAAAACTTTGTAGAAATTGAATTCTGCTATTGTGAATACCGATTGGTACAAAAGTTTCTCGTTTTACGTAAAGTAAGTTTAACTAAAGAAAATGGCCGGTCATTTTAGCAAATGGTATCATTAGTGCTGCGAACAAAGGATATTAAGTTTTTAAATTGTAATGTCGCGAAAGTATTTAGTTTGATATGAAACTAGTGAATGCAAGCGGTTTCGATCGCATTATTTCAGGATAAAAAGCCTTTGTCATGCCTAAGACTACCTACACACATATATACCAAAAACCAATAGGATTCGTTCAGCCGCTTTTTAAATACCTTCTATGTTCAGATTATTGACCTTCTTCAGCTTTATAAAATGTAGAGATGATAGTGATATTTGTATACTTGCCATGTCAGAGGCCCTTCGGGCCCACTTCAGGCAATAAATTCATGGCATCAGAGCTGGCCGTTCTTATTCCATAAGAAGAAGAAGGTATAAGACAAGTATATTTAGTTAGTTGAAAAGGTTTGTTTGATGCGAGGTCATGTCGCGTCGCTCTATTGAGGCGGCTCTTTACATCTACACATATAATTTATTCAAATACGGTTTTATTTGAGCTCGGCCATACTTTACGCCGACCGCAATTATAGGCAAATGTGGAATGCAGATCTTTGTAGCTTGGTTCCACCGCGGGAACTTTAATTCCATTGAAACTGCGCGTGAATGGCCGGTGAATATTTTTTTACACCACAACCTCGTATATCAACGCGAATAAAAAGGAATAAAAAAGGTTCTTCACCGGCAAAAAAATTGTGCCTAAAGTATATATTTTCGCGTATAATTGTTGGTCTGTTCTTTTGTGGTTACAATATCGTGAGCTTGGGAATTTTATTTTTTATTTCGAGGGCTTCCGCGTGCCTTAATAATTTACCGAGACCCCGAGCTTTGAACGTGGAAATATGTTTGCGAGAGATATCTGTAAGTACCTACGGGATAAAATTATGTTTCGTGTTCTTATCTTGTGACGTCACGAAGCAGCTTATCAGAAGTACCTCAGGGATTGACGCTTTGCTTTAATCTCTGTCTTTTATTTAGCCACGGCGTATAGGCTATTTGAAAATATTTTGCATATAGGAACCAACGTTCACTAGTTAAAAATTCCAAATATTTTTATGAGATTTAATAAGCCTATTGTGGGTATTATGGATTGTTAGTGATGTACCAAAAATTGCTATCAAAAACACATTTGGACACAATATATGCTTATGTATGTATGTAAATATTATTTTGAAATTAAATGGCACTTTTACTAGAAGTTCAACAAACAAATGTTTACATTAATATCTCAAAGCAATCACAACCAAAAATATTGTAAAAAAAATAGAACCACCCTCTAAGTTTCAATAAAAAAATGATCCAGAGCTTTCCAATAGAAGGCTTTTGAAAGCAACTTCATTTATAGGTAATGACCCATCGGCTCCCGAGTTGTAGGTCCTCCTACGTCCTTTAATCTTGTTCTTGAAAAATTACTCCGCTTTTTTAGAAAAGGTTCGATAGCAGGAACATAAATCAGATTGACATACATAGACTTTATTTAGTCTACCCAAATAATTTGAGTGACTCCTGTGACGTTATAACCAAAAAATGATCACAACTTTATATGCTTACTTAAGCTCCATGTATAATTGAAATATTACTTAATATGCAGAGGTTCTGTCACAATGTGATTGGAATAAGAAAATGAGGTTAAACCTTCGAATAGTTAATTCTATAGAAACGTTACTGAGCCCAAAAAAAGTAAATCCACGAAATTATCAACCCTAGATGCCGTGGTTGAATTGATGGGTTTTTTTTAACTAGAACGGGTTTGCACTTGGTCATAGTTTGCCTGATGGTAAGCAAAGGCTATGGCCTAAGATGGAACGTGCTTACCCGACAAGAACCGATTCATTCTCGCTTTGAAGATCGCTGGATTATAGTGCGTGGAAAAAGGGGAGTCAGGGTGGGGCTTAACCCTTTGGCAACCAACTGGAATCAAGCATTCGTCTGTATCCATCATCGTAACCAATCACGAGCAAATTTTGTGTGCGAATGATGTCTCCGATGAACTGTGGAAGCATTTTTGACGCGATATTTGTTAGGAGTTACTCTTCCATACTATCAATTATGCGTTTAGCTTATTTTACGCTCTCATAAACATAAGTTACTACCGTTGACATCTTTATGCTGTCTTTGGATTTTTTGATATGAACAAGACAGGAACTCGCTCATGAATTATTTAGTAATGTTAAAATAATTATGACAAGAAATATATAGTGTTACATGAACATGAACATGAACATGAACATAGGTACCGCACCCAGCCAGGACAAGCCTGCTCCGGTCAAACCGGCATACCGGGGGGCACGAGGTTGTGGAGCGTGGTTTTGTGCTAACGCTCCGGGATGGTAGTCGACCGGCTATGCAGCCAGACGCCGATTTGGAGAAGGTTGTTATTAGGGATAGGGATAAGCGTTAGTAAAAAATGGTATTCGTTGATTGTTGAGTAGACCCATCTTGGGGTTTGTTAGTGTTTGGCTTTGCAAGCACTATCTTAATACGTTCGCTGTGTAATGTTGGTCCTATTGTGTGTAATCATAACCACGTCGGGTGTAGTAGGTGGATCTTAAATGTGGGTCGAATAGATCCTATGTCGCTAAGGGATTGTTCTTGTGTCATCTGACGGCCTTTCCTGGGGTATGGTTGGTGCCTGCCTGTTGGTATGTCTTTCTGTTTCCTCATCAGATTCGCTGTCGGTTTCTGCCATCTTATAGATCTCCCTGGCAGCTCTTATAAAGTCTCCTTTGTTTTTCGCCATGTCCTGCCAGTCAGATGTTTTCCTGGGGTCCATATCATGAGATAAAGAATCCTTCCACGTATAGTTAGGTCTACCAACTTTAAGATCTTCCGTTGTTTCGATCTCTTGCAAACGGCGCCGGCACTCTTTAAGTGTATTTCTAGCCTCTATATCTTGAGGGTGATGCTTATAATGGAACTTCGCCTTCTGTAGGTTTGTAATTGCCTCTTCTCTAGCCTTAGAGTACCTTCTTTCATGTTTGATAGTCTTATTGGCCGCCATCTTCATGACGTTTGTTATCACTTCCTACGATAGCGGGTCTTTTCGGTTTTCGCCGTTCCTGCTCTTTTTGGTTTCCTCTAATAAAGTTTCTTGGTTTTTTTTTTTTTTCGAGTGGTGTTACTTTGAAGCATCTCGTAGTTTAGGGTTTTGTAGTCAAACTCGTTCGCAACGTTGGCCCTGGTTAGTCTTATTGGAGGTCTCGTAGAGTCCCTATTGGAGTTTCACGTGAGGGCAGGGCGACCTAACTTTGAACAAAAACGCGCCACGCTATCAAAATACGTTCGCAGCGCAGCGTACGTTCGTAACCTACGCGCAAGCCAAATTGATATTTAACGTTTCGATTTACGGTTCATATTTCACTGCATACAGTTCGAGTCTCTCAAAGTTATCATGGTTGCCATTAGGAATGTAGATTTAGTACAATAATAAAATTGTATTATTTTAGTGTTTATACTTAATCATCAGTGAATTATATTTCCATAAATTAATACTTTATCAGTAATTATTTTTTATGTGTTATTATAACAAAGTATGTATTAACATTTTTTTTTTCTAAAATGTTTACTAAATTAATCCTGTTTTTCTCGAATTCAACTATAAATTGCTTATTTAAGTAGCTAGATATACCTATTGATACAATAAAAACAAATTTTTCATACTTTGGGGAGTGTTGTGCCGTTTGACCCACGACTGTCGATCGTACTTTACTGTGCCCTCCGCTCGCTGCGTGTTCGGAACAGGGAGATAGGTTTCTGTTGTATTATTTATTCTGTGGTGAGGGGCTTCAGGTTTCCCCATATGATTCTATGGTCAGATAGGATTGTTTTTTCACCTTTGATGTAATTAAAAATCTGGTTGTTTTTGGCATCTGTCATTATATGGTATATTTGCGATGTTTTGTTTCCCAACGTCCAAGTCAGTTTACAGCTGCGCCGGCCGAATGATGTGTCCAATCGGAGATTTTCCCGTTTCGTTACTTGTTTGGTGTGGGAGATTTTTGCCTCTTTGATTTTTATCGCGAAGTTCATGTGTATCTGTGAGTACTATGTGGGCGTTGAAGTCACCTAGTATGATTGTTATTGAGTTTCTTGGTTTGTTCTTGGTCAGTTGTAGTAGCCGAGTCGCGTCGTTTGCTGCTGGTGACGTTGAATTGGACCTGTTCGTTGTAGTAATGAATAGAGAGGCTCCACTGCTTGTATCTATTGAAGCAACCATATTGTTTGTGTTTGCTTTAGTCCAGTTCAGCCTTAGGCCGCTGCTTTTTCTTATGAGAATAGCTTGGCCTCTTCTGTTGTTGTTTCCGCTTAGGTGCCACGTATAGTGACTAGATTCGTAGGTCCCGGATTTTAAGTGAGTTTCCTGTAGGCAGGCAATATGGATAGATTTTCCGTCTAGAAACTCGTCAATCTCTCGTTTTTTAGTCAACGTTGCGGCGCCTCTAACATTCCATGTGGCAATGTTTATGTTTTTATTTACTACCTGTTTTTGTTGTTTGGTGTGGCCTGGGGCGGGCAAGTCTGTATCCGGACTCATCTGGTATTCTCCTCTGGGGTGCTGGTTCCAAGACTAAGGTCATTTTGCGTGGTGCTTGTACTTATTACTCCTAGGTGATTTTCAAAGCAATCAAAGTGGTTCCCCGTAATTATTAGACCTATGCTACCTGCGGTGTCGTTTGGTGCCTTAGGAGAGAAACATACTGTTTCTTGTAGCGGGGTTTTTTGAGAGATTTTGACGTTAATACTATAATATTCCGCTGCCGCTATAAGTATGTCTGTGCCGCCCCATATGCCATCTTGGTATTGTGATAGAATGTAGTTCCTGATTTGTTCGCTTTGTGCTGAACTATCTAGATTACTTCTGATCGCTAGGTACATTTGTGGATCGTTTTGGTTTTCCTCAACGTGGCGTGCGAGGTCTCGTCGAATGTGTTGGTGGTCAAAGGTTAGGCCGTTAAATACAAGTCGTTAATTTGGTAGGCTATAAGCGCGATACAAGCAGTTGCCGTCTCCTGGTATTTTTACGATAGGGTCCCTATTTCCATATCGGCTTTGTGCCTTACCGTGGCGGTATCGCAGAGGACGGGTTGTCGTGGCTAGCTCGTGATATCTTTCAGGTATGCGCGTGCTTGAGGCTGTGAAGGAAGCTTATATACTATGTATTACTTATTAGTTAACTGGTATATCATGCACTATACTAGTTCCCTTTTATCTTTAACGGAAAAGGGGAGTAAGTAGCACTCGAGTGAGTACTTGGGTCTCGTCTAACAACTCTAAATACTTGCACTTAATACCTGCTGTTTATTTGGAATAAGTCTATTAATTACGCTTTATGTACTAGTGTGTTATGTGTATAAAACAAACGTCTGGGCTTTATTGTACGTAGAAAAAATGACTACAATTAGAAGCAAATTTTGAGCTATGTTTAACAAAGGATGACCCACCCGACAATAGAGGCTCCCAGCTGTGGCGGGAATTAGCAGATGATTTTAAGAAGGGTTTTTTTGGTTGTATTGTTAATGGTCTGATTTATTGCTTAGTTTTACGACTCGGTATTTGTTTTGGGAATGGATAGCGTAATATTTCACGCGCCTTTTTAAAATCTTAAGTTATTGTCCAAACGGGTCTGCAGATGTGTGTAGTTTTTACTCGTATTTAGGCTTTTGTGTTTGCCTTGGGAAAGTAGATTGTCTGTGTTTTCGCATACGTTACGAGTAATTACGTCCGTGGTATGAGATCGCGTAATCTAGTATACCCTTGTAAATTTAGCAGGTTTTTACTGCAGTTTGTGTAAATATGTATTTTGAAATCGGATAAGCTAGTTACGCGTAGGTTTGATCTATAAGTAACCGATGTGACCGTACGGTGTTGGTTGCTGGTATGGGCTGCTTGAAAACAGACTTGTCCCTCGTGGCAGACGTCTAGACAATATCCTAGGATATTGAGGAAGGAGAGACCGAAGAAAAGGGGTTTAGACCACGTGTGGCTAATATGGAACAAGCTCACCGAGTTTTCCTTTTGTTGGAGTGGGTTTCCCCGCGCTGGGCGCTGGTACCGGTGGCCTCTGATGACGGGTCACGTACACTGGTTGTCACTCACTGATACATGTAAAGATTATAAACACGCGTTGCACGGCACTTGATTATAGTCACTTTTCGCGGGGCCAGTGAATTGATTTGCTCGCAGCCATTGCGCTAGCCGCTGGCAGATGTTGTGCCTATTGTTTACTGGATCAATTGTATTGACGAGGCTCTATTGACCGTTCCCGAAAGCGACCGCTCGTCACGGCGTCCAAGACGAGACTCCAGAAATATATAGTGTTACATGATGCATAAAATTATTTACATATTTGTTTGGTAATATATATGATCTTAATAAATATTTCTTTCTTTCTTCCTTTCTATTTAATTTTCTTTTGCTATTATTTTTTTTTATCGCCGTTTTTTCATTGATTCATTTATACGTTAAAACAATTGGTCATATTTCGGATATGAAATAAAAATAAATACATAATCAGAGACATTGCGTCATCTAGCCCCACACTAAGCAAACGCTTGTGTCGTGGGTAGAGATATAGATAACGGATATAATAATGATATACTTTTCTTTTGTAAATAATACATACTTAATATACATAAATAAAAACGACCAGACTGACCGCAAGTAATAATAAATTTTAAAATTCACAATTACTTGTGCCTTGCGGGAATCGAACCCGCAACCCTAAATTAGAAGGCAGAACCACTACCGACTCAACTAACAGGCCAGTAGTAATTGAGATAAATTTTCAAATAATTTCTTAAATATATTTAGTCAATTATTCTTACAATCATTTTTAGCGATAAGTCTAATTTAAATGCAAAACAAACAGTGGTAGTTGACAAAGTTATAAACACCATCATTTTTACCAGACGTTAATTTTTTTGTCAAAGTTAATTTTTGTAAACACTTTTAAAATCAATTACTCAAAGTGACCTGCAGTAAAAATCGAAGGTGCCAATCTAATTAATATTAATGAAATTCAGATAGCGCAAGGTGTCGCAAATGATTTAAACCTTAATTGTTATTAATGGGCTCCTTTGAACCTTCGGATTTGGAACTGATTTTTAAATCTTTGATGAATATAGATTTAAGTTGCAAAAAGTGTAAAAATTAGAACTTTTCAAAGATTATTAGAGTTCTCTGGTGACATTTTAATCCGATGATATCATAAAATGTTATAAAAAATTGGTGTAAGTGAGTGAGTGTGTGTGTTTATCTATTTTTAATGCTTAAACGGTTTAACTGGTTTAGTTAATATTATATATTACGATATATATAACCCGGTCAGAATATTTGTACACCTTGCTGGAATGAGGCGCCTCTCCTGCTTCCTTCCACAAACCCTTCACCAATGTAATAATAAATTAATTTGAAAAGGTTAGTAATTTTTTTACCTCCACATTTCGCGAAAAAACTTTTATTCACACCGTACCCAGACAGCCGATATGACGTCACGAGGTCAGGTGCACAGATATTGTGACCGGGTTGTACTCGCAGATAGCACAGCAAGGCGATATGGATATGTCGTAGGATAATTCGATACTTCGAATCTTCGCGGAAATCCTAGAGGTTTTGCGAAAACGCGGATAATTAGACATAGGCGAAAAATTATCTGTCCTGTTGTAGTGCTAGTGTTGGACTCGAAGTCACTTGTCTGTGTCAGAAGGTAGATTAGGTTCGTTAGGTTGCTTTCTACCACGCACATGCGACGACGAGCGAAGCGAGGAGGAGCCAAGTCCTGTTGTAGTGCAAGTGGTGGGGCAAAAATCCTGACTTTGTCCAGTAAGATTTGATAATTTTTCGCCTATGTCTAATTATCCGCGTTTTCGCAAAACCCCTAAGATTTCCGCGAAGATTCGAAGTATCGAATTATCCTACGACAGATATAAGTCTAGTATAGTAGATTACATTAGTAAAATCTATACCTATACTTATATTATAAAGCTGAAGAGTTTGTTTGAACGCGCTAATCTCAGGAACTACTGGTGCGAATTGAAAAATTATTTTTGTGTTGGATAGACCATTTATCGAGGAAGGCTTTAGGCTATATAACATTACGCTGCAACTACTGGGAGCGAAGAAACTGGAAAATGTGAAAATAAACGGGGGAAATTATTCATCTTTGAGGGCTTCCGTTGCGTGTGCTGCGAAAACGGTTACAGAAAAAAAATGTGTAAAAAAATATTCCTCTTAATTATATGTGTATCTTTTAAGATTAACTCACTAGAACCGTTTTTATGGTAATAACTATTCTATGCGGACGAAGTCGCGCGCACCAGCTAGTATATATAATATATAAACTTTTGTCTAGGGTACATTTGAAAGACATTGAAAGCTCATACAAATATGCCCTCAACTAAATGGCCAAATTTAATATACTTATGTCAAATTGGTCTGTCGGACTGTCCGAATTGTCCTCCGAACGTGTGGATTTAGGACTTTATTCCATTTGAAAATAGATTTGGCTCCATCTTACTGAATATAAGTAAGTTTGTTTCATTTGAAATGATATTTTTTTATAATTGAACATATTCGAATACATGTAGGTACATACCTATCTTACTTGATTGGACATAAGCCCTTACCACAATGTATCTGCTTCAGAGAACTTTACCCAACAAGTTAATTCTATAGGGTTGTCATCATCATCATCCACAGCCCTTGGAATTCCACTAATAAATAAATAAATAAAATAAATAAAAGTCATTTATTTCAGGCATATTCAACCCAGAACTTAATACTAATAGAACACTGTAAAGGGGTGTTGTCAATTTAAAAAAAAAATATTATAACTTAAAGATATACAAATAGCATGCACAAGATTGTGCATGTGGGTCATTTCTTGTTCTTATCCATGTGGACAGAGATCCAGCGTCTATACACTGGACTCCGAAATTCGTCAGACACAGCCATGAGAATTTCGTTGTTGGAACGGCGCATTCTCCGCCAAAACGAGGCTACGCGAGTTCTTATCACAGCGAAGAAATCAGGGACCCCCGCGTCCGCGAACATGCCCGAAGCGCTACAGCACCGCGGGAGCCGCATAAGAGCCCGGTACGCGTCATTGTACTGGACTCTTATTCTGCTCATTGCTTTCTGCGTGAACGTTATCCACATCTGACACGTGTACATGCTTAAGCAGTACGCCTTAAAGAGCGTGGTTTTTACATCCTTACTGCATTTCGCAAACCGCCGAGCGAGCATGTTGCCTCTGACAGCGAGGGCCCTCCGTTCGCGTTCTATGTCATCGTCATCATGCAGCCGTTCCGTCAACAAGTGACCAAGATACTTGAACTGCTTAACCACACCAATCACAGCACCGTTCAAGTACACCTCAGGTATCCTATCCGGACGCTGTTTACCTGTAAATACCATCATTTCGGATTTGGAGACATTGTATTTCAGTCCGTGGGCATTACCATAATGCTCACAGACCGAAAGCAGCTTCCTCAAACCCTTGACTGAAGGGCTCAGGAGCACCATGTCGTCTGCATAGTTCAAATTGTTTACACAGACTAATGAGTATATGCCTCCCATTGTATGTGCCATCTGCGTCGAACATATGCAGACCTCATAAAAAAAATATCAGATGACAGATATAAAAAAAATATATGATGCAATGAAAGCTATGAATAAACATTGATAGTTCATTTTAACTTAAAATACCCATATATTTTACTAGTTTTCATTTTAGTTTTTTTAAGTACCTATTAAATTATTTATTAAATTTGACGAACTTTGAATAGGCTCATCATAATAGGCCCTTAATATTAACTTTCATGAACATAATAAATCTTCACAAGGTATTACATATTTCGTCTGTCTGCAGAGTTTACAATTTGACAAACAACATAATACACCTAACTTTACGCGGTCAAGTTCAACATTGTGACTTAACATGGGAACTACGATATTTATGTAAAGAATAAAATTCAGAACAAAGTCTTCTTAAGGTCAAGTATAAAAATCGGCATTCGTTTACTTAAGGACTGGCTTAATACATATCTTCCTCTTCTTATCGAAAGAGAGTGGCCAACTCTGGTGTCGAGAGTTAATCAAGCTGCTCTAAGGGCCTCTGACATGGCTTAACGACTGCCGGACTAGACAAACAGCCGAGATCCACAATTTAACGTGTCATCAGACCCACGGAAGTGCCCAAAATGAAATGTCACTTTTCAATACAATACAATGCAAGCGCGATAGATCGTAGACTATAACGTTGCTTACCATCAGGCAAGTTGTAGTCAAGCATAAGCCTATATCATGTAAAAAAAATATAATAGATAAGACAAGTAGTAGCGTAGTCAACGAACTAAAAAATAGTCTATAAGTTACAGCATATCTACATATGTTACTCAATAACCAATGTTATTTGTAATATCTTGAAACCACTCCTCTTACATACCTATATTCCACACGTGAAACAAATCTTCCTTAAGCAGTAATACATTGTAACCTAAATTCTACACATCAAATCCCCCATGCAATTCGACGAAAAACAAAATCAGTGTACAATTTTATCTTATAAGCGGATCCAAACAAAAAGTGATTCTATGTTTATGCAAGTGTACACAAACCCGTGTAAACAACGCGCCAAGGTACAAAACAACTTACGGTGAAATCGGATTCATGTTGTACGTTTTGCCGAAACTAGGAAAAATCATTGAGATCTGCAATATTTGCATGGGCACGGGATTCGCGTGGATTTAGTTTTGATTAGAATTGCCGTGGCATTGAAATGGCTGTTACTTTTCTAAACGGAGGAGAGTTCTGCTTAGTGTTTACTCATTTGATATTTTATAATGCGTGTTTAAATTATGTACTAAAGCGAGTTTGTTATTACTTTGTTAAAAAATAATGTAAATGTATATTTGTATAGTAACTATCTCTTCTATTTCATCCATGTTGTATGTTTTGGTGAAATAGTCTGAAAGTACAGCATGTAACTACAATAAATAAATTGTTAAACACTCGTTGATATATGTACGTCATTGAATAGTATTTATGATGAGATCGAATGCAAGGTTGGTTCATTGTTTACTGTAAGTTAACACTAAGTAACATTTATAGCAAGGGATTGTAGTAAAATTAAAAAAGCGACACAATGGTACGCGATATATAGCGATACAAAAATTATGTAACGTTTATTACTTTTTTTTCCGATTATATTGTTATTTCTTCTTCAAAACACTGTCATGGTGTGAATTTATCCGAAACATCGTACAAAGTTATTGCTATGCGAAGACGGCCATTCTATTACACAGTAATTCCGTGCCTATCCCGGGTACAAAATATTGCCAGTCCGCCCTACATTTTGAAAGGGTCCATTCAACCCTTTTCCCTTTTTTAAGGGTAAGTTCACAATGAAAACTTAGGCCGAAACAATGGCGAAACTAAGCTGAGATAATTAAAATAGTGTTCGTGTTATTTCAGGAAATTGTATAAATTCAGAGGTTGAGAGTAATAATTGAGATTGCTTCGAGGTTTTATTGTCTTTCCCTTATATGTTTAGTCTGTGAATACTTTGTTTTGGTTTTGTTTTCTTTAGCTTGTTTTGTATTTACATAGAGTACCTACATTTAAGTACACCATACTTTATTACAATAACTGTCTAGAATCTTACTTTTGTGGTACTTTCTGAGGCTTTCTAGTTCTTTCTAGGTTGTCTAGTACCCACGACACAAGCGGTTGCTTAGTGTGGGGCTAGATGGCGCTGTATACAATGTCCTGAATTATTTATTTTATTTATTTATACGTATATAGTTGCGAGCATATCACAGCGTAACTCTGTTATGGAATAAATATCGACTAAGGTCAACCTTACTACTTGTAAGCCTTAGGTCAACGAATTCACCATTGATCTAATGGTTTTTGGTGTTTATATACGCTTAAGATTGTACGTTTATGAATACTGACTGTATGAAGTTGCCGCAAAAAGTATTAAGCCAAGTAGTAGACAACAGTTAGCCAAAGTTAATGTCTCTAATAAAACCATAATGGTCAAAATCTAGCATCAGTGGTTCGACCAGCCGAGCATTTTAATCGTTCATTTCCCTCCAAGTTTCCTGCCATCCCAAGCTAAGCGGAAATAGCGGGTATTTTTCACATTAAACTGGCAGCGTTTCCGCAATAAATAGAAGAATTTCCATACATATGTGTCCCAGTGGTACGCCCGATACAAGCCAAGTAATGTATGTATTGGCAATTTATATTTTTTATTACATCAATCATGTGGAGGAAATGGAGCTTGAGGGTTATGGATGTCAAGGGTCACATGTGGCTAATTCTATTTGCTTATGTTAATGGAGTTGGTTTAGCGCCCGGGGCTGGCGAGATTGGCGCATACAGATTTGAGGTACTTTTTTTTAACTGGACAGTGTGTTTGGACATAAATAGGAAGGAAATCTAAGGTATAGATACCGTAGCGTTTTTACATTACATATGTATAAATTTATGTACTATAATACCCCTTACATATGTATAAATGTATGCACTATAATATCGGGCTGGAGAAGAGGCCTATACTTAACTGTGGGTTTGGATAGAAATGATAAATATCACCATCATGACGAAACATATAAAAAGAGTTTAGATTTACTCAATATCAAATGATTATATAAATAAGGTTTTGTAAGGCACTTGTGCAAATAAAGTTATTGTGTGGTACAATAAATTAGCCCATTAAACAACCCTAAAAACAAAACTACACCCACCTAATACTCGTTTATATCCCAATGGTATAATTTACCTCAGTAACTTCATAGCCTAAACTGTCCTAAGCGCAGACGTAAACATTTTATTATTTTTCGTAGACATACAAAAATATAACTATTCTCTATTTAAATCTATACTAATCGTTCCGTCTAACACGTGTCTTTTGCAGACAAATGTCAATGTCAGTGTGATAGCGATTAGGCCAGACGTGACGTGGATTTATTTAGCCAATATTACATATTATATAAACCTCTAGATTCTGTAGTACTCTCTTTTATTTAAAACTAGCTGATGCGCGCGACTTCGTCCGCGTGGCATAGTTATTACCATAAAAACGGTTCTAGTAAGTTAACCTTAAAACAGAGACATATACTGTTCCGGACATTTTGTTAGATTATTTCAAGAGAAATCATTCTTTCATACACATTTTTTTGATATCTTGAACCGTTTAATGCGCTGCGAGCATGCAACGGAAGCCCTCAAAGATAAATATTTTTTCCCGTTTTTTCCACATTTTCTATTGTTTCTTCTCTCCTATTAATTGCAGCGTGATGTTATAAAGCCTAAAGCCCTTCTTGATAACTGGTCTATCCAACACAAAAATAATTTTTCAATTCGCACCAGTAGTTCCTGAGATTAGCGCGTTCAAACAAACAAACAAAAAAACTCTTCAGCTTTATAATATTAGTATAGATACTTTTATTTAAATTACTTTTTTAGTCTGCAAAACGTATGACCCCTTGTTAGATTAATGTCATGCAAATTGAATATACACGAAACGCAATAACTTTTGCTGTTCTTAGTTCACAATTCTTACAATTTCATAATATGTGAATTATTAAAGGAAATTGTTTTTTTTTGTTAGATGGTGAAGTCAGAGGCTTGTCAAGTCGCGCCTTTCAACGAGTAGCATTAAACATAGCATGACTATACATAAGCATTTTACTATAATATTTTTTTCCCTAAATCTAAAATATAATTCTGTATTGGGCCACCGAGATACAGGCCTGGCCTAGTTCGGGGCCCGTTGGAAGCGCACATAATCTAGATCTGTTTTTATAATACTTTATTGATCTAATTATATAAATGTGCTACTATGTATAACTGTACTGTAAATAAATTTATATTTGATTTGATTTGAATTCAATTCCTTTATTAGCTAAAATTTTAAAATTGACGTTTACCCTGTTTACGAGGGATAATTCCCTCGTACATGATACGGGCGTACATAATTTTAAAACGAATTTAAAAAACTTAAGACTAGTACAATATTTTTCTCTTCTGAGTCGTATTTTCTCATGACTGAGAGTCGTGACTCCCCGCAGAATTATGGTTTTCTTATTTAAAACTAGGTAAATTAGAAAAAAAAATATTATTTAAATTAATTATTTTCACATCAGGCAAGTTGTAGTCAAGCGTGAGCCTATCTCATGTCAAAAAACTAATTATTATTAATATACCTATTAAGACAATTTTTAGTTAAGACATACATTTTTACTAGACAATTATTACTAGTTTTATATCCGTTATCTAGTACCCACAACACCAGCGTTTGCTTAGTGTGGGGCTGGATGGCGCTGTGTGCAATGTCCCGGATTTTTTACTCCATTATATTTTGGTGGTAGGTGTTTGAGGTGTCTAAACAAGTATTGTCGTAGTTGCTATAGAAATAACAAGGCCGAGCAATAACGATTCCACTCAGCGTGAAGTCGACAAATAGTGGTAGTCGTTACGCACTTTAAGTACGTAGGATGGTCATATCAGTACAGGGGCACAAGAAAGCATTTATTTTTCTATGTCTATATAATAAAGCAAAATAGGATTCAAAATCGATAGCATTACTTAATATGTTTCACCCGTTTTTAGAATAATTTCTGTGATTGTCTGTATATATAGACGCGCAAAATTGCCATCCGGATCTTTATGATTTTTGGTATGTTGGTAGTATAAGGTTTTAGATGTGACATAGACTACCTTTTATTGCAAAGTATTGCATAATAAATTTGTATTTAAGAAAATCACACGTTACCCTAGATATATGTATAGGTATAGAAGCGAGTGTGGCTCAGCGGTTCCAGTGTCTGCTTTTCATCCAGACGCACCCTGGTTCGAATCCGCCCTACACCAATGACTTGTATTTTTCAAGTTATGTGTAGATTTGCACTCGCTTAGCGGTGAAGGAAAACATCGTGAGGAAACCGACATGTTTGAGGACCACAATATCCGAGGACATGCGTCTTCCGTGGAAGGACCTGGGCGCCCACCACGATGTATCTGCCCAAGAAAACTCCCCTAACGAATTAATTCTGCGGGGGAGTCACGACCCTCAGTCATGAGGAAATACGACTCAAAGAGAGAGATATATATATATATATAAATTAAATAATTAATTTAAATTTAGCTAATAGCGCTGTGTAACATGTCCTGGAATATTTATTAATTAACTTGTTTCTGAAAACCCTGTATTTTATAAACCAGTTTACTCACATTACGTTACTGGGCAAAGTAACTGAGGCGAAAGTTATGAAACGGTATATCTTCACTACAATATCTATACAAATAAAATATGAGCGCTCGGTAATAGTGCTTATAAGGTTTGCATGAGTAAGTTCTGTAATACCTCCAGATATTATATTAGATTAGACGATACATCTTACTTTCGTTCACATCAAATCTTATCTAGGCATATTTGATCACAGCTTCATCAAAATATCACGATGTTTTTTACACGGAATAAGGCTTGCGTTCGACTCTAACCTGCCTGATGATAAGCACCGCTGTAGGTCTGTGTAGCACACTTGCCTAGGAGAACCCTATTTAATCTGGATTTAAAGAAGCCTGGGTTGCAATTCCGGCTTCAGTAGACAGTTCCGTTGTATTGCTACATAATAAACATTCGAACATTCTAACGTCAAAAACCATCATGTTGCATCTTTGTAAATATATTGAGTGACCATGCTTGCTGATATCTTGTACTATGCAATTCTTGGGTGGAAATTTTCGTTAGGAAACAAATCTATGACAATAATTAGTTGATCATCGTCATTTAATTATAAATTCAAACATGTCAGCAGATAAAAGTCTTTAATTACCATCTTTGGTTTAGAAATGATTATTTTCATATACATTTCAAAGTGGACGCTTCCTTGGCATTAATTAAATTTAAAAAACCTCTAACAGCTACCCAAGCGTGATTACAAATGAATCCTCAACCCTTTAGTTTTAGAAACTTAGCGCAAATAATCTTATTTGTTTATTTACTATGAACTTTACACTCGCTTAGCGGCGAAGGTAAAAGGAAAGTACCTGGGCGCCCACCATGATATATATGCTCAAGCGAATTGCCCTAACAAATTAATTCTGCGGGGAGTCACGACCCTCAGTCATGAGAAAATACAACTCAAAGATCGAGTAAACTATAGTCAATCAAAACTTTAGAGCTAAACTTTATATTTATCTCAAAAATACGAGCATACAACACCCTTAACCCGAAGCTGTTAACTAAAGTGATGCGTACACGTTTTAATATCCCGTTGATTTTGTTTACGTACGTTAACGAGCCTCCCTTAATAGTGAGGGCTGTCCGTAACACTCGTAAATAACTGAATAACACTTAGTGTTGGGAAGTGAACGTTTTAGGACCATCCCTGCGGCCAAGCTAGCAATTACGCCGGTCAAGTAGTTTTACAGTCTTCAAGACTTACAATTTTAATGGCGGGCACGGGTGCGTTCGAGGCTTGTGGTGACATAAAAGGTTGTAATTCCGGCTGTTATGGCTTTGGGATATCTGTACTTTGGTAATTCCAACTTGTGTTTAATGATTCTTAGTTGAGGTTATATTTAATCACTTAAACGTAACTTATAAGTCCAAGTTTGTCTCCTGAAATTTATAAAATGCAGTTTTTTTAATTATTGTTATGATTCCCTTTGGTATTCATGAATTGCACGTAACTTAACAAAAACTGTCTTCTCATTTTTCCGTTTAACTAAAGTTCACCAATTAAAACAATAGTTCCCAACAGAACTGCAATGCAAGACTTAAGTCCTTTCATTTTAATAGCTGTCAGAATTCAATTCTCAAAAGTACTATAAAATGCACGCTGCACAATGTTACAGAAAACTGTTCCAAAGTGATTCTAACGGCTTAACGCGCGCTGTGATTCAAGAGGCTGTCATTTAAAACACTTGTTAAGAGTTCTCAAAGTTTCAACTGGATGGTTGAAGCAGAGTTGGATCAAGGACATTTATTTTATTTACTACTAGTCGACGCCCACGGCCACGGCACGCAATATATTGAGATAAAAAGTATTATAGAGTTTATTAGAGACACTTCTAAGACCTCACATTACCAAAAATCACCAGTTTTTGTGTTATGTGCGTATAAATAAACAGACAAAAACTAAAAACTGATGAAACGTGTTCTGTAATGGATTTAAAGTATACCCAATTTTTTTCCTACTGTCTTCTATGTTCAGATTTTTACCTTCTTCAGTTTTATTATATGTATAGATAAATTTACTCGTACTATAATTATACGCCAATTTTTGGTTCGTCGTTTGACCCATTCGTCACCCATGTGTTAAATCACGCGTAAGTATGCGGGTTGTAATAAACATAAGCCTATATTGTGGTAAAAAAGATTTGTCCTGGTTTAAAATTCACTAAATTAGGCACTGTTGAAATTTAATGCCCTCTGCATTAAGTTTGAGTATCTTTGAAGTGTTGGTTTCGGTAACCTCTAGAGTAAGTAGACTGACCCTAATTGAAATTTAACTTTAAAACTATTGTTAACGAAGTCAATTTTACTATCGATAAATGCTTAAATACAGA
The DNA here is from genome assembly GCA_927399415.1 of Macaria notata. NCBI lineage: Eukaryota > Metazoa > Arthropoda > Insecta > Lepidoptera > Geometridae > Macaria > Macaria notata. The sequence continues at coordinate 3,733,783 of OV656743.1, forward strand.
GTTAAAATTAAATTAAAATTTACAGCGAAAAAAGTTGATTTTAAGTTGCTAGGTTTTTAATAAAAATATATTTAATAGTGATTTCAGCTCTTTGTGGCATTTGCAGACGTAAAACTTGTTAAATAATAATATAATTTTGTTTGAACTTGATTTCATTTGAGTTTTAAATGGCAGAATCTGTTTGAGAGAGTTTTTAAGCAACCTTTAGGGCTTCTGGCATGAATTCAGAATTGCCTGAACAAATTAACAATGAAAGCGATATACGAATAAATCATTTAACCTAATAACCTAAAATGATTTATTCATACTCTTTTATAAGAGTGGATAACTCTGGTGTCATGAGTTTTCTACCTTCTTCTTATCGAATGAGAGTGGCCAATTTTGGTGTCGATAATTTATCAAGCCGCCCCAAGGGCTTCTGACTCAAGCTTAACGAGTACCGTCTTAGAAAAACAGCCGGGACATATGATTTAACGTGTCATTCGACCTACGGAAGCTCCCAAAATGGAATCCAAAATCTACCTTGAGGAACTCTTTTAGAATGAAAATAAAAATGTTTCATTTTTTATAACTGAAACAAGAAAGTAATCATTTACTGAAATGGTTTATACCAATGCTACTCATTTTCATTTTACGAAGCTAATCCGAGTTCAATGGAGCAGCAAAGATTGTTAAATATGGCTTTCGAAAACGATTTTATATTTTCTTGAGCTTGTTAACGTAAAGCTTTATGAGAAAATCACAGTTATATAATATTTTAAAGAAATAATTGAATATCCAATATAGGTATAGATATAAGAATGTTTAGATTTTTAGTTCGATAGTTTCTAGTCAATATGTGTTTTTTACCTACAAAATACACACGTATTTTTTTATTTCATCTCTCTTGTTTAATTAACATTTTTTAAATACAATCCTTTCCTTGAAAAAGTTTAACACTCCAACCTCATGAGTCGGTTTAACCCCACAAGCTTTAAGAGTACATGTACCGACTGCTTTACATCGTTTTGCTTTCACTGCCTGGCTTTTATGACCCAGGTTTTAAACTCTAGTGCTAATTCAGTTTTATATCTAGCACTCGTTTCTGTTATGGTATTCTCGACCTTCGACTCTGCGGTTCTTAAGGTATTGGCTTCGTAGCACATGTTCGTTGCTCAAACCAAGATCGTAGAAGCGTAGCAATTTTCGTAGACCCTCGTAGCAGTGAGCAGCGGAGCCATTATGTAGGCTACATAGATATTATTTTGTTAATTGAATTAATAATGTCAACTATAATATTTTACTCTTACTGTCCTGTATGAATTTAATAAAAATATTATATTACCTTTAATCATAAAAGGCCTTTCAAAAGTCAATCTTTTATAATGATTGTACATTCAATACGTAAGGTTAATGTCCTCTAAAAAGTTGACTACGGAGATAAAATAAGGCGTATATCGAGGCAGCTATCAACTAAACTCCCCAAAGCCCTGTAACATAGACAATGTTACACGAAGATACCTAATTACTAACAATTTCCTAAGATATTTCTATTGCTTACTTAGCGGAAAAACACTACACATTACTCCAGAGTGTCAGTTGAATTACTATCCAGATTACTTGAAGAGATTAAAATTATTAAATTTATGTACTGAAATGAAACTGGCTCATAGACCACCCAAATAAATACATAGTCTATGATGTAAGCTATTCGATATATCTACAAACGCCAACCATTTTTTTTGCCGTGATAATGCGTCTAATATCTGTTATACCATTGTCAATAGTATGAGTTTTTTTGCAAATAAATCCCCATCTCTCGTGACGGATTGGTTCCAAGTGCGAACGTATTTTATTCTAAGAAAGTAGATAATGAAAATACAAGTGAGTAAATTGGGGGAGCCTGTTACTCTGTTTGTTTCTCCTTGTACGAATAAATCAGCTTATTGAGACATCTCGAGATTGATTGACAAATTTAGAGTATTTGCTTGAGTTTTTTTGTGCTCGGATTTTTGTGAATTCATAAAAGCATAGAAGAGATTGTTTATCAATATTGTAAATGGGTCGTGAATACACAATATTTTGCATTGGTTTTATATTTAACTAGTGGACGCCCGCGGCTTTGCTCGCATTAAGAAGTAAAAATTGCATCCCCTATTTCACCCCTTTAAAAGTGGTATTTCCTAAAATCCTTTCTTACCGGATGCTTACGTCATAACATCTACCTGCATGCCAAATTTCAGCCCGATCCGTCCATTGGTTTGGGCTGTGCGTTGATAGATCACTATGTCAGTCAATCAGTCAGTCACTTTTGAGTTTTATATATTTAGATTTGGCTATTTTTTATTTGTTTGAATAGACTAAAGTAATTTCAAAGAGATTTAGAGACCAATAACATTATGTAAGACACCTAGATTCATCCACAGAAAACACATCTCCTCAGTTTATGTTGGTCCAAAAACATTTTAGTTTTTTTACTAACTATATTATCCTTCACGACTAAGTCAGTACAAATCCATAGATAAGCTGTTTATAATATAATGTATAGATAGATAGATGAATATGTAGAACGGGCACATTTACCACCAAACTACATTACTTAGCACTTCTATTTTCTATCTCAGCACAAACGAAAGAAAAATCTATCCATCCATTTCTCAACATCAAAACTAAAGTTAGGACGAGATTGGAGTAGAGTGATCACCCGCATCTGTTCGACGAGGGACAAACATACTGACATCAAAGTATTGTGTGTTTGTGTGTGCTTTAAGTTTGGCAGCCGATGTAGGGCTTTGATGGCGGGTTTTGCATGACACTTAATGGTAGATATAAAGTTTATTAGTTTGTTTGCAAAAAAACTGATCTTAATAACTCGATAATGTCAACATTTGTAGGTATTAATCTCTACATGACATAAAACATACAAAATAAAATGTATTACACATTTACAATTCACACACATTACATTTTTATTGCATTTATGAGAGAAAATCCACAGAGTACTGTTAATCTAGTACTTTATATATACGACTTTTCTACCCAATAATTCAACTTACTCATATAAAGTAACTTAAGTAACTAGCTATAGGCGGTGGTGGCATCAAATCAGCAGATACAATTAAACGTCCTCAAAGCTAATCAACATTGATTAATTCACACAGCAATAAACAATACAAAAAAGCCGTTTTTCTTTTCTGCGTTTTTATCAATGACATCGTTTTTTACGACCAAGTTGTAAAAGATAAACGACGGAAATGCAAGCAAAGCCGACAGAAGCTGGCAGTTAATCATTCGCAAGTGGGTGAAAGACGCGCCAATATGTAGCGTAAAGCAAATAAGGAAAACCAAATATAGTTTAGGGAGATTGGTTTGGTCAGCTGATTGGTGGTAATGGGAAGCGTAGAAATCAGGCTGATAAATTTAATGTTAAACGTTTCCAAAGTATATTATTGGGACAGCATAGCGTTTAAGATTAAAAGAGGGAGTGTGGCTCAGTGGTTCCAATGTCTGCTTTCAATCCAGACGCAGCCTGGTTCGAATCCGGCCCTACACCAATGACTTGTATTTTCAAGTTATGTGTGGATTTGCACTCGTTTAACTTCAGAAATTTTGTAGCCTACAATACAGTATTATTTAGTTATACATATTTTCTAGTCGATTAGTTTCTGAGTTATATGGAAAAATATAACCTCTTATAAATGAATAACTAAGTCTCTCGTAATTTTGATCATAAAAGTCTGTTTAGTAGTTCCTTGAGATTTATTTGCTATTTGCTGTCAGTTTTAGTATTTGCTTATATAAATTTCAACAAATTTTATTTTTACAGTTCTATGTATGTACTCGTATAATTGCATTATTTGGTCAGCATAGGCAATTAGACACATTCACATCGATTACTAAGCCGACCAATTAACACATCCGCATCTATTTTCATTACGGCTCCGCTATAATTTCTATGTTTCCTTGCTTGTCGCAGCTTGATTTATGGCAGATTTCGGCAATAAAAGATATTCCTTACTTGATAGGAGTAAGTCGTAAAACGAGTGCCTGGCTCAGCAGTAAAACTGTTTGTACTCGTTTGACTGCATTTGAGGAGATGTCGGATGGTCTCGGTTTCCTGACTCGATTGCTTTGACCATTGATTGATGTCAATAAAAGATTGTTTGACTTATCCTGTACTAGAGATGCAGTGTTTGGTAGGGATAAAAAGTAGCCGATGTAATCAAATCGCAATTTTATTTTAATATCGTAGAACTAAACTCATTGGATCTTACGTGCTAAAGCCATCCGAAACTTCAGCCCGATCTGTCGAGTTAAGAGTAGCCTCAACGCATTTTGCTCTATCTATCCCACGTGTGATATTTTTGTGACAAGTTGAATGTAATTTATAATTTATTGTTATCTTTTTGTGAACGTAATGATACTTATTAATTTTAAAGATATCTAATTAAGTTGCTACTTAAGTGAATAATTCATTTCTTAATTAATGTTATTGGTTGTTACCGTTTTAATTAAATAAATAAATAAATCTTAAAGAGATTATGCGTCAGTTTCCAGACAAATATATATATAGGTATATATATATATATGTGTTATTAGGTTGTTTTGTGTTCTTTTGTTTCGTTGTTTTGTGTTCTTTTCAATCTTGTTGTTTTGTGACAATAATGATCTCACATAATGCCAAATACAATAAATCGTTATTAAAAACGTGCGTACCCGCATTTAACCATCATTATCTCCATCCGCAGCCCTTGGGATCCCACTGCTGGGTATATGCCTTCTTTTGTATGTACCATCTGCGTCTATCCTGTGCATTTATCCATAACACCATATTCATAAAAACATAACCTCAACGTCAGCTCTAAAATCTTATCATGTTCACAGCCAGTTTCATTATACAACGACAGTATAATTCTGTACGCGATACACCGATGGCTCCATTTGCATGTAACGTTACCTTAACGATAGCGAGCGAGCGTTGGTGGCTTGCCAACGCTAATTACTCGACCGCTGTACCTCGTGTTATGATGCTGGTAGGATAGAGGGTTACTATCGTTCTCTGAAAGCATTGCAATATTAAAATAAAAATATTTAAGTCGAAATGTGAATTGAGATATTTACTTGTAGTTGTGGCGATTGCATGGCAAAATTCCCTTAAACGAACGTAAACGAATGACAATATTTTGACTAAAGTTTTCAGATGTATAATTTTAATCAAATCAAATGATTAAAAATATACATCTGAAAACTTTAATCAAAATATTGTCATTCGTTTACTGTGTAAATATAGAAATTATCATCTTTATTTCTTATCTTGTACTAGCTGGTGTAATCATTGTCTTATCGAGTGTAAAAAAAATACTTCATCCATAATGGTTCAGTATCATAGTAACCCCGTTAGTGGACGATTGAATGGAACGATTATGGCACTTTCTGCGGCTATAATTATCGTGGTTTGGAATGAAAGTGGATAGCAACGTGAAATTTGTACATCGATACTCGTATTTTGAGGTCGAAACTGTACTGGACAATAACCTCAATATTTAAATTTAAATGACCGCGAACGCGAATAAATTGGATCATAATTCGTGAAGTTGACTGTTTTTTTCATTTGTAAATTAAGGCAGGTTTGCCACTAACAAATGACGATCGGATATCTTATTGCGCGAACGAAATCCAATACATAGCAATCTAAAGCAAGAGTTAAAATAATATACTACGAAGTTTACTTTAGAATACAGTACGCATACGATAATACGACAATCTTTATATAGTAGTAGTCTATACATAAAGCCGGCCTCTAGTTTCAATCCAGGCCACTGAGCATCCAACATCCGTATTGGGTGCGCAAATAAAGGATGTTTCTAATTGTTGGCCGACCACGCGACCGAACTAACTTCGAAACCGGATTAAAAGTGTTTCAAGCGGACTTTTTCTAACTCCTTTGTACGGAGCTTGCGTGCCCTTTTCGAGGTGAACCTTCGTTTGAGTGTAGCTTGATCGAAGGACCGGTTTTTACAGTTTTCGCACGTATCGATTGGATTTTGGAATTTTGATGGCTAAATTTGAGCCGCTTGTCTTGCTGTTGAAGGTTTAGTCATAGGCATTTATTTGCGAATTGTAAAGGACATAGTTACACCAACAAGATGTGAAAAGTGAACACTAAACAATAACCCTGATAGGGTGTGCAAATATGTAACACGACAATAATGTATGTTTACAACAATATAAGACCATTTTATTATTAAAACTGTCTTCAGACATTTTTTTAAAAAGTAACTATTACGGTTTTTACTTAGGTCTAATTTGGCGTATGTACAAGTAGTATGAGATCATGTGTTTAAAAATTAAAGTTTCCATGCTAATGTCACAAAAAAAGTGAACTTGACGGAACCTTGGAATAAAAGTTAATGCTGCAACGTTCCGTTTAAAACGAAATGTTACAGGAGAAAGTTGTTACTTTAATCTTTCAGTAATGGATTTTTACGTATTATTTATTAAATCTCCAGGAGGTTAACGTTACAAGGTTATAACGTAGGTATAAAAGTACTGTAAATATATTTGCAAAAAATCGCCAATCACTTAATTATCAGAGAATCTATTCAATAATAGAATATAACGAAACCCAAAATAAAAATTTACATAATGACAGTCACAAAAAAATATTGAATACTCTCGACATAATATCGCTCTTACATAGCATAAATCATTCTAACTCAACAACCAAATCATTCACCAAACACGCGTTATTCGAAATTAATATCCCCGCAATGTTTCTCCACGCAGAAAACGCGGGTACCTAACAAAAATGCGTACGTAATTTGTCGGTGACAGTAAGTCGTGCATTTTTCACGAGATTCCCCTGGCTTACCGGATGACATATTTATTTACTCGGAAACGAGTCAGGAACGTTGCCTTTTTAAATTAAAATAGGATAGTGAAGAAACTGCTCGCTCGTGACTTGATTTTTCTGAAGTCTACTTTCACATTCGAAGGGCTTGGAAAAGATTTATTGGGTCATTTGTCATGTATTAGTTATGGCACAGAATAAAAAAGTAGTACTAATAGCAATTCCTTCAAACTTTGCAGGAATAGATGGGGGGCTAGATGGCGCTGTGTGCAATGTCCCGGATTATTTATTTTATTTTAATATTTTGACTGTATGAGTACTAATGTGTTACAGTTCAATGTTGACATGGTTTAGTTTAATTCTAAACAATCGGTTACGTAATTTCACTTCTATTATTCTCTAAATAATGGCAAGCTAAGAAAGAACACTTTATTTATTTTAAAAATATATTTGTACTAGCTGGTGCCCGCGACTTCGTCCGCATGGAATAGTTATTACCATAAAACGGTTCTAGTGAGTTAACCTTAAAAGATAGACATATATTGTTGAAGACACTTTGTTAGATTATTTTAAGAGAAATAATTCTTTCATACATATTTTTGTGATATCTTGTACCGTTTCCTCAGCGCATGCAACGGAAGCCCTCAAAGATGAATAATTTTCCCCGTTTTTTCCACATTTTCCATTATTTCTTCGCTCCTATTAGTTGCAGCGTGATTTTATATAGCCTATAGCCTTTCTCGATAAATGGTCTATTAAACACAAAAAGAATTTTTCAATTCGCACCAGTAGTTCCTGAGATTAGCGCGTTCAAACAAACAAACAAACTCTTCAGCTTTATGATATTAGTATAGTATAGAAGTATAGATATAGATAAGTACATTTCACACTGCTACATTGGTGGTAACATCAGATGAGTGCCTAAAAATGTAGGCAGTACGTATGTACGTCAAAAAAGATACTATGAGAAAATCGAATGCAATCTCAGCAAATCTAGTATGTAAGGGTGTAACTGAACTGACTGAGATGTAAACTAAGTTTTTGCAACAAGTTTCCAGTTTTTGAGTCCGGATGAAGAAAGTCAAGCAGAGCCAGTGAAGCTCGCCGGGCCGCAGTTGGCCACGACAGCCCGCATTCTGCTAGTTATAGCTTGACATCATTTCAGATCATAGACAATGTACTCAGATACACCTAACAACCTGTTTGAGCCTAAACGTTGCAAATTAAGTTGTGTTAGATATATTTGTGAACAAATTGTAACTGTTCTTTATCTCGAATAAACATATACTTCCACTGATTCTCTGTGTAAAATGTTTACGTCTATCATTCATTGGAAGAATAAGCACATAAACTTATGATGCAAACAATACATGACGACAGGCCAACTGGCGTATAACTCAAGAGATATTTTAAATACATATAGTATCTAACCTGAAACGTAAAAATTGATTATTAACCTTTCTGAATTCTCAATAAGCAGACATCTTTTATCTATGAAGTCGTTGATTTGGATTTACAAACCAAAGACTGCTGAGAAACTGTGCGGAGCTGTGATTATACAAGAAATTAGGTCTGGAACAAAGTATGCACATAAAATTCCAGGCAGTCTACGTAGGCATACATCATCATTATCGTCAGTTTTTGAATAATCATTTGTATATTGTATTGTGTATTTGTTCAATATAAAATAAGTATTTTTTATACAATCATGGAAAAAAGAGATCAAAAAATATATCTACTTTTCACCATTGCTCCGTAAAGGGCGAGTAAACAATTGCAGTATTTGAAAATACTATAATTTTTGACTGCTTGTACGTAACTAAAGCATGAAGCAAATCAACAATATGAAAGCTTGCATACTTCTTTCTTAATTTCCTTCTTCAAAACTATACTTACAACTATAGCGCAAAAAATAAAACTTACAATGTTTGTTTACAAACTTCCAGACTACCACTTTGCCATCACAAAAAGAAAGATTAGACGGACGTAATCAGACTAAGTTCTTTGACTATTCTAGAGAGAATCCAAGTTGTAGAAAGTTCTATTGCATCGAAAGTTGTTGGTAAAGCTTCATTTAGCAAACCAGTGCTCAAGTTTGCCTCGAGGCAGAGGTTTCAGCGTCCCAGCACTGACTTGACAAGTGTGTTCTAATGTGCTTACTTTGTAAAACAGACTGTCTGACAAAGGACCATTTAATTAGTTGTTAAAGAAAGCTTTTTTCTTAATTAATTGTTCGGCATTCTTATTGATACGCGTACTTACTTATATCGTGCTGTAAATTCCCTTTCTAAGAGAAGATATAGACAAAATATCAAGTGTTAGTATGAATATTATTAGTATATTAGTATCGTCATAGTCTGCGTGCTACCGCGGTCCCAGAACAAACGTTCTGACGATGGGTGTCATTACACCCGAAACGCGTTAAAAACATACGCGAATTGCACGTGAGTGAAAAACCGTTTTAGTTACATATTGACAAAAATGTCTCACGAAAGTATTAATAGTAAAATGACAGAAATGATTAGAAATACAACTTATTAGTTTTCAGTAATAACTGAAAACTGTGTGTATATACATATAAAATATATGCTGCAAGATAAACAAACAAAAACAATCATTATCATTACTTCTTATCATCCTCATTCAATCGGTGATTTCTTTTAGTCGATTATCATTCAAAATTTTGTTCGCCAACTAACTTCCCGTTTCTGTATGAAAATTTGAAAACAACTCATCCACGAATAAAAACAGTTACAAGAACTTTGTTGGCGATATACCAAACGGCGCTTACCCTGCTTCTCCCTTATAACGGAATGTCTTGGAGAAGGGATATTATGGATGTGAAGAAAACACAAGGTAGAATACTATTGGTGTCTATCAAATTAAAAATATATGTTATTCAATTCTTTCGGAAAAATATAATGAAATGTATCTACGATATGTGATATGTGATAAAATTTATTTGGCAAATAAATGATTTTGTATATGGAATTGTTTTTTGTATAACAAATTATTCATGTTGTTTAATCGCATTTAATAATGATTCAATTTTGCATTTCCTTTTCAGGAATCATTTAAATTTACTAAAGGAAAATACTTATTATAAACATAACTATCTACATCAGGCTTCATTCGCGTATTCTCTACACACAATCTACAATTTTCTTCATTCAAAACTAAATTCTACCTTTGTAAATATTATGCAACGGACGATATGGTATTCACAAAGGCCGAACCCCTCGGCAAAGTTTGGAAACTACCGCAAGCGCCGATACTTTTATAAGTGCCATAAAACTTATAAAACAATGAATACGTGACTTTGACGTTTACTTTTAATGTTTCCTGAGCTCCTTACCGTGGAATGTTATGGGGAGATATGAGTTTGGAACATCTTTTTCCTGTAACTTGTAATGTTAATTTTTTAAAACCTCTCTGCCTTAGATATAAAAACTGATCAAATATTATACAATTCTTTTGTTGATATATGTTTTGTCTGTTTTATTCTTTAGAGGTTCTGAAAACGAGTAGGTGAGGTAAGATTAAACATTGTTTAATTAAGCAAATAAACAAAATTATTGATTAGTTTGATAATTAAGGCAGTACCTACTTATATGTAACTATTATAATGAAAATACGTCTATGTTTTTTTTTTATCTATTAGTCTGAGTCACACATCCATTGTTTAAGCTCCACATTGTCCATTACCCTTCAAAAAGTAAATCGAGAATAAAATCAGTCGCCCCAACGCTCAGCTTAAAGCAAATCGAATCGCACGAAAACACAATCGAATAAAACTTTAAAGGAAATCAAAGTTGATTAAAAAATCGATTCCCGCAGCGCAATGAAATATCAAACAGTGAATATTCAATAGCAATCTGTTGAGAACGGGAGGCAGCCCTGTTGATGGGTCGGGGCTTAGCGAGCGATTTGCATTTTATTGCAATTCTTGTAGACGGTAATTGAGTGCCAACCCTGAGGAGTGCGAACAAGGATTTTGATTCTTGTAGAGTGGAATCTAGTACATTGCTCTGATGTCTTTCTTGACGTATCCGTTAATGACGTATAGGCTTGATACCAGGCAGAAAGTGAGGCATGAAATTCCTTTTATGAGCCAGATAATATGCGTGAATATGAGGGGCGAATCCGAATTTTTACGTAAACTTGACATGCAATGCAGCATGCAACAGACCATTATTGTGACCATAAGCGTAAATGTTGGAAGTCTTGAGACAATTCCTGAGATCACACACGTTTTACACTGCAGCTGTAATATGGTTATAGGTTTGATTTGTGACTTAGTTGTCAGGTTAGTTGTCAGGTCAGTTGTGAAAAAATGCTCAAACATGGGTAAAAAATTACTCAAAATTATTTAAAAAAAAATCTATGTACTCGTAGTTGTACGAGTTTCAAAGATATTTACATTGAAGGTATGTTTGTTTCATAATAAAAGAAGTCATTTAGTTTTAACCGATAACATAAACAAATTTCTTTATTAAATGCAATCATTCATGTTTTTATTGTGCATACATTTAATCGTAACTTAGCATTGAAGTACAAAATAAATGAATGTTGTTAAAGTTTGAAACAATGGTCGTTCTAATAAATTTTTATTGATAAATCCATGCAAATGCAACCTTGATTCACCCACCGACGGATATGAATAAAAGTTTGCTTTTCACTTATAATATTTTTTTTTATCGTTTGACAGTGGCCAACTCTAGTGTCGAGAGTTTATCAAGCCTTAAGGGCATGGTAAATGGAAGATTTTAAGTACCTAACATGAAAAATTACGTAGGTAGTTATTTCAACCTTAATTTATTTAACCCAAACCAGACAATTTCCAGCATGCCATCATATATCATGGCGTCGCAAAAATGTCTTCTTCAAATCTGCCAGAAGCCAATATCAAGCCCAATTAGGACGTTGGCAATCATCAAATATAGCGGCTCTCTTTGCCTCTCGTCCGGTATCGTAGACTGAATAACCTTAGATTCCTAAAATTTATATAATATGTCTCAAAAAATATGTTACTTAAAGAGACTTCGTGCTGATGTCCCATATATACCTAGGCATCGTCTGTTACGATAGGTAGTATGGCTAGCTACACTATTAATTCATTTATACTTATTTATGCCTTGTGAAGAGCTTTACTAATTACCTTGCAGATAAATCACAAAATAATGATATTAAACAAAGAATTCAAATAAAGATGGACCCTATAATACCACTACACGAAGACTCACGACGCTCCTTCGCATATATAGAAGTAGATAGACCAACAAATCTTATCTACCTTTCGTACATTGATATCTACGATCTTGATATTTTTGTATTTACGTGTAACTAGTGTGTGCTCGCGGCTTCGCTCGCATTAAGAAGTAAAACTTGCATTCCCTATTTCACCCCTTTAATAGTGGCATTTCCAAAAATCCTTTCTTAGCGGATGCCTACGTCATAACATCTACTTTCATTCCAAATTTCAGCCCAATCCGTCCAGTGGTTTGGGCTGTGCGTTGATAGATCACTACCTATATATCAGTCAGTCACGTTTAAGTTTTATATAATTAGATTTTATCGTATGTATTAATTTAGTCGTCATAATGAGTCATCTATTAGGTGTGACGACGTCCGGCATTAATAAGGCTCGTGGGCCGGTCAAGCCGTTGTTTAATTTCCGCCCTTCGTAATTGTCTGGGACTAAGAATGTAAAACTTGTGGGGAATGCCACTGTTTCGGATGACAGAAAAAAAGCAAGAATGTTACGCTGCCCGATTTTGTGTACAAAAGTGACTTGGTCGTATTATCATTTCATGTCGTGAAAAACTTTATTTTAGAAAAGAAACTAGTAATATTTTTGTTTTGTATCATGTGATAAGTTGATAAAAATATGTTTATATCTTTATTAAACATTAATATTTTAACATGTAAAATTTACTATTTTCACCAGCAATCAATAAAAAAAAATTATAAATCGCATAATACGAGCGGAGTCAGTTTATAAATCATACTGTCCAACTGAACGAAAAATAAAATTCATTCGTTCATTCGTTCTGATTTCTGTATAAAATTTTGGGAGACACTGGCATTGAAGTTGCCCGCTCATAAAATGGGGAATGGATTTCAGTGATGACAGGCAAAGGTGTAGGTTTCCGAAACTCATATAATGTATAGGTATATTGCATTAATACTGTAGGTACGCATACATACATAAATATCGATATTATGTCCTAAAATCGAAATATTCATCGCAAAATTAAAGGTATATTTCAATCGTGGGTACAGTTGATATCATGATTATAAAACTCGGCCTATGTTTTTAATAAAAAATACAATACAATAAAACTTTATTGCACACCAAAATTAATTACATTATGAAAGAAATGGACTTAAACTATAAATTAATGCACAAGTGGGCGGCCTTATCACCTTGAGTGATCTCTTCCAGGCAAAAAAGAATATCGTTAATATCATAACAAAATTGTCTGAATTTGATTTGAATAAAACTAAATTAACCTTAATCCTATACTCAGACGTTTGTACGTAAATTTAATTAACTACTGAACATAAAAATTTTGTTTCGGTTTTGTATGGGTAAGTGCACAATGTGAGTATTGCTCAAAATTACGCAGCAAATAGTAATGTTTTACTGTTTTATTTTCTCAAAACGACCTTTTTTAATATAAAAATAAACAGTAAAAGTTTTCCAGCTGTTTGTACACAAATCCTCAAATATTAGAAACATTTTTACAATAGTTGTTTTTGAAAATGGCCATCGCTATAAATATTGAAAAAGTTTTTACATTTTAAGTTAGAATACGTATTTTAAGTTTGATGAAAATTGTAAATTATGCCAAATAACACTTACCTAAGTAGTTTGATTTTATAAGCAATCCTATAAATTCGAGGCCTTTTACTGGTTTTAAACTAGGAATAGAAGTAGTTTCATAGTTTATCTATGATAGATATGAATCTCAAATTCAACAAATCTTTTCTAAAGTACTTAACACAATTTAAACTATTTCCATAATATTTTCAACCAGAATATGTTTCAGCAAAGTTTCAGTATCAACTGGGTCGCAGCTGAAAAAAGTCCCATGATGAAAATCCCGTCCAATCGGGAGTGTGCATTTTGTATGAGACGCTCACATTTGGACATCGGATTGGTGCTAAAATTCTAGTGCCTGTGCTCAAATAGTTGCACACACCTACCTACATATACATTATACATACAATGTAACATAGATGGGGTGTTCTAGAAATGTACAAAATTATTCCTCAAAATGGATTTGTGTTCTCCTATCAATATATTGTACCTAGGTAATAATTTTATTAATCGTACATATGTATGTACATACATGACTAGTTACAGACCTATATTTGTACGTAATTATTTGACATAATAAAGACACAAGCGTTTGCTTAGTGTGGGGCTAGATGGCGCTGTGTGCAATGGCCTGGAATATTTATTTGTTTTATTTTAAAAAATAAAATATAATTTAAACAAGAAACAATATTATATTTATTTATGGGCTTTGTAAAACTAATGGAATAATTGTTACATTATTTCATACTTGTGTACAGTCCGAATCATTGAAATTAATACAAAATTCCATCTCATATAAAATAACGGAAATACTAACAGTCTAAAACCCTTCAGTCTTAGAAACAAGAAGAATCTGAATACAATTAGCTATACGAGCAAAAAAACTGAGTAAACATCTACCTTCTAATTCGATCAAGCTTCAATCGCTTGATCTCTATCAACATCTAGCCACAATGTTCTTCGCTCAAGCAAACGATCTGAAACTTTGCTTATTGAATTTTATCAGTGAAATCGATTGACATAGATCAACAATGAACAAGCTTAAACACACACTTTGTGAACGTACCAGGCACTTTCAATTACTAACAAAAATATGACTGTCAAAGTTGAGTTTTATTAAACTTACAATAGAATTCTCGACATTAACTAAGAGTTTAGAATCTTTATCATTATTTTGTATTAGTGGACGCTCTCAGTTTCGCTCGCAATATTATATATATGTATATAGATGATACACGATTCGTTTATGCAACTAAGGTGGAGAGTGACCCACAGCCACTCTTCATTTGAAAATTGTCTTCAGGTAGTTCTACTTTTGAAGTTCTTTGCATAGTCTGTACTACATTATGTTCAGATTCTGCTCTTGTAACTATCCTATTTTTAGTTTTAAAATAATTTATTGTCCTTTCCCATACTATGTTAAAGCAAACAATCTAAAAAAACAAAGTTAAGTTGAGGCTAAGCGATGGAACGTCTTTGAGCTGACCGCTAACCACCTGATTGGTCGAAAACTTTATACAGGTATTCTATACTGGACCTAGGAATGCTTTGTGGCTAAGGTCTATTTGATTGGCTGCTTTTAGAGGTTGAATTTTGCACGTGTATGCTGACGTCACATGTTAAAGTTTAAATATTAGATAGGAGTTAGTGGTTTTGTATCTAAAGAAATGTGTTAAAACACCTGTTTTTATTAAATATTTTAATGAAATAGTTACTTGAGTAAAGAAGATCCAAGAAACAAGGCGCTTTGCTTCAACGTTTATTGTACGTACGGCAAAGTTTTGGAACACTAATAATATATATAATAATCATTTATTTGAAAAACACATTTCATGAACACAGTAGGTACTTAAAATTAGTTATGTCATAATGCAATGATGTTATTAATAATTTACATTTACACAATTTAATTTAGGCTGCAAAGAGTATTTACATTGGGTGCCCTGACTACTGCTGTAGGATTCCCTGTGTTGCAGTAGCCAGGGTTCTTCCGTTGAAACTATCTATCTATACAACACAATACAGGTGACTATTATAATAATTACATATGTTTTATATGTACTTTACCAGAAGCTGTGTTTCCTGCGAACTAGAGTTAATAAGTATCTTCTAGGTAAACGTGTTACATCCTAGGCTGGAGCAATGCTTAACATCAGGCAGGCTGTAGTCAAACGTCAACCTATCCCACGTTAAAAAAACAGATTTTTTTAATAAATAATTAATTTTATCATAACCAATCAATCACGTGTTACAAGGAATAACATTGTCACTCACATTTCAAAGCCTACTGAGCCGTAGTTAAATATACTTCTTAACAAACATTTCTTAACAATACTTACAATAATAATTGTAGTTAAACTCAAACTTTTTTTCGGAAAATTACCGAAACACAATTAACAAAACAACAAAAATACTCATAATTGTAGTTAAAGCCTGTCTTCAGAAAAAGAAGATTAAAAATATAACTATCCTCTACACTTACTACCAAGAAATTTATCGCACTTCGCTCAGCTATTAGCAAAGTTTACTCACCCCGTCCCAGCGGGAAGCTACCTAACTTCCCTCACCTATAGCGAGGTAAAGGTAGTCTAAACTATCGGCAAACTTCTATACAATTCCAAAGCTGCCCGCCGTAACCGCTACGTTAACAAATATTACTTGGGCAGACCACGGCGAGCCCACAGAGAATGCTATTATTAGATCCAGCTATATCTACGTTTTGGAAGATGGAACTTGGTCTTTATTTGTTCATTTATATTGTATAATTATTATCCAATATAAATGAACAAATAGAGACCAAGTTCCTACTTTCTTATGATTGTATAACACTATAATACAATCTTAAATGCCGTGTCATAACGTAAAACTCCCTTAAACCAAAAAATACATTCTATTATGTTTTACTAGTGGATGCCTGCGGCTTTATTCACTTTATTTCAATATAAATAGGAGCTTATGTGATTTTCTAGTAACTATATTAGGTACTACGATACAAATAATTCCAACGCTCCATAGCTTCGTTATACAATATAAAAACCAACATGTAAAAGCAGTTAAATTGAGAAAAACAAATTGAACTTAACGGTTAATCGAATCCTTCTAACGTTATTATTCGTTTTCAACCAGACCAAACCTCCTCCATTTAAGTCGGTAAAATAAAATGTATGCCATCATTTTGTACTCAGTATTCTGTACCATTATGCCTAAGATTCACAACATAGTTCGCAATTATTCATTCCCTTACAATTAACGCACAGTTTACAATGAACAAGTTTACTAGTCTTGTCCCATATCTTCCCCGCATTGAAACAATAACAATAAAACCACATCAAAAGCGGTTGAATATTAATTATGCGTGTTAATATCCCGGATTAGCTGAGTAACAACTTGTTTGCGAGTTCAACAATGTTTGTCGTGGCCATTGATGTTATAGCCTAGAGACATCTAATTATTTTATTTATTTATTTAAATAGAATGTCCGTGGGATAAGTATAAGGGCAGGATAAGCAATTTTATAGTGTTTCTTACTGGTGAATACTCGCGATTTCGTTCGTGATGTTGCGAAATAAAACCATAAAAAATTGCCTAAGTCATTTTCAGACATTCTCAAAAACCATCACGATGATTGGTCGCTTAGTTGTGATGTGTTAGAGGAACAAACAGGATTAACAAATGAATATGAATGAATGGTTTAGTTTTTTTTACATAATAGTATGATACGATACCAATGCATCTATTCTAATGCGTCTATGGCGCTGTCTGCATGCAAATATATCGCATCCTTTGCGTGTCTTAAGTAGGTACTGAAGTGATTCAGTGACGCTGCAAAGTATTTAGGTGATAAAGTTTTATTTACATGTAGTTTTCTATAACAGCATATGAATGTTTCTTTAAAACAAATGTATTTAAATATTTTTTGCTACAAAGAGTCGACTCTATTGTCAAACTACTATTCAAGCGTAGTTTTGTATACCATATGGGCTTCGGAGTTTTCATAACAATGTGTCTACTGGTTAAAAGCCCGTTGTTCGCGGCTTAGGTTTCTGTTTGCCGTGTGAACGTGACACGCCGGCAGGATGTAAGGAGATGCTAATTATAGAGAAGGAGAAATGTTCACTCTACTGTAATACCGACTGTATACTCTCAGGCATGTATCTATATTTGTTGGTCTTCAAATCCCAAGTGAATAAGTTTCTTCTATCCAAATGTGCTTCATCTTAGACTACAGCGCGCAATGGTGTGAGCATAACTAGTATATATTATGTATGTTATAGTAAGTTCTACGGTACCTAATACTAGTTATGCCACGAAGTGTTACTCGTATTATTCTGGCGCAAAAAAAGCGTGTAATGGTCAATGTATATCAAGAATTATTGTTATTTTCAGAACGATTTTGATCTCATATAAATCAGCCAAGCTGTATGAGTTTGAAAACGAAACAAACATACAAAACACTAGGTAATTTAATGCACTGGGTACTCATGCTCGATTTATTAAATAGATAGTTAATCCCGACGTTTCTATATTTTTCATTGATTTTATAATATTTTTCCCTGCTTTTGACACGTTCAGCCTGTCGTTTCGAGAATGTACGGACAGCATTAAGCAGGGTACTCACCTGCCATGCTACGTTACCTGCCACGTAACGTAGCATGTTACGTTCCTAGCCTTCAAGTGAGTACGGCTCGTCCACAGTCATCGCGTATCTGTTTGCGAGCTCTCGGATCCGCAGTGTTCGTGACGATATCACGCCGACAACATGTCTCAAATGGTGGCTAGTGCTGCGTTCATATTCATTTACAATATCATCGAAAATTATAAAAGTCCACGTCGATTTTGGCAAAGCGAAATATTAAAAAATAGAAATCGTTATAATTTAGTGTTGGATATGAAGTCTCAAGAGATTCAAAATTCAAATTAATTTATTTTCATAAAAATGCACACATACTAATAAACACTAAAGCACCGTACTAGACGCCGGTGCGTCTGTGTCACGGAGATTAGTTCCTTCCGGGGTCTTATTTTTGGAGAGTATACATTTTAAATTTTAAATATTTACTTTTACAAAATAGAATTTAAATTACATTACATTAAATTAAAATATAGGACAATTACAAACATCAGAAAAGGTCAAATTGATAAGTATTTAGTCAAAATAATTAATGAAAAGAATTAGAATTATAGTCTTACAAGATCAGTGGACATGTCCAATATTTTCCCAAGCATCCACTTTCAGTTTACTTTTATAATAATTATTATCTTTAAGGTCCCACAATACCGGAGTATTTTGATAAAGTTCAATTAAATTCAATACTTGTTCCTCTGTCCACTCTATTGTGAAGAACGTTCGCGAGTTTTTTGAAGCTCGCACCTACGTACTCATACACAAGCGCTCGTGTTGCCGTCCACGCGCATACTGCGAGCCGCTTTGTGCTCGCAGCGATACCGCCACTCGGCGGGTCGCTGCGATCTCCTTGCGAACCACGCGCGAGCAGCTCGCAGCGGGCTCGTGCCTATGTACTCACTTGATACAGTATCTGATACATTACATGCTACACGGCTAGATGAGTACCCTGCTTTAGAACATTTCAAAATGGTGCGCGAAGTAGGTCAGAAGTTCAGGAGGTATAATTCTGAAGTTGCAGCACCTAGCGATCATTTGCATGGTCGTTTTGATAGTAACTATATGTTGTGTAGGTATATATCTACTATACATAAATTTCCCTTGAACTAACAAAAATATACAATAACAAATTAGATAAAAACATCTTCAATTCAAAAATATGCATCTATTTTAAACATATTTCAAAATATTTACATAAAAATTTCAGGGTTCATTATTTTCGGGCTATCATTTTCACACCAATCAAAATCTCTTTGTCCTCATACAAAAACAACAGGAAGTTGTATCGAAACCGCGTTATAATTAATATTGATTAACATAATCAGCAGCATTATTCATGGACTTCCCAAACAAATGAAAGAAACGTGCAAAAGTGGAGCAGAATATTCGTAGAAAACAAAATAAATTTTATCTATGAAGAATACAATGAGTAAATGATTAAATACATGAATCTACGTATTACGTTTTACGAAACAACGAAAGGACATTATTATGACGGTAAACAAAAATAATTTCAAGCGTAACAACAATGTGTAATTAAGTAACAGCAAAAGTACTATTGATTTTGTTGCTGTGTCAGTCAATAATGCAATTCTTATACAATTTATTATAAACTCACCACCCAATTATGCCACACGCATAAACTTACTTGTATTATGTAACTGTACACAAAACTACCATACAGATATTTTGGCAAACCACGTTCTAATACATAATGCCAAATGAATTTGGCCTGCCCTGTTAGCTTAGTTGGTAGCGGCTCTGCCTTCTAATCTAGAGGTTGCGGGTTCGATTCCCGCAGGACACAAGTAATTATGTACTTTAAAAAAATTATAATTACTTGTGTTGAGTCTGGTCGTTTGTATGTATAATAAGTATGTATTTACAAAAGAAAAGTATATAAGTATTATATCAGTTATCTAGTACCCACGACACAAGCGTTTGCTTAGTGTGGGGCTAGATGGCGCTGTGTGCAATGTCCCAGAATATTTATTTATTATTTAATTTATTCGAAATAACAGCGGATTTTTCGTAAAAAAAATCACCGTGCGCAATCACTGATGTCATTCCAAATCGAATCATCGTCGTTTAGATCGAAACCTTTCTCGTAAGGGCAAGTTCACACAAGGGGCAATAACGTAGTCAAATTGGTGACCGGAAGCAGCCCTAACGAGGCCAATCAAAAGGGCTCTGAAGGTCTTAATGCTGCGGCGGGAAGGAAGTGGCTTCATTTTAAGTGTCACGTGACTTCAAATTGGGGTATATATCTATAGACTGATAGGTTCGATGGAAATAGAACGCTAGTAGGTTGTTTTTTACGTGGGATAGGTTTACGTTTGACTACAGCCTGCCTGAAGCATCGCTGCAGCCTAGGGTGTGACACGCTTACCTATTAACTCTAGATTTGAAGACCCGGAGGATTGGTTCAGATGATGTGAAACTACCGTCATAAATAAGCTACGACCAACGTGGTTAGTTTTCAAATAATAAATGAACTTTATACAGGCTCAAACAACATGACGGTCTAATGGAAAATCATTTTGTTATTGATACGCATTTGCAAAGATAATTTCAAATAGTATCAATTATATGTATGTTAATCTAAACTGAATTTATAAATTGCTATGGTTTTTAGAGGGACAATAATATTTTATCTATAAAAAAATATTCTTAAGACCTCTATTTATCTTTTTTTACTTTGCGGTTTCAAACAACACGCAATACCAAGAATTTTGATTAAAAAACCATTGATAGCAATACCTATTCAAAGCAGCCAACATAAAAGCTCCTATTTTGAGGTTTTTTTACTTCAATAAAATAATCATCATAACGATACAAACTTATACAGCTACATAATACCGTACATTTACGAATCATCATTTTCTAACGTCTTCCTTAAAAACGGAGGAAAATTTCCGAAAAGAACCGTTGTAAATTGATTCTTATCTCAATGTGACAAGTATCATTTATTGCAGAGGTTTTTGAACTGTAGCGTAGTGTTGTTTCTCAGTAAGATGTTGCTAGGGTGGGGACATAATTTGCCCGTATTTGTCAAACTTGTTTACAGTTTTATTGAGGGGTTGATCAAAGGAGGACTGTCAAACGAAACGCCCGTTGTACAAACAGACGTGTAAATAATCTTTGATGTTATTAATAAAGTGGGTAGCAGAGGATGGGCTCGATACAAACTTTGTTTTGATGGATTTGATCACTCAGACACGGCTGGTTCAAACACTCTGTGAATAGTTTATGTCAACTGTTAGAAATGATAGATGGGTGTTGAAACTTTAATTGTAATCAGCATTTGTTAGAAATAGTTGTCATTATGTCTTTCTTTCAACATGTATGTATGTAAACAATGTATTGTAGTTTCGTCACTTGTAAAATTTTAAATAATATTTTATTGTCATCTATAAGATAAGATAAGATATGTCTTTAATGCACACCAAAGAAATTACAATATAAAAAGAAATATAAAAACTAATTTAATGCACATTGGGCGGCCTTATCGCCTTAGGCGATATATATAGGTATATATAAAACTCAAAGGTCAAACTGATTGACTGACTGATACAGTGATCTATCAACGCACAGCCCAAACCACTGTATGGATTGGGCTGAAATTTGGAATGATGGTAGATGTCATGGCGTAGGCATCCGCTAAGAGAATAGAAATGTCACTTTTAAAGGGATGAAATAGGGGATACAAGTTTTACTTCTTAATACGAGCAAAGCCGCGAGCACCCACTAGTTAAGTATAAGTTTCGGAAGCAGACTGAACGCATACCAGTGCCTGTATTAATATTTATGAACTTCGAACTGCTAGTTAAAAAAATCGTATCAGCGGTAATGGTAAGCGTGTATTTAGTGTAACTCTACCTATATTACTCGTACTAGCTAAGTTCGTATGAGAATTGGTAATACTGTCGAGATTATCTAATCTCTAAAACCAGCTTATCTGATGAGATCTTAAAATATCAATCAACTCCAGTTACATGTTAAACTCACACATGTATACATACAAGTCTATATTTTTGCAAATCTTATCTACCTTTTTAATATCTGTATAAAAATAACAGCGATAAAATCAAGCTTATATTTTTTTCTCAACAAACCGGCAGTGCCTAGCAGTGGAGTGGTCAAGTGAATCAGGACCGCAGCGGCTGCAATAAATATCCCTCTCGTCACACGATAACTTAATT
This sequence comes from Macaria notata, assembly GCA_927399415.1. Taxonomy (NCBI): domain Eukaryota; kingdom Metazoa; phylum Arthropoda; class Insecta; order Lepidoptera; family Geometridae; genus Macaria; species Macaria notata. The sequence goes on from OV656743.1 coordinate 3,756,261, forward strand.
TCACCAGCGCTTGCCAAATGTCTACTCGGTTGCAGCTTGGATAGTCGAAGAAGTTACGGGGAAAAAATAAGCTTTGCAAAGGTTTTCGGTAGGTTTTATTATGAGGAGCAATATATGAGGAAGTAAGATAGTTTTGCATTCTAAATAAAAATCGATATGATATGTTAGCTATATTGCAAATAAGGGTAAGACTGAATTCTAGTACCCGTAATTATTGAGTTATGGACGGTTTAATAACAGCTGTAACACTTACAAATTCATTATTTACTTTATCACTTATATAAGATTCAAGGAATTTTATGCTTTTTCTTACAATGACAATATTTTAGATAAAATTTAATATTTAAAATATGACTACCTTGTACGCCCAGCAATGACAAGGATTTAATAAGTTTCCGGAGCGTGTGTAACTTACCAAAACTTTGCCTCTTAGACTATCCTCATCTTGATACGACAATCGCAGACAGACTCCGCTCGGATTTAAGAGCTGCGTCAAAAATCTAGTTGAAAGTCAAGAAACGGAAAATCTTTAATATTTGTCCAGACTTCCGCGTTTTGGAGCACTTTCCTAGAATTAGATCATGAAGTTTTATCTTTAAAACTTTGGAACTTGCTCCGCTTAGTGATTGCCTGATATGAGATACATAAGTTCTATTATTTCACTGGAACCATCAAACTATACTTACCGGATTATTGATCAGTAGTTCTACAAATATTTGACTGCAATAAAATATTTTGTAATAGGTATTACAAAATATTTTATTGCAGTATTATCGTTTAAAAATAATTCTCTGAAAATTCTGGCTAATTGAACTTTCCGAGAAAGCTTCAATTAAATAAATAAATATCCTGGGATATTGCACACAGCGCCATCTAGCCCCACACTAAGCAAACGCTTGTGTCGTGGGTACTAGATAACGGATATAATACTTATATACTTTCCTTTTGTAAATACATAATAAACATCAACGCAAATAGAAAACTATTAATATTACCCCAAATTCGAATTAAATTAGGAAAAAAATAACAAAAATGTATCTTTTCTGGAGAGCGAAGTAAACACTTAGAAATACGTTACAAGATAAACGAAGAAATTGTGCGAAATCATTTACAACAAACAGTCATATTTGCTCGCAATATTTGTACATAGTTGAAAGGAAATCGTCTGAAACACCATTACCGTAGTGTGTGTTTACCGACTGAAAATAATGTTTACAGCCTTGACAACAGTTGAAGAAGATGAAATCAAATAACATTGATACATTACAAGAATGAGCTTTGAAAAGATAAACAAATGTCTAGGTAAGTGTGTTACACCCTAGGCTGCAGCAAAGCTAACTTCAGACAGGCTGTAGTGACACGCAAACCTATCCCACGTAAAAATGACGAAATATAACGAAAAATATTAGTGACGGTGTTACTGGTTAAAGTTTACAACTCCGGTACTTAACTAGGTTATAACGACTATGACATCTAAACTCAACACATGCACACACACATACACACACCACATTACACACACACACCATACACACGTAGGTTAGTGCGCTACTGTAATACACGTTTCTATATCCTATAAGTTTGAAAATTCGGTGGTTGATTCAAATGCCTTGAGTAGGTTTGATTACAGTAATTTTAATAATGTCATAATGTTCAAATTAGGAATTGGTTTTGTTTTTGTAATCACTTTGTTTATTAGAGTAAGTGATCACTTTTTACAATGGAAACCCGCGAATCACTTAGTAATATCCCTTTTTGGTTACTCTCAGTCTTGAACCACCGAGATACAGGCCCAGGCCTAGTTCGGGGAACACAAGAAACACACATTAACATTGTCTACATTAATCTAGTAAAAAGTTATGTTAAGTAGTACCAGTATTTTGTCAAATAAATAGATATATTTATATCTTTATATCTTATACATATTTCATTAATTTCTCTGTAAACTTGACAATAAAGTAAGACATTATCTGTTTTTCATTTGAAAAGGTAGGTTTCCTTTCTCAATGGTTACGCCCAAAAATTGCGGAATTAATGTCACAATACGCCTGTCATATTAATAAACAAAAAAAAACACTTGGCTTAATATTTTAATTACGTTCACTCAACTTAGTTATAAACCAACATATAGCCTCTTTAAATACATTGTATTTCTGGAATTGAGTTTATTATTTAAAACTACCTACAGTAATGATAAAGAAATGGCTCTCGTATTCAATACAATGTACTTCTCCTTAATTTATCATAATGTTGATTAATCAAGTAAGTGGGACTGAACATAATTTTCTCGTCAATATTTCAAAAAATTCTACGAAATATGCTTGTCTGATTCCCTACTATACCTATATATTTACAGCATTTTTTTAAAAGAGGTTAGCCGTGACCACAATGCTGCCTTGTTATTCAACGGGGCAATGCAGCCAACATTTTTGGGTACGCTGCCATTTGTTAATGTAGATTAGGTTGTACATTATATAGTACGTTTTTATAATATTTTTTTTTAACATCCGAAGTGTTATTGTTTATTTTTGATGTTTATTGAATAAAAGGACTGTACAGCAAAAATGAAAGAAAAACTAGAAGGAAATAAATTATATGTGATAATTGATCAATAAACTAGCGTTTTGTCTTTTTTTTTTTCACACAAAAAAGGATTAATTTAAAGAGTATTTCTTTAAAGTAAAAAAATAACAATTGCACACGTAGACAGCACACCCGCAGCCATAGCGAACATTGTCCTAGTCGCGATACCGTTTAAATACAGTATACTTAGAGCCAGTATTGTTACTGTGTACAAAGCTTAAAACTAGCAAACATAACATGGAAATAAGGCATGCAATATCTTAAAAGGCGGAATATCAGTTATAGGACTCTCATAGCGAAATTATCTCCAAAAAAGTCCCTTTTTTCATATAATAATATTTTAAAGTGGTTATCTATTTTGATATATAAAAATATGTACTGAAATGTTTACGCACAGATGTCCATTCAACTCTTAATAGGTTTAATAGTGTGTGATCTTGTAAAAAAAACCCCTACTTATATAGAAAAGTATGCAGTAGTTGTTATCCTGCGTGACACTGCACACATTCTGAGCATCCTCTCGCATTGTCCTCGTTTGAAATCGCGTCGTGAAAAACAATGGCGCAGGGCTTAACGTCCGCGATAATTTCCTACTACGCCTGAAGGTTGCCAGATCGCTGCGAATACCAGAAAAATAGGAGAAGTATTTTTATTTTCCTAGAAAACTTGGCAGGGCGGGAACGTGGGAAGTTAATTTCGTTGAATAAAAATAGAAAAGTTGATTGAATTTTGCTTTTAAGTTTTAACTAATTCTATGAAAATTTTCTTGCTGTATAAACGTCGTGAAAATAATGTGGTATGTGTGAGTGTTGATACAGGAATTCTGTTGTAGAAATGCTTACTGTCTCGTAGAAAAAAAACCATAGGATTAATTAGACCACAAAAAGCAGTCCGTAAAATTGGAGCAAATAAAATGTTTGTTTTGTGAAATTTCGGTTCTCTCAATTAATTAATTACTAATTTTTTTCATCTAGTTTTTGTTAATTAGTCGGTAATTAGCAAACCATTGATAAGATTTGGCTTCTGCAACCGAAGAGAAATTTCACAAAACAATTATTTGCTCCAATTTTACGGACTGATTATTTGGCTTAATAAAAAAAAAAACTCATTTAGACTTTTCAAAATAAGAGTTTTCTGGTAAATTATAATTTGATGCGTTAGATTTGTCTATGTACTTAACTCATACTGTTATGTGGCAGTTATCAGTGATCCAGAGGTTGTAAATTTTATAACAGTATGTAGGTATGTCATGTAATTTAATTGTGATGTATATAATGGAAACACAATGCACAAGCAAAATAAAACCGCAAGTATATATGTATAATATCATAGAAAAGTAACTTCAGTACGAAGGTACTCCAACAAAACTGTCCCAGAACAGATAAGCTACAGACAGTGCTAACGACGCCCGTTACCAAAATATACCTAATCTTAGGCTCAACAAGGATGCAAAGCTGTGAAGCCACAGTAACTGAGACGGGGAAGTACTGCAATAATCCTTCAAACTGCCCTTCTGAAGCTACCCTGAGTAGCTACCCGTAGTAATCCTTACAAATTCCCACTGCTTTTGTCAACCTATTGACACCTCGGCGGGCAGAAAGGATTTATAGGGATCGTAAATACGTCTTATATTTCATGCAGAAAAGCTGTCTTTTTCAACACGTTTTTATAGCATCTTTTTATTGTATAAGTTTTATTTTTTATTCTGTATGGCGAATAAAATGTTAAATACGTGAACAATGAAAACATCGAAAGGAAACATTGGAAAATGTATATCAAGACAATATTTCTACAATTTAAAAAAAGTAAACGTCGGTGTTCCGCCAAATCAGGTGGAACGGCAACAAACCAGAAAACAACTATTCGATAAACAGAAAATAATAACATATAGGTACATATGTATGCTATACATAGGTATATAGGTTACTCCACGGGATACTAGCTACCTATAAAATGACACTAGGTTTCTCGTTTTCTAGTTAGTTTGTCTGTTACTTATCACTCATCATAAATAAAATGAATTTATTGCAAATATATTATTAATTATTTTGTATTTTTCATAGTAATACAACAAAAGAAATACTTTTTATCCCACAAAAAGACGACAGAAACCGCAGCCAGCCACTGGGGCATAAAAATGTAACAATTAACTTCCTCTGAACGAAAACTGCCAGATCAAAGAATGGAAAATTAATAAGTAAATACAGAAGGTCCACTTATATCGTAGGTATAACATTTAACGAGACGTCAATACTTTGCACTGGAGAGTGCTCGATAGCGACTCGGTTCTCGGCCGACAAAGATTATTGAGAGCCACTCTTAGCAAGAACTGCTTTTACATTTTTACAAACGGAAAACGGTAACAGATTTTTATAAAGCGAGCCGTGCGCTGTTTGTTTTGTAAATAAAATGGCGGAAGTTGAATTCTTTATTTTTATGTATTTCTGTTTTGATAGTACGCTTACAAATTTACGTGAAAATAAAAGAAAGATATAAAAGTATCATTATATATTTATATCATAACTAAACAGAACTAGATGATATGCAGATTTTGGATTGTATTAATCTAAAAAAATAAGTCGATTTAAAATTTAATAAAAAGTATGATGAAATATTCCATATATTATCCCATTTAGGCTTTTAGAGTAACATATTTTTTGTGAAATTTACTTTTGTTAAAAACCCTTGATATTTGAAATAATTTAGTCTAAGGAAAATAGAGAAAATAATTAATAAAACAACAACCAAATAAATCTGAAAATAAAAGCTCTATTCAAACAACTACCTACATAATAAACTTTTTCCCCACTTGCTAATGATACTAAAGTAAGAAAATAAAAATAGATGTTTAAATTAATTAAGGTATTGCTCACAGATACGGACTTGAAACATGATTTAAAAATACGTTTTTTTAAATAAATACTTATTGATCTTAAAACATCGCACTAAAGTATATTTATTTTAGGTCACTATTTATGTTTACCCACGACTTATACGTTTGCCTACATAATGAAGTAAAAAAAAAACATTAAATTGAAATGTCTAGATCCTCCAAACTTGAAGCGAAATTACCACAAGCGACTCTGTTGTACTGCGGCCAAAAATATAAACACGCACTGGAATAGAACTGTTTATTTTTTCTAGAAACCATATTATAAATTCTTTAAGACTGACCTGTTTGCTTAGTTGATAGTGGCTCTTCCTTCTGATCTAGGGGCGCGGGTTCGATTCCCGCATGATGCAAGTAATTAAGAATTTTAAAATTTGTGTTCACTTGTGTTGAGTCTGGTCGTTTCTATGTATAATAAGTAAATATGTATTTACGTAAGAAAATTATATATGTAATATATCCGTTATACCCATGATACATTAAGCTTAGTATGGGGCTAGATGGCGCTGTGTGATATGTCCTGATATATTTATTTATTTAATCAGTCAATATTCCTATATCCCTACATCCAACCCCGAACCTCCACAGGGTCGGCCAAAGTTAATCCTATTCATTATAAGTCGCTCCGAATGTATTCAAGCCGACTCAAAGGCAAATAACTTGCTACTTGCCCGGACTACTTTAATTAGGTCCACGGTCTGGACCATTTATTCCTATTTGAAACTTTAGTTGGGCAAATCTAATTTACAGAATTGAATCGAGATTGCCCCGCTGGGATCGGTGTTAAAAAGATGTATTATCTCGTCGAGATATGCAGTGTTTTAGTCGATTAATCGATTATTTCTGGAAGAGATCACTCAAGGTGATAAGTCACATACATCTAAAGTTGAAGTCCTTTTATTATGTGTATTTATATTGTTTGGTGTGCAACAAAGTTATATTGTATTATTTCTTCTATTATACCCGTTGCTTTTAAAGTAAATGATTTTTTTTCTGTTCATACTAATTTTGAATGAAACGAAAATAATCACGAACAGGGGTTTGCCTTAGACTATAGACCGAAATTAGCATAACCCGACTCAGATTATTACTGTAAATCAGTAAATTAAGGTTCAATTAGTACCTCTGACCAAGGGTAAGAAAACACCTATCAGTGCTGTCAGTCCTAAGATGGCTGACCGAAAATTATAATTTTCACATATGTAGATGCTTGCATGAACTCAATAGGACGTCTCGACTGTCCATCATGGTAAAGTACTGGAGTTTTCTTTTAATGTGGTAAGTTTTAATGCAGAATCTGCTGGGTATATCCAAAAGATACCAGTAAATAACTTCAAAAAGCGTAAGAGACTCTATAGCAGAAGGTCTCAAACTATTTCCTTGTGACGCGTCATCATATCCCTTATAAATATAAAATATATTCCGCATAAAAATGATTTACTCGTATCCGTATGTGCCCCAAGAGAAACGTGAATTTCTTAGGAATGAAACTCTTTATGGTGAGCAATATTATTAGAACTCATATCCATTGTAAATTTGTAGAGTGATTCGACGTAATTAAGCATTACTTGATTTTTATTTATTAATTAATGCTTAAATATAAAATACACATCTCACTGTATCCCAAAATATTTAATCTTAGTAATATTCAAAAGTTCTACTAAAAAAATTGGCATCGAAATAATTCTTAGATTTTATCACAAGATCGTTTTACAGAGACTTTCGAATAAATCGATTTCGTGCTGAAATTCTAGATTTAAAATGAGCATTGAGATAATTGAGATGTTAACGCGTTCATTATTAATTTTCTAAACTTTTTTTCTAGTTAGTTGTTCACAGAATTTATATGAATTATAAGTATTGAAAACATTTGTGATGACACTAGATTATCTATATATATATAAAACTCAAAGGTGACTGACTGATTGACTGACTGACTGATATAGTGATCTATCAACGCACAGCCCAAACCACTGGACGGATTGGACTGAAATTTGGAATGAAGGTATATGTTAGACGTAGGCATCCGCTAAGAAAGGATTTTTGGAAATGCCACTTCTAAAGGGATAAAATAGGGGATTTATGTTTTACTTTACCTTTTGCGAGCGAAGCCGCGAGCACCCACTAGTCTTTTATAATATTGTATAGGTACCTTAAAATCTACACCATTTTAATAACTAATTTATCAATAATTAACAGATGAAAATTTTAATAATGATTTATCTTTTACTGAAAATATTTCCCCTAGTTATTTTAAAAAATTCTCTGTAAAATAAACAGAAGAAAAAATTGTTAATCTTTGCCTTATCATATTTTCTTGGAAAATTTACCAAAATGTTTGTAAAATTTAGATTTATGTCCTGGTAGAAACAACTGTTCGATAACTCTTTACAGCTTGCTAATTGCAAATTCGTGTTTATTTCCGCCATTTTCCCTTAAACTCGGATAAACCTTCAAACATTTTTTATAAGATTTATTTCTACTTTGCCTCAAATTAAGAAATGATGTTTACAAAGACTTGAAATTTATTACCCAACTTCCAAAGATGAGCCGAAACTTTGGACAATATTATTTGTGTTTTATTTATTTTTATATTTTGGAGACCAATTTCTTCAACTTGAGAACAAATGTTAGAAAATAAAAGTCAAATAAGCCCTAAGATAGGCTATAACTTTCGAATGTTTAAAAACAGATACATCTTGTGAAATGAGTAGGTAATTTACGTAGTAACTTTTCTTAGAACTTTCAATTGAGTCTTCAACTGAAAACAACACAATTTCATAATTTAATTTTTGTTCAACGGAAGAACCCTGGCACCGCGACACAGGGAATCCTACAGCGGTTGCCAGGGACACCTACAATGTTAACAAATGTAATAAGGCAAATAAAAATTCTTTTATCTTCTTTTATATTTATATATCTTATCTTATCTTATCTTATCTTATCTTATCTTATCTTATCTTATCTTATCTTATCTTATCTTATCTTATCTTATCTTATCTTATCTTATCTTATCTTATCTTATCTTATCTTATCTTATCTTATCTTATCTTATCTTATCTTATCTTATCTTATCTTATCTTATCTTATCTTATCTTATCTTATCTTATCTTATCTTATCTTATCTTATCTTATCTTATCTTATCTTATCTTATCTTATCTTATCTTATCTTATCTTATCTTATCTTATCTTATCTTATCTTATCTTATCTTATATTGTGCTAGTTGACCTTTTCATGATCACAAATCTACTATCTACAATTTTGATTTACGTAATTAATGTTTATTTTCAAATATTTTAAGATTTTAAACATATATGCGTCAGAATAAGCAAATTACTTTAATACTGCATACAATCTACGGGCTCAATAAAAATCTCTCTTCTTAGCATAAAGACTTAAAAGGACTCTTTCACGAATGTCACCTTGATGGTAAAAGCCTGAAAGAACTTCAGGGCCCATTTAATTTCTGGAATAGCTGTGAGACAGAGATAAAAATGATATACTTACTCGAACTATGTAGTTAAGTAGAATATATTGTTAAATGTGTAATTTTAAGTTGGTTAGGATTTACATGTTACTTTATTGAGTTTAATGGAAAGGCATTTGAATGGCTTTGGTTATCGCTTACTATCATGCCAGCTATAATCTTATACAAACTCGTATACATTGGTACTATAAAAAATAAAACGTGTACGGTTTCTGTTCTGAAGCGAGTGTGGCTCAGCGGTTCCAGTGTCTGCTTTTCATCCAGACGTACCCTGGTTCGAATCCGCCCTACACCAATGACTTGTATTTTTCAAGTTATGTGTAGATTTGCACTCGCTTAGCGGTGAAGGAAAACATCGTGAGGAAACCGACATGTTTGAGGACCACAATATCCGAGGACATGCGTCTTCCGTGGAAGGACCTGGGCGCCCACCACGATGTATCTGCCCAAGAAAACTCCCCTAACGAATTAATTCTGCGGGGGAGTCACGACCCTCAGTCATGAGGAAATACGACTAAAAGAGAGAGAGAGGCGGTTTCTGATATAAATTTGTGTATGAGCTACCGTCAACTTTCAATTGCTCAATTAAGTCTTATATCAATGTCATTGTAAAACATAGTTCCAATGAAATAATAATAAAAAGTGTTTTTTTTTAAATTGAATACGATAATAAAACTATACTCGTTATTCCCAGATTTGATATTATAAAAAAGTACAGAAAAAGAGCGACTTTTAATATTTCTTTGTTCTTTTCTCCATGTACAAACCTCGAACCGAGAAAATAAACGCCAAATCACTTGAGAACAATGTTTGTGCAACTCATCTGACGCCTATTTCAGACAAAATAAATTTGCTTACACTAGTGGCAGCATTATATGTAAAAAATATCAAATCTTGGTCAGTGATTATATATAATACTCAAGGATTTAAGTTCTAGTTCTGTCCGTTCGTAGAGTAATCTTGCGCGAATTTAAGTAAGCTTCCTAAAGTTGCTGAAGGGAAGTTGTACAGATTCAGAACAACCATTTGGGAATTCTCTGGTGACTCGCTCTTTCATTTAACCGGTACCAGTGGAAACTGATGATATTCTGTCCGGATTACTGTTGGTCATAAGGGTGTTTAGACATTGTGTAATGGATTTTACATACTTAGTTATTGTAATCTACATATAATAAAGCTGTGACAGGTCGGTCTCCGTGCATTGAAGATAATTGAAAAAAGAAATAAGTTGAGGGGTCTTCATTGATGCAATAGAATACAAAAATCATATTTTAAAAAAACTGTTTGTCTGTGTGTCTGTCGGTATGTTTGTTCGTTATAGACTCCGAAACGGCTGAACCGATTTGTCTGCGGTTTTCACTAACATATTGGATTTTTAAATTAACATTTAGTTTTAAAATCATTTCAATCGGTTTGTAAATAAAAAAGTTATGTTACTAATTTTAAACCTTTTTATCGCAAAATAATGTCAGCAAAACCGCGGGCGTCCACTAGTTTACAATATATTTATCAACTAGTGACTTTGCGCGGTCAAATGTGCATGATTGTTTTAAATAATTAATGTAATTAGCTTAGGCCGTTTTGATTGTTATTAAATAAAATAAAAATATATATATATATATATAAATATTGCTCATAAGTCACTCTATCTGTTAAAAAAACACATCAAATTCCGTTGCGTGGTTTAAAATATCTAAGTATAACTATTAGGGGACAAACAGTTGCAGTCGACTTTGTTACACACAAAATAATGATTAAGGTGTCCAATCTTCTTCTAAACATCGTATTGGCTGACCATAAAATAAATAATTGGAGCTGTTAAGTGAAATGGTAAATTAGAAGGAATTAATGCTATTTTCAAAATCACCATAAACAGTACCTAATAAATAAATAAATATTCCGGAACATTACACCCAGCGCCATCTAGTCCGCACTAAGCAAAAGCACACTAAATCCACAGAATACAGTCACAAAAATATGATTGACTTTGTTTGCTTCAAATTATAGTTGGTATCTTTGTGTTATAGAAATATTTTCACCAAATTCATGTTTTGACGCCATGTCTTTGTACAACCTAACCAAGTTATAACACTTTCCAACATACATGACTTCACACAAGCTAGTCCGGTGAAGTTTGCATCCAAATTATATTTGACCAGCGCGGTCAGAAACGGTATTTTACTCGCTTGTCCGAGGAAATGTCTAACTTTGTTCTTATCTCGGAAATATGAACTGGGGAACTAAGTTAGCGTCTCTTCCGAAGTTTTGCATTAAAGTGTCACTTCGTAACTCATTATCGTGTAGTGTTTTTGTGCGACTTTATTCATTTAATGGCTCAGTTTGGACAACTTTGAGGTTAGTGTGGCGGAGTTATGCGTATGCGTATGTTACCGGTTTCTTCTAGGCAAGCGCGCTACATCGTAGACTATAACATTGCTTACCATCAGGCAAGTTGTAGTCAAGCGTAAGACTATATCTTGTAAAAAAAAAAAAATGAAATACTAGATGGCGTTGTTTTTCACTTTAAGGCTAATACTTGGAAATGGTTTGGTTTGGTAGTGATAAGGTATTTACAGTTTATGATAGTAACAAGTAGAAAAGCTGGTAGCTTTATGCTGTAGTTTTAATCGGGACAATAAATCATTTATCACAGTATATACGATTGAAAAATAGCAGTTATTAAAGAGTGAGCAGCAATAATGTAATAATTATGTACTCGTAAGTAAAAATATTGTCTTACAAGTAACATTTACCTAAGCCACCTATCCTGTATACAGCATACATGTACTGTATACATATATCTATATTTACCTACTTCCTATGTGGTATTTTACATAGCATTGCCTACATGCCAATTAAACCATGTTCTCTGATTTTCCATGAAATCCATTTTCATAACAGTTTCCTGTAAATACGAATATTCAGTTTCCTGAAATGTCAGTTATTGGAATTATTTATATAAATAGGTACTGTTATTGTGATCATTCAAGGTAATTTCAGCTTTTATCCTACTGCACGATATACAATATCTAGATACATAGAATCGCAAATTTAGCTCAAGGAAAATTGCAATCGTATGTATCATATTTTAGGCAACACTTTTACAAAAGCGCTATAAATAAGTACCATATAGAAACGTTAACAAGAAAAAACTAAAGGGAACCAGTAAACAATAATTTATAAAAAGACTAGAGGGTGCTGACGGCTTCGCTCGAATTAAGAAGTCAAACTTGCATATCCCCTATTTCACCTTTAAAAGTGGCATTTCTTAAATCCTTTCTTAGCGGATTCTTACGTCATAACATCTACCTGCATGCCAAATTTTAGCCCGGTCTGTCCAGTGGTTTGGGCTGTGCGTTGATAGATCACTATATCAGATGGTCAGTCAGTCACCAGTGAGTTTTATATATTTAGATACCGATATAGTTTCTCAAAACCCCCACGGATTAAACCAGCACGTACACAACACTCTGCAGTGCTCACTCACCCCTTGATTAACCAGAAGCACTATAATGAAAACCTCATTCCATCTTATTAGCGCGTTCTGGAAACACCTATCTACATCTAGTAACGGGAGAGAGAGCGAATATGCGTGAGGGCGCGTAAATCGCCTTAATCTGCATAAAGTCGTAAAGTATTTGCGCTTCTTGGCTTACACGCGCTGCTATAGATTGCTAGAGGGAGAATCAGTACGTGGGAAATGGAAATGAGTTTTTTTGTAACATTGCAAAAAAACTGTTGGTTTTTGCACTATATATATATATATATATGTATATATGTATATGTATGCATGCACTATATATTATATATATATAATATTGGTGGTCGAATTTAGCATGTTTGACTTTTTATTCGATTTCCAGTAAAGTGTGAATGCAAAAATGGGCTAATAAAATACTTATATAATTCTATGGTTATATTTTAACTATAATATAACTTATATTTCTATTGTTAGTATCTAGTTTTTTAAATTAGTGTACACTTATATTTTATTTTTTTACGTAGTAAAGTAAATAAATAAATGTACATATTATCAATGCTGTTACTTTTACTGGCACCTAATTAACAACTAAATCTATACTAATATTATAAAGTTGAAGAGTTTGTTTGTATGTTTGTTTGTTTGAACGCGCTTATCTCAGGAACTACTGGTGCGAATTGAAAAAATCTTTTTGTGTTGGATAGATCAGTTATCAAGGAAGGCTTAAAGCTATATAACATCACGCTGCAACTAATAGAAGCGAAGAAACAACAGAAAATGTGGCAAAAACGGGGAAATAACTATTCCACGCGGACGAAGTCGCGCGCATCAGCTAGTCAGTAATAAAGCATTAGGATAAAAGCAACACTGCAAGTATTTGTTTATGATTCAGCAGCAAATCAAATAATCAAACTAATAAGTCATTGGTCAATGCACGTGGTTCTTTACCCTGCTTACACAGGTTTTACCCTTGCAGCATAACATTTTGGGTGTGATTTTATTAGTAAGCCTTTTTTTCACATATTCTAAGCTCATTTTCAACCTAATTCACTGCTAACCTCTCTACACGCGTTGACACAGGATATTACGAGTTTTTAACGTTCTTTCAAGATACGTCGTTCGTCGCACTGGAATTTATGGAGTGCTGTACGATTCAATTTGATGAAACAAAGCGGAAAATAAAAAAGTACCTGCTTCTTGGCCTGATCGGGGATTTTTAGCTTCGGAGGAGCTTCCTTTGTGATTGGATTCGTGTCTAGACTGGTCTAGGAGAGTTTAAGTCAAATTTATTGTCGCAGTCACGATGCGGTTTCAGTTTTCACAAGTTAAGGCTTGTCTTAAACTTACTCTCATAGTATGGTAATAATTGTTGCCTGGTGTCCAAAATATTTAAACTGCCGGGAACCCTATTTTACCAACGATTAGAAGCTAACGACCAACTGCTGAAGGGTTCTTAAACTTTTATGTTGTTTAAAATATTGATCGGAAATATTTTTGTCAAAGTGCGGAAATGTTTTCTGCGATGTGATTGGTTTAACTAAGTAAATCTCCTATAATGTTCTGATATTTTTTAATTCTATTTTAGTATATAAATGTTGGTGTCTACATCATCGAACTATGTTTATATGATCCTAGTCTTTTTAGAACGTAAGAGTGATATGTTCATTAATTTTAGTACGATTTACTGCAGAAATAAACAATAATATGCATGACAAATAAAAGCTAGCAAACAAAGAACTGCGCCACCTGATTGCAAATAGTCTCAGCCACCAAAAACACTCGCATATTTTTATGCAATCTCCAATTCAACCGTCACTTCTCTGTGGCGTATAAGAACTAAAGTAACCAACGACGCGGACGCTGTTCGTCCTCATAAAACTGGCTCGAGTTTGCATAAGCAAAGCGCCGCGAAACGCTGTCAAAATATTTCACGTTCCCGCCGCTTCGTCCAAGTTTACACCTCATAACCACCAGCAAAGTAATTTCCATCTATAAACACCTCGGACCACCATATTTCCTTTTTATGAAGACATAAAATATACTTCGGTACCGCCTCACGACACTTGAAAAATGTACCGTGCAGTTTATCAAAAACTTGTAATTTCTCAACTCGATTTATAGGGGTTCTATTGAATATTACGGCGAAACAATCACTCGGTGGGACGGGCGCGACACTATACTCCCACCGTACAATATGGCCCGGGTGTTTTATTAGGGACTCTTTGTAGCCGTAAACGGGAAGTGACCGTCGTTTTATGGCAAAGGAAAAGTTGATAAGAAGGCGCGAAGCTGATATTGTAATTTTACGCGCATAATCAGCGCCCAAGAGCGGTACTTTGAATTTATTGCGCAATAAGACTTTTAATTCATATTCTTTCGAAGCGCGACTGTTAAAGAGCTGTAATCTGGGTGAATGTCTTTCATTTCTTTTTGTTAGGTAACGTAATGTAATCATTAACCAATTTCCTTTGGCTCTTAATGAAACGATCCGGAACAGCGCATGTATCGAAAATTCCATTTAGGGGGGTTTTTACGGATCACTTACGTCGAAAAGCTTACCACACGCTGTAACTAAAGATCCGACGCCGGTGAAGCGTGAACACTACCTAACCCATATTACTGAGGCGTTCTACTCGATTCATTTTTTTATGACTTCGTTGCTTCGAAGATTTATTGATTCGGGCCTTGGAGGACGCAGGACCTCTATACTGGTGATGTATGGAGACGTGACGGAGTATGTAGCAGCTAATGGGATGTTATAAGCACAACTGAGCAACATTTATTTATGTTACATAAGACCGTTCTTCGTCACGTATATTCTAAAAAAACTAGTATAAACTTAAACAGTACGTTGTTACAGACAAACTACACTTAACAAATGTATGATCAGGCATCGGACTTTGTCAGTATAAGAAGCCAACACTGCTGTTTGTAATCTTGTTCATAACTTTAATTTATATTTACGTGAAAAAGTAATCCAAACACCAACTTATGGATATACTACATAATATGAATGTGAGGATATTAAGATGATAGTAACGTAGTAAATGGATTATTAATTATTAATTAATTATCATCCTGGATTCAATCTGCGCTGGACCGGGACGAGTGGCGTACAAGAAGATGGGCCTATGCTCAGCAGTGGGCGACAGCAGGCTGATGATGATGATGGTAATGAACGTAGTATATAGATACGGAAACTATAATCAACGTAAAATCTCATACCTATACAACTGTAGATCTATCTAGATATGGTTAGTATGTCTAGAAACCCCTATAATATTTACCTACAGATTTTCTGCTTTGATTTTGGACTCTGGCCAAAGACCGGCGCCAACCACTAAGTGCGATATTTCAAATTTTAGAGCCTTCTTAAAAATACTAATCAGGTTGAAAGGTTCCTGAAATGTAATCCCATGCGGAATAAAATATCGAGTTATAAAGAATTAAATATCGAAGAAATATTTTTCATTACGGAATATTTAACTCTTACATATTAAACTTTTATTGGAAAATGAAGTCTGAAGTGTATGGAAATGAGTGTGGATTTTCGCGCCTGGCAGTTAGTAGACCGTAGCCTAGTGGTTAAGGCGTTCTGACGGTAGCAGAAATACGCAGGTTCGAATCCTGCCGGTCGTGATTATTTTCGCTCATTTTCCAATAAAAGTTTAATTTAAAACAACCATAGTGCAGGTTAGCACTTAATAAATTAACTCATAACTCTTACATATATTTTTCATGAAAATATTTTATTATGTTGTAAATGAGTATTGCCACTTTTCCATAAAAAAATCAAATAAGTTATAGTAGATACCCATTCTACCTAAAAATTAAAAATCAAGTAATTAATTCCACTGTCACTTTTAACAGTTTCTCTAATATTGTGAAAACTGGATGTTAAAAGTAACGTAAGTTTTAAGAAATAAATATCCTTACCCATAAATGTCAAAAATTAAGCAAATATCTCCTTGCAATACGCATGCTACAACATCCACGATACGAATACAGAAACGATAGAAATACAATTCAAACAAATAAAAACAACAGATAAGCAATATTTTTGTACGTTTATTACTTTATGTATGCATATAAACTTTACAATACATAGCATTGTTAAAACACTAAACAACGAGCAGCTATCTATCCGTACAGAGGCCGCAAAAACTACGTTTCTGGTTGAAATGCATAAAATTTACGACACTTGGAGTGGGTCCAGTATACCCGCGATGCTAAGCTAACCCGGGAATATTCTGGAAAAATAATACAGTCGCGTCGCAGTGTCAACTAATGAGAACATGTGTTAAAATGTAGCCTACTTTTAGTATGCGTAATTATTGTTTTTACTACCACTACTTGTGTTTCGTTCAACCTATATTAATATATTATGGCTGAAGAGTTTGTCTGTTTGTTTGAACGCGCTAATCTCAGGAACTACTGGTGCGAATTGAAAAAATATTTTTGTGTTGAATAGACCATTTATCGAGGAAGGCTTTAGGCTATATAACATTACGCTGCAACTACTGGGAGCGAAGAAACAATGAAAAATCTGGAAAAAACGGGGAAAATTATTCATCTTTGAGGGCTTCAGTTGCGTGCGTTGCGAAAACGGTTCAAGTCGTGGGTAACATCTATAATTTATAAAACTGAAGCGGTTGTTTGCAAAAATAAATATGCCCAAAATAACTATTACACGCGGATGAAGTCGTAGGCACAGCTAGTTTTAGAATAAAGTATCTAATAGGTTTCTTCTAAGCAAGCGTGCCACATCTTAGACTACAGTGGAACTTCACATCAGGCAGGCTATAGTCAAAAGTAAGCCTATTCCATGTTAAAAAAGATGCAAACTTTCACTTTTTATTTTACTTTCATATTTCATGTTGGGCCATTTTTTTCTTGTATTATAAGCTATAAAAGATTTGAAATTTTTGCTATGATTTTGTTCCAATGGATATTTTCACAATAGGTACATACACATACTCCCTAAAACACAGCCTCTATATTTGACTTTGACTGCCAAAGCGTTACAACGAATAGTCACCCGCGACAAATCTGTTCGCACTCCCCTTAAATTTCCGAGCTCTGGTCTGTCCGCCACTTAACAACCAAAGCCTTTCATTTTTACTGTCGCCCTCCGGATAAAACAATAAAAATATGGCCGCAAGTTCTGCCCATGCCCTTTTGGTCGGAACGTTATTAGGTATTTTGGCCAAAAATGCCACAACCCCTTTGATTCAAGTAAACTATTTTGTCATATATTGTACCAGATTATAGACGTACCACATTTCATGTCAAATTAGTTCATAGCAATATCTAAGCCAGTTGAAGTTTAATATGCAGCTAGACTGCGTTATTAATTTCTTATCTATGGATAGTTGTTTGAATTTTCCGTAAGTACTTACTATTGTGAGTGTATTTGTTTGTACGTATTCATTATTTGATATTAGAAAGTCAGCAATACTAATTTGTTGACTTTTTTAATGATACAAGTTTATCTATACCCAGAGATCTTTACCCACCATCACCCTACGTTCACACCTTAAGAAATGATCGCAACTACAGCTGCTTCACACTACTTCTCGGCTAAATGACTATCAAAGCGCTAACAGAATGGCCATCATGATCCAACAAGGTATTTCCCAAAGGCATACGGGCCATAATCATGGGTGCGAAACTGCAATCTCGCATATTTGTAGGCCAAACTGCATCGACCCGTTCTGAACGCTCCTGACCGATCTGTTGATTCGCCCGTGACTGTCAGTTGCTCTGTTTACTTCTGTAGGCAGCTTACCTGGAACAAGATAGTGCTGTTAACGATCAAGTGTTAAAAGCTTTGGTAGGTGATAGTGATGGTTGAGAGAGAAATACTGTGGCTTACGTACATTTGTAACCTATATACATACGAGTATTATAAAGCTGAAGAAGGACGTCATTCTGAATATTAAAGATATTTAAAAAAAAAATTTTGGACATACTTAGAATTGATTACAGAACATGTTCCAACAATTTATGTATATACCTAGGTAATTTTTGTCTGTTTATCTGTGTCTCAGTTTGTCTGCTTATTTAAGCGCCCGTCACACAAAAACAGCTGAACGTCATGATTTATGGTATGTAGGTAGTATGAGGTCCCGAAAGGTCATTAGCTACTTTTTATCCCGAAATAACGCGAGCGAAGCCGTGGGCGCCCACAAGTCTTAAATAAAACATTTTGCCAACAAAAATAAATAGTAAAATCCAACATAGCATAGCACTTATGGCCAATATAATCAATAAGCGCAGATTACATCTAAATTAGTCTAAAAGGTTATTCTTTTAGCACTAAGCGTATCGTATTCATTTAGTGAAAAACCGTTAAATATATGTCTTCTTCTTCTTCGAATGAGAGTGACCAACTCTGGTGTCGAGAGATTATCATGCCGCCCTAAGGGCCTCTGACATGGCTTAACGACTGCCATACTAGACAAACAGCCGGGACCTACAATTTATCGTGTCATCTGACCCACGGAGGCACCCAAAATGCCACTTTTCGGTCACCGGCTATATATCTAAAGCTGACCGCGTTGATCTTTGCTGAGCATTGATAATCGCATGCGATTGCCTCCGCTAGCTAAGCTAAGGGCGCTACATAAAAAAATATATGTTAAAGTTATAAGTTCACGGAGTTTATCAGTATTAACCCTTAAGCGTATTCATTCACTCAAAAAATCGATAAAAAATATGTAAAAAAAACAGGTCCTCAATATTAAGCTCACATGAACAGTTTAATAACCACGAGTTCCGCATATTTCCGCATCGGAAGCGAGCGGACTTTGGAAAGATTGCGCTCTTTGACCGCTCTATAATAAATATCAGCTGACTGGGGCCAATCCTGGGCAAAAAATGAGTTCATATTGAGCGTGAAACAAAGGACCTCGGGCACTGAGTAATGAACACGGGGATGTCAGCTTGTTGGTGCACTACATACGGTAATGTGTTGCCAGTAGGAGTTGCTAAGATTTATTTATCTATACTTATGTACATATTATACTGTTCTCATCCTCAAATTATAGGGTTGATAATACAAATAATATATTGTCCAAAAGGAGCTAGGTAAGTCATAAGGGTAGAATGAGGCTCAAGTGACGGCTTTAGCGGAAGGCTGTATGGTCGCGTGTGTCGTCACTCTGACTGCCGCCTGCAGGTGCTGGTTGGTGGGCCGCGTCCTGCTCCCAGCAAAGCCAGGTAATTCTCCTCGTAACAATTTAATAATATCTACATTATATGTAAAAAGACCAAACGATAAGCTTTTTTTTAATACTAGATAGGTTGACGCTACATAAGAACTCGCTCGATGTTCATTAAAGTTTTATTTTTTTATTCAACGCGCTTGTCCTTACAGAAACTGTAAAATACATATACCTATCTAAAATGTCAACGATAATGATATTTTATTATTAACTTACATTTAATTGCTTATAACGTTATATGTATCCCAGAATGAAAACCAGCAAAATACAACAAGGCAGTGTTCCATATTTCTATGGTAAAATAATATCTGTAAAAATATATCTAAAATTACATCAAAATCGGTGTAGCCCATACTGACCACAGCTATACGTATTCCAGAATGTCGACCATCGTGATTGTGTACACTGCCCGTAAGCACGGCTCGGATAATTCGCACGCGGACTAACGACCTACTTTATACTCCAAATGTTTCGAAATATAGCCGGAAATATATCCAGTGATACTATATTACCATTTAGATACAAGCTAGGGATGGCATGTAAATTTGGGAGTCAGAAGAATGGTTTATTTTAATTGTAGGAAAATTACATCTTTTGTTATTGGATTTTACTTTGAAGTTCAGCTATATCTTTGTAAATTAAAATGAAACGGTATAAACGAGTGTTTAGCATATTTTGTTTGATTAAATTACAAAAAGTACTCCATGAAATAACATAAAAATTCTTTCATAACATTATTAACTTTCAGAGGACTGAATTACTCACTTGTTGAATAGAATGTATAATGAAAAGAAACACCATATAACTCAACATTCTAAGCAATAAAAGTTCTTCTCTGCAGCAGACAAAGACCAATCTCTTAAAATTAGGGTCCCATCCGAGAAAAGAAAGAAAACGGAGCAAAATTAATTTAACGCGGCCACGCTGGCGACAAACGAACACATTTCGAGACATTATGCTTTTCAGATGGGACAATTTTAGAATTGTCCCACCCAAGGGCAGTGGGGCAGCCCGACATCGGTGATTGGCGAAATGAAAAACGCAAATTCACTTCTTCGTTGAAAATAATGAGGTGCTCAGTCGGAAAGGAAATTTGTCGGTGGACAGAAAGCCTTCTGTCCCTTTGTCTGTTATTAATGGCGCAGAGGCGGCCCGAATCGCTCGAGATAATAAAAAAACATTGTAAATGATTCGCTTAAGGTCCTCGGTTGAAAAAATGAACGATTTGTGCTTGTCTGGTTGTCTGTATGATCGGTCAGGTGCGAACACCACATCCAACCTCAAGTGTTACCCAATTGATGTTTTTGGAACCTTTCGCGAGCGGAGCGGAAGGCTTTTTAATATTGTTTTTGTACAATATTTGATGGCGTTGAAAAAAGAGGCCACGTTTTATTATTTGTAGTCCGTTAGAATCACGCTTGTACTCGTAATACCAATATAGAAAGTGTCTAAAAAGGTCTCTCAAATACAGATAATATAATAAACTCACGAGTTTCTTTTCATTATATTTTTTTTGGTGGCGATGAACTTTTTGTTTTTGCAAGGTTATACGTAAGTTAATTAGCTACTAAAACGTATGTTCTACAGTTATTATTACATTGTTGTCACATAAAACCTAAAAAAATTACTAGACTTTAATGTCGCTGTTCACAAAGCCTCAAAAAACTTCATTTTTTTCCAGCTATTCACAGAGACTTGTCACAAAAGACTGCTCTCTTCATTAGACATCAGACAACACATGCTCAATGCTCTGTATCGTCACTTGAGTTTAAATCGCTCGACTCTGGAACCAATAGACCCATAACCACTTATGTAACTTCAAAGAAAAACCTTCCTTGGATCGGATGACACGTTTAATTGTAGGTCCCGGCTGTTTGCCTAGTGAGGCAGTCGTTAAGCTTGATAAACTCTTTACACTTGAGTTGGCTACTCTCATTCGATAAGGAGAAGAAGAAAAATACTGCTTTATTTGGTTATTTTAGGAGCGGTAATTTTTTTAACGCCTCATATTATAATACTCGTATTTAAAGCACAGTTTGTACACACCTACATAGTTTATGCTCGTATGGTATAGCGTGATATTTATGATGTTACGTGCCCAATCATGGTTAATGTGTTTCTTTTATCACATTGAGATGTCTATAGACTATGATATCTGAGTCGGAGTACTGGATGTCACACCAAATTACTGAAACGCGACGCTCGAGCAAACGGTTTCGTCACCAACAACTTCGCTTTGTGTGGAACTAAACTTGCTACCTCTTATCTCGCTTCATACAGCTACTGCCTGCTATGTTCTGTTCTCCTGGTACATGAATAATAATGATATCATTATTTTATATCTCTCGTACCAAAACATTACTGAAAATTACATGTCATGTCATATTGTAAAGTTGTAACGTTTCATATACATTATTTCAAGATGAAATACAGTCACATGATGTGTCTTGGCTGCTGCTGTAGGATTCCCAGTAAAGCTGTGAGGGGTTTATGTAAAATAATGGACGGCGGTGAATTTATTTTGCGCAATAATAATATTGATAGTGAAAATAAGTTTGTTTTAATTTACACTGTAATCAACAAATAGAAAAACAAATGTAAGGATGCCCAAGATACAGGCTTAAGCCTAGTTTGGGGTCCACCATTATTGCACTCTGCGCGTGATAAATTCAACTTAACTTTATAGTCTCAAAGCTATGGTTAAATTAATCAACGCTGTATACTTATTTCCTAAATCACAGCTACTTAAATGCAACTAAAATAATCAATAAATTAACCTTAATAAGTCTTTCATATTTTATCTATAAGCGCACCAACGTTTTAATGTTTTCATGCTATACAAATATATATTTTTGATTTTGATTTGATTTTGACAAAATATATAAAAGAAATTTTAATATTCAAAGCTTTCCTAAAAAGTTATTATTACTAGTATTTTAGTTGTAAATCTGTGTAGATAGTATCATGGTAGGTACAAGACTTCATGTATAGGATATATTTTTGATTTTTGGTGTAAAAAGTATAATCTATATAAGTATACATCAATCAACGATGATTAAAATAAAATATGTCGCTTATCAAAATGACGAATTATAACTAACTCCACTCATTTATTTATAATCCAATTTTGCAATCATTCTAAAATAATTATGTCAGAAGGTATTACTTGTTCAGTTTTAATCAAATCAAAATACATTTGCAGAAACCCTGGAGCAGTTTTCTTGAATAAGACGTACATAGGTACGTTGAATGAACGAATTAATCTTACTAAGGATGCCATAATATATTAATGAGTACATATTGGAGTTGCATAAAAGAATGAAATGGAACTAGATATAATAATACGAGAAATTCGTTTGTATATTTCAATGTTTATACAGGTTGTCTAACGCAAAATGTTTCAAAGGTGGCTCGTACGTCAAAAATAAACAACTTTTGTTCAAGGAATTTTTATAAAACGCAAAATATGCTTCTTTTCTGTGCGGAGTAGCTAAGTTTTTTGACAAATCCCAAGAATTTTGAATAAATGTGAATGGCTTTGCCGTTCATACGTCAATAACTAATAATTCATACATAATTATTAATAAAATATAAAATAATAGTAGTAATATCATAGGATACAGTTAGCCTTCCATCCCTGTAGCCTACAATATAAACACTACTAACAAAGTGTATATCTACATACCACCAACATAGCCTGCTATACATATATACTCACAAAGTTTGTACCTTTAATATATTGACAACCATCAAAGAGGCGGCGCGGCGTATAGAACCCTAATTAACCTTGTTCCATTAAAACGTAGTTTCGCTCTCCATACAAAATCCAATTATTTTTAACTAACAAGCTGTACTCAGTAGTTTTTGCTCACAGGTACGTGAAAACAAAGAGATTTTAATTATCTACCTTACCACATCGACGATATTTTGGAATTAATTGTACGCTCTAATTATAATTCCTATTGCGATTAATTGGAGGAATTTTAGTAACAATAGGGCTTTGTGCTTTTTGTTAGAGTTTCCGGAATTTATTTGGTTTAATTATATTTTAAGGGAATGACGTATTATAAGTACCTTCCTACGCGATAACTTGAACAAAGGTATATGCATACGAGAATTCGTTAATACACATTATAAATACCTTCCGTTTCATTACAACCAGTCTTAATGGAACTTCCTGCTACTGTAGTATAAGATGTAGTTTGCTAAAAGACCTACTTACTTACTTGTACATTTCCACCTACAGATATAAGCTTCTCTGTATACCATTGATGAATAATTTGTCAGTATTCAGTCAGAGATTACGACGGAATTTCGTGTACATAATTTTAATTTATAACCGGGCAACACTTTAAATGTCAAAAATCGTAGACGTTTTGTAGATTTTGCTTACTCTGTAGTAGGTAGATAGTCTGGTTTTTATTTTGTTTTGATTTGTTTGTAAAATTAATATTCGTTATTTAAATAAGTATATATCTCTGTAAATTTAAGTAAATGTGCCGCAGCGGGATACTGCAGCTCTGAAACACAAGATCCACTGGATACTTAGCTCAGAGCTCAGTACACTTCTGACGTACTGTAGATACTAGTGCATAAGATTGTATTTGTTTTTGTAATATGTAATGTACGTACACGTAAGTTTTTGGTCAAATAAACAAATTATTATATTTTATTATAAGTATTATTTGCTATAATTCAACTTACAAAATGATCTTTTAGTAAATTTTGCTTTGTTTTTAAAGTTCATCTATAAATCTTGTATTATAAAAAACGACATCAATTTGTTATAAACATTTTATAAAAACTGTTAAACTTAGATTTGTAAGACTTAATTGTATTCAATAATTATATGACTTAATAGGTAACAACTTGACCTTTTCTGAAGTTTGTAATTTTACTATATTTAATTTAATGTAATCTAATTTAATTCAATTTTGTAAAAGTAAATAAATTTACTTTCCAAAGAGACAAAGAAGAGGAAGGAGCTAATCAGCGTAACACAGACGAACCGGGGCGTCCAGTACGGTGCTTTAGAGTTTAGAGTATGTGTACATTTTATATGACAATAAATAATTTTGAATTTGAATATAGCACATATGTACCTAAATCTTTTTATGGACCAAGAATCTAGTAGTAATAAATTCATTTTTTGATTCATTTTTAAATACCCAACATCACGTGTCACATTCACACTATTACAAAACACTGACAATTGTGAATCCAGTGCCTAAAATAGGGTTGTAAAAGTAACAAGACTTACAAACGACTACCAAACAACAAACTTTTGTGCTAAATAATCTGAAAATGGCATTTATCAATTTCTGTGAAGCAGAGATTACTCATAAGAAAAGGTAGAGGGATTTGGTCTAAAACCCCGTACATACGGAGAGCACTACGAATAAAAGATACCATAGAAACGTAACTGAGCCAAAAGAAAATACACAAGATGGCCGCCACGGCCGCGCGGTTGAGTGAGTGAGTGGCGCTCAATATTGAACAACTTCAACCAAGCAATTGGCAGTATTCGGCTATTTCAAGCATCTTAACCAATCACGACTAAGCTTTATGTGGGAGTGGTATGTGGGAGAAAGATAAAATAAGGAAGTATTTGTAACGCGGTATTTGTTAGGAGTTAGGATTAGTTTTAAGTACACCCTAATTACCTCATAAACAGGATAGATGTGAATTGTTCACAAGATCAAAAAATCAAGATCAAAATCAAGATTTTCTGATTTCATTTGACATACCTATAATTTTATGCTACTTCTTCTTCTTATCAAATGAGAGTGGCCAACTCTGGTGTCGAGAGTTCATCAAGCCGCCTTAAGGGCCTCTGACATGGCTTAATGACTACCACACTAGACAAACAGCCGGGACCTACAATTTAACGTGTCATCATTATGCTACTAAATAAATTGAAATTAAAGGGGTTACAATTCTATGGCATCGATTGTTCGCAGGGAGAGTAACAAAAACTGAGGTAACAAGGTAACTCCACACCCTTTGAGCTCACTCGGAATATGCCATCAAAGTAACGTCCTCGCTCTAGCTTATGAAGATTTTTTTCTGTTTACAGCAGGTTTTTCTAGGAAAAACTGATTTTCTAGGTCGAAAATCGTGTTTATGCTAACCGCTTGTGTGTAGTCCGTTTTTTTTCATAAAGGTATGAATAGTTGATAATATACTAAAATGTTTGTTCGTTCTTATTAGGTTTCGTCTAATGCTATGTAATACTCGCATTTCATCGTAAAACGATTAGAAATGTGCGTATAGAAATTCACATAAAAAATGTATATCTGACCAGAAAATGTATTATATTATGACGAAAAAAGCTTATAAACAGTTTAGTTTTTTTGTATCTTTTAATGTTTTTACGTCGTAATTTTCGATCAATGTAATCGACTTTAAAAAAGAAATTAGTTCGGAAATAAATAAGACTAGATAAAAATATTTTTATGCCCGATCAACGAAGTCAGCACCGAGAGGCGAATCCAAAGCTTTCTTTTAAACATAAAAAAATCACATTCCATAATAAAAGCGACAAAATCTCTCTCACTCAATTTCCACTTCAATTCTCATTCAATTCTAAAGTAAATTTAAAAATCTACGCGGGATTGTTAAAGCGATTGTGAAAATTAAAATGCTTACTGCAACCATTTCCAATTTTCAACTAGTGCCTTCAATTTCCGGCACCTTACCCCCGGGGCTCCGCGTAGCTCGAGAGTTTTATTCACAAAATATATTCTGCTACGCCTAAACTACGTTCATGCTCAATTTCATTAATATCAGTTCACCATAAATAGAATGAGGGTGATAGATAGATAGATTAACGATTTTTGGGACACTTACCACAAACAATTAACGCAGGGACCCTGACGATACAAACAGGCAAATTGTAGTCAAGCTTAAGCCTATATCGTGTAAAAAAACCAACGAAGTAAAATAACTTTGTTAGATCCAAATACATGGTGTGGAATCGGTTTCTTCAAGGCTAACGCGCTAAATAAAAAATTGAAAATTTGTCAAACTTACGCTCAGGTATTTGCAATTACTAAAATTCTTAGATCGAAATTGGTATTCTAGATTTGTTTACTTCTCTGCAATGTAAACTTTTCATAGTTACAAATTTGCTGCTGATATTCAATATATTCGTCTTAATATAAAACGGTAATTTAACAACACTTCCACTTCGATTCCTATTCGCAAACACAAACAGTAATTTTAGACCGTAGATAACGACGTGTTTGGTTTTCATCTGCGGAAAATTTCATTTGAACGCGCGACGTTCCGTTATTTCAATGATGAAAAATTGAAAGCACAAACAGATTCCACGCTACTCTCCCTTTTCTTGTCATCTTACAATTATATTTTATGAAGCAGACGCATAATTATCTTCATTCATAGCAACTGCAGTAATTATGGAAGGTACTCTAACGTTGCAAGGCACAATGACACGGGGACCTTCCGTCGCGGGGGCCTTCTGTTCCCTTTTAGTGCGGGGCCCTTTCTCTCTCATCCATATTCAACAAAACTCATGAAATTATGAGAACCGAGCCTGAAATTACGCGAAGTCTTATTGAAAGAAATGTTCCTCTAATTAAAATTCTTAGTGAAAAGAATGCGTTTGGAAACCGGGCTGGGATGTGCTCCGCAATGAGATATGAGAATTATAATTAGGTTTCGGAACGCGGTTTAGTAAATAAAATATTAAATGTGAAAGTGGAATTTCTGTGAAAGAATTAAGGAGATGGAATTTCAGCTTCGCTCTAAGAAATTGGAAAGAATAAACCGTGTTGAGTTCGAAAAATACTACCTAACTACTGAGCTAAAATACATAACACTAGCAATGAATATAAACGTTAAGTAATAAAGGAACCAACCAACAAAATAAAAACCAACAAAATTAATTAAAAATAAATAAAAAGCAAACACAAAATTGTTCATATCAGATGCTCAAATCCCACTCTTCGAAATTGATCGAATAAATCACATTTCACAGCTTTAAACGCCTCATAAACTCACAGAATCGATTGATCAGACAGATGTTAAACTCAATAAACCCGCTTGTAAAACGTATCCATGCTGTATGTATAGTGAACAGCCTTCCTTGCCACGTGTAGTCTTGTTTACTATTTGTTGGTATTACTCACATATTCGCTCGTCTCACGGTAATCCCACAATAGATCAAGATCAAACTTACCACGGATTGTAATTAACTAAAAAAAAACTAAAAGTAGTGGTTACTTCAAAATATTCAGTTTTTTTTCAGATTTTTATATTATATCCGGACTGACTGTAATGAAAGTTAAACTATTTCTTATGGCGAAATAAAACTTAACTTGTGGAATAAACCGAAATTAAGGTAAATTAGTGAAGAGTAATGTAAGAAGTAGATGAAATCATATGCTAAAATTAGTAAGTTTAGAGAGATAGATAAATAGTAAAAACTTAAATTTAAGCCGTCCGTTTCGAACTTTTTTTATGATGAGCATGTAATAAGTCAACAGGATAAAAATGTAAAGGTTAATTAATTTGTCTACTAGTCTCTGCTGTGTATTTTTTATGTTTTTGTGTTACAGTAAATAATGTTTATCATCTATCTACTGAATCTTGCTGCTAGCTGTCATTGAATCTTAATCAAATATATTTAATGATAATAGTAGTTTATGCAACTGTCATATAATTAAGGGTATTAAAACACGAGTGTGAGTTTATGAAACGAGCGCAGCGAGTTTCATAAACTCCCACTCGTGTTTTAATACCCGAATTAATCAAACAACAAGAGTAAAAGCTGACAATAGTTAATTTTCATACAATTTTCTAGATTTTTCTGGCAAACTCAAACAAACTCAAATTATTGATAACAAAATATAAATACATGTCAATTTGATGATAAAATAATTTTCTTATTTAGGCATATGTCTATAATAAATTACATTATTTACATAATTTTTTTCTGTAATCTAACATATCATCAACGTTATAGTAAGTTTTTTCGACAAGCCAATGCCTGAGCAATCGTTTAAAAGACGCGGTAGAGGGCGCGTCACGTACTTGTGCCGGGAGGGCGTTGTACGCGTGTACCGCCGTCACGTGCACTAGTTTGGCTGCCTTGGCCAGCTTGCAGCCCGGCGCGCGGAGGCGGTGCTCGTGCCGCAGCTGCTGCACGCTCCCGGCCCCGCGGTGCGAGTAGTGGTGCAGGTGCTCCCGCGCGTACAGCGCCGCCTGCAGGCACACGAGGCTCGGGACGGTCAGTATACCCAGGGACCGGAAATACTGCTCAGCCGACGTGTCTTGTGGCACTCTCACTACCGCTCGTACGGCTCACTTTTGCATCCTGAAGACGCGTTCCCAATCGGCGGCGCGTCCCCAGAGCTCAATCCCGTACTGCAGCAGCGAGTGCACAGATGCAAAATAGTATTGCCGGACCATGGGGGTCGGCAGTATTGCAGATACACGCCACAGCGCGAAGCATGCTCTGCCCAGTTTTTCGCACATACGATCTATATGAGCTTCCCAAAAGAGACCACTATCTAGATGTAGACCCAGGAATGTTGTCTCGTTTACTTGATCCATCTCAACCCCCCCAACCTGCACCTTCAGTTTCCTGTAGGCTCGGCCAGCGAGGTTGAAGTGGATAAAGTGGGTCTTCTTCATGTTGAGACTTAAACCGTTCATCGTGAACCACGCGTTTAGGTCTCTAGCCGCATTGTTCAGGTAAAGCTCAAGTTCGTCGATAGATGGCGCTGTAATTATTCCCGCGACGTCATCGGCATACATATATATACTACCGTCCCGGATATATCCGGGTAAGTCGTTGAGAAGGAGAGAGAACATAATATTAGACTAGGATAATCCTTGCGCTACGCCAATACCGGTTTCGAGCGATTGAGCGATCGAAAAGATTGTGAGTTACTTTTGTTGCCAATTCTAGAATATCCGGAGGCGTACAAATATCATCGTCGCTATCCATTTTTAACTTTTAATTTGTATTTAAAAAACAAAACACATTGCTAAACATTAAATTCACGCGTACGTGTATTGTCACAGTGATTTTGCGGCCATTAAAATCTAACCAACGAGAGCGCAGCGCGACCAACCTGATTGGCCTTGCAATCAGGTTGGTCACGCTTTTTTGATGTTATAATGAGCTATTACGATATCGATGTGGATATTATAACATCATGTGAAATCGCTTAAATTGAGTGTTTTGTTGTCTGTGCTATAACAGTAGTAATTATAAGTCAAGTATTGGAAACATAAGGAGAATGTTACAACATTAGTGTAGATAAAAAGGTTTATACGTTTAATATGAAGGATAATACATTACATTGCATTTAATAAACTTTTTATTTTTCTGTTTAACTAACCTAAACCTACCTACCTTTACCTCGTTTAACAAAACAGATTCCCGAAACCTAATTTGAAACTTTTATATTGAGTCAGAACCAATTTTGGAATTCAATCACATTAACTTCAGAAAAATTTGAAAACCAAATGGTCTTTGCCAAATTAAATTTTTTGAGGCAACCGTTAACTTGTTTAAGGCAAATTAGTGCAGAGAATCAAATAGCATTTGATGAATATTTTTGATACTTAAATTAAATGTAAATAACAGATTATAGTTGAATATTAACGGTCGATACTTACGCAACATACAAGATTTTACAAAAACACAATCTATACTACTATTATAAAGCTGAAGAGTTTGTTTGTTTGTTTGAACGCGCTAATCTCTGGAACTACTGGTGCGAATTGAAAAATTCTATCTGTGTTGAATAGACCATTTATCGAGGAAGGCTTTAGGCTATATAACATCACACTGCAACTAATAGGAGCGAAGAAATAATGGAAAATGTGGAAAAAACGGGGAAAATTATTCATCTTTGAGGGCTTCCGTTGCGTGCGATACGAAAACGGTTCGAGATATCAAAAAAATATGCATGAAAGATTTAATGCCCAAAATAACTATTCCACGCGGACGAAGTCGCGAGCACAGCTAGTAAACAATAAAGATAAACTTATACTCATTCCATGACTACCTTAGAACAGCATATAAGATAATATTACTTGTGATTTCTACATTTTATTTTTCAATGCTTTTTTTGCACATGGTAATAGATCACAATAATAATATAATTAGTAACCAGTTAGAGACTTAAGAACTCTATCTAATACTCTTACTAGGCTATACCTGTGGCTATACCTAGGTACATACAATTAGTTTTTTGTTGACTGTGAGTGCTCCATATATTTACTAAATATTACGCTAATTCTAAGTCTATTATTTTGTCACAACGATGCTCTCCATAACCGAGTTCCAGCGAGCTCAGTCTTTTCACTGGAATTAACAAGGCCGCTCTTCACGGAATATTGCGTTAAAAGAAAATCTGGCATTAATTAAAATTCCCGAAGAGGTGTCTTCATTCCCTTGAAAATGTTAGATAAAGACACCTAACTACGTACATATTATTCTTATCTACATAAACTGTTTAGTAAAAAAATAATAGCTTACGAAAAACTATATAAATGCGACTTCAGCACGAGTACGACAATGCTATCCGTTTTTAACATATGCGTTTGGAATACAGTGAAATAAATATTGGGTATTTGTAAAAAAGCATCGACTAGTACTACAACAAATATGTTTGTATATGTGAAAAAAAACCTGCAATAACTAAAATTAATCAATTTTATGACGCGTAATGCGTAAGCGAGTGTGGCTCAGCGGTTCCAGTGTCTGCTTTTCATCCAGACGCACCTGGTTCGAATCCGCCCTACACCAATGACTTGTATTTTCAAGTTATGTGTAGATTTGCACTCGCTAAGCGGTGAAGGAAAACATCGTGAGGAAACCGACATGTTTGAGGACCACAATATCCGAGGACATGCGTCTTCCGTGGAAGGACCTGGGCGCCCACCACGATGTATCTGCCCAAGAAAACTCCCCTAACGAATTAATTCTGCGGGGGAGTCACGACCCTCAGTCATGAGGAAATACGACTCAAAGAAAGAGATGACGCGT
Organism: Macaria notata; assembly: GCA_927399415.1. Classification (NCBI taxonomy): domain Eukaryota; kingdom Metazoa; phylum Arthropoda; class Insecta; order Lepidoptera; family Geometridae; genus Macaria; species Macaria notata. Next base: position 3,787,955 of record OV656743.1, read on the forward strand.
AATGAGGACAGCTCAATTGTAAGTGATATTTGACAATATATGACTTTCATTAACATTTTTGAGCAAGCACTGCGACACAATATGATGCTTGTCTATGTAACTAAAAGACGCCACACTCTTCAATTTATATCATTTCGATATTCAGGGCATCCAATTGACTTCTTACTACACGATCTTCTTCTTATCGAATGAGAGTGGCCAACTCTGGTGTCGAGAGTTCATCAAGTTGCCCTAAGGGCCTCTGTCATGGCTTAACGACTGCCGTACTAGACAAACAGCCAGGACCTACAATTTAACGTGCTATCCGACCGACTAAAGCTCCTAAAATGGAATGCCACTTTTCGGTCACCCATCCAGAAACTGACCGAGTCGACCTTTGCTTAACACTGGTAATCGCATGCGATTTGACACAGTTGTCGACATTTTGTAGCCATTGAGATGTCAAGTAGCTATAATGTCGTTGCTTCCTCTCTCCCTCCTTTACCCCATACCTTTAAAAAGGTGTCTACAGTCTAATCCAAAGCAGAGGGTTTCTATGCAAATGTCCCTTCAGGTGAAATCCTGGTCAAGTACAAGGTTAAATTTAATCGTGACCCAGAAAGATTGTTAATGCTGTTATTTAACAGCTTTGTTTTGTAGATTTTTTTATAGTCTATAATAGATTTTGACAGTTAAATAAAAAAAAATATGTAGTGAATGGAACTGCTGAGATACAATCGCTTGAATAATAAAGTTATCGTTATAGATTTTAGTAAATCGAATAGATTCTTGATTACTATAACCCAACAGACTTTTAGTTTTTTTTTGTAGTTCAAAAATATTGATTCTTATTCCCTGTTTAATGGTTCAACTAATCTGGACGAGAAACGTAGTCGAAACAAATAAGATCCTATATCTTGTTATATTCTGTGATAAAAGCCAAGGCAGCCAAGGCATACTAACTATTCTTTGAAAATGTTTGTAAATGACAATGATTAATCAATTTATTTTATATCTTTAAGCCAAATGTTATATTTTGAAGTTTTTAGTATTTGTAATGTAGTTAAGAAATAAGTTGACAATGCAATTACAATGTTATAGTGACATTCTTACATAATATCTATATTTTTAATTTAATTTCCAATCTGTTGTTTGTAAATTACACGCCCTATGGGTAGGAGTATAGCGTTCCATTACATAATTATTTTACCAACTGTATTTACCTATATTCCGCAATAAATATATTTTGATTTAATTTGATTTGAAAGTTAAAAAACGCGTGGTAGATCTCTGGAATCACTATGTGACTAAACTCACTTACAGAATTACAGACAGCTAGAAAGCCTATATAAATTCAAACAAATAGAATATCCATTGCAAGCCCGACGCAAATTTTATACAATGTCGTAGGTACCTAGTTATCCATTTATCTCTGTCAACATGCGTGCATCGACGCAAACTAAATTTGTATCCAACGCGCCTAAAGGTCAGTTCTATATTTATTCGTCTCAGCGCGCGTCCACCAAAACATTTTACCACCTTTTTATTTATAGCTTCACCGACCAATAATGTCGTCAAGTCGTTTTTTTAAACTCAGTTATTGTTAGCTAAAAGTCTAACGAAAAATAGACCGAAAATTCTCGCGAAATTCGTGACAATGGTGCTGTCATGATTACAAACGTTGAAAAAAATATCAAATACGTGAATCGAAGTCAAACAGTCTTTTGAATGACTTTTCGTTTTGAACCAAAAGAAAAAAAAGCCTCGATGGCGGTAGGCTTTGAGCTGATTGCCTGTCTTTTTATCTTAAGGCTGGTAACAGCATACCAAGCCTTGATATTACAACCACTTAAATTTCATAATGAGTAGGTACATAATAAATCTATTTATGACTTGATTATTTTGATTCAATTTAATCACGATATACGATCAAGGCATATATTATGGTCCTAAATAAGTTTTTAATACTGCGTATTCAATTATTCATAAACAACAACAATAAAAAATTTGAAAGCTTAAAATCTATTTACTGACTCTTAGACACCCACCTTGTGATAGACTTTTATTTCAAACTAGCTGTGCCTGCGACTTCGTCCGCGTGGAATAGTTATTTTGGACATTAGTTCTTTGAATTTTGAACCGTTTTCGCAGCGTACGCAACGGAAGCCTTCAAAGATGAATAATTTTCCCCGAACATTTCCCATTGTTTCTTCACTCTTATTAGTTGCAGCGTGATGTAATATAGCCTAAAGCCTTCCTGAATAAATGATCTATTCAACACAAAAATATTTTTTCAATTCGCACCTTTTTCCTGAGATTAGCGCGCTCAAACAAACAAACAAACTCTTCAGCGTTATAATATTAGTATAGATAAACCTTTACTTCTCTCTCACTCTATCCAAGAGCTATAGAAAGAGATGAACAACAGGATGTTTAAAACATTCTTGTTAATAGCTGTAATAGTTGTCCAGCGAATGACTCTAGATTTGTTTTAGATTGAGCTGATTAGTTTTTGTTCTACAAGGAAGATGTTTTTGTAGATTCTTGGTATCTTTTTCCCCAAAATAGTGTCTAAATAAAAAAAAAAAAAAAACAATATTCCTGGACATTGCACACAGCGCCATCCAGCCTCACACTAAGCAGACGCTTGTGTCGTGGGTACTAGATAACGGATATTATAATACTTATATATTTTTCTTTTGTAAATACATACGTATTATACATAGAAACGACCAGACTCAACACAAGTAACTATAAATTTTAAAATTCATAAATACTTGTTTCTCGCGGGAATCGAACCCGCAACCCCAAATCATTTGGTGTTTTAAAGAATCGACTGTTTTGAGTGATTTCATGGTTTTTGTTTGACTATTCTTGAAGAATAGCAAAGTGTTGTGACCGAATAAAACACGTGGATTGCATTTATTTCGTGTTAAGTCTTAGTTTTATTTTATTGTCTTAAAATAAACTAGGTACTTACTGTAGAATTTTACATTCATAATTTATTCTTCCAACATATAAAATATGTAATATCTATCTGTTTTATGAAAGAATTAACTAGCACTTCTTTCTTCTTTTGATAATTGAAACAAGATTAAGATGGCTAAAAATAAATCAAATAAATCTCACGAATTGCCATAATTTGAGAAAATTATTAGCCAATCAGTGAGGTGATTAATATCTCTAGATAATAATGTCGTTCTGCTCGATTACTTTGCTAAGGGCACATTCAGATTAAAGGCAACGTCGAAAATTCATATGAAAAATACAATTGGTCTTGACTGATAGATTTATTCTTTTTGCACATGGTATCGGATGCTTTACGATAAAAAGTACATTATACATAAACAATACGTAATATAAAACTTATAAGTTAGTTTCAATGGTACATAATTCGTGATCACAGTTAAAATATTACAAAAACAAATTATCAAAATGCCTTTTTCTATAATATCATCAGAGCATAACAAAGGTACATATTTTTTCTGCAAACGCTTCAAAAGTGTCGTTTTAATTGACCATGAAAGTTTTTATACAAGTTTTATTATTTTGCAAAGTGAAATAATAGTTCATTTGTGAATGAGCCCTTACAGTAGATTTGTTTGGAACTTGGGACATTAAATGGCGTTTAATCCTATCAAATCGAGTTCGACATTCAATATAATTTCTCCTTTAGCTATTAAATTTCAATTTAGCAACTGAAGTTACAATCGTTTTGTAAGAAAACAGCTTTCAGATAGTTCACTTTGATAATAATCTATAAGGTTGCTAAATACAGTTATCTGATACAATACCTTTGAAATCTTTAATTATATTTTTTTCTCTTTTTCTTCAATTTTTTGGAAGGCATAAATGAGACAAAATAAGAGTAAAACATAGACTTTAAGCTAAGAAAGATATCATTTTTCATTTATTTTGAATTAAAGATTTCGTAACCTCATTATAACCTACAAAAAAGTCAAAATAACATTCAGAAATCACTTTTATCAAACTTCAATTCTGTAACACGATTAATAATAATTAGGTGTGAGTTTAATTTATTTATCTACACTAATGTTGTAACATTCTACTTATGTTTCCAATACTTGACTTATAATTACTACTGTTATAGCACAGACAACAAAACACTCAATTTAAGTAATTTCACATGATGTTATAATATCCACATCGATATCGTAATAGCTCATTATAACATCGAAAAAGCGTGACCAACCTGATTGCAGGGCCAATCAGGTTGGTCGCGCTGCACTCTCGTTGGTTAGATTTTAATGTCGGCAAAATCACTGTGACAAATACACGTACGCGTTAATTTAATTTAATAAATTATCAATGCATAAACTACTATTTTATTTACCTAGGTATATATCATAAAACTTACATCGAATAACTGACCGAAGAACATTCGTTGTTTCTACATACGAGTACATGTCTACAAACTAAAAGTTCAGAACGTTTTGCAAAAATTAGAACACGCGGAGAACGACGAAATTGGTCTTTTTAACCGACTTCAAAAAATGTGGTTATCAAGTCTTTTTTAAGTTTTTAGAAAGATTTTTGTAACACCGTTGTTGGGGCAAGTACAGCTTACAGAGCGTGACTCTTATCGATAGAGTTTCCACCACAAATAACAACACGAAATCATAAATTCGCTCGATTTAAATTAAAAACGATACAAAATCAAGCCATATTACCGTGTCAATAAAGCGGCACTGGCCGGAGCGCGCACAATTAATTTTGATACTTCACCACGGTTTGCATTTCACGTTTCACCCACTCCAATTTATTATGCGCCGGCTAACGATATCATACCCAATAGAAGCCTGACTACGCGGAAATAAGTAATTACATACTACACATTGATAATATGCAAAATAAGGCTATGTGATAGGTCAATAACAAATGCACATCTAAAATAAGATACATCTAAAACGGATTGATTTATCACCCGCATGCTGTTTTAATGGAGAACATTGTGTATATAGTGCAGGAAAAGTAGTGATGAGCATGGCTGCTTACAAGACTGAAATTAAGTTGATAAGGTGATGCCCAGCTCTAGCGTCAAGAGTTTTATACCATCTTAGGGCACTGATCTCCATCAGTACAAGGTCAGTGATCTTAGGGGCATCTGACAAAACAACTGTTTTACCTGTCATATGGCTAAAGATACGTCACAGCTAGGTACAGCTAGCCAGGCGGATACAAGAATGTATACGGACTAACTATACTCTCTCTCTGAGTCGTATTTCCTCATGACTGAGGGTCGTCGCTCCCCCGCAGAATTAATTCGATAGGGGGAGTTTTCTTGGGCAGATACATCGTGGTGGGCGCTCAGGTCTTTCCACGGAACACGCATGTCGGTTTCCTCACGATGTTTTCCTTCACCTGCGAGTGTAAATCCACACATAACTTAAAAATACAAGTCATTGGTGTAGAGCCGGATTCGAACCAGGGTGCGTCTGGATGAAAAGCAGACACTGTAACCGCTGAACCACGCTCGCTTTTTTAAACTAACCTATACCTAAAGTGAAATAAGTAGTGAGCTGTTTCTTTGTTAAATTGTCCACAGCTCTAGCTTACTGTATTTAAACTCACTCGTAAATTTGTGGACCCCGCAGTAAATCGCGGACGGTACACCACTCAACTTTTCATTCCGTACATTGTAGATTCGTTATATTCATACGAGTGATTTATAGTTTGCTGCAGCGCCATCTACATAATAAGGTGTCAGGGAAATGAATAGTGATTTTGAGCTAATATTGTGATTTTTTTATTTGATAAACAATGTGAACCTAATTTCGAAACCCTAAGGTAAGGAATTTCAAAATGATAACATTTTTAGTCTTATGATATTCACTAGCAGGGTGAATATTGATAAATATTTGACTTTATTTAATAAACTAGCTGTCCCGGCAGACATCGTACTGCCTCAATCGATAAATAAAAGACCTAAACTTTTGTATAAATTAATTTCATATTTTTTTCCCCCTTTTAAACCTTCCTTAGACCTCCACGAACATTTCAAGACTAAGATAAGATAAATCCGTTCAGCCGTTCTCGAGTTTTAGTGAGACTAACAAACAGCAATTCATTTTTATGTATATAGATTACCTCACGTTTCCATATACTTAGCTGCGATCAAGATTTTATCCCTTTATTATTGATACGCCTTTCACTCAATCTTATAAAAGAGTTAGGCAATAACTTTTATACGGCATTCTATAGGAAACTCAATTTAGGTACAATCTCGATTCAGCACTAGGTAGTATCTCATAAAGCAAAAACATTATGTTCCACTTTATTTTACGAGGTACCTTATATCTCCTAACCTCGGGAGGATAAATTATAATAAGCTTGGTTTTATATGCAAACATAAACTACGTGAAAACCAAGGTTTGTGGAGCACTAACGCCATCTAGAGAGAGATGTAGAACTTTAAATTTGCGTATATAAGTACTTACTTGAACTAGTTTTCTACATCTCTGTTTTTGAAACTTATGAGTCAAGGACAAAGGATTGCATGTTAGTCTAAACTAGAACTAGAATTTTAATAAAGTTACTCGGTTATCATGGTGTGATCCTGGCTAAAGGAAATTAAATTTATAGTAGGTATACTAAAATGGCTAGGAAACATTCGGTACCTACATAATAACGTAATATCACCAAAAAAACACGGGAAAGAGGTTAAGATGTCCAGGGTATAGCTCTTACAATGTAGGACGCTGTGCTAAACTTATTAACCGTATTAAAACTATAACGTATTTAAACTATAACTAAACTATAACTCTTTATAAACGTCTCATCTTGTCTGTTTGTTTGCCTCCTTTTTTGTAGGTGCGTGACGTCACAGCCAGCCCCAACGGAAGACCAGCGCTGGTTGCTTCCACACAACCAGCATTATGTTGAGTTGGGGCTGTGTTGTGGCAGATTTTATGTTTGTTTGTTTATTATGTTCTTACTTGTGTTTGTTTCTCTGATAAATCTGCCATAATAAATGTTTTCTTTCTCTCTAATATATATTTTCATCGCTAATCATCAGAAAATCAGGTCAGCATCCAAAAACCTCAAGTCCACCCTAAAATTATATCTCTCTCTTCGAGTCGTATTTCCTCGTGACTGAGGGTCGTGACTCCCCGCAGAATTAATTCATTAGGGGAGTTTTCTTGGGCAGATACATCGTGGTGGGCGCCCAGGTCCTTCCACGGAAGACGCATGTTCTCGGATATTGTGGTCCTCAAACATGTCGGTTTCCTCACGATGTGTTCCTTCACCGTTAAGCGAGTGCAAATCCACACATAACTTGAAAATACAAGTCATTGGTGTAGGGCGGATTCGAACCAGGATGCGTCTGGATGAAAAGCAGACTCTGGAACCACTGAGCCACACTCGCTTTGCACAAAATTATATACAAGCCTACAAAACAACGCAAACAGACGCTATTCTCACAAAAAAATCTGATCATTAGGTTGATTTAGTGAAGCAAAAAGCGCGTTGTGTAAACTACACCCCGTAATGAAGCAGAAACAAAACAAATGTATTATTTCTCGGGAACTAATGATCAAAACGTAACTTTAGGTTGACCTTTCAGGGAGGAAGAAATACGGGCCTGGCTTTATTAGTGAATTATTCTTAGTGTCTCTATGTACGCATTATCATAAACTAGCTGTGCTCGCGACTTCATCCGCGTGGAATATTTATTTTGGCCATTATATTTATTTTTGCAAAAAACCTATTTAGCTTTATAAATTATAGCTCTGTTACCCACGACTTGAACCGTTTTCCAGCGCACGCAACGGAAGCCCTCAAGATGAATAATTTTCCCCGTTTTTTCCACATTTTCTGTTGTTTCTTCGCTCCTATTAGTTGCAGTGTGATGTTATATAGCATAAAGCCTTCCTCGATAAATGGTCTATTCAACACAAAAATAATTTTGGAAATTCGCACCAGTAGTTGCTAAGATTAGCGCGTTCAAACAAACAAACAAACTCTTCAGCTTTATAATATTATATAGTAGATTATGTTTTGCATTGTTATAAAGGTATGGCCAACAAATCGGTTCTTCTTCTTATCGATTGAGAGTGGGCAACTCTGGTGTCGAGAGTTCATCAAGCCTAAGGGCCTCTGACATGGCTTAACGACTGCCGTACTGGACAAACAGCCGGAACCTACAATGTAACGTGTCATCTGACCCACGGAAGCACCCAAAATGGAATGCCACTTTTCGGTCACCCATCCAAAGACTCACCGCGTTGACCTTTGCTTTACGTTTGCCTCCGCTAGCTGAACTACAGGCGCTTCACAAATCAGTAAGAAGTTAAAACACACACTTGCTTTGTCAAAGGCAGCCAAACATAGTTGGGCTTTTATACCAACCGTTATAAATTAAAAACTGTTAGCTATCAAACAGTTGTTGAATGATTAGTCTTGTTTGTTCTTCTTTAAATAATACCAATCTTTGGTGGTGGTAGCGTACATATGATCCTGAGAGTGACTTTTTATTCCGAAACAACGCAGGCGAAGTCACGCTATTTCGCATCCATTTTTCCTTCTCAAATATTTACTGAAATAGTTGAACGAGTGAATATGCTCGTATGTATTCGGTTGTCTTGTACTGTATTTATTTTCACAAGCAATTTCTCTGCTCCATATAACTTGTTTAGAATCCTGAATCCGCATTTCCATACAAGCTTTCTATAAACCTGAGTAACTAAGCGTAGAGCACAAAGAAGTGGAAACCCTGGGGAATAAAAGTTGCGTTTGCGAGAGCAGATATTCTTGACAATAATTTAGATTTACCGTACGAAACTTACTCTGGTCTGGCGCACGAATGGAATTTGTAATAGAACTCGTATGGTTAAGAATTGTTATCAAAGCAGTATGGGATTAAGATTTTAAATGACTTTTGATTAATTGATGTAACTTTCCTTCAGTACCTTTGTAAGCTTTTATAGTTTGGGCAAACTTCTCAACTCTTTTAATTAAATTTGCTATTTCTTTGCTACTGTGCCAATTATATTTTTTTGTATATCCTTCTAGTCGCATTTCTGTTACGGAGAGTAGTGACTTCCTCGCAGAATTAATTTATCAGGACAGACTTAAACTGAAGACACATATTCTCGTATATTGTATCCTTTCAATGTTTTCCTTCACCGCTCAGCGAGTGCTAACCGAGCCAAACAGGTATATTTTTTGTTAACATAACAGCTAATATTTATTATGAAAATGGCTTCATAATAGAGAAAATTAAGACCCTTTTAAATAAACATAACGTAACTTTCCTTTACCCAATATCATAACATAAGAGCTTCTCGTATTATTGTTGTGAAGTTTCAATCATAAAAGTATCCTGAAGAAACTATTGTAGGTACTTATAAAAACACGACAAACTTTATCAAATTCACTTGAAACTTTGATTGATTCTAAGTTATTCAGTCTTCAGAACCTGTAGAAAGATTAAATAAATATTTTCAAGTCGTTCAAATTAAATTCGTAAAATTATCTTAACTTATAAATAACAAATTCCAAACTCTTGGATTTTTCTGAATTGGTAATATTAGAAAAATATTCCAGGATTCCAGACGAAGTTTTGAACAACTTAATAGGCTCTTTCATATGTTTAATTTACGCCTACGTTTACATAATGAATATTAAAAGGAAAATGTCAAACTTTGGCATCGTAACTTTTTAAAATGGTATTTTTTTCAGTTGGTCTAACTTCTTACTTTCTTCCTTCTAATATGTATTCGTTATCATCGGTTTTTAACAATTAAAACATAACTTTTGTTAATCGACATAAACTTTCATGACCACATTTTAGTTTATATACAATTATGTACCTTTTCAGTAGTAATCTCTTGCGGGAGTAAAAGTATCATATACGAAAGAATACGTAACAAACCGTTTTTTTGACGAAAGAGTGCATAAGCTTTTTTTAGTGAATGAATTATTTATTGTCTGGAAACTAGGTATATATGTTAGTATGGGTTTGAGAAGTTTATTATTATTTTAAATGTTTATGTTAAATGTTTATTGTTTAAGATTTTATAGTAAAATATAATATTCTCGTTATTGTACACCCCGTCTAGTCTTTTTTTATATTTTCCTCTTCACCCTACGGTTGCCTGGAAGAGATCGCTTTTAGCGATAAGGCCGCCATTTGTGGCATTAGTTTTAATTTTTTTTCCGTTTGTGTATTATGTTTTTTTGTGAGTGTCCAATAAAGTATCAATCTATCTATCTATCTACCTATATATACAGGTGTTCAACTCTACTCTAGTTACTGCCCATTTGAGCTTTTATATTTTGAGAAAACAAATACTAAAATAAAACGGTATAGTACATTCAACCCAAACTCAAGCGTTTGGTATCCAAAACGGCACGGATTCAGCAGATGACGTGTTATTTGCAATATGGGACGCGCTTGGCACACGCATCTACGGGCCGCACCTGTGATGCAGTTTGTCTAGAAATGGAACCGGCGTGGTAGCAGTGCACTCATTCATTGTGGTGAACTGTGATATTTGCTTATGACCTTGTTTTAGGTTTGTTTGGGAATAAATACATAAATTTGTAACACATAAAACAAATGAAACTCTGGAGAAAGTTACTCTCGTTTCATTTACAATGGATTCAATATCTTACACATAAAACAATAATTGTTTTCATTTCAAAGTGTTTTATTAACATACGACAACATTCAAATATGAAATCATTCACCAATCATCAATCACCTACTCTTAGTAGTATTGTTTCACAGACTCTCGGGCCTTACGCCCGGTATTTTTAAGGCATCAGTGGGGCCGTAGCCAACACTGAGAGGCCTTTTACAATACTATACTTAAAATTAAGTACAAAACTACAGAAAGAGGATGTTAGGTATATCAAGTAACTATTGCAGACATGGTATTAATGTTACAGGCTATTGTGTTGAGTTGTTCATTGACTTAAAATATTATTATTTAGTAGTATTGTTATTATTATTTTTTTCGTTTTCATTTTATTATGAATTTTCACTGTAATTCCTTACCAACCATGGGCACATATAACAACGACGTTGTTAATGTAAGTAATTTTCAATGAGAATTCAATGAACATATCTTTAACTATCCATTAATCGACCGACATCTCCACCTACTCAAAAATAACACGTTACAAAAATTAGCGCCACTCACTGAAATTTTTCTCAAGCACCAAATAAAAGGTTTCGAAGTAAGATTGCGTATGTCTCAATGTACATTGTCGCCGATTACGGACCTGAAACATATTCGTGTTCCAATAAAAATGCTGAGACGTGGCAAATAAAAAGCTGTGCCGCACTTTACAATCACGAAAGGTAGATTTCAGTGTTATCAGTTAAGTATAAAAACATTGGAGCAGAGGCAAATAACAGTCAAACTACGTATAAGTGTATGGCAAAAAATTAAATGTCCACAAAGATTTAGTCGCGCTTGAAAATTATTTTAAGAATAATTTCTTTTTTTTAACGTATTCACAAATGCTGTTGAACTAAAGTTATTAATTTGTGCCAAAGTCACCCTCAAATGGTCAATTTAAGTTTTTCTGTATGTTTTGTATACGTACCACTATAATAATATAATACGAACTAGGTGAATTCTGTAGGTACGTTGGTGAGATTTACTGGTTGGGTTTCTGAGCTCTGCACTAAATATGACAAGGGCCTTGAAATGCAGTGGCTACAGTATTTATCATAATTATGATAATAAACACTCAGTATCAGACTGAACACTACAAGCTGCATTTCTTCCAACATTCTTCTCATCAAAAAAAGTGTAACTCAAACATATTTTAAAAATAACCTTACCAAATTCTACCTCAAAAGTATAACGGATAGATACACTCAGCGCGTCGCATTTATGGGCATCGTTTGGCAATAAAGTGGTATAAACACGGAGGCTGCATTTATTTCGCTTGGCTGGCAGCCCCGCCAGATCCAACTAATGGCCGCCCGCGAGTTTGCGTGTTACGAATTTACATAACGTTAAAAACTCCGCGGATACGCGAAATTTATTTTATTGACACGGACAGTAATTACGCTTACTACGTACGGACTGCGTGGACATGCCGATTTGAACAGGGTTAGTTGGTTCTGGCAATATCACTAATGTAATATTATAAAAGTGAAAGTTTGTGCTTGGGTGTGTTTTAAGTCAACGTATACTGATACTTACGTACGTGTACTTTTACGTTTTTGCTTACTTCTTTTTATGCTCTAACGACTGTACTGATTTGGGTAAAATTTGGTATCTAAACATATAAATCACAAAGGTGACTAACTGACTGACATAGTGATCTATCGACGCACAGCCCAAACCACTGGATGGATCGGGCTGAAATTTGGCGAGCAGGTTGCATGATGTAATGACGTAGGCATCCGCTAAGAATGGATTTTTGTGCATGGTGGAACGGGGGATGCAAAATTCTACTTTTAATGCGAGCCAAGCCGCAAGCAACTAGTGAAATTCTCTTCTTCTTCTCTTCTTCTTTCTTAGCCTTTAAGGAGTCCATTTCTGAACATAGGCCTCTCCTATTTTTCTCCATAACTCGCGATCTGCTGCTCTAGCCCTCCAGTTGTGACCCGCGTGCTTCCGGATGTCATCAACCCATCGTAACGGTGGGCGGCCTCGTGGTCACCTGTCTGCCCATGGTCTCCACACTACTAGTCTTCGTGTCCATCGGTGACAGTCCATTCGAGCAATATGGCCAGCCCATCTCCACTTTCTTCCCGTAATGACTTCTACTACGTCTTTGAAACTAGTGAAATTATATATCGGTTATTTATTACCCCGGAATAAACTACGGGAATTGTTAGTTTTTAAAATTAGCTGATAATAGTAACACACAAGCTTTCCATTCTTTACATGAATAAAACAAATAAAAAATCTTAACTACGAGCTATGTATTACACTAGAATAGATCGATTGCAGCATATCTCCAATTGTTAATAAATAAATTATTTATTAAAAATATTAGTTATACTAGAAAGAAAATTGCCGAGATTCCGCTACAGCTACAATATTTTTACAATGTATTTTGCTTGCGTAGAAGAAACCTATTTACATATTCGCATTCATTGGGACCTACCATTTTCTTCCTTTTCCTATTTTCTTATTTAATTAGGTTATATTATATCTCTCGCTTCATTGCCGGGATGGAACAATCAAAATATTGTATGCGTAGAAAACAATATTTTCTTTACGATTTCACGAAAAGTTTGCTGAAGTAGGATGAAAAGTAAATACTGGAAAATAATTACATTACATTGTTAATATTTTGTGAAAATTGTATTCTACATGAATCAAATTATCACTCAAACTAAACTTAATTGTCTTTTAACAAAATATTATACTTAAACCTCTAACGGATTCATAAGTATTGTTCTCCAGTTTCTCAATAACCCAGTGTATATTGTTCAGTGCGTGTGTTGTTTTCAGTAAACGGTCGGTGATTTGTAATTTTGTAGGCCATTACTTCAGGCAATATTATATTTTTATTTAAACAGCCCGGTTGAGGGATGCGCCTTTTTTGGCTGACCAAGTATGGCTTTTATCTCTCGCCGTCGGTTGCGGGAAAATATTATTTAAATTATGACGATAGAATAGGCCACACGCAAACACATTTTTAGATAAATATACCTTATCTGCCCAAGAGAACTCCCCTAACGAATTATTTCTGCTGGGGAGTCACGACCCTCAGTCATAAGGAAATACGACTCAAAGAGAGAGAGAGATACCTTATACATTTCAAAATACATTCTAGGGAATTAACATATACAAGAATTTATGGCATAAAAAAGGTTAAGGTTCCAGCTTTCTTGTTTCTACAGCTTTCTCAATAATAAAATACATGAATGGCCTAATTTATTCATTCGCGTATCTTCTGTTCAATGCTAGAACTGTACCTAGCTGTTCGTGCAACCATTTAAAATTAGAATTGTTACACATACTAACATATATTTTTTATTTTTTTCGAGAGAATATTATTCTTTGTGTGTGTTTTTATTTTTTCTCTTCTTTTGTTTCTTTTTAAAATGACTATACTACTAATCCGGTCGCTAAGCAACTACCCTCCGCGACACAGGTGCGCCTAGTGCAGAGGGTAGAGTTACAATTAAGTAAAAACACTGCATATGATGCAAAATAAAGATATGTTTTTGTTATTTAATTACATAAAATTTCAGATAGAAAAACTGTTCATAAATAAGCTGTAACGACATTGTGGACGTTCTACGAATTTTAACTACCATTGATATCAGTAACAATGAGTAGAAGAGTTTTGAAACACAACGCAAAGTTTACCCGTAGATATGAGGATTGCTTATTTTTTAGCAAAACAAAGATTATGTTGATCCTTAGCTATATCCTTACACCAGAAAAAAATAATATACCATTCTATTGGTGTTTATGCGATATACTTATGATTTCGCTAATGATGATAAACATAATAAGCAAAACCTAACATAAGAAGGATGAAAAAGCACTACCCGTCGCAGAATATGCCATACAATATTGACTAAATATCAGCAAAAAAGTACTGGCGGGAAGTTTCAATATATAAAATGCACAGGTGACTGACAGACAGACTGACTGACATAGTGATCTAACAACGTGCAGCCCAAACCAGTGCATGGATCGGGCTGAAGTTTGACATACAGGTAGATGTTATGACGTATCCGCTTGGAAAGTATTTTTGAAATGCCACTTTTAAAGGGATGAAATAGGGGATGCAAGTTTTACAACTTAATGCGAGCGAAGCCACGAGCACCCAATAGTCACCTGTAACGATATTAAGGTAGCTGGCCCGAATAATGCCATAATTTTTGTACGCGCACCAAATTAACATTTTATTGCCTTAGAAACATGTACTACCTGACCGCTTACATCAAACCGGCAGAATCGGAAGCTTATACATGTGTAAGCACAAAAAGGGTTGGAGTCAGTTATTTTATTTAATATAATCACTGTGGTTTTATTTTTTATATTCTCATTGACAGTTGATTATTTCAAAGAGCAATGAAACTTGAGCAAGTTTTTACTATTTTAGTTAAGGGTAACTTAGTAGGTATACAATTGTTTTTTTTTTCTTTTATGGTTCAAGACGCATAAAATGTATGACTACTAAGAGACCGAACAAAAATTACTCCTTAAAAGGGACGAAACAGCTAACAAAATAAAATAACTTATTCTAGAGTGTAAACAAATTAAGACCAGAGAATAGTTACTTACACTTTTCTCTACCATCTAAATATATAAAACTCAAAGATGACTGACTGACTGACATAGGGATCTATCAACGCACAGCCCAAACCACAAGACGGATCGGGCTGAAATTTGGCATGCAGGTAGATGTTATGACGTAGGCATCCGCTAAGAAAGGATTTTTGGAAATGCCACAATTAAAGGGTGAAAAAGGGGATGCAAGTTTTACTTCTACATGCGAGCGAAGCCGCGAGCACCCACTAGTTACACATAAACCATCTAACTTTTCAAAATATTTATGGTTCTTGAAATTGACAGCTACAAAACGAAAAAACTATTGAGCCGCGGCTCTGAAAGCTGGTCCACAATATATACGCAGCGCTATATTTCTGGCAGAACGCCAACTTGTGACAAGTCAGACAGTCCTACAGCACCATAATATTATTAATGCGAAGGTTTGAGTGTCGACGTTGGTCAATCTTTCACACCTTTTTATTTACGCAAGAAAAAAGTGAGAATTCTTCCTGTAGATATCAGTATTCTTACACGGCCTGATATCAACTGCGACAAAAAAGTCCCGGCCAGTTTGGTTCAGTTGAAAAAAAACGATTGGGCACGTAATTAGTTGTGAATATTATAAATGGCTCAATTCGGCAATCACTATTTAGATTCCAACTTTCTTGTTACGCACTACACAATACAGTATTGTATTCATTTGACAATTTTTAATATAAAATAAATTTATCACTTTGGCTTTGCAAATCTTTTGAAAAGAAGATCACAAAACTTGATACTATACTTAGTTATAATTTATTTTAAATTACACGAGTGACACCGCGGTATACCACTAGCATCCACGTATAGTGTAACCCTACTGTCAAAGTGTCTAATATTGTCTTCTTTTCATACTCTACTAATTATTCCCAATTACTTTGTAATGTTGATACATTGTAGGTTAGTTTTTTGGAATGCCAATCAAATTATTAGCCAGTAATAAAAATATCTACGTTAGAACATCAATGGCTAAATTATAATTAAATTAATTATCACAATTGGACTACGCTCGATCTAAATAAAAATAAGTTGGGTTTTATAAACTAACTATAATATTTATCTACAAATTTTGATGAACCCTTTTAGATCGCTCTTAGCGATAAGGCCGCCATTTGTGGCGTAAGATTTAATTTTTCTCTTGTTTATGTGTGTTCTTTTTTATTGGTGTGTCCAATAAAGCGTTAATCTATCTATCTATCCTTTTATTTACACACATATAAATTACCTATATATTAATAAGTAATGACACTTACGTTACCTGCATTTAACCAAAATAACAAGTAGCATATGTGCTAAACCATTCTATACCAAGTTTCATTCAAATCTCTATCAAACTTCAACCAAATCAGCCTCGTGAAAAAGCAACAAATATCCATAAAATCATTCCAGAACTCTCACCTTAATATTGGCATATCCTATGTTTCCTAATTAAGCTTCAGAACTTGACCGAACATACAATAAGCCGTGTTTAACCCACGCCTGTGATCAGTAAATCATGCTTTTGTGCTACGTAATTAAAATCCGGCCGGTCGCGCGGCGGCCGCTAATCATGTATTGATGAGCGTGCTCTATACTGGGCTACCCGGAAACTTGCTCATACATATGTAGCTACGATATATTAAGACGAGGGAATCTATACTAATATTATAAAGCTGAAGAGTTTGTTTGTTTGAACGCGCTTATCTCAGGAACTACTGGTCCGAATTGAAAAATTATTTTTGTGTTGAATATACCATTTATCGAGGAAGGCTTTAGGCTATATAACATCACGCTGCAACTAATAGGAGCGAAGAAACAATAGAAAATGAGGAAAAACCGGGGAAATTATTCATCTTTAAGGGCTTCCGTTGCGTGCGCTGCGAAAACGGTTCAAGTCGTGGGTAACAGCTATAATTTATGAAGCTAAAGAGGTTTTTCGCTAAAATAAATATGATGCCCAAAAACTATTCCACGCGGACGAGGTCGCGAGCGCAGCAAGTTTAAAAATAAGAATACAATCCATTTACAGCACACAAAGCAGAAAAATGTATCGATACTTCGATAAACATTAAACATAAATATGTAATTACATGTCGTAGCTGGGTCTAACTCAACATGGCTTCGATGCAAATATCCTGCACTAATCAGCCGGCGAGGTTCACCATTCTTCGTTATAAAATTATACTTTTATCACAATACTAAGGCCGCAAAATTTTAAAACACGTGACTGAATTAAGAAGACTGGATTTTTATGTAAGTAAAAACCGTAATAGTTACTGAATTAAGAGGGCAGTATAACCTCAGCTGTCATCAAATTTCAAATTGAACTCATTTTTGTCTATCTGTGCACCTGTCTCGTATGTAAAATTGTCGCAGTAATGCCGGTCGGTAAGTATTTAGTTATCAGAAGTTGCATCTGCTTAAAATCTCTGGTGCACAAATTTACTCGCGTATGGCCAGTCTGTTTTCGTTTAGCTTCACCTTTTATCAGCTAACCCAGAACTCGTGGTGTTTGTAAGCAGGGATTCCGCAGCATATTTTTTGCAACATAAATAATGAGTAATTCCGGATTGTTTGCAATTAATTTTAATGATGTGTGTATTTTATGAAACAAATGGATTTTGCCTACAATTTTGAAAACACATATAACGTTTATGCCGAGTAAAATTCTGGCAATCAATTACAATTTTATTGGTCATTAGTCTTTTGACGCGTTAAATTGATTGAAAGCATGTTTTGAACAAATACCTACATATTCAATGTGCCCATTTAAAAGTTTTACAATACTCTTGTTTTTATTGGGTTGGTTTAGAACCAAGCTTTTCGTATCGTAATGAAGCAGCATATAGCATATGTCAAATATGTAATAAACGATATTTTCTCATATATCTGTTTGATAACTTTAACACAGACATTGTAGCAAAAAGGCACTTTTTGCTACAATAATAAGAATATGCCTATCTATAAATGAAAATGCCTATTTCGAAGAATTATTACCGACAATCACTTGAAATTGTTTCCTAGAAGTAGTATTTTTTCCGAATAGGCCTCTTTGAAAGGATAATGTGCCATAAAATGAAATTGATTTCGAGTCTAATAAATAATGCTAGGTACAAAATAGTAACTGCTTTATCTGGCCAGTATTAGATTAATGTATTATTTAAATCAAATTTTTCGTCCAACAACTTTATTTTAATTGATTAAAGAAATTCCAATGTATGAAATGAATATTATGTTTTGACTACAATATTAATAAACAACATTTTTTTATTAATATGTAACTACCAACAATATTTTTATTAATATATAACTAAAACGGTAACGTGCGTTCTGGGACTGCGGCAACGCGCAGACAGCACTAATACTGTAATCGTCGACCAAAGTACTTTTATTTATTTAAACCTACTTAACATTTAAAACATGGTTTAATGTCCTCCCAGCCCTACAAAATCCGCATTACGTGTAACACATACATTAATTCAGGTGTGGTTGTTACTCACTCATTTATATTTAACTCTGAATACAGGTAATGTAATATTAAACACAGTTTACATGAAAAAATAAACAAGTGTAATTTTAAATTAAACTTTTATTGGAAAATGAGCGAAAATAATCACGACCGGCAGGATTCGAACCTGCGTATTTCTGCTACCGTCAGAACGCCTTAACCGCTAGGCTACGGTCTACTAACTGCCAGGCGCGAAAATCCACACTCATTTCCATACACTTCAGACTGAGCGGCTGATTCTCGCTCATTTTCCAATAAATGTTTAATTTAAAACAACCATAGTGCAGGTTAGCACTTAATAAATTAACTCATAAGGTGTAATTTTATTAATAAAAAATTAAATGTTATGTTCTTTTTTTACGTAACATCTACTCTAACTGTTACCCTATATATAGTCATTTATTTATTTATTTGTTTATGGGAACGTTGCCTACAGAATAACTTTTTATAGATGTTTTAAGTTTATTATAAGTTTTAGGTTATAAGTTAGTTATTAATTAGTTAAGTTTTTATTTCTAATTAGTAAAAATTGTTTTGTAAGTTTTTTCAAATAAAGTGATTTATATAGAATTTTAGAATTATATCCGTTATCTAGTACCCACGACACAAGCATTTGCTTAGTGTGGGGCTAGATGGCGCTGTGTGCAATGTCCCGGAGTATTTATTTATTTATTTACTGAAAGTTTTTTTTTAATTCTTATACGATTATGACGCTGATCATGTTGCATAATAACACTACTCGGCTATTTAAAGACTTTTATAACCATTTTATAAGCGAGTGTGGCTCAGCGGTTCCAGTGTCTGCTTTTCAACTAGACGCACCCTGGTTCGAATCCGGCCCTACACCAATGACTTGTATTTTCAAGTTATGTGTGGATTTGCACTCGCTTAGCGGTGAAGGAAAACATCGTGAGCAAACCGACATGTTTGAGGACCACAATATCCGAGGACATGTGTCTTCCGTGGAAGGACCTGGGCGCCCACCACGATGTATCTGCCCAAGAGAACTCCCCTAACGAATTAGTTCTGCGGGGGAGTCACGACCTTCAGCCATGAGGAAATACGACTCAAAGAGAGATAACCATTTAATTAAAAAAGGAGGTTATCCAGTTTCCTATATTTCTTTTTCTTTTTTGAGACGAATTAGAATAAATTTTGTAAATTTTAGTGTTATTTATTAAGTTTCGGACAGTTTTTTCCTCAGTAAATTCTACACTGAGAATACCCTTATCGGCGTCCTACAAGTATTTCTTTTTTGGTACTTACTCTTTTTTTCTTCCAAAACCTATATATTCATGAAGTATGGTGATCAACATGCGAGGTGCGAGCCAGTATCGCTGACCGACACTGCAAACGTATCGGTGGCTCGTGACGATTTGATTTGCAACGCAATTCCGGGAAATTCTGGCAGAAAGCTGGCAAAATGGAATAATAAAGAGCGGTGATAGTTCGAGGGTTAAAGTTTGAATATGGTGTGTACAATGACTTGATGATTTTAGTAATCATCGTCGTAAAAATTAGTACGTGCTTTAGCTTCAGCCACAGTGTCACATTAGAGGAACTAGTTATAGGTATGTAGGTTACTAGTGGAAGCCCGCGGCTTCGCTTGCATTATTTCAGGATAAAAAGTAGCCTATCACACTCCTATGACCTCATACTACCTACATACCAAAATCGTGATGATCCGTTTAGCCGTTTTTGCGTGATGAGCATTTAAATAAACAGAGATATAGATAAACAGAGAAAAAGAGGAAAGAGTTCTGCAATCAATTCGAATTATCTCCAAAAAAAAATTTTTAGCATCTTTTATGTTTCAGACTTTTGACCCTCTTCAGCTTTATCATATGTAAAGAAAAGCTTTGCTACAAAGCAAACAACTTGTAAATCGATCTGCTTCAAATTATATTAATCTATGTAATCATTATTATCCGATCTGATATTGTGCGTACAGTGTTACTTTCAGATGTAGGTACTAAACGTATTTTTAAATAACAGTTAATTTGATTATATTTTACAATAAAATTACATCGAAACTTAGACAAACTAACGAGCAAAAGCAAACTTTTGATCGTTAGTTTGTCTAAGTTTCGATGTAGTTTTATTGTAAAATTTTATGAATAAAGGTAACACTGTACGGTTGATTCTTCACTACAAGTGCATTACAATACACACACACACATACATTACATTACATTTTTTACATTGTACATTGGTACATTTTGGATATTTGAATAGTCTCGTCTCTAATCGCTCGTAAAATTGGCAATGTATTGTAATTCGAAACACTGACGTGATGTTACGATAAGCCTAAATGATACCTTAATGTAGATATGGCTTAGTCACCATGTTGTGTTTACAATGGCGCTAAAAACGGATATTACCGCAGTATTAATCTACTCGTATGTACATTAAATTTATACCTATATAAAAGGGAAGATAAATTAATATGTTCATTGAGTAGTTGCTACAAAGATAAGATAAATTATTTTGTATCATTACTTTCATCACGACATTCACAAACGTATACTGCAGTTATAAATGTAACAGATTACTTTTTTCGTGGTCATCTATGCGGATTGGCGGCAAGAGCGTTGCTAAACGTTGTGCACGCATGTGTTTGATGCACAGAATGGATCAACACCTTTAAAATATATATATGTCACGTATTTCTGTCTATTGTGTTGTGTGCCTAATAAAATAAATAAAATAAACTGTTGTTAACCATTTTTTTCCAGAATCCCAGTAAAAACCAGCTAGGCCTATATCATCCCAAACATGTCCCGTAAATAAATAAAAAAAATACAATGCTAGAGGCATTTTGCCATAGGTCAGACGTTGATATATTAATAGTGGTTTTGTGTGTCGGCTCGCTGAGGACAGGATTGGCGCGGTTTTGCCATCAGCTAAATGAATACAGCGGTCAGGGGCGGCCAAGTGGCAGATATCTGCCGAATTTACCGGTTATTGGTTACTAATGTGTGCTCGCGGCTTCGCTCGCATTAAAAAGTAAAACTTGCATGCCCTATTTCACCCCTCCAAAAATCCTTTCTTAGCGGATGCCTACGTCATAACATCTACCTTCATTTCAAATTTCAGCCCAATCCGTCCAGTGGCTTGGGCTGTGCGTTGATAGATAACTATATCAGTCAGTCAGTCAGTCAGTCACCTTTGAGTTTTATATATTTAGATTCAGGGGTGCCCAAGTAGATATTTGTTGTATTCATATTATGATTACGTAAGAGTTAATCCCTCACGTCTCTCACAAAAAGCTTTTTTGGAAATGTTTTCGTTTGCAGCTAATTTTGATCAATAAAATTTGAGGACCGCATACCGGTAGCGCATGGTTCTTTATTATTATTATGTTCAAATACCGTTTCAACTCACAAACGTACTGGCAGTGGTATTTATTCTACCATGATCCCACTTGACAACAAAACTTCGCACTTTTCTCCACCATAATTCCAAACTCGAACAATCAAACTTCTTCAGCAGACAAAAGCATCATAATAAATTCTATTATTACGAACCTGTGTATTATTACAAACACGAGCCGTGCATTTTTCCAAGACTTCCAATTAACCCCACAATCGCAGCTGCACCAACTTTCCTCGGCATTACTTTTAGTGCCAACTGCAAAGACTGTTTTTCCCAACTAGAACTTTATGCAAATCCCGAGGAGGTAGTATTTGACAGAAGTGTAACTTGTATCAAAAATGATGCCAAGAAACGTGAAGTGCCTTTAGTTGGACCGTCAGGAGAGATCCTAAAAGAAGTCGGTGGACGTTGTAGATGGGTGGTTAAAAGATGTGATCCAGTGAGCGTATATTAAAGACTAGCTGGTGCCTGCGACTTCGTTATATACTGGAATAGTTATTACCATAAAAACGGTTCTAGTGAGTTAATGTTAAAAGATAGACATATACTGTTGTGGTCATTTTGTTAGATCATTTCAAGAGGAATAATTCATTCATACATATTTTTTGATATCTTGAACCGTTTTTGCAGCGCACGCAACGGAAGCCCTCAAAGATGAATAATTTTCCCCGTTATTTCCACATTTTCCATTGTTTCTTCGCTCCTATTAGTTGCTGCGTGATGTTATATAGCCTAAAAACTTCCTCAATAAATGGTCTATTCAACACAAAAAGAATTTTTCAATTCGCACCAGTAGTTTTCGAGATTAGCGCGTTCAAACAAACAAACATACAAACAAACAAACTCTTCAGCTTTATAATAGTAGTATAGATGACTGGAAACAAAAAGTCACGGCCTATGTCATATTGTATATTTTTCAGTAATCAAGACCACGCATCGTAACACTAATATAGTTATTAAAACACACACAATGTTATTTAAACATAATAGTTTACTTTGGTATTTAGACACATACATAAACTTGATCAGCGAAACTCACAGAAATTCAGTGTACACAGGATCTTCTGCATTATGAATCAATTAAACTGACTTCTCACTTGTTGTCTTTTATCTTCTGTGAAGAAGCCATTTCGCAGATCTTGAAAAGTTGAAGTACTGGTTCTAAGTACACTTGTACAATTCGAAAGTGCCGCCCATTGGGAAATACAAATATAAGCGGCCCCATTGCCTCCAACAAAGTTATTCCAAAACTTTTTGTTCGGCCCAACTTTTAATTATTGATGGGGTGTCGACGCTAGTTATCCCGTTGCAAACTTTTTCGAGCATAACAATACAATTTTATCCGAGTTTTAATGCAAAATATGAACACTGCAAGTGGCGGTTAATTTTACAAACGAGTGCCTGTAAAAATGAATAGGTAATTAGCCGTCGTTAACTGCCGAAAAACAGCGAAAAGATTTCTAAAAAATGGTTAACGAGCCGAAGGAACGCCGCCCTTTGCAACGTCATTACGTTTTCATTATCATTCATTAACCCGTCCACTGCTTGATATTGTAGAGCCTTCGAGATTTTTGTGTTACTTTCACTCTCTAGAAAACCTCCATGTGTTTGACAAGGACCAACATATTTGGTATTGTGGTGTAATATAATCCCTGCCCCATAAGCTGAATGCTTTCTCACGTTTATTGTCCTTAATTAAGGGTGATATTACAATATATGTGTAATAGCGGGTAACAGGGCTATTCAGGCCATACATAGTATGAAGACGAGAGCAGATGCTCTTTGCGATTAAAGGCTTATAATGGCTGCAAGTTAATGGAAAATTGTTTTATGTCCACTAGATTGTACGAGATAAACTTGGAACAAATTTTACATTACGCTTCAGCCATACAATGTTTGAAATACATACACGAGAAATCTTTTGCGAGACGCCGATATCAATCCTGTAATTCTATTTATGCCGCCATCAAGATTCAGCAGAAATTAACATATTTTAAGTATGTATGGGGTTCCGTTAACATATTTGCTATCTCGTTTGAACATATCTAAATACGTGTATGCATATCATCCCATTTTCAATACACTACAATCACTACCAAATTTTACGACACTTCAGGTATTTTATCTACGGTCACCAAGCCATGTCAGAAGCCTTTAGGGCGGCTTGATAAATTCTCGACACCAGATTTGGCCACTCTCATTCGGTAAGAAGAAGAAGGTAGTTTATGATATTGCTTTAACTGAAAATATAAAGAAATTATCTTAAGAATCGTAGATATTAGATCTTTTCATATTGAAATCAGAGGCATTCAAAAACTTTAAGAAAGATATAATGTATGTAATCGTTTTAATCATTTGTTTTATTAAGCTTAAATATTCAGCTTCAGCTTGTTTACTATTTTTTATATAAACCATACTTTGAGCTAGGATCATGAAGAGCAGGCTTTTTGGAAGACTACGTCATTGCCTCACATCACTTTAGTTCCTATACAACAGCCTTTTAAACAATACAAAAAATGGCAGCTAAACTCAATGACGTGCCATTTCCTCGTCCGGACCATATATAACAAATTCCTACCATAATGGCGCTTGTATAAACCGTAGATAGTACATTATACTATGTTTATGTTTATACCTACCGTAGATAGGGTAATGATGCTGGATACCCCGACCTGTGTCAGTTGTCACTATTGTAGCACTGATTACATTAGTATCGCACGGGGCCGGACTCAGTTACAGGGGCTAAAGGAAATAAAGAAATAAAATAAATATTCAGAGATAATACATACGCCATCTAACCCCACACTAACATGAGTGAAAAAGCTTATAATATAGCGTACTATGTTTGATGATCTGTATATTTCTTCTGCAATAGAACATCGATTTATTTGTTTATGGTTTACCCTAAAACAATATAAGCAAAGTCTCGGGTGTCAAAAAATTAAAAGGAGCATATTATTAACATTCTTTTATTATTGAACAGCACCAGCAGCCATGCAAGAAAACATTTTTTTTTTAATATAGAAACTTCACTGATTTTCTCCATGCTTTTACTCAACTGCTTTGCTCTTTAGCCTTGGCCCTTTTAAGTACCTCCATGAGTTCCACACTGGCACCACAGAGTAGCAATATAGATAGAAACAGAACGGAAATGTACGGAACAAGGTTTGTAGACACATTTGCACGGTAAATCTGATTTGTATGTTAATATGTTAGTAGTGTGTGCACATCATTGTAATCAAAATCAGATTCGAGAGTAAGTGATAAGTACTTTATATGCACAATTAATGAGCTTTTGTAATCAATATTTATTTAACGTTTTTGGGTAAATATCGAAATTGTTAAGTATGTAAATCAAGGACGAAGAAAAACGCATTGAACTTATTTTTCATTTTCGTAAACTTCATTAGTAGTTATTAAAACGTTAGTCGTTAAACCATTTCAAAGGCCTTTACGGCGGTTCGAAAACTCTGCCAAAAGAGTCGGCTACTCCAATTCGAACTAACTTATTTACTAGAAACTCAAATTCAAATTCATTTATTTGCAAAGATGTAGTGAGAATCATGGTAAGTACAAAAACATTTATAGTATCTTACATCTTACCATTTCTGGTGTGCAAAAATCACAAGTTATTTGCGAAGAAAGAAGCTACTCGTTTCTGTGCAAAAATTCACAATAAATATAGAATAGAATTGAACTTTAATGTACATCATAAATTTATTTATTATAATTATAATTTACACTATTATAATTAATTGACAGATATTACAAAACAGAGAAATATACATATATAGAAAAAAAATGCTGCACATTGGGCGGTCTTACCGCCTTAGACGATTTCTACCAGAATGTAATGTTTGCCTAACTTTTAAAACTTAATACATGCAACTCAACGTTACACAGTCTATTATGTCAGAAAATGTAATGCATTAAACCTGCTGATAATGCAAGAATTACAATTAACTTTAATGTGTACATTTCAAAGATGTTCACACAACTCAGTATATAAATTCAAAACTTTAACTTTTACAGAACAAAGTCTATAAAATATTACGTGGTTACGAAGCTTAAATGCAGTTTATGTTGTATATTTCACGCAAACCATTGAGCTTAGATTTAAAAACAAACGTTTATGGACGCAAGTTTAGAGCTACATAACAATATAAATTGAACGAAATGTGCAGTTTTGGAATACACTTTGAACACACACAAAGTTCGACTTGACTCACCTCCTGTTAGTTTTTAATACAAGGATGATTTTAAAAATTAAATTTCTTGTGAGGTTTTTATAACTCTTTAAGTAACTTTTAAGAAGATAGAAATAACTTATTTACACTTCACTAGTAGATCCAAAGGTGAAGCTTTGAACAGAAATAAAACGCGGTGACTCTGAGAGTCACAACATTTTATTTCAAATACACTTACAACCTGAAAAAAAATGTGTACACTCCGTAGTTTAAGCATTACGGGTATGTACACATGCTAGACTATTGTACAATAAAAAAAAACTAGTAGATCCACGACGTGTAGTAATTCTGATACCGTTATAACATTTTCGCCGTAAGGTTCAAAGTGTTTTCATCATCATCTTCTTATCAAATGAGAGTGGCCAACTCTGGTGCCGAGAGTTAATCAAGCCGCCCTAAGGGCCTCTGACGTGGCTTAACGACTGACTGACTGAATCATCATCTACAATATAATAATACATAGATGACCACTAAGCTCAAATATAGCTGCTTACTCATTCAACATATTATCTCAATAAACCGGGAGATATTATTACACCATTATGCGTATGCACTGGCAGTAATATCAACCGCGGTTAATGCAAATAAAGCAAATGAGTCAGAAATTCTCTCGCAATTAGACAGGCTTCCGTAGCACGGCAGCAAACTACTAATACTAGTAGTAAACATATTGAATAACCTATATGACATCACTAGAGACAAGAACGCTGGCTGGTTCCTTGAGCAAAGGATTTCTATAGCAATCCAGCGTGGGAATGCAGCCAGCGTTCTTGGCTCCATACCACATGTGGATGTTTTAAATTTAGGTTAAATCTACATACCCTTTTTTAGTTTTATTATTGTATATATGTGTATATATACACGAATATAATATGTAGAAACAAAAAAAAAAAAAAAAAAACCGGTCACCACGGTCTCTCCTGTGCAAAGAGCGCAGGACGCATTGCTCGCCATAGTACGCTGAATGACGTCATTCGTCGGGCATTTGTCACTGCAAACGTCGCAGCAATTTTAGAGCCGAATGGTTTGTTTCGCGACGACGGCAAAAGACCAGATGGGATGACGCTTATTCCCTGGAAGTTGGGTCGTTCGCTGGTGTGGGATGCAACTTGTGTCGACACATTGGCGCCCTCCCATCTTGAAAAATCTTCCAAACAGGCTGGCGGTGCTGCTTCATCTGCAGAGCTCCTCAAACAGCGCAAATATTCTAAGTTAGACAAGGGCTATTTATTTGTACCGTTTGGGGTAGAAACTCTTGGGCCGTGGGGTCAGAGCGCACTTGACCTCTACCAAGATCTGTCGGGGCGTTTGAAACAGGCTTCGCGTGACCAAAATGCTGGCTTGTACTTTGCCCAAAAGATTAGTCTAGCTATTCAACGGGGAAATGCAGCCAGCATTTTGGGTACGCTACCTTTTGAAAATGTAGATTAGTTTTTTTTTTAATATGTATATATAATGTTTATTTTAAATATAGGTTACTTATTATAATAGTTTATGTTTCATGTAATTGTACTTTTATGGATCTTGTATCTGTAATATGTAGAAAATATGTAGAAATATGTAGAATAATATATGTAGAAAATTAGTATGCATTATACTTAATTAATTATACTTGAAAATGTTAAATTTTCTTCAATATTTACTATATATTAATATTATGTATGTTTTATACATGGTTTTGAACTCAAATCTTTAATAACAAAAAGCCAATGTCAAAAAAACAGCGTTAGTGGTAACTACCCTACCAGTTTTAAGCTTCAACTTTAAAACCAGAAAAAAAATCGCTGCTCTTTACTTACTTATAGTTGCAGGGTAAAGAAATTTTCTATAGAACATAACTTATTTGTTATTATGAAGATTATACAAGCCGCCCTCAAGTAGGTATATATTCAGAACATATCACACAGCGCCATCTAGCTCCATACTAAGCTTACGCTTGTACCATGGATACTATGTAGATAACGGATATAATACATATGTACTTTTCTATCGTAAATACATACTTAATATACATAGAAACGACCAGACTCAACACAAGTAATTAAACTTATTTTAAATTTATAATTACTTTTGTTATGCGGGAATCGAACCCGCACCTCTAGATTAAAAGGCAGAGCCACTACTGACTAAGCTAAAAGGGCAGTCTAAATAGTTTAAGCGTAAAATATTAATAACTAGCTGGTGCCCGCGACTTCATCCGCGTGGAATAGTTATTACCATAAAAACGGTTCTATTGAGTTAACCTTAAAAGATAGACATATATTGTCCAGAACATTTTGTTAGATTACTTTAAGAGAAATAATTCTTTGATACATATTTTTGTGATATCTTGAACCGTTTTCGCAGCACATGTAACGGAAGCCCTCAAAGATGAATAATTTTCCCCGTTTTTTCCACATTTTCCATTATTTCTTCGCTCCTTTTAGTTGCAGCGTGATGTTATATAGCCTAAATCTTTCCTCGATAAATGGTCTATTAAACACCAAAATATTTTTTCAATTCGCACCAGTAGTTCCTGAGATTAGCGCGTTCAAACAAACAAATAAACTCTTCAGCTTTATAATATTAGTATAGATTATCGAAATGTAGTTGTTTTACGAGCCAGATGCTGCCCTTACAATGCCCCATTAAACTCTTTAACCATACGTAACTAAGCAGTTGTAAATCCAACCAGGCGACACAGTACACGATCAGTATCGGAACGAGCAATGTGTCAAAGTAACGGCCGAAGTTATCACATTACACACAATAACCGGTAAGCATTAATTACAACAAGGGATAGAGGTTGCGTGGAAACATAGACAATGACCAGGAGACACTTTATTTATACATTACTTTTATTTGTTAAGGCACAAGAATATGAACACTTTTACGTCACATTTTTAATTTATCTACCACTAGTGGGTGCTCGCGGCTTCGCTCGCATTGGAAAGTAAAACTTGCATCTCCTATTTCACCCCTTTGCAAGTGACATTTCCAAAAATCCTTTCTTAGCGGATGCCTACGTCATAACATCTACCTGCATGCCAAATTTCAGCCCGATCCGTCCAGTGGTTTGGGCTGTGCGCTGATAGATCACTATATCAGTCAGTCAATCAGTCAGCCACCTTTGAGTTTTATTTTTATAGATGTACAAACTCCAATCAGTAATATTTTATTATTTAACCTGTATAGATAAGAATACACCACTGTCATAACATATATCAATAGACAAAACATTGTTTCAGCTGACAGCAACAATAGTTTAGCTCTGTTGTACTTATTTATCGTCTTGTTTATACCTATATAATAAAAAGTTTAGACCATTATATTTCATGCGCTAATCAATCAATAACTAGTTTTATCAGCCGTCCTCGGCCAAACATACTTCACTTAAGTCACAAGAGTTTTTTCTTGATCTACTACGTAGATTTACTCGACATATGACAAAATAAAATAAAAAACCACTGGTGCAGAACTTGCAAAACAGGGACTGTCGGAGTTATATCCTAGTTTTACTCTGTTTTCGTAGAGCCTTGTGGTCTTTATAAATACAATTTTATCACAGTGCGCTTTGAAACATAGAGAATAATATATGTCAGTGGTGTTGATGATATAATAAGACCTCTATTGGGTTAAATGTCATGTGGTGTAAACGATCGATTAGCAGGTTAAAATTGATGGTGTAAATTTAACCACAAGGTGCCGGGTTTGCCATAAGGTACTCCAGAATATTGATACAACCTGGATGTAATTGATTAAGCGTCATAATTGAAAGGGTAAAACAAAGGTTGTACAGTCAAATGGAGCTTTAAGCTCAGGTATTAATACATTATAACACGCTCGTGTATAATATAGCTATTTTAATATAAAATAACGAATGTAAGTAAAAAAAAAGATTAGTTCTCACACAAAATTAATATTTTATCACATAACACACATACATCTAGAATGTGTCCTAGACACATTTCAGATGGCTATTCATTCATTCATCATATTATACATCTTCTTCTTCTTAGTCGTATCCCTCCCTGCTGAGGATCGTGACTCCTTCAGATTTTGTGTACTAGTTGTCGCCATTTGTTTTTTATTCATATTATACATATCACGTTATAGTATTCATTCTAGATGAATATGGGTCACACAAGACCTGACATGCTTAAACAGTGTTATAAAATTTTAAGAAATAATAATTTAGTTCTTTATTTAAACCCCAATATATACAAGTAAATATAATTCCAGGTTAAACCTAGCTAATGACGTGATTAGTCTAGCATGTCAGAAGAAGCGTCAGTAGCACCTCCTGTGCTGAATTTCAGCGTTTCAGCGCTGAATTTATGAACGTCAAGCGCACTACCGCAAGGTTGTCAACACGTCACCATCGCTCAACGGGAAATTCAAAAATGTACGAGTAGGTGCTATCGTTATATGCACCTTACATATACACATAGAAATCTATAACCTCCTTTTTTGTGGAGGAAATGTATTTATGCATCCCCGCACTTCTTATATGAACCTTAATAAATTGATCAGTGATATTTTTTTAAATTTATTCCATTTCCACATTTTTTTAACATGAGATAGGCTTACGTTTGACTATAGCCTGTCTGATGTTAAGCACCACTATAGTCTAAGATGTAGCACGCTTGCCTAGAAGAAACCTATTTACTCTTGATTTTAAGACCCGCACTATATACATACCTACTTACGAGTATAATACGAAATAATTACCACCCTTTTAAAAAAAGCGACTAGAAAAACCGGGATAAAATCTAAAATTAGGCCTCATTTCCGAATCTTTCAGCAAATAACGGTAATGTTGAAGGCAGGCCAAGTAGCGGTAATGCCGGCTTCAATCAGCGCGTCCACTTGAGTAACCTAAGACCTCATCAAGACTTCGGTGTCGGCTCCGGTGATAATTAGATTAAGTTGTTACTCTACAAATACAGGATGTTCCGTTGAAAAACCAGCATTTTTCTACTGAAATTCAGTTTCTCCAAATATTAAACGACTATTATACGATTAATTTCGCTGTAGTCACTGCACATATATATACATACATGTAGTTGAGAATTAATATTAATTGTATTAATAATTTTGCTAGTCATAAATTTTAAAATGCTCTGGAAATATACAGTATCATATGCTTTTTGAAACCAAAATTTTATGTCTTAAATATTCCATCGTCCAAAACTAACGAAGACAACAAAATAGTTATCAACTTGTGAATTTGAACGCAATATTTTTTTCTCCGTTCTAGATCCGTTCTAGACAACAGCCTGTATAAGACAGAGACACAGGCTAGAGAAAGCGTAGTTCGCACTACTTCTATTTTCGGAGTTAGCCACATCTAATAAAGATTATTAGACGAAAGAAGGCTCAATTGATTAAATTATTATGGACTTTGATTTGTGTTGTTTTCTGTCTAGACTGTTATTAAGACATAACTGGATCAAGTAAACTTGGAAAGCTAATTATCTCTTTTTCACCCTATTATTAGAAACTAGCTGTGCCTGCGACTTCGTCCACGTGGAATAGTTATTTTGGGCATTAATTCTTTGAATTTTGAACCGTATTCGCGCGCACGTAACGGAAGCCTATCAAAGATGAATAATTTTCCCCGTTTTTTCCACATTTTCCATTATTTCTTCGCTCCTATTAGTTGCAGCGTGATGTTATATAGCCTAAAGCCTTCCTCACAAACACAACAATAATTTATCAATTCGCACCAGTAGTTTCTGAGATTAGCGCATTTAAACAAACAAACTCTTCAGCTTTATAATATTAGTATAGATCTGTGAGGTAGATTTTTTTACTTATAAATGTATAGCGACTACACGACACCTAATTATGATTTAAAATTGTTTCTAGGGATTGAATATCTCTAAGTTATATTTAAAAACGTTCTAACCTACAATCTCTTTTAAAAAAGTTTGATATAAATAACTCTAACAGATAGGATATAACTATTACTAGAAACATTGCCATAGGATTTAGTTTGGTTGCATTTTCAAATATCAAATCAAATTTATATTTGTTATATTCTATACATTGTTTGTTTCAAATTATCTTTATTTGCATAAATTCTTATCATAATGTACAATTACAAGTGTATATTATAAAATCCTAGTAGTTCATTGCAATCATATGGTGTATTCTTTAAGTAGGTATACTCATAAAAGAATTTATATAAATGTAAATTATTATTTTTTTCTTATACTATTAGACACTATTGATATATGAAAGTAACTTAATAATTTAGGTGTATGTAAGCCTATTTCAGATTGCATTACATTTAACAACATGGTTATCGTAACAATAACAGTGGCAAGACAATTCGGGGGTAGATGACAATTTTAACGCTCCGATCGTCTGGTAAACAACAAGAACGTAGGTAGCATACAGTGGCACACACCCAGGCACATTCAAACCGAGGCACGTTCGGTCGCATATGTATACATTATTAATACACTAAATAATGTTAATAATAAGGACTCAAATGACACAGAATTGTAAATTATATTTTTTTAAATGATTTCGTGAATCAAGTTTTTACAGTTAGTTATTGTATCTCTCAAAGCTTTAGTCCAGCCTAGTGATGAAGCTCAGAAACACAGAAGAAGCTCACCTTGAAACAGACTCCCCAGTATATAATTCTATCTGTTCAAGTAAACTCACAAAATAAATATAATTCCAAGATTCAAAATGATCACCTCAGACCGACAATGTTCTCATTCTTATCGGCCTCTCTAAGCAACGTTATTATAATATCACGTTGAATAATGAAAAGGACATTTCTTGAGACTACTCAGTAGATAGGCGGAATGTATACTGCTTACGAAAACATCGCGCCCACAGGAATACAGTAAGGTATGTTGCAAATGTAAGTATTTAAGAATTCAAGGGAGTTTAAAGTTTTAGTTTAGACTTTATTTTAGAATACAAAGTAGCTTATGACACTCCTTAGGCCTCATACTACTTACATAACAAAAATCATGATGATCCGGTCAGCCGTTTTTGCGTGATGAGCGTTTAAATAAACAGATAAACAGAGAAACAGTTAAACAGACAGAGTTTCTAGAAACTGTCCGAACTTGTTCTGCTTTCAATTCAAAGTACCTTCGTTTTTTTTTAATATCTTCAATGTTCAGACTTTCGGCCCTCTTCAGCTTTACTATACAGTATAGATGCTTATACTATTGCCGAGTTAACTTACTGTCAGTTGACTGTGTCGCAGACTTACCATGGAATTATACATAACGCTGGTTGGTAAGCCTCATTTAGCGAGATGAGAAAAATGTATGGAATCTCGAAGATGTAGGTACGATAATTCCATAGGTATAATACAAAGAAAAGGTATTTTCACAGGAAAACAAGTGCGAAAGGAAAATGTGTAAACAATATTTTTTTAACAAATAACAATGTATTATCTTACTTCTTTTTTGAAGCAGTAAGCTGTTTACGGTATTTGTTAAATCAGCCAATGTTAAGCAGGTTTTTTTTTACGTGGGATAGGTTTACGCTTGACTACAGCCTGCCTGAAGTTAAGCATTGCTGCAGCCTAGGATGTAACACGCTTACCTAGAAGATACCTATTTACACTAGATTTGAAGACCCCTAGATTGTAGTTCGCAGGAAACACGGCTTCTGGTAAAGTGTTCCAAAGCTTAAGCTTGTGCTGATTAAAGATAAATAATTGTAGTTGTTCCGTTAGGTTACGGAGTTTTAAGACCAAATCAATGGTCTGCCAAGCATGGAGATTAGCTCAGCTAGCGGAGGCAATCGCATACGATTGCCAATGTCAGTCCTCGGATGGGTGATCGAAAATTGGCATTTCAGTTTGCGCGCTTCCGTGGGTCGAATTACACGTTAAATTCTAGGTCCCGGCTGCTTGTCTAGCATGGCAGTCAATAAGCCATGTCAGAGGCTCTTAGGGCTTGATAAACTCTCGACACCAGAGTTGGCCACTCTCATTCGATAAGAAGAAGAAGCATGGAGATTGGTAGCTAATCTCAAAATTCGGGAACACGACTTAGACAATTTACAATAAGTCTAAATGATCTTGATCTATTTTTGAAGTCCGATTGGCTGATCAGCAAAGTTTTGAAGTTTATTTTTAAGTTCAATCTATAAATAAATATAAACAATAGCCGTTTATAGCCACACATTTTCTCAATGGTACCCAAGATAAATAATAACGGTACTTAACAGGGAAAGATAGCACTATTATAACAGGATCACGAATTACCTTTATTAAGCCAATTGCTGTAATGGGCGTTGTTATTGCCAAATGCCTGGCTATCAACTACTTAGCAGGCAGTTGAGGAAGACTATGACTTTGCTAAATAATTAATTTTATGTCAGCATCAGTATTGAGTAAAATATGTTATTAAAAGATTTTTTGCAGGCTTCAAAAAACGAGGTCCTCAATTCTTTTTGAAATTAAAAGTAGCTTATGTAACTATATCATTATTTTTCAAAAGTATTTAGATATTTAATATTTAAACTTGTGGGTGCTCGCGGATTCGTTCGCATTAAGAAGTAATATTTGCATCTCCTATTTCACCCCTTTAAAAGCGGCGTTTCCAAAAATCCTTTCTTAGCGATTGCCTACGTCATAACATCTACCTTCATTCCAAATTTCAGCCCGATCCGTCCAGTGGTATGGGCTGTGCGTTGATAGATCACTATATCAGTCAGTCAGTCAATCAGTCAGTCACTTTTGAGTTTTATATATATAGATATACCTTTGCCTTAACTCCAATATAATTTTAATAACAAATCTTTAAACATACCTAAATCAAAATTAATATGCGTTCGTGTTTCATAAATCATAAGCTAAGAGACTCTTTACTAAGTATAGGCCAATATGTAATCAAGTTTGATGAATACTCTCGTTAGAAGAAAATTAATTAATTTTAATTAAAATCTAACAATTCCAGCTCACCTAAATAAACATCCATTTGATAATATTAAGTCCTAGACACTATTTGGGGCACTAATGAAAAACTAATATATATACAGGACTTAGAATAAAGTTAATTTAATAACACTTCTGATTGTCATAGTTTTAAGGCATCAATTAAGTGAATAGAAAAATAAATTACAACATTATTATTTTTAAATCATAACTGTATTTGATAATTTTGATCATTAAGTATAATTTATGGAGATATTATTACTATACGAACCTATCACACGCCTAAAAACGTCACGCCGTCTTTATAATAAGTCGCGCTAGTTACAACTAAGAACAGACATTATATTATTATTTTGCGTGCTTATGTTAGACGAAAGACAAAAAAATATTGATAGTTACAGCAGTCGTCATTAAACCTCGTTAGAGACCTCTAGGATGGTATGAAAACTGTCGACACTGGAATTAACCACTCTTATATGAACTTCTTTCTTTAGATTTAAATTCAAAATAATAATAGTACAATAATGTTAAACTCTTATGATTAAATCTAGACATATATAAATCCTAAAATTAGATTTAGATTTCTGTATATTTGTATAGAAATCATGGTATAGGGTATAGGAAAGATAAACGTCGTGTTTATACCACAGACAATATAGTGTAGAAGTAGTTTATGTCATGGCAGGGTGCCAACTCCTTACTTGTGTGGGTTTATGTTGGTAACGTTCATTATTTCATAAAACCCACTTATCTTCTATAACACAAGTTTAACTAAATATCGATGAATACCTTAATAGATGCATATGGTGATAAAAACCTACTGAACAGTCAAATAAACAAATGCTCAGACAGATCAAGAACCTATCCAAATTTTATCAAATATGTATATTATTAACAATACAATCATCATCATCCACAGCCTTCTCTATCCCACTGCTGGGCATAGGCCTCTGTTTGAATGTAGCAGCTGCGTCGATCTTGTGCAGATCTTATCCATAACTCGAATAAAGTAAAAAAAATATAAAAATATACAGTAATGCTACATAATACTTGCTCAAACTGTGAGTTAGTATATTCCGTCACAGCTTTGTATAACTCTCATTTTGTCTTTTTGACGACGTGAGGACGAAATGTACTGAGTTCTGGCGTACAAAGCGCTAGCATGGAAACTGGGAGCTTAGTCACACATCGACATAGACGCAATAGACTGGCATCAGCTCGCTTTTTTTTTGTAAACAAATAATACATTCATCATCAAACTCTGTCCCCTGCTTCACAAGTCCATATTAGAACTTAGTGCAGGGTTTCAGCGTTCTCCCTACGCACAAAATAAATACTTTTCGCGAAAAAAATGCCATTCTCTACAAAAAGTTTATAGCCCTCTGAAATGTAAAATGTATGGAGAAGCAAAGTTATTTAACCCCGCCTTTCCAGGAGTTGAAGTACGAAAATTGACGCTTTTAAGGTACTTAAGCTCCCCTAAGAGGTAATTAATCAATTAGATACCATTGACCTTGTATAAAAGTTACTTGCTTTGAGGTCTGTCTGAAGCGTGCTTATTACTTATATCAAATCGATTAGACGTTTTTTTATAAAAATATATTGACAAGGCCTATCTTTGTATATACTATGTCGTTGGTCACAAATGCCTATCTCAGTTTATTCGTGTTTGTGGGGATTAAATGCTTGGGACTTTAGTGTATGGACAAAGGTTCTCAAAGTGGTTGGTTGCTATAATCGTTTAGGGCCATTAACATCAAAAAAGGTTGTTACGTTGTTTTTCTGTAGTCTGTTGAACATCAAAAAGGTTTTTAAGTTTGTAGTCGTATTTATTGTCTTTTGTATATATTTGCTTATTACGACTAAAGTTTTAGATTAAAAAATTAAAAATATATTTTTTTTAATATGTTAACTAAACGGTTTTTACTCACGTGTAATTCGCGTATGTTGTTTATAATATATTTTTTGTCTATTCCCTTTGGAAAAAAGAACTTTACAGTGTTATTATTTACTAAACATTTTATCAACATTTTTTTTCTAATATCTGTTATGTTTAGATTTTCGACCCTCTTCAGCTTTATTGTATATATAGATGTATTTTAAAGACACAAATACATATACACCGTAATTGAATGTAGGAGCTAAAGCTGACCTGTCTCGTCTAATTTAAGACACCAACTATCCAAATAAATACCTACAAAGTACGCGCCGAGTTAATTATTCATTCACTTGAGTTTATTTATAAGTCAGCCTGTACTTTATTGGTAGGTATCATATGAAGTAATTTGGAGAAATATCATAGCTTTATTAGTTAGGTATGATCGAAATAATCGTGGATTTCTTACATTTAATTATCGTATAAAGTAGCATGCATTAGTAAAAAAGGGCTAGTAGGCAATGTGTATCATGAATTGGCTAATATATAAACTTTGAGAAAACTATATGCATTCTCAAATTCTCAATTCTTGTGGGTTCACAATTCTCAAAAAGTCAATTCTTGTGGGTACATAGGTACAAATGGTGTTCCATAGACACTATAAATCTCCATATACATAGAATAGAAAGATATCTCCATAATTTCAAGTTTCGGCATGCAAACAATGGAGGCATACACAAAACAAGCATGCTACATATAAAGTACATTACATGATTTAAAGAGGCTTCAGAAACTCAATATGTCGTCAATTTAAATGAATAAACACTTAAACCATCATACTTATCATAATGTTCTTTTTCGATCCCTCAAATAAATGTTATTTTAACATGAACATGAACATGAACATAGGTACCACACCCAGCCAGGACAAGCCTGCTCCGGTCAAACCGGCATACCAGGGGGCACAAGGTTTTGGAGCGTGGTTTTGTGCTAACGCTCCGGGATGGTAGTCGACCGGCTATGCAGCCAGACGCCGATTTGGAAAAGGTTGTTATTAAGGATAGGGATAAGCGTTAGTAAAAAGTGGTGTTCGTTGATTATTGAGTTGACCCATCTTGGGGTTTGTTAGTGTTTGGCTTTGCAAGCACTATCTTAATACGTTCGCTGTGTAATGTTGGTTCTATTGTGAGTAATCATAACCGCGTCGGGTGTAGTAGGTGGATCTTTAATGTGGGTCGAATAGATCCTATGTCGCTAAGGGATTGTTCTTGTGTCCTCTGACTCTTGCCCTAGATCTGTCGGGTCTTCATCGCTCAGTACGTCAGTAAACGACCCCTCTGTAAGGTCAAGTTCTTTTTCCCACTTGGAAATCGGAATGAATGTGTTTTTGACCCGTCTTCTTTCCTTGTTTGTGCCTTCTATAGAAGTCATAGGTGATCCTCATCCTTTTTGATGGGTGTGTTTTTGCTAGACCGCTGAAAAAACTGCGGCATTCTTGTTGGTCTTCCGTTGCTTCGGTCTCTTGCAAACGGCGCCGGCACTCTTTAAGTGTATTTCTAGCCTCTATATCTTGAGGATGATGCTTATAATGGAACTTCGCCTTCTGTAGGTTTGTAATTGCTTCTTCTCTAGCCTTAGAGTACCTTCTTTCATATTTGATAGTCTTATTGGCCGCCATCTTCATGACGTTTGTTATCACTTCCCACGATAGCGGCTCTTTTCGGTTTTCGCAGTTCCTGCTCTTTTTGGTTTCCTCTGATAAAGTTTCTTGGTATTTTTCTCGAGTGGTGGTACTTTGAAGCATCTCGTAGTTTAGGGTTTTGTAGTCAAACTCGTTCGCAACGTTGGCCCTGGCTAGTCTTATTGGAGGTCTCGTAGAGTCCCTATTGGAATTTAATGTGAGGGGCTTTACGTTTCCCCATATGATTCTGTGGTCAGATAGGATAGTTTTTTGGCCTTTGATGTAATTAAAAATCTGGTTGTTTTTGGCATCTGTCATTATGTGGTCTATTTGCGACGTTTTGTTCCCCGACGTCCAAGTCGTTTTACAGCTGCGCCGGCCGAATGATGTGTCCAATCGGAGATTTTCCCGTGCAATTAGATCTAATAAGATGTCTCCGTTGTCGTTACTTGTTTGGTGTAAGAGATTTTTGCCTATTTGATTTTTATCGCGAAGTTCGTGTGTATCTGTGAGTCCTATGTGGGCGTTGAAGTCACCTAGTATGATTGTTATTGAGTTCCCTGGTTTGTTCTTGGTCAGTTGTAGTAGCCGAGTCGCGTCGTTTGCTGCTGATGACGTTGCATTGAACCAGTGCGTTGTAGTAATGAATAGAGAGGCTCCACTGCTTGTATGTATTGAAGCAACCATATTGTTTGTGTTTGCTTTAGTCCAGTTCAGCCTTAGGCCGCTGTTTTTTCTTATGAGAATAGCTAGGCCTCTTTTGTTGTTGTTTCCGCTTAGGTGCCACGTATAGTGACTAGATTCGTAGGTCCCGGATTTTAAGTGAGTTTCCTGTAGGCAGGCAATATGGATAGATTTTCCGTCTAGAAACTCGTCGATCTCTCGTTTTTTAGTCAACGTTGCGGCGCCTCTAATATTCCATGTGGCAATGTTTATGTTTTCATTTACTACCTGTTTTTTGTTTTTTTGGTGTGGCCTGGGGCGGGCAAGTCGGTATCCGGACTCATCTGGTATCTCCTCTGGGGTGCTAGTTCCAAGGGTTAGACTAAGGTCATTTTGCGTGATGTTTGTACTTATTACTCCTAGGTGATTTTCAAAGCAATCAAAGTGGTTCCCCGTAAATATTAGACCTATGCTACCTGCGGCATCGTTTGGTTCCTTAGGAGAGAAGCATACTGTTTCTTGTAGCGGGGTTTTTTGAAAGATTTTCACGTTATTACTATAATATTCCGCTGCCGCTATAAGTATGTCTGTGCCGCCCCATGTACCATCTTGGTATTGTGATAGAATGTAGTTCCTGATTTGTTCGCTTTGTGCTGAGCTATCTAGATTACTTCTGATCGCTAGGTACATTTGTGGATCGTTTTGGTTTTCTTCTACGTGGCGTGCGAGGTCTCGTCGAATGTGTTGGTGGTCGAAGGTTAGGCCATACAAATCGTTAATTTGGTGGGCTATAGCGCGATACAAGCAGTTGCCGTCTCCTGGTATTTTTACGATAGAGTTCCCTATTTCCATATCTGTTTTGTGCCTTACCGTGATGGTATCGCAAACGACGGGGTGCCGTGGCTAGCTCGTGATATCTTTCTGGTATGCGCGTGATCCTTTTTGTTGAGGTTTGTTGCGAGGCTGTGAAGGAAGCTTATATACTATGTACGTATTTGTATTATAAAACTGGTGTATCATGCGCTATACTAGTTCCCCTTTGCCTTTAACGTAGAAGGGGAGTAAGTAGTACTCGAGTGGGTACTTGGGTCTCGTCTATCAACTCTAGGTACGGGGCATTTGTTAGGTGAATGTTAGGATACTTGCACTTAGTATCTGCTGTTTTTCCCTAGGCTATCTATGGGATCTTAACGAACCCTTTCGTCCGGCGGCAGGCGAAGTTCGTTACTTTAGTTCTAGCGTGGTGTCCAGGTGAGTTAGGGCTAATTATTTGGAATCGTACCTACCTACCATTATTTTGGTACTAAAAAAATACATGTAAGTTATAGCGGTACTGGTGAACTACAACTATTTATCAAATATCAAGCTATTTATCAGGTTTTACAACGATTATAGTCAACGAAAAACCTACGCTTTTTGTACTAAGTGTTTTATGTGTATAAAATAAACGTCTGGGCTTTATTTTACGTAGCAAAACTGAGATAAAAAAAAGGGATCATGACCCGACCATAGTGCCTCGCAGCTGTGTCGGAAATTTGCGGGTGGTTTTTAGCTGAACCTATTGTTAATGTTCTGATTTATTGTTTAGTTTTACGTTTCGTGTTTGTTTTGGGAATGAATAGCTGTTGTTTAAGTAATATTTCTATTTGGTTATGTCTTAGGTTATTGTCCAAACGGACCTGCAGATGTGCGTAGTTTTTGTATTTAAGTATAATTCGTATTTAGGCTTTTTTGTTTGTTTTGGGAAAGTAGATTGTCTTATGGCGGGGTTTACCTGCTTTTTTTTGTATGTGGGTTATTTCTGGGGGTTCTTTTGTTGTTACAAAAGTCTACAACTGTAAAATAAATAAACAATAGATGTTTTCTTTCTTTCTTTCTTCTTTCTTTAAAACCTATCCGCTTTTTAGATAGTGTAGGGTAAGTAGTTATCTATATATTTATCGTGGAAATTTTAGGGAATCCCGATGTATATTATATCTACTTACAACAGCCAGTGTTTACGCATTCGTTACGAGTAATTACAGCCGTGGTATGGGATCGCGTAATCTAGTCTATCCTGGTGGATTTAGCATGCCCTAGGTCGGGATCCTAAGTCCTAAAAGAGTAATTAGAGATGGTAGAAATTGCTTTTAGGACCAATTGAAGTCAAGATGTTTTGGCCAGATTGTCTGAGCTTTGCCAGATCGAAAGATTTTATTTAGGGGGAATAGCAGCAACGAAGTATTACTGGAGGTTTGCGTGATCTAACGTAGTTGAGAGTAGGTGGACTTGCTATGGTACAATCTAATTTATTCTACCTGGCATTATTTGCTCTAGTTATCTAAGTGATATGTCGTATTCTAAGTTAGTTTAGCGTAATTGGTAGTAGTAACCGCACTGTTTGTGGAGCTAGGAATGGTATAGTAAGGTCTAGCTAATGCAATCGGTTTAGTACTTAGTATATGGCGCCCTATATACGGTGTTGGTTGCTGATGTGGGCTGCTTGAGTACAGACCTGTCCCTCGTGGCAGACGTCCAGTCAACATCCTAGGATGTTGAGGTAGGAGAGACAGGAGAAAAGGGGTTTAGACCGCGTGCAACTAATATGGAACAAGCTCACCGAGTTTTCCTTTTGCTGGAGTGCGCTACCCCGCGCCGGGCGCTGTCACCGCTGTTATCGGTGGCCTCTGATGCCAATGGCGCGGGTCACTTACACTGGTTGTCCCACACTGATACGATACATGTAAAGATTACACACACGCGTTGCACGGCACCTGGTTGTTAGGCACTTTTCGCGGGCCAGAGAATTTACCTACGCTAGGGACCGTCAAGCTTTGTTCGCAGCGATTGTGCCAGCCGCTGGCAGATGTTGCGCCCATTGTTTAACGGATCAATTGTATTTACGAGGCTCTACTGATATTTCCCGAAAGCGACCGCTCGGCACGGCGTCCAGGACGCTACCCTCAAATAAATGTTATTTTAACATTTTAATAAAATACTATTCTTTGCTGATTGCTCAAATAAGGATGTAATTGTATTAAAAGTGTGTACGATTACATTATTTTAACATTTTAATTGAATTGTACGTAAACAAGCGAGTCCTTGTAAAAGCTTTGGGAAACGGAGCTGAAATCTCCAGGGCGTGCGTCGACTCCATAGATTTACGATTGCAACCGCTTACACGCTCTTATTTTATTTTCCTGTTTCTGTCTGCTTTAATTCAATCGCCGTAAATTGCTTTTAAACGTTATTAAAAAAAAATACAGCATGTGGCTTCTAAAATACTCATCATCATCAAGTACTAAAGCACAGAAACCCTCGGGGTCTTATTACTAAACGTGGTTTAAATATTAGTTAGACTTTGAAAATAAAAAGTAGATTCTTGTTGTTCAAACATCACATACTCGTACAAACCATCAAAATGCCAAGCTTGATAACATTTTGACAATTTGATTATTATGACAGAAGAAAACAAATCTTACAAAAGAACAGACTGCATATTTTCAATGTTCTAGACTAATATTTAAACCACGTTTTGTAATAAGGCAGATGAAACCTAGCTCAGTCCATTTTTGACGTACTGACACTAACTGTAAGCACTATGCTTATCATAATTCATTTAATATCACAAACGCAAGCTTTAGACTTCTTAACACACATGTTAATATCAATATAACATTACCTATACTTCTACTACTACTGTGTACTGGTAACAATTACTTTAGAGAAATAATAAGAAATATATATGGTCAACCATTATGACCAAAATCAGCTTTAACTACCGTCTAAAATTCTATGACCCTTGATAAAATGTTAAACTCTATAGGAAGGCAATTTTTTGTACACCAATAACTCTAAAAGATAACCAATTCTACTCAATTGGTTACCCTTGGTGTCAAATTCATTTTAGTGTAACTATCCAATAACGAACATATTCATAGTAAACGAATAGACAGTTTTTTGTAGTATCCAGTGGAAAATACAGTTTATATGCTGTCAGTCAACACTGAAAAAGAAGCTACAACAAATTTAAATTTTTGTAAAATACTTTTTTACACTAGAAGTGATGACTGAATATTTTGTTGCGGCTGGAACGTGTAGGAAAGTTCGTCGCCCTTTTACTATACTACTATAGCCTATTATTAGTATATATAATATTAACTAGTATATATTGATTATATTACTATAACATATGGGAAAGTATCTACCAATCAAAGTCGTATATTATTTACTTACGTAAGTATATCTTAACCTGCAGTCTCCCGTACGTTACTTTCGTTTTATACTAAGTATTTCCATAACAAATAATTACGTCGTGTTTTTTTCACGAAACCTTCAAAACAACAATGATAATTAATTTCCTAGATTTTTTATTCGCGATAATACAATCCCTCATTCTTTTGTTCTTAGTTTTTGAGTCTTACCATACAACGGTTTGTAGGAAAATTTCGCACAGGCGGCTACACCTTAAAACCTACTTGCGGTTTCCTCAGCTGCCTAAAAAGCTAATACATTAACTTGTAAAGATGTAATATATTAATTGGATCCCATTCGCGAAGTCACCTCGAACGGAGCCTGATAATTGGATTTCAGGATTTGTGAATATTTCATTTGGCAGGATGGTGGAGATGGTGGCAATCTCGCGCCGATGCCGTGTTTATTTCGGGATTTCTAAATTCATAAGACTTGGAAGCGTAAATTAGGTTCCGCTGGGAATACGAGCGGAGTAATGGCTGAAATCATTATAGCAGCTTGGTTGAAGCTGGCTGATGTACTGTGTCGAGCGGGACAAACAAAATATGTATATGTTACAGTAAATGTGGATAATGCGGGAATTATGCATAATTCCCGGGAATTATGCATAATTACAAGTGCTCTCGGTAAAAGTGGGAAAAACTTTCGAATTAATCACATTTACCGATAATCATAGGCTCACGCTTGACTACAACTTGCCTGATATTAAGCAAGTTATAATTTGCGGTCGCTAGAAGAAACCGTTTTACTCTCGACTTGGAGACCGACTAATTATAATTCAGAGGGAGTCTTTGGAACCTCTAATGTATAACGGTGCCTCCTTGCCGAACCTCTACTCGTGCAATTTATTTTAATAAACATTTTGATTCTGCTGTTTGGTTACCAAAGGGGTATGGTTATCTATACTTCTATACTAATATTATAAAGCTGAAGAGTTTGTTTGAACGCGCTAATCTCAGGAAC
Source organism: Macaria notata (assembly GCA_927399415.1). Taxonomy (NCBI): domain Eukaryota; kingdom Metazoa; phylum Arthropoda; class Insecta; order Lepidoptera; family Geometridae; genus Macaria; species Macaria notata. The sequence continues at coordinate 3,832,624 of OV656743.1, forward strand.
TACTGGTGCGAATTGAAAAATTATATTTGTGTTGAATAGAACATTTATCGAGGAAGGCATTAGGCTATATAACATCACGCTGCAAGTAATAGGAGCGAAGAAACAATGGATAATGTGGAAAAAAACGGGCAAATTTATTCATCTTTAAGGGCTTCTATTGCGTGCGCTGTGGAAACGCTACAAAATGCAAAAAAATATTGCCTAAAATAACTATTACACGCGGACGAAGTCACTGGCACAGCTAGTTGTATGTAATTACCGGTAAATGTGGATAATTCTCTACATTTACCGTGTGCGTTGGTAATTCCCGATTATCTACATTTACCTTAACATATATACTGCGTAGTATAAAACAAATTCGCTTCCTGCGTCTGGCCCTTTGTCTGTATGTACGTATGTATGCTTAAATCTTTACCGGAATTTGATACAGTTTTTTTATATACTTGTAAATTGATTCAAAGTGCAGTTTTATACATAGATATGTATTTATTTACAATACATTTATTCATAATTCCATAATTACTATTACTATTAAGTCAATGGTAATTCAACAATCATAGTTTAAACAAACGACAAATTCAATTATATAGGTACAATTTATGTAAATTGCACTTGTGTCCCATTTTCCAGTCAATTTTCTCAACTACTCCAAACTTTTTTTTTTATATTGCACGATCACCCATCCAAAGACCGACCACGATAGCAGTTCCTCAACTTTCGTAACCTTAACGAATACCACCATTCACAAAATCACAGACGCACCTAATCACAAAATCAATCAAATTTCTAAGTAATAATTAACTCTGACATTTTGATCTCAAATTCACGTCGACAACATTTTGAGTAAGATTCTGTATTCCCAATAGGTACGTATATTTCCCACAATATCCTTGCCAAGTTAATTATTCAAAACATTAACCGAAGGACCTCTTACGAAGTACCTACACGGCTACAGAATATATCTAGACTAGCTGCGATCGCGACTTCGTCCGCGTGGAATAGTTATTTTGGGCATCATATATTTTTGCAAACAACCTCTTCAGCTTTCAAATTATAGCAGTTACCCACGACTTGAACCGTTTTCGCAGCGCTCGCAACGGAAGCCCTCAAAGATTAATAATTTTCCCCGTTTTTTCCACATTATCCATTGTTTCTATGCTCCTATTAGGTAGTTGCAGTGTGATGTTATATAGCCTAAAGCCTTCCTCGATAAATGCCCTATTCAACACAAAAATAATTTTTCAGTTCGGACCAGTAGTTCCTGAGATTAGCGCGTTCAAACAAACAAACAAACTCGTCAGCTTAATATTAGTATAGATTTAAGTTAGGGCTGAGAAGTCAGGCGCTTATATACCTGGCTTGGTTTCGTTTAGTTACTTATCTGTATTTAGAAGCTGCCTTAAGCAATTCATACACAATACATAATATGCTGAGAGCATGCATATATGTATTTATGTAATATATAATTAAACATCAAATAATCATACTATTATGTAAACACGACAGTGCATTACTAGTCGATATGCTTTTTACGTACGTCACAATAAATTAATAGGCAGGGTGCTAAAACTAATATAGGCTACCGGTTATATCGAAACAAGGTTGTACGTAAGATTTGAGAATATGAATTCAATTTTCGACGAATCTTCGTAGTACAGAAGTTGTTAAGCCAAGTCCAAGGCCCTTAGGGCGGTTTGAAAATTTTCGACACTAGAGTTTGCAACTCTCACACAAACTTACTTCTTTACTATTAGCTAGGTTTTAGGGTGGTCCATTGCAAAGGTGGACGTGCATTGCATTCCAGACCCACGAAATGAAAAACAAAGCACGTCATCATCATAACATCTTAAATTGTAGGTCTTGACTGTTTGTACACAGAAGTTATCAAGCCATGTCAGAGGCCCTTAAGGTGGATTGAAATCTCTAGACACCAGAGTTGGCCACTCTCATAAGAACGTACTTACTTTATTGCAAATGTATCTCTTAATTAAAAGGCGATCGTTGGTGTGACACGAGCCGACCCTCGTCGCGTCTCTCTAATTGTTATTTGTCCATCCTCGAGCTATTTTCCCTTTTTCCCCTTTCCCCATATTGTATCCTAAGCCTCAGTTAATCAGATCACAGTATACAGAGTTACAAGTAACTAATAAGAGACCTTTAAGACAGCTTTCGACAGTAACAACTTTTGTAGTTTGATTCTTGTATATTTATAAAAATGCCCGCTATTTAACCCCATGTTTAACGATGATAGACTGACCTAGTAGTGGTTCTGCTTTCTAAGCTATGGGTTGCGAGTTCAATTCCCGCACAACACAAGTAATTATGAATTTTAATTTTGTTATTCCTTGTGGTGCGTGTGGTCGCTGCAATCTATATATATATATAAAACTCAAAGGTGACTGACTGACTGATTGACTGACTGATATAGTGATGTATCAACGCACAGCCCAAACCACTGGATGGATTGGAATGAAGGTAGATGTTATGACGTAGGCATCCACTAAGAAAGGATTTTTGGAAATGCCACTTTTTCAAGTCAGAGGTGAAATAGGGGATACAAGTTTTACTTCATAAGGCGAGCGAAGCCGCGAGCACCCTCTAGTATATAATAAGTATGTATTTACGAAAAAGTTTACATGTATCATATATATTAATTAGTAACCATGACAGAAGCATTAGCTTATAGTATGGGACTAGATGGCGCTGTGTGATATGTCCTGTAATATTTATTTATTTATTTACTGCTGCTATTTCGAAAGCTTTTTCTACTTCCGTACACGTAAAACTGTCACGATCTTTCAAACAGGAGCTTTTACATACAAATTATGTGTAACTAATATCCATGTATTTCATTACGCAATAAAACTTACACATGTATATGATACTGAAACATAAGTTACTTCTTTCGACTGCTCTTTTAGCTTAGTTGGTATTGGCACTGCCTTCTAATCTAGGGTGCGGGTTCGATTCCCGCATAACACAAGTATTTATGCATATTAAAATTTGTAATTACTTGTGTTGACTCTGGTCGTTTCTATTTATGATAAGTATGTATTTACAAAAAAAAACTATATATGTATTATATCTGTTATCTAGGACACGTGATACAAGCGTAAGCTTAGTATGGAGCTAGATGGCGCTGTGTGATATGTCCTGTAATATTTAAAAAAAACTTAAGGTAAACAAAGGATTTCGATGTTCATGTACTGTAATACAATGACCCTAACTATAGAAAAACCCACTACTAACCCTTTATAGATTTACTGACCGAAAATATCATTCATTAATTCTATGTGATACCTAATGAATAAAAATAAATCACGATATTGATTATTATATCTATTATTGCATGCTAGTGGTATTGAATAATCTCTTTTGGTTAGTTTGTCGTGCTGTATGTTCCTCTATCATACAATATAATTAAAAAACAAAAAAAACATGATCTTCCGTCATGATTTTTAACGTACCTAAATGCACAGAATAGCGAATGTGGCTCAGCGGTTCCAGTGTCTGCTTTTCATCCAGACGTACCCTGGTTCGAATCCGCCCTACACCAATGACTTGTATTTTTCAAGTTATGTGTAGATTTGCACTCGCTTTGCGGTGAAGGAAAACATCGTGAGGAAACCGACATGTTTGAGGACCACAATATCCGAGGACATGCGTCTTCCGTGGAAGGACCACCACGATGTATCTGCCCAAGAAAACTCCCCTAACGAATTAATTCTGCGGGGGAGTCACGACCCTCAGTCATGAGGAAATACGACTCAAAGAGAGAGAGAAATGCACAGAATATGATAGTGAGATTAGTTCAGAGAGCAAAAAAAAATTGCATCGTCTAAACCCAATAGTGATTATAGTAACGCAAAACATTTACGAATACAAATTCACAAATTTAATTTTCGAACACACTCACACATTTTAAACTGTTTGAAATATTCTCGCTGGTAGTAATCTGATGACTGGTTTTTTCTAGAATGTTGCAAAAATATTTTCCTTTTCGAACGGTTTTATGTTATGTTTTGCAGCGGTGTGTTAGTTTTCAATTTAGACACGTAATAGATTGATTGTCCCTAAAAATAAACGAGTGTATGGGTTTTTATTCTAAAACATTATTTCAGGATAAAAAGTAAATAAAGATAAAAACTAGCCTACATACCTATGACACTCCTAAATACTACCTGCTACCAAAAATCATGATGATGCGTTCAGCCGTTTTGCGTGATGAGCGTTCAATAAAGTGATAAACAGACAAAAATACTAAAAAGTGCTGAAATCTGTTCTTTTAGCTGTGCCTGCGACTTCGTCCGCGTGGAATAGTTATTTTGGGCATTAATTCTTTGAATTTTGAACCGTTTTCGCAGCGAACGCAACGGAAGCCCTCAAAGATGAATAATTTTCCCCGGTTTTTTTCTACATTTTCCATTATTTCTTCACTCCTATTAGTTGCAGCGTGATGTAATACATTATAGCCTAAAGCCTTCCTCGATAAATGGTCCATTCAACACAAAAATAGTTTTTCAATTTGCACCAGTAGTTCCTGAGATTAGCGCGTTGAAACAAACAAACTCTTCAGCTTTATAATATAAGTATATAGATTAGTGATAGGGTAAGAACCACTTGTGACATTTATTTGCATGTGTGATACTGCAAAATATCTAATATGAATAATGATACGTTTTTTCAACACGAAATAGGCATACATATGACTATAGCCTGCCTGATGTTAAGCACCACTATAGTTTAAGATGTAGCACGCTTGCCTAGAAGAAACCTATTTACTCTAGATTTCTAGGGGTCTTCCCCCTGGGTTATAATTATCTGGGAACAAGGCTCCAGGTAGAGAGTTCCATAGTATCGCTGTCCTTACTACGAAAGTAGAAGCAAAGCGCTTCGTGCGAGTCTTTGGAACTTCCACCACCGGTGACGCCCCGCTGACTACCTGCTTGTTCGACGGTGGCATGGAGACGGAGGAATTATGTTGTGTATCTGTCAACGACTAATCTGGTTGTTGGCCAAATCATGACCAATCCAAATTCAACTTGAACTTGAAAGGTTAACCCTGAATATAATAATCACAAAAGCATCTATAAATAAAACAAAGCACCCAGTCAATATCAGAAATATTCGTCAAGCCAGTGAATCTTGGAGACATTATTGCTAAATGAGCAAACTTCCCTGCGAGCAAATACCGCCCAACTTGCTTCATTAGTTGGCACAATCGAAAAACAAACACACAATCAATAGTATCGAAGAAACTTGCTGAGTTAACTCTAAGATGGACGTGCTTGTCACATATTTTATTCGTTGATTTTTTTTTAAACTGGGACATTTTACACAGCGCCATCTAGCTCCATACTAAGCAAACGGTCATGTTATGGAACAGAAGAGAAAAGAAGTCACTGTATGCACTCGTTATCATATACCTATATATGACGTAAAAATATGTACTTTTTACTTTACTGTGTCAATGATCCTAACAAACTTCTTTTTTTCATACAAATCGAAACAGACAGAGAAAAATCTTTGTGGTTTTTATATCAAAGGTTGAATGAGTGCTTTGTAGTAATAACTAAAAAAAGACATTTTTATTCAGGGTTGAAAAGCAGTACTTTTGTATTACCAAAGTCTCAAATTTATACCCTTATTTACCTCTGTAATACTTTTCAATATTAATTGCAACATAGCCATTTTAGTTCTCGTCTCGTAATCCAAGTTTTATTACTGAAAGGGAGAAGAAGGGAATTATTCAAAGGGTGTTCATTGTGTCCTTCTAATTGATTAAATATGTATAAAATAACATTTTTTTTTGTAAATATCTCATTTTTATAATTTTTTCTGTATGTTTAAGTCATATTTGTATGTATATACATGTATATATATGTAAATATTAGTTAGTTATTTTCGTAAATAAAAAATTCTAACATATTGCTTAAATTGCAAATGCTAATTTAAAAAATATATATATATAAATTCAACAGTTCAAATATCGTTTTAGAACCCATATGAATAAAAGTTTCTACTGTTTTGACGATATACTATCTACTGTGGATATGTAAATTATCTGTGTTTTGTAAGTTTATATATTTTCTTTCTTTCCTGTAAATTTATGTAAATTTTGTATATATATGTAAATAAAGTTCATACATTTGTAGATACCTACTGATATTCCGTTCTAGAACAAATAAATAATCAATAATAAATAAATAAATAGCCAATTAAGACGCTGATTTTAATTTGTATGTTTTTTTGTGTGTTGTTTCGTTTGTGGTGTTTTAATAAAGTATTTATCTATCTATCTATCTATCTAATCATAGTTCAATCCACATCTACTACCTTTGTTGAATATATTATAACCTATTACAAGGCATTATTCCTGCCAATATTGTGACCGCATTTGAGGCTCTTGTGTCGGCTTCTTTAGCCACGAGAGCACTTACAATAAAATGTAAAAAATCAATAACCGACTTCAAGTGTCCCTAAAAAGTCAATAAATAATTAATTTTCATTTTTGCGACTTTTAAATTCAGAATTGGGAGTAAAGAATCTACCAAATTATTGAAACTTACAATCCTATAAGTAGTCTTATTGAAATCCGTAATATTTGTTGTCGGTGCCAGGTAATCAATTGATAACTTATATTCATTTCGGTCATATTTGCAACTCAAATATTGTCGTCGGTAAATATTTAGGCTCGATTGATTTGCTAACTACTATAATACTCGTAGCTTTAGAGCTTCTGCAAACATATTTGACAAATCGGAAGCTGTGTAAACTAAATGATGTATGTTCCATATAAACAGACACATAGTTATTTATTATAGCCTATTTGAAACAAGAGAGGGGTTTCCAATGCGATTGTATTTTTGTGTGTTTGCTACCGTATGAATTTTTAATTTTTAATGGTTCTTTTTAACCATATTTCGGACAATACGTAATGGTAAGTATGTATCTAAGAAAAACATAAACCTTATTTTCGAATAAAAATAGTTTCTTAAAAATTTGAATTTGTTTTCAAATAAAACGGAACCATTATTGTACATTTATTTTACATGAAACATTGCTTATTTCGCAAATCATTATGAATCATAATTTGGATTGGATGGCAAAATTTCGTTCACTGGAACAGTAGGAGGATTTCATCGCAATTATACGATGTAAATATCTAATTGACTACCATCTGTTCAAAACAAAGACATAACACCGAAGAGATTCGTAATTTCGAAGAAAAATGCCCGATACATATATTTGCCGGCTGTGTCCTATGAATCCATGCAATTGATCAGATACAAAAAATATGTCATGTATGTACTCATGCCATTTAAGTTATGTATTTTTTTTCTTCCCAACTTACACTATTCAACACGAAAATCACAAAAATCAGTATTATAGTTATACTATAATACTATAATTACTATTATAGTTGACGTGTCCGTGCTAATTGGTTAATCGTCATAGAATCATGATTAATGTAAGAGTTTTATGTAATAGCTGGCAAACGAACCGCCTGGTAGTAAATAGTCTAGTTGTAGTATTGTTTAAGTCGTGCATACTTCATGATAGATGTAACGATTTATATAGACTGTTCATAAAATGGTAATAAGGAGTCTCTGGTTATTATGTCTGTGTCTCTAAAGTCGAGGCTTACAATGTAGCAGCAATTACATGACAACAAAACAATAGTTAGAGTTTTTACTGTCATTACCTTCAATACGAAAAACGCATTAATTGCTATTTCTACCAACTTGCCTTAGATTGGATAGTGAGAGAGAGTGAGAAAGTATTTTCTTTTCAATTTACTTTTGGTGATATAAGAAATATCACGTTAGTATTACAACGGCTAAAGTTTATGTGAAAGGGTTTGTTTGATCTTTGCTTTTAAACGACTGAACACATTTGGTTGAGATTTGGATTGGATTGGATTGAGACAAAAAAATTAACTCAAATAACAAAGGTTTTTTTTATTCAGATATACGCGGGTAATTTCGCAGGATATCTTCAAAGTCAAAGTCAAAGTCAAAGCATTTATTGCATAATTGTGTTATACATAAAGATACATTAATGGTGAGCAGATCTTATGCTAAGGTATCGAAGTCAGAGAAACACAATATACCCTAATTGGGTGTTTGCAATGTATTTTGGTTCGGTGCGGGCCGGTCTATTTGTGTATTGATTATATTGTATTTGTACAGATAGTCGTCATTTAAGTTTTCATCTTTTATAAATTCGTCAACAGAGTAATAACATTTATGTATTAATACATTTTTAAGTGTTTTCTCAAATAAGTTAACTTTTTCAATGCTTTTTAGATAAGTCGGGAGTTTATTAAATGTTGTTATGGCCATTGCAGTTGGGCCCGAGCTTTGCATTTTGAGGCGACATTTTTTTATTTTTTATTTATTGGCATATTTGGTTCTTAGGGGATATCTCTAGTTAAGTAAAAAATAAATAATCATATAATAGTATTTTAATTATAAAAACCAAGGTAGTGCGCATGTTATACGAAGGGCATATAAAGAAATACAACATCTTTGCCAATTATTATGTAACTAAGCAGTGCGTACTATATAATAAACCAACTGAATTACAAAAAGTCTATCTTTTTGAACATATTATTTCCGTGTTAAGAATGTACACACAAGAGCGAGCGAGTCTTACATTAGACCCACTCTGAGGTCGCCAAACTTTATTATTTGGGTCAGGAAAGTAACGCGCTTATTAGCCTGCCAAAGTATTTTAATCTAGAGCAAAAATGTTCCTCAGGGTGCTGTAATTTTATAAACTTGGACAATTCAGCTTGTTTATCTGAATAATTTGGAATTCACTATGCTCTCTCGGATATTCTGTAAATGAAGAGATCTGAGACTCAGGATAAGTGCGTGATTACACTATATATTTGTATTATTTATATATATTTAAGGCATATTTATTCAGAAATTTGAGCTGTTAACTAGTTCAGTCTTCTCAGCTGTTATAAAAACGACGTAACGCATAGCTTCTTAGGGTCAGTCGACGAGGTTTTTAAAATTCATTTTTAAGTAAAATAAATAAATAAAAGGTTGAATGACATCACTAGAGACAAGAACGCTGGATGGTTCCTTGCGCAAAGGATTTCTATAGCAATCCAGCGTGGGAATGCAGCCAGCGCTCTTGGCTCCATACCACATGTGGATGTTTTAAATTTAGTTTAAATGTACATACTTTTTTTTAGTTTTATTAGTGTATATATGTGTATATATTGTTTATTATTTTTGAATAAAGTTGTATATAATTATTTTTTAAGTTCTTCGAATAAAAAAATTACATTTTTGACACCGTACGCGAGTGGGCAGTACAGTTATATTGCAATTACTGCATTTACGCTAAGGAGTTCAGACAGAGAGTATAAAAAACTGGAAACGTATTTTTTTTTGGACACCAATCCGAATACGGTCAGTATCGAAACTGACCAGCCTTTACGGAAACGAAGTAGGTCAAGAATGAGAAAACGCCTGCAGCCCACATTCAAGTACTCCATTTACATTAATTAATATCAATTCCAGCCATGTTGTCTGTTTACAATGAATTACTACGCAGTTGCACGTACGGGTACGGAATTAAAGGTTAAAGAATTTTACTATATACGATTGGAACAATAATCATACATTATGTAAAAATTTCATGTGTTCAACTTAAATGAACGTAGCTCAATAAATAATAAATATTAACGAGATATCACAAAGCGCTATCTATTCTAATAAGAGACGCCTATCAGGCTTATTTTAACAACGGTCAGTAAATCTATACATATAATAAAGCTGTAACAGGTCAGTGTCAGTACATTCAAGAAAATTAAAAAAAAAATTTGAGGAGTCTTCATAGATGCAATAGAACACAAAAATCATATTTAAAAAAAAAACTGTTTGTCTGTCGGTATGTTTGTTCGTCATAGACTCGAAAACGGCTGAACCGATTTGTCTACGGTTTTCACTTACATGTTGGTGCATTTTTAACTTATCATTCAGTGTTTATTTCATTTCAATCAGTTCGTATATAAAAAAGTTATGTTAATTTTAAACCTTTTTTATCTCAAAATGATGCGAGTGAAGCCACGGGCGTCCACTAGTCGTAAATATAAAAAGTAAGACGTTTGATTGGTACTTTGTGTTCGCGTGAAAACTTTTCACTGTGAGAAACGGGGCCCTGCATTCTAGTGGCCTTTGAGTAAACTGGTTCTTTCTAGGCTATAACGTACTATTCTAGATATAAGATAGTTGTAAACTATATAGATACTGCCTAGTTACAAGTAAACAATGTGTGTAGTGCCTGAGAACCAAAGCATAGAAATTACTTTAGTGTTTTGGCGTGGGTGAATGGAATAAGTAACACCAAATAACTATTTAACAGTCTATTCAATCTCCACAGTTAATAAATCAACAAGAAAACACAATTACAAAGGCGAGAAATACAGAATGCGAAATGTGAAGGCAGCGCGAGTGTGCGTCGAAACGATCTGTCTGGCACTGGTGGCGGGCGGCGGGCGCGGCGGCCGCTGGCCGGCGCCCGCGTCGAAACCGGTTTCGAGCTCGGTATCTCCGCGACACAGCCGCGAGAACAATAGCGATGGTTATACAAGTGTTTTCTCGCGGCTATGCTTGTGTAAATAATATTTATTAAGTTTAGTGTGATGTATGAATGTTTGTGGAATGTAAGTGAGTAATGAATGTGGAGTGTTGATATACTATGTAAATAAATATAGAAATAAATATTTAATATGTGAAAATGTTAAGAATAAAATATATATAGTAAAATATATTACATAGAAGTGATAAATAAATGTGGAGTTACCTACAATTACTAGATTCAGACGATGTCTCCTAAATATTTATTTGTCTTTTTTTATCTGTGTCTCAAAATCAGAAAATATCTTACAAATTGCGAGAATATTGCTATATGAGTGAAATATATATGATGAAATGATAAAATTATATATCTAAATATTCGTACTGATAGACACTGAACAGTTTATAGCATAAAAACACGATATTTTTTTTGGAGAATCGCTTAGCTCAACTTAATCAAATTAAAGCGTCGTTGTTAAAAGATCACGTAATTTCCTCCGTGCTGCCTCAACCAGCGGTAGTTAGTCCCGTTACATGCAGCGGTACTACAAACGGATAAAGCTAACTATATACCATTTAACCATAATGGTATACTTAGTAAATATATACAAAAAGAAGCGCCCATAGCTCAGTTAGCGGAAATATTCCTTGGGCCTTATTACAAAACGTGGTTTAAATATAAGTCCTGACCAAGTCCGTTTTAGTTGTTCGAAAATTATCTGTCTACTGACATAATTATCAAACGGTCAAAATGTACCAATGTTAAATCAAAGTTCCAAATTTTTGTTGCCATTTTGATTGCTTGTATGTGATGTCTGAACAACAAGAACCTACTTTTTATTTTCAAAGTCCTAGACTTATATTTAAGCCGCGTTTCGTAATAAGATGGCTTGAGATTACAAATGTTAAGCTACTGTCAACGCGGTCAGTGTTTAGATGGGTGATCAATTAGAGATACTACTACCATTTGGGCGCTACCGGTCGAATGACGCCTTAAACTGTGGAGTTAGTTTAAACACTCTCCAACACTAGAATTAGCAATTTTTATACGATAGGAAGAAAAACCATGTATTTATGTTACATCAAAACCCACACGTACATACTAATATACCAATTACTATTACTTTCTTACTGATTGTTTATCACTATCATTTTCAACTTAAAGCTCATGCTTTCAGTACATAAGTTCAGATAAAGCCAATTAGACGATTTACGAGCAGGTTCCTTATACAGGGTAACCAACGCAAAATCTTTCACGATTGGATTGACTATCTAAGTATTAATTTGAAAACAAAAATGATATCGCAGTTCCTTGCAACGAACTTTCAAAAATCATAGAGCATAGTTATATACTTTTTTTGTTTCGTGTTGATGTACAAAATCCTCGCTAGCCACCCTTTCGAACGTTGTATGTAAATTTACAGCAAGCCTGTACAAATCCTAAAGGGCTTTATCCGCTGCAAACGACCATGAACTTTAACTTCGATCTACATTTATTCAAATTGAATTAAGATAAATGTAAAGAGGTAACACTGTCAAATATTCCATGTCATTGACAAATTGCCGACGATTAACTAAAGGTCAAAACATACTCATTTTCAAACTTGTTCGTAAAAGCAACCTTTGTTCACAGGTTTTTGTATTTGTCGCAAATTGATCCAGTCAAAGCGGTGATTAATCGCTTTTTCTGACTTTTTTCGAGATTAATTTACTAAGTAATTCGTTCTTTATTCTTAAGTAAAATTTTATTAAAGCTCAGGTAGAGTAGATTAATTATTTTTTCAACTTTTTGTTGTGGTCTAGTTTCTATAGAATCTTGTTGACTTTTTACTCAAAAAAATGTTTCTAGTACATGTCGTTCATTAGTGGTATTAATGAGACTTAATTGTAAAATATTATCAAAAACCTTTCTTTTTTTATAAACATGTTTATCATAAATAGCGTGGTCTAAAAAAACCCGACCGTTTCTTGTCAAGTCTCCATTAAAATTTCGCAATGCGTAATGTATTGTTTTTTATCGTGTCTTAAACCTACACACATAGATTGCTATACTTGTTCTATGCATTAGATCAACGGAAAAGATTACACCTTCCGTTTCCTAGAATGCCAGTCATGGAATAATGATTACAATGGCGACCTTCTTTACAGCAGTGCAGTATCTTTCGATTTGACGGTCGATCGCCTTTGAGATAGATCACTTTGAAATCCAATGCACGACGCCGGATAAAAAATTGCAAGACTTTTAAGACCCAAATAAACGAGTAGATATATCTATGACATAATAACGCTAATGTTTTTTGCAAACTGTTAATTTGAAAGCAATAAGTCGTTACGTGTAGAAAAACTAAGCTGAAGAATGTCAAAATAGATTCATGCAGGAATTCGTGATGGTGTCTGGTTGACATTTCAATTAGATAAAAAAAAAACAGACAATCAGACGATAGAAAAACGGAGACCATTTTTATTAGACGGACAGCACAACAAGCCGTATCATCAAGGTACAATACCTACGGCTGTCAATCTACGACACTTTTTTATTGTATGTCTGATGTTTTTCGACAGACTGCCTAAAGTGGAAGCTCTTAATTTCGTTGTATATTTTTTTTCCATATCCAAATAATATATTATGTCAACCATCTATGGCAAGCCTTTTATGGATGGCACAGAATAAAAGCCAATGAAATTAGGAAAGAATAAAGTGAGGCCAAGTCTCAGCAGTGGGACATAATCGACTGTGATTGTTGGTTATGATTCACATAAGGTTTATACATGTATGCATACACATATATGTACATAAGTGTATACATACCTTTAGTACGTCGAAGTATCGTCGCACTGTTATACTAAAAACAATTATTCAATTCACTAACGACGTTGTTAAATATACGAATAAATAATTAAGTGTGAAACCTGCTAGTGGCCATCAAACGCGGGATTTGAGGGGATCGCTGTAATCCAACGCCTTCTTAATGGAGAGTGCTCATGGGGCTGGAGTGAACAGAGCTTAAAGCCAGCAGAGAAACATGTTCATATAAAAAAGAACTTTAGCTAACAATAATATGTATTGAGTGCTGCGGCATTGTCAACCCCAGACCAAGATAGAAAGTAGCATATGCGCTAAATTCTGGCCATAATTATATATTCAAGCAATTTTTTAATAAGCTTGTGCTTCTTTACGTAGGTAAATAAATAAATAAAGTAAAATAAATAAAGTCCGGATTATGTGGAAACTGATCACTCTTTAATAGTTGTATTTATACATAATAATCATTTATTTGAGACATGTACCCAACTTTTTTAATATATTAGTAGACCATAAATTAGCCTGCGATAGCGTAAACGATCGTTAATTATTTTGATAAATTAATTTAAATCAGCTATATCTGATCTCAGGTCAAGAACAATATTCTCTGCAGTATTATATACTACATGGCGTGACTATGTAACAATGGTATGTGAGAATGAGAATCCTCTGAGATTATGCCGGTTTAGATTGATAAGGGTGGTCGACTGAGGAGATTAGTGTAGTGCACGGTAGCTACGTAGATATACGTAGGTGGTTATTACGTATGGATTGCTTGTGGAGAATTTGTTTGAGACATTTATGGGGTATGAATTTAATAAATATTAAAGTATTTTGTTCGTAACAGCATTTGATTAATATGTTCTAATTTTTTTAATAATTTGTTGATAAACAAAGCATTTTAAAGGGGTTTAAAACCCAAGAAAGTGAATATAGAACTCATCATCATTAGAATTCAAATTTATTAATTAATATGATATCTTTTTTACAAATATTAAAACCAATATTAAAGGTTACAAATATATAAAGGGCAGAACACAATGTACAAAGATAAAACGTATTTGATCCACACACGTAAACTGCACAACATATTAAAACTGAATGGAAGTTGACACTTCAAACTGCAATATATACCAAAACTAGCTGTGCTCGCGACTTCGTCCGCGTGGAATAGTTATTTTGGGCATCATATTTATTTTTGCAAACCTCTTCAGCTTTATAAATTATAGCTGTGACATGAACCGTTTGTGCAGCGCACGCAATGGAAGATAAATAATTTTCCCCGTTTTTTCCACATTTTTCATTGTTTCTTCGCTCCTAATAGTTGCAGTGTGATGTTATATAGCCTAAAGCCTCGATAAATGGTCTATTAACACAAAAAGATTCTTTCAATTCGGACCAGTAGTTCCAGAGATTAGCGCGTTCAAATAAACAAACAAACTAACTCTTCACCTTTATAATATTAGTATAGATAAAACCCTTGCCAATATTGAATGCCTTCAATGCAAAGCTGCATATTTCTCACATAACTGGATTCAAGAAATAAAATTGTATCGTAACGGGTCACTTGCATCGAAAATACCGATACAGCCGGTTTTTCGCAAAACAAGTAATTACATCATCGCTTTGGGAAGTTTTTTGACAGGATCCAAAAAGACAAGATCATTTAATTGCTCATTGTTTTTTGAAAATGGACCGCATTTTGACTTGACAGTTTTTGTTGATCCTAAAATCTTTGTTTCAGCGCTTTTTGTGAGACTAATGAAGCGTATATCCGTAGTGATACCTCAGAAATATTTTTGTGGGACTGCAAAAAATGTGTGGTAAAAAAGAATCGATGAGGTGCACGAATAGAATGCCAATGTGAATAAGCATGGCGAACTGACAGGGCATTGCTATCAGGGATGACATTTGATTAGTATTTCGTTTTTGCGCGTTTCATTTTTTAACATACTTTGAGTTTTTTATTTTATTTTATATGTGGTATAGGTTTACGTTTGACTACAGCCTTTCTGATGTTAAGCATTGCTGCAGCCTAGGGTGTAACACGTTTACCTAGATGATACCTATTAACTCTAGATTTGAAAATTTGCTTTAGGTGCTATTTTGATTGATTGTGCTGAATTCGTAAACTTAAGTAAAGGAAACTTTTTGTTTCTAATCGAGTCGTAGTATACCTTATTAATGAGGGTTGTGACTCCCTCACACAGTGAATTAAAATGAAGTTTCTAATCGGACCAATAGATCGTGGTGGTGCATGTGTCTATTCGCGGAAAACGGAAATACTTTAAAGGATATAAAACCTATTAGACATACTAAGTTAGCTTAGAGCAAGTTCGTAAAATGTTTTAAAAGAAGAGATGTATTCCAAAAAAAAGGTCACAGTATCATGAATACACAAAATAGACCACAAGTTCCCTTGTTATTTGCATTATTCTTTCAATGTTAACAACACAACTTTATCAAATTGGCATATCTAAAAATCTTACACATGAAATTTTATGAGGCCTATATATGTACATATTTATTTTGCCTGTTAAAATACCTAACAATACAATACAATGCAATACAATACAAAAAACGTTTATTGGGTTCAAAAATACTTACATCTAGTTCACTATATTAATACATACAAAACTAAGTTAGTAATTTCTTATAACAGTGTGTTGTCACCCGGACGAGATGTTTCTGTTTCCCGGGTGACAACGTCTTCCCGTTTAGGTTCCCCAGGTTTAAGTATAAATTGTTAACCCTTACAAGGCAGTCCATTTATGGATGTACAATAGGCAGTAGGTTGTTACATGGCAGAGTTCAGCGGAATTTTTAATGAACTTAGTTCCTTTGTAACTTGTAGCAGACATAATTTAACATGGTGGGTAAGTACTGAAGGAATGATGTTAACTTGCTCTCTCGACTCTTGTAGTCTTATAATAAAGACTTTTGATCTGTAATGACACAAGCGTCTGCTTAGTATAGGACTAGATGGAGCTGTGTGAGAATTCCCCGTAAAAAGAATTGTTAGTTTATTTATTACTAATGTAAGACTCTTTTGACTATAAATTAGTTATTTATTCCAGCACGATGTAAAGGAGTAACGGATCATAGTAATATCTGGTTTGCAGGTAGTTAATACAGTTTATTACAAAAAAACGCGAGCGATGCCGCGGACATCGATTAGTTCCTAACCTTAGGTATAGGTACTACTTTTGGTATCGTAGATCATACACTAACATAAGTTAAAACACTTATACGTGAAATAAATCATATCTTTATTTCAATGTAAAATGTTACAAATGTTTTAGCTATTTTTTTTTGCGATAAAGAAGTTATTTCAAACCCTGTAATTATCATAGTCGCACATGCATACGTACGAACAGCGGTAGCAGAAAGTATATCATTATAATTTACTCACTGTATAATTTATGGTTCCACAGCTAGCAATCACGAGTTTAATGCTTAACTCATAAGACCTTGTTAAAATGTTTTCTGAAATATAAGACGAAGCCAATTTTTGGAACAAATTTCGGAAGATCTGACTATGCATGTCGTTTTTCCTCGTCGTTTTCAATTAATCGTTGAGAATATGAAAAAAAAATATTTTTAATGTTCTTCAATTAATAGTTCCTATTTGTTGATAAATTCATATTATAATCTTTGTAACTGTGAAAATGACATCATATTTTAGTGCAAATAAGATAAGATAAGATATTTCTTTAATGCACACCAAAAAATTACATGATGAAAGAAATTTAAAAACTAATTTAATGCACATTGGCGGCCTTATCACCATAGGCGATTTCTTCCAGGCAACCTTTGGATGGGCAGGATTTAGAATTAGAAAATAATGTTTTTTTTAAGAGCTGTTGCTATTTATGTACTAGGTATAAAAATAGTTAGATAGCCAGTGATTTTGTCTGCATATTTATGTATACTTACATAGAAATGAAACAATAAAAATGGCTTAGTGAATTATTCGCAGTGTTTAAATATGTATATATTTTACATTCATGTTCAACAAACATACAAAACTGTTGGGTTAAAAATGGGGCTATTTGAATATTGTTACTGAAATCTATCTTTGTTTCCACCGGAAGGCTGTGATAGGCCATTTGACAAATTAACTTGTGTTCTATAAAAAATATGAACTATGTTATTATTGGGTACGCATGGAATAGTTATTACCATAAAAACGGTTCTAGTATCATACTGTGGCGACATTTTGTTAGATCATAATTTCAAGAGAAATAATTCTTTCATACATATTTTTTTGATATCTTGAACCGTTTTCGCAGCACACGCAACGGAAGCCCTCAAAGGTGATTAATTTTCCCCGTTTTTTTTTCACATTTTCCATGGTTTCCACGCTCATATTAGTTGCAGCGTGATGTTATTTAGCCTAAAACCTTTCTCGGTAAATGGTATATCCAACACAAAAAGAATTTTTCAATTCGCACCAGTAGTTCCTGAGATTAGCGCGTTCAAACAAACAAACAAACTCTTCAGCTTTGTAATATTAGTATAGAAGTATAGATTTTACGTAACGAACATTCTTGATTGTTTAAGAGGAATCTCTAATATTAACCTTGTAAGTATTTCTATAATTTTGTCAAAGCATTATCTGATATGAATCTTAACCTGAAAACAAGCACTCTATTCACACTTATTAGATCAACTTGATACAGTTCATCCTTATCTCACTTTCAATTATCATGTGAGCTTTACTACCCCGTGATTAGGGCTAATTTGGCTTACCCCGTAACAGATGTACTAACGATGTAACTCTGATTACATAGCCGAGGAGGCTTTCAGGCTACAACTTCATATACGATAGAAGCCTCATAGTAAAAAATACACGACACATATCAGTGTTTTGTAAAAAAATTGGGGATAGATTACCTACATTTTAAATTGACTCTTATGCTAAATTTTATACGGAATAAATGCGAGGAAGCCATGTTGCGATGCCTTTATTCAGCCAAATAAGCATTTGCTTTAATAGAAACGTGGTGAAGCTAGTTACCATATGTTTCGCAAAGGAAATAATAGTATTGTAAAGAACAATTTTATAGAAGATCTATAGGTATGTATTTATATGTCTTCAAATAATAACTAAGCATGTGAAATATAAAAAAAAAATCTGTGAAATTTTAACTTTGAACACTAGAATATATTTTTACTTTATTTATACAATACAAAAAATACAAAAATCTTTATTTCTTTAAGTTTACATAAAACAATGTGCAGGTGATACAAAAAATAATATGTTCATGAAACATCAGTGGATCCATCCCGGAGGTTGACCCTCAGCCCCGAACTAAGCTTAAGCTTGTGTGTCAGATACTGGAGATCTTCCCCAAGGATCGAAACAAAGACTTACAAGTATTAAGTATTTTTTTATCAAAGTGTAAACACCTACACAGTACGATGTCTCTTTAAGGCTGCAAGGCCTGTTTTCGGACATCGGTACAGAGTAACTTAGTAACTAAAAATAAATGGATAGTGGTCGCCGCTGACGCCATCTAACTTATTATAAGATTATATTACAAATACATTTTTTAAGGTTCATATTTAGGTGTGTGTGTGTTTTATAGTATAAATTGAATGTTGATGTGTGTAGAAGTATGAAATTAGAGATTTAATGTCTGTGTCTGTATGTGTGTGTGTTTTTTACTGTCGTAGAGAGTGGGATAATAGTGTCTTTGTATGTGTGTGTAAGAAGATAGAATGTACATGAAAAAAAAAAGTCCTATTTTTCAATTACAAAAAGATTTTCCGTTGCGTCGTAGTCGAGGGTAAGAAGCCAGTTGGTCAGAGTGACTTTGCATTTGTGCTTTGTCATTGCATATATTTCTAATATTATATTTATTTTATTATATAGTCGAGGTCCTATACATGGATAAAAACGGCTGTAGAAAACTGTACGCGGAGATAAAGAGTTACAAACACGATCAGAACGCCTGACTTTTATGCAGTGATTTGGATCGTAATGAAGTGAAGAGTGTACACGTAAGATAGTCTGAAGTATGTATAACTGTCGAACTGTCAGAACGCGACAGTCAACATATAATTGAGTAGTGTTGTATAGGAATGGTTTTTTGGTCATGACCTTAAGTACTAACCTTTGTGCTCTCTCGAGTTGAAGCATTTTAGTCTTTAGTGCACCACCCCATACTGGAACACAGTATCTAAGAATAGACTCAGCAAGAGATTGATAAACAAGCCTAAGTGTTTGAGTGTTGGCGGAGTTCCGAAGGGATTTGAAGATATGGACTAATTTTCTAGTTCGAGCTGTCAGTTCATCGATATGTGTATGCCAGTTAAGCAGGTTATCGATATAAATTCCGAGGTACTTAATGTTTCTGGTTCTTGTGAGTGGAGTGCAGCTGCAGGTATCGGACGGACGTAAGGACGAGCAGGTATGAGCTGTGACATTTATGTGTCTTAGGATTGTATAGTTTATGCTGTCTATTTTTACATTTTGTGGAAATAGAATATATTTTTTACTTTATTTATGTGTCCTAGGGTTGTATAGTCTTTGATTTCAGGTGAAGCTTCAATTTACATCTGAACAATGCCGTAATGATACAGCTTCCTACGGGAGACCATTGAGACGCCTTTCATTATCAAATTAGAATTGAAGGCGGGGAATCGTGTTAAAAAGGAAGGGGTATTTTTTCTAGGCACCTACTTCTTTCTTTATTTTAATAGGAACTATATGTATGTGTTCTTTTATGTAATTTAAAATGATAAGTGTGTTTAATCTGTATTTTTTTCCTTTTTAGAATACTAACATTTGAACAGAGATTTGCACGTCGGTTAGTTTGTTTTCATCACAAAAAAAAATATTCAACGTATTAAGACCAAACATCAAAAATGTCTTCCTTCTTAAAATCAGTTAAAAATATATGTGAACTTTTCCTATCAAAATAAGAGCAATACCCAAAAAATTCTATTGATATTCTGAAGTTATTCTTTCAAAGTTTTCCCGAAGTTTTCCTTTTTTATATATTCCTAAGTTTTTATGTACCTACATACGTACTCGTGTAACTTCGTAGATAAGTGTTGAATCACAGGTTTAGTGATAATATTTAATATATTTTAAGTCAAGTTTCAGTACATCCGTGGGTACCGACAACGTTTGTTCTACGACTTAAAAAAACTTTTTCGATAAAAATAAACATTTCCCATGTACGGAATGTACCTACATTGAAAAACGTAGATCGAAAAACTTTGTGTTTTAGAACTTTTTCATTAACTTTCAAAACCGTTGCACAATATTTGTAAGCGGTAAGCGCGATACGATCTCACATACTTAGCAAAAAATATTTTAGCCTATCTGTACCTTTAGTCTTATAAGGACTCACTATAGTTCTCAAAGTGGCAAAAACTTGCTGGCATTGAATAAAATAGATACATCTATGTAGGTATACTATATACATTATGGGATGATGGGGGCAAATCACACTGCATGCTCCAAGCCAACCTCAACCTGCACGTGGTCATCCTGCTGGATAACGAATGGGGCTCTGGCGAACCGAATGATGGCGGTATATCCACCCAGAAACACGTAGACTAAATAACTCAGACGGGTGTCGGGCAGCAGCGACACCCGTGCGATGAGCTACGTGCTGCGATTGCCAACACGCATGCCCAGCGTGGCAATTACGGGCAACTCCTCTCTATGAACAACACACAATTACAACGGCCCCTAGTTCCCGGTCGCCCGGCTATTCCTGGCCAAGGTGGCGGCCATGGTAACGGCCGGGTAGGGGGTGCGAAGAATCCCCGGGCTACGGCAGGCCACCCTAAATCTAAACTGACCCTGGCTACGTATAACGGAAAAACGATAAGACTCGACCATCATTTGACGCAGGTTGAAACCGAATTGGAAAAAATAAAATGGCATATTGTAGGTCTTTGCGAAGTCCGAAGACAGGGAGAGGACACCGTAACCCTACCGTCAGGCCATCTATTCTACTACCGCGAAGGAGACAAACTATCACAGGGTGGCGTGGGATTCCTTGTCAACAAGGCTCTCCTTAACAACGTTGTAGAAATATCTAGTGTGTCAAACAGAGTAATCTACCTTATATTAAAGCTCACTGAGAGGTATAGTTTAAAAGTAGTGCAAGTGTATGCTCCTCCACAGAAAAAGCCGAAGCTGAAAACATCTAACACCAACCCAGATGAAGAAGTGGAACGGATGTACGAAGATATACACGCAGCCCTTCATAAAACTACGAAGACACACTACAGCGTTGTTATGGGGGACTTTAATGCCAAGGTGGGTATACAGGCTTGCGGCGAGCGACAAATAGGATCACATGGTTATGGACTAAGGAACGACAGAGGGCAAATGTTGGTCAACTTTCTCGATAAAGAAGGGCTCTTTCTGATGAACTCGTTCTTCAAGAAGCAACCTCAAAGAAAGTGGACATGGCGAAGCCCGGATGGAGTCACCAAAAATGAGATCGACTTTATCATGACGAACAAAAAGCATATATTCAGGGATGTCTCAGTGGTTACTAGGTTCAAAACCGGAAGTGATCACCGACTTGTTCGAGGCACCCTGAATATCGATTTTAAGCTTGAACGGTCTCGTCTGATAAAGTCCACGCTCCGCCCCAACACGCTCCAAGCTATAACTGGATCAGACTATTTCCAGCTGCAATTGCAGAATCGCTTTGCCGTTTTGGAAACCACCGAGGATGTTGACAGGGAAACCAAAAATTTTACGGAAGTCTTATGCGAAGAAGGGAAGAAGTTCTGCCAATTAAGGCGTCCAGGTAGGAAGTCCAAACTCTCAGAAGAGACTCTTCGGCTAATGAATGTAAGACGAGATACTTTACATGCCACGTTATCAGAGCAGCATGAACTCAACCGGAGAATATCGAAGTCTGTGCGACGTGACCTTCGATCTTCTAATACCGAAGCCATCAAAGAGGCAATAGAAAAGAATCGAGGATCGAAGGTGTTCGCACAGTCTTTAGGGAAGAGTCACCTTACTAGACTTACAACTACGAGTGGCTCTACCGCAATCTCTAAGCCGGAGATTCTCGCTGAGATAGAGGATTTTTATGGCCGATTATACGCCTCACGAGCTTCTCCTCCTTCATCGAGTGAACGAGACTCTCGGGCCACACTGACGCGCCATTTCACAGAAGACCTGCCGGAAATCAGTCTAGGCGAAATTGAGATTGCCCTCGGACAGTTGAAAAACGGAAAAGCCCCAGGAGAAGACGGAATTACGTCGGAATTGCTGAAAGCAGGAGGACGTCCTGTTCTTCGGGAACTCCAGAAAATATTCAACGTCGTAATAAATAATGGGAGAACTCCGCGAGCATGGCATAAGAGCGTAGTAGTTTTGTTTTATAAGAAAGGAGATAAGACTCTCCTAAAAAACTACCGCCCCATTTCGCTCTTAAGCCATGTATATAAACTGTTTTCGAGGGTAATAACAAATCGCCTCGCGAGGAGATTCGACGAATTTCAGCCACCGGAGCAGGCCGGGTTTCGTGGAGGATTTAGTACCGTAGACCACATTCACACAATAAGGCAGGTTATACAGAAGACCGAAGAGTATAACCGCCCTTTGTGTT
Organism: Macaria notata; assembly: GCA_927399415.1. Taxonomy (NCBI): domain Eukaryota; kingdom Metazoa; phylum Arthropoda; class Insecta; order Lepidoptera; family Geometridae; genus Macaria; species Macaria notata. The sequence goes on from OV656743.1 coordinate 3,855,627, forward strand.
TAGCATTCGTGGACTACGAGAAAGCGTTTGATTCTATCGAGACCTGGGCTGTTCTGGAGTCCTTGCAGCGATGCCAAATAGACTATCGGTATATCGAAGTGTTGAGAGGCCTCTACAATGACGCTACGATGGCCGTTCAAGTACAAGATCAGCAGACTAAACATATCCATCTTCGCAGAGGAGTGAGACAGGGGGATGTTATTTCCCCGAAACTGTTCACTAATGCCCTCGAAGATATGTTTAAAACGCTGGACTGGAAAGGGAAAGGCTTGAACATCAACGGCGAGCAGCTCTCTCACCTACGGTTCGCCGACGACATAGTTTTGATGGCGGAGTCGCTGCAAGAACTGGAAGAGATGCTGACCACCTTAGCTGATGCTTCACGGCGGATAGGTCTCGGAATGAACATTGAAAAAACTAAAGTTATGGTTAACCGAATAGCTTCTCCGGGACCTGTTGTAGTCAACGGTGTACCTCTCGAAGTTGTTGACGAATATATATACCTTGGGCAATTACTGCAGTTAGGTAGAAACAACTTCGAGGGTGAGATTGACAGAAGAATCAGGCTGGGCTGGGCAGCATTTGGCAAACTTCGCCATATCTTCTCCTCGTCTATCCCACAGAGCCTGAAGACGAAAGTCTTTGATCAGTGCGTCCTCCCAGTGCTGACCTACGGAGCCGAAACATGGACTCTGACAGTGAAGCGAATCCACCGATTCAAAGTCACTCAGCGAGCTATGGAACGAGCTATGCTCGGGATTTCTTTGAGGGATAAAATCAGGAATGATGTTATCCGAAAAAGAACCAAGGTTACCGACATAGCCAGCAAAATCAGCAAACTGAAGTGGCAATGGGCTGGCCATGTTTGCAGAAGGACCGATAATCGGTGGAGTAAGCGGATCCTAGAGTGGAGACCGCGTGTCGGTACACGTAGTGTGGGAGGCCAATTGGCCAGATGGAGCGACGACCTGAGGAAGGTGGCTGGGAAGCACTGGATGCGTAAAGCAGGAGACCGTGCAGTGTGGCGATCATTGGGAGAGGCCTATGTCCAACAGTGGACGAATATAAGATAGGCTGATGATGATGATGATGATGATATACATTATACACCCAAATTGTCTTATTCTAGGATACCTAAATGATTACCAACTATGTAGTTCTACAGTTACCACTATATCGCCAGGGAAATTAAAAAGTTTACGAAAATACGGACATATTAAATTCTTTAGTATATATCACAATTGTATTATATGAAATTGTATTTGTTAAATGTATCCTCCTTTATTACTTTATGATTGTTTGTAAATATGAAAAGTTTTCTGCGTATAATGTATGAGCATCGGTAACTTTGTCAATTTTAACCAATATCATAGTGAACAGGGACTCTCATTCAGCGACTATAATTATACTTATAAATTATATAATGAGGCAATATAATTATAGCCACATTATTATTTTAGAAGTGGCACCCTGCGATCTTACCTGCGTTCATTCGGAATAAAAACCTTGATCTACATAGGATCTAATTTATATTATGTTGTCTATCTAGCCTACTGTCAAAATGTCAACAAATCGGTTCCGCTGTTTGAGCGTAAAGAAGTCACAGAATTACACACAAATATTCGCCATTATATATAAGTGGTTAATAATTACCAGATTGGCAATGGTTTCTAAACCGTCCCATCAGCGCTGTCATCACGTGAGTAATAAGTAATTTGAATGCAATCACCAGAAAATGCCTCCTTTACCTGCGCACCCGTGCAGACAATAATTGCTTGGTTCCTGCTATACGCTCGCACAAGTTAATTGTGTAGGCGGATGAAAATAGAACTAGAAGTAATTTATTATTTAGTTCATGAGTAATTAATAATTAATTAATAATTTTACAATTTATTGTAAATTCTATTGCCTGACTGATTGTCAATTAGGTTTACTTACATGTAACTAAAGTTTCAATTGAACCATTTTTCAAATTTAAATACATAACAATAATAAATAAATATTCCGAAACAATGCACACAACGCCATCTAGCTCCATACAAATACATTATACTATTAAGGTGCTGCCACCTATGGTTTATAAAGGTACCTTTGCGGACGCCACGCCCGGATCACCGGACGGAGGCCCGTGCCTCGCACAATTAAACTTATTGTCACGACTGTAATCACGATTCACTTGCGTTCATATTAATCGGGGATTTAATCGGAGAGTGTGATAAGAATGGGAGGAAGAATTTATTTAATTTGCTAAATCAGTGAAAAAGTACCTAAAAGAGAGGTCAAGGCTCTTGTTTCAGAGTTTTGAAACCACTCTAGGGGCCTCTGATATTTCTACGACTGCCACACATGACTAACAGATATGACCTATAATTTAACGTGTCATGCTACTCACGAGAACGCCCAAAATGGAATACCATATTTTGGGCACCCATCCAAGGGCTGACCGTATCGACAGTTGCTTAAAATAGCTGAGCTAGGAGCAAAATTATTTAGTTTTATGTTTAGTGAAAACCGCAAAGAAATAGTGACTAAATATCTTTTTTTTACATAATATAGCAATAGGCTATTTTGTCCCTAAAGTCTCTATTTAGCAAAATTTAAATCTGGTTCACCTATCTCGTTGTCCCATGACCTACCGGCTATAATGCGAAGTTTATAACTAACGATATGTAATTATATTATTATCTAAGTAGGTGCTGCCAGCATATATAAAGATCATGTAAAGATACATTAAGATAAGATAAGATATGTCTTTAATGCACACCAAAGAAATAACAATATAAAAAGAAATATAAAAACTAATTTAATGCACATTGGGCGGCCTTATCGCCTTAGGCGATTTCTTCCAGGCAACCTTTGGATGGACAGGATTTAGAATCTTAAATAGGCGGTGTACAAGAATACATAAAATAAATAAGTGAAAGAACACAATACAAACTCAGATAATACACTAATAAATAATAATAAGCAATACAATACATAATACTATATGGATGATAAATAATGATGATACACTAGTTTTTGGAAAATGCTTATGGACTTAGCTTGCCTAACAGGCAATGGCAACATGTTCCACAATTTGATGGCTTGGATGGTGAAGGAATGATTGTACATTAAGTTGGAGTACGATGAGGTAGAAGGGATCTCGAGGAGAAGGGACCGGGACGAACGCAGGGAGCTGGAGTGGGAGGCGGTCACAAATGCAAAAAGTTCCTTTAAGTAACATGGAGTGGACGGGAAGAATAGGATTTTGTAAAGAAGGGTTAGGATATGAGAATTGCGGCGAAGACGGATGGGCAACCATTTGAGCTTCTGCCGATATTCAGAGACGTCATCGTACTTGCGCAGTCCAAATATAAAACGTACGCAGAAATTTTGAAGTCGCTCGAGTTTGTCGAGCTGCTCCTCGGTTAAGTCGAGATAACAAGCGTCAGCGTAGTCTAATATTGGAAGCAGAAGGGATTGGACGAGTGCAGTTTTGGTAGTAATCGGTAGAAAGTTACGAAGGCGCCTAAGAGATGCAGATGAAGCAAAAATCTTTCTGCTTACTTCCGCAATCTGTGGACCCCAGGAGAATTGCTTATCAAAGATAATGCCTAGATTTTTAACGGTATCGCTAATTGTAATATTAATAACATTATTGTTTGTGTTAACTAGAACAATTATAAAATTCATGCTGGTACATAACAGGCGTTATAGACAGATTAAAATTAAGTAACTACATAATTTTGTAGACTAGACAACAGTAGATAGACAAAGAGAGCCAAAGAATGGATACCCTTGGATAGGACCAGAAACCCGGGGAAGGAAGAGGTGGAGAGATGTGTTCCACGAAGTCTGCGGTCCTGATTGACTGATGAGGAAGGCAAATGGAAAACTATAGGCCTTTGCCAAGCAGGCAACTTCTGCTGACAAAATTGAAACTCAAAGTGAAGTGTGTTTATAACACTAACATATTTATTTTGTGGCAGTAGAATAAAGGCTATTTTATTTTATAAACATAATATTGAAGGTGTTATAAAAACATACAGCTACACATTTTTAGTAAATGCATTGGTTTTATTGTGCGTATGTGGTTTGAATAACCCGCTCCCTGAAAAAAAAATACTCGACGCAATCTTAAAACACATGCGTTGTAAGCTGTCATAATCATAACAATTAAAAAATAAAGTCGAAGCCCCACCTACTTAGATAAGTACATAAACTCGATACCTTACACTGTAAAATCTTCAGTTAACACCGTCATTTCTATTTTGAGTAAGGTATAACGACTTCGTCGAACATTCTAGATAACAAAATCCCCCTTTGCATCGATATTTTTACGCCAAAATTAGCATTAAATACCCTCCCACCCGCTCTGGCCGTCTTAAAAAGATTTGTGAAGCTGATACATAATTTTCATAGGACCATAATTTTCCGGGTTTGAACCCATCGTGGCCTTTGAAAATCGGATTTATGTTTTTGAACTAAACTTTTAGATCGTCGTTTGTTAAACAAATCGCTACTGTTGAGTTAACAAAAGATTCAACTTAGATTACTTAATTAAGTTGATAATTAAATTTAAGTTGCTTTGAGATTTTGGCGCTGTCCAGTAAATGATGATTTTACATTTTGTTTCAAATATTATCGTGTATCTCAAATAAATCTAGATTAGGTACACTAAAACTTTCAAATACACTCTCAGAGAAACTTAGCATTTGAAAAAAAATTAAGTACGTATACGTTTTACGTATAATGGTTATACAACAATGATTAAGTACTTAAAAGCTTGTTTTGTCCACAGCCACGCTTCAACAACAACAGGGCTGATCCTTAAGAAATTTAAGGAGAGATAAATGATTAAATTATCCGAGGACATGTGCCTTCCGTGGAAGGATATGACTCAAGAGAGAGAGAGAAATGATTACATCTCAGACTTCCAATACACAGACTACCTTTTTATCCTGTATCGACACGAGTAAGATCACACGTATTTAATCATTTCGAAAAGTCATTGTAAGTACCAGTAACCAATATATTTGATAATACTCGTGTTTCAATGGAAAACTTCATAGTAATTCTGTCGGCAACAAATAAAATAGGTCATACAATAATAGGTATATAATAGGTATCGATAGTAAATAGAAGCTTGGGAAAGCTTTTGTCTGCAATCAGGTTGGCATGGAGCAGGCATTAGACACAAAGGAATTGATTGAATTGATCGGCACAATACAATACTAACGTTACGTGGTTAGAAAACTATGTTCTGTTACTGGGGTCTACTACGGAACTTTACTATCATGTAAGTATATCTTTAATATATAAAACTCATAGGTGATTGACTGACTGACATAGTGATCTATCAACACACAGCCCAAACCACTGGACGGATCGGGCTGAAATTTGGCATACAGGTAATGACGTAAGCATCCGCTGAGAAAGGATATTTGGAAATGCCACTTTTAAAGGGGTGAAATAGGGGATGCAAGTTTTACTTCTTAATGCGAGCGAAGCCGCGAGCGTCCACTAGTTATGTATATAAACATATTTTCAGAAAACGCTCCATCTTAGGCTATAGCCTTACTTGCTATCAGGTAAACTATGGTCAAGTGCAAACCCGTTCAAGTTAAGAAAAAAAAAAAAAAAAAAAATAAATCACGACCGGCAGGAATCGAACCTACATCTTCCAGGTATGCGCCCTGTGCTTCGAAGTCCGTCCTGTTTACCATTATTGTTTTAACTCTGAACTTGTATATAAATGTATGTAATTATAAAATAAACGCTAATATTTGTTCACGCGGCGATCAAATTAAAAACACACGTTTTTACTGTACCTGATATATTAAATGAAAATGACAACTCAGTCTAAAATAATCGTAACTAATGAACACTACATAGTATTTGAACCGATTCTATCGTTATTTCTTAATAATCGCTAGAATTCTGCTAATGTTAGCGTTAATCTCGATTCCTCAGATAAGGAATTAGTTTAAGACCAGTTCTCTTTGAATTTAAATATTCATCATTTAAATATTCATATTCATTCAAAGTAATATTACAACATCAATTATGTAATTCAGACATTAGTGGATATTAGTAAGCCGCCAAGATTTGCTGAAAGTAATTATTTCTACGAAATCTGAGTCCTTCAGTCACTATAGAGAACTTACAAATGTAACTACATATTCATTCAATCATTCAGTTTACGGCAATTTCAAGGAAATCGTTTCCTAATTTCATGGAAATCGTTACATATTTCGTTATAAAGCCTCTAGGGATACAAAACTTATTATAGTCATTATAGCGGGGCGCCGATGATAAAAAAAAGAAAAGACACCGGGTCCCACTACAAACATTTATTTTTTTGGAAGCCTCTCAATAAACAATAAACAGTACAGTCCGTGCGTTTCATAGGCATAAAGATTTAGGTACAAAATATAATATTACTGCGAGCCGCGGAGAGCGCAGGCGGCGCGGCGGCGCGCTCACTAGTCCCCGTGCTAGACTAGTGCGACTGCCTTTCTTTGATTCTCGCGGAGCGTCGCATGCGCTCCCTAGCGGGGGGACGGGGCGCGGGGCTAACGTTTGGGATGCGCGCTACATCATACTATTTTAGATATATTTAATACAGTGTAGAAGAAGATACGACTAACCCTATTTATTATGCCTACTATAATCACGTAAATTGTAAATCGTAAAGAAAGACACATATTTATGTAGTGAGTCGTATTTCCTCATGACTGAGGGTCGTGACTCCCCCGCAGAATTAATTCGTTAGGAGAGCTCTCTTGGACAGATACATGGCCACACACCTGGTGGGCGCCCAGGTCCTTCCACGGAATACTCATGTCCTCGGATATTGTGGTCCTCAAACATGTCGGTTTCTTCACGATGTGTTCCTTTACCGTTTTGTGTGTGCAAATCCACACATCACTTGAAAAACAAGTCATTGGTGTAAAACACATAGGAAAACGTTATTTTTGGCTGGAGCACAGAATACAGAGTGCTGGAGTGAACTCTTGAAAACAATACCTTTTCTACTGAATTTTCTAGTTCAAATTGCCTTTTGTCAACAATTAAAACAACTTGTATGTCTACACTAGCTGCGCTCGCGACTTTGTCCGCGTGGAATAGTTATTTTGGGCATCATCAGCTTTATAAATTATAGCTGTTACCCACGACTTGAACCGTTTTCGCAGCGCACGCAACGTAAGCCCGCATAGATGAATAATTTTCCCCGTTTTTTCCACATGTTCCATAGTTTCTTCGCTCCTATTAGCTGCAGTGTGATGTTATACAGCCTAAAGCCTTCCTCGATAAATGGCCTGCTAAACACAAAAAGAATTTTTCAATTCGGACCAGTAGTTCCTGAGATTAACGCGTTCAAACAAACAAACAAACTCTTCAGCTTTATAATATTAAAAAATAATATAGATTGTTAATACACAACCATTTCATATCTTAAAGAAATCTGTATCAACAGACACACACAGTTTGGCACACACGTGTTTGTAAGCTTGAAAAAAGGAAAAGAATAAAATCATACTCATAGAAATAATAAATTATAACATAAATTTATACGTCCCTCGTGTATAACTATTGAGATGAACAAAAAGTTGTATTAAAATTACAACATACATTCTCTTCTCTGTATTGTTTGAAGCCAGTTCTTTCTTATTATATTTTTAAGATATCTGTCCTTCAGAACGACAGTTCGTGATATTTTTGCTCCATTTTTGAGCCCATACATAATTTATCAGCCGTAAGTTACAAACAAACGGAATTACTAATACCTAACTGTAGAGGTACGTGCTACTAATTAAAAATACATTAATGCATTAGATTAGACGTTATTGCGCAGTAGGGCACCTATTTCTACACCTCGCAAACGGCTTTTATAAATAAACAGCCATGTGGTAAAAGAGCAGATCATCATTACCACAGAACGTTCTGTCTTGACATCGGGTGGAAATATAGCGCAGTGCAAGCACCATCGCATGCTATGCATCGACATAGAGTGATGTATGTAAACAAAACCAGTATTGTAATCTTGCCAAGTCAGTGTTGTAGTTGGCCCATCCAAGGTTGGCCGAGCCTCGTGTATTTACAATGTTGCTATAGTACTAGTAAAATGCTAGATATTTCTGCATTATGGTATGCATTGCATTCTATTGTTTATTCCATGGTCGTCACTTGTCTATTTTCAGTGTCGCTCTTACATTGTTGATTTAGTACCGGACTTTACGAGAATATAAGTGTATAGTAATCATTCATTTACATAAATTTCACGTGGTCGTAAAAACTGAGTCATTGTCAATGTGACCGTATGTATTTCCACTATATAAACTAGTCGTTTTCTTCGTAAACGTATGTGAATACCTGTTTTATTTTCTTTATGACTGTGTTATGTGTATGTAATGGTTATTAAAGGTGTCTTTATTATTCTGGAAAATAAATACACATGCTTTTCAGTAAAACTATTTCAAATCAGCATTGTGTTTGAAAAATCTTATACTTCCGTAAGAAACTATATTTTGAACAAATATGTATATTATTTTAACACAGCGTTAAACATTTAAACTTAGGTATTTGTAACACAACATAATACACCTATAAGTATCCTTGTGATACCTATAATATAGGTATCACCAGACAAGTGGTGGTCATAACCTATCCTAGATATCTTTTTCATCTATACCATAATATACCATAATAATATTATAAAGCTGAAGAGTTTGTTTGTTTGTATGTTTGAACGCGCTAATCTCAGAAACTACTAGTGCGAATTGAAAAAATATTTTTGTGTTGAATAGACCATTTATCGAGGAAGGCTTTAGGTTATAAAACATCATGCTGCAACGAATAGGAGCGAAGAAACAATGGAAAATGTGGAAAAAACGGGGAAAATTATTTATCTTTGAGGGCTTCCGTTGCGTGCGCTGCGAAAACGGTTCAAGATATCAAAAAAATGAGTATGAAAAAATTATTACTCTTAAAATGAACTAACAAAATGTCCCCAATAGTATATGTCTATATTTTAAGGTTAACTCACTAGATCGTTTTTATGGTAATAACTATTCCACGCGGACGAAGTCGCGCGCACCAGCTCGTACATAATAAAGCTGAAGAGGGTCAAAAATCTAAACATTTAAGATGTTAGAAAAAAAATTTTTGGTATACCTTAAAATAATAAAACACTTTTCAGCAGTTTTTATAATTATTGTCTGTATATCTGTTTATATAAACGCTCATTACGCAAAATCGGCTGAACGGGTCATCATGATTTTTGGTATAGGAGGTCTTAGTAGTGTCATAAGCTAGCCTTTTATCCTAAAATAATGCAAACGAAGCCAGCTGGCGTCCACTAGTTAAATCTATACTTAATATTATAAAGCTGAAGAGTTTGTTTGTTTGTTTGAACGCGCTAATCTAACATCACGCTGCAACTACTAGGAGCGAAGAAACAATGAAAAATGTTGAAAAAACGGGGAAAATTATTCATCTTTAGGGGCTTCCGTTGCGTGTGCCGCGAAAACGGTTCAAGTTATCAGAAAATATGTATTAAGGAATTATTCGTCTTAAAATGATCTAACAAAATGTCCGCGACAGTACATGTCTATTTATTAAGATTAACTCACTAGAACCGTTTTTATGATGATAACTATTCCACGCGGACGAAGTCGCTGGCACAGCTAGTATAAAAATAAAATCTTAAAATCCGTGACAACAATTAGCAAATGAAAGCCATGAATAGGCTGTTTTTGATCGTTGTCTGCAAGTTTGCTACATTTCTGTACTAATTGAATGAACGCGCGCTATTCTTTGATGTGAATAGCCACATTATTTAGTTAGGATTAATTCGGAGGGTGGAATTAGATTTGCGAGCTAGTTTCGTGAAAATACGGGCGTGTAATTGTACTAGCTATGAAGAACAAAGATTGAATTATTGCACGCATTTCATTAGAGTATTGTTTGTAACTGTAAATAATATTTATTTACAATACAATACATAAAAACAAGGGAAGAAAAACTAAACATACCAAAAAAGGGGGCACTTAGAAAATGTTTAGAAAAGCCTAAAAATAGTTACTTGTTTCTTTCTTTTAATTGTATTGTTACAAGATTATATATGAAATGTATGGTGAAAAGTTTAGCTATATTTTTTTTCTACAGTACTTTAAATTCTTTTAATGTAACTTTTTCATAGAAAACAATAACTTTAATTTACAATTCAATTATAAAACAGTACAAACAATGTACAATATACTTTCATAGTGAATAAAGCGTTCTTAATTTTTATTCGTTGCAAACACTACTAAATATATGTTTACAAAGTGTAGGTACACATGTGCAGCGATAGTTGGACGTTAAATGGAATCTTGAATGAAACGTAAGCAAGAACAGCGCTATGCAGGGATTACTGGCAGGAATGGGAGGAGGCTTATACTCAGCAGTGCCACTAATGTACTGATAATGATGATGAAAATTTTATGTTGGAGGTTAATCACACAAATTCTTGTCTTGGGTGAGGCTTAAACAAGCCGCAAATTATATTGTACCACAGATAACAATATAATTAATTTATTTATAAAATATTGATATTGGATCGTGACACAGTGGGAACTCCAGGGGCATCGTAGTCGAGGAAGGCCCAGGACCCGCTGGCGTCGAATCTCAACCAGTTTCGGAGTGACTGGCGAGGCGGCTATCGACCGAGATTCATAGAAGGAGTTGGGGGAGACCTTGCCCAGAAGTCGGACAGCATAGGTTTGAAAATATATAAAAACAATAAGTAGTCACGTTTCTTATTTACTTTAGCTTAGTCAACTGGTTCAAAATTCAGTCCCACGTGAATCTAGCTCTTATCTAACAAGTAGGTAATCAATTATCCAGACAATTTGTTGCAGACACATTAAAATATTATACAAAAACTAGTGGACGCGCGCGGCTTTGCTTGCATTATTTTAGGATAAAAAGCAGCCTATACACACACACCAAAGATTATGATGATTTGTTCTGCCGTTTTTGCGTGATGGGTTTTTAAATCCACAGATAAACAAACAAAAAATCTAAAAACTGCTTATATACATGTTTTGTATCGATTTAAAGTATACCCAAACATTTTTTTTAAATATCTTCTTTGTACATTTTGTTTACCCTCTTCAGCTTTATTATATACCTACTAGCTGTGCCTGTGACTTCGTCCGCGTGGAATAGTACTACTGGGCATTAATTCTTTAAATTTTGAACCATTTTCGCAGCACACGCAACGGAAGCCCTCAAAGATGAATAATCTTCCCCGTTTTTCCCACATTTTCCATTGTTTCTTTGCTCCTATTAGTTGCAGCGTGATGTTATATAGCCTAAAGCCTTCCTTGATAAATGGTATATTCAACACAAAAATATTTTTTCACATCGCATCAGTAGTTCCTGAGATTAGCGCGTTCAAACAAACAAACAAACATAAAAACAAACAATCTCTTCAACTTTATAATATTAGTATAGATACAATGACTAATGATCTTAATGAGATGTCATGTCACTCTGCCATATGTCCCAACCGTAAATATCACTTGTTGAACTTGAGAACATATGCTTCGTCTTAGTACACCCAGACACACTTAGGTATTAGGTATATTACCTACACGTGTAACACCTACATTAGATAAAGATATATATGTACTTAGTGGATTCTCGCGGCTTCGCTCGCATTAAGAAGTTAAACTTGCATTCCCTATTTCACCCCTTTAAAAACGGCTTCTCCAAAAATCCTTTCTTAGCGGATGCCTACGTCATAACATCTACCTGCATGCCAAATTTCAGCCCGATCCGTCCAGTGGTTTGGGCTGTGCGTTGATAGATCACTATATCAGTCAGTCAATCAGTCAGTCAGTCACCTTTGAGTTTAGATTGTAAACAATGTTTTCATATGCCTTTAAGATACTTGTAAGATCGTGTGGAAGTGACTAACTGTAATCCTTTTAAGATTTTCCTAACAGCCTCTGTTATATTTGATATGGTTTGACAATTTTGTATCTATCTATACATGTAAGCTGAAGAGAGTTAAACATCTAACAAAGAAGATGTTAGATAAAAATTGTTCAGGTAGGTATACTTTAAAACCATAACAGAACACGTTTCAGCAGTTTTTAGAATTTTTGTCTGTTTATTTAAACGATCATAACGCAAAAACGGCTGAACGGATCATCATGATTTTTGGGAAGCAGGTAGTATGAAATTTAAGAAGTTACAGCTACTATTTATCTCAAAATAATTCGAGCGTAGCCACGGGCGCCCACTCGTATTAAAATAATTATAAATAGCCTCATGACGAAATCGTGACCGCATCCAAGGGCGTTTGGTCACCCATCCAAGGGCTAACCGTGACAACTGCTTACTGAACTTTGGTAATCACGTAATAATAATTTAGCTTTGTAATATTCTAAGGTAGAAATTACTCATACTCATGTGCTACATGTTGTATGATCTATACATATATTATAAAGCTGAAGAGTTTGTTTGTTTGTTTGTATGTTTGTTTGTTTGTTTGAACGCGCTAATCTCAGGAACTACTAGTGCGAATTGAAAATTTATTTTTGTGTTAGATAGACCAGTTATCAAGGAAAGCTTCAGGCTATATAACATCACGCTGCAACTAATAGAAGCGAAGAAACAATAGAAAATGTGGAAAAAACGGGGAAAATTATTCATCTTTGAGGGCTTCCGTTGCATGCGCTGCGAAAACGGTTCAAGATATCAAAAAAATGTGTATGAAAGAATTATTTCTCTTGAAATGATCTAACAAAATGTCCGCAACAGTAGATGCCTAAGTTTTAAGGTTAACTCACTAGAACCGTTTTTATGGTAATAACTATTCCACGCGGACGAAGTCGCGCGCATCAGCTAGTTAAATATAAATGTTGTATAATAATATGGTGGATGGATTTGCGTTTGCTAACATTTTGCCTGATATTAAACATAGCTTTCGTCCGTTCGTTGCTCCGCTATTCAGCGCTTGCATAGATAAAACTTATCTAATGCGAAACTAATTTGAGTGTGTGTTTGAAATATACACAAATCAGAAATAAGCGATAAGTTACAGTTAAGTCGTGATAATCAGGAGCGAAAGATGTTTTTTTTTTTCACGTTTTTTACATTTCTATCAAATACTTGCTAACGAAATGAAGATGTAGTGAAATATGTAACTTAAAAACTTATTTACAATCAATAGAAATCGTCACATTACCAACTTTAGTAAAATTTTATTTAAAACTAGCTGTGCGCGCGACTTCGTCCGCGTAGAATAGTTATTTAGGGCATCGTATTTATTTTTGCAAATTACCTCTTCAACTATATAAATTATAGCCGTTACCACCCGTTACCCACGACTTGAACCGTTTTCGCAGCTCACGCAACGGAAGCCCTCAAAGATTATTTTTCTCGGTTTTTTTGCCCGTTTTTACCACATTTTCCAATGTTTCTTCGCTCCTATTAGTTGCAGCGTGATGTTATATAGCCTAAAGCCTTCCTCGATAAATGGTCTAGTCAACACAAAAATATTTTTTCAATTCGCAGTAGTAGTTCCTGAGATTAGCGCGTTCAAACAAACAAACAAACAAACTCTTCAGCTTTATAATATTAGTATGGATACAATGTCCACTTTACACCAACTACTTACCTACAAATTCTTTGATAAACCCAACAAAGGGATAAATACCAGCTGAAAGGTCAATGGCTTAACGTCACTATACATATACCTATAAATAGGTACCAAGTGGTTGGTTCAGTCCTCTGCCTTGCACAACACAAGTACTATAGTATATATGTATACTGAGAAGTACCACAATCATATCCCATCCATACCACTAACATTATAAAGACGGTCCTGTGTGCGTGTGTGGGTGTGTTTGTTACTTTGTCACGATCAAAAGGTTGAACCGATTTGAATGCAATTGAGTAGGGATATAGATTGGACTTTGGACTAATCATAGGCTGATTTTTAACCCAGATCAACGCTAGTATAACCACGTGGTGCCGCTAGTCACACTATAATAGTAATAAAAGTGACAGTTAGACATCTACTATACCTATAATACCAATTTATTTTGGAAATATTTAATCTTTGGTTGCCTCTGGATTGTAATTCTAGATTCTCTCATATATGTATGTGGATCTCATGATTCATTCACTTCTCATTCTCAAATATTTTGTACGAAAATGTGTGTAAAGATAAAATGTAGATAGGATAGTATTAATGGTAGATATAAAACCTAACAGTGAATAAATAATATATAAAGTTGTAATAAAATCAGGATGACTTAAAATGGCTACAGCAGATGATGGTAGGACACGTGCAAGAGCGTGCGATTCATAAATACATGTGCGCAAAAACCTCAAGTAGGTATTAAGTGAAGTATCCTATAATATGTTATAGCACAAAGCTGTGACTCAGTAGGCCTCATTACAAAACGTGGGTTTAATGTAAGTCTAGACCAAATCCGTTTTAGTTGTTCGAAAATTGCCTGTCTACTGTCATAATTATGAAACTGTCAAAATGTACCAATATTAAATCAAAATTCCAATTTTTTTTTTGTCATTTTGATTGTATTTATTGCTTGTATTTGATGTCTAAACAACAAGAACCTACTATTTATTTTCAAATTCCTAAACTAATATTTAAACCGCGTTTTGTTATATGACGGTTTAAGTATAACCTTCCTCCAGCTAGTTTAATTATTTTATTTGGCTAATATTAGCCTTTGTTAAAATAAGTATGTGTTTATGTTATTTGCATAACAATAAAAAAACACTTGTTAGATATTCCGACAAACTTATTTAAGTTTCGAATTAATTAATAGGCCGATGACATACGAGATTAGTACTAATTACTAAGTGTCATGACGATTAATATAATGTATAGAGATAGAAAAACTTTAAAAAACGGAAAATGAACAACATCACTTACGAGTAAGTTGCGAAATAAAGTTTATTACTTATTTCACAATATTTTAAACCACAAATACCATATGAAACTTGATATTTATAAAACGTAAAGTCCTTTTAAACTTGAACCAACAACTATTTGATTCTACTTATGTACATCGGTAATAATCCACACTTGAGTAAATGTCAAATCACTAACCACTAACTATACTTACATATTAATCAGTCGTATATAACGTTACGCTGTACACCATAATCGTGCGAAAATATATTAAAAATATTGAGAAAAACGATGCGATATCAATTTACAATAAAAATTTAATTGTTTGTTTTATGAATATCATTCATCTTGAAAATGTTTCATTTAAGTTCGTTTTCATACCTAATTAGCAAACAAATTATTACAAATAATTATGTTCTGCGCATATCCTAGGTAATAATATTCATAACTTTAGTCTAATAAAGAACCGAATTCCTACATATCTTAGATAAGACATGAGTGGGTCCAATGTCATATTTTTTATTAAAATAACTGCCACTAATTAGGACTCAGAATTATTATTACATTAGAACCGCATTAGGCAATCAATCATAATCTAAATCTACTTACAATGGATAAGACAATCCCGACAAGATAAGAGTTCAAGAACCTTTGACAACGAATTGCAAAAGATTCGTCATATTCATCGTATAAGTGGGAAAACTAACCCGTTCTGAATAGGAATATCCTTATTCGTTCGTAAGAGGGGTGTTAGGAAAAACTACCAACTGACCTAAAATATTTTAGATCTAGGAATATTACGAGCTTGTCGAGGGACAAAAGAGTGATTGATGCTTTTTGACAACGATATACATCACCATCTTTATATTCTTACAAATTGTCTTACGCTTCTTTTTTTCCTGTTTATTTCCAATTTACAAATTCATAAGCAATGCATACGAGAATGTGCTTTTTACTCCATCGTAACGAGCCACTTACATTTTAGCGGCGTCTCAGCAGGCTCAATCCTTGGCACAAAACACTCACCATTCACACTTTGAAATAAATGCGGCACTCGACATCGTAATATCATTCACTCGCGATCTGGTCTCGAGCGGCACGGACCACACGTCCGAACTCGACGGCAGTCGCCGGGGCACTGAAGTAAGATTCCAAATCAGACCACTGAAAGATGAAAAGTGCGAATTTCCCACGCACGCGTTCCACTCCCGATCGCGGCACTTGGGGTGAAAATTATCGTACTTTTTTTTTAAGTCCGCGGCGCGGATAAAAGCGCGTTTACAAGATAAGATGAAAAGCTTTTGAACGGCTCTAGCATATTAAATTGAGATACGCGTTTGAGCAATTTTTCGCTTATGAGCTTGCGCTGGCCGGAACTTTCAGGCGAGCTTTGTTACGTGAGAAGCTGAAGAAAGTAACTAATGATTAAAAAATGTCTTAGCTTTTTGTGATTTCTTTCCCATTAATTACGCGGAATATTTTATTATTTTATACTAAAGACAAGGCTGCGTTGCAAAGCTCTCTATTTGTGTCTTATTAGAGCCCGTCGTTCAAAGGTGCACAAAAACTTTGTTATCGCTGCATGCAGTCAATAATATGTTCCTTATAGAGAGTATGCGTCAGTGAAACGAGGTTCATACATACAAACATACTACAGTAAATATGTGTGTAAATAAACAAGTACTTAAAGACAAGTACCTACATATAAGCATCGATGCGTAATCCAAGGCAGAGTGCCAATCACAGCGTGCAATTGGTACAGTATTGACTTTTTATGTTGGCGCAAGTACATGTCAATATTGAGTACGTATACAGATCTAGTGGAAACACCAAGTACATGTATTTACATCAAACTATTGGACGCCTGTGGATTCGCTCGCATTATTTAAAAAAAAACATACCAAAAATCATGATAATCCGTTTAAGCGGTTTTTTCGTTATAAATAAAATAAAATAAAATTCATTTATTTCGGGTTACGGAGACTCATATCAGAAATTCACATTACATTTAATTTAAATCAACATAAATTGAAATTAATTATTACTATCTGAAAGTTAAAATAATATGGGTACATGTCCAGAAATTAATAACAAACCCAAAACACAAGGAAGTTACTACAACTTAAAACTTCCTCACAAACGGCATTGCTGGGACATGTTTGTTACAGCAATGCTGCATGTAGGGACAGTCTAGTGTAATTATTGCACTTTCTAAATACATACGATGGCATTGTGAATTTTTCACTGATAAAAGTCGCGCCGTCAATGTGCGTCGCCGCGCGTAGCTTCGAGGCGACTGAGCCGACGCAGGCTAATTAGCTTAACTTGAGTTCGCCACACAAGGGGATAACGCATCTACCTCAGTTTATATATGTAGAAGATCATTGGCCCAAAAGCAATCATTTACTATTCAGGAAAAACTGGCGGTTTATGCCTTTTGGCAACACTAGCATAGAAATGGCGAGACACCTAAGTTAAATGCGAAGCTTGTCACTGATAAATAAATAGTTAGTAAAATTAATTAGCGTCTAGCAAGCACTGTCGTAAGTCTCAACTATAGAATGTAGGAGAGGCAATTAATTACAGAATTACTGATTAACATTCACTAATTTGAAAATGATCTTACATCGATAGTATTTTAAATTATATTATTTATCAATAACCTTGAAAAGAATACATTACAATTTACTTTATCATGATTACCTCCACAACAAGCCAATTGCTTTCAATTGATACAATACGAGTACACGGTGGTTTTTTGGTATTGTTCGGAAAACAGAAAAATATAATCAACTAGGGGGAGCTCGCGGCTTCGCTCGCATTAAAAAAACAACTTGCATCCACCCCTTTAAAATGGCATTTCCAAAAATCGTTTTTAGCGGTTGCCTACGTCATAACATCTACCTGGATGTCAAATTTCAGCCCGATTCGTCCAGTGGTTTGGGCTGTGCGTTGAAAGGTCACTATGTCAGTCAGTCAGTCAGTATAGGTAGATGAAGAACATTGAAATATATACGGTATATCTAAAGAGATAAATAGCATATTAGAGACAAAAGATATTGAACGTACTTATAATCGCATTGTTTTCGTTCGGTAGACCATGAAGAATGTATATGCTTCTATATTTTTTCTTTTTAATAGATTGCGACAAAATATGATATACTTCGGCGTCAAATTAAATATCTTTTCAATAGTTGATACGTAAACTATAAATATACCTACGTCTTCGTGATAATGGTTAAAAATCAAGTCATTAAAATGTATACTTACTCTTCTTCTTTTTATCGAATGAGAGTGGCCAACTCTGGTGTCGATAGTTTATCAAATTTGAAAAACTCTCGACATTAGAGTCTGCCACTACACAGAAGAGAAATAGTGCTAGTAGTTAGTATACATAAACGTAAATGACATGTTTTAAACATCTACTAAAGAACATATAATGGTTACATAGGTATCCCATACTACTACCTACTAAAACATAAACCCTAAACCGCGACCTTCACGTCGGTCGAATGACAATTATTTCTATTGGAAAAGCGGCATTTCCGCGACACCCGTGATCGTAAAAACCGGGAGACGGATGTCCAAATCATCAATTATTCTGCAGTAGATTAATGGTGCCAAAGCACTGATAAACATCGACAGAACATTTTTTAAAGGAAAGAGAGAATCGTAAGTACTTTAGGACTGTAGTAGGAGCGAAATAAAATACAGCTCAAATTGATGTTAAAAAAATTCATAAGAAAATTTGTATTTTTCAATAAAGAAGTAACATTAAAATTTATTTGTGGTTACCGAAGTGGCAAGCACGGCCAATGCAAAAAATATATACCTATATATACATATAATCGCTTACGTGGAACAGAGTATTTTAAATTAAATAAGTTCTTCTTAAGCAGTTTTCGTACTAAATTACATGGACAATTTAAAAAAAATTGATACAAGCATTCACCACCCTCATTAGAACTTCCTAATTATTCTATTTATTCACACATTAACAAATTTTAAAGGATAAATAAATAAATAAATATATAAATATCCTGGGACATTGCACACATCGCCATCTAGCCCCACACTAAGCAAACGCTTATGTCGTGGGTACTAGATAACGGATATAATACTCATATACTTTTCTTTTGTAAATACATACTTGTTATACATACAAACGACCAGACTCAACACAAGTAATTATAAATTTTTAAAGTGCATAAATACTTGTGTCATGCGGGAAAACTCTACTTTGATAGTAAAATGCTAATATCAACACTAGTTCCCCAATTTTACCCATCCTATCCAATCCTACGTCCAATCCAAACAAGCTCTACTAAAAAGCTCTCTCGCAGCTTTCCAAAAGCATCATCAAACACCATTTGACCCACTTGTGGACCCTTGGTCAGGGGTCAGCCAAATATCATGCAAAGTGCTGGAAAACTAACTGAAAGTCGACCTAATAAAATGATTTCGCAAATCATGCTGAAGGTCCGGTACCTATAGTGTTGTTATATACTGGGTTATATAGATATAGGGTTCTTATAAAAGCATAAATATTACAAGTGCAAATAAAAACTTTACAAATTTAACTAACTATTATGAACCTAAGTTAATAACTATTTAAAATAAAAAACTAATGTTTTTGTCTTTTTTATGGTTACAGTGTAATCCAAAACTGACTTGCAGATAAATAGAAAAAGTCATAATTGCTTTTGTGACTAAAGTAATGCCTGATTAATAAAAAATAGTTCCGCTTTTACTCAAAATCACCGAATTTTTTACCTTTACTCTCAATTTATTTTTAATTTTGTAAATAAGTAAATAAATCTTGAAATATTTTTTCAACCACACAAAACTTTTTTTGTCGTATGTACTCGTATGTATAGCCCAGATTAATTTCCAATTCACCGAACACATATTCTTTTTACTACATTTTTTTTATTTCATTGTGTATTTGTAAGGTGTTTATTTAACTAATACATTCCCTATTAAACAATAGCAGTTACCAATGTAGCTGTAAGTTTATGCCATAAATCCCATTTGTATCTGTTAATTAGTTGGCGGGAGAACCAATTATTTGAATGGCAACGAAAGAATAACGTAATTTATTTTTATTATTTTTAAATTAAGTAAGTAGGTACTAAATATGTACATACATTTTACTACATTGATTCTAAATTATTTACGTAGCACTGTTCGTACGTTATTTATTCCGTTTCATTAGATTGATAGATCGCTCGCTCGTAAAATGCATAAACTGCAAATTGCAAAGAATAATAAAACAAAAGCTGTATAGAAGCGAAGTTGGGGATCCCTCTATAAATCTACTATGTAGTCTGATCCCCAGTCGAAAGGCAATCTGAAATAGCATCGACATGATAATAATATAGACATCTAATTGTCAGTGTAGGCAGTTGTTCAGGCAGCCTCGTTAGAGAAGTTGTATAGGCATGTCTGACCATACAATTAAAATAAAAACATAACAGAGCAAAGAGTTGAGCCGTCACCATAGATGCTTAAATGCACACACCTTATTATTTAATTTAATAATTATCTTAATTTTATCTTAAAAAAACGATATAAATAAAAAAGGTTCGTAGTATTAACAACAGATTTTGTTCTAACACGCGAAATTCCAGAAGTCGTAAATGTGCTGTTTGACGTACTAAATCCGCTCATGATCATGCGTTAGTTATTGAGTATATTAGTTGACGAAGCGTTGTCTATCATAGGTAGATAGATACATAGTAAAGAATCTCTGAACTACATTGTCTATGACAAACGGCAATCGACAAAGCATACCTTTGCAGTCCACAGAGACTAATTAACTTTATTCATGTCTCTCATTTCAGTAAGTCAATCATTGGGGCTCTAGACAAATAGCTTTCTAAAAATACGCGCCTAATCTTGGCAAGCCCTTTTTACTTGTGATTGAAGGTCGAAGACGAATGTCTTCAATCTCGTTAGCAAGCTGTTGGAAGGCCAATTTCTCTAAGACCCAGAGCTCGATTTTTACTAATTGTATATTACGACATCGGAAGATAAGTTGCTTCCGCCGATATTGAAATACGTGTTTTCTGTGTTCTTTCTTCTGAATATTTGTGTTAGGTATTCAAACTGAAAAGTGAAATATTCATGTTATGTATTTTTGAACGGCTGGATTTATTTTCTAATTTTTAGTAAAATTTAATGATAATATTTTATTTGTCTTATATTTATTCACATCTATTTGTATTGAAGTTTGGTGAGAATATTATATTTTTTTATTTGCATTTATGTTTGCATTGATAATAGTGATAATATGAGTATTATTTTTTAATTTGATGAAATTATAAAAGTCGTACGAAATAAATTTGTGAGTGTAAAATTAGATATTATACCTAGTTCAAATCATGCTATATTTAATCAGCAAATCGGTAGTTTACCGTTTACAAATGCAGGCCACGTCCGGCAGGTTGTGTCGGACTTCATCCGTTATTACCTACCTGAAAAGTAACACACGCAAACTAGAGTAGGAGTGTTAATCTTTTCTAATTTGCTTCCTGGACATTCAAAAACACACGTACCAATAACGCTATGTTCGGCGGAGATCGATCTCTGAAAAATAATTAATTTGCTTGTAAGTCTCTCGAACATCAAAAAATCTCAAGTAATGCTATATACTTGTCACCAGGGTTGAATTGGTAGCCCGATCACGTGTGGGGTCAAAAGCGACCTGTCGAGCGATATTAGCTCACCTCAGGTCTTCGAGCCCCGTGCTTTGCGGCACATACTAAGTGGACTGAATTATGTAGGAAGGTGTTCTGTTTTGCACTCGTATTGCGCAGCTGAAATAGGTACGTTGAATGGTGTATTTCTCCCTCTATCTCGCTCTAGTTTTAAGTCTTATATATATTTATTTATATATATAGGTATATTATTATTTTTTAACTATAACGGGTTTGCATATATAACTAGTGAGTGCTCGCGGCTTCGCTCGCATTTAGGAGTAAAACTTGCATCCCCTATTTCACCCCTTAAAAAGTGGCATTTCTAAAAATCCTTTCTTAGCGGATGCCTACGTCATAACATCTACCTGCATGCCAAATTTCAGCCCGATCCGTCCACTGGTTTGGGCTGTGCGTTGATAGATCACTATATCAGTCAGTCAGTCAGTCAGTGAGTCAGTCAGTCAGTCAACTTTGTGTTTTATATATTTAGATATTCATTATATATCTCATGTCTGAGGATCGTGACTCCCAGCAAAATTAATTCGTTAGGGGAGTTCTCTTGGGCAGATACATTGTGGTGGGCGCCCAGGCGGGATGGTGTTATTTCAAATATTGGTTAACATATTTTATTTACTGTGTTGGTCTACGAAACAACATATTACTATCACCGCAAGTCTTTAGGCAATCTCTCACTTGGAAATTTGGTACCGCCACAACGACTCTAGTTATATTGATTTCTGTTTAATAGTATCGATTTACTATTAATATCGGATATATTACAAGTAAGTAACGACTTCTAATAAACTTTACAGACAGTCAAAGAAAATTGATGCTTCTTCGCGTAAAATAATTGAGAAAAGAGATTTTTACTATGGTATGACTCTCTAAACAACTGCACTATAAAATCGTTAGCGAGACAAAATTTAACTTGAAAAGTACGGCAATTCACAACAGATAAATTAACACAATCCTGTCCATCAAAGTTTCTCCAGTGATTGCTAGACAGCTGTAATCTTGCTAAGCCTCCGTCTCGTTATATTAGAAACATTAGAGCCTTTGCAAGATAACTCTGCGAGCGGAAAAATATGGTAACTAAAAGTTCTGAATAAATTTGACAGACAGAATATAATTAATAATTGGAAGTGAATGCGACAATAAAGATTATTAGTTAATTAACCGCAAAGGCTTTCGTTTGACCAGAGCTCATACGATGTTAAATAACACTTCAGTCTCAAATGTATCTGCCCAAGAGTACTCCCCTAACGAATTAATGGGGAAGTCACGACCCTCTGTCATGAGGAATTACGACTCAAGAGAGAATGTCTTTTATATGGCATGTTTCTTTAAAAAAAAAACAAATTCCGGATAATATGATCATCAACAGTGATGATAATATAGAAATTTGAGGACTTATATGATTGTCAGTTTCGTTCCTAAGAGATTTTTATTGCCACTGTCGTATAGTTTCTATGAACTACATAGATAATGGTTTTGATTTTAAAAGCCAATCTGTGGATGGTGCTGCCATTAATCGAGTACAAAGCAATCTGGTGCAAACTCTACTTTAGAAATTAAAGCGTAACTAATTCTCTCTCCATGTTGAAGTCTCGAAATTCAGGAATAATGTATAGAGAAGCTTTTTGAGTCTCTGCAGACATCTATTCCAGGCTGTTTACACACTACTGAAACAGGAAATTGAAGTCGATGGGTTTGTACAAAATGAACAGCAGTCTTGTTTTTTTTTGTGTTCCGGATTATAAATGCACAAAACTGAAAAATGTATGTAGCCATCTGTTTTTCGGTTATTTAGTTAAGTTTAAATAATATCTGCAAATAGTTAAAATATATTTAAGTCCGGATGACAGTGGCCAACTCTCAGTCGGTGACCTCTCGACAAAGGCCTGTGACATGGCTTAAAACTCATTTAATCGATATCTATCTATAATATATACATAACAAAGCTGAAGAGGGTCTGAACATAAAATTGTACGTTAAAGATACTACAGAAGGAATTGTTTGGGTATACTTTAAATCGAAAACATAATAACTTTTCAGCAGTTTTTATTTTTTTTTGTCTGTTTATCTGTTTGTCTGTTTATTTAAACGCTCGTCACGCCACAACGGCTTATCATTATGATTTTAGGTAGTATATAGGTAGTATGAGGTCTTAGAAGCGTCATATGTTACTTTTATCCCGAAATAATGCGAGCGAAGCTGCGGGTGTTCACGAGTACAGAATAAACAGTAGAAATAAGTAGCTACATACGTCAGTGTCAGAGATGTTCCGGAAGTAACTATCTTAGATGTGAATTTCATGAATTTGAATTTGACGATAAGCTCGCAAAATGAGAGCACGTTTCTAGCAAGGCGACGATGTCAGTCCAGCTTGAAATTATTTAGTAAGGTAAATCTATATATATAAAACTCAAAGGTGACTGACTGACTGATATAGTGATATATCAACGCACAGCCCAAAACACTTGACAGATTGGGCTGAAATTTGGAATGAAGGTAGATGTTATGACGTAGGCATCTGCTAAGAAAAGATTTTGGAAATGCCACTTTTAAAGGGTTGAAATAGAGGTCGCAAGTTTTACTTCTATATGCGAGCGAAGCCGCGAGCACCCACTAGTCGTAAATAAAGTTTAAGATCAATTTTGGTTAATTTTGAATCGTTTTTCATCGTTGTTTTTAAGTAAACTACTTTAATACAGATGTTTCATATGCATTTTCAATGAAAGTTCACCTTTTTTGTACGTACCGCAAAGTTGTAGAAACCTCTACCCCACGCACTATAATCGAGTGATCTCCAAAGCGAGAGTGAATCGGTTTTTATCGGGTAAGCACGCTCCGTCTCAGGCCATAGCCTTTGCTTACCATCAGGCACATAAAAATAACACTAGCTTCAACACTAGAGTATTAGTTAAGCTTTCGTTCCCGAAACAGTAAATATGACGAAATTTGGTAAAACTCACCAAGAAGTAAGAAACGATAGAGTAGCGTGAGGTTTGATATGTCAAACGACAAAAATCTGAAACTCTGCACTGTTTAAAACAAACCTAAAAAATACATCAGTTCTTTATAAAAATACATGTTACAAGGAAATTGTAAAATAGTTCTGCTGTAAGTTGTAGTATCAAGTGTATAACCAACTTTCGAAGGCAAAAGCTCACGGGGCTCTACGGAAGCTCCGCCGAAGAAGTCTTTAAAATGCCAACGAGTATGCAGAACTCTAGAGAAATATACCCGAAACTCCTGCATAGTACACTACACTAAAATGCAAGCACTTTATTGTTAAAGTTACGTAAAGCTATGAAAAATAAATCGTTAATCACACTTGACAATCGAAACTTATAATGAAGCTAAAGATGGTCAAAAATCTCAACATAGAAGGTGTTAAAAAAAATGCTCACACGTTTCAGCAGTTTTTAGGTATTTTTGTCTGTTTATCTGTTTGTCTGTTTATTCAAACACTCATAACTCAAAAACGGCTAAACGGATCAGTATGATTTCTGGTATGTAGGTAGTATGAGGTTTTAGAAGTGTCATAGGCTACTTTTATCTCAAAATAATGCGAGCGAAGCCACGAGCGTCTGCTAGTAATATTATAAAGATGAAAGTTTGTCCTTGAGTGTGTATGTCTGTTATTTCTTCAAGCTCAAATGGCTGATCTGATTTGGATAAAACTAGGCATGGAGATGAGACTCTACTTTTCATCTTGGATTAATGTGGGTAAAACCGCGGGGCACTGCTAGCGAATCGTAAAACAAATGAATACATCACTCATCCAAAATAATTGTAGGTTTTGTTACATTTTATCGTTAGAATAGAGAGCACCTTTCATTTCCAATATCTTTATAAAATGTTAGCTACAAAAGCATTATTCAAAGTGCTTAGTCCCTATCATTCCCAACGAGAGATAGGGTGTTCTTGCAAGATAATCACACGTCAAAGAAAACGCTTTGTCATCGTGGATTTAAATTAAAAATAACATTCACCCTTTCACACGCTCAATTGCTTTGCAACATTGATGGATCATCGTTTTACGAGAAGTAACTAAGCAAGCATAAAATTTTACAAATTGCTTCGGGAAAATGCTTAAATGGTAAAGATATCCAAGACTTAGTATGTATCAGGGGGATTTTTGAGTCGAAAATATATGGGGAGAAATGAAAAGGACAATGAAATTTAAAATACAAAAGATAGATAGATATTTTCGGGACATTGCACACAGCGCCATCTAGCCCCACACTAAGCAAACGCTTGTGTCGTGGGTACTAGATAACGGATATAATACTTATATACTTTTCTTTTGTAAATACATACTTATTATACATACAAACAACCAGACTCAACACAAGAAATTATACATTTTTTTAAAATGCATAAATACTTGTGTCAGGCGGGAATCGAACCCGCAACCCTTAGATTAGAAGGCAGAGCCACTACCAACTAAGCTAACAGGCCAGTCAAAAAAAGAATAAGATACTTAGGGACATGGGTATAAAAATTATGTTTTGAGAAAGGCCTCCAAAAAAGTACGAGAAATAGTCATTGTTTTATGTTACATTTGATTTTATTTTAACGTCTTGCCCTGTTAAATTGAAGATTTATACAATCAACGACTTGGTTCAAGAAAAACTAGTGATCACAAGAAATTCAATTGGCTTGTATACCTATACCCTTACACACAGATTCGAAATAATAGATGTCCGAGTATAAATAGTATGTAAAAATAGTACAATATCCGTTTTTATTTCCAAGACAACAACTATTCAAGTTATTGCTTTAATCGCCTGCAAAGATCTCGCGAGCATAAGATTTATCTTTTCCGGTGTCACTATAAACAAAATTGAATTTACATTTTCTTCGCAGTCGACTCGGTTGGCGCGTTAAATAGAGAATTTATTTAGTGTTAACTTACCGAGGCACGCTCACACAATTACTTTGGTCGTTTCCTAAAGATATTTGTAGAGGAGTTCATTGTTTTGTTTCTTTGACTTATAAGTGCTGCGGAGTTTGTTAGTACTTCAGACTATCTACGGATATTTGAATAAAAATGTGCGTCTCCAAGCGTATTTGATTGTAAAGTTTATATTTTATTGAATGAGTTTTTTTATTTATATTGTATGTTCAATAAAGCTTACAAAACACATAGGGAAATAATAAATTAAAAACTAAACCTTATAATAAACTTAAAAATAATAAATTAATTACATAATTAACCTTACAAATAACGGCATTATGAGGAATTTTCTAAATGTCAAGTTAACTAAATAACCCGCCCCTAATCGTTCCCGGTGCAAATGTGCCCATCAAGCTCGCTGCGTTTCCGCGCTGGATGGCAATAGCTAGCCGTTGCACCAGAAACGATCCAGAGCGGGAGTCACCGGTCGTAACTCTAAGTTTCTGCCCAATTTCCCCGATGAATGTCTTTATTTATTTATTATTTATTTCTTTATTTCTATATTTTTTCTTTTTTTTTCTTTTCATTGAAAAATTCCTTTGAAAATTCTATTACAGCAGCGGTTTATGTATAAGCTGGCACATTCAAAGAGAGGCATATGCCCAGCAGTGGGATAGAGAAGACTGTGGCTGATGATGATGTATAAGCTATTCTAGTTTTATAATGATATTGAGTATCTATTGCGTATCGCACAAAAAACACGAAGCTTAGTTTGTATAAAAAGAAAATGGATTTATAGGTACACGTATCTGCTACTACCAAATAAATAAATTGTAAAAAAAAAATACCTACTAATTACGTCAGCAAAAAATACAACACTTTGTGGTTATTGAAACTAAATTGCTTGTTTACCTACTCGTACCTTTTATAAGGGCAAAAAATACTCAGTATTATTATATAAGCACAACAAAAACCTATAGGTCAGTAAACATGTGAAAACAAAGTCATGTAATGAAACTAATTCCAGCCCGAAAAAGTCATTAAAACTTTATTAAACTCCATTAGTCAATGCTAAGTAAAGAGTTATAATCTTATAGATAGCCAATCCACAGAGAAAAGAGTAAATTTGACTAGATGCATGGAAGTCAAATGTATTATTTAGTCCTTAACATATAAAATGTTTCATAGCTATTGCTTGCCTTAGAGCAAACCTGTTTTAGTTAGAAAAGAAAATTAAAAATAATTTTTCGATTAGATACCAAAATAGATCAAAGCGGAAACACTGCCAGCATCCTGGGAACCCTGCCGCACAGCGATAGTATGGATGGCTATTTTTTTACTATCTGTGATTTGTATGTTTAAGTAATTTTTGTAAAATGCTGGCCTTTTTCTGGCTCAACGTATCAGCATTGCCATCCAGCGTGGTAATGCGGCCAGCATGCTGGGCACGCTGCCCTCTGGTAGTGGGCTGGAGCACTTAGATTATCTTTAGGCTTTTCTAAAGATTTTCTAAGTGCCCCTTTTTGTAGTAGTTAGAAGTAGTATGTTTAATTTTCCTTCACTTGTTTTTATATTTTATTATTGTAAATAAAGCCTTTCTTTATTTTTGTACATATGTAAATAAATGGTGGTATTTGTGATTTTCAATATAGTGGTTAGTGGATTGGTGATGGTGGATTCGATTTTTCGAGTGGTGGAAAAAAATGGTAAACAGTGATTTTAGTCTTGAATGGAGCATGCTCACCAATAGAAATCGGTTCACTATTAGTTTGAAGATCCCTGGGTTACAGTTCGAAATAAACAGCCAAATAGAAGCAAATCGTCCTATAAAACATTAATGAGATTGTGGTATATATTGAATCTATGATGGCAGCTCATACTCACTTCTACGGGTGGTGTGTAGTGTTTGTATTGCAAATGCAAAGCTTATCAACACCCTCAGTAATCTGTGTCTGAACGTAGTCAAACAATTTCGATATCCTAAAAGTTAGTGCGGGTTCATCGTGGGTTACCAGTTAAAATAGTTTACTTGTTCCGCTCGTGACTGGAATAAATAGAACAAAGCAGAAAACACAATATTATTTTACATAACACAATACTTGGCTACGTCACACATGTACTAAAAAACTAACAAACAATTCCACGTTGTTGAGTAAGTGCTAAGAGCAATAAAAAGTTCGGAATCTTAATCTACCCAAACATTGGATGGATTATAATGGTTTTTTTATACCTGAGACAAAAATGTTTGAGAGCTACCGCGAGAGAAATCACCGCTACCTACAGCCAAATATAACGTCTCCGAAATGTCAAATGTAACGGATACACGTTCTAATTTTGCTGCTAAATTCGCTAGCGCAACGATACACCGAATAGCCTGGAAGAGATCGCTCTACGCGATAAGGCCGCCCAATGTACCTAGGTTAAGTAATTTTACTGTAAATTGTTTTTGTATTATGTTTTCTGGTGTACAATAAAGTTATATTGATTGAATAGCAAATGTCAAATTCCAAAGAAATCCTATAAAGTTGCTTTAAAGTTCGTGGCGATAGCAATTATTTTTTACGATTAATTTTATACATAATTAATATAATAATTACATGATAATAGCAAATTATAATAATTACAAAGTAAAGAGGCTTTCGTCGAGGCATTGCTAGGTTTGAAAAGAAGTAATAGATTGGTACGTTAGATGACTGCGTATTCCAACAGTGTATCTATTTAGTAAACTGGAAGAATTTGAGTCGGTATTGGATCTTATCAACAATTTGATCTATGTATGTCTCTTCAACCTCCAACTTATCTTTGTCTAAACGATTCTGGAATATAAATTAATAGTCATTCTTTAAACCTATTGAAATTGTTTTCTCACATCAACAATTCAACGCGTGAATGGCATTCATAACTTCTATTTACTAAGTTATTTATAAGCTAACATATTTCAGTACACATGAGATAAGCTGTCTTATACGATAGGATAATATACAATAGTATATTTTGTCATCATAATATAATATTTATGGAATGAGCTTAGTTGAAATTCAAAGTGAGAGTGAATCGGTTCTTACTGGGTAAGCACGCTCCATCCTAGACTAATGATTGCTTACCATCATGCAAATTACGTTCAAGTGCAAACCCATTATTTGTTTAAAAAACCAAGTGGTCTTGGTTCTTTATAGTTCAGTAAGAGCTCTGCATCAACAATTTTACTGGCGTAAGTCTTTCTTGCGTAACTTCTCCTTAACCGTTTTATTTCGTCACTAAATGTGATCAAATATCTTTTTGCATACAGGTCAAAGTATTTAACAGTCTTTTAAACAAAAAAAATCCAAATCATAGAAGAGTGAATTAAGCAAAGTGTAGCCGGCTCTTTTTTTCATGATCTAAAACGTAAAATCTTGAACAGATTTTACAATTTTCCTCTATGATTCCAACTCTATCGTTCATATTAAAAGCGCTATCCTAAAGAACATTCTAATGGCTGATTCCTGCGGTTTATGTATTCTACGGTGCAGGTTAAGTACACCGTAACACATTTCAGAAATTCTCTTTTCCCGTCCAAAAGGCTCGCAATTCCTTAGGATTTGTCGCGAATCTAGGGCTTGCGGGGCGTGTCGTCCTCCATCAATAGACCACATTGCAACAGCAGTAAGGGATCCACAAACAAGTGATATAATAAAAAATAACTGCCTTTTATTCTCATACGTGTCACCAAAACAAGACGGATTAAAAACATCTGCAATTATTTTGATGACACCGAAACACATACATAACTGCTGTAAAAAAAATATTCTATTATCACTTTTAATTTCTAAGAAAATCATTGATAAATCATACCCACTTGGAAAGTAAATAACTAAATTAATAATCATTTAAATAATGTTAGAAAATTTTAAAAATGCGATGATATAATGTTGTACATTTAGCTCCATAAACGGCATTACGGCATCTCAAGTCCTTTCATCGAACGCAGCGATGACGTAAAGAACTCGTCTGCATTACAAGTCAAATAAGAGCAAACAACTCCTGTCTTATGCCGTTTCCTACACGAAAGCAATTTGTAGCTGGGTTCTCCACATATTCGGAAAGTTTTTACTCGAAATCACAACAAAGACGTGTAAACTATATATGTTATAACATATGTATGTTAACGAACCTCAGTTATAGGTACACGTATCATAGAAGTTTAAAGGGATTCTACCATTTGCGCTTCGTTTCTAAGTATAAAGGTTCCGTATTTGTGAAACGCTCTCCAGAAACAACCTTACTGTAATTGAAATTACGAATGGAACCACTTGACCCACTAACCAGGGACATTCACATCATTTCTCGTTTAGACCCCAGGCCCGCCTCAAAGCTTTCCGCTATAAAATTTTCATGAAACGACTTTCTGTTGCGGCGCACATCTTTTAAAAATCGCCGTAATGTTGACACTGCGTCTTCCTCGATTCCGATAAGATTTAAATAGTGGATTAAATCAGGGAATATTGGACTTTATGATGTGAATTATTTAGTCCAGATTCGAGCCATATTTTCGCTTTATAGTTTCGCGGCTGTGCTGAATCGTCAGTATGAATGCTGAAGCTCTTTTGAAGCCGTGATGCAATCATTTCCAACGGTCTGATTACGGATGAAACTGGCGCCGTAATTTTGTAATGCGCTTCATATTTACTGCGGATATTCAACGTTTTACCACGTTTTGCTCGCAAGTGGATTTTTATGCTATTGTGGTTTTTCTTTTAAACTGTAGTGAAAAGGAAAAATAACAAGATGGCTGAAAAGGCTCTCTGTTGGCGTCGACGATTACTCCGGTACCTACACAAATTAAGAATTGTGCTGCCTTTCCGAGAGAGACTTTAGCAGGACTTTACCCGGAATAATACTACAAGCAACTTTGTGCTTTTGTGGTGTTTTTTGGCGTTCCAATTTAGACTTTATGTTCGTGCAATCTTTGACTAACTGTAACCGATTACCAGGCAGGTAGTTGTACGTAGAGTGTATGTATAATTACATGGCATGTATCTAAGTATAAAATATCTACAATCGTTACAAACAGCTAATTAGGTTCCTACCTAATAGTTTTACAATAAAGTATTGTTTGGCCTATAAAAACAAAATAAAGAGATGTGAAAATATATATTTTACTGATACATATTTTGAATTTTATTAGATTTAATACGAGTATTACTAAATCAATTTTTTATATAAAACGTATTCATGCAAATGCAAATTCTACTATTTTTTCCTAAGTTCGCTCAGTTTTTAAACCAACTCCTTCACGCACACACAAACACACACTTGTTCCTCAAACTCCAGCTAACCTCCTCGTTCGAACAAAGTGCAAGGCTCTGTATGTTGAGCCCAATTCAAACACATGTTCTTACTTAACTACTTAACAAATTTAAATCATTCATACTGGCAGTCTCCGTCGAGTGCACTTTCCAGTAATGTGAGAAACTTTACTTGAGCCGACTTTTGAGTAGGCAAGTATGTAGGTACTAAGTTGTATTGGGTTGTTCTCAATGTGTCTAGTAATCGCTTAATGATTCAAGTTTTGTAGTAAGTTTTTTTTTGAAGAGTTACTTTTTTTTTAGCTTTGTTGCTATGCTCAAAAAAGTTTATATTTTTTTATTATTGCTAAAATTGTGTTTAAAACTAACGCCTATTATAAATGCAGAGCTACTTTTGAGTAGACAAGTATACACTAGAGCAGGGTTCCTCTCAATATCTCTATAAAATATGTCAACTGGTACAGTTAACACATAAACTTAGTCAATAGATTGGATTGGGTTGTTTTTTAAGACCAGTTTAGTTTTTATGATAAAAGATAAAGATAAAGAATGTTTATTGATAATGTAAAGTTGTGACATACATAGGTATAGGTATAAGTACTAATATCATAGAATATGCTACACAAATTACAATATCTCGTCAAAATTTAATTTATGACATTTAGTTTTAATAAAATTTTAGAAGTTACAATGCCTGATTATAGATGCACTTCAAAAACAGATATTGCTTTAAAAAATATGTTTTCGATGCTTCCCACAGATAAATCCAATGGTATTATGAAGAACAGTCCCGGACGAGCTGTGGATTGCTGCGAAATGTGCTGAGAGAGTTTCAGAGTACAAACTCACATGCGAATGATTTATATGCACGCCTTGTGACATCTTACTTAAAAGAAAGGATAGGTTTTGTTTGAAGATAAGAGAACTGATACATTTCGCTATCTATAAAATGTTATAACTAACGTTAAAGTAAAAAAGGACGATATCAGTGACTTTATAGTCACCTACCTACCTACATAAAACCTACCTACCACCTACCTTGTATACCTATAATGGTGCCCTACGTTGTTAACCGCGTAAATACGAACTATAAAATCTTATTTAAATCCTTATCAAATTTCATTCCAATCGATCCGATTTTTAATCATGAAGAACAGGCAAGCATTCACACCTACACAATAATTTGGTATTCCAATTTCGGCGCTTCCTTGGGTTGATGACACGTTAAATTGTCGGTCCCGGCTGTTTGTCATCGTACGGCAGTCCTTAAGCCATGAGAGAGGCCCTTAGATCGGCTTAAAAATCTCTCGACGCCAGTGTTGGTCCCTCTTATTCGATAAGAAGACGACCTATACATGATTTCATTTTATAATCTAAATATGAAGTTGTAGTCAAACCAATGGATGGATCGGGCAGAAATTTGGCATGCAAGCAGATGTTATGACATAGGCATCTGCTAAGAAAGGATTTTTGAAAATGCCACTTTTAAAGGGGTGAAATAGGGGATGTAAGTTTTACTTTTTAATGCGAGCAAAGCTGCGAACACACACTATACTCGAATAAAGTGCATACACTTAAAACTAGATCCATATAATATAGATCATAGTATAGCTATTTTTACATTCGTCAAAACTATTTCCTATCTTGAACCTAGACTCCCCCTAATAGAGGACTCAACTTTCTCATTTCCACCACAATAGGTTATCCCTGCCTGCCTACGTTTTGTTGAAGAAAACAATTGTAGTACTCGAATACTCGTTACAGCGAACGAGGGCGTAATGTTTGCGTATAATTTGTTCTGTTTGTTTCTCGTTATAAGCCTGTCTAAACAAATAATGACCTAGCACTAAGCTTCGCCTTTACCAGATCGGACTGAGGTCTACGCATTTTTTTTTTTATATAGGTACGTAATTTTGGGAAATTTATAATCTGGTCTTGCTTTTACAAAAACTTTATTTAATGAAGACTTTTTTGTAGACAGACAAATTCTTTTCGGATAAATAATTACGCACTGCACCCTTACTTTTCTATAAAACACTTTCCTTCCAGCAACACCAGCGCCACCTGATGCCGAACATCTTTTTCTACTCCCGCTTTGAATTATTATAAACGCCCAAAAAAATTACGATAATATTTCTCGCTGACGCGGCATTCTAGAGCAAAAACGAAGCAAAAAACAATGCATTTGCGCACCCTCCGTGAAATTTGAATTGAAAATTTGTTAAAAAGAAACATAAAAGGTACATGGGAAGTGGAAACATGAGTGATGCAAATCACCAATCATTATTTTTTACGTCTTTTGTTGCGCAGTGACGCTGTGTTTAAGAAATATTTGGGGGAGGGTTGGAAAACTTCATAATAAAGATTTTGGAAAACGTGATGTAAGTATCTAATGGGATCATTTTTCAAAGAATTTAAGAAGCTATAATATGTTCTATTAAGCGAGTGCGGCTCAGTGGTTCCAGTGTCTGCTTTTTATCCAGACGCACCCTGGTTCGAATCCGGCCCTACACCAATAACTTGTGTTTTCAAGTTTTGTGTGGATTTGCACTCGCTTCACGGTAAAGGAAACCATCGTGAGAAAACAGACATGTTTGAGGACCACAATACCTATCCGAGGACAATATCTGCTCAAGAAAACTCCCCTAACGAATTAATCCTCGGGGAGGCACGACCCTCAGTCATGAGGAAATACGACTCAAGAGAGAATATACCTATCTAACTAGCTGTGCCTGTGACTTCGTCCGCGGGGAATAGTTATTTTGGGCATTAATTCTTTGAATTTTGAACCGTTTTCGCAGCGCACGCAACGGAAGCCCTGAAACATGAATAATATTCCCCGTTTTTTCCACATTTTCCATTGTTTCTTCGCTCCTATTCGTTGCAGCGTGATGTTATATAGCCTAAAGCCTTCCTCGATAAATGGTCTACTCAACACAAAAAGATTTTTTCAATTCGCACCAGTAGTTCCTGAGATTATCGCGTTCAAACAAAACAAGCAAACTCTTCAGCTTTATTATAGATTTGTTCAAAATGACAGAATATAGCGTCCCACTGTGTTATAAAGTAGCCTATGTGTCAACTCAGGTTCTAATACCTAATTTTATCCTATTCAAAGATGTAACAATAATACCTACACACTCGCTCACTGACATACGCACACATTTGTTTTCTTTCAAGTATGTACCTATTTGTAGGATTAGTGTTATTAGTATAATGAACCTGCAGTGTGGTTAATGGATATGAGCTGATGATGATGATGTTGATAAATAGGTAGGTACTTTTTTTCTTTAGGTAAACATCAGCCTCCGCCATAAAATCTTTATAGTTACTTATATCTCAAAAGCAATCTACCCGACTTCGTTTCAATTGCTGGCATGTTGGGTATTATTGAAAACTATACATTGCTTTCAGAAGTATGGGATAAAAAACCATTGATCTAATGTCAATACTTTAGGAGAATATTTGTGGTAGATGAAGCGGAAAACTCGATTTTACCCTTGGTTGGGTTTATGGCTAAATATCGAACGATTTACGCAATATTGTGGGGCCTATTGGTCCTTACGTATGAGGGTACTTTTATAAATTTCTAAATATCAGCACATACCATAGAAAAATATGTAGATACAAATATATATGTAATAGTGAGTCTTCTATGGTGCATACCTGGCTGCTCTTCTTTTCGGGGTAGTCAAATTAAAAGAACCACGCTATTTATTTGAAAAGCTTAGCTGGAAATCGAGGCTTCAACTTTCTCGGCCGTGCACGGCGCAGCTAATCACGGAGCGTCACGGCACGGCGGCGTTCAGGGGTAGCTTCCGCTATGCGGCAACCAGATGTTGGAATAACATCCCTCCGCCGATTCGGAACTCGCAAAGTATATTTAGATTTAAGTTAAAGTTAAAGACATTTATTTTTGACCATCAAAAGATGCAAGCGCCGCTTAAGAACGACACTAGTGCCGTTTAATTTATTTATTGTTAATGTTATATTTTTAATGTACCTCCATACTTTCATTTTATTTGTTGTTCTATTATTTAATGTATATTTTACGCCGTCTGTTATGTGTTATATGTTTGTACTATGGTTTATTTGTTTGTCTACGTTTGCTACATGTTGTACATTTTTATTGTGTTCAAATCACTCTTTATTATATATACTTTTCGTCACGTTCGTGACGTCACCTGCCGGTTCCAACGGAAGACCAGCGTTGGATTCTTGCATCCAGCACATGCTGAGTTGGGGCCGGATTGTGACATGAAACGTGTGTACCTACTTGTTTCTATCTTGCATTCTGTATCTCTTGTTTCGTGTCCCAATAAATGTATTTTTATTTTTTATTTTTTTAGACATGAGTGATACAGTTTTATTGTGTCTCTTGTTTGCTTTGAAAGATGAATCACAAATATCACAATGACAAAATTATATACTACCTACTTAGTTTGTGAATATGAATATTGATTAGGTACTTATGTATATTCGACCAGGATTTGTTAGGTATCTAAGTATGTTGGTTAGTTACTCACTTCTTCACGCCCAAAATCCAAACTGATTGCTAAGCAATTCAATATGGGTATGGGTTTATAATAGAGTGTGGACTAACATATAAACTTAACCCTTATCCAGGATTAAAGTGAGCAAAGCCGCGAGGCGCCACTGAGTACCTAGTGTACTTATGTATGATGTTAATTTGTTTTTGACGTTCAAACAAATGATTTGCATGTAATTTGATGTGTAGATAAAATTAGGTATAGGTACCTCCTGCGGATTACGATTAGAATCATTTAATCCTGGATTAACATGGGTAACGCCGCAAAGCTCTACTAGTATTGGAATAAATTGGACTTCTCCAAACCAATAAACGTTGTTGTGGCAGTTGATGGCATATCATTAATTTTAATTGAGGTTGAATGCAGACAAATCGTTATAGGAAGCTATACAGTTACAAAACAACAAAACCAATTAGTAGTTCAAATAGCCCAGCTGGCATTAGCATTATTTTCGGGCGCTCACGTGCGTTAGCTGAAATGTAAAAATTTGCTATCTGTCCATAGCATAGCAGATTAAAGTCATTAAACAGTAGAAAACTCCCGCCCAATGTACCTAGGTTAAGTAATTTTACTGTAAATTGTTTTTGTATTTTGTGTTCTGGTGTACAATAAAGCTATATTGATTGATTGATTGAAAACTCTCGACATCAGAGTTGTAACAAACCCATAGGCTTTAACTAATTTAAAAAGACTTAATCTGACCCTCTACCAATA
Source organism: Macaria notata (assembly GCA_927399415.1). Lineage (NCBI taxonomy): Eukaryota > Metazoa > Arthropoda > Insecta > Lepidoptera > Geometridae > Macaria > Macaria notata. The sequence continues at coordinate 3,892,709 of OV656743.1, forward strand.
AATCACATTTCACCAACAATGCCTGCCTTACGCTTTCATTGACTAGGTAGATATTTAATAAAAAAATAATATATGCAAACGTGAATAAAACAAAAAAAAATATTCAACTACCTATTGTTAGAGTAAACAAAACAAAAAACTACAACATACATCTTCATTCAACTATTACAATAACAAATAAGTTAGGTTCTGGTCTAATTGTCCCACTTCTTGGACACATCAATGTATTCTCCGTCGGGTGATTCATAGTTCTTTATAGGTGGAGTGGCCACGGGTCCCTTCACAGAGTAAGGAATCAGTTGTAAGTCCGGCTGAAAGAAAAGAAATGTTGTTTTAAGTTGGTTTTCCTTACACTATTATCATTACAGGCAACCTGTTAGAGAGACGGTTTCAGTACAGGTATGCTCCAGGAGTCTTATGCAAAATAAAGCAACTAACATGGTTTCTCAAAAAAAACAGCTTTTTATTCTTACTCATATGTTGTGTAATAGTTTATAAATATAATTTCAAAAGTTCACAAAACAAGCCCTACCTGCAGTGTTACATACAGGAATTTAAAAAAACCAACTTTGATGTCAACTTTCTAAACTTGAGACAGATGAAGAATTAACAAACATACTCACAAACAATATTAATATTTAACTTTGATATCAAGACCGGACTATGTCATGTTTTGACTGCTCTGTTAGCTTAGTTGGTAGTAGCTCTGCCTTCTAATTTAGGGGTGCGGGTTCGATTCCCGCATGACACAAGTAATTATGTATATATAATAAGTATGTATTTACAACAAAAAAAAGTATATATGTATTATATCCGTTATCTAGTACCCATGATACAAGCGAAAGCTTAGTATGGGGCTAGATGGCACTGTGTGATAATGTCCTGAAATATTTATTTTTTTATTTTTTATTGTGAATATTATCCCCGTTCCAAACCAGTCAAAAACTCAACACAGCTACATTTTACTGTTTACTCTTATGTTACTGAGTATTGGAAAACTGTTATAAATAAATCGAATAATATATCCTGTATATCCTAAAAATTTTACTTCCATATATGTACTGCCTTGTAGGGTTAATAGTGTGTATGATTGAAACTTAAACCTAACGGGAAGACATTGTCACCCGGGAAACAGAAATATCTGGTCCGAGTGACCACACACTGATAAAAGAAATTACAGGCATTTTATGATTATATTTTTAACTTATTTTTGTATGTATTAATATAGTGAACCTAGAGGTACGTTTTTTGAACCCAATAAACGTTTTTGTATTGTATTGTATTATATCTTACCATGATAGCTTCATAGTACAGGTCCTCTGATTCCTCATACAACCTGTCCAGGGCCCGTCTCTGGGCTGCCATGACTCTATCCAACTGAGCCACATTAGCCATGTACTCCTCTTTCTTATACCTCGTCCAATCTTTCTGCAACAATGCCCGAGCTTCTATCTGGACTGATGTAAGTTGTGGATCGGGCCTTCTGCGCTTTCTGAAAAACAAACAAGTCACAATTTATTGAATCCAAATTTTAAAAATAACACCAAATTCTCTCACAGCCTATTTATAAAGAGCACTACAGACACATTTTATTGATAAATTTGACAGGATTATATAGTCGAGATTAATACAAGAGCCATTTAAGACAACCTTGACAAGAGGCAAGACTAATACAAAAACAATATAACTCAATCAGAATCTATTCATTTATTTATTCAAACATGATAAGACCAAATTTCATTGTTATGATATTAATGTGACATCATAATTTATGTAATATCAGTATATACCTAGTCAGGTCATAAGTATTGTCACACAGTAAAAACTTTTCTTTTAGAATGCTGCCCTCATAACTCAAAATGCAGTAATCGACAAATGGCGGTTTCGAGAAAAACGCGGTTAAAACATTTTGAGTGATCTAAACATCAAATACATGTTATATAACTATTCAATTGTACCTAAAAATCAAGAAAAAAATCAAGCTTTCTATTGGTATGCAAATTTATTAATTTTTCTGTATCATTAGGATAAAATGTTTAGTACTGCATTTTTATCTAACGTCTGGCCTAGCGAGCATTACAAGATTGCTAAGACCAAGTGCAGTATATGTGTCGATTACTGCGTTATTGCCTAGCAAATGTTTAATACTGCGTTTTTTGTTAGTATTGTTACTTATATTTTGGATGCAATAAATAAGTAATAAGCTAATCTTAGGCGGTTGTTGGGTGGCTGGGAAGACGAAATATTTTTCAGACAAATTTATTTTGAAATTTTAATATAACTCTTAATATCCAAATCTATACCAACATTTAATAAAACTGTGATTCATCGGTTTTTGTACATGACAGATCATTTGTATAGAAATTAGAAGTAAAGTGCATCAATGCAGCAGAACTCATATATACTAATTTAAAAAAAAACGTTTGTCCGTTTATCTGTGTGTTTGTGTTTATTTCAGAAATGGCTCAACCGGTTTTGTTGAGGTTTTTACTGATAGGTAGTAATATTTTATACCAGACATTAAATCTTTATTTTATTTCAATCAGTTCATAAATTAAAATATTATTGCTATTTTAATCACACAAGGCGCAACTAAGGCAGGGTTTGATTTTTCTGGGAGTGATATTTTTTTTATTTCCTTTTAAGCTTTTTGTTTAACAAGGAATTGGTAAAATTGAAATCTACGCTATTAGAACCAATGAACTAGACAAAAAAATACTGTGTCATAATAATAACACTAAATGAAGGTAGGTTTTGAAATCTTCAACCCAACTAAAACAGCAATCCTGCTAATATCAACAAAAGTATCCTTTCAAAACTAAAATAAAGTTTTGTAATAGCTATATATTAATTAATTCTATAATAGTAAGTATATTTATTCGTATGTGCTATGTTCTATACATTACTCCTTCTTATTTTCTCTTTGTATCTATTTAAAATTCTTATATATAGTAAAGTTTTTAAAACTGCTACGTAATCTAAAAAATATAAAACAAACAAACAGTATTTTTGCTAAAACACACTATTATAGTTCTATTAAACCCTAGTTATTTTATAAAAAAAAGTCATAATATTATATAAGAACCAAACATATTATATGTACTTATTAGTTTTCTTTCATTCTCTTCGTGCTCTAGCAGATCAATTAATTATTTATTTACAGGATTTTTTTCTAGAACGGATTCTGTTACGGGGTAGAATGTCACCTTTTCTTATTATACCAAATTTTCTTTTTTGGGTTATGCAATTTTCAGGAAATACATTAGGTATTTATTTCTCATATTATACCGTAAAATACTGCGTTTGGTTTTAGTAAACGTTCGTTGACATACAATGTTATGCTAGAGAAAAATGCAGTAATCGACGCAAGTACTGCAATTTGTTCTAGCATACGTCGATTACTGCAGATTGCGTTAGCATAAGCAATGTTTTTGTGCATGTACTGCGTTTTATACAGAGTAAAAAACATGTTTCCAATAAAAAATTATATGATATTATTTTTTTTAGGTATAGATAAGCCTCATAGGATGCCATTTTTGCAAAAAAGTAAAAATCCCAAAAATGTCGATTACTGCATTTTGAGTTATGAGGGCAGAATGCTGGGCACAAAAAAGTTTATTGAATTCGAATTTCGAATTGTTCATGAAAATAAATAATATGTATACTTTTTAGAATTTTACTCATTTTTATATATGGAGTGGACGCTTAAAGAAGACCGTGTTGCAGTTATTGCATTGCATCGTTGCGGTTACGCGCCAATTCAAATTTTTGACAAACTGAAAAAATTGAATATAACCAAAAGATTCGTTTATCGTACCATCAAACGATACAATGAAGACTCTAGTGTAGATGACAGGTCAAGAAGTGGTCGCCCTCGGTCTGTTAGGACTCCAGCAGTGATAAAAGCTGTGAAGGCGCGAATTCAAAGAAATCCCAAACGTAAGCAGAAACTGTTAGCCCTTCAGATGGGGTTAAGCAGAACCACGGTGAAAAGGGTGTTAAATGAAGACTTAGGGCTTCGGGCATATCGAAAAAACAGGTCATCGATTGAATGCTCGTCTAATGGACCTGAGACTGAAGAGATGCCGCGCTTTGTTGAAGCGGTACGCGGAAAAAAAATATCGGGAAATTCTTTTTTCGGATGAAAATATTTTTACCGTAGAAGAGAGCTACAACAAACAAAATGATAAGGTGTACGCACACAGTAGTGAAGAAGCGAGCAAACGTATTCCGCGTGTCCAACGAGGTCATTTTCCATCCTCGCTCATGGTATGGTTGGGAGTTTCTTATTGGGGCTTAACAGAGGTACATTTTTGTGAGAAAGGTGTAAAAACGAATGCAGTTGTGTATCAAAATACAGTCCTGACGAACCTTGTGGAACCTGTTTCTCATATCATGTTCAATAACAAGCACTGGGTATTCCAACAAGATTCGGCGCCAGCTCATAGAGCGAAGAGCATACAAGACTGGCTGGCGGCGCGTGAAATCGACTTCATCCGGCACGAAGACTGGCCCTCCTCCAGTCCAGATTTCAATCCGTTAGATTACAAGATATGGCAACACTTGGAGGAAAAGACGTGCTCAAAGCCTCATCCCAATTTGGAGTCACTCAAGACATCCTTGATTCAGGCAGCCGCCGATATTGACATGGACCTCGTTCGTGCAGCGATAGACGTCTGGCCGCGCAGATTGAAGGCCTGTATTCAAAATCACGGAGGTCATTTTGAATAAACTTTATTGTCATAAGAATCTATGTTTTGTTAAGTTCATTTTGGTATATAAATGGTTACATAAAGAATAAAGTTGTTTCAATTATTTTATATTAAACATGTGACAGAATTTATGACCTGACTAGGTACTTACAGAATGGAACAGTTTGTTTAATATGGAGCTTATATTGAATTTATGACCTGACTAGGTACTTACAGAATGGAACAGTTTGTTTAATATGGAGCTTATATTGAATTTATGACCTGACTAGGTACTTACAGAATGGAACAGTTTGTTTAATATGGAGCTTATATTGAATTTATGACCTGACTAGGTACTTACAGAATGGAACAGTTTGTTTAATATGGAGCTTATATTGAATTTATGACCTGACTAGGTACTTACAGAATGGAACAGTTTGTTTAATATGGAGCTTATATTGAATTTATGACCTGACTAGGTACTTACAGAATGGAACAGTTTGTTTAATATGGAGCTTATATTGAATTTATGACCTGACTAGGTACTTACAGAATGGAACAGTTTGTTTAATATGGAGCTTATATTGAATTTATGACCTGACTAGGTACTTACAGAATGGAACAGTTTGTTTAATATGGAGCTTATATTGAATTTATGACCTGACTAGGTACTTACAGAATGGAACAGTTTGTTTAATATGGAGCTTATATTGAATTTATGACCTGACTAGGTACTTACAGAATGGAACAGTTTGTTTAATATGGAGCTTATATTGAATTTATGACCTGACTAGGTACTTACAGAATGGAACAGTTTGTTTAATATGGAGCTTATATTGAATTTATGACCTGACTAGGTACTTACAGAATGGAACAGTTTGTTTAATATGGAGCTTATATTGAATTTCTGTTATTTATGAGTAGTAAAATTATGTGTATACTTACAGTCTTACATAATTTGTCTTCAGTATGTGACACAAATGTGTGGCCAAGAACAGACAGACAAGAAGTAAATCATCTGACAGGGAGATGGGTCCAGAACATTGTACGAGTTGCGGGTTCTTTATGGATGAGGTCTGCACAAGATCAACTAGCACATTCAAAAAAGGCCTATGGTATGATAGAGAAGACTGTCAAAGATGATGATGATGATGATCATGCAACACAAATGCAAATATTCTTCAAACGCGTCACATATTGAAGACTCATTATGTAGTGTAACCATATGCATTAGCACATAATTTTAATAAATATGGCTTACATCAGTTTACAAAATATTTATACCTTTAAAAGACAGAACTCACTTTATCTGATCAAGCAGGTCCAATGATACCTCCACTTCATCAATAGGTTTCAACTGCCTGGCATTCTTCTCAAGTCTCCTGATTTGCTTCTCAATCTTTTTCCGCCGGCGATCTTCTCGGGCTTTTACGATCTGAGGATCTACTTTCTTCTTCTTTTTCAAAGGCTCTGCCCTGAAAATGATAGATAGAAAGTGTAAATAACTATTGTATTAAACTACAATATATTCAATTATAACATACACTGTTTTCATGTTTAAACTAAAAAAGGTTTAGTCTGGTCAAAATAGACATTGAAGGTTACATTAATTCGCACCTTGCTGAAAATTGGCATGAATGTTGGGAGCCCTATAATACACAATTTGTCAAAAATCCCCATCAATCCGAAGTGTGGAAAAAAAATATTCAAGGGTAAAGGTAGCAAAAATTGGCTTATTGAGTTTGAGTCCAGCTAAACGGTAAGTTTTATAACAAAAATATGTGAGAAAAAATTACTCATCAGGTAATTATCTATAAAAACTTTTTTTCCTAAGAATCACCATTTCAGGGATACAGCGATGCAAAATGTTGAAAAAGTTGTATTCTTCATAATATGCACACGTTTCCGCGCCACCCATGAAGTAGTGTACATGGCGCGTTTTTTTACGTGGTTTCCTCGATAGGCCTATTCCACGATCTATTGTGCTTTTGTTGAGTTAAAAAGTTATTGTATTAAAATGAAAATGGTACTATTGTAAATAACAAGAGGTGTAAGTAATGTGTAAATTGAGAAAATTATTCGTCTGATCGATACTCCTCTAATGGAACATATTATGATGAATTGCATGATGAATATTTTTTTCTCACTTGCTTTTATTATAAAACTTACCGTTTAGCTGGAAAACTCAATAAACCAATTTTTGCAACCTTTGACCTTGAAGATATTTTTTCCACACTTCGGATTGATGGAGATTTTTGACAAATTGTGTATGATAGGGCTCCCAACATTCATGCCAATTTTCAGCAAGGTGTGAATTAATGTAACCTTACCCCCATTTTTGGTGCTAACTTGACTGGACTAGTTTGCACTAAACCAGAGATCAATTACATAATAAAAAATTGGTGTCTATAGTTAATGAACTTGGTGTTGCATTTCAACATTCCAAATTGAATCCAATTATGATCTCAAATACATGATTACCTATCAAATGGAATCAATCATCTCTGTGTCCATCAATTTATATCTACAAAACAAGGATATCATCCTCACTTGACTAGCTACAATGTGAATAGACAACAAAAAGAATTTTGCATATGAGTAAGTGGTGACTGAATGGTACCCAAGAAGCAATATCCAACCCAAAGGCAGACCACCAGCCCGATGGTTGGTTGACATTTCTAAACAAGTAGCTAGGAGATGGATCAGACAGACTGGAGACTGTACTATGTGGCACGTTTGAGAGGAGGCCTATACTCAGCAATGACATGGTGATGATGATAAGTAAGTAATACAAAAGTGTTAGTTCTCTTACAATAAGTGAATTTATATGCTACTTCAAGGATAAATACATACTACATTTATTGTTACTTTTGATTCCCTTAGCAATATTCTCATTTTTTTGGATTTTGGTCCTAATCTGCTCTGGCATTGATGAATAAATACCCACCATAGTTGGTCTGTGATTTTGAACTGTAGCGTCGATGTTGTAGCTATACTACGCGAACTAGGCAGAACTTTAAGGGCTGGACATATTGATAATCTGAAAATATAATAAAATAGTCAATTTCAACCTTAGACAATTATAGGTTATGTCTACATATTATTATTAAGTAGTAAGAATTTATTTGTTAACTTACCTTGAAAATTGTTTCAATATCGACAGATTCAACATATTGTGTAACATACACAATAACGCTTTTATAGAATATTTATAACGAACTAAAAAGAATACTTCTTTTCTTAAATTCTTACCGAAACCAAAATAATGAAATCAGAAATGATTTTGACTTGACATTGACAATTAAATTCTTGACTTAATGTCAACTTCATTTTTTCATATTATCAACGTCGAAAATATGAAACTCTTGTTCATTTACAAAATCCGTAAAATGAAACGCAACATTTCTGCTCCCAAAAAGTAAGCTTACACGATTCCAGTAAAACTAATAATGGTGAGTCTTTAGTCACTGGATCGAAAAAAAAGATTTTGGAAACAGAAGCAGAAGCACTGTAAAGTTTTCCTTATAGTGCTTTCAATTTTTCTGTTAATGTTTTCTGTTGTATTTTTTCCACGGCAGAAGAACGGTAAGAATAATGTTTTGTTATGGAATTAGCCCTAAGTACCTAGGTGTACATAAATAAATCAGAGATAAATAATGATGCACATTTCCTGCTACTATTGCTAGTTTAAATAACAAAATATCTATGAGCTTTCAGCACCCAAACGTTTGGTGATGAGTAGGTAGGTACATATTGCTGCGCCAGTTGCATGCGAGTCCTGTTTAAGTGTGGTTGGTAGGAACCACATCTACCCACAATCAATCAATTATTTACAAAATTTTCGTTCTTTTTTTGTAATTCACTTATCGTAAACCAGTTTAGGAAAATAGTCAAACAAAAATGTTCGTAATACAACCAAAATGTATTCTTAACAATGAGTAATAAAATGTAAAATAATAAGAAGCACGCAGCAGCGCACCAGGAGTGCGCGCAGCAGCACACCAGGAGTGCGCACAGTAGCGCATCAGGAATGCGCGCAGCAGCGCACCAGGAGTGCGCGCAGTAGCGCACCAGGAGTGCGCGTAGTAGCACACCAGGAGTGCGCGCAGTAGCGCACCAGAAGTGCGCGCAGTAGCGCACCAGAAGTGCGCGGAGTAGCGCACCAGGAGTGCCCGCAGTAGTGCACCAGGAGTGCGCGGAGTAGCGCACCAGGAGTGCGCGGAGTAGCGCACCAGGAGTGCGCGGAGTACGAGTACGAGTCCTGGATGTCTCGCAGCAACCCCTCCAACCTCAGTTTGGCCACCGGCAACCTGAAGTAAGAAAAGATAATATTAGAGATCAGAAGTAGATTTAAGTGCGGGCAGCAGCGCACCAGGAGTGCGCGCAGCAGCGCACCAGGAGTGCGCGCAGCAGCGCACCAGGAGTGCGCGGAGTACGAGTACGAGTCCTGGATGTCTCGCAGCAACCCCTCCAACCTCAGTTTGGCCACCGGCAACCTGTAGTAAGAAAATATACTATAAGAGATCAGAAGTAGATTTAAATGCGGGCAGCAGCGCACCAGGAGTGCGCGCAGTAGCGCACCAGGAGTGCGCGGAGTACGAGTACGAGTCCTGGATGTCTCGCAGCAACCCCTCAAACCTCAGTTTGGCCACCGGCATCCAGTAGTAAGAAAAGATAATATTAGAGATCAGAAGTAGATTAAGTGCGGGCAGCAGCGCACCAGGAGTGCGCGCAGTAGCGCACCAGGAGTGCGCGCAGCAGCGCACCAAGAGTGCGCTGAGTACGAGTACGAGTCCTGGATGTCTCGCAGCAACCCCTCCAACCTCAGTTTGGCCACCGGCATCCTGTAGTAAGAAATGATAATATTAGAGATCAGAAGTAGATTTAAGTGCGGGCAGCAGCGCACCAGGAGTGCGCGCAGTAGCGCACCAGGAGTGCGCGCAGTAGCGCACCAGGAGTGCGCGCAGTAGAGCACCAGGAGTGCGCGGAGTACGAGTACGAGTCCTGGATGTCTCGCAGCAACCCCTCCAACCTCAGTTTGGCCACCGGCAACCTGTAGTAAGAAAAGATAATATTAGAGATCAGAAATAGATTTAAGTGCGGGCAGCAGCGCACCAGGAGTGCGCGCAGCAGCGCACCAGGAGTGCGCGGAGTACGAGTAAGAGTCCTGGATATCTCGCAGCAACCCCTCCAACCCCAGTTTGGCCACCGGCAACCTGTAGTAAGAAAAAATAATATTAGAGATCAGAAGTAGATTTAAGTGCGGGCAGCAGCGCACCAGGAGTGCGCGCAGTAGCGCACCAGGATTGCGCGCAGTAGCGCACCAGGATTGCGCGCAGTAGCGCACCAGGAGTGCGCGCAGCAGCGCACCAGGAGTGCGCGCAGTAGCACACCAAGAGTGCACGCAGAAGCGCACCAGGAGTGCGCGGAGTACGAGTACGAGTCCTGGATGTCTCGCAGCAACCCCTCAAACCTCAGTTTGGCCACCGGCAACCTGTAGTAAGATAAGATAATATTAGAGATCAGAAGTAGATTTAAGTGCGGGCAGCAGCTCACCAGGAGTGCGCGCAGCAGCGCACCAGGAGTGCGCGCAGTAGCGCACCAGGAGTGCACGCAGTAGCGCACCAGGAGTGCGCGCAGTAGCGCAACAGGAGTGCGCGCAGAAGCGCACCAGGAGTGCGCGCAGCAGCGCACCAGGAGTGCGCGCAGTAGCGCACCAAGAGTGCGCGGAGTACGAGTACGAGTCCTGGATGTCTCGCAGCTACCCCTCAAACCTCAGTTTGGCCACCGGCATCCTGTAGTAAGAAAAGATAATATTAGAGATCAGAAGTAGATTAAGTGCGGGCAGCAGCGCACCAGGAGTGCGCGCAGTAGCGCACCAGGAGTGCGCGCAGCAGCGCACCAGGAGTGCGCTGAGTACGAGTACGAGTCCTGGATGTCTCGCAGCAACCCCTCCAACCTCAGTTTGGCCACCGGCATCCTGTAGTAAGAAATGATAATATTAGAGATCAGAAGTAGATTTAAGTGCGGGCAGCAGCGCACCAGGAGTGCGCGCAGTAGCGCACCAGGAGTGCGCGCAGTAGCGCACCAGGAGTGCGCGCAGTAGAGCACCAGGAGTGCGCGGAGTACGAGTACGAGTCCTGGATGTCTCGCAGCAACCCCTCCAACCTCAGTTTGGCCACCGGCAACCTGTAGTAAGAAAAGATAATATTAGAGATCAGAAATAGATTTAAGTGCGGGCAGCAGCGCACCAGGAGTGCGCGCAGCAGCGCACCAGGAGTGCGCGGAGTACGAGTAAGAGTCCTGGATATCTCGCAGCAACCCCTCCAACCCCAGTTTGGCCACCGGCAACCTGTAGTAAGAAAAAATAATATTAGAGATCAGAAGTAGATTTAAGTGCGGGCAGCAGCGCACCAGGAGTGCGCGCAGTAGCGCACCAGGATTGCGCGCAGTAGCGCACCAGGATTGCGCGCAGAAGCGCACCAGGAGTGCGCGCAGCAGCGCACCAGGAGTGCGCGCAGTAGCACACCAAGAGTGCACGCAGAAGCGCACCAGGAGTGCGCGGAGTACGAGTACGAGTCCTGGATGTCTCGCAGCAACCCCTCCAACCTCAGTTTGGCCACCGGCAACCTGTAGTAAGATAAGATAATATTAGAGATCAGAAGTAGATTTAAGTGCGGGCAGCAGCTCACCAGGAGTGCGCGCAGCAGCGCACCAGGAGTGCGCGCAGTAGCGCACCAGGAGTGCACGCAGTAGCGCACCAGGAGTGCGCGCAGTAGCGCACCAGGAGTGCGCGCAGAAGCGCACCAGGAGTGCGCGCAGCAGCGCACCAGGAGTGCGCGCAGTAGCGCACCAGGAGTGCGCGGAGTACGAGTACGAGTCCTGGATGTCTCGCAGCAACCCCTCAAACCTCAGTTTGGCCACCGGCAACCTGTAGTAAGAAAAGATAATATTAGAGATCAGAAGTAGATTTAAATGCGGGCAGCAGCGCACCAGGAGTGCACGCAGTAGCGCACCAGGAGTGTGCGAAGCAGCGCACCAGGAGTGCGCGGAGTACGAGTACGAGTCCTGGATGTCACGCAGCACCCCCTCCAACCTCAGTTTGGCCACCGGCAACCTGTAGTAAGAAAAGATAATATTAGAGATCAGAAGTAGATTTAAGTGCGGGCAGCAGCGCACCAGGAGTGCGCGCAGCTGCGCACCCGGAGTACGCGCAGTAGCGCACCAGGAGTGCACGGAGCAGCGCACCAGGAGTGCGCGCAGTAGCGCACCAGGAGTCCGCGCAGTAGCGCACCAGGAATGCGCGGAGTACGAGTACGAGTCCTGGATGTCTCGCAGCAACCCCTCCAACCTCAGTTTGGCCACCGGCAACCTGTAGTAAGAAAAGATAATATTAGAGATCAGAAGTAGATTTAAGTGCGGGCAGCAGCGCACCAGGAGTGCGCGCAGTAGCGCACCAGGAGTGCGCGCAGCAGCGCACCAGGAGTGCGCGGAGTACGAGTACGAGTCCTGGATGTCTCGTGGCAACCCCTCCAACCTCAGTTTGGCCACCGGCAACCTGTAGTAAGAAAAGATAATATTAGAGATCAGAAGTAGATTTAAGTGCGGGCAGCAGCGCACCAGGAGTGCGCGCAGTAGCGCACCAGGAGTCCGCGCAGTAGCGCACCAGGAGTGTGCGGAGTACGAGTACGAGTCCTGGATGTCTCGCAGCACCCCCTCCAACCTCAGTTTGGCCACCGGCAACCTGTAGTAAGATAAGATAATATTAGAGATCAGAAGTAGATTTAAGTGCAGGCAGCAGCGCACCAGGATTGCGCGCAGCAGCGCACCAGGAGTGCGCGCAGTAGCGCACCAGGAGTGCGCGCAGCAGCGCACCAGGAGTGCGCGCAGTAGCGCAACAGGAGTCCGCGCAGTAGCGCACCAGGAGTGCGCGGAGTACAAGAACTAGTCCTTGATGTCTCGCAGCAACCCCTCCAACCTCAGTTTGGCCACCGGCAACCTGTAGTAAAAATTATAATATTAGAGATCAGAAGTAGATTTAAGTCCGGGCAGCAGCGCACCAGGAGTGAGCGCAGTAGCGCACCAGGAGTGCGCGCAGCAGCGCACCAGGAGTGCGCGCAGCAGCGCACCAGGAGTGCGCGCAGTAGCGCACCAGGAGTGCGCGGAGTACGAGTACGAGTCCTGGATGTCTCGCAGCAACCCCTCCAACCTTAGTTTGGCCACCGGCAACCTGTAGTATGAAAAGATAATATTAGAGATCAGAAGTAGATTTAAGTGCGGGCAGCAGCGCACCAGGATTGCGCGCAGTAGCGCACCAGGAGTGCGCGCAGCAGCGCACCAGGAGTGCGCGGAGTAAGAGTACGAGTCCTGGATGTCTCGCAGCACCCCCTCCAACCTCAGTTTGGCCACCGGCAACCTGTAGAAAGAAAAGATAATATTAGACATCAAAAGTAGATTTAAGTGCGGGCAGCAGCGCACCAGGAGTGCGGGCAGCAGCGCACCAGGAGTGCGCGCAGTAGCGCACCAGGAGTGCGCGCAGCAGCGCACCAGGAGTACGCGCAGTAGCGCACCAGGAGTGCGCGCAGCAGCGCACCAGGAGTGCGCGCAGTAGCGCACCAGGAGTCCGCGCAGTAGCGCACCAGGAGTGCGCGGAGTACGAGTACGAGTCCTGGATGTCTCGCAGAAACCCCTCCAACCTCAGTTTGGCCACCGGCAACCTGTAGTAAGAAAAGATAATATTAGAGATCAGAAGTAGATTAAAGTGCGGGCAGCAGCGCACCAGGAGTGCGGGCAGCAGCGCACCAGGAGTGCGCGCAGTAGCGCACCAGGAGTGCGCGCAGCAGCGCACCAGGAGTGCGCGGAGTACGAGTACGAGTCCTGGATGTCTCGCAGCAACCCCTCCAACCTAAGTTTGGCCACCGGCAACCTGTAGTAAGAAAAGATAATATTAGAGAATAGAAGTAGATTTAAGTGCGGGCAGCAGCGCACCAGTAGTGCGCGCAGTAGCGCACCAGGAGTGCGTGCAGTAGCACACCAGGAGTGCGCGCAGCAGCGCACCAGGAGTGCGCGGAGTACGAGTACGAGTCCTGGATGTCTCGCAGCACCCCCTCCAACCTCAGTTTGGCCACCGGCAACCTGTAGTAAGATAAGACAATATTAGAGATCAGAAGTAGATTTAAGTGCGGGCAGCAGCTCACCAGGAGTGCGCTCAGCAGCGCACCAGGAGTGACCGCAGTAGCGCACCAGGAGTGCGCGCAGCAGTGCACCAGGAGTGCGCGCAGCAGCGCATCAGGAGTGCGCGCAGTAGCGCACCAGGAGTGCCCGCAGTAGCGCAGTAGGAGTGCGCGGAGTAAGAGTACGAGTCCTGGATGTCTCGCAGCAACCCCTCTAACCTCAGTTTGGCCACCGGCAACCTGTAGTAAGAAAAGATAATATTAGAGATCAGAAGTAGATTTAAGTGCGGGCAGCAGCGCACCAGGAGTGAGCGCAGTAGCGCAGGAGTACGCGCAGTAGCGCACCAGGAGTGCGCGGAGTACGAGTACGAGTCCTAGATGTCTCGCAGCACCCCCCTCCAACCTCAGTTTGGCCACCGGCAACCTGTAGTAAGATAAGATAATATTAGAGATCAGAAGTAGAATTAAGTGCGGGCAGCAGCGCACCAAGAGTGCGCGCAGCTGCGCACCCGGAGTACGCGCAGTAGCGCACCAGGAGTGCACGGAGCAGCGCACCAGGAGTGCGCGCAGTAGCGCACAAGGAGTCCGCGCAGTAGCGCACCAGGAGTGCGCGGAGTACGAGTACGAGTCCTGAATGTCTCGCAGCACCCCCTCCAACCTCAGTTTGGCCACCGGCAACCTGTAGTAAGATAAGATAATATTAGAGATCAGAAGTAGAATTAAGTGCGGGCAGCAGCGCACCAGGAGTGCGCGCAGCAGCGCACCAGGAGTGCGCGCAGTAGCGCACCAGGAGTGCGCGCAGCAGCGCACCAGGAGTGCGCGCAGTAGCGCACCAGGAGTCCGCGCAGTAGCGCACCAGGAGTGCGCGGAGTACAAGAACGAGTCCTGGATGTCTCCCAGCAACCCCTCCAACCTCAGTTTGGCCACCGGCAACCTGTAGTAAGAAAAGATAATATTAGAGATCAGAAGTAGATTTAAGTGCGGGCAGCAGCGCACCAGGAGTGAGCGCAGTAGCGCAGGAGTACGCGCAGTAGCGCACCAGGAGTGCGCGGAGTACGAGTACGAGTCCTAGATGTCTCGCAGCACCCCCCTCCAACCTCAGTTTGGCCACCGGCAACCTGTAGTAAGATAAGATAATATTAGAGATCAGAAGTAGAATTAAGTGCGGGCAGCAGCGCACCAAGAGTGCGCGCAGCTGCGCACCCGGAGTACGCGCAGTAGCGCACCAGGAGTGCACGGAGCAGCGCACCAGGAGTGCGCGCAGTAGCGCACAAGGAGTCCGCGCAGTAGCGCACCAGGAGTGCGCGGAGTACGAGTACGAGTCCTGAATGTCTCGCAGCACCCCCTCCAACCTCAGTTTGGCCACCGGCAACCTGTAGTAAGATAAGATAATATTAGAGATCAGAAGTAGAATTAAGTGCGGGCAGCAGCGCACCAGGAGTGCGCGCAGCAGCGCACCAGGAGTGCGCGCAGTAGCGCACCAGGAGTGCGCGCAGCAGCGCACCAGGAGTGCGCGCAGTAGCGCACCAGGAGTCCGCGCAGTAGCGCACCAGGAGTGCGCGGAGTACAAGAACGAGTCCTGGATGTCTCCCAGCAACCCCTCCAACCTCAGTTTGGCCACCGGCAACCTGTAGAAAGAAAAGATAATATTAGAGATCAGAAGTAGATTTAAGTGCGGGAAGCAGCGCACCAGTAGTGCGCGCAGTAGCGCACCAGGAGTGCGCGCAGTAGCACACCAGGAGTGCGCGCAGCAGCGCACCAGGAGTGCGCGGAGTACGAGTAAGAGTCCTGGATGTCTCGCAGCACCCCCTCAAACCTCAGTTTGGCCACCGGCAACCTGTAGTAAGATAAGACAATATTAGAGATCAGAAGTAGATTTAAGTGCGGGCAGCAGCTCACCAGGAGTGCGCGCAGCAGCGCACCAGGAGTGCGCGCAGTAGCGCACCAGGAGTACGCGCAGCAGTGCACCAGGAGTGCGCGCAGCAGCGCATCAGGAGTGCGCGCAGTAGCGCACCAGGAGTGCCCGCAGTAGCGCAGAAGGAGTGCGCGGAGTAAGAGTACGAGTCCTGGATGTCTCGCAGCAACCCCTCCAACCTCAGTTTGGCCACCGGCAACCTGTAGTAAGAAAAGATAATATTAGAGATCAGAAGTAGATTTCAGTGCGGGCAGCAGCGCACCAGGAGTGAGCGCAGTAGCGCACCAGGAGTACGCGCAGTAGCGCACCAGGAGTGCGCGGAGTACGAGTACGAGTCCTTGATGTCTCGCAGCACCCCCCTCCAACCTCAGTTTGGCCACCGGCAACCTGTAGTAAGATAAGATAATATTAGAGATCAGAAGTAGAATTAAGTGCGGGCAGCAGCGCACCAAGAGTGCGCGCAGCTGCGCACCCGGATTACGCGCAGTAGCGCACCAGGAGTGCACGCAGCAGCGCACCAGAAGTGCGCGCAGTAGCGCACAAGGAGTCCGCGCAGTAGCGCACCAGGAGTGCGCGGAGTACGAGTACGAGTCCTGAATGTCTCGCAGCACCCCCTCCAACCTCAGTTTGGCCACCGGCAACCTGTAGTAAGATAAGATAATATTAGAGATCAGAAGTAGAATTAAGTGCGGGCAGCAGCGCACCAAGAGTGCGCGCAGCAGCGCACCAGGAGTACGCGCAGTAGCGCACCAGGAGTGCGCGCAGCAGCGCACCAGGAGTGCGCGCAGTAGCGCACCAGGAGTCCGCGCTGTAGCGCACCAGGAGTGCGCGGAGTACGATTACGAGTCCTGGATGTCTCGCAGCACCCCCTCCAACCTCAGTTCGGCCACCGGCAACCTGTAGTGAGAAAAGGTAATATTAGAGATCAAAAGTAGATTTAAGTGCGGGCAGCAGCGCACCAGGAGTACGCGCGGTAGCGCACCAGGAGTGCGCGCAGCAGCGCACCAGGAGTGCGCGCAGTAGCGCACCAGGAGTCCGCGCAGTAGCGCACCAGGAGTGCGCGGAGTACGAGTACGAGTCCTGGATGTCTCGCAGCAACCCCTCTAACCTCAGTTTGGCCACCGGCAACCTGTAGTAAGAAAAGATAATATTAGAGATCAGAAGTAGATTTAAGTGCGGGCAGCAGCGCACCAGGAGTGAGCGCAGTAGCGCAGGAGTACGCGCAGTAGCGCACCAGGAGTGCGCGGAGTACGAGTACGAGTCCTAGATGTCTCGCAGCACCCCCCTCCAACCTCAGTTTGGCCACCGGCAACCTGTAGTAAGATAAGATAATATTAGAGATCAGAAGTAGAATTAAGTGCGGGCAGCAGCGCACCAAGAGTGCGCGCAGCTGCGCACCCGGAGTACGCGCAGTAGCGCACCAGGAGTGCACGGAGCAGCGCACCAGGAGTGCGCGCAGTAGCGCACAAGGAGTCCGCGCAGTAGCGCACCAGGAGTGCGCGGAGTACGAGTACGAGTCCTGAATGTCTCGCAGTACCCCCTCCAACCTCAGTTTGGCCACCGGCAACCTGTAGTAAGATAAGATAATATTAGAGATCAGAAGTAGAATTAAGTGCGGGCAGCAGCGCACCAGGAGTGCGCGCAGCAGCGCACCAGGAGTGCGCGCAGTAGCGCACCAGGAGTGCGCGCAGCAGCGCACCAGGAGTGCGCGCAGTAGCGCACCAGGAGTCCGCGCAGTAGCGCACCAGGAGTGCGCGGAGTACAAGAACGAGTCCTGGATGTCTCCCAGCAAC
Source organism: Macaria notata (assembly GCA_927399415.1). Classification (NCBI taxonomy): domain Eukaryota; kingdom Metazoa; phylum Arthropoda; class Insecta; order Lepidoptera; family Geometridae; genus Macaria; species Macaria notata. The sequence continues at coordinate 3,910,281 of OV656743.1, forward strand.
CCCTCCAACCTCAGTTTGGCCACCGGCAACCTGTAGAAAGAAAAGATAATATTAGAGATCAGAAGTAGATTTAAGTGCGGGAAGCAGCGCACCAGTAGTGCGCGCAGTAGCGCACCAGGAGTGCGCGCAGTAGCACACCAGGAGTGCGCGCAGCAGCGCACCAGGAGTGCGCGGAGTACGAGTAAGAGTCCTGGATGTCTCGCAGCACCCCCTCAAACCTCAGTTTGGCCACCGGCAACCTGTAGTAAGATAAGACAATATTAGAGATCAGAAGTAGATTTAAGTGCGGGCAGCAGCTCACCAGGAGTGCGCGCAGCAGCGCACCAGGAGTGCACGCAGTAGCGCACCAGGAGTGCGCGCAGCAGTGCACCAGGAGTGCGCGCAGCAGCGCATCAGGAGTGCGCGCAGTAGCGCACCAGGAGTGCCCGCAGTAGCGCAGAAGGAGTGCGCGGAGTAAGAGTACGAGTCCTGGATGTCTCGCAGCAACCCCTCCAACCTCAGTTTGGCCACCGGCAACCTGTAGTAAGAAAAGATAATATTAGAGATCAGAAGTAGATTTCAGTGCGGGCAGCAGCGCACCAGGAGTGAGCGCAGTAGCGCACCAGGAGTACGCGCAGTAGCGCACCAGGAGTGCGCGGAGTACGAGTACGAGTCCTTGATGTCTCGCAGCACCCCCCTCCAACCTCAGTTTGGCCACCGGCAACCTGTAGTAAGATAAGATAATATTAGAGATCAGAAGTAGAATTAAGTGCGGGCAGCAGCGCACCAAGAGTGCGCGCAGCTGCGCACCCGGATTACGCGCAGTAGCGCACCAGGAGTGCACGCAGCAGCGCACCAGAAGTGCGCGCAGTAGCGCACAAGGAGTCCGCGCAGTAGCGCACCAGGAGTGCGCGGAGTACGAGTACGAGTCCTGAATGTCTCGCAGCACCCCCTCCAACCTCAGTTTGGCCACCGGCAACCTGTAGTAAGATAAGATAATATTAGAGATCAGAAGTAGAATTAAGTGCGGGCAGCAGCGCACCAAGAGTGCGCGCAGCAGCGCACCAGGAGTACGCGCAGTAGCGCACCAGGAGTGCGCGCAGCAGCGCACCAGGAGTGCGCGCAGTAGCGCACCAGGAGTCCGCGCTGTAGCGCACCAGGAGTGCGCGGAGTACGATTACGAGTCCTGGATGTCTCGCAGCACCCCCTCCAACCTCAGTTTGGCCACCGGCAACCTGTAGTAAGAAAAGATAATATTAGAGATCAAAAGTAGATTTAAGTGCGGGCAGCAGCGCACCAGGAGTACGCGCGGTAGCGCACCAGGAGTGCGCGCAGCAGCGCACCAGGAGTGCGCGCAGTAGCGCACCAGGAGTCCGCGCAGTAGCGCACCAGGAGTGCGCGGAGTACGAGTACGAGTCCTGGATGTCTCGCAGCAACCCCTCCAACCTCAGTTTGGCCACCGGCAACCTGTAGTAAGATAAGATAATATTAGAGATCAGAAGTAGATTTAAGTGCGGGCAGCAGCTCACCAGGAGTGCGCGCAGCAGCGCACCAGGAGTGCGCGCAGTAGCGCACCAGGAGTGCGCCCAGCAGCGCACCAGGAGTGCGCTTAGAAGCGCACCAGGAGTCCGCGAAGTAGCGCACCAGGAGTGCGCGGAGTACGAGTACGAGTCCTGGATGTCTCGCAGCAACCCCTCCAACCTCAGTTTGGCCACCGGCAACCTGTAGTAAGAAAAGATAATATTAGAGATCAGAAGTAGATTTAAGTGCGGGCAGCAGCGCACCAATAGTGCGCGCAGTAGCGCACCAGGAGTGCGCGCAGTAGCACACCAGGAGTGCGCGCAGCAGCGCACCAGGAGTGCGCGGAGTACGAGTACGAGTCCTGGATGTCTCGCAGCACCCCCTCCAACCTCAGTTTGGCCACCGGCAACCTGTAGTAAGATAAGATAATATTAGAGATCAGAAGTAGAATTAAGTGCGGGCAGCAGCGCACCAAGAGTGCGCGCAGCAGCGCACCAGGAGTACGCGCAGCAGCGCACCAGGAGTGCGCGCAGCAGCGCACCAGGAGTGCGCGCAGTAGCGCACCAGGAGTCCGCGCTGTAGCGCACCAGGAGTGCGCGGAGTACGATTACGAGTCCTGGATGTCTCGCAGCACCCCCTCCAACCTCAGTTTGGCCAACGGCAACCTGTAGTAAGATAAGATAATATTAGAGATCAGAAGTAGATTTAAGTGCGGGCAGCAGCGCACCAGGAGTGAGCGCAGTAGCGCACCAGGAGTACGCGCAGTAGCGCACCAGGAGTGCGCGGAGTACGAGTACGAGTCCTTGATGTCTCGCAGCACCCCCTCCAACCTCAGTTTGGCCACCGGCAACCTGTAGTAAGATAAGATAATATTAGAGATCAGAAGTAGAATAAAGTGCGGGCAGCAGCGCACCAAGAGTGCGCGCAGCTGCGCACCAGGTGTACGCGCAGTAGCGCACCAGGAGTGCGCGCAGCAGCGCACCAAGAGTGCGCGCAGTAGCGCACCAGGAGTGCGCGGAGTACGAGAACGAGTCCTGGATGTCTCGCAGCACCCCCTCCAACCTCAGTTTGGCCACCGGCAACCTGTAGTAAGATAAGATAATATGAGAGATCAGAAGTAGAATTAAGTGCGCGCAGCAGCGCACCAGGAGTGCGCGCAGTAGCGCACCAGGAGTCCGCGCAGTAGCGCACCAGGAGTGTGCGGAGTACGAGTACGAGTCCTGGATGTCTCGCAGCACCCCCTCCAACCTCAGTTTGGCCACCGGCAACCTGTAGTAAGATAAGATAATATTAGAGATCAGAAGTAGATTTATGTGCGGGCAGCAGCGCACCAGGATTGCGCGCAGTAGCGCACCAGGAGTGCGCGCAGCAGCGCACCAGGAGTGCGCGTAGTAAGAGTACGAGTCCTGGATGTCTCGCAGCACCCCTCCAACCTCAGTTTGGCCACCGGCAACCTGTAGTAAGAAAAGATAATATTGGAGATCAAAAGTAGATTTAAGTGCGGACAGAAGCGCACCAGGAGTACGCGCAGTAGCGCACCATGAGTCCGCGCAGTAGCGCACCAGGAGTGCGCGGAGTACGAGTACGTGTCCTGGATGTCTCGCAGCAACCCCTCCAACCTCAGTTTGGCCACCGGCAACCTGTAGTAAGAAAAGATAATATTAGAGATCAGAAGTAGATTTAAGTGCGGGCAGCAGCGCACCAGGAGTGCGGGCAGCAGCGCACCAGGAGTGCGCACAGTAGCGCACCAGGAGTGCGCGCAGCAGCGCACCAGGAGTGCGCGGAGTACGAGTACGAGTCCTGGATGTCTCGCAGCAACCCCTCCAACCTAAGTTTGGCCACCGGCAACCTGTAGTAAGAAAAGATAATATTAGAGATCAAAAGTAGATTTAAGTGCGCACAGCAGCGCACCAGGAGTGCGCTTAGAAGCGCACCAGGAGTCCGCGCAGTAGCGCACCAGGAGTGCGCGGAGTACGAGTACGAGTCCTGGATGTCTCGCAGCAACCCCTCCAACCTCAGTTTGGCCACCGGCAACCTGTAGTAAGAAAAGATAATATTAGAGATCAGAAGTAGAATAAAGTGCGGGCAGCAGCGCACCAAGAGTGCGCGCAGCTGCGCACCAGGTGTACGCGCAGTAGCGCACCAGGAGTGCGCGCAGCAGCGCACCAAGAGTGCGCGCAGTAGCGCACCAGGAGTGCGCGCAGCAGCGCACCAGGAGTGCGCGCAGTAGCGCACCAGGAGTCCGCGCTGTAGCGCACCAGGAGTGCGCGGAGTACGATTACGAGTCCTGGATGTCTCGCAGCACCCCCTCCAACCTCAGTTTGGCCAACGGCAACCTGTAGTAAGATAAGATAATATTAGAGATCAGAAGTAGATTTAAGTGCGGGCAGCAGCGCACCAGGAGTGAGCGCAGTAGCGCACTAGGAGTACGCGCAGTAGCGCACCAGGAGTGCGCGGAGTACGAGTACGAGTCCTTGATGTCTCGCAGCACCCCCTCCAACCTCAGTTTGGCCACCGGCAACCTGTAGTAAGATAAGATAATATTAGAGATCAGAAGTAGAATAAAGTGCGGGCAGCAGCGCACCAAGAGTGCGCGCAGCTGCGCACCAGGTGTACGCGCAGTAGCGCACCAGGAGTGCGCGCAGCAGCGCACCAAGAGTGCGCGCAGTAGCGCACCAGGAGTGCGCGGAGTACGAGAACGAGTCCCGGATGTCTCGCAGCACCCCCTCCAACCTCAGTTTGGCCACCGGCAACCTGTAGTAAGATAAGATAATATGAGAGATCAGAAGTAGAATTAAGTGCGCGCAGCAGCGCACCAGGAGTGCGCGCAGTAGCGCACCAGGAGTCCGCGCAGTAGCGCACCAGGAGTGTGCGGAGTACGAGTACGAGTCCTGGATGTCTCGCAGCACCCCCTCCAACCTCAGTTTGGCCACCGGCAACCTGTAGTAAGATAAGATAATATTAGAGATCAGAAGTAGATTTATGTGCGGGCAGCAGCGCACCAGGATTGCGCGCAGTAGCGCACCAGGAGTGCGCGCAGCAGCGCACCAGGAGTGCGCGTAGTAAGAGTACGAGTCCTGGATGTCTCGCAGCACCCCCTCCAACCTCAGTTTGGCCACCGGCAACCTGTAGTAAGAAAAGATAATATTAGAGATCAAAAGTAGATTTAAGTGCGGACAGAAGCGCACCAGGAGTACGCGCAGTAGCGCACCATGAGTCCGCGCAGTAGCGCACCAGGAGTGCGCGGAGTACGAGTACGTGTCCTGGATGTCTCGCAGCAACCCCTCCAACCTCAGTTTGGCCACCGGCAACCTGTAGTAAGAAAAGATAATATTAGAGATCAGAGTGCACGCAGTAGCGCACCAGGAGTGCGCGCAGTAGCGCACCAGGAGTGCACGCAGTAGCGCACCAGGAGTGCGCGCAGTAGCGCACCAGGAGTGCGCACAGCAGCGCACCAGGAGTGCGCGCAGCAGCGCACCAGGAGTGCGCGCAGCAGCGCACCAGGAGTGTGCGAAGCAGCGCACCAGGAGTGCGCGGAGTACGAGTACGAGTCCTGGATGTCTCGCAGCACCCCCTCCAACCTCAGTTTGGCCACCGGCAACCTGTAGTAAGAAAAGATAATATTAGAGATCAAAAGAAGATTTAAGTGCGGACAGCAGCGCACCAGGAGTACGCGCAGTAGCGCACCAGGAGTGCGCGCAGCAGCGCACCAGGAGTGCGCGCAGTAGCGCACCAGGAGTCAGCGCAGTAGCGCACCAGGAGTGCGCGGAGTACGAGTACGAGTCCTGGATGTCTCGCAGCAACCTCTCCAACCTCAGTTTGGCCACCGGCAACCTGAAGTAAGAAAAGATAATATTAGAGATCAGAAGTAGATTTAATTGCGGACAGCAGCGCACCAGGAGTACGCGCAGTAGCGCACCAGGAGTGCGCGCAGCAGCGCACCAGGAGTGCGCGCAGCAGCGCACCAGGAGTGTGCGAAGCAGCGCACCAGGAGTGCGCGGAGTACGAGTACGAGTCCTGGATGTCTCGCAGCAACCCCTCCAACCTCAGTTTGGCCACCGGCAACCTGAAGTAAGAAAAGATAATATTAGAGATCAGAAGTAGATTTAAGTGCGGGCAGCAGCGCACCAGGAGTGAGCGCAGTAGCGCACCAGGAGTACGCGCAGTAGCGCACCAGGAGTGCGCGGAGTACGAGTACGAGTCCTTGATGTCTCGCAGCACGCCCCTCAAACCTCAGTTTGGCCACCGGCAACCTGTAGTAAGATAAGATAATATTAGAGATCAGAAGTAGAATTAAGTGCGGGCAGCAGCGCACCAAGAGTGCGCGCAGCTGCGCACCAGGTGTACGCGCAGTAGCGCACCAGGAGTGCGCGCAGCAGCGCACCAAGAGTGCGCGCAGTAGCGCACCAAGAGTGCGCGCAGTAGCGCACCAAGAGTGCGCGCAGTAGCGCACCAAGAGTGCGCGCAGTAGCGCACCAAGAGTGCGCGCAGTAGCGCACCAGGAGTGCGCGGAGTACGAGAACGAGTCCTGGATGTCTCGCAGCACCCCCTCCAACCTCAGTTTGGCCACCGGCAACCTGTAGTAAGATAAGATAATATTAGAGATCAGAAGTAGAACTAAGTGCGCGCAGCAGCGCACCAGGAGTGCGCGCAGTAGCGCACCAGGAGTGCGCGCAGCAGCGCACCAGGAGTGCGCGCAGTAGCGCACCAAGAGTGCGCGCAGTAGCGCACCAGGAGTGCGCGGAGTACGAGAACGAGTCCTGGATGTCTCGCAGCACCCCATCCAACCTCAGTTTGGCCACCGGCAACCTGAAGTAAGAAAAGATAATATTAGAGATCAGAAGTAGATTTAAGTGCGGGCAGCAGCGCACCAGGAGTGCGCGCAGTAGCGCACCAGGAGTGCGCGCAGCAGCGCACCAGGAGTGCGCGGAGTACGAGTACGAGTCCTGGATGTCTCGCAGCACCCCCTCCAACCTCAGTTTGGCCACCGGCAACCTGTAGTAAGATAAGATAATATTAGAGATCAGAAGTAGAATTAAGTGCGCGCAGCAGCGCACCAGGAGTGCGCGCAGTAGCGCACCAGGAGTCCGCGCAGTAGCGCACCAGGAGTGTGCGGAGTACGAGTACGAGTCCTGGATGTCTCGCAGCAACCCCTCCAACCTCAGTTTGGCCACCGGCAACCTGTAGTAAGAAAAGATAATATTAGAGATCAGAAGTAGATTTAAGTGCGGGCAGCAGCGCACCAGGAGTGCGGGCAGCAGCGCACCAGGAGTGCGCGCAGTAGCGCACCAGGAGTGCGCGCAGCAGCGCACCAGGAGTGCGCGGAGTACGAGTACGAGTCCTGGATGTCTCGCAGCAACCCCTCCAACCTAAGTTTGGCCACCGGCAACCTGTAGTAAGAAAAGATAATATTAGAGAATAGAAGTAGATTTAAGTGCGGGCAGCAGCGCACCAGTAGTGCGCGCAGTAGCGCACCAGGAGTGCGTGCAGTAGCACACCAGGAGTGCGCGCAGCAGCGCACCAGGAGTGCGCGGAGTACGAGTACGAGTCCTGGATGTCTCGCAGCACCCCCTCCAACCTCAGTTTGGCCACCGGCAACCTGTAGTAAGATAAGACAATATTAGAGATCAGAAGTAGATTTAAGTGCGGGCAGCAGCTCACCAGGAGTGCGCTCAGCAGCGCACCAGGAGTGACCGCAGTAGCGCACCAGGAGTGCGCGCAGCAGTGCACCAGGAGTGCGCGCAGCAGCGCATCAGGAGTGCGCGCAGTAGCGCACCAGGAGTGCCCGCAGTAGCGCAGTAGGAGTGCGCGGAGTAAGAGTACGAGTCCTGGATGTCTCGCAGCAACCCCTCTAACCTCAGTTTGGCCACCGGCAACCTGTAGTAAGAAAAGATAATATTAGAGATCAGAAGTAGATTTAAGTGCGGGCAGCAGCGCACCAGGAGTGAGCGCAGTAGCGCAGGAGTACGCGCAGTAGCGCACCAGGAGTGCGCGGAGTACGAGTACGAGTCCTAGATGTCTCGCAGCACCCCCCTCCAACCTCAGTTTGGCCACCGGCAACCTGTAGTAAGATAAGATAATATTAGAGATCAGAAGTAGAATTAAGTGCGGGCAGCAGCGCACCAAGAGTGCGCGCAGCTGCGCACCCGGAGTACGCGCAGTAGCGCACCAGGAGTGCACGGAGCAGCGCACCAGGAGTGCGCGCAGTAGCGCACAAGGAGTCCGCGCAGTAGCGCACCAGGAGTGCGCGGAGTACGAGTACGAGTCCTGAATGTCTCGCAGCACCCCCTCCAACCTCAGTTTGGCCACCGGCAACCTGTAGTAAGATAAGATAATATTAGAGATCAGAAGTAGAATTAAGTGCGGGCAGCAGCGCACCAGGAGTGCGCGCAGCAGCGCACCAGGAGTGCGCGCAGTAGCGCACCAGGAGTGCGCGCAGCAGCGCACCAGGAGTGCGCGCAGTAGCGCACCAGGAGTCCGCGCAGTAGCGCACCAGGAGTGCGCGGAGTACAAGAACGAGTCCTGGATGTCTCCCAGCAACCCCTCCAACCTCAGTTTGGCCACCGGCAACCTGTAGTAAGAAAAGATAATATTAGAGATCAGAAGTAGATTTAAGTGCGGGCAGCAGCGCACCAGGAGTGAGCGCAGTAGCGCAGGAGTACGCGCAGTAGCGCACCAGGAGTGCGCGGAGTACGAGTACGAGTCCTAGATGTCTCGCAGCACCCCCCTCCAACCTCAGTTTGGCCACCGGCAACCTGTAGTAAGATAAGATAATATTAGAGATCAGAAGTAGAATTAAGTGCGGGCAGCAGCGCACCAAGAGTGCGCGCAGCTGCGCACCCGGAGTACGCGCAGTAGCGCACCAGGAGTGCACGGAGCAGCGCACCAGGAGTGCGCGCAGTAGCGCACAAGGAGTCCGCGCAGTAGCGCACCAGGAGTGCGCGGAGTACGAGTACGAGTCCTGAATGTCTCGCAGCACCCCCTCCAACCTCAGTTTGGCCACCGGCAACCTGTAGTAAGATAAGATAATATTAGAGATCAGAAGTAGAATTAAGTGCGGGCAGCAGCGCACCAGGAGTGCGCGCAGCAGCGCACCAGGAGTGCGCGCAGTAGCGCACCAGGAGTGCGCGCAGCAGCGCACCAGGAGTGCGCGCAGTAGCGCACCAGGAGTCCGCGCAGTAGCGCACCAGGAGTGCGCGGAGTACAAGAACGAGTCCTGGATGTCTCCCAGCAACCCCTCCAACCTCAGTTTGGCCACCGGCAACCTGTAGAAAGAAAAGATAATATTAGAGATCAGAAGTAGATTTAAGTGCGGGAAGCAGCGCACCAGTAGTGCGCGCAGTAGCGCACCAGGAGTGCGCGCAGTAGCACACCAGGAGTGCGCGCAGCAGCGCACCAGGAGTGCGCGGAGTACGAGTAAGAGTCCTGGATGTCTCGCAGCACCCCCTCAAACCTCAGTTTGGCCACCGGCAACCTGTAGTAAGATAAGACAATATTAGAGATCAGAAGTAGATTTAAGTGCGGGCAGCAGCTCACCAGGAGTGCGCGCAGCAGCGCACCAGGAGTGCGCGCAGTAGCGCACCAGGAGTACGCGCAGCAGTGCACCAGGAGTGCGCGCAGCAGCGCATCAGGAGTGCGCGCAGTAGCGCACCAGGAGTGCCCGCAGTAGCGCAGAAGGAGTGCGCGGAGTAAGAGTACGAGTCCTGGATGTCTCGCAGCAACCCCTCCAACCTCAGTTTGGCCACCGGCAACCTGTAGTAAGAAAAGATAATATTAGAGATCAGAAGTAGATTTCAGTGCGGGCAGCAGCGCACCAGGAGTGAGCGCAGTAGCGCACCAGGAGTACGCGCAGTAGCGCACCAGGAGTGCGCGGAGTACGAGTACGAGTCCTTGATGTCTCGCAGCACCCCCCTCCAACCTCAGTTTGGCCACCGGCAACCTGTAGTAAGATAAGATAATATTAGAGATCAGAAGTAGAATTAAGTGCGGGCAGCAGCGCACCAAGAGTGCGCGCAGCTGCGCACCCGGATTACGCGCAGTAGCGCACCAGGAGTGCACGCAGCAGCGCACCAGAAGTGCGCGCAGTAGCGCACAAGGAGTCCGCGCAGTAGCGCACCAGGAGTGCGCGGAGTACGAGTACGAGTCCTGAATGTCTCGCAGCACCCCCTCCAACCTCAGTTTGGCCACCGGCAACCTGTAGTAAGATAAGATAATATTAGAGATCAGAAGTAGAATTAAGTGCGGGCAGCAGCGCACCAAGAGTGCGCGCAGCAGCGCACCAGGAGTACGCGCAGTAGCGCACCAGGAGTGCGCGCAGCAGCGCACCAGGAGTGCGCGCAGTAGCGCACCAGGAGTCCGCGCTGTAGCGCACCAGGAGTGCGCGGAGTACGATTACGAGTCCTGGATGTCTCGCAGCACCCCCTCCAACCTCAGTTCGGCCACCGGCAACCTGTAGTGAGAAAAGGTAATATTAGAGATCAAAAGTAGATTTAAGTGCGGGCAGCAGCGCACCAGGAGTACGCGCGGTAGCGCACCAGGAGTGCGCGCAGCAGCGCACCAGGAGTGCGCGCAGTAGCGCACCAGGAGTCCGCGCAGTAGCGCACCAGGAGTGCGCGGAGTACGAGTACGAGTCCTGGATGTCTCGCAGCAACCCCTCTAACCTCAGTTTGGCCACCGGCAACCTGTAGTAAGAAAAGATAATATTAGAGATCAGAAGTAGATTTAAGTGCGGGCAGCAGCGCACCAGGAGTGAGCGCAGTAGCGCAGGAGTACGCGCAGTAGCGCACCAGGAGTGCGCGGAGTACGAGTACGAGTCCTAGATGTCTCGCAGCACCCCCCTCCAACCTCAGTTTGGCCACCGGCAACCTGTAGTAAGATAAGATAATATTAGAGATCAGAAGTAGAATTAAGTGCGGGCAGCAGCGCACCAAGAGTGCGCGCAGCTGCGCACCCGGAGTACGCGCAGTAGCGCACCAGGAGTGCACGGAGCAGCGCACCAGGAGTGCGCGCAGTAGCGCACAAGGAGTCCGCGCAGTAGCGCACCAGGAGTGCGCGGAGTACGAGTACGAGTCCTGAATGTCTCGCAGTACCCCCTCCAACCTCAGTTTGGCCACCGGCAACCTGTAGTAAGATAAGATAATATTAGAGATCAGAAGTAGAATTAAGTGCGGGCAGCAGCGCACCAGGAGTGCGCGCAGCAGCGCACCAGGAGTGCGCGCAGTAGCGCACCAGGAGTGCGCGCAGCAGCGCACCAGGAGTGCGCGCAGTAGCGCACCAGGAGTCCGCGCAGTAGCGCACCAGGAGTGCGCGGAGTACAAGAACGAGTCCTGGATGTCTCCCAGCAACCCCTCCAACCTCAGTTTGGCCACCGGCAACCTGTAGAAAGAAAAGATAATATTAGAGATCAGAAGTAGATTTAAGTGCGGGAAGCAGCGCACCAGTAGTGCGCGCAGTAGCGCACCAGGAGTGCGCGCAGTAGCACACCAGGAGTGCGCGCAGCAGCGCACCAGGAGTGCGCGGAGTACGAGTAAGAGTCCTGGATGTCTCGCAGCACCCCCTCAAACCTCAGTTTGGCCACCGGCAACCTGTAGTAAGATAAGACAATATTAGAGATCAGAAGTAGATTTAAGTGCGGGCAGCAGCTCACCAGGAGTGCGCGCAGCAGCGCACCAGGAGTGCACGCAGTAGCGCACCAGGAGTGCGCGCAGCAGTGCACCAGGAGTGCGCGCAGCAGCGCATCAGGAGTGCGCGCAGTAGCGCACCAGGAGTGCCCGCAGTAGCGCAGAAGGAGTGCGCGGAGTAAGAGTACGAGTCCTGGATGTCTCGCAGCAACCCCTCCAACCTCAGTTTGGCCACCGGCAACCTGTAGTAAGAAAAGATAATATTAGAGATCAGAAGTAGATTTCAGTGCGGGCAGCAGCGCACCAGGAGTGAGCGCAGTAGCGCACCAGGAGTACGCGCAGTAGCGCACCAGGAGTGCGCGGAGTACGAGTACGAGTCCTTGATGTCTCGCAGCACCCCCCTCCAACCTCAGTTTGGCCACCGGCAACCTGTAGTAAGATAAGATAATATTAGAGATCAGAAGTAGAATTAAGTGCGGGCAGCAGCGCACCAAGAGTGCGCGCAGCTGCGCACCCGGATTACGCGCAGTAGCGCACCAGGAGTGCACGCAGCAGCGCACCAGAAGTGCGCGCAGTAGCGCACAAGGAGTCCGCGCAGTAGCGCACCAGGAGTGCGCGGAGTACGAGTACGAGTCCTGAATGTCTCGCAGCACCCCCTCCAACCTCAGTTTGGCCACCGGCAACCTGTAGTAAGATAAGATAATATTAGAGATCAGAAGTAGAATTAAGTGCGGGCAGCAGCGCACCAAGAGTGCGCGCAGCAGCGCACCAGGAGTACGCGCAGTAGCGCACCAGGAGTGCGCGCAGCAGCGCACCAGGAGTGCGCGCAGTAGCGCACCAGGAGTCCGCGCTGTAGCGCACCAGGAGTGCGCGGAGTACGATTACGAGTCCTGGATGTCTCGCAGCACCCCCTCCAACCTCAGTTTGGCCACCGGCAACCTGTAGTAAGAAAAGATAATATTAGAGATCAAAAGTAGATTTAAGTGCGGGCAGCAGCGCACCAGGAGTACGCGCGGTAGCGCACCAGGAGTGCGCGCAGCAGCGCACCAGGAGTGCGCGCAGTAGCGCACCAGGAGTCCGCGCAGTAGCGCACCAGGAGTGCGCGGAGTACGAGTACGAGTCCTGGATGTCTCGCAGCAACCCCTCCAACCTCAGTTTGGCCACCGGCAACCTGTAGTAAGATAAGATAATATTAGAGATCAGAAGTAGATTTAAGTGCGGGCAGCAGCTCACCAGGAGTGCGCGCAGCAGCGCACCAGGAGTGCGCGCAGTAGCGCACCAGGAGTGCGCCCAGCAGCGCACCAGGAGTGCGCTTAGAAGCGCACCAGGAGTCCGCGAAGTAGCGCACCAGGAGTGCGCGGAGTACGAGTACGAGTCCTGGATGTCTCGCAGCAACCCCTCCAACCTCAGTTTGGCCACCGGCAACCTGTAGTAAGAAAAGATAATATTAGAGATCAGAAGTAGATTTAAGTGCGGGCAGCAGCGCACCAATAGTGCGCGCAGTAGCGCACCAGGAGTGCGCGCAGTAGCACACCAGGAGTGCGCGCAGCAGCGCACCAGGAGTGCGCGGAGTACGAGTACGAGTCCTGGATGTCTCGCAGCACCCCCTCCAACCTCAGTTTGGCCACCGGCAACCTGTAGTAAGATAAGATAATATTAGAGATCAGAAGTAGAATTAAGTGCGGGCAGCAGCGCACCAAGAGTGCGCGCAGCAGCGCACCAGGAGTACGCGCAGCAGCGCACCAGGAGTGCGCGCAGCAGCGCACCAGGAGTGCGCGCAGTAGCGCACCAGGAGTCCGCGCTGTAGCGCACCAGGAGTGCGCGGAGTACGATTACGAGTCCTGGATGTCTCGCAGCACCCCCTCCAACCTCAGTTTGGCCAACGGCAACCTGTAGTAAGATAAGATAATATTAGAGATCAGAAGTAGATTTAAGTGCGGGCAGCAGCGCACCAGGAGTGAGCGCAGTAGCGCACCAGGAGTACGCGCAGTAGCGCACCAGGAGTGCGCGGAGTACGAGTACGAGTCCTTGATGTCTCGCAGCACCCCCTCCAACCTCAGTTTGGCCACCGGCAACCTGTAGTAAGATAAGATAATATTAGAGATCAGAAGTAGAATAAAGTGCGGGCAGCAGCGCACCAAGAGTGCGCGCAGCTGCGCACCAGGTGTACGCGCAGTAGCGCACCAGGAGTGCGCGCAGCAGCGCACCAAGAGTGCGCGCAGTAGCGCACCAGGAGTGCGCGGAGTACGAGAACGAGTCCTGGATGTCTCGCAGCACCCCCTCCAACCTCAGTTTGGCCACCGGCAACCTGTAGTAAGATAAGATAATATGAGAGATCAGAAGTAGAATTAAGTGCGCGCAGCAGCGCACCAGGAGTGCGCGCAGTAGCGCACCAGGAGTCCGCGCAGTAGCGCACCAGGAGTGTGCGGAGTACGAGTACGAGTCCTGGATGTCTCGCAGCACCCCCTCCAACCTCAGTTTGGCCACCGGCAACCTGTAGTAAGATAAGATAATATTAGAGATCAGAAGTAGATTTATGTGCGGGCAGCAGCGCACCAGGATTGCGCGCAGTAGCGCACCAGGAGTGCGCGCAGCAGCGCACCAGGAGTGCGCGTAGTAAGAGTACGAGTCCTGGATGTCTCGCAGCACCCCTCCAACCTCAGTTTGGCCACCGGCAACCTGTAGTAAGAAAAGATAATATTGGAGATCAAAAGTAGATTTAAGTGCGGACAGAAGCGCACCAGGAGTACGCGCAGTAGCGCACCATGAGTCCGCGCAGTAGCGCACCAGGAGTGCGCGGAGTACGAGTACGTGTCCTGGATGTCTCGCAGCAACCCCTCCAACCTCAGTTTGGCCACCGGCAACCTGTAGTAAGAAAAGATAATATTAGAGATCAGAAGTAGATTTAAGTGCGGGCAGCAGCGCACCAGGAGTGCGGGCAGCAGCGCACCAGGAGTGCGCACAGTAGCGCACCAGGAGTGCGCGCAGCAGCGCACCAGGAGTGCGCGGAGTACGAGTACGAGTCCTGGATGTCTCGCAGCAACCCCTCCAACCTAAGTTTGGCCACCGGCAACCTGTAGTAAGAAAAGATAATATTAGAGATCAAAAGTAGATTTAAGTGCGCACAGCAGCGCACCAGGAGTGCGCTTAGAAGCGCACCAGGAGTCCGCGCAGTAGCGCACCAGGAGTGCGCGGAGTACGAGTACGAGTCCTGGATGTCTCGCAGCAACCCCTCCAACCTCAGTTTGGCCACCGGCAACCTGTAGTAAGAAAAGATAATATTAGAGATCAGAAGTAGAATAAAGTGCGGGCAGCAGCGCACCAAGAGTGCGCGCAGCTGCGCACCAGGTGTACGCGCAGTAGCGCACCAGGAGTGCGCGCAGCAGCGCACCAAGAGTGCGCGCAGTAGCGCACCAGGAGTGCGCGCAGCAGCGCACCAGGAGTGCGCGCAGTAGCGCACCAGGAGTCCGCGCTGTAGCGCACCAGGAGTGCGCGGAGTACGATTACGAGTCCTGGATGTCTCGCAGCACCCCCTCCAACCTCAGTTTGGCCAACGGCAACCTGTAGTAAGATAAGATAATATTAGAGATCAGAAGTAGATTTAAGTGCGGGCAGCAGCGCACCAGGAGTGAGCGCAGTAGCGCACTAGGAGTACGCGCAGTAGCGCACCAGGAGTGCGCGGAGTACGAGTACGAGTCCTTGATGTCTCGCAGCACCCCCTCCAACCTCAGTTTGGCCACCGGCAACCTGTAGTAAGATAAGATAATATTAGAGATCAGAAGTAGAATAAAGTGCGGGCAGCAGCGCACCAAGAGTGCGCGCAGCTGCGCACCAGGTGTACGCGCAGTAGCGCACCAGGAGTGCGCGCAGCAGCGCACCAAGAGTGCGCGCAGTAGCGCACCAGGAGTGCGCGGAGTACGAGAACGAGTCCCGGATGTCTCGCAGCACCCCCTCCAACCTCAGTTTGGCCACCGGCAACCTGTAGTAAGATAAGATAATATTAGAGATCAGAAGTAGATTTATGTGCGGGCAGCAGCGCACCAGGATTGCGCGCAGTAGCGCACCAGGAGTGCGCGCAGCAGCGCACCAGGAGTGCGCGTAGTAAGAGTACGAGTCCTGGATGTCTCGCAGCACCCCCTCCAACCTCAGTTTGGCCACCGGCAACCTGTAGTAAGAAAAGATAATATTAGAGATCAAAAGTAGATTTAAGTGCGGACAGAAGCGCACCAGGAGTACGCGCAGTAGCGCACCATGAGTCCGCGCAGTAGCGCACCAGGAGTGCGCGGAGTACGAGTACGTGTCCTGGATGTCTCGCAGCAACCCCTCCAACCTCAGTTTGGCCACCGGCAACCTGTAGTAAGAAAAGATAATATTAGAGATCAGAGTGCACGCAGTAGCGCACCAGGAGTGCGCGCAGTAGCGCACCAGGAGTGCACGCAGTAGCGCACCAGGAGTGCGCGCAGTAGCGCACCAGGAGTGCGCACAGCAGCGCACCAGGAGTGCGCGCAGCAGCGCACCAGGAGTGCGCGCAGCAGCGCACCAGGAGTGTGCGAAGCAGCGCACCAGGAGTGCGCGGAGTACGAGTACGAGTCCTGGATGTCTCGCAGCACCCCCTCCAACCTCAGTTTGGCCACCGGCAACCTGTAGTAAGAAAAGATAATATTAGAGATCAAAAGAAGATTTAAGTGCGGACAGCAGCGCACCAGGAGTACGCGCAGTAGCGCACCAGGAGTGCGCGCAGCAGCGCACCAGGAGTGCGCGCAGTAGCGCACCAGGAGTCAGCGCAGTAGCGCACCAGGAGTGCGCGGAGTACGAGTACGAGTCCTGGATGTCTCGCAGCAACCTCTCCAACCTCAGTTTGGCCACCGGCAACCTGAAGTAAGAAAAGATAATATTAGAGATCAGAAGTAGATTTAATTGCGGACAGCAGCGCACCAGGAGTACGCGCAGTAGCGCACCAGGAGTGCGCGCAGCAGCGCACCAGGAGTGCGCGCAGCAGCGCACCAGGAGTGTGCGAAGCAGCGCACCAGGAGTGCGCGGAGTACGAGTACGAGTCCTGGATGTCTCGCAGCAACCCCTCCAACCTCAGTTTGGCCACCGGCAACCTGAAGTAAGAAAAGATAATATTAGAGATCAGAAGTAGATTTAAGTGCGGGCAGCAGCGCACCAGGAGTGAGCGCAGTAGCGCACCAGGAGTACGCGCAGTAGCGCACCAGGAGTGCGCGGAGTACGAGTACGAGTCCTTGATGTCTCGCAGCACGCCCCTCAAACCTCAGTTTGGCCACCGGCAACCTGTAGTAAGATAAGATAATATTAGAGATCAGAAGTAGAATTAAGTGCGGGCAGCAGCGCACCAAGAGTGCGCGCAGCTGCGCACCAGGTGTACGCGCAGTAGCGCACCAGGAGTGCGCGCAGCAGCGCACCAAGAGTGCGCGCAGTAGCGCACCAAGAGTGCGCGCAGTAGCGCACCAAGAGTGCGCGCAGTAGCGCACCAAGAGTGCGCGCAGTAGCGCACCAAGAGTGCGCGCAGTAGCGCACCAGGAGTGCGCGGAGTACGAGAACGAGTCCTGGATGTCTCGCAGCACCCCCTCCAACCTCAGTTTGGCCACCGGCAACCTGTAGTAAGATAAGATAATATTAGAGATCAGAAGTAGAACTAAGTGCGCGCAGCAGCGCACCAGGAGTGCGCGCAGTAGCGCACCAGGAGTGCGCGCAGCAGCGCACCAGGAGTGCGCGCAGTAGCGCACCAAGAGTGCGCGCAGTAGCGCACCAGGAGTGCGCGGAGTACGAGAACGAGTCCTGGATGTCTCGCAGCACCCCATCCAACCTCAGTTTGGCCACCGGCAACCTGAAGTAAGAAAAGATAATATTAGAGATCAGAAGTAGATTTAAGTGCGGGCAGCAGCGCACCAGGAGTGCGCGCAGTAGCGCACCAGGAGTGCGCGCAGCAGCGCACCAGGAGTGCGCGGAGTACGAGTACGAGTCCTGGATGTCTCGCAGCACCCCCTCCAACCTCAGTTTGGCCACCGGCAACCTGTAGTAAGATAAGATAATATTAGAGATCAGAAGTAGAATTAAGTGCGCGCAGCAGCGCACCAGGAGTGCGCGCAGTAGCGCACCAGGAGTCCGCGCAGTAGCGCACCAGGAGTGTGCGGAGTACGAGTACGAGTCCTGGATGTCTCGCAGCAACCCCTCCAACCTCAGTTTGGCCACCGGCAACCTGTAGTAAGAAAAGATAATATTAGAGATCAGAAGTAGATTTAAGTGCGGGCAGCAGCGCACCAGGAGTGCGCGGAGTACGAGTACGAGTCCTGGATGTCTCGCAGCACCCCCTCCAACCTCAGTTTGGCCACCGGCAACCTGTAGTAAGATAAGATAATATTAGAGATCAGAAGTAGAATTAAGTGCGCGCAGCAGCGCACCAGGAGTGCGCGCAGTAGCGCACCAGGAGTGTGCGGAGTACGAGTACGAGTCCTGGATGTCTCGCAGCAACCCCTCCAACCTCAGTTTGGCCACCGGCAACCTGTAGTAAGAAAAGATAATATTAGAGATCAGAAGTAGATTTAAGTGCGGGCAGCAGCGCACCAGGAGTGCGCGCAGTAGCGCACCAGGAGTGCGCGCAGTAGCACACCAGGAGTGCGCGCAGCAGCGCACCAGGAGTGCGCGGAGTACGAGTACGAGTCCTGGATGTCTCGCAGCACCCCCTCCAACCTCAGTTTGGCCACCGGCAACCTGTAGTAAGATAAGATAATATTAGAGATCCGAAGTAGAATTAAGTGCGGGCAGCAGCGCACCAAGAGTGCGCGCAGCTGCGCACCAGGTGTACGCGCAGTAGCGCACCAGGAGTGCGCGCAGCAGCGCACCAAGAGTGCGCGCAGTAGCGCACCAAGAGTGCGCGCAGTAGCGCACCAAGAGTGCGCGCAGTAGCGCACCAGGAGTGCGCGGAGTACGAGAACGAGTCCTGGATGTCTCGCAGCACCCCCTCCAACCTCAGTTTGGCCACCGGCAACCTGTAGTAAGATAAGATAATATTAGAGATCAGAAGTAGAACTAAGTGCGCGCAGCAGCGCACCAGGAGTGCGCGCAGCAGCGCACCAGGAGTGCGCGCAGTAGCGCACCAGGAGTCCGCGCAGTAGCGCACCAAGAGTGCGCGCAGTAGCGCACCAGGAGTGCGCGGAGTACGAGAACGAGTCCTGGATGTCTCGCAGCACCCCATCCAACCTCAGTTTGGCCACCGGCAACCTGTAGTAAGATAAGATAATATTAGAGATCAGAAGTAGATTTAAGTGCAGGCAGCAGCGCACCAGGATTGCGCGCAGCAGCGCACCAGGAGTGCGCGCAGTAGCGCAACAGGAGTGCGCGCAGCAGCGCACTAGGAGTCCGCGCAGTAGCGCACCAGGAGTGCGCGGAGTACAAGAACTAGTCCTTGATGTCTCGCAGCAACCCCTCCAACCTCAGTTTGGCCACCGGCAACCTGTAGTAAGAAAAGATAATATTAGAGATCAGAAGTAGATTTAAGTCCGGGCAGCAGCGCACCAGGAGTGCGCGCAGCAGCGCACCAGGAGTGCGCGCAGCAGCGCACCAGGAGTGTGCGAAGCAGCGCACCAGGAGTGCGCGGAGTACGAGTACGAGTCCTGGATGTCTCGCAGCACCCCCTCCAACCTCAGTTTGGCCACCGGCAACCTGTAGTAAGAAAAGATAATATTAGAGATCAAAAGAAGATTTAAGTGCGGACAGCAGCGCACCAGGAGTACGCGCAGTAGCGCACCAGGAGTGCGCGCAGCAGCGCACCAGGAGTGCGCGCAGTAGCGCACCAGGAGTCAGCGCAGTAGCGCACCAGGAGTGCGCGGAGTACGAGTACGAGTCCTGGATGTCTCGCAGCAACCCCTCCAACCTCAGTTTGGCCACCGGCAACCTGAAGTAAGAAAAGATAATATTAGAGATCAGAAGTAGATTTAAGTGCGGGCAGCAGCGCACCAGGAGTGCGCGCAGTAGCGCACCAGGAGTGCGCGCAGTAGCACACCAGGAGTGCGCGCAGCAGCGCACTAGGAGTGCGCGGAGTACGAGTACGAGTCCTGGATGTCTCGCAGCACCCCCTCCAACCTCAGTTTGGCCACCGGCAACCTGTAGTAAGATAAGATAATATTAGAGATCAAAAGTAGATTTAAGTGCGGGCAGCAGCTCACCAGGAGTGTGCGCAGCAGCGCACCAGGAGTGCGCGCAGTAGCGCACCAGGAGTGCGCGCAGCAGCGCACCAGGAGTGCGCGCAGCAGCGCTTGAGGAGTGCACGCAGCAGCGCATCATAATATTAGAGATCAGAAGTAGATTTAAGTGCGGGCAGCAGCGCACCAGGAGTGAGCGCAGTAGCGCACCAGGGGTACGCGCAGTAGCGCACCAGGAGTGCGCGGAGTACGAGTACGAGTCCTTGATGTCTCGCAGCACCCCCCTCCAACCTCAGTTTGGCCACCGGCAACCGGTAGTAAGATAAGATAATATTAGAGATCAGAAGTAGAATTAAGTGCGGGCAGCAGCGCACCAAGAGTGCGCGCAGCTGCGCACCAGGTGAACGCGCAGTAGCGCACCAGGAGTGCGCGCAGCAGCGCACCAAGAGTGCGCGCAGCTGCGCACCAGGTGAACGCGCAGTAGCGCACCAGGAGTGCGCGCAGCAGCGCACCAAGAGTGCGCGCAGTAGCGCACCAAGAGTGCGCGCAGTAGCGCACCAAGAGTGCGCGCAGTAGCGCACCAGGAGTGCGCGGAGTACGAGAACGAGTCCTGGATGTCTCGCAGCACCCCCTCCAACCTCAGTTTGGCCACCGGCAACCTGTAGTAAGATAAGATAATATTAGAGATCAGAAGTAGATTTAAGTGCAGGCAGCAGCGCACCAGGATTGCGCGCAGCAGCGCACCAGGAGTGCGCGCAGTAGCGCAACAGGAGTGCGCGCAGCAGCGCACCAGGAGTCCGCGCAGTAGCGCACCAGGAGTGCGCAGAGTACAAGAACTAGTCCTTGATGTCTCGCAGCAACCCCTCCAACCTCAGTTTGGCCACCGGCAACCTGTAGTAAGAAAAGATAATATTAGAGATCAGAAGTAGATTTAAGTCCGGGCAGCAGCGCACCAGGAGTGAGCGCAGTAGCGCACCAGGAGTGCGCGCAGCAGCACACAAGGAGTGCGCGCAGTAGCGCACCAGGAGTGCGCGCAGCAGCGCACCAGGAGTGCGCGCAGTAGCGCACCAGGAGTCCGCGCAGTAGCGCACCAGGAGTGCGCGGAGTACAAGAACGAGTCCTGGATGTCTCGCAGCAACCCCTCCAACCTCAGTTTGGCCACCGGCAACCTGTAGTAAGAAAAGATAATATTAGAGATCAGAAGTAGATTTTAGTGCGGGCAGCAGCGCACCAGGAGTGCGCGCAGTAGCGCACCAGGAGTGCAAGCAGCAGCGCACCAGGAGTGCGCGCAGCAGCGCACCAGGAGTGCGCGCAGCAGCGCTTGAGGAGTGCACGCAGCAGCGCATCAGGAGTGCGCGCAGTAGCGCACCAGGAGTGCCCGCAGTAGCGCAGTAGGAGTGCGCGGAGTACGAGTAGGAGTCCTGGATGTCTCGCAGCAACCCCTCCAACCTCAGTTTGGCCACCGGCAACCTGTAGAAAGAAAAGATAATATTAGAGATCAGAAGTAGATTTAAGTGCGGGCAGCAGCGCACCAGGAGAGAGCGCAGTAGCGCACCAGGAGTACGCGCAGTAGCGCACCAGGAGTGCGCGGAGTACGAGTACGAGTCCTTGATGTCTCGTAGCACCCCCCTCCAACCTCAGTTTGGCTACCGGCAACCTGTAGTAAGATAAGATAATATTAGAGATCAGAAGTAGAATTAAGTGCGGGCAGCAGCGCACCAAGAGTGCGCGCAGCTGCGCACCAGTTGTACGCGCAGTAGCGCACCAGGAGTGCGCGCAGCAGCGCACCAAGAGTGCGCGCAGTAGCGCACCAGGAGTGCGCGGAGTACGAGAACGAGTCCTGGATGTCTCGCAGCACCCCCTCCAACCTCAGTTTGGCCACCGGCAACCTGTAGTAAGATAAGATTATATTAGAGATCAGAAGTAGAATTAAGTGCGCGCAGCAGCGCACCAGGAGTGCGCGCAGTAGCGCACCAGGAGTCCGCGCAGTAGCGCACCAGGAGTGTGCGGAGTACGAGTACGAGTCCTGGATGTCTCGCAGCACCCCCTCCAACCTCAGTTTGGCCACCGGCAACCTGTAGTAAGATAAGATAATATTAGAGATCAGAAGTAGATTTAAGTGCAGGCAGCAGCGCACCAGGATTGCGCGCAGCAGCGCACCAGGAGTGCGCGCAGTAGCGCACCAGGAGTCCGCGCAGTAGCGCACCAGGAGTGCGCGGAGTACAAGAACTAGTCCTTGATGTCTCGCAGCAACCCCTCCAACCTCAGTTTGGCCACCGGCAACCTGTAGTAAGAAAAGATAATATTAGAGATCAGAAGTAGATTTAAGTCCGGGCAGCAGCGCACCAGGAGTGAGCGCAGTAGCGCACCAGGAGTGCGCGCAGCAGCACACAAGGAGTGCGCGCAGTAGCGCACCAGGAGTGCGCGCAGCAGCGCACCAGGAGTGCGCGCAGTAGCGCACCAGGAGTCCGTG
This sequence comes from Macaria notata, assembly GCA_927399415.1. NCBI lineage: Eukaryota > Metazoa > Arthropoda > Insecta > Lepidoptera > Geometridae > Macaria > Macaria notata. Next base: position 3,932,036 of record OV656743.1, read on the forward strand.
CAGTAGCGCACCAGGAGTGCGCGGAGTACAAGAACGAGTCCTGGATGTCTCGCAGCAACCCCTCCAACCTCAGTTTGGCCACCGGCAACCTGTAGTAAGAAAAGATAATATTAGAGATCAGAAGAAGATTTAAGTGCGGGCAGCAGCGCACCAGGAGTGCAAGCAGCAGCGCACCAGGAGTGCGCGGAGTACGAGTACGAGACCTGGATGTCTCGCAGCAACCCCTCCAACCTCAGTTTGGCCACCGGCAACCAGTAGTAAGATAATATAAGAGATCAGAAGTAGATTTAAGTGCGGGCAGCAGCGCACCAGGAGTGCGCGGAGTACGAGTACGAGTCCTGGATGTCTCGCAGCACCCCCTCCAACCTCAGTTTGGCCACCGGCAACCTGTAGTAAGATAAGATAATATTAGAGATCAGAAGTAGATTTAAGTAAAGTAAAGTAAAGTAAAAGTAAAAATATGTTTATTTACTAATTGAAAAACTTAACCTATATAATATTACAATTTGTTTAACTTACAATACAACAATAGTGTTAACTGTAGACCCCAAACTAGGCGTTAGCCTGTATCTTGGTGGTCCAATTATAAAAGATCCTGTTTTCCAGTAAGAAGTTGACGCTAGTAAAAGAATAATTTCAATACTATCTAGAGATGTATAAAACAATAATAATCACGGCCATGTACATAGTTTAGTTACAGAAATGTTCATCCATAGTTTATAAAAAATCTTTTTAAATAAGATATCTGTAGTAAAACTTTGTCAAAAAGTTTAATACAATATTTATGATCACAAAAATTACATTTTGAAAATTGAAATCAGTTGATTGATGTTTACCGCATGAAGATGCTGCTTAAGCTTAGGTAGATTTATTATTAGGTACTATAGGTATGTTAAGCACTTTGGCCGGGTAAGATTGTGTGTTTGTGTGTGTGAGTGTGTATATGTGTGTATCCGTGTGTGTGTGTGTGTGTGTGTGTGTGTGTGTGTGAGTGTGTGTATTTTATATTGATGGGCTTCTGCCGTCAGACAATGAAGCTGTGGTGTCATCCCATCACCTTCTAAGTGTGCAGTGAGAAGTAAGTAATGGTTGTGATATAATGGTATCGCTTAAGGCTTCAGGCAATCAAAAGAGATCTTCCACCTGTATGTTCTCTCTGCCTGCTTGGTTGTATACTTTGACTAATTCTTCAACTTCTTGATATGACTTTGTTTGTAGCCAGTGTTTTATTTTACCACGCGCTTTCCTGTGTGTAATCTGTCTTACATCACAGCTATTTAGCACAGCTTTTAGCACAAAAAGATGAATATATGGCGGCAGGCGTGAGGCGAAAACTGTTCGGACTTCAGGTAATTGGACCTGTGCAGAGGTCTTATCTGTGTTTTCATTTTGGCCTTTATGTTGAGTTTGGCTCACCGCCTTCATTACAAACAATTGTCGCACTGTCAAAGCTTTGGCATCAAGATAAAGTTGTGAGGTTGGATAACGGCGCGGTTTTCCTAGTAGAACTTTTATGACAGCTCTTTGAGCTCGTTCTAAGGAAATCATGAATGATTTTGCTGCACCCCCCCAGGCATTTATGCAGTATTGAAGTAAGGACTGACACAGTGCCGTATATACTAGTCTTTTAACTGCTATGTTCATTACTGGTCTAAGCGTCTTCATCAGGTATATCTGTTTCCGGACTTTCTTGACTAGACTTGCAATGTGGGATTGGAATGTGAGTTTTTCATCTATTTCAACACCTAGGTATTTTATTGATGACACTCTCTTAATGTTTTGACATGGACAATTTCGCAGAAGAGGAAAGGAGATAACGGGGCATCCCTTTGTGTGAATTTTGATTGACTCCATATTAGGAACTGTGGCATTGGTTATGTGAAAGCCAATGAAACTAGTCTTTTTAATATTCAGGGTTAGAAGATTCATGTCGAGCCACTCAGAAATCCGTGACATTCCTCTTTCTGCAGCAGACTTTACAGCCGACCAGCTGCTAGCGTGGAACAAGGCTAGGGCATCGTCTGCATAACAGATTAGCCTAGAATTAGGGAGCTTAATCCTTAGGATACCATCCATGTAGATGGTAAAAAGAGTAGGCGAAAGGATGCTCCCCTGTGGTAGTCCGAAAGAAATTGTTTGTTCCTGGCTGATTATGTCTCCAATTTTCAAATGTTGTCTTCTGTTGGTCAGGTAGCTTGAGAACCACTCGAGAGCTATTCCGCGCACCCCATAATTTTCTAGCTTCCTTAACAGCATAATTGTTGAGACCGTATTGAAGGCTTTGGCGAGATCTAGGAACACTCCAACGCATCTCTCTCCATTATCCAGGTCTTTTGCTAAAGTTGAAGTGAGCAGATCTACCGCATCCTCTGTGCATTTCCCTCGTCTAAAGCCGAATTGCTGGTCTGACAGTAACTGCTGTTCTTCTAGAAAACGCACAAGCCGGTTATTTATTATTTTTTCCAGGATTTTGGAGAGAGCGGGCAAAAGAGAGATTGGACGGTAGTTATCTATATCGTCTTTTGAACCCGCTTTGTGGATTGGAATAACTGTCGCGGTCTTCCAGCACTCTGGAAAGATGCCTGTTTCTATGCTCAGATTGAAGATATGCGTGAGCGGAACAAGGATCGTAGGTTTGATGTGTTTCAGCAGCGCTGGAGTGATGCCGTCTTTGCCCGGGGCACTGTTACTTTTAAGGCCGGAAATTATACTATTTACCTCGAACAGGTCAGTGGGAGCCAGAAAAAAGGATCTAGGGGTGAGTGAATTTCCATTTAATATCATACTTAGAGAAACTTCTGTTTCATTAAGTTTTGTCAGGATAGCTGCTGCAAGGTCATCTCCTGTTTTTGCCAAGTGTTCGTTACATTCGTTAATTCTACATTGAGGAGAGGCTCCTTTTAAAAGTTCTGTGGGAATGTTCTTGGATTTTTTGATATCGCATATCTCTGTAATTGCTTTCCACAACTGTTTAGGATCTTTGTGTGTTTTGGTGATCCTCTGGTTATCATATTCCTCCTTTCTTTTCTGTAGTATAGAGTTACAAAAGTTTCTGTATCTGGTGTAAGTCTGTTTCAGGTTTACGTTTGTCGGTTGCTGCTTGACCTGGAGGTGTAGTTGATCCCTATGGCGCATACAGCGTATGAGACCTGGCGTAATCCACGCTTTCAAGCAGTGCTTTGTTCTGCTTGTTTTCCGGGTGTGCGGAAGATATTAGAGATCAGAAGTAGATTTAAGTGCAGGCAGCAGCGCACCAGGAGTGCGCGCAGCAGCGCACCAGGAGTGCGCGCAGTAGCGCACCAGGAGTCCGCGCAGTAGCGCACCAGGAGTGCGCGGAGTACAAGAACGAGTCCTGGATGTCTCGCAGCAACCCCTCCAACCTCAGTTTGGCCACCGGCAACCTGTAGTAAGTAAAGATAATATTAGAGATCAGAAGTAGATTTAAGTGCGGGCAGCAGCGCACCAGGAGTGAGCGCAGTAGCGCACCAGGAGTGCGCGCAGCAGCGCACCAGGAGTGCACTTAGTAGCGCACCAGGAGTGCGCGCAGTAGCGCACCAGGAGTGCGCGGAGTACGAGTACGAGTCCTGGATGTCTTGCAGCACCCCCTCCAACCTCAGTTTGGCCACCGGCAACCTGTAGTAAGATAAGATAATATTAGAGATCAGAAGTAGAATTAAGTGCGGGCAGCAGCGCACCAAGAGTGCGCGCAGCAGCGCACCAGGAGTGCGCGCAGTAGCACACCAGGAGTGCGCGCAGCAGCGCACCAGGAGTGCGCGCAGTAGCACACCAGGAGTGCGCGCAGCAGCGCACCAGGAGTGCGCGCAGAAGCGCACCAGGAGTCCGCGCAGTAGCGCACCAGGAGTGCGCGGAGTACGAGTACGAGTCCTGGATGTCTCGCAGCAACCCCTCCAACCTCAGTTTGGCCACCGGCAACCTGTAGTAAGAAAAGATAATATTAGAGATCAGAAGTAGATTTAAGTGCTCGCAGCAGCGCACCAGGAGTACGCGCAGTAGCGCACCAGGAGTGCGCGCAGCAGCGCACCAGGAGTGCGCGCAGTAGCGCACCAGGAAACCGCGCAGTAGCGCACCAGGAGTGCGCGGAGTACGAGTACGAGTCCTGGATGTCTCGCAGCATCCCCTCCAACCTCAGTTTGGCCACCGGCAACCTGTAGTAAGAAAAGATAATATTCGAGATCAGAAGTAGATTTAAGTGCGGGCAGTAGCGCACCAGGAGTGCGCGCAGCAGCGCACCAGGAGTGCGCGCAGCAGCGCACCAGGAGTGCGCGCAGTAGCGCACCAGGAGTGCGCGGAGTACGAGTACGAGTCCTGGATGTCTCGCAGCAACCCCTCCAACCTCAGTTTGGCCACCGGCAACCTGTAGTAAGAAAAGATAATATTAGAGATCAGAAGTAGATTTAAGTGCGGGCAGCAGCGCACCAGGAGTGCGCGCAGCAGCGCACCAGGAGTGCGCGCAGCAGCGCACCAGGAGTGCGCGCAGCAGCGCACCAGGAGTGCGCGCAACAGCGCACCAGGAGTGCGCGCAGCAGCGCACCAGGAGTGCGCGCAGCAGCGCACCAGGAGTGCGCGCAGCAGCGCACCAGGAGTGCGCGCAGCAGCGCACCAGGAGTGCGCGCAGTAGCGCACCAGGAGTGCGCGGAGTACGAAGACGAGTCCTAGATGTCTCGCAGCAACCCCTCCAACCTCAGTTTGGCCACCGGCAACCTGTAGTAAGAAAGGATAATATTAAAAATCAGAAGTAGATTGAAGTGCGGGCAGCAGCGCACCAGGAGTGCGCGCAGTAGCGCACCAGGAATGCGCGCAGTAGCGCACCAGGAGTGCGTGTAGTAGCGCACCAGGAGTGTGCGCAGCAGCGCAATAGGAGTGCGCGCAGTAGCGCACCAGGAAGCGCAGTAGCGCACCAGGAGTGCGCGGAGTACGAGTACGAGTCCTGGATGTCTCGCAGCACCCCCTCCAACCTCAGTTTGGCCACCGGCAGTCTGTAGTAAGAAAGATAATATTAGAGATCAGATGTAGATTTAAGTGCGGGCAGCAGTGCACCAGGAGTGCGCGCAGCAGCGCACCAGGAGTGCACGCAGTAGCGCACCAGGAGTGCGCGCAGCAGCGCACCAGGAGTGCGCGCAGTAGCGCACCAGGAGTGCGCGCAGCAGCGCACCAGGAGTGCGCTTAGTAGCGCACCAGGAGTGCGCGCAGTAGCGCACCAGGAGTGCGCGCAGTAGCGCACCAGGAGTGCGCGGAGTACGAGTATACATATTTATTATCAATTTAAATTACTCCTGAAATAAATTAATTACATTCTAATTTACTAATTACATATTCCGAAAAACATAGGAAAATATGTAAGGTAGTTACATTGTTTATTTACCGTAGACAGAACTTCTAGGTTCATGTTATTTACATATTAGGCTAAGATTATTTACTTGTCTAGATAGATAGTTCGAACGTCTAAACGCCAAAAAAATATCAGCCAACAGTTTGCTCATAAGCTCATCCCACCCGCTCAGTGGCGACACTGTCGTTGTACGGTAACCACGCGTTCTGTCGTATAAAAAAACGTCAATTTGCACAATAAAAGTGTGCAGGAATTATTAAATGATGATTGAAAACAACTAAACAAGTTACTTATCATCGGTAAGTAAACTTTGAATTTAGTATAAGCTAAAGAAACCGTTAAATTAATACAATTTTAATGTTGTTCTTAGATGCGACGCCATTTCACGCCATGTTTAAGGGTAGCTTGCTCTTTGAATAAAAAAACTCTTGTGAATGTTAGTTAATATGAAAAAAAAACACGATCCAACAAATATTTTTTAAACTAGATTCTGCTGCCGCCATTTCACTGTAGTATTGCCTGTGTGTCAAATTGTATCCACTGTAATGAAACAATTTGTAGGAGGTATTAATTACTTTGAAGTAAAACCTGATCATGTTTGCGGTTTTTTGCATCAACCTAACTTGGTAAGATTAGTTGTGGAAAAAATTTGATCTTACGATATTACTATAAGATAAAGTTGGAAAAATATTAAACGGCTTTCTGATGTATCAAACATAAATAAGTTTTTTTTTTATGACTTGTGTAAAAATAATTTAGAATTAGAATATAAAAAATAAATAACCTTCAATAATATCGTCAGTCTGTCGTCATTTTATTTGAATGTAATTTAATTTAATTTTGCTTTATTCCGCGCGGGTTTGTTCAGAGACTAGTTAAGTTATTTGGTACATTTTTGCTATATAGTTTTATTTTTTGTAATACAGAGTAAACTCTTTATGACGTTGTTTGTTATAAACTAGGTAGTTCAATTTAATCAACACTATTCATGAATTAAATACTTTTGAATTTTTTTCATTAACTTTTCCTTACAGGTATATTTTACCTAGTAATCCATATACACAGCATTAAAATATAAAAATAAATTATATTAATAAAAATTATAGATTCATAAATGTCAAAACACCTTGCAGCGCAACACTTTATCTAGACAAGTAAATCATCAACGGTTATCTACATGTTAGGCAACGCCAAACCCTGACAGAATGATCTCTAATGAGGCGAGTCTTTATATGGAGGTTCTTTTTCAAAAAGTTATTATGCAAAAAAAAAAGAGACTGCACATCGCACTGTCTCTCTCAGATAAAATCCATATCTAAAAAAAGTATGTCAAATTGTGGCGTCATTATCGCGTGACAATTGATTTTATTGAAATATGTTCTCTGTAAAATGTTAGTTTCAAACTATTCCGTGGGGCTTATTGCATAATACGATTTTAGTCTGTAGTCTATAATTTTCTCTATGGTTTTCCGCGGAGACTCAGCAGAAACGCATTTCATGGTGATATCGGGAAACGTTCTAGTTTTTTGACACAAAATTTTAAAATATAAGTTAACGTCTCTCTCTTTCATATGGGCAAAACAAGGACGGACTGTTGTCAAACATATAACAAATACTAAGAACTTGCTAGTTTCACATTATTTGAACACAAAATCATTCCGCTAACGAACGGAAGCAGGGTTGGATTTTGTACTATAATTATAGTATTTGTACCATAATTTCGCCCTTTGTACTATATACTATCCACATCTAAGGATAGTACGCTAAAATACTATAATTTAAAGTTTTTCCCGAATGCTTAGTTTAACGTTATGATAAATATTTCGACCGTGTGTGTATCCGACCGAATTCTAATCTTGCGATGTTTTCTGTGTCTATGGTCGGGGATCCCCCTATTATCCTCCGCAGTACACTTCTCTCTTTCCACTAATCTCGTATCTCGTTCGCGTTCCTTCCATTCCATTCGATTCGAAATTCAATCAAAGTGACAACAATCGCTTGTGAATATTTGACGTAGAATAATACGTTTTTTGTTTTAATTATGGACAGTGGCAGTGATGGTCATGAAAATGACGATAGCCCGGGAGTATCCACCCCAAAAAAAAACGTTTGAGTAGAGGCGATATGGTTAAAAAACAAAAACATCGTCTTCAAAAGTATATGCCGGAGTGGGAAAAGGACCCTAAGTTCAGTAATTGTGTTGTTGTTGTTGTTGATGGTGTTGATTTTAATGACTACAAAATAAGTTAAATTAATAATAATGAAAGTGTACCATATTTTTTTTTAAAAATACTATCCTTTTAATTTTTTTGTACCATCTTTTTCAACATACCTAAATCCAACCCTGAACGGAAGCTAGTATTCGTCAGTGAAAACTTATCATTCGATAACTTTTCATGCTGAGAAAAGGGGCCAAGAAGTATTTATAAAAAAAAACACTGTCAAAAAAATTATGGTTTGGTTTTCCATATCAACTACTCTGTGAATAATGTAATGTTTTTGTTTTAGATAACACTATTCATCTAAGTGGTAATTCATTAAGTGTCTTCTACGATCCACCACATTTGATAAAAGGGATGCGCAATAATATGCTTTCCAAAGACATAATTTTTGAAGGAAAAATCGCTACTTGGCGGTATATAGTTGACGTCTACAACACTGATTGCAACCATGGTGAATCCAGAATAATGCATAAATTAACTGATGAACATGTGATTCCTGGGAGAATTAAGAAAATGAAGGTATAATTTGATTTATTTTCTAGTAGTTGATGCTGCTGAATTCTTCCAAGTGGAATTAAGCTTATACAACTCCCCAAGAAACTTCATTTTTTATGAACAAAATGTGCCCTTTGCTTTCTTTCTATAATATCAAATTTTATTGCAAAAGGTAGGAGTAAAATTATCTGTGGCTTCTTAGTCTAAGGTAAAGCGAAAAATAAATAACAAAACTAAAATAAACTGTTATGAAATCAAGCATCAAAATGAATGTATATAGTCATGACAATAGTATTTTTATTAGGTATGTAATTATTAATAGTATTTTTACCATAAGTACCTAAGTACATGGATGCGGTGGGTACGGTTTCTCAAAAGACAAGCTATTATGATAGGATATCTCTGATACATGCTCATTTTCTAACATTCTGAGTGGGGGAACTGGGATCTGCACTGACGTCTCACATAGGAGTGTATTGTGCATTCATTTCTAACATTGGTAATTATTATAATTTCAGGTAAAGAACTGCGTACGTGTCTTCAGCAAAACAGTTTCGGCTGCTATGTCATACACTGCTCAGTTTCGTAAGTAGTAATTGGTTATACTTTTTGATACGCTATGTATAAAAAATACATAATGTGTAATTATAGGTACCTATTTTTTGACAGTTTTATTAACAAATTATTTTGTTTTCACTTGGGTAATCTCCAAGATATTAACAAATCCCAAAAAACGACGGTGCAACGGCGCTTTAGTCCGTAGAGTAGAGTCCCAAAGATTTTCGACTTGTACTTGGACATGTGGATTAGCGGTTATAGCACTCCCGTACTGAGGGAGGGACGAGGGTTCGAATCCCGCCGAGACCGTTAATTTTTGGGTTTTGTTAATATCTTAGTTTTATTTACCACCAGCTAATGACCGGGTTTTGCACACAATTTACCAGGACAAAAAGTAGCCTTTGTTACTCTCCCATCTTTTCAACTAACTATGCCAAAAATCAAGTCGATTATTTGCATAGTAAGGAAAACAAACAAACACACTTTCGCATTTATAATATTAGTAAGTGTTACATCAGATATTAATGGCATATTTTTTTTGGCAGCTCTATATCCTAACGGGGAGCCAGTAAGCCGGACACTGAAAACTACAGCTGAATTTATTTCATTTATGGATGATTTATTCGATAGTGTGAAAGGAGCCGCCTTCATTGATAAGAAAAATAAATTGAAATGTCTTCGCAGGGCTGTCACCTCGAAATCAAGAAATCAGTTTTTGGACCGATGCAATTAGAAAATTATGTTATATAAAATTTATTACAAAGGACAAAAAATATAAAAGTGTTCCATCACTGTTAAATTGGGTTGCTACTCTGAAAAGCTTCAGAAGGGTCTGGAGATGTTTAATTGAGAAGAAAAATATTAAAATAATGCGACCTCGCTACTTCAATTCTGACCCGATAGAAAACTTTTTTGGCCAAGTCAGGGCATACAATTATCGGTGCAATGATCCAAGTGTGTATACATTTAAAAACACTTTTAAATCTCTGTTAATAACAAGATACATCAAATTTCATTCAGACAGCTATAATTGTGAAGATGATACAGGCAAAGAATTATTGTCCATTAAGTCACTCTTCAACGATGATAACAATGCACCAAATAGTGAATGCAATTCAGTTGAACCAACGTTGACCCAGCAACTTACAAAAAATATCATCGAAAATATTCAGGTCCAAACAAGACGTGAGAGGATTAGCATACACTCGAGGGCATATACAGTTGGATGGGTAACCAGAAAAATACTTCAAAAAATTAAATGCCTTAAATGTAAAGAAAACTTGGTCACATCTGATGAAGAAACCAATGTTCACGAATGGATAAAGGTACGTGAATACATGAGTATAAAAAAAAGAAAATTAAACTATCCAACCGAATCTGTCGTGAGACATTTTGGAATTATAATGAATTTAACTAAAGAATATTTAGAAGAAAAAGCGTATCATAACAATATCTGCAAGAACATTAAACAAAAAGTTATGTCTGAATATTCATTTGATTTCCTCGATTGTGAATCTCATAGACAGGGTTGTACTTGAATATTTTCTGAGTATATCGATAAAGCTTTTTATTTTCAATTGGTGCAATGTTATTAATAAAATATTAAAAGGAGTTGACATAATTTGCCTTGAAAGGTCATCTTTACCACAAATGCAAAATAAGGCGTTGTGCAAGTACAGAAAGAAATTGAAAAATAAAAACTCAATAAATAATTTGATTTTTATTCTTTATGTGTACCTACTACCTACAATAATACTAATTTATTAGGAAGGGAAAACCTACCTAGAATTTATTATAAGCGAATAATATGTAGGTAGGTATATGGGAGGGCTATGTGGACTAATATAGCCTGATGATGATGATGACTATATAGGTATTACCTTTTTATAATAGAATAATAGAAATTTATTCACCTTATAACATCTCGTTACATTGGGCAAGTCAATTTACATTTTTCTTAATTATATGGTACATACTTAAATTAAATTAGTAAACTTATCAAACAATTTGGTCATACACAAATGATGATTCTGTCAAAGGCAATCTCAAGTATTCGTTTAGTGTATAAAATGGGTTGTTAATAAAGAAGTTTTTAATAATGTTCTTAAAAGCGTTTGGAGGCAAGTTAATTAATCTATGTGGCAGTTTATTAAACATACAGACTTTATTATAGATCCCTTGTTTTTGTACTTTCTTTAATCTGGTTTTTGGTAACCTCAATGCGACTATATTCCTTAGGCTGTATTGGTTATCTTTTTTCAGCGTGGGCTTTTCATTATAGATCTCCAGTAAACATGTGAAAATATACAGAGATATAACAGTCATAAGTCTTTGTTCTTTAAAGTGCTGCTTGACCGGAGCGCGTTTCCTCAGGCCAAGCATTGTCCTACTACTCACAAACTACTCTTTTCTGAGCTCTAAGTAACTCATAACTCATTTATTGGTAAAAAATTAAAAATAAAGTTTACACGTCAATTATTCACAGTATACAAAATACGATTAGCGTACTTATTTTATCCATATAAAAAATAATAAGTTAAATAAAAACTTCATAATTAATGATATTAAATTTAAATTATAGTTCATAAAATTCTTTATAGCTGTAAAACGATTGCTCGATCAACCAGCGCTTGAGGCGAGACTTAAAGCTGCCTAGTGACGGAGCAGTGGTGACCTGCTCGGGAAGCTTGTTGTAAACACTCGGTCCCATCACGTGCGTGGACTTGCTACTCCGCGCCAGGCTGCGGGACTCCTCCGCGAGCTTGCCCCTCCTGCTCGTGTTGTACGAGTGGTTGCCGCCCACAACTCGGTACGAGGCTAGGTTTAATCGAACGTATACTGCGACCTGGTATATCACCAGCGATGGTAACGTCAAAATCCCCAGCTTCACAAAGTGTGGACGAGCAGACTCATCCTGTGATATTTTTGCGATAGATCGAACGGCTCTTTTTTGCAGTCTAAACGCTCGCTCCCACTCCGCAGCCCTGCCGTATAGTTCCGCGCCGTACTGCAGCACGGAGTGCACGGTGGCAAAGTAGCACGTCCTCACTGCTTCGGCGGATACTACTTTGGCGACTCTGCTAAGAGCAAAGCAAGCGCTGCTCAACTTACCACACACCTTGTCTATATGGTTTTCCCAGGTTAGGGTTCGGTCTATTTCAAACCCGAGGAAGGTTGTAGCGACCACTTGTTCCAATCTTCTTCCCTCAACCGTCACAGATAAAGGCCTGGTGCTGTGTCCTGCTAAGTTAAAATGAACAAAGTGTGTTTTTGATAGGTTGAGAGCAAGACCGTTCATTCTGAACCATACCGCCAGTTGAGAGGTGGTGGTGTTCAGTCTTTCTTCTAGAAGATCGGAACTGGGTGCTGACACGATTCCGGCGACATCATCAGCGTATAAGAAGATGTCTGCAGCTTCCACAGACTCTGGTAGATCATTCAAGAGTAAGGAGAATAGAATGTTGGAGACGGAAGATCCCTGGGCTACTCCCATCACGGACTCCAGAGGATCGGATCTTTCCGTTCCGCCACACGCAACAACAGTTTGCGTTCTGTTCTGCATGAGATCTGTCAACAGCGCAAGAGGCGCGCCTCTCACACCGTAATGCTGCAATTTTGCAGCAAGTACCATGTGATCAGCTACGTCGAACGCTTTTGAGAGATCACAGCAGATAATCGCCACCTGCTGCTTCTTCTCCCGAGCTTGCAGCACTCTCCTGATCACCTCCCGGGTCAAGGATGTAGTCGAGCGCCCCTCGCGATACGCGTGTTGGCGCTCGGATAACGCATCCGTTGACACCAGGAACTCAGTGAGGCGCTTGCTGAGCCCGTTCTCTAACACCTTCGCCACCGCAGGTATTATCGAGACAGGCCTATAGCTGTCAATACTGTCACGTTTGCCCTTGCCCTTGTACAATGGTGACACTTTGCTTATTTTAAATGCTTTGGGGTATAAGCCTTCCCTAATGCACCTATTAAAACATTCACAAAGGACAGGGGCTAGCGTGAGTACAGCGCTTCTGACAAGGCCCATTGATATACCGTATATATCTTTTGATGTTTTCGGCGGAATATGTGTGGTGATGATGCGCAACACTTCGTCAGGAGTAAACAGCCGCAAGCGCAGCGAACGGTCAGCGCGCGGGCGCGCCGCACACAGTGTCTCGCTAACGCGAGTGACGTCAGCGCGCGGCGCGCCGCACGCCGCCGCAGCGTTCAGGAATCGGGCATTGACGGCGTCCACAGCATCCTTCCTCGTGAGAAACGGGACACCGTTGGAGTCCTTCACGACATCCGTAATGTCAAGGAATGGAACGTTAGCTTTTCCACGTTCTTTATTTACAATAGTCCATATTGTTTTAGTCGCGTTACTACTGTATTTAACAGAATTTGTGTAGTAATTAATTTTACTATATCTAATTAATTCATTAAAATGTTCTCTCATGTCATTAATTAACACCTTTAAATTGTCAACCGAAGGATGTGATTTAGATAACTTAATCATGTCAAGTAATAATGTATTGTAATTTGTGACATCGGGAGTTACCCACGATGAGTCAATGTTTCTATTATTATTAATTTTCCTTAAGGGAAAACAGCTATTAAAATTGTTCTGAACAATATTGACAGTCGCCTGAACTATTTCAGGTGCAGACCTATCTATAGCTAGTGTCTCATTCCAGTCAACACTATCTAGTGCCCTGACAAAGTTCGCCTGATTGGCTTGAGAGTAACTTCTCCCTACAGTAGGCCCCGACCTCTGCCCCCGCGCCGGCAGCTCGCAGCGCACGGCGCAGTGGTCGCTAACGTCACTGTCAACAATGCTGACACGCAGCGAGCCCGCCGGCAGGTTGGTGTACAGGTGGTCTAGGCTGGTGGCTGTAGTGGAGGTGACGCGCGTAGGTACACGGACCTCGTTAGTCATGTGGTGGTCTACCAGCAGCTTCCCGAGCCGACGCACATAGCAGTCAGAGTCGCCCTCGGTATTAATGTTCATATCACCGCCAATGATACAATCTAAGCTAAGATCGCTAATCTTATCGAGCAATCGTTCCAAGCAGTCAAGAAATATTCCGTGACCTACGAGGTTCGTCCTGTATATACACACAATCGTAATATTGTGTTCTATTATATCTATAGCAGATATTTCGCAGTTTTGTTCACTCGCCAACCTGATGAGTTCCAAATTCTCAATACATTTAATATTACCTCGTGTGTATATACAAGACCCACCATGCTGTATAGTCTTTCTACAGTAGCTCGATGCGAGCTTAAATCCGTCTATATGTACACATTTGAGCTTATCAATTGTAAGCCAGTGCTCTGACATAGCTATGACGTTACATACATTTCAATACGTTATTGACGAGCACTTCTAATTTACGTGTCCGGCCGTCGGCAGAAATACATCTAACATTTTGGTAACAAATCACTATCGACTTCTGCGTACGAGCTGAGCATTTTGCTGGCGCACTGTTATTTTTTCCGGGCGGAGCTGAAAACATTCGCGATTTAACTTCATCTGTAGCTTGTTGTGTACACGTTCGGTCACTAGCGTTGCGTGGAGACAATGGCGGCGCTCGGCCGCGCTCGTGCATTGTCCGAGTTGCCCCGATCGACGCGGGGCCTACCACGAAACCATTCCGAAACCATCACTCGTGGCGGCCACGCTGCAGGAGTGTTAATATGTTCATATGCACTTTCCGGACATCCAATTAGAAATGCCGCATGTCTTGTGGATTTAATGTCACGCTTTTCAATCACACATTCATTCGAAATAGCGGTATTCATCTGTTTTTTTAGATAGTTTCTAATGATTTCCACTGTGGTTTCCGGCTTGAATGACCAGACAGTCAACCATTTAAGGCGTTCGACGGTTTGTAACTCGTCGTCCTCCTTTCCAGCACCCGAAAACATTTTAGATTTGTAATGCCTTTTCTTTTTGGCTACTACTTGCCATCCTTCCTTCTTTGAATATTCGTCATTCATATTTCTCTTCTGTTCCAGGCATCCTACAGAAGCTACGTCGGTTTTGTCCAGTAGTTTTTTTGCAGTCAATACCAAGTCCGTAGTAACCCCCTTCGCCGCGAGTTTTTTACTAGTGGCCGCTTGAAGTAGGGTAGGCTCGAGAGATTTGGCGGGCTCACCTATTGATGAACGAAGTATGCCGGCCGCCGGCTTCTGAGCCGTCTCCTTCTTCTTGTTCTTCTGCGCGTTCTTAGTATTTATAAGTGCCTTTATTTTAGCCTGTCTTACGGGACGCTGACTTTGTGTCGAAGTAGGCGTTAGTTGCAATGATGTGACAGTGTTCTCGAGTGTAGTGTGTGTAGAGAACGGAGACTTACCTTCAGAAGGTTGGGTCTCCTGTCCTTTGAGTGCAACATTACTCGTAAGTACGCCTTCAATTGCAGCTACTCTCACTACTAGCTCATTCAGCACTTTTAAGACATCACTCAGTGTCGGATTGATGGGCTTTTGAGCCATTTTTTCAAATTTAATCACGTTTATTACGGGAGCTTGTATGTTGCCTGCCGAATGAACGAACGAACGTAAGTACTTTTATTATTTCTGATGAGTTTCCCCATACTGTGATGGCATACCTTAACCGTGATTGTACATATGCATAGTTAGTATACTGATTTAATTGAGGGTTCATCCAGTAAAGGCTTTAGCTTTATTCTGTAGCTTGACACTGGCATAAACATAATGCGCAAGCCGTGCAATGCTACAAGAAAACGATTAAAAAAAAACCTGTCATCTTCTAAGTTTGCAACAGTACAACGTCGATGTAGTTAGTTATAGTATTATATTCTCGGAGGAAATATCACAATGGAGGGAGCCATAGAGACGTTGCCGCTCTTACGTCTGTGTGTAAAGCACTTGAGTGCGTCTGTCTTTCCTTCAGAATGAAGCTACGAGTAAAAGAGATAGCAAATTTACATGCTGGCAACGCCGCACGTGTCTTTTTATGACCGACTAGTAGGCCAAAACATTGCGTTTGTGCTTTTGAATTTTAAAGAATATCAAGTGATTTTACGGTGTTACAGATTTGTTTAAAGTTTAATGTAAAACTATGTCGTGCTCAGCAGTGTCATGTTCATCAAGAACTACAAAAGGAGGTGTAAAAGACCCGGATTTGTCATTTCATTCGAAAGTTGGTGACAATGTTTAAGTCATTGTAAATGCTAAATTGATGATGTTTTTAGCCAAAATGCTATTGTACCATCATATTAACAATCTAGTTTATATACATCCATGTGATTTGGGTCAAGATAATGTCTAAAACTGTCTTAAAACAGCAAAAGTGTTAAAAGATAATTTAAGCATCAATTCTAGTGATGTACCATAGATTTTAGTTTTATCGATAAAAGATAGATCTTCCAATCTTGATAAAATTGTGCCTAAGAACATGTAATGTAATGTCATAACTAAATGTATTTTTTTACACTGAGTTATGTACATATCGTTTCCTTTTTCTTTTAACGTACAACTAATTTTTAGGTTTCCAAAATGTCCAGAAATGAGAAGTGAGTGGATCAAAGCTGTTAGGCGTGATAACTGGGAGCCAACAAAATATTCCAGACTGTGTTCGAAACATTTCAAAGAAACCTGTTTTATCACCGGATTACAGATAAAAAGTATCTAATATAATCTATTATGGATAGTCTTCAGATTTGTTGCGTACCATAGGCGGAAAAAATCAAGATTTGCTTGTGAGATTAAAGCCTTTTAAGCCAGATTGCCAGATTACCTATCTTATAAAATAATTAATAAACAATTCATATAAAATACATGCATTTTTATTCACTTCACCAATATTCCATCGATAGACTTGATGGGAATGTCACATCACTAGTCACACACACTAATGCAAATCTGTAACTGCACACTAGCAAAAAGTGGCCACGCTCAAAATCTCTATGGCTCCCTCCATTGTGATATTTCCTCCGAAATTATATTAGAGTTCGAGCAAGATAACTCTGCGCGCGGATAAAATTGGAACTAAAATGTTCTGATTGCAATTTGATCATTTAGCCCAATTCTTGGCATAAGTGCTGCCGCCAGTCGCGCGCAAAGTTATGTTGTAAGGACTCTAGTTAGTTGTCTCCCTTGTGACGTGACATTGGCGAAATTGCGGCGGTGCCGCAGAGTCCATTATTAAAAAAAAAAAACGTCGATGTACGACAGATGACTGTCAGATACGTGTATCTTTTATTGGTCTGTGCTGAACCGGTGCTAAAATAATTAAATTGTGGTGTAAACAGGCCCATATGTCTGTAGATTGTTTAACTATCGCTGTTACAGAAAGCAAAAAAGGGGGGAAAAAACACTCAACTGTGCAATTTAAAACCACCGTACATATCGATATTTCACATAAAATTTCTCAGTTTGATGCAACGACATTAATAATACCTACATGGACCGGCCTAGCCGAGCTCAAGGTTTAAGCATACAAAAACTGAGTGAATTCTCTCACTTGGCAGGCACTTCATTCTGTGTTCGGCCACGAATGAAGCGAGACGTTCATTGACATGCGACGCGATCCATAAATATAATAAAAATGGCTTCTTGTGCTTTCCGAAAGTGTAAAAGTAGCAGTAAAATACATCATAAAGCTTCAGGCATCACATTTCACGCGTTAGTACTGATTTCTGCACGATTTATCGTTATTTATTGTGAGCCTAAGTAACAATTTTTACAACAAATTATTTGTTATGACATTTTGAGGAAAATAATGAAAAATGAGATAGATTTATATGATTGCGGTTAGTGCGACAAGGAAATCATGACTTGTCATTTTTAGCATGGAATGGAACATTAGTACATTAGAGTTCGATCGTATCCGGCAATCCGGCCATAACATTGGCCGGATTGTATTTTATAATTAAGGGCGACGGTGAATATTTTTTTTCACATTAGCTTTATATTTATTTATAAACCTACGTTTTTACCTGACTGCGTATAGTTAATAATAGTTGTATATATAATAGTTCATTTCTGCAAAGAGTTTTACAAATAGAGACGTTACACCCATTAAAAATCGCCCTAGCGCGTGGCGAAATTATGCTATAGCTATTTAGGTAGTATATACGCAGCGTTGTTTACATCATTCAGGAAAGTAAAAGTGGTCAGAGATATATAAAGCCCCGTTGTGAGAAAGAGATAAACGTATGTTTACAGCTACGTCAGCCGTCAATTCGAGTCGCTATTTGTCTCTTTCGTGGAGATGGCTAAGTGGCAACACGTCACTGGTTGATTTATAGTAATATTAAATGTTTGTATTTTCATTTTAAAGGGATAAACAATAATTACAAATGAAACGACACATCCTTCTTGCTTTTGGCACTCGTCCCAGTGTAATTATTGCACTTTCTAAACACATACGATGGCATTGTGAATATTTTTTACTGATAAAAAGTCGCGCCGTCAACGTGCGTCGCCGCGCGTTGCTTCGAGGCGACTGAGCCGAATCATGCTACGTAGCCTGATTTGAGTTCGCTACACAGAACGGGGTATAAACGCATCTACCTCAGTTTATATAGAATATCATTGCATTTCTGGGTTAAACTTTCCAAAGCCGCCAATCAAGGGGGGTTGGGGGGAGGGGGTAAGCCCCCCCCCCTAAAAGGGGGGGGGGCGCGGAGATCAATAGTTTTCGAGATTTTTTTCGAGATGACCATTTTTGTATTTTGAGGTTAAGTACTACGATTTCACTATGGGTTACTTAACTACCTATTATATATTTTTTTATATTTAATAACTAACGATCCCTATAGTTAGGACCACAAGACTAGATGGAGTCGGGTGCTCTGTGTCAGATCTATTAAACCTAACCTAACCCACCACTTGCACTACAACAGGACTTGGCTCCTCCTCGCTTCGCTCTTCGTCGCATGTGCGTGGTAGAAAGCAACCTAACGAACCTAATCTACCTTCTGTCACAGACAAGTGACTTCGAGTCCAACACTAGCACTACAACAGGACTTGGCTCCTCCTCGCTTCGCTCGTCGTCGCATGTGCGTGGTAGAAAGCAACCTAATCTACCTTCTGACACAGACAAGTGACTTCGAGTCCAACACTAGCACTACAACCGGACTTGGCTCCTCCTCGCTTCGGTCGTCGTCGCATGTGCGTGGTAGAAAGCAACCTAACGAACCTAATCTACCTTCTGTCACAGACAAGTGACTTCGAGTCCAACACTTGCACTACAACAGGTTAGGTTAGGTTTAGCGTCCCGGGGTGCGATGATCGGACTACCTTCACGTCGGGTAAGCCCAACTAATTTCATCTCTCCATATGGGGATTTGGGGTTAGTTGGGGAAACCTGGTGCACCCCGTCCACAGGTTAGTAACTTCCACCTTCCGGTGGATCTTGCTAGCCTGTGTCCAAACGTTCGATCGAGTGGGGGCCCTCGCCTATACCTCCCCTTCGAGAGGGCTGGTTGTAGGGCCCGAGGCGAAGAGCTCGCCGCACCTCGCGGTGTAGGTGGAGCTGGGTGCTCTTTAAGAGCACGCGAGGTGGTCGCCGAGAGGCGAGAGGAGTTCGGTGTACCGGCCGAGTAGCGGCGACACGGGAACCGAACTCCGTGCGCAGAGGGCGCATTGGAGAAGGGCGGTCGCTTTGGCGTGCGACTGCCTGACTCCTGGGGGCTCTGGGTGGCAGGTCGGGGAACCTGTTGCCCTGGAATGAGTCCCCACAGGATGCATGACGTGTCCCGTGTTCTGACACGTCGTCCATTGAGGGTTGAGCTGAAGCTCCCCGAGGCGGGGCCCGTTACCGGGCCAGCATCACCAGGGCTGCGGATGTATGCATCGCGCTCTCGTGGCCCTGGACCAACGATGCGGAGATGGAACACCCCAGGTTTTTAGTGGGTATGCCGCCCTTATAGAGTGGGGCGGAGACTCCCACATAACCACCCGCCCTCCCCGGGGTTTTTTGGGTGGTACCTCTAATAGGTTTTCCTGGGCAACAAAAAAAAAAAAAAAAAAAAAGGTTTAGCGTCCCGTAAAGTACACCCCAACCCGCTACGCTCGCTCACTCGACCCCGTCATCCCCTTCTATTCTAACCTAACCTCAAGCATGCATCGAAGAAGAAAGAAAATTACTTGACACTGGCAAATACGCGAAGAGTTTGACGCCAATACTAAAAAAAAAACAATGGCGTCACGTTTCGTTCATCAAGTTACAAGTTACACACAAAATATTATAACTACGTAAAAATTTGCGATCAAATAATAAATAAAAATACGTATTATATATATTTTTCATCAATATTTACGTAATTGTGAGAAAAACTAAACATAACATACATATTAGCAAATAAATGTAATAGTTTGTTTACATTTATTTGCTAATGATTTGAAGCCGCACGCTTGTATGTAATAGCAGTCCGTAAAACGAAACGCTAATGGCCGTCATAGTGTCAAGAAACTGTCAAAACGAAGGATTATTTTTCGGTTTTAAAAAAATAATATCTCGTAAACTAAGCATCTCCGCGCTAAAATATTTAACGTGTAGCCTTGTGTAAATATTATCTACTTCTTAAAAAATTATGGACCTCCAACGCGATTGGCGGCTTTGGAAAGGTGAGCCCATTTCTGTGTCAAACTGTGTTGATATAGCAATGTTATAAATATTAAAAAATAAACTGAACAATTTTTCAAGTTGTTTTTTTATTCAGTTACTGCATCCGGCAAAAAGATAACTGTCTCGGCAAATTTTGGCAGATGGTTATCCCTATGCTGCAATGACAATAAATGAAAATGACAATAGGCTCGCCGCGATTGTGTCAACTGATTAATGTTTATATTGTTTTCTCTTGCGACTTTTTGTATTGCCTGTCTTGTTTTAACAATTATGCTACGATGTTTACTCAGAACTTCGTAACATTTAAATCTAACAGATGTCGACTTGTATTTTTGGATGGTAAAGTACCTCGCAAAGTACTGAGAAATTACTTGACACTGGCAAATACACGAAGAGTGTGACGCCAATACAAAAAAAAAAAAGTACTGAGAGGGCCGGTCCATGTAGGTGTAGGTATTATTCTCGGAGGAAGGACAAGCCTGGAGACATAGTAATAAGTTGAAGTGTGGCGCACTATCGGAACCTCTCTTTTTAATTAATGTTTTTAGTGTGCTAAAAAGAGACAACTATATACAATCTGTTCGGCCCTTTACGTTAGTGAAGCCGGTTTTTCTAGCTCGAGTAACCAATTTGGATACTAGCTGTGGATTTGGATTTTTGGCGAATATACCGTGAATCTTTGGAATATTTGGTAAAATGAGTTTGTTTGAGAAGTGTTTTCTACTGAAGAACAAATGGCGTGCGTTGCCTATGGCTGTAAGAGCCATGCTTCGAAGAAAAGTGACGAAATCCAGAGCTTGTCATTTCACAGGTTAGAGTTTTTTATCATTTTCCACAAAACAATACAAAACTGAATCAAAATATTAAAATATAACAAATTTCTACTCTTTTAGAACCTCATTTTGGAGGAAAACAATTAAATTTTGCCATTATATGTTAAAAATACGCAAAAGTTTGGTTTATAGTGTTGTGCACAATTGTTCTGAATTCGGTTAAAATCGGGTCTCGGTTTTGCCAATAGTAGTAATTTATTCGAACAATTATTTCAACATAGTATTGATCAGTGGAATATTGATAATCATAGAAATCTACTCATAAAAGCCATAGCCGAGACATACTTAAAAACGAAAATTCATTATATGACTAAGCAACTTATACAACCACAAGATAAAGTACGTAATTTTTTAAATAAAACTGTATTGTTTAAGGGTCAGTAAATAAAAACCTACAAAAGTTATCTGAGTTATTTTATTTATTTCGAACTACACAATCCTTTTCCAGGTTTTCTCACCTAGTTCTAACTATGCCTAAAAGATCGATTTTGAAAACATGTTACAATTACGTCACTTTAATATGGTTTAGTTAGCGAAACTACTAGAATAATCGTTAACGTGACAGAACAGAATGTATGTTTCGGTTCGGTTTCGGATTTTTATTTCGTACGTCGTAGGCACATCACTAAATTGAGGTATTAAAAAACGGCTACACTGTCATTTGAAGGTGATCTATATAGTAACTAGTTATCTCTTTCTTCCGCGTTGGTGCGCACATAAGTCGAAAGAGTGCAGACATACAGAACACGTTCAATTTATTACTATGACTCCAGGCTTGTTCTTCCTCCGAGGTATTATTAATGTCGTTGGTTTGATGGCCTATCTTCCCTCTTGACATTGGCAGAATTGCCAAAACAAAAAAAAATATTAAATTGTGATTGTTTTGTTTTTTGTTTACATAAATAAAGAGATTTCGCAAAAGCCATAACAAAAAAAAAAGAGATTAATTTAATACTGCACGACATTGTGTGTAATCGAAAGGAATAAGTGCTAATGTAAACATCAGTAAATAGGTAAACTCAAGTGCGAAATTACGTTGGAATCAAACGATATTAAATCAGTGCCTTAGTGCTTTGTGAAGCTCGCGCCCAATGCCCAATATGTTATGAAATTATGATAGTGCGTGTGTATACCTGTTACTTCAATGACATGGTTAAAATACGCTGATAAGCGTGCGTGTGAGTTATGTAAGGATAACTGTAAACAACTATAGTAGTAAAGGGTATGCGCTGCATTTAATGATGGGGAGCTATGCAAGTACTTATTCCTAAATAAACCTATTGTGCTAGAGTTTGTTTATGTAATGATTACCTATGTGATTTGATGTTGGTTAATATTCAATAAGCTTAACAACGCGTTTACAACAAATGTTAAATTAAAAATTGTGTAATATAACCAATATAAAATAGTTTGTTTACTTCACTAAATGGTTCCCAACTGTGTGGACAAATGTATGTATAATAAAAACATGCTTAAATTGGAAAATGTAAAATGTACTTGGTAACTGCCATCTTTAATAATGCAGTAGTTTTAGTAAATGTCTTGAGTAGGTACTTAATCATTTATGTTATTATGAAAATTGTAAAAGTAACAATGCTTGGATATCATTGTATTGTATTTGGCCTTAATCATTGGATACTTTGGGTAAAGACTCATATCTAAATGCATGTAAAGTAAAAGGTAATAACTGAGCAAAGTGCATCAATGAACATCGTATGTTACATGTATTATGTGCACCTAGGAACTAAAATATAGTCATAGAAAAAGTTAGTACATGTAAGTATAATGAATTGGTAAAAAGTTTATGGAAATATTGCAGTTGTTGCCACTGTGTTTGTTTAGGCCGATGGATATATACCTAAATGGACAGCTTAGAAAAATACTTTGAAGTTATTAAGATATAACAAGCTTGTCACAGAAAATAATGTAAACTAATAAATTATGTAAGTATAGAAGAAACCAATTCACCATTGTAATGAGTTGAGTGTTTGTTAAATATTTTTATAATTTAAATGATGTGCTTCCGTAATTGTAAAGGTTTTTGGTTATTAATTGATATCAAATGAAAACTTACTTTATTGGTATGGACTAAAAGTTGAATACTAACAAGGGTTAAGAATTTAAGAACGTGTAAGTGTTATCAGAAACTATTGATATTATGAAATTGTTTGACTATGTAAAACTTAAGCTGAATATAATTTATAGGGATATACTTTTTCCTAATACAAACTTGAACTTTTAAAACAATGAATGGGTGTTAAGTAAAATGTATTTAAATCAAAACACCACATGTATGGAAAAGAAAATAAGTAAATAATATTAAAACTTGGTTCAAATTGAAGTAAATAGAACTGACTACATAATGTTGTTAGTGTACCAATATCATAAGCACTGTTAAGGTGTATGAATTAAAAATCAACAGTATTCAACAGTATTAGAGATATAATTGGTGTAATTGATACAATAAACCTCCTTTGGAATTTAGACTATAACTAGGAATGTAAATAAAATTTGTAACTTTTCAAAAATGATTCTTTTAGGGGGGAAGTGTGATGTATTATGTATGATTTTAAGGTAGTTTAATATTATAAAATGTATAAATACTATTGTAGGTACACTAATAAATCAGTCTTGTCTTGAACCCGAAACCGTGCAGTTTCATTCCTCACAAATACTATCTCCAGACGCGACGCTACTGGACTTCTGTACGGATTAAATTAACAACAGCCGTTGAATAGTACTTAAATTGATGGATAGCGGTACTTTGTTACAGAGAATAGTGGAGGGTGCAGCGATTCATAGACGATCGAAATCTATATGGAGTCTGTTTGATACAGGCTTTACGAACATTTTAAAACTACCTACGCAAGTCATTAAAAAACCGTTAAGAAAATTTTATTACAAATGTAAAACGAGGGTAGAAAACTACTATCTTCAATAAAAAATCATAGCGCCTTAACCGAACCTTATACCGCGCTGGCACATCTTGCTGCACATTAACTGCCATCAAACCGGATGTCGTACGCTACATTATGGGCGGTTTCGCGAACGCACGTGTATTGATAAAACTGCTATTCTGCTCAACATTTTCGATGGAAATGACCTAGCCGCATGCGATTTTAGTAACCTGTGTAAATGGGCTAGCGATGCGGCTTGGTGAGGCGATTTGTGAAGTGACACGCCGCACGGCGAAAATCGACCCGTGTAAACCCCCCTTTATGAACAGACAATAAAACCTACAGCATTGTTGCACGCCCAACAACGCTCACGAAAACTACTTAATAAATTATTAGGAAATAAAATGGCTTGAAATCGAAACTAACTAACGATCAAATTGAATAAAACTAAAATCGTGTAATATTGCAGGTACTCACATTTTTGGCGACAACAGGCGCTCCAACAGCCTCCGGCCGCATGGCGATGCCGCGAAAACTTTCAGAAGTTCCAAACTGTCGAAGGAAAATTGGGCAGAGTACCCTGCAGAAATCTATTCGCGTCGGCGGCACTCGAACGCCTGAGCTGAGTACCCTGCAGAAATCTATTTGCGTCGGCGGCTCTCGAACGACTGAGCTGAGTATCGCGCGCCGTGAAGCATCGCATCCTGTCCACCAATCCAGTCGCAGAAAATATGGCGGCGGACCAATCACTGAGCTAGAATACGCTTCGCCCACTTTGCGCCACTACAGAATTTAGTAAGCTAACCTTTTAAAGTTATTTAAAACATAACAAATATGTAAATAATATATAAAATATTAATTTAATTTGTTTCTCTTATCTTTAATGTTTGCAGGTATCATATTAAACACCAAAAACAATAATTGAATTTGAATTTAGGAGAAGATTTCCGGTACGGTATAAGACCGGAAATAATCTTGTAGGTGAATTCAAATCCAATCAGATTTAATAAAATACGAAAGTAAAACAGAACTATTACGGCAATAAATAGAAAAGTAAACTACCTACTGAGTGTGATAAAAAGTTTCTTTAAAACTAGGTAATGTAAGTTTTTAAGAAAAGCTACAAGTGGCGGTTTGATGGCGCATGCTCAAATCAGACGCTCAATTCATTGACTTACAACGCTATGATTCTTTAAAACTATTCACAGGAAGTCCACAAACAAAGTGTTGATAAAAAAAATTGTAAAAAAATTCTGTATAAAAAAATACTTCATGCGTTATTTTTTTAATAATTATTCCTCGTTTTTAGTATTTTGTAATCAGGCGTTGCTCTCTAAGGGGATAAAATAGGGCGCCATCTAGTTATGATGGGCCAAACTAATCTGACTTACAATTTAAACACAGTCATAAAATTAAAACTGCTAAAACGTGTTTTAGTATTGATTCAAAGTTTATCCAAACGCTTATTTTTTTTCTAATATCTTCTATGTTCAGATTTTTAACTTCCTTTAGCTTTATTATATGTATAGATAGATTAAATAAGGTGAATAGTCCATAATTTTGGAACTGTACTCACGGCTACAAAATGCGATTTTTAGGTGTTCCTCCATGAACCACCGCCACACCTCACCTCCTAACCAACGTGGCCTTCGTGGATCTCAAGATCACGTTAAGGACAAACACTACATATTTCTCCAGTTTCAGTTACAATGGATTTCCGCAAAGTAACGCCTGATTCAATATCATATATTTTTATCACTGTATTATAACTAAACTAAATATATTTTTATGTATATATTCTAGGCTTAGGAATGTTATTTATTTTTGTTAATTAGCTCAATTAGCTCCCCACCCACAATATCAGTAAAACTGATATAAAAATAGCTTTATTTAGTGCTTTGAACCAATTGTGATAATTGATTTCCAAATGAAGAACAAATGAATAAAATTCATAGTGATATTACGAGTTTTATTGGAAAAAATAACCATACAGATTTATCAATTATTAGTATTATTAGAATAATAAACTTATTAATAACATGTAAAGGTCATCAAAAATAGCAACATTATTGATCAAAGGTACAAAGAGAACAACACAAGACTGACTGCTTATAAGCTTAAATTAACAAGTAATTTATTATATATTTTTTGGTGTTCGCAGAGATAGTTAAGACGACACAAAACATTAATCAACTGATTATTATTTGATTTAGGTGATTCGCAAAACTTAGTAACACTTCAGATATTTACGAAAACAAACTCTTACTTTGATGATAGCTTCAATCCTACCATTATTTCTAAAAGGCACTTTTTATCGTAATATGAACAGGCGGTATAGTGACGTAAAGTCAGGTAAATATTAGGAAAGTCTGAAGGTCATTATGTGAATGATCTTCTTTTCTAGACTTATTGTAAATGATTTTCAGAATAGCTCTTTAACAATGCTGTTCAAATAAAGTGCTTATAAAGATTTGCCATTGTTGTACTTGTAACCGAGAGTATAATGGCCAAAAGTCTAAATCATTTTGTTTTTTAAACTTCTAAGGGGATGGAAATCAAATATTAGGAAAGTCTGTAGAGCATTTTCCTCTGCAGCCTGTGCTGCAGCTCGCCCCGCCGTATCATGGTGTGAATGACCTTCAGTATGGCTCGCTCTGGATACTTCTGTTTGAGGAAGTCCTGGATGATGGTCTGCTCCGACACTTGAAAGCCGACGGCGAAACGACGCTTTAACTGCTTCTCGACGCGGGACAGCATCTCGTGATCTTCTTCTGTGGTGAAACCTTCCGCACCTGGATGACAATTGTATACATAGTTTTAGAGATTAAGATTCTTTCAATCAGCAAGGGGTAGGTAGGCTTCTTGTTGATTGATTATAATATCTTTGCACTAGAAGTTATAATAATAATAATTTGTTAATTTGTTTGTTATTTGTTTTTTTGCACCTTAAGAGGCTCTCCTTGGAAGGTTGGTTTAAGGGCCAGATACAGAAGGCAGTGATCCTTGATACGGCGCGTATTGTCCGGAGGTTCCTTTCTTTGTAGCCTCTCCCATCGGTTGCTTGGGTCCTGCCCCGTTGCCGGCGGCATCACTAGTTTTAAGTTTATTATGATATTTGGTTTTTTTACATACATATATTGTAAAAAAATTAAACATAGTTGTAAATAAATGAATACGGAATAATTTGTTTATTTTAGTAAATAAATAAAAATAATAATGTTTATTGGACACACAAATTCTTATAATACTAACACTTATTAATAATGTAATTTAAAATAGGGCATTTTAGATAACAAAAGATGTCGAGTAGCTGCTACACTGAGAGAAAGTGGTATCTCGTGTCGTAGCAGCTGATTCCTTCAGGGAAACATTTTTTCAATAGGTTGGAAAACTCATCTTACAGAAACAAAGCTAATCAAAATTGAAATTAAAAAGAGAAATATTTAAAAAGAAAAATCTTAGCCTAATTTTGTGTATTGTGTGAGTGTGTGTGTGTATGTATTTTAATATTTTTTTTGTTCAAGTATTACACCATTAAGAGTCAAATGTAAGGTATACAATTTTGGTGGAGGTGTACACTAGGCTTGCCTATGTCGTAAGTGCAACGTGTAAAATGGAATTAAATTAAAAATAATACTGCTATTTTTTGCTTTAGCTTAAAATGAGCGACATGTTTAGCTCAATAAATGAATAACACCACAATGACTTGCGTGTTTTACAATTTCTAAGCATTAAATATCTATTTTTTTTATCTGATTGTTCTGCATGTCTCTTCTAACCGGTAACAGGTGGGGTGTGGCTGGGTAGAAACCAACCAAGCAATGGAAGCAAAAAATAAATAGTACCACCAACCACTATGTATTTTTTTGGTAAAAATATAAATAGTAGTAGTAATAGTTGCTGGCCTGTTAGCTTAGTTGGTAGTGGATTCGATTCCCGCTTGACACAAGTATTTATGAATTTTAAAAAATTATAATTAATTGTGTTGAGTCTGGTCGCTTCTATGTAGAATAAGTATGTATTTACAAAAAAAAGTATATAAGTATTATATCCGTTATCAAGTAACCGCGACACAAGCATTTGCTTAGTGTGGGGCTAGATGGCGCTGTGTGCTATGTCCCGGAATATTTATTTATTATTATTATAGTCCTCACCAGCGAGTGTAGCAGTCATGGCAGCATCGAGTGTGGACACCTGGAAGAGCTTCAGCGCCTCCGACGCGAACGCCGCCAGAGACATCTTGGCCAGGGACTCCGAGATGCGGACTATGGCCTCTAGTTGTCTGTGAAATAATAGAGATAGGTTCCATGAAAATTGTAATTGTGAGCTATGACATCAAAGAAATGTTTATGTATTGTTAAAGCAAGGTAAACGTTTGAAGTTCAAAGTGGATGGAAGAACTACTTGTATGTTAGTACGTTTTCGTCAAACAAGTTATTCTAGGTTCCATTTATATCTATCTAGATATAATTGAGTCTGTCCTATTAATGGACACATCCTTCTTAGTCGTATTTCTCATAAACGAAGACTGTGACAGTCCTGTTTAAAATGCG
This sequence comes from Macaria notata, assembly GCA_927399415.1. NCBI lineage: Eukaryota > Metazoa > Arthropoda > Insecta > Lepidoptera > Geometridae > Macaria > Macaria notata. The sequence goes on from OV656743.1 coordinate 3,960,531, forward strand.
TTTATGGCAGAACTAAGTGAGCAGAATAACGCTACAAAAATATTTATTTATTCATACGTATCTTGCCTTCAACCTCTCTGCTGCTGTCTCGGACAGTCTAGGTCCGCAGCGAGCTCGGCAGTACGAGTACCGCTTGAGAAGTGTCAGAGGTAGCTCGCCCGCCTCCTTCTCTCGCTCGGTGGTGTCACCGCCCATGTGCACGGAGATTATGTGCTTGGCTGGCGTCTGGAAAATGTTGATGGGTAAATTTTATTTTATTTATTTTGGTATAGTCACAGACAATCAGTTATAAAAATATATACTAAACACTTTTAAGAATAATATTTAACCAAGAGTCCAATTACGACTATACACAGCTTTGTTAAATGATAATAAACACTACATAATATTTGTTATAAACAATTTTAGTATATATATAAAGAAAAAGTTATAACCATTAAGTCAACGTCAATGTCATGTGACAAACTGACAGCGCGGGGAAAGATTGAGTGTAGAGAAGGATTGAAGAAATTCTAAAAGTTAATGGAAAATTTAAGTAATAGTGCATAAAAACTAAATAAGAAACATTATTGTCGTTTCTATGTTATTTTCAGGTAAGGTTAAGTTAGTCATAGTATAATAAAATATATTTCATAAATTAATCTACCTGTCAGGGTTAAAACCTACAAATAAAACTATGTTATTTTCAGAGCAACACAATATGTTTCATTCCATCTTATAAAAGAACCATATCTTTGAAGACCACATTAAACATCTATCAAAACTTCTCGAAGCAATAAAAACAGAAGGTTTCAGATTGAAATTTACAAAATGCACATTAGCATCAGATTCAGTGAAATATCTGGGTCATATAATCCAAAATAATTCTATAAAACCAGTTAAGGATAATTTGGTTTCGATCAAAGAATTCCCAGTACCAAAAACACAAAAGAATGTTAGACAATTCCTTGGTAAAATAAATTTTTACCATGAATATATACCAAAAAGTGCTATAATTTTGGATCCATTACACAATTTGCTTCGGAAAAATCAAAAGTTTATTTGGTGTGAGAGATGTCAAAGTGCATTAGATGCAATAAAAAGCTTACTCTGTTCCCAACCAATTCTGGAGATATTTGATCAAGACTTACCAATAAATATTTACACAGATGCCTCTTTAGAAGGAGTTGGAGCTATTTTGAAACAAATACAACTAGATGGGAAAGAAAAACCAGTTGCTTACTTCTCAAAAAAGCTAAATGCTGCCCAGAAGAAAAAAAAGGCTATATATTTGGAATGTTTAGCTATAACAGAAGCAGTGCGATACTGGCAATATTGGTTAATAGGGAAAACATTCACCGTATATACAGACCACAAACCTCTAGAAAACATGAATTTAAAATCTAGAACTGATGAGGATTTAGGTGACATGACATACTATTTATCACAATATGATTTCAAAATTAAATATGCACCTGGAACATTAAACCTGGAAGCAGATTGTTTGAGCCGAAACCCAGTACTGGATGCCAGTGAAAACCAAGAGGAGCAGTTACACATTGTGAATCTAATAAAACTGGAGGATATATTATCAGATCAAAACAAAAACATAGAGGTTCAACGATACAAAACAAATTTAATTGAAAAAAACAAGATATATCTTAAAAAAATTAGAAAAAAAGAAAAAATAATATTAACAGAAGATTTTAGCATAGAACTAATAAAGAAATTACATGAAAATTTGTGCCATATTGGTATTGGACAAATGCAGAGAACAATCGGTCCATTCTACACAGCCAAAAATTTAACAAAAAACATAAAAATTGTTTGTAAAACTTGTGAAGTATGCATAAAGAACAAATCAAGAGGACAAATAAAGTATGGATTTATGTCACATTTAGGCCCAGCCACAAAACCATTTGAAATAATGTCTATAGACACCATTGGAGGTTTTGGTGGTTCAAGATCAACGAAAAAATATCTACATCTGTTGGTGGATCATTTTACTCGATTTGCATTCATTCGAACATCAAAAACTCAGACCGCAAATGACTTTATAAAATTAGTCAAGGACATAACGGATACAGAGAATATTGGCATAATCCTAACTGATCAATATCCAGGAATTAATTCCAAAGAATTTAAGGACTTTTTACACACCAAAAAGGTACCTTTGATATTTACAGCAGTAAATGCACCATTTTCAAATGGTCTCAATGAGAGACTTAATCAAACATTAGTAAATAAAATACGGTGCAGAATGAATGAAAAAGGAACAAGAAAGGTGTGGACTACTATTGCACATGAATGTGTAAATAAGTATAATGGGATTGAACATTCTGTCACTGGTTTCTCACCACAATATCTGTTATATGGGACGGATGCTACAGTCTTACCAAAAGAGTTGAAACAGAAAATATCACATAATGACTGGATCAGAGACAGAAAAAGAGCATTAGAGAACACAATTAAATCTCATAATTACAATAAATCTCTTTTTGACAAGAAACTAAGACAGTGGGAATTTAAAGTTGGCGATATGGTGTATATTGAAAATGGGAACAGACTTAACAGAAGAAAATTGGATGAACTAAAAGTGGGACCATATGAAATAGTTGATAAAATATCTGATACAATATACAAGATAGATATAGGACACAAGAAAACAGAATCGAACCTATATCATATTACAAAGTTAGTGCCAGTTCATATATGGCAAGAAGATGAAGTAAACCAACGTTGAGAAAATTTTTGGAAAATTTTCTTGCCATCGGGGGGGGGAGATATAAAGAAAAAGTTATAACCATTAAGTCAACGTCAATGTCATGTGACAAACTGACAGCGCGGGGAAAGATTGAGTGTAGAGAAGGATTGAAGAAATTCTAAAAGTTAATGGAAAATTCAAGTAATAGTGCATAAAAACTAAATAAGAAACATTATTGTCGTTTCTATGTTATTTTCAGGTAAGGTTAAGTTAGTCATAGTATAATAAAATATATTTCATAAATTAATCTACCTGTCAGGGTTAAAACCTACAAATAAAACTATGTTATTTTCAGAGCAACACAATATGTTTCATTCCATCTTATATATATACTACTACATAAATCGGAATAAAATAAGATTTCATTCATATACATCCCCGAATGCCCTGCAAGCAGCGCCAAGTAACTGCTCCATCAATCAAGTAGTCGCTTAATTAATGAAACAATCACGCGACACCACCCACAAAACTCCTGAAAGATGCATATGAATCACAAAATATGTCTTTCAAATAGGTACATTGTAATTTATATATTGCTTCAACTTAACCCATATAAATTGGTTAAGTTCTAGTTCTAACAACACGAAATTAACGTGTTGTCAACAGGGATTAGTATCCATTTTATACAATGTAGAAAATGTATCTGAATTATCAAAGTCACAAATTAATATCAGCAAAATTTTCCTCATTCCCACTTGAGTTCACGCTCGTATCCAATCAGCACTTACAGAGAGGGATATTTATGTATATTTACACACAAATCAAGGAGTGTCTTTTGTAATTTTAATTTTAACAAACCATTCCTTAAATATTTACAATATACCTGTTCTGCATCTACTCATCCATTAATTGTACTTACCCACAGTTGGGCAAAGGTCTCTCTAATAGTGAAACTATATACACTTCCAGTGCAAGCGAGACGCAAAACTTTTACTTGATGCAACAAAGATACATATACATACACAAGTCATTCCTAAAATACTTACAATATCACTATTATGGTCGTGCTCATCCCTTATACTGTCCGACTGGTGGACATATATTTCCCCCAATGGTGGAAATATATTGCAGTCACGTGCAACGTGAGCGTGAAGGTCATAACTTTTACTCGATGCAACAGAGATATCTATAACTTAAACTTCTATTGGAAAATGAGCGAAAATAATCACGACCGGTAGGATTCGAACCTGCGTATTTCTGCTACCGTCAGAACGCCTTAACCAACTAGGCTACGGTCTACTAACTGCCAGACGCGAAAATCCACACTCATTTCCAAACACTTCAGACTAAGCACAACAACACCTTATCAACTTTTTTTATTTGACTGGCCTGTTAGCTTAGTTGGTAGTGGCTCTGCCTTCTAATCTGGGGGTTGCGGGTTCGATTCCCGCGTGACACAAGTATTTATGCATTTTAAAATATATAGTTACTTGTGTTGAGTCTGGTCGTTTGTATGTGGGGTGCGATGATCGGACTACCTTCACGTTGGGTAAGCCCAACTAATTTCATCTCTCCATATGGGGATTTGGGGTTAGTTGGGGAAACCTGGTGCACCCCGTCCACAGGTTAGTAACATCCACCTTCCGGTGGATCTTGCTAGCCTGTGTCCAAACGTTCGATCGAGTGGGGGCCCTCGCCTATACCTCCCCTTCGAGAGGGCTGGTTGTAGGGCCCGAGGCGTGGAGCTCGCCGCACCTCGCGGTGTGGGTGGAGCTGGGTGCTCTTTAAGAGCACCCGAGGTGGTCGCCGAGAGGCGAGAGGAGTTCGGTGTACCGGCCGAGTAGCGGCGACACGGGAACCGAACTCCGTGCGCAGAGGGCGCATTGGAGGAGGGCGGTCGCTTTGGCGTGCGACTGCCTGACTCCTGGGGGCTCTGGGTTGCAGGTCGGGGAACCTGTTGCCCTGGAATGAGTCCCCACAGGATGCATGACGTGTCCCGTGTTCTGACACGTCGTCCATTGAGGGTTGAGCTGAAGCTCCCCGAGGCGGGGCCCGTTACCGGGCCAGCATCACCAGGGCTGCGGATGTATGCATCGCGCTCTCGTGGCCCTGGACCAACGATGCGGAGATGGAACACCCCAGGTTTTTAGTGGGTATGCCGCCCTTATAGAGTGGGGCGGAGACTCCCACATAACCATCCGCCCTCCCCGGGGTTTTTTGGGTGGTACCTGTAATAGGTTTTCCTGGGCAACAAAAAAAAAAAAAAAAAAAAAAATGGTCGTTTGTATGTATAATAAGTATGTATTTACAAAAGAAAAGTATATAAGTATTATATCCGTTATCTAGTACCCACGACACAAGCGTTTGCTTAGTGTGGGGCTAGATGGCGCTGTGTGCAATGTCCTGAAATATTTATTTATTATTTATTAACTCACAATGTCCCTGGCCTGGTTGTGGTGGTCCTTGACGATGAAGATCATGTCGAAGCGCGACAGGATGGTGGGCATGAAGTCGATGTGGTCGTCCGCCTTCGTGTCGTCCCAGCGCCCGAACACGGAGTTGGCGGCCGCCAGCACCGAGCAGCGCGAGTTCAGCGTGGTGGTTATACCCGCCTGGGAGAGAATATAGAGGTATTATATAAAAGGTATAGTGTTTTTAGGGTTCTGTACCAAAAGGGTAAAACGGGACCCCATTACTAAGCCTCCGCTGTCTGTCTCCAGGCCATCTCATAAACCGTGATAGCTAGAAAGCTGAAGTTTTCACAAATGATGTATATCCGTTGCCGCTATAACAACAAATACTAAAAATTAAAGAAAAAAATATTAAGGGGGTCCTCAGCTCAATGTTAAAAACGGTAACAGGTAGACGCTTCAAATTTTTATATAATATTTACTAGTATATTACCATTCAAAATAAATAATTAAATAGCAATAAAGTAAATATTAAAGGGGGCTCACAACAAACGTAATTTTTTAGGCAAGTCCAAGTGTAAATTCTATCTATTTGTCGGTCACTTGATTCAAATATAGTTATCATAATTATCATCGAATTATTTCATATTTCAGATTTAAAATTTTCAATATTGATGTGCCAATGTTATTATTTAGCAAATTAGAGTAATTACTATTTTAAAGTCCGTTGAAAGCTGTCTCAAAAATGACTGAGGTGGCTAGGGCTATCTACTACCCAAAGATCAGTGGTCATTTTTTTTACACAGATTAGGTCTACGTTTAACTACAGCTTGCTTGATGATAAGCACCACTGTAGTCTAAGATGAAGCATGCTCACCTAGACGAAACCTATTTACTCTGTGCTGAAATCTAATAATACATCATCATCATCCACAGCCCTTGGGATCCCACTGCTGGGTATAGGCCTCCGTTTGCATGTGCCATCTGCGTCGATCTTGTGCAGACCTCATCCAGGTTGGACCCTCCGATGTCTTTTTTTATACATAATCTACTTAATTTCAAATCTAAGTGCTAAGATGATGATCACTCTCGCTCGCCGGGTCGCGTATAACGGAGGCGGTGAGTCCGGCGGCGCTGGAGCCCTTGCCCGAGGTGTACACTCCGATGGGAGCCACCTTCTCCACGAACTTGAGCAGCTGCGACTTGGCGGTGCCGGAGTCGCCCAGCAGCAGGATGTTGATGTCGCCGCGCCGCGTGAGACCGTCCGGGAGACGCTTGCGGGACCCTGGCGGTGGTAACAGATACATACTTACATAAAAATAAAACTTTCAGAAGACTTGATAACCTTCTTTTTTTGAAGTCGGCTAAAAAACATTTAGAATTTAGAATACTTGAGAACCTCCTTTTTTGAAGACGGTTAAAAGGAAGCCTAACATAAGTTTGTATTCATTGTCATATAGACAATGCTATCTTTAAACTAACGAGTTTTTGAATGATTCGTTTCATTATTAGTAACGCCTGTGATGTTTTATTGTAATTCTTTTTGATATCAAAACTCTAAAGCAGACCCATTTTACTTTGGTATGGTAGTAGTATCCAAAAACTACATTAATAAAGTAAACTAAGTAATTTCTTGAGTAATATAATAGTATAAATAAAGTATGTTTTGATTTAAATTGAAAACCGCAAAAGTCATAACCTTATAGAAAATGTAATACCAGTAATGGTAATAGTATTGGCCTTCACTATTAGACTCTACATTACTATAAGAGTTGGAAGCATAATCAAATTTAAAATAACATGTACCTCCAAACAGCAAGCAAGCGATAGCCTTCTTCATATCAGCGGCTCCGAACACACTGGGCGCTATGGACTTACCGATCCTCTCGTAGATGTCTGGTGCGGCGGCCAGCCGGCGGAACTGCTCCTCCTCTTCGGCGGTGAAGGGTCTCAGCCCGCCGGTCACCCCCTCCTCCGCTGTGAGCCCCACAGCCCATAGGTACGAGGAGTGGACACCTACTGAGCCTTTGTCGCGGTTTTCGCGCTGCAATTTTATAAAAGATATATAATATTAACTAGTGGACGCTCGCGGCTTCGCTCGCATTATTTCAGGATAAAAAGCCGGTGGCCTTTGACACTCCCAAAAACTCATACTACCTACATACCAAGAACCGTAATAATCCGTTCAACCATTTTTGCTCTATGAGCGATTAAATAAACAGATATACAGACAAAAGTTTTAAGTACTACTGAAACGTGTTCTGTTATGGATTTAAAGTATACCCAAACTTTTTTTTCTAATATCTTTTATATTCACTTTATGACCCTCTTTAGCTTTATTATATGTTCTTTTTCTTTTGCGTCGGATAGGTTTACATTTGACTAGGTAGGCATAGTTTGCCTGATATGTATAGATTACTGTATTATAGTTCCCGTAAGGCACGATTAAATTTAGTTCGGTAGCGGGTCGGCGATTCAGTCTGGACGAGGCGGACAACCTCCTCCTGATGAAAGAACCCAGTGTTCCGAAACATGTCGAGCTAACTTTCGACATTATAATTGACGTAAGTGCTAGCCGGTTATTACAACTCAATGTATAGATTAGTAGCCAGTACGTACCCCGATCTTAGCAATCTTCTTGATGGAGTAGATACCGAGCACGGTGACGCGCGAGCCGGGCGCCGCGCGCTCGCACAGCACGCGCTCGCAGTACACCGTCAGGTGGCGCGGCATCTCGCCCTGCGGGATGCTCTCCGGCGCCTCCTGAAGCTTCAGCACCTGCACGTTTAAAAAAAACTTTCGGAATAATTGATAACCTCATTTTCTTGAAGTCGGTCTTGAATCATTCAAATTCAAAATTGTTTTCAATAGAAATTCAAATAAAGGAAATTGAAAATTTATTGATCCAACAAGGATATAAATAAAATTTCAGTATTACAAACTCTGTCGCGTAACGTAATGCCTAACATGGACCGTTCCATTGCTCTTTGTACTGACGGCAGATGGAGCAAAGCAAAAACTGAATGGTACGCACGCCTAGGTAAGCGAAGTGTAGGAAGACCTGTGCAACGGTGGCTGGATGATATTAGAAAGTTAGAAGGAAACATCTGGGCAAGAACAGCACAAGACAGGGATTGGCGTAAGAGGGAGGAGGCCTATACCCTGCAGTGAGTCTCATTAAACTGATGATAATGATGATGACTGTAATATGTGTAGCCTATATACTAGGTGAGGGTAAATCAAACATTTTATTAGATTTGTCTATTTAGAAACATGACATAATAAAAAGGGGTAAATGAATGCTTGTTCTAAATAATTGCACATCCCACATATTGGAGTTAAAATTCTATTCTTCCTTTATGTTCAATGCAATAATTAGAATAATTGATATTAATCATATCATATACAACTAGATATCTATCTATCTATATATATATATATATGTTATGTATATATAAAAATGAATTGCTGTTCGTTAGTCTCACTAAAACTCGAGAACAGCTGATTGGATTTATCTTATCTTAGTCTTGAAATGTTCGTGGAGGTCTAGGAAAGGTTTAAAAGGAAAAAAAAATTGAAATTAATTTATACAAAAATTTAGGTCTTTTATTTATCAATTGAGGCAGTACGAAGTCTGCCGGGACAGCTAGTTAGATATATAATTAGTGTTACCTGGTAATCAATACATTTGCATTTGTCTGGAATGATGAAGTACGGGTCTAGAGGACATTTTGGCCGACCAGCTTGCTCTCTGAAAAATATAAATTCATTTTTACAGTGGGAAAGAATTACTATTTATTACAAACACATTAATTCTGCTAGAGAAGTTACTAGCAAATGCTTTAAAATCAAATTTTGATGATCTAAGTTCTTGATTTTAGTTAATTTTCCATAAAATCTTGTAAGCATTGCACCACTGGACGGTATAATTGTGTACTTTCTTGTGTTTTGACTATTATGTATAAAACTATTTTGACATAGTGTGACACGGACACAGCTAATTGCTGTTCGCCCATTCATCATCATCATCATCCACAGCCAGTTTTGTCCCACTGTTGGGTATAACCTCTCTTATATTGCCATTGGCTTTGATCTTTAGCAAGCCTCATCCCGGTTTGACTCGCCACAGATGTTATGTCGTCGACGCATCTTGCAGCTGGACGCCCGATGTTACGGTAACCAGTCCTTGGCTACCTCTCGGTTCACTGCTTTACTCCACCTGGCATCTACTTGTCTAGCCAAGTGACCCGCTCAACACCCAATAATCAAATAAATAAATGATTTTATTAAAGTACGTGTTACATTTTCGTGGCATGACATAGCCCTCTAGCCCAGGCTTGACGTGTAGGTTTGGAATAATTTTCCGGCATGATCGGCATTGGATGGAGATTTTTGTAGCCTTTGCTTTGATTCCCGAGGCAGATATTACTATGCCCGGTATTTTCACCAGATGGGATACTATGTCTGACTGAAAACAATCAGTAAAAAATTAAGCCTTTTGAATATGCATGTTAAGTGATAAATTAACTAAATATAAAATAGGTACTGAAAATTTATTGACATAAGTTGAACATGTACTCAAATACACAGTTTAGCAACATTTTTCATTGTATTCATAAAAATTTACCATTTAAAAATTGCAGCAACTTAGAGGAAACTCAATCCCAGCTCAATGGTTCTTAAGTCATACAATCTAGATGCTTTAAAATAAAAAAGAATACTTATAAGTCTTATATAAGATTTCTTCTGGGTGGTTGTCCTACATACCTATCCATTCACTTGGCAAGGTACAATCAAACACAAGCCAGAGGACCATATCGCCCCCGTCCGTGGGAGGATACCCTGATTTGAAACCCCACACGTGGTCCTCGGGTGGTGCAAACTAGGCGACACCGGTGGTAGGCTTCGGCCGTGGCTGGTTACCACCCATCGGACTAAGTCGCACCGCCAAGCGGCCCAGCCGTGTTCCGGTGCGTGGTCCGGTGAAACCGTTCATGGGTGTCGGGTCAGAGCGGTGATGTATTGTACATACCGAGCTTGAGGCGTATCGAACCACAAGCATCGGAAGGCTAGTTATGGAGGGTAGCGGGATCCGTGGCACGGTGCACCGCTGGCCGACCGCAGGTAGATGGGGACCCAACCGAGAGCCCGCCACTCTCGTGAGGCTGTCCCGCCAACTGACGAAAAATCCCGGGGGTGCGTCATTGCGCCGGTTGGCTACCGGGCGAGAGGGCGCAATGAACACCTCCGGGGGGGCACGGGCGTCCCCGCGGTCTCCAGACTAGTCCCCATTCGATGTACGTGGTTAGTTGATATGCTTCACTGGGTCTACTTCACATTACCTCGCTCTACTGCCGACTTCCTACCTTTACAAAAACTCCCAATATGAGAAGCAACAGAAGAAAACGTGCTCCACAGCGGTTCACTTCCCTCTCACTCAAAGTGCACCTCTCGAACATCAGAGGCCTGCACTCCAACATCGTTCCTGTCCACTATCACCTCGAGACAGAGAAGCCGCACCTGTTGTTTCTAACGGAGACCCAGATCAGATGTCCATCCGACGTGTCGTACCTTTCCTACCCAGGGTACACCCTGGAGCACAACTTTAAACCACGTGCGGGCGTATGCTTATACGCTCGCGATGACATTTGTTCTCGGCGTCTCCGTAAATTTGAGGACCCAAGCTTTTCGGTTTTATGGAACCTGGTGGACACTGGCATTGAGAAAATCCTCTATGCCTGTGTCTACCGCTCGCACACTGGAGATTCAGAGACGACCAGGCTCACTGACTACCTCAGCGAGATGGCGGATGAAGCTCAACAGGAGTACCCGTCGGCTCAACTAGTGTTACTTGGGGATTTTAATGGCCATCATCAAGATTGGCTCTATCCATACCGAGACACCGACCATGCGGGAAGAGAAACGAAGCGGCTTGCCCTTTCGTTAAATCTCACCCAACTAGTCCAGGGAGCCACTAGGGTACCGGATGTTGACTCCCACACATCTTATTGTCTAGACCTTCTGATGACAACCGATCCAGACAGATATTCGGTGGCGATTTCGTCGCCCCTAGGTAAATCCGATCACTGTTTGGTGAAATCTGTATCCGTTTACTCCCCGCCTGATCCCAGCCCCAGGGACTCGCGGCGGTTGTGGCGATACAAGTCAGCAGATTGGGATGAGATGCGGTCATTCTTTGCATCTTTCCCTTGGCAGTCAATTTGTTTTTCTTCGAGCGATCCCAGCGCCTGCGCTGAAGCTATTTCTGATGTGTTGCGTCAAGGAATGGAATACTTTATTCCATATTCAGATGTACCTTCGACAAGCACAGCTCGCCCATGGTTTGGACCTGAATGTGCGCGCGCTGAGGCGAGCAAACATCAGGCATACTTTGCATGGGTAGACGCTCGACTGCAAAAGGCTTCTGACATACGTGAAAAGAAGAAAATTTTTAACAAGACAGCCAAGTCCTGCAAGAAGGTGTTACAGAAGGCTCGTTTCGACCACGTTGGCCGAATAGGGACTAAACTTGCTTCGTACCCAGCGGGTAGTAAAGCGTTTTGGTCTCTAGCCAAGGCGGTTGAAGCTAACTTCTGCCGTCCCTCGCTGCCTCCACTGCAGAAACCAGATGGGTCTTTGGCTCACACCGCCAAAGAGAAAGCAAACTTGCTTGCGTCTCTGTTTGCGGAGTCTTCGCGTCTAGATGCTGGTAGTGCGACATCTCCAGTCTTACCCGGCAGTTCTGTGGCTATGCCTGAAATCCGGATTCGCCAAATGGAGGTTCGCAGAACACTACGCAATTTGGATGTGAATAAGGCTAGTGGCCCTGATGGTATTCCTGCAATAGTACTGAGGACGTGTGCGCCTGAGTTGTCTCCTGTATTGACACGTCTCTTCAGGCTCTCTCTTGAGACTGGTATAGTACCGAGTTCGTGGAAGCTTGCTAACGTGCAGCCTGTGCCCAAAAAAGGTAGTCGTGCTGACCCTGCAAACTACAGGCCCATTTCAGTCACGTCCATTCTCTGTAAGAGTATGGAACGCGTCCTGAACGGCAGGCTCCTGGCGTACCTAGAATCGAATGACCTCCTCAGTGATCGACAATATGGCTTTCGCCGGAATCGTTCAACTGGGGATCTTCTAGCGTATGCCACTCACATCTGGAGTGAGGCATTGGAGAAATTCGGAGAAGCACTGGCGGTTTCTCTTGACATTTCAAAAGCCTTTGACAGGGTATGGCACGATGGCCTTATTAGTAAGCTTTCCTCGTACGGTTTGCCCTCTGGTTTCTGTACGTGGATTTCAGACTTTTTGAGGGATCGGTCTATTCGGGTGGTCGTTGATGGCTGCTCGTCTGACCGGATGGCTGTTAATGCTGGAGTCCCCCAAGGGTCAGTACTGTCTGCAACCCTATTTTTGCTGCATATTAACGATCTGCTCAAACCCGGTATCTTTGGGTATGCAGACGACAGCACGGTTGTAGAGAGTTATGTGTCCACTGCACGAACTAGTGCGGCCGAAATCCAAACACTCAGAGAGGCGATGGTCGAACGCATGAATCTTTCTCTTCAGGCAGTCTCCGATTGGGGCGATGCCAACCTGGTCAGATTCAATGCCACTAAGACGCAGGCGTGTCTTTTCTCCGCCAAAAAGAGGCCGTTCCACCTGGCCCCTACTTTCCGGAATGTCTCGATTCCAATCACAAACCAGCTGGACCTACTTGGAGTCTCCCTTACCTCGTCATTAAATTTTGGGTCCTATATTGAGTCAAAGGCTCAATTGGCTGCCATAAAGCTTGGTATCCTCTCGAAGGTGCGTCGGTACTTCCATCCGGAACAGTTGCTTACCTTGTATAAAGCACAAGTTCGGTCGTGCATGGAGTACTGCTCGCATCTTTGGGATGGATCAGCAAAATACCAGCTAGAGGCGTTGGATTCGATTGAAACGCGAGCTACGAGGTTAGTAGGTAAAACCACCATTAAGAAGGCAAAACTCCAAAGTTTGGAACATCGCCGCAAGGTGGCCAGTCTGTCGGTCTTTTATCGAATACATTTCGGAGAGTGTGCAGAGAAGCTACATAAACTGATTCCCTCAGCTCCCTTTTATAACCGAACAAGCAGAAAGTCCGCAGGTAGACATCGTTTTATGGTGGAAGTGCCGAAGTGTCGAACGCAGCGCTTTGCTTCTACGTTTATTGTACGGACGGCAAAGCTCTGGAACACTTTACCAGAAGCTGTGTTTCCTGCGAACTACAATCCAGGGGTTTTCAAATCTAGAGTTAATAGGTATCTTCTAGGTAAACGTGTTACACCCTAGGCTGCAGCAATGCTTAACATCAGGCAGGCTGTAGTCAAACGTAAACCTATCACAGGTAAAAAAAAAAAAAAAAAGCCCATAAAATATGTTATGTAAAAATACTTACTTTCAGTTCTCTTAAATTGGCCGCATGAGCATCAGATGAGAGCAACACTTGTATATCTTCCACTTTATCTTCACCTTCGGGACGAGGAGCTGTCAGTTCATCTGCTAACTGTAACATACATACATTGGTAAGTAAAATATAAGCAACTGTATTTGCATGCTTAGTTTTTTACCAATTCACTTGGCTATGTTATAATGCTGATACAATGTTATAAAGAATCACTTGAGTGTACTTTTGGACAGTCAGGCATTTAACCAACAAATTTATCTGGACTAAAACTGTTGTTCAAGGCGGAACATACCCATAAAGGAGGTCATATAGTGATAACTTACCTCCTTGGCAGCCTCTTCTAATATTGGTAGGTGCTCGGTAGGTTTCTTATACAGTTTTTCAGCTACCACTTCATCAAAACTGGACAGATCTTCAATATTTATTTCCACCCAGTACTGTCCCAAGTTGTAATTTCGCTTCAGAGTGTCTCTGTAACATGTTGAAATATTTTATTATTCTTTGTGATATTTATGTTTTCTAGTGAGCGTGTCTAATAGATGACAAAGAATCTTGATATTACCTGTATTTATAATTGAAATTTCCAGTGTGAAACTGCCTCATAACATAAACTCTTTAAACTTTTTCTTTACCGCTTGGAGGTTAGCTTTAACTTGGGATTCGTTTTCTTCAACACCAAAGTTATCAGAGAAGAAAATTCCTGGATCGTCAAAGCCTTCCATTGTTGTGTAATATAAATGCGGTATTTATATGAAGTATTAGTAATAACTGTGAAATTTTATTCAGTTTAGTTTACGCTATACTCCCTCTACGAGTTTACGTTTCGGCGACGCGCTGTACTACGCATGAAATCAAACAAAACAAATTCTGTCTGCGCTGCGGTTTACGCGCGTAATTTTGACATTGTCAACAAATGTACAATGACAGTGACAACTATATTTTTTTTTCTTTGCTGGCCATACTTACGTATTGTGCCAATTCTCCAATTATATTATCATAACATTATTAGGCATGTGACGATGCCCAGCATAAACAATGAGAGATGCGTAGTATACTGTAGTATGAATGATGTAGAAGCTCTCTACCTTGACATTCAACATGGTATTCATCATTTTCTTGTGGTTGGAGTGTATAGACCTGATGACAAAGATGAGTTCTTATAGAAAGCTCGGGACACCAAAATGATGGAAAATATTCAATTGGCCTCGGAAAAAATGTTTAAAGTGGCCTTTATCACCTGATCAGTTTCAAATTAGGCAACAAATTACTAAACCAGAAGATATTTTCATAAATATGTATGTAATCAGTAACCTATATCAATTAGTACAAAACCCTACTCGGTTTCAAATTAATCAGACTCCATCGCTGCTAGATCTTATATTGGTGAATGAAGAAGGGTCGATTAAGGATGTGACACATAATCCACCGATTGGAAAAAGTGATCATTGTGTATTGGACTTCAGTATTCAGTTGCTGATGCAACAGGGACGCTTGTTACCAAAGTATAGAAGAAATTACTCACGTATTAACAATTTTTCAATTTCAATTTCTTTATTAGCATTAAGTGTACCTATTTACATTTACCCTGTTCAGAGGGGAATTAGGGCGTTGCTAAGATTAAAACTAAATATTCTAAAATCAAAAACTTAATATAAAATTTCAAATCTTAAACTTAAACTAGTATGTATGTATACAATATTTTCTTATATTATCTATTATTAATCTACTTTACATTGAGATCATTATTATTATATCCTATTCCTTATTTTCGTCATTAAAATAGTCTTCTATTGTGTAGTAGCATTTCTGTATAAAATATAGTTTTAGTTTAGTTTGGAAAGTTTTAATATTTTGTTCTTTTTTTATGAAGTTTGGTAGTTTATTGTATATCCGTATAGACATGTAGTATGGCCCTTTCTTGTATATTTCTAGTATTGGTTCCGGAAGTACTATTTTAAATGTTCTGCGTGGATTTGGGTCTATTGTGTAAAGATTGCGATTTTTCCTGACGAAGACAGCATTTTCATATAAGTAAATACAGGGCAATGTTAGGATTTTTCTTTCTTTGAAGTGTGATCTGCAGCTGGTACTGATATTGATGTTTACTATTATTCGTATACATTTTTTTTGCATAATGAATAACTGTTGAACGTCGGTGCTGTTTCCCCACAGTATTACGCCGTAGCGTAGCCAGGCAAAAGCATAGGCGTAATTGCTGTTAATGCTGTTTCGATATTTGTATTGATTTTAAGTATGGAGAGGGCATAGGTGAATTGAGACATTTTAGTTTTTAGTATTGCTATGTGTTCTTTCCAGTTCATGTTAGTATCTATATTGACTCCGAGAAATCGACATTTCTTTATTTCATCCATTTCTAGAGTCATTGATAATGTTTTTAGGTCGATAGATTTCCTTTGGTGTGGTAAGTATTGGATTAGTTTACTTTTATGTGTGTTTATTTCTAAGTTTCGATCTGATAGCCATGATTTTATAGTTGATAAAGTTTTTATAATATTAGCATGTATTTGAGAGTTGGTACTTGGAGAGCATTTGAATATGAGAGAGATGTCATCTGCAAATAGTGTGCAATGTGTATCTAGTAATTTGGGCAACTTGTTAATGTAAATAAGGAAGAGCACACATCCTAGGACGCTGCCTTGGGGGATTGAATGATTGATTGTTTTCATCTCCGATTGAATTGTTTTAATTTGTCCAGTGTCTGGGCATTGATGTTCTATTTGGACTAACTGAATCCTGTTTTCTAAGTATGATCTTAGCCAGTTTAATGGTTTGCCTCTTATACCAATATCTGACAGGTCCTTAACAAGTATTTTATGTGAGACTTTATCGTATGCTTTTGTCATATCTAGGAGTATACTGATGGCAATATGTTTATTTTTTATAGTCTCTAGAATTTCTTGTGTATATTTGAACATGGCAAGCGTTGTCGATGAGTTTTTCCGGAAGCCATACTGGTTTTCGTCGAGGAGCTTGTATTTTTCAAGAAAATTGTATATCCTATTTGAAATGACTTTCTCAAATATTTTGGATATGGCCGGTAATAGAGCTATTGGCCGATAATTGCTTACTTCAAGCTTTTTCCCGCCTTTTTTTAATATGGGTCTTACTTTTGCAATTTTCAAGCGATCTGGAAAGCATTCTTGGTTTATCGACATATTTATTAATCTAGTCAGTGGGGGGGTTAGTTCTTCCATGCACAGCTTGATTAGTGATGGTGGAATGTCATCAACTCGACAGCTATGCTTATTATTTAGCCTTTTAATTATATTACAAACTTCTTTTTCAGATACTGCAGATAGATACATTGAGTTACTGGAAATATTATAATTTATTGTCATAGATTCATTGTAAGGAGTTTGAGTTGCTTTATTTGATTTGTGATCTGTTTGACCTACTGACGAAAAGTAGTCATTGAACGCATTTGCGACTATATTTGGCTCATTAGTGTTTATGTTGTTTATTTTTATAGTTATATTGGAATGTTTTTCCTTCTTGGGCTTATTCGTTTTTTCTCTTATTATATTCCACATAGTTTTAACTTTGTTTTGGGCTTCTCTCATTGTTTTTGCGTTTCACATTTTTTTAGTTGTTTTTTGTAAGTTGTGTAATGCTGTTTAAGTACTTTATTTTTTGTATGTAATACTAGAATATGTAATTGTCTTTTATGTTTACAGGAGATTTTTATACCTTTAGTTAGATGATTTCTTTTAGATTGTTTGTTTATTTTTGCTTTTTTGATAGGTATGGCTTTGTTTAAGATTTCGCCAAGTTTTTCATTAAATATATTGTAGTTTTCGTTAATATTTAATGTTTCTGATAATAGATCACTCCAAATGACTTTACCAAGTTCGGTTTTGAATGAGTTTATGTTTTTAGGCGTAAAATATCGTTTGAAAATGTAGTTAGTTTTGTGGGTGGTGTTGTTGTTGATTGATTGTGTAGAATAATAGATAGCTTTGTGATCCGATATGCCATAATCTTTTACTGTAGTACTGCAGTCATTTATTTTATTAGTGAATAAGAGGTCTATGCAAGATGATGATTTTTCTGTGTCTCTGGTATTTTCGTGTACTTTTTGATGGAAGTTATTTTGGAGCATAACATTAATTAATCTTTTATAGTATTTGAGGTATTTGCTATAATTAGTGTTTAAGTTAAAATCCCCTGTGATGACAATGTGTTTAGTGATTTGTAGTTTTAGTTTTATCATTAATTTATGGATGAATATAAAAAATGATTCGATATCTCTATCTAACCGATAAACTGTAATAAGTAGCATATTTTCTTTTACTATTTCTAACGCACAGCATTCGACTATAAATTCAATAGAGAGTTCTTGAATGTCAGCTCTTTCTATGTATTCAACACCATCTCTGGCTAGGATGGCAACTCCGCCACGGGAATAAGTTTTTCTGTAAAATCCAGCAGCAAACACGTAATTAGGGATTTGGATTAAACCTTTTTGTTTGTCGGTTATCCATGTCTCAGATAGGCAGATAGCATTTATACTTGGGTTTTCTTCTATGACACTTTCGAGTAGATGTGTCTTGTTTTTAAGACTCTGCATGTTTTGGAAGATTGCCACGAAATGTATGATTTTTGTCTGTGTTACTATGAGATCTATTGCTTTGGAGTCCTGAGTCATTAATCCTGCTATCTGGGGTGTTTGTGCGTGAACTTTCTTGGTTGGTATTGTTCATGTTAGCTTGATTTTCTGGGGTGTACTTATTTGTATTAGGTTTGTGAGTACTTGAAACTACTTGGGAGTAGAGTCTCGTTTGACTAGTAGGGCTTGGATTTGTGTCTTCGGTCATTGGTTGATTTTGGAGTATTTCAGGTACAGTACCTTCTATATTCCTTGAGGGTGCTCTTATCGCTGGATTTTCTATAAACTCCTTTCCGTCGATATACAGAATATTGTTACGTATGGTAGCATGCCTGCCTTTGTTTCGCTCATTTATAAGGATATCTATGAGCATTTTCCTTTTCTGTAGTTTATCTTTGTCCAAATATTCTGATACTGCAAAGCCAGTGTTTTTAAAAACATGTTTGTGTTGTAGAATGTATTTTGTCATGCGTTTGCTGAGTAGCTCAATAACTAGTGGTCGTTTAGATCCTTTTTTGCCAATTCTTTTGATATCCTCTATATATCCTTGTAGGTTGACGTTTTGGATCTCGTGGAATAGACATATTAATTGGTTGTGGAGGTTAGCTTCGCTTTCCCTGTATTCTTTAAATCCATATAAGACAATTTTTTTGTTGTTTTCTGTGTTAGTTGGGATTGTTTTTTCAGGTAGTTCATTTAAACTCAGATCTAAGATTTGTTTCTTCAGATGTTTATTTTCTTCTTCCAAGTAATTTTTGACAGCTATAATCTTGAGGTTCATAACAAACTCGAAACTATGGATTGTTCACTTTGCACAGAACAACTATGGATAGATTTTCAAAATGCAATTAACCAGACCTCAGACATATTTGCACCAATGAAGAAACACCAAGAAAGAAACAAAAAACTTGAGGATAATACAATGTTTATGCTGAACAAAATAACCGAGTCTCAGGCCTCACTCCAAGATAGACTCTATAACGCTATTTTTGACCTCAAACAGGAATTGGATCAACAAAAAGAAAAAACAGATTACACGCAAGCGACTCTTCAATCTGAAATTAACCAAATAAAAAAAAGAGTTACGATACTCGAACAGGAAAATACAAAACTAAAACAACAAATAAACAATCAGAACCAGAACCATTCTCTCACACATACCCCAAAATCTTACATTTCATGCGGAGAAAATGCTAAAAAAATTGTTCTGTATGGACTAGAACAATATGATCCCGAAGAACATGAACTAGATTTACACACGAGAGTTCTGCGTGTATTTCGGGACATCCAAAATATTGATATTACCGGCTATATCGAAGATATCACTCGAATTGGTAAACGAGGTCACAAAAGACCCTTGCTAGTTGAGTTAATTAGCAAACGAATGGCTAAATATCTGCTCCATAACAAGCAAGACTTTAAAAATACAGGGTTGGCGGTAACAGAATACCTGGACCAGGAAGGTCTTCAAATCAGAAACACATTACGGGAAGTTCTTATAGCTGAAAGAGAGAAAGGAAGATACGCTATTATACGCGACAATAAGCTTTATATTGATGGAAAAGAGTATAATACCTACAACGAAGAGCAATAGGCATATACCAGCAAACAAAACTGGCATCACAGACCAAACACCAACAGCAACAAAGATCATCGACACCCCGGCAGGACAACCACATCGAACAACAAACGCTCCAAGAACCTATCCCCCTCAACAATAATCTTAACACCCACGAAAAAGAACAAGACCCAAATCTGGCCTCGCAACCTCAATATAACCAGCAACAAAAGCCACCTACATCCCAACAAGACAGCAATAACGAAAAACAAACTCTACATGAACCGATTAACCTACGAAATAAACCAGAACAACAAATCCGAAGCCATACCCCGATAACCACCAGAAGTAAGACTCTTGGCCGTAAACCCCGGACATTTCGATTCTGACTTCATAGCCATATACCAAAACACTCGAAGTATCAAGAATAAAGTACACCTACTACTGGACGCAATAGGAGAAAACAAAAACAAAGAAAATAATTATGTAAAAGCAATATGCCTTTCTGAAACGTGGATAACACATGAACAAAAAGGCCTCATCCAAGTTCCTGACTACAAGTTTGCTGCCGGCTTCTATAGAAAATTAACCACAGGAGGCGGCGCAGCTATACTACTTCATAACGACATAGACTACCAAGAAAGACCAGACATAGAAGAACTTTCTACAGAGAGTATTGTAGAATGTTGTGCAGTAGATATACCAAAGGAAAATATATTACTGATTAATATCTACAGATTAGACCACCACATAAAAACCTTTTTTACATTCATTAATACACTTCTAACAAAAATTAATTCACTTAAATCAAAAAAACACATCATCATTGGTGGTGATTTTAATTTGGATAAAGAAAAATATCCTACACATTATGAAAAATTTATAAACATAATGCTCAAACACAACTTACATTTAATGGTCACCAAATCAACAAGAGTTACTCACAAAACAGCTACTAAACTAGACCTTCTATTCACAAATTTTCATGATACAAATCAAATTATACAAGTTAAAGACTATGGCATATCGGACCATAAGGCTATCTATTATAGCATCGAATCAAAAAATAAAGAAAAAACTAAAACCACTACACATGTAACAAAAAGATGTTTCAACGAGAAAAATATGAGCAACTTTAAAGACGCTATTGCAAAATTAATTGGAATGAAATAATCAACATAAACTTGGATGTTAACGAAAACTACAATAAATTTGAAAACAAACTCAAACATGTCCTTGACCATCATATACCCCTACAAACATTTAAAATCACAGATAAAGCCAAACAATGGATGACGAAGGGTCTTAAAATCTCGTGCAGGCACAAACGAATGTTGCAAATACTGACAAATGAAAGCAAAAGTATAATATTAAAAGCCTTTACAAAGAAATACCAAAAAATACTTAAGATTTGCGTAAAATACTATAAAAAGATAAACAATGCAAAAAAAATGAAAAAATCAAACAATAAAATAAAAACTATGTGGACCATCATAAAAGATGCTACAAATAAAAACAAAAAAACGGTAGTTAAAAATATAAAACTAAAACAAGATGACAAATTAATAGATTCGCCTGATATGATTGCTAACATCTTCAATGAATACTTTGCATCAATAGGTCAAATTCCAAATACGACTCCAATCATTAATACTGCCTATAACTCAAATTCATCAAACTCAATGTATCTGTCTCCGGTCACAGAAAAAGAAATAAACAAAATAATAAAAAACCTTCCGAGTAAATATAGCTATGGTATTGACGAAATCCCTTCTTGCCTCATTAAAATATGTGCAGATGCCTTGACCCCACCCATAACCTACCTCATTAATCAATCATTTATAGAAGAACGCTTCCCGGATCATCTGAAAAAAGCAAAAATTATACCTATCCTAAAAAAAGGCGGAAACACCACAGACCCAAGTAGTTATAGACCAATAGCTCTACTACCAGCTATTTCAAAAATCTTTGAACGCGCTATGTCCGATCGCCTCTACAATTTTCTTAAAAATTTCAGCTTTTACACAAAAACCAACACGGCTTCCGCAAAAACTCATCCACAAGTCTAGCAGTATATAAATTCACATGTAACATATTAGAAAACATTAAAAATAAATATTACACCATTGCCATCCTCCTAGACATGACCAAAGCGTATGACAAAGTCGTTCACAAAATACTGTTAAAAAAAACTATCGCAAATTGGAATACGAGAAAAACCACTAAACTGGCTACGCTCATATTTAACCAATAGGAGTCAGCATGTGCAATTAGAACATCACTTCCATGACCAACATGCAGTAGAGTCTATAAAGTCAACATCACAAACAATAAACGCCTCGATACCGCAAGGAAGTGTCCTAGGTTGCATTCTATTCTTAATTTATATTAATGATCTCCCCCAGCAGCTACACTCTCCAAGTATTCTATTTGCGGACGATGTGTCCCTTATATTCAAAAGCAAAAGTAACGAAATCACACAGCAAATAGAAATTACTCAAACTTTTAATAGTTTAAAATCGTGGTTATACGAACATAATCTGGAAATAAACAACAAGAAAACAAAAATCATCCAATTCCACCCATATCAGAAACAACCTCTAGATTTAACTGTTATCCGAAAAAATCTCAGCCTAGAAGAAGTCAATAACCATAGCCTCCTAGGCCTAACAGTCGATTCAAATTTAAACTGGAAGGAGCACGTTAAAAAAATCAAATCTAAACTATCCCAATTTGTTTACGCCCTGGCAAATTTAAAAATCAACACTAACACAGAAACTGCAATAACCGCTTACTACGCCTATGCCTATTCATGGTTAAAATATGGTATACTACTATGGGGAAACAGCACAGATGCAGAATCACTACTAATCATTCAAAAAAAACTTATAAGAATAATAGTTAACATCAGACCCAGAGAAACTTGCAGACCTCACTTCATCCGCCTGAAAATACTCACACTTCCATCCATTTACATTTTAGAAGCCGCGCTATTCACCCGAAAACATAGAAATCTTTTTACTTCCGATAGCAACCCCCGAAGACCAAACAAATTACTGCTACCCGTACCCAGGTTAGAATTATTCAGAAAAGGCCCAGAATACATGACTATTATAATACACAATAAACTCCCACATGAAATCCGTAATGAACCCTCAGAAAGAACATTCAAAGCCAAATTAAAAAAGCTCCTTATAAAAAAAAGTTACTACTCAATAGATGAATTCCTACAAGACGATTCCATTTAAAGATCCTAATAATGTAAGTAACTGATCTCAAAGAGAATAATTACAATGTAAGTACTATGCAATAAAATTATATAGGTACCTATAATGTAAGAATGTAATATCGCATGTAAGAATATCGCAATATATGTCACAGATCTCATACATATTTAATTATTTATATTTATCATAGAACTATGTACATAAGGTTTAAAAATTTTAAAGGATATTATTAAGTACTTAGGCATGTAACTACATTAGTATTAAGAAAAATAGTGTTTAAGTTAATATTGTAAAGTGCAATGCCCTAAACTAAACAAGCAACAGGGTCACACAATCCAATTTTTTTAGAATAAGTTCTAAAATGTAATTTTGTATTGTGTACAGCATATATAAATAAATAAATAAATAAATAAACTTAAACAAAGTAAAATTAAAAATAAACCCTGGTTATCCAAAGAAGTACTGAAGTTAATAGCGGAGAAAAAAAGACTGTGGGACAATTACAAGAAATCAAAGGACCAAAACCATTACAAGCTGTACCACGACCAGAGCAATAAATGTGTAGCTTTGTCAAGAAAAGAAAGAAGTATATATGAATCTAGAATTCTGGGATTTGGTGACAAAGCATTTTATTCTCACATTCGGAGGTGTATAACTTCAAAACAAAGTCGTTTTCTTGATGACGAGATCTTGAATTTTTTGAGGAAGATGGAGTTATCATATAATCTTCATCACATCACATAATGTCAGATACTTTTGTCCGTTTACAGTATTGATGCTTTATAACCCAAATATATCCTCATCGTCAGAACTTGAACGATCACCGACCCTTTTCTGATGAAGGGTCGATAGGACATCTCTGGTGAACTTTGAAGTTATAACTTTTTCATCTATTGAAGAAGTTTCTATCCAAAAGCTGTCGTCATCGGGAAGGTCGAGGTCTTCTTGGACTATATCTGAATCTTCTCTAGGTTGAATTCCAGTAGCAGAATTACGCCACTAAACAGCTCCTTTTGTGCTAGAAAAGGGAAAATCTATTTTTTTAATGATTCATACATTGAGCTATAATGTACTTACGTAAGTACATTATAGCTCAATGGATTCATATAGTGTTTTTACCATATCAATCAGGCACAAATGAATCAGAATTTTGCCTAAAATCATGCATAACTCATCACACATATAGATTTCAGTAGGTATTGTCATTTTTCTACAAGAATCTGTAACCCAAAAGTACCATACGAAACACAGATTGAAGTTGTAAAACAAACAGATAATTTTTATAAAGTAGGCATTGTAATCAGTAGCTCACCTGAACAAAGCACAGATAAATCAGATATTTACCTTCGTAACACTGCGATCTAATCCAACCAGCCGCACGTCCACCTTCCAGGTCGTTCGTTACAGGACTGCCTCCCCTCGTGCGGGAGTGCAGCCTCTCGGGATTAATACCCGATCAAATACGGTCAAGCGCAGCCTACGCCATATTGATCACTATTATACGCCGGACACTTCTTATTTACTTATTTACAAACACAATTACATAGTTCTAATTAATAACCATTTTTTGATTCATCTTCTTTCGATATAATTAAGTCTTAAATTGATTTATTAAAACTAAAATGCGTCATCGACCATTTTGTTCCGGAAAATGGCAAGCGGACACGCTATATGAATCAGAATAACCAACTTTAAATATTTTTATTTTGTATAAAGACTGCAATTATTTCTAAAATATAATTTGTCCAACATAAGGACAAACCTAAACTGTATATAAAAAAATAATTCGTGCCGTTATGTAAGTTGCTTACATAAATATATCCATAGACATCGAAAATGTTGCCTCTGAAGAACTACCCATATACGAGATAGTTGGACTCTTCTTGTCCTTCACCACAATGGTTCACAATAGTCTACAAAAATGTAAATGGCTCTACAAAATAAACAAACTACAACTCGTTTCCATCTCACGATGCGGATCTGATGTTTGCCATTGGATCATTCACATTCGAGGATGGACAGCAATAACTTGTGTTTGTTCTTGCCCTTGCAAACAAAAGATTTACCAAAAAATTGGACTATAAAGTGATTAATATGGATTTGAATAGGACTACCAACAGGACTTTAAGTGATTTAATTCCATTCATTAATGTGATTAACGTCACATTAAATAATGAACTATACTCTAATAGTAGTGAAGGTCCAGTAAAAGACTTATATGAGGAATATAGAGTTAATGAAATACATCGAATATTAGTGTATAGAGCCATATCATATTTTCTAGCAGTGTTGATAGTGTTGAGCAATTTATCTGTTGTAATATCAAGTGGACTTATTTTGAAAAAAGGTAAGTTGAAGTCTACTGTTTTATCTTTTTTATTTTTAATCTTTTGTGTTACTAAAATTGAAAAAAAGAATACCTGTTTAGACGCACTCAAATGATTACTAAATGGCTTCTGTTAGTTTTTTTATTAAATTACTTATGAAATATGGTAAACCTATTAAGATTCCAAGTCGCGTGATAATTGCTAAAGTTAACATTTTGTCATCGGATTTAAATCTCAAGATCAAATAATATACTCTATTATTTTCACAGTTTCGGATAAGCTGTGCCAGGCAGGCTGTAGTTAATTATACTAATCTATTATTATACGTAAACCTATCCCTTAAATCATCTGCTCGTTACAATGTTAACGAAATTAAAAAATACTATCGTATCTTCAGTTCATAGTCATTTCTTGCACTCGATTTTAAAATGTGTTTACTTTGACCTTTTTTGTACGAACTTTTAAAAGTAGGAGATTAAAAGTGGTTGTATTTGACTTTTAAAAGGTTGTATGTATGTTACTTATTTAACTTTGTTTATATATATGAGATTTGAATGTTTAAATTTAATTATTATTTTTAGGACAGAAACCGAAAAGCACCTATCTACTTCTGGGAAATGTATCATTGGCAGATACTATTGTGGGGATGTCTATAATTTATGGTCTCTCCATTGACTATACTACGATAACCTTGAATTCCAACCCAATGTGCATATTTCAAACAGGTAAGCAGTACCTACATGTGTGTGCATATTTCGGTAATAATCATAATCAATACGTAACAGGTACCAGTTTAATCACTTAGGTGTTGGTTGTTTAAGCTTTACAGCGACTGGGCAATTGTTACTCAAACATTAAATGTTATATAAACATTAACCACAATATACTTATTATTACTTAATTTATGTTTCTACTTTTGCATAACAGGTTTACTTCTTATTAGTTTTTTGGCTTCTACACGAAACCTACCCTACCACATGTCTATATGCAAACATAGTATACCTTAGTTTTACAAGTCATATTCTTACGTCAAATAAGGTAACTAGATAAACTTGTTCAATAATATTTGTACAATAGGTAATTTAGAATTTTTATTTATGAATGTGAACTTTTCTGTAATCTCTGTATTTGTATCGTTTATTTTTTTATTTCTTCCACAGGAATATTAGTATGTCCAGCAATAGTGTCAATCTTCAGCGTTGGATTTATTGCGGTGGACCGTTACATCTACATAGTCCATGGCTTATATTACCAAAGATGGTGCAACACAACTCGCACTAGGATAGGGATCGTTTTAATATGGATCGCCAGTGAGTTTCTTTGATATTTTGTTGGTAAATACTGGATCCGGGGTATGTCAAGGCCATATTTTGCCATTTAAAATAGGTACGGATATTCTCGTGTTGAGTATAAAACCGGTCATATTGAAATTTACTACATTATAAGCTGCGACAAAATGCAGTAGGTACAAATAGAGTGGAGAATGGAAAAATTGTTCGATTGGAAATTGGCAATATTTAATTATAATTATAACACTAAATTAAAATTTATCAGCCAACGTATCTATGTGTTTGTATGTATAGAAGTACTAAACTTTTGGTATGTACTAACTATTAATAATTAGCGTATCCACCAACCCACATAGCTTTTTTGCGCTTTGATCAAAGTGCACGGTATCAAGTAGGTATGTCATAAAATAATAATTAGGTAGTTATAGTGGCCAAAATACTACCGGGTTACCTAGAAACATCAACGACTTTGTAGAACTAAGTACTTATATAATTTAGTTAAAACAACTAGATCAAATAATATTATGTCCCTACTTATGCGAAATATAAAATTTTGACTTAGTTTTACGACTTTTGTTTTAAAAATGCTGGTGTTTTCAGTTTACCCTGTATGTTAAATTTATTCATTATTAATTAATTCAGGATATTTTTTTTTATTTCAGGTGTAATTCTCGGGTTTTTACCCGTTACAGGATGGGTTAATCACGAACTCGCACAAACTAGATGCATTTATGTTGGTCTCTTTCCAGGGGCACTTATATTAATAATCTCTTTTTTAAGTATCATACCAATTATAGTAGTAGCGGTGCTTTACACATTTATTTTAGTGAAGGCCTTGAAAACAGTAAAAACAATAAACAATACTATTAAAATCAAAGAAAACTCAACAGTAACCGATGAATCAATCATTAGGATGAACAGACGAACATTCCATTCAAGGAGACATTCCGGTCATTTGGAAAATGGTTTTGGAAATGACGGCAAAATCATCAAAAGAAGTGCATCCTTCGACTTAGGTAGAAGATTTAGGCCCGAAACTAAATTAAAATCTAAAAGCAATGATGACATTGCTGCTTCTAAAATAAATAAAACGTTCTTTAGAAATAAAAAAGACCATAGCCAAATTCAATTTGAATCTGACTTTAGTGTATGTACTGTCGAATCAACAGCATCAATTCAAAGGTTTTCTATTGATAGCAACATCAATAATCAATTAAATCACCCTAGAAGGAATACGAGTCAGACTCGCAAAATAAGGGAACCAAATAAATGGCGAGCTATCAAAATTGTAATGCTGACAACAGCAAGTTTGGTGTTAACATGGATGCCTTTTTTTGTAACTGTAATATTTTATGTTTTTTGTGAAGAGAAGCTAACGAATCAAAAGTGTATACATATGCGTGCTCTGTTAGGAGGTCCGGTAGCCATTTTAGCATTCGTCAACAGTATATTGAATCCACTTATTTACGCATGGTGGCATAAAGGATTTCAGAAATCAGCAAAAGCCTACTACAAGCAGTATTTGCACAAATATACTTGCCGTGTTGTCAGATGACGTAATGTATGGCATGAAGATATACCTACATATCGGCATCTTCTTGATAGAAGCGGAAGTTCTTCATTTAATTGTTTTTGTTTGATACTTTAAGCGAATAGTTTAGTACCTAAACAATATTTAAATTATTGTAAGATAAGGGCAATAGATTTCGAATGTGGTTATTTCGTTGATAGCAAAAATGGATTTAAATTTGATACAAGTGATTCAAAATGCTAGTTTGATGAACGCAATATGAAAGGGATTAACGTTATATTCTTTGACTTGTATATTTGTCCCAATTCGATTTTTCCTCTCTGAGATTTTGTGCGATGCAATGAACACGATAAAATTAAATGGATGTACCTATATAATTAATTTAAAAGATGAAGTTAATGATTGTTTGTTTAACTACTTAATATATTTTATTATATATGTATCATGCGTTTGTATTGTTGCAATAAAAATATTTATTACACAGACTACATATTGTTTTATGAATGAAACTACTCCCTTAAAAACAACTAATTTCTTGTTTTTTCTAATAAGTAGGAAAATTTATGAATATTTAAATTATGAATTTATTCTACCTACACCTGCCAACCTACTACAAAAACTAATAGAATAAAATTGTTTTATCACCTTCAAACCTTAAAAAAATACCGTATACCTACTTATTGATTAAGATAAAGAAAAATAAATGAATCAAACAAACGTATAAATGTTTTGTGCCAATTAACATTATGGAACAACAAATACAAATACAAATTATTTATTTATAACTCCATAGTTACAAGTCAGAATACATGTACATGTATTGATTACAATAGTAAACTTAATAAAAATTTAAAAGTATTGTATATAAAGAAAAATTTATTATGAAATACAATGCAATATGAGATTATGCCAAAATGCAAGATTATGTCAAAATTATAAATGTCAATAATATCAAATATATGTCAAAAGAATCTTTAGCTTATTCATATGTCCGTGCTGTAAGAATTAGGTATGTTTAGTTACTAATGTAATGTCAAGTTTGAGGTAGGTAATCGTCTAAGTCATAAAATAATTTCTCGAACAGCCACTTTTTTATCCTGGTTTTGAAGCATGCGGTGGAGGGCAACTGGTGATAGGTATACACTTTTTGGTTGTAGCTCAGGCTCGACACGAAAAAAATGAGGAGTAATGTGTTCATTTTGTTATGGTTTTTATTATCTTTCAGTCACCGTCTGTGCCGAGTAACAGGGCCAAATAAAAAACTACGCCAACTTGAAACTGATAATGTATAATAACTGAACTGAATAACCGAGGATATAATAGGTACCAATGTCGTAAAGGGAAGCGCAGAAGTGTTAGTAAGGATATCTCTAAACGAAAAAAAAAAACAAAAATTACACTATTTTAAAATTCCATAACATACCATTTACGCAAGTCATAAACAAATTAGCCCAGTAAGTAGGTAAATTATGCTGAAATTTTTATAGCAAAAGTACTTTATAGGTACCTCAATAAACATGTTTCTAGGTTTCTCCGAGGACAAGATGGGAAAATAAAAATATTTGGATCTTCATCTAGAAGTTTCAGACGCTTTTTTCCTGGGAAACCTATTACAGGCATGATGAGGTACATATTATGTATTTAAAATATCTTTGCATTAAAATACTTAGGTGTTTTGTTGCATGTTTTTATTTTGCAGATTAATGAACATCTGAATAATCTTGCTAAGAAATATCTCATTTTGGTTATGGCTGTGGTTATGGTGACAAATGTATCGTTGACATACGAAGGTCGAGAAATCAAATGCGTGAGAATCTCTACTACTCGCTTTAAGAACCATAGCAAGCTTGTTATCGTCATAGACGCTTTATAAACGCTAGAGAATGGGTCACCACTCCTGTAGCTTTATACATAACTAGTGGGTGCTTACGGCTTCGCTCGCATTCAGAAGTAAAACTGACATCCCCTATTTCACCCCTTTAAAAGTGGCATTTCCAAAAATCCTTTCTTAGCGGATGCCTACGTTATAACATCTACCTTCATTCCAAATTTCAGCCCGATCCGTCCAGTGGTTTGGGCTGTGCGTTGATAGATCACTATATCAGTCAGTCAGTCAATCAGTCACCTTTGAGTTTTATATACATATACATAGATTAATCAATTAGTTGTTGACATTGCAGAAAATTATTTAACTGAAAAAATTGTCTGGATCATCATAACTTCAGCTAACCCTGATGGATATGAGTACACATTTCACAAGGTAACTGATTATCATTTTTGAAAATCTTGCTTAATTGGGATCTCATGCCATATGCTTACATATTTCAAACTTATTCAATGTGCTCGTAACCTGTGCTACGTGAGATGCCAAGGTCATTTGATGAAAAATTACCTACTCA
The DNA here is from genome assembly GCA_927399415.1 of Macaria notata. Lineage (NCBI taxonomy): Eukaryota > Metazoa > Arthropoda > Insecta > Lepidoptera > Geometridae > Macaria > Macaria notata. The sequence goes on from OV656743.1 coordinate 3,991,011, forward strand.
TCGTTCAAGACCGTATTACGCAATGATATCTTCTAAAATGATAGTATTTTACCTTAGATATAGGCACATGGTTGTATTTTAACAAAACTTTTTATCGTTGAAGTAGTTTTTACCGTATCTACGAGTATTATAATTGATGTTCAAGATTTATGAGACCTATCGGCTTATTAATCGAGCGGGACTATTGAATTTGTATGTATTTAATAATTTTACTGTTATTAATAATTTACGCTAACATAAATAAGTTCATCAAATTTGCATTTCTTGTAGTATCGTTATCGTATGTGGCGTAAAACCCGTTCTAAATCTTATGATAGGACAAATGATTGCACAGGAGTTGATATCAATCGTAACTTTGATCACAAATGGGGCACTCGAAAAAGATACTCTCGTCCATGTTTTCGTGCTTTAGAAGGACCTTCCGTTTTCTCTGAACCAGAAACTAGAGTAGGTACCTAATCGGAGATGCTATCTTAGAACAGATTCACAGAGCATCGATATCTCACTCCACACTACTGGTAAAAAGGTTGTATATTCTTGGGGTAGCAATGGTATGTACTTATTATAATAATAAAAGCTTCAATACATTGACAATATATGTAGTGTACCTAAATGATAAAATAAATGAAGTCGGTTAAAAATCTCTTATTTATATACTTAATAGTCGTAACACCTTCTAGGTAGTCTAGAATCAAATATTTGAGCATTTACCATTCAATCATTACATCGCAATGATATATACTTGGTAGATAATGACGTCTAAATGTTCGTAATGCATATTAGAATCACTTAGTTTTAAATCAGTATTCCTGAGGTATTTGCTTGTTTACAAAGTTAATGATTTGGCGCGGTGTTGTTACACAAAGTTAGTAAGTATTCGTTTTCCTTACTATCCAGCAATTAACCGTGCTACAGAATTGTTTTTTGTTAGCAATCTAATTTTACTATCATTTTTTATACCTAGTAGGTAGTAGGAATTACTTTGTACTATTCATGCATACTATGAGCACTCACGAATACTCGTATTCGTAGATGACAGTTTTCAATGTTAAAAGGTATAAAATAAACTTCCTGAAGAAACAGCAGAAAGTTCTATCAGTAGGATATGTGTGTATCGAACATGGTAGGCCTTTAAGTGATGACCTGTGTCCTTATTATGAGCAACAGGGTCACACAATTCAATTTTTTTAGAATAAGTTATATAATGTAATTTTGTATTGTGTACAGCTATATAAATAAATAAATAAGTATCACTCGAGTTGGACACTGAACTCGTTTGCATGGAGATTAGTTACATTACATTAATGTATACTATGCGTAAGCACACTTTTTTTAGTAAAACAGTTATATTTTTGCTTTAACAAAAACACACACGCTTGTAAATCAGATTGACGGATGGTTACCTACTAGGAATGCCTCTGAATGCCACTACACGGTAAAATAATAACTAACGTATTTTAGGTACCTTACCATCAAATGGCAAAGAACTTCACTCACTAGGAAATCGGATCGCTAAAGCTATTGATGGGTTAAAACTTGATAATGCTAAACCGTACATGGGTAATGCTGTCAAACTTTTTTATATACCTACTGGCACGTCTATGGACCCTTGCGGTTGGAATACCATTTACTTACACCATGGAACTGCCTGGCTATGATATTCATAGCCTTGTTTACCAGAATATATCAAACAAGTTGTAACAGAAAGCTGGGCAGGTATTGTTGCCGGTTTGTTCTGATTTTAGGCAAATAAAATATTTTTTCGAAAGTACATAACTTATTTATTATATTCTCAGTGTACCCATAGGCTTTGATAACAGCTTCGTGGTACTTCCGAGACATATAGTGTACCAAGGAGTTTCCCAGAATATAAACAATAGACATTGGTGTTTCATATTTACACAATATGTGACAAGAGAGTCATCCAATCACTTCACTACATCAGGCTATTGCAACGCTGTACAACACGTTTAGGTCATGCGGAAGTCAAGCTTTTTACTCTTACTTCTGATAATAATTCATTGTTCAAAAGCGGTGAAATTTAGACGAAAGTTACTCGCATCAGGATTTTCTCACTTTAAGATTCTGCTTTCTTTGGGACGATGCAAAGGTTAGTAATGTTAGTATAAACTGCAACACAATAGTAATCATTGTTTTTGATTTGGCTATGATCAAACATTTCCAAAACCATAGAAGGTTTAATGTATCTATTAAATAAGTATGACTGTCCCATTGCAAAACAATGGGAAGCCTAAGCACATTAATTCGAAATATATCATACCATTATAATAAAATCAAAACAAAAGTGTGTTTGTTTGTGTCTTTGTTGATATAAACCGCTTAGTATCAAAACTCGAGCGAAGCCTATGTCACATACAACCATACTAAAGATCTCGATGGTAGTGGCAGAACAATCAGACCAACAAATGAACATACATACATACCTATATTTGCTATAATAATAGTGGCTTATTTTTAGAAGTTTATTCTATATCATGTATGCTTGCTTTCAGAAAGGCTCTTATTTATGGAAAATAGAGTCTGGACGAGTATAAGAATAAATAGAATATTTGATATATACTATAGAAGTAGAGAAGGTAATCAATTATATTATTAACATTTTTAATTGTGAACAATTAGGTGTTGTGTGTAGAGACACTTAAAATAAAAAAAAATTGTTTTCTTTTACAGAGGACATGAAAGTATCTAGAGTAGAAATATTTATAGTTGTAAACCATTCCGATGTACTGGCGAGCTCTGAAATAGGTGTAGGTAAATTTGTTTTTTCGGCTGCAATATACCTTCCAGCAGATTCTTTTGTAATTTTTTATTCATTGCGTATATATACGTGCAGTCACCGAGCTGAACCAACTGTAACGGAAGAAGATTTCTTTCATGCAAACAAAAATGTGGGTATACATATAGCCTCGTAAACTTTGAGAAAGTAATAAAAAAAATTATACCTAAGCTATAAATTTTGGTTTTTTCTTAACATATTGTTTCATTTTATCTCCATGAACTAACCCAAACAATACGTACTTTTCATAGTCACTATTTCGTATCTTTATTAGTCTTACTGAACTGTGGAAACAAAAAATTTCACCGGATTTGTAAACCTCCTCTTTTTTAAGTCAGTAAAAAACCCATGGTACTTAACCACCTCACACCACTGGAAAAAGTGTGAACGCAGCATAGAGCAAACCACTTAGTCCGTCAGCTGTCATTTTTGACAGCTATTGCCATCTGCGCGGAACGAAACGCAATGTTTATTTACGTTCGCAAGTCAATCGCACGCAAATCACAATAGTCATTACGCACAAAAGCTAAAATTTTCAAGTGTGATGATATTTGAAGAGCTCTGAAAATGTTGTGGTATCTGCCATGGTCAGAGAGCATCAAAAAAAGGGCTTGCAGATACCTACTTCAGCGTTATCTTGGCAATTTCCTTGAAGAAAAACTTACTCTAGATCAGCTGAGTGTGGATCTATACAATGGAACTGGGACCGTTTGCGATGTCAGCCTTGACTGCGAAGTAAGTTTCTTTATTATTTACGCTTAAATCGCTAATCTCGTTCAGAGAAAAATAAGGTATTATTAGTTTGCTTCAGGGCCTAGCTACACTTGTCCTAAAAACACTGCCAATTCAAAATGCGCATTACCTATGTGCCTTGAATTAGCACGTGCGTTCATGTGTCCAAACAAAGAACTACTTATACCTTTACAACGCAATGTATATCACCACAATGTTATGGTTTGATTAGCCAAACCATTTTTAATTCAACATGAAAAAAAAATGACACATTTGCTAATCTTTATTTAAAATTGAAATGTATCTCAATAAATACTCATGTTAAAATAATGTCAAGGTTAATGTAACTGATATCAGTTATTCTAAAAACCTAGTTAATTCAACAAACTTCTCACACCTGTGAATCATTGATAGACTTGAAGAAATAACTAACTACTACTACTAACTTGACTCCTGAGTTTAAATTTAATACAAATGACTAAATACCTACCCTACAAGGATTAAAATAGGAAGCCACTAATAAGTTTAAATATTTTACAAGTTTATTGAATATTATTATGTTTAATAGCAAAGCAATAAAAATACTTATCTATCACAACTCAAGAAAATATGTGCACAATTGCTAAAATCATGATAAAACAGGGGTGGGCATACACATCTTTTTTCATTACTCATAATTTAATATATGTTATACTAAGTCAGAATATCAAGCTAATTTTTGACATACATTTTGATAAGTGCAAGCTGGTGTGTAAGACTCGGTTTTATATCTGAGCAGTAAACTTCAATTTCATTTTACCTTTCCTGATCTACAAGTATTAATCTTTCCGACCATTTTTGTTTGCTTAGTGTAGGATTAGATGGCGCTATGTGTAATGTCCTGGAATAATTAATTGTTTATTTATTTTAGGCACTCAATGAGCTGGGTGATGCTCAGAACTGGCCCCTGCAGATAGTAGATGGGCACATGAAAGAGATCACCGTCACTATACCGTGGTCAACTCTTCTCAAAGATGACTCTATTGTGGAAGTAAATGGACTCACCCTGGCAGTGCAGCCTAAAGTACGAGCTGAACCTGGTGGGTATAGACATAAGATGGAAATACTTGATTGAGGGTGCTGTATAATGTAGGGGACTGTTAAAAAACCATTTTGACACAGTGTGATATAGACAAGTCAGCATAACCTATATATCAAATAAATAAATGATAAGTGATGATGGTGGAAAAACATCTACTGCAAATATGTATAGATATACTTTGACACTAGAACTAGTTAATTACATGGTTTTTCTTTAAATTATATTAATGTAGAATTATTAATATCATGTATAGAAACCCTTCATAGGTTTGCCAATACCTAAGTGTAACTTTAGTGTTTCACATCATGTTTACTTTAATTTACTAAGGCTCTTAACTTCTATGAGTATTTGTGTTCAATTCAATCTGTGGAATTATTTCATATCTTGGTGGGTTTCCATTGCTTTACTAAAGTTGTTAAAAATGGAAATCTAAACAACACAAGTATAAATAAACAGAGATCTTGAACTATGTACTACATCATGTTAGTACAATGCCTGTTTCTATGGACAATAGTTTTAGGTATACTCAGTTTTTGCAAATTCATTCTTACATTAAATTTTCTTGAAATTCTTAGCAACACTTGAGATATACAGACAATATTTGAACTCCAGCATGACTTAACCTCTCTGCATGCAGTGCATATTGATATTTCTACAGCAAATAATTACATATGATGTTACCATAGTCTGTCTATTTGAGTATATCTAGATAATTTGAAATCATACTTTCTGATATATTCATTTTAACCCCTTGTCAGTACCATGTTTTACAATTTTCTATATGTTCCAATGCCTAACTGTCTAACAAAACTCACAACTTTTTTGTTTTCAAATTTTCAAACAAACCATTGTTTCTGATTTAACAGAAATTAACCAGAGGTTAGTTTGATGATATGATTAGCAGGCTAAAAATAAGTAAGTAATATATAAGACATAGTCAAAACCCTTTTCAAAGTAGAGAATAAAAAAAAAGTCATATATAAAAAATTACAACCAATAAATTACTTCAAAATTGATGAGCTATGAAACCAAAGAGTTATCAATGCTGTGTTAAAGCTTTGGAATGTTTTTTTTTTCCTTTTTTTCCTGTGTATTGCAATCCAGGAGCCATCAAATCCCGAGTGCATATATTTTTGCTAGACAAGCATGCGTATAATCTTAGACAGTGTTGCTTAACATCAGGCAGGCCGTAGTCAAACGTAAGCTTAAAATGTGCTAAAAAAATGTATATTAAGTTGGTTGTAATAACCGGCAAGCACTTATGTCAACAATAATGTCAAAAATTACGACGACGCGCGTGCTGACTCGTCCTCCTGATGATGGAACCCGCAGTGTTCCGAAACATGTTGAGCTAATTTTCGACATTAATATTGACGGAAGTGCTAGCCGGCTATTTATTTATTAACAATAGGTACAGACACAAAATGCAGGCTAAAAGATTACAACATAAAGACAAAACCTACAACATAAGACTAAACCTACAGTTCAATTGAGTCCGTACTCAACTCTCATGTTGGACTATTACAACTAAGTTTAATCATGCCTTACGGGAACAGTTATATCAAGTTTTTTGTATGTCAGTGTCATCAATGCTGGAGTCGATGTGGTCTTCCATGTCGTCGTCCATGCAGCTGGCGGCGGAGTGCCTGCGCGAGGAGGACGGGCCGCACGAGTCGCACCCAGTGGAGGGCATCGAGATGTTCGCGCACGCTATAGACTCTAGTAAGTGTTTCACTATCACTTTAATGCAAATAATAGGTAAATTAATCCTGATCAGGTTCCTGTGCTTCGTTTGGCATGTTATAGACCAATGTCCGAAACTCTACTAAGTACTTTACTATTACTGTAATGCAAATAATTAATGAAAATAAATCCTGGTTATGGACCGATGTCCGAAATAAATTATATTTTTAAGCTGTCGGTTTACAACTTGGTGGTAGAGTATTTTTAGGCACCCTCCTCAAGTGTAAACACTTGAGGGTGGTAGTTAGCAAAACTCTAGTGAGTGCTTCACTATTACAGTTATGTGATAGGCTCTAGTGAGTAATTTTTATCTCTCTATAGATAAAAATGTTACATAGAAGAGATGACATGAAGCTATGTATATTTTGAAGACTGCAAGAGTTATTCTGTTGCAAGTTAAGTTTAAGGAAAATAATCAGTTGCTTTAAGACTAAAAATAATGAGAGCATTTAAAGTTCCTTTCTAAAATGTACATAACGTTTCAGACAAATTATACATAATATGCTTATTTGTTTCAGTTCTGAGCCGAGTGAAAGTAAAATTCATAAATACAAAAATACGAATAGAACATGTTCCCAAAAACGGCGACAGAGGGATTGCTTTAGAAATACATATAAAGCAGTAAGTATGAGTAGTCATCTATACATACAATTAAGCTGAAGAGGGACGAAAGTCTGAATATTAAGGATATTTATAAAAAAAAATGTTTTGAGATATTTACTAAGAATTTATAGCAGAATACGTTCCAATAATTCAAAGAAATGTTGTCTGTTAACTGTTTATTTGTGTCTCTGTTTGTCTGTTTAATTAAACGCCCATAATGCAAAAATGGCTGAACGGATCGACATGAGTTTTGGTATGTATGTAGGTAGTATGAGGTTTTAGAAGTGTCATGGGCTACTCTTTGTTCTGAAATTATGCGAGTGAAGCCGCAGGCGTCCACCAGTAAATAACATTCAACAGATATTTTAAAAAGAGGCAGATTCAAATAGATACCTATATTTGTGTTAGTTATTCTTCACGCTCCAATGATTGATGTAAATAACATTGAATATGGACATAGAGATCTATTATAATAGATTGAGTCTCTATGTATTAAAAATTATTAACCTGACCAGCCAGGTACTAAACTATCCTGCTATGTATTACTAAATCTCGTATTTCACGTGGTTCATAGAACATCGCTAACGACACCAGTTTATTCTGAAAACATTGTCAGTGCATTGTTCTATTCAGCCCATAGACATAGCACAGTAAAAGAAAAGCCTTGTGTTCAAAAATTTTATAATTTTAAAGCAAATTTTATCAAAACAAACACAAGTAACAGATTAAGCATTGATCAGATATTAATCGACCCCATAACAAAGAAGACTGAATGTACCTATGTATTTATTTTTCCAAAATACGAATTGTTAAATGGAACTTGGCTGACAAAAACCACCCAGCAAACTTTGACGCGCAAAATGAGATAAGTATTTCGTGATTTTTGTCAAAAATTATCGAGATGTTTCTATATCTAAACCAATGCTAACATGCAGGCCCAACACTTAAGAGTTTGCCTTCTACCTTTTTATGTGAATTTTATTCTTTGTTTTGGTGTACAATAAAGTATATTATGATTGATTGAGCTTGACATGGAGTGTCACAATATAATATATATTTTTTCGTATTTCGAACGTTGGAGTAGACAAATTACTCGGCATAATTTTGACGTTTGATACGAGATCAACTCGATGTTGCGTATCATAATCATACAAAGCAGTCCATTACAAATCTATGTCTACACTTCCTTGTACCAAGTACGTGTGACCTCTACCCGCCTGATTAGAATAGTCTCAATACAAGTGCTATTGGATCAATGGCCTTGGTGATATCAATTTACATAAAGAACCGACATGATTTTCGGACCGCGATATTTGCGTGGATATGCAAATGATGGTAAATAAACTTGAATTTGGTAGACGAAGGTTAATATAAATATAGATTTATTAATCGATGATTGATTTAATTTATTTTATTGTATTTTTATTTTTAAAATTCGTCATATTCGGTAGTTTATTAAAGTTTGTTAAAATCCATCAGTTATCCATAATTTAAATCAAGCATTGATGCAAAATAAGTACATTATGTGTAAAATAAGAAAACCTTGTTCGAAATTCCGTGTGGAAGAACAAGCTACGGAAATCTTACTTCTAAAGTCACGGAACTGCAAGAGTTTCTAGCGCATACCTAAGCATATTTAGGGCTGAAGCAACAGGGAGCAGAATATATCAAAGTCTGGCAATTGTAATGAAATTTGTTGAAAAAGAAAAATATTTAGATACCTACTTTCTTTTTCTATTAGCTATAATAGGAAATGCATGCAGGTAGGCAATTTAAACGGTACATGTACCTTTATCTTTAAGTTAGGCAAAAGTATAACACTATCACAAAATTTAAGCATATTGACAGTTGAGGCGCGTATTTCAATCTTTGAATTTAATAATTTCCAGCATCGACTACTTCGACGAAGCCGGCTCAGAACCAACACCTGACGTCACAGACCCAGAAAAGTCCAAAACCTACGTAGTATCCACATACACGAGCAAAAAGATCAAGTTCGAAGGAGTATCGTTTTACACCGACGAGTTTCCATCCAAACTGCGCACGATGGCAAGGAGTCTCGTCATGGAGAAGTCATCATCATCTCAAGCCGACAAATCGGACCCGAGTCCCGAAGACGTGATCACAAGCACAATGTCGGATGTGTTCTACGAAACGAGGAGTGTTATTTCCACGATAGAACCGGATCCCGTGAAAGAGATTATAGCTGAGGCGAAAAGTCGGGTTGAATCTAGAGATTTGACACCGGACGATAAAGCTAACCAGCCTGATCCTATTCTGTTTGCTCGGTTAACTGGCGAGCAGGAATTGAGCATTAAAATTAAGCATTCAGAGGAGGTGGAAGGGCCTAAGGTCGAGATACGAGTGCTTTTTGGCTCGTTCATTGTGTTTATATCGCCACGGCAACTGCATACTTTAAAAGAGTTGATTGATGCGCTGAATCAACCCGATTTAGAAGATACGAGGTAAGAGACACCTTTGTTTACTATTTATCTTATTTTCACACCTGAATCTTCATCATCATTGTCTACTGCTGGGCAAAAAATAAGCTAATTCTTCATTGTAACACACGTCATAAAAAAATCCACAGAATTCAATTAAAAACTACTTCTAGTACTACAAGTGGCGGCACTATCGCTAAAAGCGATCTCTTTTAGACAACCGAAGAAGGGAGTGGTGTCAGTAGGACTCTTCTTGTACTAAAAGTCTATATGTTTGCACTGTGCTTATAATTACTGTGAGATACAGTTTCAAAACTCAATTCTCGGTATTTTCATAAAACTTTTAAGTTATTTACTTGATGCTCATAAACTCCTGGAAGAGATCGCGATAAGACCGCCCAATGTACCTAGGTTTAGCAATAATTATATATAAAATTTCAGTAAATAGTTTTATATTTCGTGTTGTCTGTTGTACAATAAATTTATATTGATTGATTAAAACTCAAATGCAAGTAATATGTATTGGAATGAACTTGCATTTACTTCAAGGCCTCTGATTCATTGTTTGTAGATCTTTAGGTCTGTGTACTGAGGCACTCAGTTTACTTATGTTGACTTGTGCGCAGTACTCATTATATTTACAGTGTAGGTATAAAACATAACTGCATTGCTTAACAATAACGCAATTGGTTTCGTATAATATATAATATGTGTATCTTGCAATGTTTTAGTAAACTTTCATACAAACTAATGTACTAAATTACTGCGTACCTACGTAATTTTGTCAATTAAACTAGTTAATTTTGTCGTAAGAATGATCAAGGATTCTTTTTTTTACATGATATAGGCTTACGCTTGACTACAATTTGCCTGATGGTAAGCAACGTACGTGTCCACAGTTGGGCTGTTCGCACGATGAAATTCGAAGCAAAACGCTTGGTGCGAGTCTTTGGAACCTCAACTGTATAACGGTGCCTCCTTGCCTTCTTAAACTAATTTAGCGACAAAATTGCAAGCGGGCCAGAATCATAGAGCTTCTTTGAGTGTTTTTTTTACAATTTTTCACTCGGCGCTCACATTGAAATAAGAATAAATAAATATTCTGGGACATTGCACACAGCGCCATCTAACCCCACACTAAGCAAACGGTGAATGAATGAATTAATCTAGAACCGGTGGGATTTGTAAACTCACAAAATGGCTGCCAGTTATTATAATTTTGATCAATACTCAATCAAGACACTTTTCTTGAGTTTGTTTCTTATTTATTAGTGGCTTAACAGCAATTGTTTTTATGGACTATGTTACGACTACGAGCTTAATAATGTCTTTTCAAAGTCAAAGTCAAAGCATTTAGTTGCCGAGTACAGGTAAAGAAGATGGTGCATTAGGTGGTGATGGTACTTTTTGGCTGTTTCTATAAATTTTAAAGGAAATATGTCATCATTTTTTATTTTCCTTCTCTACAGCAACATCCCCCTCCGCCCGAGCGGTATGAACGTGTGCAAGCCGATGCGGCAGGCAGACTTCCAGCTGATCGAGGCCCAGCTGCTTGGCAACCTGGAGACACAGGCGCCCCGACACACTGCCAAGTACGGCTGGTCCGGACCTGGCTTTGGTAAGTTTTCTATCTATTGCCGTGATGACGTCGAGAAATGACAGACATTTTCGCGATGAATAGCATGCCAACAATTTGTCTATCATCTATACATCATATATCTATAAAGCTGAAGTGTCGAAAGTCTGTACATTAAAATTATTAAAAAAAAGTTTGGAGATATGAACTTAAAATAACAGAACACGTTTCAACAATTTATAGATTTTTTATCTGTACCTCTGTTTTACTTTGTCTCTGTTTGTCGGTTTATTTAAACGCTCATCACACAAAAACGGATGAACGGATCTTCATGATTTTGGTATGTAGGTACCTAGTATGAGGTCCCGGAAGTGTCAAAGGCTACTTTTTATTAATGCGAGCGAAGCCGCGGGCGTTCACTATCTATTAATATTATTATTAAAATCTTATTAGACTCTAGATTCACTGCCTAAAAATAAAAAAAACGTTTCATATTATTCGTACTACATACATACTATATGTACATATGTACTCATAACAGCATAGAAATATACCACATAAACAGTTATTAAACAGAAAACTATAAAAATAGGCGACAATTTGTGAGTCTGTATGTTTATTTTTATGCCCAAATGATCAAATTAATTTAAATTAGCGCACCTTACTCCCCAGAGCATTGCTAATTTAAAAAGATCAAATAAGTGAAGTTTCCAAAAGAAAAAAATAAACTTATAAAACATCAAACAAGTCCAGTTTCTAATATAAAAAAATAGGCAGTTCTAACATATCTATTGTAATCTGTTTCCAGAAGACAGCGACTTGGAGAGCGAACGCTTCCTCCCGATGTCCTCCGCGGGAGGCATGTCTGAGAGCTACTCCTCCTCAGTGAGCTCCATGAGTGCCAGCATGGCGTCCAGCGTCAACCTGCCCACGGCGCAGCCGCGCGCCAAGCGGAACAAGAAAGGTACGCGCAGATAGATAGATAGATGTGCCTAACTTATTTTATGTAATATTAACTATAAAAAAAATATTCTGTAATTTTCTTAAATAAGTGTACCTAATTAGCTTCTTAAGAATATTTTCAATGTTTTGTCATCACGCTATTATAAACTTTAAACTCTTTTTAGGATTCTATATTTACACAACAATTCATATATATTGTAAGTCTTATCTCTGTCTTATTGACATTTTGTGATCCTTAATACAGAAGGAGCTGGTTTCCGAGACACAGATAATTTTCTAGTTCGGAAGTCAGAGACTTGAAACATTTTGTGTTTTGTGTATATTTTTGTCAATAAAGAACTGATTGATTGAACTTAATATGTTAACTAAACGGTTTTCACTCACGTATAATTCGCGTAAGTTGTTTACGCGTTTCGGATGTTATGACATCCATCTTCAGAACGTATGTTCTGGGACCGCGGCAGCACGCAGACTGCGCGCTGCCGCGTGAGCGGCCTGCCGGTATGCGGGCGTGGGCCTGGGGTGGTGGGGGTAGATATAACTCTATATTGTAACACACATACAGAATAAAAGACAAACAGAAACACAAAAGACTTTCAAAAAAAATTGTGCCACAACTGGCGGCCTTATCGCTAATAGCGATTTCTTTCATACAACCATAGTATGGAGATGAGTCGATAGAAAATAAAGGACGGGGTGTTCAAAAAAGAGAAAATATTACGTACACTTCATTCCACAACAAAAGCTATTTTTTAACCTGGATCAATAAGGTGACAGTTAGATGGGTGAGATATAATTATGAAACCGTTTCCACACTAATATGTACTTGTTTTGTTTTCAGTGCCACACATCGATGGAGATCCAACTGCCGAGGTGTCTCACGTCAGCTTGAGAATATCTTCAATATCATGCGTGTTACTGCATAAGGTAAGTAATTATCACTAAATGGCTATATGTGTTAGCGAATAAATCAAGAGAAAATATGTATTTTAACCAGAAATGATCAATTGGAAGCCCGAATTTAGTGAAAGAGTTTGTTACAATAAAGTTATTTTTTGTAACTTTTTCTGTTGGACTGATTTGAATAACATTTGATATACGTTTGTGGATGTCGCATCAGGTGTCCCGGTGGTCAAATACCTGACTGACTAGTAAAAAATGACCCGTTACTTAAAAAAAAAAACAATTATTATCAACTCTGGTGCCGACAGTTCATCAAGCCGCCCTAAGGGCTTCTGACATGGCTTAACGACTGCCGTACTAGACAAACAACTGGGACCTACAATTTAACGTGTCATTCGACCCACGGAAGCTCCCAAAATGGAGCCACTTTTCGGTCTCCCATCCAAAGACTGACCGTGTCGACCTTTGCTTAACATTGGTAATCGCATGCGATTGCCTCCGCTATTATTAACATTATGTATTTATTTAATATTCATGTATTTCAGGATATCCTTATAGGCTCGCCCATCAAATCAGACTGCATTACCCCGCTGAGCGCTACGAGAATGCGCGAGGCATCCGAACAGTTCTACGAGACTCTAGGTCCGTACCACATGGACGAACTTAACGTGTTCACCGAAGTCAACGAGTCACTCGATAATGCTGCTAGGAGGAATCATATCAGGTATTTACTCTAATGTAAGGAATAAAGGTTTGTGACTGTGAGTTTGATTGTTTGAAGTAATCTCGGAAACGGCTGAACCGATTTTGATTTTATTTTGAACAATAGATAGCTAAATGTTGGTTCTATTTAATTTAAATAAAAGCTACATCATTATGAGCTCCAACTCATAATGATGTAGCTTTTATTTAAATTAAATACATTATACCATGATGGCAAATTTGCGGCAGTGTTTCAGAACCCAATAAAATAAATAAGTTGAAATACATTATAAACTGCAGACGCCTTATTAAAAGTCGAAATACCGACATCATCGTCATGTCACTTATCGAAGAGTACTATGTTGTGAAGTGTCATGATCGATATAAAAATAACATTAATAAGATCTGACCGTACTATTTAAATTAGTGTCTGGTTGAGGAAAGCACAAAACTTCGGGCATTGACCTATATCTTTCTCTATAATTGCAACTAAAAAACATTGCACTCACACTCGCTCATGCGGTGCTCGTGAGGCAATACACGTACATAGGTATATGAAACTTGTACTTTTGTATATCTGAAAATAACAAAGACACATGTGAACGATCGATTTTTTATCTGTATGGCGACTGATTGATACAAATATTTTAAGTACACATTTTCTTCACAGATTACTAACATCGGACATAACACTAGACGGCAGTGAGAAGGTGACGTCACACGGCAGTCAGACTGTATGCGAAGCAGCCATACGGCACCTCCTAGTGAGGGAGTGTCTCTACAACCACGGCAGCGTTCGTCCGGAGAGCTTCGACCTTGTACGGTTTGAAAATAAAGGTAAATCATACAGTCATACATTTAAAAATGTTCCATTTGAGCTTATCATGGTCGCAATGTTATATGGCATGGCAACTAGAATGAATTATTTTTTTTGAAATACCAGATTCAATATTAAATGTCTAGTATGTATGCTTTGTTTGTGTCTATTCATTTAACTAAAGGAAGAGCCTGCACTTCACAACACAGGTTATCCTAGTGCGGAGTGCAGTGAACACGTAATAGTTCATAAGTTTACATAAATAAATAATTTGAATTCAGACGAATTATTTTGGCTAACTCTGGTGTCAAGAGTATTCAACCCGCCTTTAAGCCTCTAACTTCATTTACCGCATTTGTCTATCGACTAGAGTACATTTAAACGTTTTATCCGCTAAGCATACCCCGACCAAAAAGTGTAGGAAATATGGCGGCACCACTGGTAGTACATACGTATTCAATTTATTGGACCTTTTCCCGATGATTACACTTTTGTGATCACGAAAATAAATAGTAATATTTATAAAATTTTGTATCGCTATATTTTTTTTTAAATAGAAAAGAATGGCGCATACTCCACATACAAAAGCATCGCTCTTAAATTTATTTATTTTTATTTAAAATTTAAGAGTATTTTTTTATAATGCGTGATTATTTTTATTTTAGTAGGAGAACAAAAAAAAAATCCATATCTACACTTTTTGGTTTCACTGTTGTTCACATGAAAGCTGTAGCGCCCAATCTGAAACTTTTATGGATGCCTGTTTTCGTATTTCTTAAGTCATTTTTGTCTTATATAATTATTAACCATTGCCTTTGACAACTGCATTAACATCTGCCCTCTCTACCTATTCCCCAGCGGAAGAAGAAGACGACACATCAAGTAGAAGAGGGTCGACGACCACGTCCCGTGCGAACGTACGAGTTAACTTCAAACAAACGTCCAAGTTTGTGCGAGTGGGGGGAGAGAAGAAACTTGTCTACCCTACTACGGATATTGTGTAAGAATATGTTTTTTTATAAATAAAAAATGTAAAATAAAAATAGACTCGTATAAGAGTGACGAACGGCTAGTTCATAAAGTTTTCAAACCGACATTGCAGGTTTTGGCCTGGTTATTTATAACTGCTTCGAATAGCCGGGGCTTATGATCCAACGTGTTAGGTATCCAACCTACGCTATAAATAGATTAAAGCGGTTTTAGACATAGCCTACTTTTATACTGATTTAACGAGAAAAATTGCGTGGCACTGTTAATTAAAATTAGTAGTGCAGCTATTAAAATTTTCTATTTTTTTCCAGTGTAAAATGCACTCCATTTTTCCTGGACGTGGAACTGACTCTGATCGAGCGCATGTCGGCCACGTTCTTCGGCGGGTGTCCGTCCAGCGCCGCCACCGCGCCCCCCGCGCCGCTGCAGGCGCAGCACCAACTCAACATGTCACTGCAGTGCAGCAACCTCGGTGCGGTACTCAGGTAAGTGGACTTTATGTTAAAGAGTATAAAGTTGATATTAGCTTCCATCAAATAGGTTGATAGTACAGAAACAACTCAACGAAAAAACTGGGTGTAGTTGAATAATTTCAACTACACCCAGTTTTTTCGTACGGTATTTAGGTCTGGATTGGTACATTCAACTACAATAATTGCAGTAAATTTTACTTACATTCAAATTATTTTTGAAAAAATAGTCAAATGCTTATATTTTTTTAAATAAATAATACTAAAGTACATTGTTTTCAAAATTTTATTGGTATAAACTGATTAGAAATGCTTTATTTATATGTTTCTTTAATGTGTTTCAGGTTCCCTATAGCAGACCTCCGACCCGGCGTGAACCGTGAAACGCGTCGTGTACGCTCCGACTACCTCGTATTCAAGTTCGCAAACGCAACTATCAGCTGTCAGCAGACACCGAGTGCAAGACCTATGCCTACTACCGTCACTTTGAAAGCTACGGCCTTGGACCTGTTCTATCATGTGAGTTTGAATCTTATTTCCTTAACATAAGGACTAATTTCGACTGAATTAAGGTTACAAAAACGAAGTGAGTTTGCTCTGTCTCGTATTCAAATTGTTTTGTGAGTTCGCAAACGCAACTATCAGATGTCAACAGACCGTTACCGATCGTCACTTTGAAGGCTACAGCACTGGATCTATTCTATCATGTGAGTTTGAACTTTATTGCCATGTCATAAGGTCTATTTTCGACATTTCGAATGACCAAGGGTCACAGAAGTCAAGAACATACAGAAGTGAGACTACATAGTTTATAAAGAAATCTCTTCGCATGTAACGTCGTCTCGTATAATTATGGTCGAACTTCACTTAAGGTAAGTTCGTTTAACCATTTATTATACTACAACGACGTTACATGCTCGAGATTTCTTTATAAACTATGTAAATGTTTAGCACTTTAGCATAAACGAGACGTAATGGTTGCATACCAAACGCAAATTTACAATTTGCCAGATCTTTGATTGTGAACAGAATTTACCTATAGTAGATCCAACCGTTTATTTTCTATTTGACAGCAGCAATAGAACGTAACTGCATCATGTTACGCAAAAGTTCACTTTTAAATGCGAGGTTTTAAAAATATGGCAACTGCCTAAGTTTGCTCCTTGATCCCGTATAATAATCATCTCTAACAAATTGAGTCCATAAGAGTAGTAGTTTTTTTATAAATTACATGAAATAACAAACGTTTTTAAAAATTTACGTTCTATGGCTATCAACATAGTGATGTTACGATTGATTGAGATATCGATATATTGTTTAGTAACCATTTTTACACGGGTATAATGTAGCATTCTAATGTAGTATAAATATAGATTAAGCGAGTGTGGCTTAGCGGTTCCAGTGTCTGCTTTTCATCCAGACGTACCCTGGTTCGAATCCGCCCTACACCAATGACTTGTATTTTTCAAGTTATGTGTAGATTTGCACTCGCTTAGCGGTGAAGGAAAACATCGTGAGGAAACCGACATGTTTGAGGACCACAATATCCGAGGACATGCGTCTTCCGTGGCCGTGGAAGGACCTGGGCGCCCACCACGATGTATCTGCCCAAGAAAACTGCTTTTAGAAGCATTTCGAGGCGCGTATTAGTCTCATTTTTTACTATAACTTACTTATATTGCGATTTACAGGAGTAATTCGCATTGAGGTAATTCCCTTACAGGAGCAATATAGCGGTATAATATGGCAATGCAGCGGTCTAATATAAATACGTCATAAGTAAAATTAGGCTTATGAAGTGGGCCCTTTTCGCGATTTATATATGCGGATATAAGTCTTATATAGTCCTCGATAAATAATGGTTCTAGGATGGTTTTAAAACCGCTTTTTGCTAGTTGGGTGCTGTTTAAGGCCTCACGTTAAGTAAGAGGGCCGTTACAGATCGCCGCTATGATTCGTTCAGAGTTACATGTATAGTCTTTGCCCTTTTGAAATGCTTTGAGTTCATTATCAACTTCTAATTCCAAAAACCCGGTGTCGAATTATGGACCTTAAGGGCACAACCTAATAACGCACATCTCTCCAAGCCGAATCGCCGAATTTTTGTAACATTTCAAGCCGTCTCAAGCGTTCAGGGTTGGTTTTGGGAACTCTTGGGGCTTTTAACGATGTTTTCATTTGACCTGGATTCAGGATGCGCAGAGCAGTTGGCACGGGACGGTTCAATGAAGGCGTACAATTAGTCTGATTCGAATGCAGACTTTGGAAATAATCTGTCGAAACGTTCACTTGGGATATCTTAAACTAGGAACAGGGATAAGTTGGTACAACCCACACACTCACTGGTTAAGTCGTCGAAGTCGGTATACGTAGGAGGACCGACTTTATATAATTACTTGCCCGAAAATATCAAGAATGCAGCTTCCTACAATATATTCAAAACAAAATTGAAATTGTTACTATTAAGTAACACAATCTACTCAGTAGATGAGTTTTTAAAATGTTAATATTAATTATGCAAATTTATATGACATTGACCTGTAAATTGACATTTATTAATAAATTATTTGTATTTGTATCAAGTTCTGAATAATTGGATCGGACTTACCGGATCGCTTCCTCTTAGCCTCAAAACGTGATCCATCTGATGATGATGAATCCGACTGTCTATGGATAGACGACCGCGGCCGCTTGGCACCGCGCCGCAGATCCGCCATGGATCTGGGCGAAGCAGTGTGCTCACTGCCCTGATCCTTAGCTGATAAGGCCCGATTATCGGTCGAGCAACCGGGCACCGCGTAATCACTCATGGTCCTTAAGCTATTTTCGAATATTTTTACTCAATCACTCACTAAGATAGTCCATATGGTTCTCCGAAAACACTGTTGTATTTAAATTTAAAAATGTTCCAAAATAACACGTGATCGCGCACTGAAACAGTTCATACGGCTTTTCAAAAAATGCCGTTATATTCAAAATTAAAATTTTTCGATAAAAACACTAAATCGCGCACTCAAACAGTCCATCCGGTTTTTAGAAAACACAGTTATGTTAAAATTCAAAAATATTGCGGAATATCACTTCATCGCGCACTAAAAATCACCATGCTAGGTCTTTCCGAAAAACCTTTAGAAAGATTGTTCGGGTAACAACCGATAAAGATCTTTAAAACGTGAAAATTAAATAGAAATTGCTCGAAACACGTTAATTCAAAGCTCGAAACAGTTTAAGAAGTAACGACGCTATGTCGGAAAGTGATCCACCACCCTCTCTGGCGACCAAAGAGAAAAGTTGGTGACAGGTGCTCTGATTGGACGACAAGGTAACCTGTGATTGGCGGAGACCTGGGAAGGCGCTGATTGGACGAAACTAAAGGGAACTATACTACGCATCTCTCATTGTTTATGCTGGGCATCGTCACATGCCTAATAATACTTATATACTTTTCTGAATATCTATGTTTTTTGTTTTAGGAAAACGACGAGCTACCCCCGACTCACATAGCACAAAGCTCGATGGACAACACGACTGCAGACGGAAACATTCTATCCGGACATATACCTTCTACTCATTTACCGACGTAAGTCAAACAGCTAATAATATAGGAAAACATTATCTGCTTGGTTAAAACGATTGTAAAGACTTCAATCGAATCATAGCCTGTATGTATATATCTTCGAAGTAAATCTACTGGTAAAATGTATGTATTTTCCCGTATTACACTTGCTACATAATTAACTTCTTTTCTACCACAATAGATTGAAATTGATGTCTAAAATATCTTAATTCGCGCTATGGTGTTTGCCTAAGCTTATTTTCAGCCTACAGAAACCATATTGTTAGGCTTCGGTATCTCAACTAAATCACGTCACGTTTCTGGCATCAGAAATTTACATCAACAGCAAATACCAATAATCGACTTGTCTCTTCCAGAATCTCAATAACCTTCAAGCCCCGTGCGTCGAACAAGAGTCCCTTCGACAGTATAACAGACGAGCGCTGCTTCGAACATACAACCAACAACCCGATGACCACTTCTATGTATATAATGAACAACCTCAAGAGCTCTCAGCCAAGTCCGTTCAGCGGGAAGAAATGCGCCCACCAAAGTGTAACGAAACATGAAAGCAGTCCGCAGCAAAGTAAGTATTATTTCTGTTCTCTTAAAGCTCAATTTCAAATAGCTGCGATAGGGTTGTTCGAGTAGTTAAACCTCGAGTAATTTGTGTCTTAATGCTGTTGTGATACAGTTCAAAATATCATAGCAGTTTCTTTGAGAGTACCTCAACCATATGGCCACTTTTATGTATATAATAAACAATCTGAAGAGTTCTCAACAAAGTCATTTTAGTGGGAAGAAATGCGCCCATAAAAGATTTATTAAACATGAAAACAGTCCGCAGCAAAGTTAGTCTTGTTTTGTATAAAATTGAGGTTCAATTTCCATTGGCTGCGAATGGTTTTATTCGTACAAATTATCGTAAATTTGAGTCATTATGATTTTGAGATACAGTTCGTAATCTCGTAGTATTTTCTTTGTGAACACAACAAGCAACCCTTTAATGAATGGGTTGAATATGCCTGAAATAAATTACTTTTATTTTTTTATTTAACAATATGTTTACTATGTGTGCATACTTCTATAACATAACGAACAATCTCGGAACTCGGAGAAAGCCAGAAACTAAATTCTTGTAGTTCCATGAATTGTGCATGCCAAATGAAATGAAAATTTGAAAATACATTCAGTAAGAGTTATCAAGAGTCTGGGCGGTATAAAAACTACAAAAGACCGTTAACAACAATGCTATAGATTTAAAAACAAATATCATACCGCTTCCAGGTCAAGACGAAGACATAATAGTGCCAGGTAACGAGGAAGAGATGTCTGAGTTCACGAGCAGCTCCGTGGAGCTGTCATCAATACATCTGGAGTTCAGCCTGCCCATACTCAGCTTGCAGCTCGAGTGAGTGAACTTGTTTTTATGGAAACTAATAATAAGATCGTTGTGAAAATTATACGTCTGTTGCCTTATTTTACCGGCGTTTTCGAGGCCCCCAAATGGTACTATGTATATCTTCATATAATCACCATTTTTATTTCAGTTTAACAATGGCAGAACGCAATAAATAAATAATTAACTTCAAGGTTCTCTTTCATGTTTGAGAGTGAAGACAACAAGAGAATCACATAATAACAAAGTGGCATTGCTGCCTAGATTTGTGGCATTGGATTAGTGATTTGATGAAAGAGAATTGTTTTTTACGAAGTATATGTTTTGTATCTGTTATGTTGAGCATTACTGCAACCATTAGGGTGTATCACCCTAACTATTAACTTTAGATTTGACGAGTTCTTGATTATACGTCATGTTAATCATAATCATAATATTCATTTATTCATAAATACGTCAATTTCTTTACATATAATTATGTTCATGTTCACTATACATTAGTACTGGGCTAGTGCTAAACAAAATGCAGAAAGCGCTCTGAGAACCGTAATGACTTGGCTTAAAGATAATGTGTTGACATTGAACGTTCCTAAGACTAAGTACATAACGTTTTCTGCCAACACACAGTCACAGCCATCAGTCTTTAATCTTATAGCTCATACTTGTAAGCCAGGAGACACACACTGTGACTGCACATGCCTTGAGATAGCCCACACTGAGAGCATGAGATACTTAGGTGTGATAATCGATCACACACTTAGTTGGAATCAGCAAATTATGGCACTGGTGCCACGGCTCAGACGGTTCTTGTACGTCTTTAAAAAGCTCAGATCTGTGGCATCCCCAGATACTCTCAAACAAGTATACTTTGCCTTAGCTCAATCGGTGATAACCTATTGCATCCCAGTTTGGGGGGGTACGTTTTCCACCCATATGATTCGCTTAGAGAGAGCTCAGAGAGCCATTCTAAAAGTCATGAGTGGTAAACCATACCGATACCCGACTGTAGATCTGTTCATCAAATGCTCCGTCCCCACAGTGCGCCAGCTTTATATCTACCTGACCGTCCTTCGTCGACACAAAATGTTGCCATTTGACTCCGCAACATATAAAGCTCAACGCCGGAAGGATCGTATCTGTCATGTTAATAAACGTCGCACTGCATTAGCTGCAAGGCATTTTGAAATTGTTAGCTGTCACCTTTACAATATTATCTCTAAATCACTCGACATATATCCTTTAACAATCAGTGAATGCAAAAAAACTCTTCTTCTCTGGCTACAAAACCTGACTTACGATGAGACAGAAAAACTTTTTGAAATTTTAAACTAGATGTATTCAAGTCAAGGTTTAAATCTGTAAGATAATTAATTAAACAATGTAATGAAATTTCAGATCGAATGAATTTGTGATGTTGAGTTGAATATATTATATTTTTATGCATTATTGGACCTGTAAATACATATAATTAAAATTAAATTATAATTAAATTAATAATATTATTGTATACATTAGACAAAATACTAATAAATATATAATAAGTAAATTTTTTTTTTTCGAAATCTTTTGTCAACATAAAATAACTATTTTTTTTCTATTATGTCATCAATTATACACATATTAACAATGTAATAATTCAATTTTATAATTTGTAGACTGCTAAATTAATTTTTAATTATCAATTTTATGTAACATGTACACAAACAATGTTCTACTGGGAAGGACTAGGTACCAAGATACAGGCTAACGCCTAGTTTGGTATCTAGAGCCGCCATTTCATGTATGTACATTTATCTACATCAATAAATAATTTTGAATTCAATTCACTTAAATTTACATGATCAATTAATAAATATCATTTAAAAATTCAAAAATAAATTTAATAATACAATAAACATTGTTAATTTTCAGATCCAAACAAATATACGAGATAATCTACAACCGCATCAACTCCGACCTGCTGCTGTGGGAGCCGCAGGTCGCCGACCCGTTCGAGATTAGCCCGCTCGCCTGCGCACCCATCCACCCAGCATTCGGGGCCTGCAAACCACAAGGATATGGTAACTAACTTCTTTCAAACTACCCCCTTCGAGTCAGATTTCTAATTATTAAGTCGTGACTTCTCGTAATTGATTTATTGGAGCAAGTCTCTTGGGCAAGTACATACATCGTTATTACAAACTAGAGAGAGAGAAAGAAAAATAATTTTTAATGTCTATGTCAAAACTTTGAAAGAAGAGTTTGAGGACATCCTCATTGGTCGTTGAAAATCGAGTTGGTCACATCAAAATGGCGGCATTAGAAAGCCGTTTGGTAAAAAAGTTCCGAAGATCATAACAAGGTATTGGAAGGAACAATACAACAAGGCGACGCTATGTGGTATTTAAATCATTCAATTATTTTTCTTTTCTTTTCATAGATTCTGATTCCGACAGCACGTCGTCGGAAGAAGAAAACCTCTACTACTCGACCTACGACAACAGAAACAAGAAGAGTTACAACGCCAAGGCAGTGCAAGAGAAAGTGGATACGCACAACTTTTGCCT
Source organism: Macaria notata (assembly GCA_927399415.1). NCBI lineage: Eukaryota > Metazoa > Arthropoda > Insecta > Lepidoptera > Geometridae > Macaria > Macaria notata. The sequence goes on from OV656743.1 coordinate 4,014,330, forward strand.
CACTTTCAAAGTCGGGAAGGGACTGCTGACTATTTATGCGCCTGTTAGGGTGAGTTTATTTTTACTTGTACTTAACTTATGTATTTAAGATTTCCCTTGCGTGCTATTTTATAAAAAAAAATACGTTTCTTTCTACAGGACAGCAACAAACGTGTAGTACCAGGTCAGATGGGCGAGCTGGTGTTGGAAGCACACAAGCTATCCATGTGTCAAGTGAGCGGACTCAACGGACGACCCAAGACTGCACAACTGTGTCTACGAGCTGGGAGAGTGACGCTGTATCATGATTGTGAGTATAGATGGCGCTTATCTTAATGAATGAGTCAAATATCATGGATGTCTTCAATAAGTACATAGAATAAAAACAAATGTGTTTAGTCGTCTATCAGGACACTCGGTAATGAAGATGATGTTTTTATCATGATTAAATTGGTCAATTCATTGTATGTGTGTACGTTAAAAAGAGACAGAGAGGCAGTATTACACGTAAATGTTTTTTTTAATTCGTAATGAAGCACAGGGCATGCAGCTTATAAAAATACGTTTTAAAGTTACTTATTTTTTTCTTTCTTTTTCCAGCTCTGATAACAATCCCGTCCGACAAGCCTGCGCTTCGTTTATACGGCACCATACTGCCCATAAACTTGAAGAACACAATCTACCCGTCTGGTAAGGGAGTGATCGTCAAAGAACGGATAGCACAGAAAGACATGTTTACAATGGCCTTGAAAGTTGATCCGGACTCGGAAACACCCAATTTGAAGGTAAGGAGAAACTTCTTTCGTAGTTAAAGTTGCTATATTTACTTGTACCTACGCGGCTGCGGTTTTTTTTGTCAAACATGATGCCAAACATTGTGTTTGGAAACCTTTCTTATTGTTTGAGTTTAACTGCGAGTACACAACAGTTTATTAAAAAAAACTCACGAGATTCAGCATTATTAACCATCATTGAGTAGAGTTTACTTATAGAATACTAGTGGACGGCCGCGGCTTATTTCGGAATAAAAAGTAGCCGGGACCTCCTACTACCTACATTACAAAAATCATAGTGATCCGCTCAAGCGTTTTTGCGTGATGATCGTTTAAATAAATAGACTAACAGAGGCACTGATAAACAGACAATATTTCTAGAAATTGTTGAAACGTGAACACGTTCGTTATTTGATTTATCTCCAAACATTTTTATTTAAAATATCTTCAATGTTCAGACTTACGACCTTCTTCTGCTTTGTTATATGTATAGATAGATAGATGTAACCATGTGTCATCCAACTATTTGTTCGCATTTAAATTCGACAATGCATCTTAACACTTATCCCCATACAAATATAGCTTAAAATCCCTTCCAGACAATCTGCATAGCGCTGGGCATAGAGCAGGCCTCGCTCCGGCACCGCGGCGAGCAGGGCGTGGCGTGGCTCTCGCAGCTGATGGACGTGCTGGACGTGCTGGACTACCCGGTGCCGGGGTACAGCCCCGCCACCGTGCTCTCCCAGCTGCACGTGCACGTGCTCGACTGCAGCGTCGACTACAGGTTGGTTTCAGACATTTTTACATTCATTATACCAAAAAATACTAATAATAACAAATTAATATTTCAGGACATATCACACAGCGCCAACTAGCCTCATACTAAGCTTACGCTTAGCTTACTCATAGGTTCTAGATAACGGATATAATACATATACACTTTTTTTGTTGTAAATACATACTTATTGTACATATAAACGACCAGACTCAGCACAAGTTATTATAATTTTTTATATGCATAATTACTTGTGTTATGCGGGAATCGAACCCGCACCCCTAGATTGGAAGGCAGAGCCACTACAAACTAAGCTAACAGAGCAGTCCTATGTTAGTTCACACATTTTTGGGCCACGTTTTTATCGAACTCCTATTAATAGCTACCTCAGATCAGTCATAATTCAATCAAGAAGGGAAAAATCAATTATAAACTAGAAAATATGTATTCGTAAACAAAACAAACACTATATCAAAAAACTGTGTTGCAAGAAAGAAAATAAAGCGACACTTTCTCACAAATAAAACATTAAAAGAACGTTCTAAAAACCTGATTCAGTGTTTTCAAATTGTTTAGGTATTAAGTGTGATTTTTATTTACATGTCTTGCTTGGTTATGTATATAATACTTGGAAAATTAAAGACAGACACTAACACCATTCATTTCTTCCACAGACCACTCTACCTACCAATCCGTACAGTCCTAACTCTCGGCAACTTTAGCGTGTCAAGCAATCTCATCGCGGCGACCAACACATCTTGCCTCCGCTTCTTAGCGCAAGAATGCATGTTGTTCCTCTATCACTTGCCCACAACGAAGACCACCGCGGTGTCGCAGGACGATGATAAGACTCCCGATGTGAATAGGGACTATGTGTGTGTCATGGATCTGGGACTGTTTGAACTGTCTTTGAGGATGGAGGATAAAGGGAATGGGGTAAGTTATAAAATCTAACTATTATGGTTTTAATAGAACTTGAAAAGTATTTAGCCTAGACAAGCCTTTCTTAACAATCATTAAGCTACTAAAATTTGTTGTTACCAAAAGCAAGGTCATGGTAAATTTCACAAAATTTTATGGTTAGTGAATGGACTGACTCAGTCATACAAAAATAAAAGCGAGATCCTTGTCTGCGTAGTGCAAAAAAAAAGTATCATGTCAAATATTATGCTGGTTTTGCGCCATTTTTTTTGACCTCCTTATACGACATGACATCTATACAACTTGATCATTATATGCCCTTCTCGGCCTTTCTTTTACTCTGCGTGCTTCTATTTTTCCTTCAATAATGTTTCTAATAAAGCTGTCATGTTTAAACGGTGGCCTACTACGTCTATACCCAAATGAATCTATCAAATTTCTTATTTGATACTCAGACATTTTATTACAGCCCAACGACCAGCCCCAAGTGGACCTCAGTGCGTCCAACAACATGGTGAACGTGTATACTTGCTGGGACTCCGCCTCGGCTCTCTGTAGGCTGGTCACATACGTGGCGTCGGACGGAGACTCGCAGGCCCCCTTCGACCCCTCCTCTAGGCACACCAGTATATGCTCCGACCAGCCGATAGAGCCGCTAGTTGGTAAGGAAATAAATAATTAGAAAATACTTTTATTAGAACAGGTACGAGAGAAAGACAAGAACTAGGAAGATGGAAGGTTTAAAATGAGTATAATTGGCCACCATCTTTAAAAAAATGCTGTCTTAGATGTCTATGTTAGTAAAAAACTGGTCAAAAAGTCATAAGATGAGTGTCTTATCGCGAAATCATATTTTTTCAAAATGGCGGCCAGTCATCTTGAAAAAATGACTTCGCGGCCATATTGAATGAAAAAACTATCTTAGTTTTCTATTTAGGTAGATTGAATGTGATCAATTGTTTTTATTTCTTAACAGGTTTAGAAGACAAGCCAATAGAAGAAATAAGAGAGCTATCTCCCAGTGAAATCCAGCAAGTAAACGATTTGATGGCAGAAGCTATGAAGGAAAGTCCCAACACTACTCGTGAGTACTTTATTTGAAATTCAACAACTTTAACAATACATTTTTTTCGTTAGCATAACTGTTGTTTTCTGTTATGCGTAGAATCTGTTCTTTTGGTATAAATTATGACATTAGAATCCTGAACATAATGTTGGTGAAACTTTGGTGAGTAACTATCAACAAAATTCTTTATTTAAAAATGCTATTAATTTCACGTTGAGATCGCAAGCTTTTAAGACCACCCAGAGTTTAATTTGCATACCATTCTTTAAAAGATTATTCTAACCAAATGTTATTGTTTAAATAGGCTTTACGAAAATATATGAATATGAATTTCCTTCTTCCAGTTGACGAGGAAGAGCTCCACAGCTCGACCGAGAAAGAAGGCGTCGAAATATTCTTCTTCCCCGACGAGTCCAACATAAAGCGACTCTCTGACGCCGTCGACGAAGATGCCAAGTCTATCAAATCAGTCGATTTCGACGATCCAAATAGTATGATGACTTCTATGTACGTGAAACAGGATGAGGAGAAAGTGAACGCACAAGTTGCTAAGGATTTGGGAGATCCGACCGCCTCGCCTAAATCTACGCCTAAGAAAGCTAAGCGGAAAAAGGTAATTATTAAAACATGTTTTATAGCAGTAGTACTGTCCTGCGATGTTATTTGCGTTAATCTGGGATTCAATGTAAGCTTTATTTATCCAGAAATATGTCCACTATCAAATCAAGTCAATAAGTAACTAACTACTTACACTTGCACACTTACTCAAGTAGGTACTCGCAAGTTTCGCCTTTGCAATATGTAGGTTAAAACAAAGAAGAACTATTTAAATAAGTGTTGTGTCACAACCAGGCCACAACGCCATGTGCAAGCATCCAACGCTGGTCCATAAGTTTAATTAATATTGCCACATTATTTATTCAACAATCTTTAAGCCAAGACAAAGTTACCTATCAACAAACTCCAAAAACAAAACAAGAATAAAATATTTCTTGTACTTAATTGTCGCCAATTAACCAACTCCAGACACAAAGAAACTGACTACTTCTTTATCGTTCTAGGTCAAATCAGGCGGCGACGGCAGCACCACAGACGACGAATACTGCTTCGTGGACACACAACCACACACACTCGACAGTGAGATGGACGAGCCTGTGGTCAACTGGCTGGGACCGACACCCGTGTACATGTGTGACAATCACTTTACAGTGCCGGCGGCAAGGAGCGATGTACTGAAAGCACCTAAGAGCTTCCCTTTACCACAACTTAGGTAAGTGTCATAAGTCAGCTATTGTAATTTAGTTCTTATAAAGGTCAATATAAGGTTTAAATTGGCGAGACACACTGGTGTGAATAAAATGGGCGAGCCCGCGGTCAACTGGCTCGGACCGACACCTCTGTATATAAATGATAATCACTACAGTGCCGGCTGCTAGGAGCGATGTGTTGAAAGCGCCTAACAGCTTTCTTTTACCACAACTTAGGTACGTATTTTTAATCAGGTCTTGTAATATAAATTTTATGGTATTGATTATAAGGTTCAAATCGGCAAGACATGCTGGTGAGATTAAAACGGACGTGCCCATTGTCAAATGGCCAGAATAAAAATACTGTACAACTATTACAAAACATGTCTAAGAGTAATCTAAAATATAGGAAAAATCCAACATTTCCTCATAACTAAAGGACTCTTCTACTGATTGTGAACAATGTAGATATTGTAGATCAATGTTCAAATATTTGTGTTTGTATAATTTTTTTTAACATGAAATAGGCTTACGCTTGACTACAACTTGCCTGATGTTAAGCAACGTTATAGTCTACGATGTAGCGCGCTTGCCTAGAAGAAACAGAACATAATAATAATTAATATTCAACCTATAATCTAGAGAACATAGGTTCAAATCCCACTCATTGCTGATATTTTTGAACGTATTATAAGAAAGTTTTGCAATTGTGACACACTATTTCCAGATACACACTGTGTGAAATGAGTGTGACATGGAACATGTACGGCGGCAACGACTTCCGGCCCGTGACTGACGCCGCGCCCAAGAAAACTGTCACCATTGATGATGCTAGGAAACAGGGCTCGCCTACTACTGTCAAGTAAGTTTTTAAACCTATGGAAAATGTATCTCAAGCTCCGTCATATCGCATGAACGGCTGTCATCAATATTATGCATATTATATGGAAAAATATTATATACTAGATACTGTATAGTCCTAACCCCCATTTTATAGTTAAATTTCAAATGTTCACAATTAGGTCCTATAACTGTATCTTTGTAAAAAGGTCAAATAAACTTATTATTATTATTACCTGTCTTCTGTAGAAGGGTATGGGCACCCACCAAAATGTTTCCGCCCAAGAAAACTCCCCAAACGAGTTAATACCTACTGCGGGAAAGTTACGACCCTCAGTTATTAGGGAATACGACTAAAATGAAAGAGTGATAGACCTTTAATATGATTAATATTGTTCATTTCAGGAGAAACAAAGAATACGAGCCCTACGAAAGCGGCCGCGCTCTGACCGCCGCCTACCGATCCGGTGTTAGTTGGTCAGCGGGGAGCGAGCGTGTGCGGGCAGCGGGGAGGGGAGCCACGCGGAGTCTGCGCACTAGAGGCGGGCCCCACCGCGACCATCACACGCGGGTCAAACTGTGTCTGTCCAAGGTATTATATCCTTCTCTTTGATTCGTACTTCCCCATTCTGCCCAATTTCTAACACGTTGTATGTAACTCATTAGTGTTGGTAATAAAGACCTTTCTACTCTAAATATTCTAATGAAAATGCTGTTTCCAGATGAAATTCCAATACGAGATCTACCCAGCGGGCGGTATCCACGCGTCTCGACAAACTCTAGCAATCAGCAAGATCGAGGTCATTGACCTGCTCCTAGTCAGCGATATCAACAAGTTACTCAGTCAGTACAAACTGAAGGATGAGCCGGAACGACAGACCGCACATATGGTGAGTGAAAGATGTAGATATATGAACATACGTTGCAAATATAATTGTTAGAAAATTGAGAAGAGATACAAGCTTGAGGTCAATGTTGTTCGATATTAAAGTAAACTGTATGTTGTTGAGTTGTTCGGTGTAGCAGAACCAATTCAGACGATTTAATGCAATGAAGGTAATCATAAAAGCAGTCACCAATCTATAATCTTTGACGTTGCGTCTCCGGGGTTAGCATCCGTGATTGCGCACCTATAGAATTCTTAACCCTCTTTCGTTTTCTTTATTAACTGAATACCGAATTCACGGAGCCCGGTACATGTGGGAGTGCTTGGCTGTGTAACTCATAATCAAGGTAAAGAAATAAAATGTTCACTCCTCTTGCAGTTAATAGTAAAAGCGGTGCACATGCGGCCCGAGCCGGCGCTGTCTGCGCAGGAATGCTGCCTGAAGGTGTCCCTGCTGCCGCTGTGGTTCAACCTCGACCAGGATACGCTCGCCTTCCTCGTTTCATACTTCTCCAAACTAGGCACTGACGATGCCACCGGTGAGTTCAAACCGTGTTTCTTGCACTTAATAGTAAATTAATCTCTGGAGAAATATGTAGTGTGATTCCGCTGCGACTGCTCCTTAACCGACTTCAAACAACTTGCCGGTTTTTAGGTGTGTTCCTCCATATACCACCTTCTTAACCAAACCATCAAGTTTATTATTCGAAGTCGGTTAAGGAGCAGTCGCAGCGGAATCACACTACATATTTCTCCAGAGTTTCAGTTACAATGGATTTCCGCAGAGTAACGCCTGATTCAATATCTTATGTTAATGTTAATAGTAAAGCTATAAGCTGGCGTTTTCAGTGCAGGAATTTTTATTTAGGATTCAACAATGCTTACCATCAGAGGAGGCTGTAATCAAACGCAAACTTATATTATGTAAAAAAAATCCATTTCCTTTTTTCTTTCAAACACGAGCCTACGGCCTGCCAGTTGTGTAGATCTAAAATGTGTTTTTAATTTTTTTTTTTATAATCTTAATAAGACTTCTAAGCTATTTTTATTAAAATTTGAAGTACATATTTATTTAATTCTTATATTTGCTTCTCCCCTAGAAGACGACACAAAGAGCGTGAGCGGTCTATCGACAGAATCCAGCAGTTCGAGACAAACCACACCAACACACCGACCTCCTGTTATGAGTATAGCGAGTCATCTCAAGGACCCACCTCCTACTCCTACATCACTGGGAGACGCTGACTCACTGTCTCTCAATGAAACTGGTGAGAAAATCAACCTTACTGTAGTAGTTTTAAGGTAGAATATCGCTTGGTAAAGTTGCAGACTAGCAATGCATGCAACCACAAGAGATTTGGCAGCCATTATGAAGACCTGTATCTCCTTGGGTCATAGTCTCTGTTTTTTTTTTCAATAAAAGAAAATAAAGCAATCCATTAGGTACGAAATCTTTTTTAAGGCATAATATAGCTCAGCAAAGCTTCAAAGCTGTTTAATAAGCACAGAGAGTAATTTGAAGTATCCATCCTCTTTGCCGATTGATCTGTATTTTACTAAAATCTAAAATTAAATGTTCGAGAAGACATATAGTTGCTATATATGTTTTTTTATTTTGTCTCTTGTATTAAGCTATTATTATGTATATATATATATTATTGTAATATTTATGTTTATTCATATATAACTAGTATAAACCTTTGTTTTTTTTTCATTATTTTATGTAATATCTTAAACACCTCGTCCTACTTATTTAATTTGAAGATTATATCCCTGCCAGATTGGTTGCCTGGAAGAGATCGCTCTTAGCGATAAGGCTGCCAATTAAGACACTAATTTTAATTTTAATGTTATTTTGTATTGTTTTTTTACATGTGGTGTTTTAAAGTATTTATCTATCTATCTATCTATATACAGAGCAATGATTTATAAAATTCTATACTCTATATAAGTAACCGAGTGTGGCTCGGCGGTTCAAGCGTCTCCTTTCCATCCTGACACACCGTGGATCGAATCCAGCCCTACACCAATGCCTTGTTTTTCAAGTTATGTGTGAATTTGCACTCGCTTAACGGTGAAGGAAAACATCGGGGGCAAACCGACATGTTTGAGGACCACAATATCCGTGCACACGGTCTTTCGTGGAAGGACCAGGGCGCCCACCACGATGTATCTGCCCAAGAGAACTCCCCTTAGTAAATTAATTCTGCGGGGGAGTCACGACCCTCAGTCATGAGGAAATACGACGCAAAGAGATAGATCCCTATTTCACCTTACACAAGGTTCAATTTCCAGTGATACGCGAAGACGAGCCCCTAATGGAAACCTACGAGGCAGAGCGGCTTGTGTCTGAAAACCTGATTCAACTGGAAGAGGACTTCAACAAGCTCGGCATGAATAACGAGAAGCCAGCTGCTAAACTGCCCGTGGACGAACCTGTAGATGATTCGCCTATTTACTTCAGGTAAAAATCCATAGTTACTACTTTTTTTTTCTATTTCAAATTATATTTATTTCATTAATAACGTAAACAAAGAAGTCCATAATTACAACGAAAATTAAAATTCTATTTCAAAATATCTTCATTAATCAATAATCATCATCAAGCTAGTGTACATATTCTTAGCAAAGTACAACTTAAGATAAACTATTTTGCGAGCATCACTCAACTCTTATTACAATTTATAGCAATGAATTGAATAGGTCATTGCACAAAATTATAAAAAAAAATAAAATAAACATTATGGTTATGCCGGCTTAAGAAGATAGCCGTACATTACGAATTGCAAGTTTTCTATTTTATTCCGTGCCGTTCCGTAAAATTTATTTATTAGGAAAACTACAGGATCCCTAGGTGATAATATTTTAGACTTAATAATTTCTTTTGGGATTTTTCGATTAACAATAACATAGTTGGATGAGCTACAAAGAGCGTGTAAGATATATTCCTACACTTCCAGATAACTAAAGTATGTTATAAAAAATGTGTTTGTTGTGTTGTCTACTGCTATTTTAATTGTGTGTTTAGAAAGCGATGTAAGATGACTAATCTTTATATTGCTTTCTAAGTCAACGTTGGAGAACAAGGGTCTGTCTTCGTCAACTATGGATCACCACACGCTCCAAATAAATTCATCAGCCTATTGATACCCAGTACAGAGTATAGGCCTCCTCCCTCTTACGCCAATACTCCCTGTTACTTTCAAACTTCAACTTTTCTTCCAAATTAATTAGTTTATTTTTAATTTATTTGTATCCCCAGACGCGTGGTGTTCTCCCCCAAAGTGGCCATCAGGCTGGACTACGTTGGCAAGCGCGTGGAGCTCTCAGCCGGGCCGGTGGCAGGCCTCCTCATGGGTCTCGGACAGCTCAACTGTTCAGAGCTCACGCTCAAACGACTCGACTATAAGTGAGTACAAACCGAGTCTTAATAGGACTAGTAGTGTTGGATGCCCAAATGACTTGACTATAAGTTATAGATTGATAAATAAATCTCTTTATTGTAACACACACAGAAAAAAAAGAAAGAAACACAAAAGACTTGAAAAATAGAGCCACAACTGGCGGGAAGTGTGTTAATCGGACTAGTTTTTTCAGATTAGATTCTCTTGTATAATAAGTGTTTTAATTTACAAATATGTTGTCACAGACTGGGCCTGCTCGGGCTAGAGAAGCTGCTCCAGTGGGCGCTGCACGAGTGGCTGTCAGACATCAAGCGGCACCAGCTGCCTGGCTTGCTCAGCGGCATCGGACCTATGCACTCGCTGCTGCAACTCAGTATGTATACAACAAGAACACATCTATCTATATACACAGACTGGGCCTGCTCGGCCCTGAATTTAGGTATAGTGATAGTATTTCATCATCATCATCATCAGAGACAGGCTCATGGATGGTGGCAGTCACGACCCTCAGATATGAGGAATACGACGCAAGGAGGAGGATAGTATTTGATCCTGATATAGGCTACTTACTTTTTATCTTGTTATAACGCGAGCGAAATCGCAGGCATCCACTTGTATACATATAAAATAAAGTGCACTGACTGACTGATCTATCAACGCACAGACTTTTTCAATTCAATTTGCAATGTTGTTCTTTTCGACTATTTACAATAATAAATTATCCTTTCTCCAGTAACCGGTATCCGCGACCTAGTGTGGCTGCCGGTGGAGCAGTGGCGGCGTGACGGGCGCCTAGTGCACGGTATCAAGCGAGGCGCGGCATCGTTCACGGCGCGCACTGCAGTGGCCGCGCTCGATATCACTACGCGGTTATTGCAGCTTATACAGGTACATACTACTTGCAAATACAAAATTTATTTATTACCATTTTACAAATATAACCTTAATTCTATTAACTTATTTTAAGTAGTACTTACTTTTGTATATGTTTCTTTATTTGTTACATGTTACTAATGTTTTTTTTTCTTTATGTTTCTATGTCGTTCAGGCGGAGTACTTCTATGTATATATTATGTACTTGTGTGTATTTCACAGTTGGTGTATGTATTTGATACACATGTCAGTTCTTTTATCCCAAACTAGTGATGCTAGACACTGATTTTGATTTTATTACGAATCAATACTTGTTTACTGGTTACTTACTGACCTTACCTTGGTTACGTATAACCTTTTAGTAATGGTGGTTTTGGTACGCCGAAAGCAACTACTTCTGTCTTACGACTTTTGGAAATTCGTTTTTCTATACATAAAAATGCCTATGAGCTTGCGTCTTACTGCACCTCGCCTGATAGGAAGCGACGAGCGTGAAGTCGAAGATGTAGCACGCTTGCCTAGAAGAAACCTATTCACTCTTGCTTTGAAGGCAATCAAAGGGCATTTTCTAAAATCAGCGATATCTATATCAGAAGTTAAAGGCCTCCTAACAAATTTGTATGGAAAAGCAAAATTAAAAAGCGTATAACATAAGCTGCCGTTCTAAGGCCACATTCAAATCTTATTTGTTAGTTAACCAGCTGTATATAACAACAAAATGATATTTCTTACTTCAAGATGTACCTATGTGTATTAATCCAGGCGACAGCAGAAACTGCATTCGACATGTTGACCCCGGGGCCGACGCTGCAGCTACAAGACGCGTACAACCGGCGCGAGCGGCGGCGGCGGCGGCGCCAGGACCCCTCGCGCCACCCCACCGACATACGGGAGGGGGTGGCCAGCGCCTACCAGACTGTCAGAGAGGTATATATCTCTTCATATCGCTCTCTCTTATAACCAGATTGACATTATTACAACAACAAGAGGTTCGAATACGTCGCCTCAGAGCTAAAATAAATCGAAGAAGACCAACAAATGATGCGAGACGCTTCGAAACACGCGCCACCTACGTACAACTACCATTATACTTGCGTCTTATCCCTGTTAGAATGGTTAGGTACCGGAAAGAGATCGCTCTTAGCGATAAGGTCGCCAGTTAAGACTAACTAGGCTTAATTTTTCATATATTATGTAAATTTCTGTATTGTGCTGGTGTTTTTTATAAAGTGCAGGTATATATATATGGTAACGCGGTAAAAGTGTTGACCGTATAAACATCATTTAAATCAATAGGTACAAAACTTTACTAAAGTCCATTGCATGGTTCAGCAGTCTTATTACTTTTTACTAGTGTAGCTAAATATGTGCTAAAACTTTTAATGTCCCTCTGACGTCGAGCTAAACTCCTACAAAATGTGTTATTAGCTATCTGTAACACTCATTATTAATGTATTATTCCAGGGCTTCGCCGACCAAGCAGCTACAATGGCGCTAGCGGCGCGCTGCGAGAGCGGCGTGGGGGTGCTCCGCCACCTGCCCGGGGCTGCGGTGGCGCCTCTCGCGCTCGCAGCCGCGGGGGCTGCGGACGTGCTGGGAGGGGTCAGGGCTCATCTGGCGCCTGACACTAGCAGGGACAGGAAGGACAAGTGGCGGAGACACGCGCGAGATGCTACAGGTAAAGTTAACTATAATGAAGTTCTTAAATGGTCGGTGAAACGGTTGACAATGCTGTCATCTTGGTAAATTAGGCACAAAACAGAACCCGCTTCGTTAAAAAAGTTTCGTAAATGGCGGCCAATATGATTTTGGCACAAATGGGGGACCTATATTGGGCGAAAGGCATGGAATGGAACCGAGTAATACCTACATAGGCAGCGTCGAACCCAACAAAAGACACTGCAAAGGAAAATCCCTTTTCTCCTCGTTTGTTTAATGCTTAGCCATATTTAGGGAAGAGCTACGGGTAAATTTGTATAGGTTCCCCTATAACACAAATATAGGTCGCCAAAATGTGTTTGTCACTAATAAATTGTATATTATGATGATAAGGCAATTTTATTAGTACAGGGTCTGAAACACCATTAATTAACACTTATTAGGGATATCTTGAAATCAACCCAATGACTGAATAATATTGTATCTACTAATATTTTTATTACTTGTTTCAGATTCAACTCTAGACTAAGCTCGCAGCACGGATCCTCTCGGTTGATCTCTCACCAAGTCCAGGTTACTTGCACACAACATTACTCAGTTTATGACAATTTAATAATAAACTGATATTCACATAATGACTGTAACATACTGGCCAAATAACTAAATGACTTGTAAAAATCGATGGCACTTAATTTTTAAAATGCAGTGTAATTTGAATTACATTTTGACGAAAAAGTAATAAGAGTGCATTTTATAGAAAAAGATTATCAAATTTAAAATTGACACTAAACAATCCATCTTACTAGAAAACTTGTAAATAGTTGCTTTGTCTCTATCGTATATTGTGATAGTTTCGAAAACGAGTGAAAAAGACAAAACCCTTCACAAATAAAATTTGTAGTTGACCCTGATTTATAAATAAAACAGTAGACATTATTGAACATGGTTAGTGGCATTACACATTTGCATGTAGTTTTTAATTTCTTGTCCAAAGTACTATAAAAAAAACTTTTATGAAACGCACTCTAATTATATTTTTTACAGCAATAATACTTAAATAAAAAAAAAACAAGGAAAAATGTTCAAGGAATATTGTAAAAGAAAGCTATTTGTAAATTTTAAGGGCTGGTTGCAATTTTAAAACTCTTTAAATCTTCTACTTACTATAAAATAGTTCGATGTAGGTATATCCAACCCTCAATTTATTAGTCGGCTAAAAAAATTGTATTTGCCTGCGATTGGCAAGATTTTATTGAGTGATATAAATAAAACATTAATTAATAATTGTAATTAACACAAACATGTTACTGTAACAGCATGAAAGTCAGTTAATCTTAACGGGTCTTATTACTAAACTTGGTTTAACTATTAGTCCAGAACTTTGAAAACATGCAGTCTGTTCTTGTTATTCAAATTAGTTTTCTTCCAAAATAATCAAACTTGTCAAAATGTTACCAATGATAAATCGACGTTCTTATTTGAAGTAGTCATTTTTATTGTTTGTATGTGATGTATATATTATATATACTAGGCAAATACAAGGGGCATGCAGTAATATACTCGTCCAGAGGTGGGCAGCCAATGCGTTAAACAACAAGAACCGACTTTTTATTTTCGAAGTCCTAGACTAATATTTAAACCGCCGTTTGTAATAAGACGGAAGATATTCCATTAAAACTGAAAATTTATTCAGTTGTAATGGTAAAACTAATGGTTTACGAACTCATACCGCTGTCAAATTTTAGGTTCGTAATATCATAATTATGTTGAGTTTTATAAAATCTTAAGATTAACCGCATTTCAAGCTTTTACAGTAGCACATTATAAATATTGATTTTGTAATTTAATAGTGATTTTATAAATGTGATTTATTTTTATACGGCGATACAAAATTGTAATGTTTAGGTAGGATTTTAACTAGAACTCTGATATTAGCGGTAGCTTGTGCGCTGTTCATAGAGAAATAGAAACATTGACTCAATTGTATTTACTTTTTAATTTTGGTCTTAGAAATCTGCAAGACATGACGCGGTTATGTTAAACTAAGAAACTTATGGTCATAGAATTATACACATGAATTACATTGTCAATTTTTCAAAAAAAAATCAAATTTTTAAACGTTTCCTATCATCAGGCAAGTTGTCAAACGAGCCTATCTCATATAAAAAAAAATACTACCCAACTAACGACAGACGAATATGTATGTATGTAGATAAATTTATTGTACAAATAAATTTTCAGTGTGAAAACTTCTTGTCAGGATAATAAATGACCAATTAGAGAAGCTCAAAATGTCATCGATCGAATAGTGTCAGTTTGAGCTTCTTCGATTGGCTGATTTATTGCTCGGATTCGAATAGAATAATATAAACTATTCGAGTCCGGGTGTGATACTTGCACATTTTTTAACACTTATGAAGGAGTAAATTTATTATGACAATACAATTCATTTATTTAATTCTATAAAAAGTTGTTAATTTGTATTTACTATTATTTCTTGTTCCTACAATCAGGTGGTTGATTTGCTTATTTTAAATATCCATAGCATTTTAGAGCATTTAGATTGGTCCTAGTTTATTATTTATGTACCTACAAGTCGAGGCGATGATTATTGTGGCTTAAATTTTTAAGTTCTAATAATTTAGTTATTTTGGTGTTTGTAGATATTTATGTTTCGTCAATTGAAATAATCAAATTAGAATATTTAATCATACCAATATATGTAGAAACGGTGTTTGTTTGTTCTTCTCTTATGCCAAGGGGCCGTCCATTAATCACGTGTTTTTTATTGCCATTTTTAACCCCCCCTCCCCTGTGGTGATACATGGTGAGGTTTCAGGGTTGAATATCACGCGTTAGTCGAAAAAATAAATACACGTGATATGAGGGGGGGTGTAGTAACAACTACACCCCTCCCTCCCCCCTCGTGATCTTTCGTGACTTTATTATGGACCCCCCTTTAGAGCCTCACGTGATTAATGGACGGTCCCCAAGACGAGGCGAGGATTCATTGCGATTTTTAGTTGACTTCAAAAAAGGAGAAGGGTCAACTCTGAATGATTTTGTATCTCTTAAGTTATTTTTAGTCCGAAACAACACATCAAGGGTCCACCAGTACAATCTCAGTACATTTTATGAAAAAATACAATGATCAGTTGCTTTCTTGCGAGGTATAGGACAAACAAACATAAACCCGCTTTTTAATTATTTTAATGTTTTGGAAATAAATTATTTTTATCTTATCTTAATTGATATGATTTATCATACATCAAAATCAAAAAGCGAGTGTGGCCCAGTGGTTCCAGTGTCTTCTTTTCATCCAGACGCATCCTGGTTCGAATCCGCCCTACACCAATGACTTGTATTTTCAAGTTATGTGTGGATTTGCACTAGCTTAACGGTGAAGGAAAACATCGTGAATAAACCGACATGTTTGAGGACCACAATATCCGAGGACATGCTTCTTCCGTGGAAGGACCTGGGCGCCCACCACGATGTATCTGTCCAAGAAAACTCCCCTAATGAATTAATTCTGCGGGGAGTCACGACCCTCAGTCATGAGGAAATACGACTCGAAGAGAGAGATCATACATCAAACATCGTTATTAACATAGCGATGGTTTCTATTCTACATGAAAACAGCCTCGCCTTTTAGTTACAAATCCGAAACCAATTAAATAGAATGTAATTATTTTCATTAAAATACTCACCCGATTACATTCTTCTATATCACTTGTATAACTATTTATGTAAATAGATATTATTTTTAGATTTCTTGAAAACAAAATTGGGTGCCATGCATGAATGGGAAAGATAAAATGACAAAGTTATTTTTATGATATTTTAGTTTAGAACTAGGAACATTGTTTTCCATGTTTTATGACTTTTTCTTGATATTTATTTTCCGATAGAAGTAATTTTTTGTATGTTGTGTTCAAACAGGATGTGTTATATTGTATTTGATAACAGTAAATAAACAATTATTTATATATCAATCATTTTCTGTTTGATTCCAAAAATTTTAATGTTATAGAAATCTAGTTTATTTATATATTTCTTTAGAATTTATTTCTTACCTTAAAGATAACTTAATTAACAGAGTTTTAAATTTTATTTAAATTGACCCTAATGTAGAGTTACCAGTGGCTACTGCACTAGGTACCCCTGTAGCGCAGCAGCCACAGGTGCTTTTAAAGTTAAAATAATTAGTAACTATAATATACCTACTTTCCTACATGATCCCTGCAAAAGGTACCTAAAATCTGGTTGCAGAATACGAAGAACTCGGAATGGAACAGCACTAGGTATATGTGTAACTATTAGTAGACTTAAAAAAATATTTCAAAATTCTTCGTGTTAGCGACCGAATTTGACCACCCTTAAATCTATATACATAATTTGTATATCGTACACAAGTACATATTGAAATTTTGTCTGTAAGTGCGACGATTTGAAACTTTCAAAGTGCCTCTGATTTATTATGCTTTAACTGTGATTTATTTCTTCGGTGTTTTTAATTGTTGTTTAGTCCCAGTTCGCTGTGATTATATAAAACTCTGATATAGTGATCTATCAACGCACAGCCCAAACCACTGGAGGGATTGGGCTGAAATTTGGAATGTAGGTAGATGTTATGACGTAGGCATCCGCTGAGAAAGGATTTTTGGAAATGCTACTTTTAAATAATGCATGTTTTACTTCTTAATGCGAGCGAAGCCGCGAGCACCCACTAGTCTAAAATAAAGTCAAACATCATCATATAAATTACCAATATTTAATTACATCACACTAATCTATACTTTACAACCATCTATGTTTCTTTCTGCGCCACCTCCTCCGGGTACTTATCAGTCAAGAAGCTCTTGACTTCTCCATACTCTACCTTCAAATTCTTACGAATGGTCTCGTGATTTCTGTATTTCTCATACTTTTTCAAGTAAATCTTGTAATGTGGCATTGTTTCGTAGAAGCGGGGGAACTTTTTCTTTTTCAATATTACTTTGTCGTTCATGACGTATTGTGTGAAATCTAAGGTCTCGTCTTTGGGTATTTCATCCTTAGTTCTGACTACGCTAGGTGAGGCCACAACTTTGGGAAACTCTGAGTTTTCTGCCTTGAACTCAACGAGGTGTAGTTTCTTCTCTTCAGCTAGTTGTTGATGGGTTCTCTGGAGGAAGAAAATATTGGATTTAGAAACAAAACAGCACAACATTTAGCTTGTTTTAGAAACCATCTCGCTAGGAAAAGTAGCACCGCCATATTTTTTACACCTCTTGGTTGGGATATACACAAAATAGCTTATATAATTACATAAATTAAATAAAGCTTTTCTAAAGAAAGAAATGAAATGTTCTATGTGACACATGGCCATCTCTATTTGTATCTGAGGACAGTTAAAAGTAAATCTCACTTGTTGCAGCAATCCAATGAAGAAAGCCTTGACAATATGCTGCAGGTTATTGGATCCCTCCACCTTGGCTCTCAGGTCCTTGATGCCGATGGCCTGACAGATCTCCTTGATGGCGCGGTGGCACATCAGACCGTAGCCCTCGTTCTTCTTCTGCACAAAGATCTTGGTCTTGCCGAATGCCGTGTAGAAGTCGTGGAAGACTAGAAAAGAAAGATTTTTTGTTATTTAATATGCATGAAATGTATCACCTGTTCAATGGAGCAGATTTGGTACATTTACTTAACAAACTAGCAAACCCGGCGAACTCCCTTTCGCCAGTTTGTAGTACATGCTATGTATTAGAGATGGCGCTCTATGTGAAAAATTAATTTCCCTGTATTCCCGCTTTTATGTTGAAATTTTTCATGGATTTTCTTTGCTGTAAACCTCACGGAGCTCGAGACCTTTCCAACGAATGCAAAACCGTGGAAATCAGTTCGTGCGTTCTGGATTTATAGCGTCAGAAAGGAAAACCCGACTTATTTTTATATAGTAGATGGATAACAAATTGTAAAACAAAACAAACAAAATTAAAAATGTACTCTTTTAAATAATTGGAAGTAGCTTCTTAGGTAAGAACTTAAGCTTCAAACTCCCCATCAAATAATTGCTCGAACAAAAATACTTTTAGACAGCCATTTATATCAGTTTTTTTTTGGCTAGATTCTATGTACATTAACATCAATAGAAAAAAGATTATATCTTATATTGAGTATAAAAAAAACTATAAGATAACTTACCTGTGTGTCCATTATAAACATCAAAGTTCATCAACTTCTGTCCAGCCCTGTTTTTGGCCTTTCTGAGTGCAGCGGGTGCTTCTTTGGCCCTTCCCAGACCAAAACCGGCAAGACCTTGCCCATTGCCTGTTACCACCTGTAGTAGGAAATTCATACACAATTTAATTTTAATCATACATAAGATTTACAAAGGAAAAAAAATGTCAGCCATTCTAGATCTTATATGACTACTGATCCTTACAATAAGAACCCTACTGATTATATTTTATGTCTAGTATTAAAATGTAGCTTATGATATTGATCAAAGTTATAGAAACCTAAATTAATTCTAGAATATTATGTTTGTTGATTTGCCTACAATTATCAACATAAAAAAAATATTGATTAGTGTGTTAGTGCCTATGTATGTATTTACTAACATTTCTACATAGAAATTCTTGTAATACAAGTAGAGGCCTCTTTAAGAGCTATCTTTTATAAAGATCCATATTTACCATGGCCTGATAGTTTCTGGTCCTTCCAAGGTTTCCCTTCATGATGAGCAGGGA
This sequence comes from Macaria notata, assembly GCA_927399415.1. Classification (NCBI taxonomy): domain Eukaryota; kingdom Metazoa; phylum Arthropoda; class Insecta; order Lepidoptera; family Geometridae; genus Macaria; species Macaria notata. The sequence continues at coordinate 4,033,490 of OV656743.1, forward strand.
TCTGAGCTGAAGTACTTTGGTGTCAAAGCCAGTGAACTCATCTGTAAAATATAATGAGTAAATTCATTACTTCACCAACTGAAAGGATGGTTGTGAAAGAAACTACACACCACCACTACTTACTTCATCAACATGCTACAAGCTCAATAGTAAAATACTAATAAATAAAGAATTTAGTGGCAACACAAATCTCTTTTCCATTCAAAGAATAGATAAGCTGACAGTTGTTTACATTGTTTTTGTTTCCTCATTGATTGATATCTATTTTTATAATTTCTAAGTTTGTTCAGTTGTTTAATTAGTGTTTTTACTTAATTGATGTACTATTAGTGCAAAGAAACATTGTTACAAGGGTGGGGGTGGTGGTGTCTCTGATTTCCTTGCAACACAGGACCCCTGGTACCTAGCGCAGGAGTCAGTCATTCCACCGCATACCAAATACTTTTTAATGTACATATTTGCATATACATCACATAAAATAGGTACGTTTACAAATGTATTTTGTGACCAATAAACTATTTTGAATTGAATTGTGTAAAAACTATATTCAACTGTTTCTTCCAATAAAAACAGGTGAAAGCTAATTAAGATTTTTCAGTTACATGCTTTGTTTGCTGCACTTGCTAGAAATCTATACATTTAGTTCATATATGTATAAATTTCTATACATATAATAAAGCTGAAAAGGGTCATAAATATGAACATAGAATAAAAATCTATAACAGAACACGGTTCAGCAATTTTTAGAATTTTTGTCTGTATATATATCTGTTAATCAGTTAATCTATTTTGAACACTCACAACGCAGAAACGGCTGAACATTATCATCAGAATTTTTGGTATTTAGGTATGAGGTCTTAGAAGTGTCATAGGCTACATTGTACTTTTTATCTCAAAATAATGTGAGTAAAGCTGCGGGTGTCCACTAGTGTGTAAATTTAATAAGTAGACAGTATAGTTTACCTTCTCCAATAGGGTCTGGTGCTCCAATGCTGCGTCCGGGCATCTTGGAGCCCGACCAGCCTCGCTCGATGGGGCTGAGCTTGAACCGCCGGAACTTGGTCATTGAGTCTCTGATCTTTATTAACTTTTCCATCCTGACAATAATTACAATTTTATTAATGTTACTTAGACTTTATTTTGTAACGATTATTTTATACTAAGTATTACTTATTGACAATGTTGTCAAAGTCGAGGGTTCAACTTGGATGAGGTCTGCACAAGATCGAAGCAGATGGCACATACAAAGGGAGACCTATACCTAGCAGTGGGATCCCAAGGGCTGTGGATGATGATGATGATTACTTATTAGAATTTTTATTTTTAATAATAATAATAACTTTTTATTGCAGACACTGAGATCCATATCACACACAATCATAAACAGAGAATATATTATATAGAAAGATACATTTTAAGTTGCAATTGCTACCCATCGTTCATATGTTGCAGACAGCAGCTGCCGGTCCATAAGGCTTCTGACAATCTTATTTTTACACGTGTCAATTCTGGACATGAAGGATGCGATGCGTTTCCTTTGGATAGTGTTAAATGAGTCAACTCGCGAATTCGTGTACATTTCCGAGGCACTACAATACCACTTCAGGCCCATCAGGTGCCTAAAGACGTTGTTGTAGGCTACTCTTATTGCGTTGTGCGACGATAAAGTGTAATTGGTCCAGAGTTGACACGTGTAAAAGGACTGACAATATGCCTTAAACAAAGAAATTTTGACATCCATGGAGGCTCTGTGAAATTTTCTAGCAATCATATTTCCTACAACACACAAAGCTCTTCTTTGACGTTCAATGTCTTCGTTGTCGGATATATTAGACTTTATGATATGGCCAAGATACTTGAAACTAGTTACAGTCTTAACTGTCTGTCCACCGATGGCAATATCGGGCACAGTGAGGGCCCTTTTCCCGACCTAAAAATCATAATTTCTGTTTTCTTCGAATTATATATTAAATTATGTTCAAGAGCGTATTTTTCACAAATTTCAATTAGTTTTCGCAAACCCTTAATTGAGGGGCTGATCAGCACCATATCATCTGCGTAACTCAGGTTGTTGACATACCTGCCGTCCAGCCTGAGACCCACGGGCGTGCTGCTCAGCTCCTCAATCAAATCATTCATATAAAAATTAAATAGGTCGGGAGAGGTAAGCCCACCTTGTCTGCCCCACACGTCAATTTGTAGTCGTCCGACATTTCAGTGTCCCATCTGACGTTGTTGACCTGATGGTCATACCCATATGCCATCAGACCAACAACCTCAGGCGGAACATCAGTGTCTTGCATCTTTGTCCATAACAAATTTTGATTTAAACTGTCAATTGCGCGGCTCAAATCTAGATAACACACGTAAACTGTTGTATCGTATATAACATAATACTTTACTATCTCATTCATCGAAAATATAGCCATGTCAGTGGACAGTTGGGGTCTAAATCCATATTGTCTATCATCAATGTGCAGCGATTTTAAATAAAAGTGAATAACTTTTTCCAGTATCTTGGCCACAATAGTGGCTAGAGAGATCGGCCTATAGTTCGCTACACTCGAGATGTCACCAGTATTGCTTTTGGCAATAGGAGCTACAACGGTACAAATGAGAGAGTCGGGTAAGTAGCAGTGCCTCACGCATAGATTAAAAAGCCACGCTAGCACATGACAGATATGTTGTCCTCTCTTATCTGTATCTGTCTGACCATTATCTACATTAAAATGTTTCCGAAACAAATTAAGAGATATTCTTCTTATTTTGTTCACCACCTACAATTATAGGTATACTTATTTTACAGTCAAATTTTTTAGTTTCTCGCCAAAATTTAATAAAATTTCCTTCTCCACAGTGTCGGGCCAACATGTCAAGTCTGATTTTCTCTTCATTTTTTAAGACGTATTTGAGTGCAGCTTTGTAATCCCTGCGTGAGGCAGTCATATTATCGTAGTGACATCCTGAGCGCGGCTTACCATACAGAACCCATACAGAAAACATTAACCTAGCTTGAGTGTGCGCATCCCTAACATGATAATTCCATCCAACTACATTTTTTCGTTTGCACATTTAACTTGATATGTGTCAGCAGCAGCTGACTGCAAGGCGTTAATCGCATCCAGCACATGCTGAGTTGGGGCCGGATTGTGATATGAAATGTGTGTACCTACTTGTTTATATCTTGTATTCTGTATCTCTTGTTTCGTGTCCCAATAAATGTATTTTATTTATTTATTTATTTAATGATGTCTGTATAAAAATTATTATCGTGGTGCTCCATACATTCACATAGGCATGTATCTTGAGTGGTACAAGTCAAAGTATTAAATAAATCTTCATATTTTGTAAAAATATCGTTAAATCTAATGTCACAAAGCTTACTATATTCTAACAATTGTTCCCGTTCCCTACTACCCCACACATGCTTTCGACTATTTTGCTTAAATCCGTCACTACTATCACACAAAATCTTTGGTACAATATTATCCAGATTACAGTCAACTATGAGCGGAAAGTGATTGGACGTAGTTGTCATATAGTCGACGCGTACGGCGGTGAGCAGGCCGGCCGCCACTTTGGTGACGAGGCAGTGGTCCAGCCAGGGACACACGCCGTTCGCTCGACTTACATAAGTAAATGTATCAGAGCTAAGCTTATCTATATCTATGCATTGCAACGACTGCTCACTACAGAAATTCACAAGTTCATTGCCGAACAAAGTATTAGGATGCGCATTGAGATCACCGAGCACAACGGCACATTCTATATCTGAATTTTCGATTACAGTACTAATTATCGAGAGACACTGTGTAAATTTCACTAAATTTTCAGGATTATTAACTGGCATATAAACACAAAAAACAAGTAAACTTCTGTTATTTTGAGTCAACTTAACAGCTATTATACAGTTGGAATCACAACACAAGGTATAACTTCCACACTAGTAAATAAATAGGTTCGCCACATAAGAGCCGTTCCTCCGTAGGGACGACCCCTCAGCAGTTGTGTCGTATCCATAGCCGATTTTGAGCTACAACTAAAGTCCTTATCAATAGCACTGATACGACTGAGATCATGAGGCATCAGCCAATGTTCCTGTATACAGATAACCGCAGCGGTCTTGCATAATATCTTGATGTCGTTTATACAGTCCTTAATACCGAAACAGTTGATGCCTGATGTTAAGCATTGCTGCAGCCTAGGGTGTAACACATTTACCTAGAAGATACCTATTAACTCTAGATTTGAAAACCTCTGGATAGTAAGTAGTTCGCAGGAAACACAGCTAAAGAAAAAAAACTTTTTTAACTTACTAAAGAACTATATGTATATTTGTATGCAAGTAGGCAACTCTGGTGTCAAGGACTTATTAATCCACCTTAAAAGTACCTATCTTACATGGATTAGCAACTGCTTTACTAAGACTATCTAAAGAATACAGGCATGTTGTTTCTACTTGCCATATCAGAGGCCCTTAGGGTGGCTTAATAAACTCTCGACACCAGAGATGGCCACTCTTATTCTATTCTATAGAAGAAGAAGACATCAAATATACAGACAAATAAAGCTATGCTACATTCAGTAAGTTTTGTAAGTGCAATTTTACCTTTCTGGGTCATCAGGTAACCGTTGCTGTTTCAACAGCTCTCGCCCCCTAATGACCGGCGCAGACAGCCCCGGCCACAGCATGTTGACTTGCCCCACACCAATAACCTGCCCTCTGTTCAAGTCTCGTATGCGAATACGACCGGCGCCTTTACCACGACCCTTCTTCGCACCAGCGTTACTTACTGATGTAACTGACTTCCATAGCTTTTCCGCGGGCACTAAAATATGATTAAGATGGTTAATTAGGTAAAGGTAAGATCGACTAGATAGATCCTACTTATTAGTAAGCTTACATTTGTTGAAGAAGTTCACACAGGCCACTGAAGATGTGCCAAAGTTGGTGTTGAGGTTAGAAACAACATTGTTTGGTTTCAGAATAATACTAAGCGGTTTTTGAATGGCTTTACTGAGCATAAATAGTTTAGAAGCCATGGTTCAGAAACAGAGGCAAACTCTGTTTCTTTTTCAAGTTAAATTTATATTATTTATTTTGCACATTTACTTCAGATTTTTGACATATTGACATATTCTATAAATTTTGAACGAAATCGCAGTTTTGCCAGTGCAAAGAATACTATTACTAGTGGTGTTGCTGATATATTCATATCACTTTAGGGATTACTGATCTTGGGTCGGATTCATGGATTACAATCTGGCCAACTATGATACACTAATATTTCACGGTGAACTAATCTCTGTAGTGACCACCCAACATAAGTTGGATATCAACATTCGGATTAGTTTAGTTCGTATGATCACTCGTAAGTAAAGCGGATTCGGGAATAGGAGTAAAAATGATGCCGTTGCCGTTCATAATATGAAAGAGTGAGACGGCTTCATTTAGGTGTCGATGTCAATGTCGAGATCGCTGTGCCTTACCATAGCGGGCAGTTAAATCATGATATAGAGTCTTTGTTAATATATTTGAGGTGCAAATTGTACTAGCAAAACACCATATTTCAGTGGTAAGTTTTTAAAATATATTCGTACAAACTCTTTTTAACTCTTTTACTAGTATTTCAATACATTTACGCAATGTGTAAATGATTTTTGTAAATAATACATATATAAAAGATTAATTTAATTTGTTTCTCTTATCTTTTATGTTTGCAGGTATCGCATTAAACACCAAAAACAATAATTGAATTTGAATTTAGGAGAAGATTTCCGGTTACGGTATAAGACCGGAAATAATCTTGTACTTAGGTGAATTCATTTCCAATCTGATTTAATATAGGTAATACGAAAGTTAAACAGAACTATTACGGAAATAAATAGAAAAGTAAACTACTGAGTGTGATAAAAAGTTTCATTAAAACTATAGGTAATGTAAGTTTTTAAGAGAAGCTACAAGTGGCGGTTTGATGGCGCATGCTCAAATCATACGCTCAATTCCTTGACTTACAACGCTATGATTTTTTAAAACTATTAACAGGAAGTCCACAAACAAAGTGTTGATAATTTTATTTCTGTAGATTCTAAAACATTTATAATTTCTGTATAAAAAAATACTTCATGCGTTATTTTTTTAATAATTATTCCTCGTTTTTTAGTATTTTGTAATCAGGCGTTGCTCTCTTTTTTGAGCCACGTGTTACGGCAAAAGATCCTTTGGCTTGATTGGCTCTACCAAACAGAAAATAATAATTAAAATCTATTCAAAGATAATCATAAAACAGTAAGAGCACTGTTGATAGAACTCGACACTTAAACAAATACTTATTTTTTTTCGGTATTCATTTGTTAACAACTTTTTTTTTTACAATATATGTATACCTATAAAAAAACAAATATTATAAAAAACTTAAAACTAGCGATGCCGCCGGCAACGGGGTAGGACCCAAGCAACCGGTGGTAGAGGCTACAAAGAGAGGAACCTCCGGACAATACGCGCCGTGTCAAGGATCACTGCCTTCTGTATCTGTCCCGATCGATCGTGGGTCGTCTGCCAGTCCCCAAGGGGGAGCTGGTAGGTCCTCAGCGAGCTTGCGTTTCTTTAGAGGGGCTAGGCGCCGGGGCACGCTGACCCCGGGGAAGTTCACACACACGTCGAGTCGCTCTGTCCAGCGGCGCACCAGCAACGGTCGGCGTTGTTCGACGTGTCGACGCTGAGTCGCTCAGTCAGCGCGGCGTACCAGCAGCGGTCGGCGTTGCTCCACGTGGACGACGTCGAGTCGCTCAGTCCGCGCGGCGCACACGGCGGCGTTGCTCGACGTGGTGAGGCGATGTGTCTGCGCTGCGGCGCTTTCCCATAACACCGGGACGACAGGCTGTGGTTCCTGGAGTGATGCAGGCGCGTCGACCTCCCGCTCGGGAGCAGCAGCACGACGAACGGCGCACGCACCCTCACGGGAGGGAGCGGCTTGCAACGCGACGACTAGTGCGCGCGACGATTCAACAGAAACCATCTGTCCCTTAACCCAACCTTCTAAGGAGAGCCTCTTAAGGTGTTGATCGAGGCTCTTCGCTATAAGACCGTTCACTGAAACGACTATCGGGACAATCATCGTTGAATCAACATCCCACATATACGGCGGTAATCTCATGTGCCAAGTTAAGGTACTTGCTGACTTAGTCCTTCTCGGCCTTCACGAGATTCTCGTCATGCGGTATGGTGATAACAACAATAACTGCCCGGCGCTGGGGCCGGTCCACTATTACGATATCAGGCTTATTGCAGGCAATAGTCCTGTCCGTGATAATGGTTCGGTCCCAGTAGAGCAATGCACGACCATTTTCGAGAACTGGCTCTGGTACATACTGGTAGTACGGTAGCTGAGACTCAACAAGTCCATACTGAAGAGCAAGTTGCTGGTAGATGATCCTGGCTACTAGGTTATGCCTGTGTAAATATTCGCCGTTAGCTAGATGAGAACAACCGGAAATTATATGCCTGAGTGATTCTCCTGGACGGCGGTATGCTCGACAAATATCGACCGTACTGTCTTTTAAGATGAATTTCCGATAGTTGTCGTCATCATAACTTCGTCTGCAATTGCACAAGCAAAACCTTCGGTTTCCCCAAAAAGGTCTCCGAAGCGTAGCCAGTTCACTGATGCCAAGAGATTCACATCCGGCCCAGTAAGGGCCTGGTAGAACCTCCCGTGCAGCTCTTTGGTCTTCCATATCTCCTTGCGATCCTCAACCGTAAGTAAGTACCACCGGTCTGTGCCAGTTCTCATTCGCCAAGGAGAGCGGAGTGAGGCCTTTGACGACAGCTACTACATCGCGATGTATTCCACACTCATTGTTAAGGAAATAATCCCTGAGATTGCACACCTCGCGGTTGTGAAGGGTATAAGCGTTTAAAAAGCCACGACCCCCTACTTTCCGCGGGAGGTACAATCTCATAACAGACGAGCGTGGGTGTAACATGCGGTGCAAAGTAAGCTGTCGACGGACCTTTCTATCCAGGGCGTCCAGCTCAGTTTGAGTCCATTTTAGTATGCCAAAGGAGTATATCAGTAGAGGCATCACCGTTGAAGGCACGCACCTTATTACCCCCAGACAGAAGGCTATTAAGCACTTTTGTCAACCGGCAAAAGAAGCGCTCCTTCACTGTTGGCTTGACGTCCACCACTGATATACCCAACGATTCCGACATACCAAGGTATTTGTAGGTTTCGCCTTCGGAGAGAGACTTTAGAGTCATTGTATCAGAAAGTTGTAAATTCGGTGAATTTACAACTTTCCCTTGCTGCACATGCATGACCGCACACTTATCTACACCAAACTCCATCTTGATAGCGCTACTGATAACCTGCGTGGTTTTTAGTAGCGTCACCAAGTCAGGAAGTTTCTTTGTAAACAACTTGAGATCATCCATGTACAGCAAATGATTAATGATCTCACCCTGTCTCCGAAGTCGGCATTCTAACCCTGTATCCTTCAAAGGAGGATTCAGTGCCAGGTAAAACCATAATGGGCTCAAACTGTCACCCTGGAAGATTCCTCGCTCAATCCTTATAGAATCCTACAAATCAGAGGGGCTCTCGTTACCAAATGGATGACGAAGAACTGTGGTCCACTGCCTCATACATTTACATAGAAAGGACCTCAGAGTTATATCAATTTTATACAACTCCAATATCCTTTCCAACCACGAATGAGGCACCGAATCACACGAATGAGGAAACGAAATACGAAACATACCTACCAATACTGCATACCTCAATAAAAGTGTATTTGGGATCGCTCCGAGGATATACAACCACATTCCCAAGAGTATTAGATGTAAAGATGACCTTAATGTTTTTTAAATGTATGCTAAATGAACTATTATGTAAAAAAGCTTACTACAGTGTTGATTTGTTTTTCAAAGATAAGTTTAAATAAGAATGTATTCTAAATCAAATTATTTAACTTTATATTATTAGTTGTAAAGTCTGTAAGCCTTTCAGGTGGAAACTAGTGACACAATACGCTATAAATGTTAGTCTAGTTAAGCAACATATTATTATACTACCTACTGTAACACCTTAGCACCTAGTTTCACAGACATAAATCATTCATTCATTCATTCAATCATATCATAGGCCTTCTTGTCTTGTAGTCAATCCAGGCGGTAAACAGAGCCCCTCTGTTACGCCGGACTTGCTGGCTAATGGTCGTGTCAATGAGGAGGAGCTCCTTAGTACCGCGGGACCCAACCCTACATCCATTCTGAGCAAAGGCCATAGGTAATATTGTTCGCGACTAATATGAGCGTTTATTTTAGTGGTCAGAATGGATGTAAGGAGCTTGTAGATGGTAGGTAAGCATGTGATGGGTCTGTAGTTTTTAGGATCCGCAGTACTACCGGACTTATGGAGCAGGACAGTTGTACCAGTAGTAAGAAGAGCAGGAAGGGTACCAAGCTCAACGGCTTCTTGAAATTGTGTTGCCAAGCGGTCATGAGAACATCGACTCCATTTAAGCCAGAAATTATGTAAGCCATCTGGTCCAGGACTTTTCCAATTCTGGGCTGAACGAATCGCATATGTAAGTCACATTACTGGGTGTGCGGTTTAATTAAAACATTATGTATAAGAGTCACTTTTTATTTTCACTCATTATGTGCAAGACATTTTTATACAATTACACAAACAGATAACCTCCGATCTCTATCATTGCCATGGCAGCTCTTTTTAGTTTTTGCTGTGGCCGTGGCGTGGCTGGGGGCGCATGCTCAAGGCGCGCCAAATTCGAAATGGGTATCGCCACATCACCCCCCCAGGCAGAGAATTACCCCATCCGAGATAACATTCTTAATACAAACATAGTTATAAAAGTTACAAGTTACACAAGTTATCGGTACACAAGAATAACAAAAAGGTATACAATTATTTGCACAAGATCTAAACTAAGACATGTTACAGTACAAGTAAAAGGAACGGATATGGTTACACAATTATGCAATATCAAAATCATAATTAACTAAGTACACAAATAGGATATTTACACCTTATAATATATTGACCAAATACAAGAAAACAATGTTACATAATATAACTTTACCACATAATTATCAACTAAATTGAGGATAGCTGAGGAATGAGCTACAAGTCCAGTCGGTCTCTAAAATGGACTTTACGACCTGAGCGTGTCTGTACGGGTTGCTTACTTGTTTGGTCCGATGAAGAGTTTGAATGTGTGGTTGTTTTGGCAGTAGGCACAGTTGGGACAGCGGGGGTCGAGCTGGTTACAGACGATGGTGGAGAGTTGTCCAGAATGTATGCAGGTTTGACCCTATCTAAACTGACCTGGGTGTCCTTATTGCCTATAGTAATTGTGATTGTTTTTCCTGTCCTTGAAACGACCTTGTATGGTCCCGCGTATGGCGGTTTCAGGGATGGCCTGACTGTGTCGTCTCTCAAGAAAACGTGTGTAGCGTTAGCGAGATCCTTCGCGACGAAGACAGGGCGTTGGCCATGGCGTGAGGCAGGAGTAGGCCTTAGTTGCGCCATATAACGTCGCAGTTGAGTAGCGAAGCTTTGTACGTCTTCGGTGCGATCCTCGTTAGGACTAGACGGAGCTATGAACTCCCCGGGTAAGCGGATTGGCTCACCATACACAAGGTCCGCCGGCGAACATTGCAGGTCTTCCTTCAGGGAAGCGCGCATGCCGAGCAGGACGACGGGTAGAGACTCGTGCCAGGTTGTTTCGTGGCACATCAGGGCGGCCTTCAAGCTCCTGTGCATCCGCTCCACGAGCCCGTTGGAGCACGGGTGATAACTTGTCGTCCTTATTCGCTTGGAACCGCACATCTGCAACAGTTTCTGAAACAGATGGGATTCAAATTGGCGTCCCTGGTCGGTAGTTATGATGGAAGGTACCCCGAAACGTGAGATCCAGCCGCGGAAAAAGGTTTCCGCGCATGTTTCTGCAGTCATGTTGGCCATTGGCCACGCCTCTGGCCAGCGGGAGAACCTGTCCACGGCTGTGAGACAGTATTGGTACCCGTTGCTGCTCGGCAGTGGTCCAACAATGTCCACGTGGACCTGGAAAAATCGCCGAGATGGTAAGGAGAATGTGCCGACGGGCGTGAAAGTGTGTCTGGAGACCTTGCTGCGCTGACACGCGATGCAAGACTGAGCCCAGTCGCGGCAGTCTCTACGAATGTTTGGCCATACGAACCTGTCAGTCACCATGCGTGCGGTAGCTCGCGCGCCAGGGTGACTGAGATTATGAATCTTTTCAAAATGTGGTCGACGGAATGGTGGTGTCAAGTATGGGCGTGGTTTCCCAGTGGACACGTCACAAAAGATCTCGACGTCGGACCCGGGAATGACGACCTTCTCTAGTTTAAGAGAGGGGTTGGTCATCGATGTGCGGAGCTCGTCGTCGTTGGCCTGGTCTGCGGCGAGTGCGGAGAAGTTGTCGAGGTGGATAGAATCCACGCGCGACATAGCATCCGCGACGACGTTGTCTTTTCCTTGAATGTGGACTATGTCTGTAGTAAATTGCGAAATAAATGAAAGTTGGTTGAGTTGGACGGGAGGCAGCTTTTCTCTTCGCTGAGAGAAGGCATAGGTCAAAGGCTTGTGGTCGGTATATACCGTGACATGCTGGGCTTCCATGATGTGACGGAAGTGCTGGACGGCTTCGTATACCCCTAGCAATTCCCTGTAGTAGGTGGGCCAGGTGATTTGGCGGGCGTTCAATTTCTTGCTAAAGAAAGCTAACGGCTGCCAGTCGCCATCAACGTGTTGTTGAAGGCAAGCACCAACGTGTGTGGCGGAAGCGTCCGTAAATAGACCAACTTTGGCGTCCGGGATCGGATGCGCTAGAAGTGTCGCGTTTGCGAGGTGGTCTTTGCACTTCTGGAACGCCAGCTCGAGCTCAGGAGTCCATGGTACTGGCTGTGAGCCTTTGAGTTGGGTGGAGGCGTAGGCATCGATGAGCGGTGCCTGAAGTTCGGCCGCATTAGGTAGGAAACGTCGATAAAAATTTATCATACCCAAAAATCTGCGGAGGCCCTCGACAGTCTTAGGTTGAGGGAAGTTCTGCAGATCATTGATGCGGTCGGAAGGTGGTGATGTACCAGATTTGTTGATGCTGTAACCCAGGAAGATAACCTCATCCACGCCGAGCTGGCATTTGGACGGGTTGGTCACGACGCCGTACTGCGAGAGGCGCTCAAACAGCGCTCGAAGATGGCGTGTGTGTTCCTCGGTCGACCTGGAAAATACCAATATGTCGTCTACATAAGGGTACACAAAGTCCAAACCCATTGTCACTTCGTCAATAAATCGTTGAAAGGTCTGGCCAGCATTCCTCAGGCCGAAGGACATGAAAGGAAATTCGAACAGCCCAAATGGTGTTGTTATAGCAGTCTTGGGTATGTCCTCTGTGGCTACCGGTATTTGTTGGTAGGCCTTAACTAAGTCTATCTTACTGTATATACAGCAGCCGGCTAGATTGTTTCCAAAGTCCCCGATGTGGCGGACTGGGTAACGATCAGGCACGGTGCGGGCGTTGACTGCCCGATAGTCACCACATGGTCTCCAGCGGTCCTGCGGTTGTAACGGTGTGTCGTTATGTTTATCTTTAAGGACCATTTGCAAAGGTGAAGACCATGGGCTTTTAGATGGACGGGCGGTACCTGACCGGATCATCTCCTCGAAGACAGCCTTTGCGACCTGCAGCTTTTGAGGCGCGAGTCGGCGAGGACGGCTGGAGACAGGCGGGCCTTCCGTCGTCAGGATATGGTGAATTGTGTTATGTTTCACAATGCGTGGGAGCCCTGGTGGTCTTGTGATATCCGGGTACTCCTGAAATATTTTTGAAAAAGCAGTATCAGATGAAGCAATGATCATTTTTATGCTAGGTTGAGTTATGGTGGATATTGATGCAGGGACGGACAACTTGGTTGTGCCATCAATAAGGCGGCGATTGTGACAATCTGGAAGCAGATTGTAGTAAGCCAGGAAGTCTGCCCCAATGATGGGTGTACTGACATCAGCAACAATAAAGTTCCAGGTGAAAACTCTCCGGAGACCCAGATTGAGAGACATGGTTTTGGTACCATATGTTTTTATGTTGCTTCCGTTGGCCGCACGAACGTCGAAGCCAGTGGCTGTGTATCGGCCACGCAGGAGCCTGCGTGGGAAACAACATAAATCTGAGCCACAATCTATTAAAAATTTGTTCCTGGATGTACTGTCTAGTATAAATAGACGGCGGCTTGGTATATGACAATCAGTTGCCGTCGCTACTGATTGCTCGCCTCGTTTTCCGCCCATTCACATGGTTTTGTGCATTTGCTGGCTTTGGCGCCATGTCGGTGGTGGTACCAGCATAGTTTACGTGATGGAGACCTGTTCCGGGAGCGTGAGGTACCCCTGGAGTCAGAGCGGGAACGGTCCCTGTAGTCAGCTCGAGAACGGTCTCTGGTCAAAGCTTCTACTTTTTTAGAAAGGTCTTCAATACACCTCATGATTTTGTCCAGGTCAGGTGTACTAGTGCTGGCTGCACACACTGACCTGCTTGGGGATGCTTCTAGTATGGCATCCGCCAGGTCAGCCACCTTGTCCAAGGGGAGGTCAAGCTGAGCCATAAGTATGCGCTGGACCTCGTGGGGTAGGCTCCTCAACCAAAGTTCTCGGACAATGCCCTCATCACTTTTCCCTGCCAGGGAACGGAGGTGTCTAAGGAATGATGAGGGCTTCCTGTCCCCCATCTCCTGCTCGCTTAGTAATTGGCGAATGCGTTGTTCCCTGGACAAGGAAAAGCGTTTGATTAGCTCCGTTTTTAAGTTTTCGTACTTATTTTCTGTTGGTGGGTTAGCGATGATGTCCTCTACCTCGTCAGCCAACCGTGCATCTAATATTGATAGTAGGTGCCCATATTTGGTAGCATCTTTGGAGATCCCAGCGATCTCGAACTGTGCCTCTGCTTGTGCGAACCATGTGTGTGGTTTATCCGGCCAAAAAGCATTTAACTTCACAGAAACCACACTGACCGTAGGTTGAGGCATTGTTAGCCGGGCCATTTGCTCCTGTAATGATTTGAGCTGGGCTTGCAGCTCTTCCTCATGCGGAGTGGGCATTGTGGTATTTGTGGTAAGTCAAAATAATACAATATACAATATAATACAAACACATACAAGTAGTCTACAGAGATTGTGGTAGTCTGGTAGATAGTTAATATGTTTAATACAAACAAGCAGCCTTAATCACCATGTCGGTTAATATCCTACTGATAAACATAGGTATGCATATAATAATATGTAAGTATATTAAGTTATAGTTTAATTGGGTTGCACAATCTCAGTGTCATTGTTATAACCGCCACCACTTGTTAGAGTTATTAGTTATCGTCACCGTTAGCTAATCACTGTACTGAGATGGATGAGTTACACCACACTTTCTTCACATACCTCGGATCCAATTTGGTACCTGACGGCGGCGTGCGCGTGCACGACCGGCCAAGGCGAAGGCTCCTGCTGGCACGAGGGGCGCGTGGGGCGGCTTAGGGACCGCCTGCACTGGTGCGTAGTGTGCGCACTGGTGGCCGCGCCACGTGGTGAGCGAGTCGGGGACCGTGATACCGCGTTGGCGGTCCGGCGATCGCAGCGGTGGTAGGTGTAGATAGGAGTGCGCGTCGTTGATTGCCGCGCCCGGTGGTGTGCGTCGTGTGCGAGTCAAGGGCCGGGACTCCGCGTCGGCGGCCCGGGGACTGCAGCAGCGGTTCGCAGAAATGCGTGTCGCTAAGCGAGGGCATGGGGCCCCGCTCACTGCGGCGTCGTTAGTCACCAAATGTAAGTCACATTACTGGGTGTGCGGTTTAATTAAAACATTATGTATAAGAGTCACTTTTTATTTTCACTCATTATGTGCAAGACATTTTTATACAATTACACAAACAGATAACCTCCGATCTCTATCATTGCCATGGCAGCTCTTTTTAGTTTTTGCTGTGGCCGTGGCGTGGCTGGGGGCGCATGCTCAAGGCGCGCCAAATTCGAAATGGGTATCGCCACACATAACTAAAGTCCTCTGGGACTATCACGATCGACCCCATATATTCAATGGTCTCACAATTTCGCTCAACAACACGCATCCAATCACCCTCTGTGTGCTCAACAGGCACCGACCAAATACTACGCCAGAAGTTGATCATGGCGGAGGCATCTGGTCGCTGACCATCGATCACACGATGGTCGGCTTCCTCCCACTTCCGGTACACTCTCCTCTGATCACTTTGGAAGACGCGATTCAGCCAATATCGATCCGCACGCTCTCTGTAGCGACGAATACGGCTCGCCCACGCATAAACTTTTTGTTTCAAATAATCTATGCGTTCCGTAACATTGGCCAAATAATCTGGGGGCCGGATCTCGGTCCCAGCAAAGGCCTGTGTCACAAAACGCATGACTCGGGGACGATTATTTCCTTGTCTGAAACAGATTAGCTTCGCAATGAGAGTCCTAAACGTAGTGATACGCCGTTCGATTCTTAACTGCCATTCGGGTACCTCAGCGGCGGGTCGCGTTGCTCGATCAGAGTCATGAAACTTGACACGAGCAACGCGACATACCGCGATGGCACCACAGTAAAGAATCGAGTGCGTATCTACTAAATCTTCACTATCCCGTATGTACGGTATTAGTAAAGAGTTCAGGGCTCCCATTAGTGCTAGATTTCGTTTATGAGTAGGCAAGCGGGGTATTCGCGGCCTAGACTCGGGCGTATACCGATATTGCCTTATATATATATATATATATTATAAATACTTATTACTATTATTTGTTTTATTCCGAGAGTTCTCACGTAAAATTAAAGAGGCATATTAATCAAGTTATGTATGAGTACTTAATAAATAGACGCATATAAATTAAGTAATCTATATATATAAAAATGAATTGCAGTTCGTTAGTCTCACTAAAACTCGAGAACGGCTGAACGGATTTACCCATCACTAATCCCAAAATCCCAAAAAATGTCATAGTCAGTCAAGTGACATACAAAATTACAAATGACAGTTTATTTACGTGGCCACTGGCTTGCTACTTGTATTGTAAGTTGTATGGCCACTTTTGTTTGTCTTCAATTTATTAATTATATTTCTTAAACAACCCCATTTCGACTGATGAATAACGACCTATCTTTTCCCACTTGATACCAAACAGCGAAACTCAAAATGGGTCTCTGCAAGTGTCCAAAACGGCGAGTTACAAATCAGTTTTGTTTTGAGCACCGAGTCAATGTTTGTGAATATTGCATGGTGATGAACCACCCGAAGGTAATTTACTACTTTTTATTGCCTTCTTGAATGCTTTCTAATAATGTAAATGTTCATGAAAGTCTCAATTATCTTCCAGTGCATCATACAATCGTATCTTCAATGGTTACAAGACAGCGACTATAACCCGATCTGCGAGATTTGTACGAAGAGTTTGAGCGAAGGAGAATGCATTCGGCTAACTTGTTATCGTAAGTATGGAATGTACACATCATCGACTTCCTTTTCTGAGACAGCGTAAAGCGTAACAAGCAATTTCATGCTACTAATTTTAATCAAAGTGAATGATAGTATCTAAAGATTGTTATCTTTTATCCTAGATGTGTTTCACTGGGCGTGTGCTGAGTCTAAGTACCGTGCGCTGCCTCGCACGACCGCTCCAGCTGGCTACCAATGTCCTTCATGTGCCACACCTGTGTTTCCACCACAGAATCTTGTCTCTCCTGTAGCGGATGAATTGAGGGAAAAGCTAGCCGGTGTCAACTGGGCTAGAGCAGGCCTAGGTCTGCCCCTGGTAAGTATAGTATAGCTTAGTGTAACATTCATTTAATTTTAACACTGATTACTGCTTATCCAACATTTGTCTATGAAGGTGATTTTTTTCATTGATTTTGGGACTTATTAATTATTCTTCTGAACTTATCCTTATAATCCAATTAGTCTGAAGCCTGTTAGTTTTTCAAACAAAAAATATGTTTATATTTAAATGGTTAAACACTAGTTATATATGGAAACTAGCATAGGTGATTTAATTTGTTTTGTTGTAAGGAATTATCTGTTAGCTGCATAGTATAATTTAAATTTTTCTTGCACAGCTGTCAGAAGACCAGGACATGAAGGCAGCTGCCGGCCGACGCAGCCAGTCTCCACTAGACCACTCCCAGTACTTCAACACGGTGGACAACCAAAGAGGCACCCCTGCCGGAGCCAGTGATGATGAATCCACCAGCCGCTCTGCTAACGGCACTCCACATTCCATCATTCAAATACCAGATGAGCCTGTTAAGTTGTATGACCACACTTCTGTGAAGAGGAGTGACAGTTTCCAAGGTATATTATTTTAGGTTTTCAATGTTATATATGAGTTTGTAATTTTTGCAATCTACAGATGTATTATGAGTTAATTTATTAAGTGCTAACCTGCACTATGGTTGTTTTTTTAAATTAAACTTCAGCCGCTCAGTCTGAAGTGTATGGAAATGAGTGTGGATTTTCGCGCCTGGCAGTTAGTAGACCATAGCCTAGTGGTTAAGGCGTTCTGACAGTAGCAGAAATACGCAGGTTCGAATCCTGCCGGTTGTGATTATTTTCGCTCATTTTCCAATAAAAGGCTACAGATCTATGTATATTTTTACATTTGTTTAGGTTTAATTTTGATGTTTGCTTTTCTGTACACACAAATATACTATGTAAAGCAACTGGTATTTTTGGTGTATCTATATATTAAATGCATCTTGTTTTTAGTTTCTTGTGATATGTAGTGTGTGTTGGTAGAGAGTAAAAAATAATACATCAAATGCTGAAAGATATACCTACATGTTTTTCAGCATTCTGAAATTGATATGTTATAACAGCTGTGAAAATAGATAGATAGATAGATTAACTCTTTATTGTTGACACATATTTAAAAAAAAGTACATAAAACAAATTGTATCTAAACTAGTGCCACAAGCGCCGGCCTTATCGCTGAAAGCGATCTCTTCCAGGCAACCTTTGAAAATATTATATGTGCATCATTTATTGTTTAGGGGGTCAAGCTCCGAGAAAAAGTCAGAAAGCCCCAGAGAATACTCATGCAGCTACAGTGTTTGACCATGATGAGAACAAGTACAAACAGAAGTCTACTTTTGCATGGATCAGTAGGTGGTGGAAGTAAGTGCTTTGTAATATTAATGTACCTACATTCTTTCAGGATAAAAACAGCCACTGTCACATTCCGAACCCTATACTACTATTACTATTCCAAAATGATACACATCCGTCTCACTATTGTGGCATGCCAGAGAAACAAAGGTACCATCTAACTCATTAGTTTTAAAATGATAATGATTGTTTTTGATAGAGATTACACGAAAATGGTTTAATCAAAATTTATTCATTAATTTGTTTAAATTTGACTTAAATATATATGACTTAACAATTTGTATGTTGTGTCTACAGGAACTCTCTCCCATCTTCCCGAGTAAGAAGAGCCGGAGGCATCTACAAGCGGTACTGGCTCATGCTGTTTGTTGTTATTGCTGTCATTGTGCTGCTGATGCTGCTGAGCCACAGAAATGTTGATGAAGATAGCCCCTTCGGAGTAATAGACGAAGATGGAAGAATACTACAGAAAAACTGATCCACTCTAATATTGCATCTATTTATTACAAATCTAAGCAATCTTGTGTGAAGTGTATTATAATTTAGACTACTGTAAAATATTCCATGAAATGCTTAATTGTTCTGAAAGATTATTATTATTTAATAAAACACATAATTTTAACAACTTGTGACTTTATTGAATACTGATTATTTGAAAATATTAATATTGCAATGCAATTTAGCACCATACATAAAAAAGCTAAGGTAATCTTTGAAAGAGAGCAGTGCGGGTGATTACATAATTTTAGTGCAGGTTTCTACTTCCTTATCCAGGAACATTGTAGAGAAAATGTCATTGTAGAACTCTGGGTAATACTCGCAGGCGCGCCGGCAGTCTGGCATCCAGTTTATTTCAAGCAGAAGTGGTTGGATGGCATTCTCATTGCCTTCCTTCCTCCAAGACAACATTATATCTGCTGCATACAGAGCCCTAGACTGTGGACTCTTTGCTATGCCTCGTGGAGCCTCCTTGCTAGTAGCAGCAGTAAACATTTCAGCCAGCATCTTGTAAATACTCTTCTCAACCTCAGCCCACTCATAGCCTCCTTGCTGTTTAGCCCATTCAGTCTTAAAATCTGTGCAGACTAATCTATACAGAGGAGCATCTTCTGTATAGTTCATAACAGTGAAATGCTTCTCATAATCTTCCAGATTATCTAATCCAAAAGGCTTATTTGCAAATCGCAAAAAGAAATTGTTGTAGACATATACTTCAGTTGGATTCACAGATTTGAGCAGGATTACATAACGGATGTCAAACTTTACAGCACCAATGTCTGGTCTCTCAAAGAGAACAGGATTGTCAATATATTTCTGTGCAATCTTAGGACCAATGAGAGGCAAGCGGCAGAGGAAATCTAAGTTGTCAGTAATGTATGTATCCAAGCCTCTTGCCAGATTATATGGTTTACAAATCCAGTGGTTATTCAGCCCCTGCTTCTTTCTCTGTATGAAAAATGCAACTAATTTGTACAGTTCAGTCTTCAAGTTGAATGTTGTTGGTAACCAAAGAGGAGAAGTCTCTAGCTTATCCGAAGGCTTATCCCCATCACTTCGCCGAGCCACAATTGCCAACAGGTCCTTGATAGTAATAACATATTCAAAGGGGAATTGATTCACAAACTTGTGAGGTGAGTTAATACTCAGCTCTTCATAATTCTTAAAATGATTTGTGTACCACAAAATATCTGCATCATTTTCATTATGAACAATCTGAAATTCTGGAGCAGTCAGATGCTCATTAATAAATCTGTACTCAGAGTACACTTTCAGCTTGTCACTTGTATTTCGTGGATTATTTGTTAAAGCTTGCAAGTCAGGCAGAGTCTCCACAATGTGTCCTTCCAAGAAGTAGTTAGTTTCTGGCTCCTCTTGAATGAAGTCCTCATCAAAGTGTTCATAATACCTCCAAGGTATGAGCAAGGCCTCCCTCTGCAGGTTGTCAGGGTAGTCTCCTTCAACAAAGTTTCTTGTCACTATCTCTCCTTCCTCTACATTTTCTATAGGAAAAAGCAGAGTGTAAGTCATTTGATCAGGCACATGAATGAAAGGCACAGCTCTGAAGTTGGGATTATCAGAGTGAGTGATTCCAGAGCCCAATTCATCCAGCACATACCACACTGGTACTCTATCTTCTACAGAAAAATCTGTTCCTCCAATGGCATATGTATGTGCATACTTCCATACTGACTGAGACACTTTTTCGATCTGTTCTTCGACAGTTTCAGCTTCTATTTGCATCAAGTTGCACATCCTCGGAAGCAGGCCCGGCACATTTCGGAGGCTATTTCGTACACTATTCGCCTTAAAAGTCCATGCGTGATCGATTAGAAAAACATTAGAGGATTGAGAGCGATCGATATCACAGATAGCGATGACACTCCAAAGAGGATCGTAAGGCTCTAATTCTGCATCTTCGTAGTCAATTTTTACGAGCTGGAACGATGTTCCGGAGTCAAAAATTTGGTCACGAATCTTCTTACATATCACCGGCCAGAAATGTTCCGGTACCCCTGATAATACGAGCTGCGGTTTGTGTAGAGCTACAAATCTGTTGTAGCTGCATATCCCGTCCATTTCTGCTCGCGAGAAGCTATTGAATAACTGACTGAACTCTAGCTCTATTAAAAATGTAAAGGTTATCTTTTTCGGGATGGGGCCATTAACCGGCTGACATGACAACTGACAATCAGCTGTTTACTGTTATGATTGACATTAAAGCATCTTTTGATAAAACAAAACATTGTGCTTCATTCTTTATTCATTCGTTTCACTCTCTGTACAATTTTTGTTCGAGTAGGTATTTTTTATTCAATTCAAATATAACTCGAAATAACTATTTGTATAGTAGGTATTCACTGGGGTATCCAAAATGGTCTTATTTCTATGTCTGCTAAAAATTTTATAGAAATTAACCAAAAGCTCTTGAACATAGTTTGCCTGATGGAAAGCAATGGCCTAAGAGGGATCGTGCTTACCCAAGAAGAACTTCGAATCTTTAAGTGTTCTGAAATAATATACATTGATTGTCACGTCTTTATATCTTTTATTACGGCATGTATTTACTAAACAACCAAGGAACATTGGCGTAACTTATAATACTAGGTCATTTAATAATATTAAATCACATTCATATTTTATGTTACAATAAAATATAACAAAGCCGAACTAAAATACGACACAGCACAGTTTTAATCTAATAAGTGTTACATACTGTGTCGTGTAAAACCTATCACTATCAAAAACGATTCTTTTTATTACTTATAATATTATATTTTTATCATAAGCTCACTACTTTCAAAACACGTATTTAATAGGTAAATATCAAGTCAGTCAAGGTTTTACAGTTCAGTACGAAAAATTAAATTGTTTAGGGAGCAGTGTGAACATACATGACAATTAGACAAAGTAGTACATTTTATATTCGAAGACACCATCATACGTGGTAGTTTTATGCTACACAATTACGACTTTAAATTCATGATCAATATAGACAGTTACATTGAGAAAGAAATCCAATCATAACTTTTTGATCCATTCCCAAAATCAATAAAATTTTATCAACCGAAAGAAAAATTAATAACGAAGATTTTGCCACATTTATCAATAGCGTAAATGCACTGTTCAATTTAGCCATCTAGTATCATATTAAATTAATTACAAGTCTTTAATACCTTACATACTGATATATAATTCAATCTTCTCCCATTTTTACAATTATTCTTAACGTGTAGCGATCAGCCATTTCTCGTAAGCAAAATCGCTCTGCTACTGCACAACCTCTCAACCATGACTTATGTAAGCCAGTGATACACCTCGAGCGATTTTATTTAAATATATACCCAAATATACTGACAAAAATTTTTGTTGTAATTTTAAAGCACTAAAATTATCTACGAATATAAACTAATAATGATGATATTAGTTTATGCTCAAATTTATCGATACAATATGCGATATGGATTGGCTATGTAAAACGCGTTAAGTAAGACAAACGTATGAGTAAATGAGCACTCAGTGTAACACTAGCTTTAACTTTTCTTCAAGTGCAACCCGCAAGATGGCGCGATATAACAATAAACAATAGCGTCATTCTCACAATACTTACCACTTTAAAGTGTACAAACACTAATCCTTAACAATAAAATAGACACAGTCGTTTGATATAAACAGTGAGATAATTATAACCAGTTCAATTAGAGTCGGAATCCATATGATTCCTATAGTTACGCCTTGCTTTTTTGACGCGTTGTCGGAATTTTATCGCCTGATATTCTGGGTCGTCGGAAACGTCGTCGTTCGGTTGGTTGTTTCTGGTGCTGCTTCCGACGACCGTTCCGACGCCGCTGTCCGGTGTCCCTATAGTTGGTAGAGGCCATGTTGAACCCTCAGTGCTGCAACTGCTTTCTAGTTCACTCTCGTTCGTTTCGTTCATTAATCGGGCTACAGTTCTATTGTAGCGAATGTTGGGTACTCTTTCTGTGGACGTGCTAGCTCCGCTTTCTTTAGGCGGGGGCGATTCGCTCGAGTCTGATCTGTGTAGACTTTGACGGCCGTTTCTTCTGACGCGTCGTAATCTTCTTTCGGGGAGCGGGGAGGGGTTACTTTCAGATTCTGGTGGTTCTACTGTGAGTGAGTCGCCGAGAGAGTCCCGGGAGCCATTTATTGGTGTTGGGACGATACTGATGAGATTTGACGGGGCGTTGTTGTTTGGCCGCGGTGAGATCGGTCGGCTGCTCGCTGATTGGTCGTCGTCGGAGTCCACTTCTGCTATCCTGAAGAGGGTGGCTGGGTTTTGGCCGCGGTAGCCTGGAAATAAATCATAATCATAACCATCATTTATTCATAAAGCCATTTTACACGTCACATTGTATAGTCGTAAATACTAGAAAATAATTACAGTACTATTTAATATACATATGTAAATTTACAAGTCAATAACTAAATTGTATTACTTAAGAGTAAGTATAAATATACAATTCAAATCATAATTAAATTAATAAATAATAGCTTTGTTACATTCAAAATTGTCAGGTGAACTTCATGAACTCCTCGATGGAACAGAAGGATTGCTCCAACAGCCACCGCTGGAGGCGGGTTTTAAAGTTATTGACACTAGGTGCGCTGGTTATTGATACTGGTAACTTATTGTATACGGCTGGACCCATGACATGTGTGAGTTTGGCAGACTTAGCCAACGAGCGCTGTAACAATTTGAGTTTTTGGCCATTTCGTGTGCTATATGTACCTATGAGTGTCATTACGTGTAGTGTATGATGCCAGATAAGAGAATTAATGAATGATCGATTTAAAAGCCAATCAGACAATTTAGTAAACAAGATCTATAAGGACGCGACAAAATCAATTAATTACAGTCTATTCATCTATGCTTGGTAAAAATAGTAAACAAACCGCCGCCGCGCCGGCTCTCACAAAATCACTAAACTTTCGATGAAATCACTCTACTTCGGTATTTTAATAGTTCTTGGACACCAACGGTACATGTATTACACACGTACAACACTTTGATTCAACATAATTACGCTGTATTTCAATAAATTACGAAGACGTGATCAAATCAGCAAAAAATCTTTTGACAGCTTTGACAAACACTCTATGATAGACTTTTTACGTTGTCTATGTTTTAGTGATGTGAATGGTATTCAAAGAAACTGTTACCGTGACTTTATTCCGTGGGTCGGATGACACTTTAAATTGTAGGTCCCGGCTGTTTGTCTAGTAGTCTAGGCAGTCGTTAAGCCATGTCAGAGGCCCTTGGGGCGGCTTGATAAACTCTCGACACCAGATTTGGACACTATCATTCGATAAGAAGAAGAAGACTGTAACATTAATAATGAAGGTCATTGATGTACCTGTGCTAGTGCTGGGTTGTGCTACATTGGTGTCGTCTTGTCCAGTTTGTGTGAAGTCATACATCGTGGTGTCGCAATACTCTTCCGGCGGGGCGTTGCCTGACAAATTTAAATTATAGTAAACATCTTTATACTGAGCATAGTCTCTTTTTTTAAACCCGAATTTTAAAAATAAGTTGGCTTAGCGCACACGCTCGTAACCCTCTAAGAGTTTTAGCATATTAGTTTCCTCATATATTTTTATGTGTATAGTACTTTGTATATGGCAAGGCAGTATACATATAAATAACATACCTGTATGTCTATGTATAACTTTTCGGTAACTGTTGGCTTTGATTTTCCTTTTGTTAACTGTCCGTGTCGGGTTCAACCGTCTACGCAGGGGCCTGATTATCTAAAAAAATATATAAAAACATAAAACACACAATTAGACTTGAATACATAAATAAAAAAATGTTGGCAATGCTTCATTATCACGTATAAGTGTCAAATCTAGAGTAAATAGACGCCTTTTGGTAAGCGTAAAACATCAAAGCTTAGAGCAACGCTTTAAATCAGGAAAATCTATTCAAAAGCCAACCTATAACATGCTGAGTTGGGGCCGGATTGTCACATGAAACTTTTCATTTATTCATATTTTGTATTAACATATACATTATATTTTAGGTTGTTTGTTTTTTTTGGTTTCATGTTTCAATAAATGGTTTTTTATTCTTTATTCTATAACTACGTGGAAAAGTGTCAGATGCCCAATTTAACGTAATCTTTTTATTTTACAAAAATATGATAGAAATAGAATGATAGAACACAGTGATAGAAATACAACTTACTCTCCCAGAATTTCCAAACATATAATGCGCGGGTTCGTCCGAGTCTGTTCTCTCGCTAGATGGCGCTGATATCCGCGAGTGTGCGTGATACGTCACCAGCGAGGTGGCGGAGCGCGGCGCGAGGCGGCGCGGCCCGCGCGTGCGCCGAGCGGGCGCGCGCTTGCCCTTAGCACTACTACCTGAGATACATTTACTGGTGGATGGCTTGCTTAGCGTGCGGGTTTGTTTGCTGCGTCTGGAAATAAGGAAATGAAGTTATGTTAAATGTAGATTAATACTTTATTGGACAAATCTTTTTCCACCTGGTCAAGATCTGTCCCAGCTCGAAGCCGCTGAGTGGCAGGAAGTGGCACAGGACAGTGATGAATGGCGTCTTATGGTGTCGGAGGCCAAGATCCGATTTGGGTCGTTGAGCCAACCTATTTAGTTAGTTACTTACTTACTTTATTTGACACTAAACAAAAAACAACAATAAGAAAAACACATTTAAAACAAGTGCCACATAAATATAATATATGGTTTATAGTATACGGTACATTTCAGTAGCATGGTTTAACACGAGCGAGTTACTCGCATTTTACTTGGCTAGAATAAAGGAATATAGACAGATCGAATAAATATTTCATAACTGAAACAAACTTGTAATCTAATTTCATATAAACATTAAGCGGCCTTAAGATATACTTACGTTGAATTTTCTTTCAATCAGTCAACAATTTAAAAGACTACTGAATCGTCGATACATGAGCAACACTATACCAAGTAAAGTTACATATTACAAAGGCAAAAAATAAACAATTGCCTTTCCTATATTTTCAGGTACCTACTTATTTGGCATGCTTTCACTGCGAAACATTTTTTAAACGGAAATATTTGTGTAACCTCAAGTGGAGGGCAGTTTGACTTAACTATTAGAAGCTTTTCTAACACAAACCTGAGCGAGCCCCGTTTCTGCGCGCGCAAGTTCTTAGTGTACCGCGACGCAACAAGCCGAGCCAGCCTGTTGGGGCAGCGCTGACTGCGAGCGCCGTTCGCCACCGCTGGAATGTACAATACACATTATGTTCTAAGGATGATATAGTATTAAAAAAGTAGGATCGAGAAGGGCAAAAATTTATAAAGTAAAAGAGAAGGTAGGTATCACGTCGATTAAGGGGCCAAAACATTCAATACACATTTCACCTCACAGCTTATGTAAGTTTTTTGTCTGAATACTTGCGATATGACTTTTTTTGTAGTAAAACTTTTTTTCTTTTTGGACATTCAGGCAGCACTCGGTTTTTGACATTTATCTGCCAAGAAGCATTGAGCTAGGATTATACAGAGACACAATCTCAAACTAAAAAGCTCAGGAAAGTGTCCGAATGCTAACACCGTCAGCGAGCGCAAACAAAAGACTGCTTGTCTCTTTCGCTCTTACATATTTAAGAACGAGCAAAAGAGATAGATAATCCAAAAGTCTTCAACGAGTAGCGTGCTGTGAGTTTTGGCTCGAACATTTTTTTCGAGCGTTTATGAATCTGTATAATCCTACTCGATGCCAAGAAGAGATCATATTTTGGTGCCAAAAAAGAAACTTACGTCGTTTGGGCGGCAGTGACCACCTCACATTCTGGTCGACCACGAGTTGGTTGTCCGACGAGTCAGACTCCGACCCGTTGTTCTGAGTGGTGCCTCCGGAACTCGACCCGTCCAGCGAGTCAGTCTCTTCCGCGAGACATTCCAACTCGCGCTGCACTAGAGAGTCGAAGAACGCCATCATGCGAGGGTCCTCGCTCGTTGACTGCTCCGCGTAGTTGTGGGATATGTACTGTAACAAATAAATATATAATAAGTATTAAAGTTATTGTGAGAGTTTTATAAATAAATAAATAAGCCTTTATTTCTGGTTTACAATATATGTGAGAGTTAGACATTCCTAAAACCGTTATTTTTTTACATTTCTATAGGTACACATAAAAAAGCTAGAAGGCCAAAAATTTGTACATAGAAGATATTGGATTTTTTCTGTGTATACCTACTTTAAATTGATAACCGAACTTGTTTCAGTAGTTTTTTTTTTGTCTGTTTATTTGAGTGAGCATCACACAAAAACGGCTGAACGGATCATCATTATTTTTTATACGCAGCAAGTATGAGGTCCTGGGAGTGACACAGGTAACTGTTTATTACGAAATAATGAAAACGAAGCCGCGGGCGTCCACTAGTAAACTAATAAGACGACGACTGGACCACCACTACTAGGCTATCTGGAAGGAGAAGAGAGAGGCCTTTGCCCAGCGGTTGGGGCCAATGGGCTAATAAATTATAGAACAAGAACCCTGGTGAAACCCTTTTCTAGCATAAATAATCTATATATCTAAGTATGTTTAATTTAAATAGGTAAATAAAATTATAACCATGTTTGATATCTGTATATATGAACACAAGGAAAACCATCATTAAATCCATATTTGGTAAAATAATGATACATCTAGTAAATCTGCCCGATTTAGGTTTGTGGTTAGGAACAAACAATTTGATGCAAATACATTACTCAAACAAATAATTAAGTATCAATGTTAAAATAAATTTATTGTTAATGTACATTTTTTTTATTTAATCGCCTATGACATAACTGGTTTAGGTATACTATACAGGCTGGTGTTAAATAAATGCACAAACTTTTACCATATACATATAAATACGTATATATAGGTACTGGGTATATTTTGGGTACGCTGCCTTTTGAAAAAGTAGATTAGGTTGTTTATGTGACGTGTAAATATGCTTCGTATGGGGCTAGATGGCGCTATGTACATTGTCCCAAAATATTAATTAATTTAAAAAGTTTATATTCCATGATTCTCACTTCATCTTTGCAAATAAATGAATTTGAATAGATATGCACATTTTACTAATTATAGGAAAATGTGTACAAAACATGTATACGTCATTAGATATACCTACGTTAATGTAACTGTTTCAGGGTTTTCCCTATAACTATATTCCTTCAGCTAATGTTCAATTTCAGTTTTATGTACATACATAGGTTAATTAAATACATATGTGCACATACTCTCTCTTGAGTCGTATTTCCTTATGTCTGAGGGACGTGATTCGTCATACTGTTACTTCTAATACATATGTCGCCAACATGTACCTATGTATGTATATTCTAAAAGATGGCATAAAGGGTTAAAAATGATGTGGTACCACATTTAGTACTTGGTTTTATTATCCTATTTCTGACAATTACACTATCAAATAATTAATAATTTATATCAAAAATAAGATAATAAATGCAACATAACACATAACATTACATGTACGTTACTATTTTAATTTAAGTAGTTTGATTTTTTTTATAACACCTACCTGACATATGAATATAATTAAAAAAAACGGTTTCGTGACGTATTTGGTTAATCGATGCATAAACAGTCAATAAAACCGTAACACACTTTTTGTACATCACAAATATTGTTTTTTTTTATAATTTACACCATATGCTTGCCATAAAAAATATACAACCTGTACATGTAGTATAACTTATGAGTAAATATGTGACGCTGTCAAATAAAATGTATATGTATTTATGTACTCTATTTTAGGACATAACCATAAAAAGACGAGAGACGCAAACCATGGGATCAAATAATGACTCTAATTGGATATACATAAATATGTAGAATTACATACGTGCTTATATGATTAATCGCAGTCATACAGGGTTATGGAGAAATTATATTAACGTTGATGTAATTTATAAAGCTAAAAAGTTTTTTATAAAATACATTACCGTAAATGACAAAGTCCGAATCAAAATTGATTTAATCTATTTTAACGAGTTTATCCTAAGCTAGAGTATGGGCTAGGGTAATCCGAGTTTTGCGAAGCTCCTATATTTTCCTTTTTTAATCTAAATACATATATAAAACTCAAAGGTGACTGACTGACTGATTGACTGACTGACTGATATAGTGATCTATCAACGCACAGCCCAAACCACTGGATGGATCGGGCTGAAATTTGGCATGCAGGTAGATGGTATGAAGCGGCATCCGCTACGAAAGGATTTTTGGAAATGCAACTTTTAAAGGGGTGAATTAGGGGATGCAAGTTTTACTTCTTAATGCGAGCGAAACCGCGAGCATCCACTAGTAACATTTAAAATTTGAAATACCTAGCGTACAATACATAAATAAATCGTTATTGTCAGCACATAAATAGTGTTGATATTATTTTACAAACACATCATCAAACCCGAGACTTTTTTTTCTTATTTACTTATTTGTGTCATGATTCAGATACCCCTGTACAAAACTAAACGCCATGATAATTCCCAAACGTATTTTCCTGTTTTTCAGGTATAAAGAGCAAAATAAGTGGTAAATATCGCCATTGAAGCTACATAACATACGTTCTATTGACGTATTGATCACAGTCCGAATATAATTGAAATTAACTGAAGACGAAAGGAGAGGGAGATATATCAAAGTGCAAAGAAGGAAGAACAGAGAGAAAAGTTCGCAAAATGTCTCGCATTTATTTGCTCCTGTTTTGTTTTTTCTGCATCGCATTAGTTGAGAATACTCTTGGTTCGCCGCAACCAATGAGCGTGGCCGACTGGGCGTATTATGGATCCCTTATGCGATATTGCCCGCCTGGTTACTTCAGAATAGCCCATTGGTGCATTCCAGAAGAGATAGATGATTAAATCGAACTTTATTTGGACGGGCTATGGATCAAATAATTACACGTGACTACGCCTGGGTACAAAATTTGGTTGGTGGCATTTACATTTTAATTTACCAAATAGTTTTTTTTTCATTCAATATAGTTTTTTTTTTGTAATTTGTACTAACACTAAAGTAAAATTATTTGTGTGAATACGTTTTATATTTACAAAGGACGAATAATTCGTAAAAAAATACTCAAAATATGTTTATTGTTCGAAGTTGTAATCAAATGTAAAAATTATATTTTTTTTATTGTTTGGTGATGTAATGTAAGAATGGAAAAACTATACTTAATACTGACGTTTATTGTAATAAATGGTTATATAATTTACTGTTATGGCGTTCCAGTCTGTTTTCCTCATATTTCAAATTGAATATTAGAGATTCAACCATACATTTACTCCAGTAATACTAAAAACCACTAACTCTTGGTCACTCTATTCAATGTGATAAATTTACTTTTTAAATAATTAAACAAATATTTAATGTGATCAGGTTTAACATTCAGTTTTTTTGCCGTTCATCAGTTTAAAAGTCTAAATAAAAACCGATACTACTGTTTAAACTTTTAAAATTATTGTGCGCGATTCTCGTTCTTGAATCCAAGCTAATAAGATGAAGATTTCGAATGTAATGACATCCATCTTCAGAACGTGCGTTCTGGGACCGAAACACATCAGAAACTCGTAAACAACATACGCGTATTACACGTGAGTGAAAACCGTTCAGTTAACACATTTACTTCACGCCCGAAAACCACTTTGATTGTACTCACTTGTCCACTGTGATGTACCAGAGTGACGTAGTCCTCGTGCGTGTATATCTCGCGCGGGTTGTCGGAGCCCCGCGCCTCCTCCAGCAGCGCCCCGCGCATCTGCGGGTACTCCATGCCCGACCACACCTGGGAATTAGAGTGTGTATGAGAGAGGTGGGCTCTGGTGTTGAGTTCTCAAACTATCTTCTTTAAATGTAACTCTACGAATTTTTAAATGAGCGAAAAATAAATAATTCAGTTTTTCAAACATTTTCACAGGACTATTTCTGTTAATATATACCATAAGAAGCTATGCAATGTATATGTTACGGTAAATGTGGATAATGCGGTAATTATGTATAATTACCGGTAATTATGCATAATTACCAGTGCTCTCGGTAAAAGTAGTAAAAACTTTCGAATTAATCACATTTACCGGTAATTATATATAATTACCATACCCCTTTGGTAAATGTAGAAAATAATGAAATCAAACATCAGAATCAAAATGTTTATTAGAATTAATACAAGTATAAATAAAATAAATAATTCGCACGAGTAGAGGTTCGGCAAGGAGGCACCTTTATACATTAGAGGTTCCAAAGACTTCCCCTGAATTATAATTAGTCGGTCCTTAAGTCGAGAGTAAACCGGTTTCTTCTAGGCAAGCGCGCTAGATCGTAGATTATAACGTGTAGTCAAGCGTGAGCCTATTTCATGTAAAAGAAACTCTAGTTTTAATTATAATTAAATTTGGTTACAAACAAAATTAGTCAAACAATAATACTTCAAATATCAAAAAATCAAACCTTCTGTTTGGTTAGCAAAACATGATATATATTCTTATTAAATAAATGTATTTATAATATGTATTAGTAAGTTGGTGAAATTTTCGTACAAGCTTTAAAGTGTCGCCATCATTCGGTATCTGCCTAAATAGGCTCACGCTTGACTTGAACTTGCCTGATGTTCTACGATCTAACGCGCTCGCTAGAAGAAACCGGTGTACTCTCTACTTGAAGACCGACTAATTATAATTCAGGGGGAGTCTTTGGAACCTCAAATGTATAACGGTGCCTCCTTGCCGAACCTCTACTCGTGCGAATTATTTATTTTATTTATACTTGTATTTATTCTAATAAACATTTTGATTCTGATGTTTGATTTCATTATTTTCTACATTTACCAAAGGGGAATGGTAATTATATATAATTACCGGTAAATGTGGATAATTCACTACATTTACCGTGTGCGTTCGTCCACATTTACCGTAACATATACACATACTTGTCTATTATATGTATTAGTCATTATCAGTACATATTAGTACAAACATAATTTAATTTAACTTGGTTAAATATACGTTAGTATATACATATTACTATAAATATAAGAGAGCAGAGGTCTGAAGTGTGATACAATAAAAAGTGAATAAAACACCAAAACATGGCTCTTATTTACTGCACTAAACTGTCAAAAAATTAAACACACAAACATGTTGTGATGTGTGTTACCTTGATAATTTTTTCAACCCCCGAAGAGGCGATGAGGCAATAATGTGGGTTATACCGGACTTGGTTCACGATGGAGCGGTGTCCGTACAGAACTATGTGTGGAGAGTCCACCATCAGGTACTGGTGATGTTCTGAAATAAACAAGAACATGCTGAATTACTACGTATTGATATATGTGACCACCAACATTGATGTATTTTATGGCGACTGCAATTACTACCAAAGTAAGAGTGAGTCAAAATAATCTATATAATATATATATATATAAAACTCAAAGGTGACTGACTGAAATAGGGGTTGCAAGTTTTACTTCTTAATGCGAGCGAAGCCGCGAGTTATGTTTCGAATTGTCATCAGTCGTGATTATAGTTGGACACAATATTTAAACATTTTACATCCATATGTATAGTTACTTTGACTCGCTAATAAGCTAAGGCTATAGATAATGATGATGTACTCACTGATATAATTAGTGGCGGTGTCCTTGTCGACTGCGTCCGGTATCTTCCACATGTACAGGTTGAAGTCGTCCGACCCAGACAGTACGTACTCGTCGTTCTCACCAGCGAATGAACAACTTACACTGTAGATAATGATGATGTACTCACTGATATAATTAGTGGCGGTGTCCTTGTCGACTGCGTCCTGTATCTTCCACATGTACAGGTTGAAGTCGTCCGACCCAGACAGTACGTACTCGTCGTTCTCACCAGCGAATGAACAACTTACACTGTAGATAATGATGATGTACTCACTGATATAATTAGTGGCGGTGTCCTTGTCGACTGCGTCCTGTATCTTCCACATGTACAGGTTGAAGTCGTCCGACCCAGACAGTACGTACTCGTCGTTCTCACCAGCGAATGAACAACTTACACTGTAGATAATGATGATGTACTCACTGATATAATTAGTGGCGGTGTCCTTGTCGACTGCGTCCTGTATCTTCCACATGTACAGGTTGAAGTCGTCCGACCCAGACAGTACGTACTCGTCGTTCTCACCAGCGAATGAACAACTTGCACTGTAGATGATGATGATGTACTCACTGATATAATTAGTGGCGGTGTCCTTGTCGACTGCGTCCGGTATCTTCCACATGTACAGGTTGAAGTCGTCCGACCCAGACAGTACGTACTCGTCGTTCTCACCGGCGAATGAACAACTTACACTGTAGATAATGATGATGTACTCACTGATATAATTAGTGGCGGTGTCCTTGTCGACTGCGTCCGGTATCTTCCACATGTACAGGTTGAAGTCGTCCGACCCAGACAGTACGTACTCGTCGTTCTCACCAGCGAATGAACAACTTACACTGTAGATAATGATGATGTACTCACTGATATAATTAGTGGCGGTGTTCTTGTCGACTGCGTCCTGTATCTTCCACATGTACAGGTTGAAGTCGTCCGACCCAGACAGTACGTACTCGTCGTTCTCACCAGCGAATGAACAACTTACACTGTAGATAATGATGATGTACTCACTGATATAATTAGTGGCGGTGTCCTTGTCGACTGCGTCCGGTATCTTCCACATGTACAGGTTGAAGTCGTCCGACCCAGACAGTACGTACTCGTCGTTCTCACCAGCGAATGAACAACTTACACTGTAGATAATGATGATGTACTCACTGATATAATTAGTGGCGGTGTTCTTGTCGACTGCGTCCGGTATCTTCCACATGTACAGGTTGAAGTCGTCCGACCCAGACAGTACGTACTCGTCGTTCTCACCGGCGAATGAACAACTTTTCATTGTGCACGAGTTGTAATAGTCCTGGAAAAGATATTGTAGATTTTAGTATGAAAGATGGAACTTTTGTTGCTTTTAAAAAAAAACAAGACTAACTTATATCCGATAATTTCCCAACTCATCCTACTTAATAAATGTAACTTGTGTGTGTGTGTGTGTGTAGTATGATGGTTCTTCTTTCATTTGTGATTGTAGCACTTTATAATTACATTTCAGTTATTTTAATGCTTTTTTGGTGGTTATGCCATGTCAAAGGTTATTGTAGCAGTTTTATAATATACAAGAAGCAATGGGTTTACTACAAATACAGGGATCTTTTCCGTCAGATAATTTTAAATTTAAGTATGTAACTCCCCTTGAACTAATGAACATAGCTAAGAGAAAGATAGACCGATCAGAGACGATGGATATATTCGATATATCCGGATCTTTTCTATATGATATAATTTTGCGTCTGGGGGACCATCTAACTTTCCTTATTAACAATATTCTGCAGTCGGATGAATATCCTAGAACACTAAAAAAGAACAGAGTCACACCATTATATAAAGGCAAGGGAGAAACCACTTCTGTGAATAATTATAGACCAATAACAATAGTACCCAGTCTCAAAAAGTTTAGAATCACTGATGGCAGACAATATTATGAGCCATATGAGTCAGAATAATTTGATCACCAATGCCCAATACGCATATAGAAAAAATCACTCGACTACGTCTGCGAATCAAAAGCTAGTAGAAACGATTATTGATGGCCTTGAACATAAGAAAAAAGTGGCTGCAATATTTCTAGACTTATCAAAAGCTTTTGACTCTGTGAGTCATGACCTTGTAATAGTGAAGCTCTCAGCTTACGGAATAACTGGAAAACCTCTCCGACTTATAAAATCATTCCTTGAAGATAGAGAGCAAATTGTCGAAGTGAAAATAGACAAACAACGTCATAAATCATCGCCAAGGAAAGTAGATATAGGAATTCCGCAGGGATCGTCATTGGGAAATACCTTGTTTCTGGTATTTCTCAATGATTTATGCCTTAGTGGAATTAAAGGAGAAGTCATCCAGTATGCAGATGATACGACAGTGATTATAACCGCTGACTCACATGAAGAACTTCAGAAATGTATAAATAAAACTTTAAGAGAGTTAGAAAACTGGTTTACAGTGAATGGTCTGAAACTGAATACTGATAAAACGAATATAATGTCCTTCAATGCTGTATCACCAAACTTTAAAGAAGCTCCATTAATATTAGAGAATGGAACTGAATGTATATACGCAAAGCATGTTAAGCTATTGGGATTCGATTTAGATCCCTCCTTAACATGGAAAGAACATATTAATAATACTTGTAAAAAAATGGCAAAAGGGGTTTATGCATTAAAACAGTTGAAACCAATAACAAGCCCAGAGCACCTAAAGGAAACTTATTATTCATACATACACTCTATACTTTCATACGGCATAAGTATATGGGGCAATGCGACAGACTTTGAAAGAGTGTTAATAATGCAGAAACGAGCAATAAGAGTACTTGTGGGAGGTAGATATAGAGAGTCTTGTAGAAACCATTTCAAAGAGTTGAAGATTTTGACGTCAGTGTCACAATATATATTAGAGATTATAAAGTTTGTAAAAAGAAATCCACATTTGTTTAAACTTAAGACTTATAACTCAAATAGAACCAAGATAAACAGAGTATTGTTGAAACCAACTGTGCCTAGGCTGTGTATGACTAAGAAACTACCCACTATAATGGGAGAAAAACTGTTCAATAAACTCCCCGCACACATTCAGTCTTTGAATAATGATCAGCAATTTTGCAATAGCGTCAAACAATTATTGTTAGATCAGACACTGTACAGTTTTAAAGAATACTTTGAAAATGACTACAGTCAACTACCAATTGATTCTAAACTTGCTTAGAAATTATGTAATTAACTACTGAGTAAGGAGTGTGATGCCAAATTGTCATTTTAGCCCCTATACAGCTAAAGTGACAGTACCAAGATTTATTTAAGTTGACATATTGTATGATTACATACCTATTATTATGTTTGACATGATTTTAATAACAAAAATTTTCATTGTTTTATTCATAAAACTAGACATATGTAACTTCTAAAATTTTATAAAAGCCTAATGTTATAAATTCAATTTGACGAGATATTGTAATTTGTGTAGCATATTCTGTGATATTAGTACTTATACCTATGTATGTTACAATTTTACATTATCAATAAAGATTCTTTATCTTTATCTTTATATAATAGGAGGGTTATTACTTGACCATAATTCGCAAAATAAGAAGCAACAATTACGTCAAAAACCGTCAATTCAGACAAAGTAACAATGAGGCATCCCATTATTTTTTAAAACAAAACATAAGTGTTCTCACACTACTCCTTGGTGAAAAAAAGCTGTAAAAAGTATAGTAGGTAAGTATGTAAGGGTTAGTCCTCACTTGGTGGTAGAAGTCGGCGACTGGATGCGGCGAGTGCACGGCGTACAGTACGGGCGACTGGCGCCGGCGGAGCGCCAGCAGGTGCCGCCCCGACGAGTTGAACCGCACCGACATGCAGTTCTGCGCCGGCCCGTTGTGGCCGTTGTAGCGCATTAGGGGCCTGCGATGTGGGAATGGTTTTACTATTTGAACGCTCGATTTAAATAGTAAGGAAAAGGAGACTGGTCCATTATTTTGCCGTTCTCATTATCAGGAAGATGCAAAATGCCGATATTTTCAACGTTCATTCGGATGTAATTAACCGTATTTGTCAGCTAATATAATCAACGCACAGCCCAAACCACTGGACGGATCGGACTGAAATTTGAGTCAGAAAGGATTTTTGGAAATGCCACTTTTAAAGGAGTGAAATAGGAAATGCAAATTTTACTTCTTAATGCAAGGGAAACCGCGAGCACCTACTAGTACCACATAAATGCTGCGTAATATATCATATCCCCTAGAGTCTTCACATTTAGAATAAATAGGCTAGGCTGTAGCATTGTCAAAAAATGACAGAAAAATCTAGTCTTTATCAAACTATGCAGTCCTATTCAACTCCTTGCACCTTCATCACCAAACTATACATCATCATCATCATCAGCCCAATGAGACCCACTGCAGGGTATAGGCTTCCTCCATCTTACGCCAATACTCCCTCTCATGTGTTGTACCTACTTGCCCAGATGTTTCTTTTTAACTTTCTAATTTCATCCAGTCACCAACACACAGGTCTACACTATACCTATACATAACATCTGTTTAACTCACGTTTTGGAAGAGCGCAGGTCCATTAGAGCGACGCCATCTTTAGCGTTGGCAGAGACGAGCACGCCGCTCTGCTGCGGGTGGAACATGACGCCGTGGAACGCCTTGCGGCTGCGGGATATCATCATTGTTTCTGGGGAAGGGGTGAAATGTAACATAAGATTAGTCTAATGACTAAGAAGAAGTACCTGAATGAACTGAGATTGAGGACATACATATTTACTATATCTATCTATGTATCCGCTCGACAACTGCACCCAAAATGTTTGTATGACTTTTGGAATTAACAAACTTTTTGTATGGAACATCTTATTTTTTCGTAAAATTCGAAAGTCATAGAACTAAACGGTGGTGTTGGTTGTATTATAAGTTCCAAAGTCACTCTCTAAAAGTTTCTGGTAACTATGCCCTATTGAAATAAAATGATTTTATTTAGGTCGTCATTCATCACTTTATTTAGTTATATACAAATGTTAAGAGTTATAGATATATATTACACTGATATTAATATACACAGAGAGAGAGTGAGAAAGAGAGAGATGCTTTAAACTTACCATGCACAGAGTGCCTAGTATCAAACAGCAGCAGCCGCCCATCATTGCCAGCAGTGGCCAGCACTCTGTCATCAAACGGGTCTACGCTGAGACTGCACACGGCTCTCTGATGCTGCAGCACTTCCAGCGCCCGGCTACTTTCTATGTCATGAACTATGACCTGAGAAACAGAAATTATTTCATTTAGTTCTAAAAGCCTTCAGCCAAACGGCTTCCACGAGGTCAGAGGATTTGAAACATTTTGTGACTATGTTTTTTGGCAAATAAATAATTTTGTATTCGTATTTGAGTTCAGTGGTGTCTAACAAGCCTATTGGCAATCTAAGAAACCATTTATTGTTGCGAGAGAATACACTTTATATATTGTTTTATGTGATATGGTAATTGTGTGGTATGTATTGTACATATTTCAAAATTAAATGATTTCAAGCATTCATCAACAGTTTTTCAGATTTGCACTAAAGTTGCTGATATAGTTACTTAAAATTAGGTAAATAAGGAACACACATCAAAATATATCTATAAAATGATAAATGGTATAGAAAGAGGGAAAGAAAATAAAGTGTGTACTTTAAAACATAATACTTATAGATACAAAAATGTCATAGGAAAATGTTGCATTTAAATTTGTTGAATTTAATGGGAATAAAGCACAAAAAATGCTGATGAATGAATATACATTGGTGTTCCATTTCTAACCAACTTGTAGTAAAAGTGATGTGTCAATAACACTCATTCTTTCATGTCAAATATAACACATATGCAAATAACATGTATTCATTTTTTTTAATAAAAGCAAATTATTTCCTTATTTACTAATATACTGTTCAAATGTCCACCAAAGATATTTCCAGAAGTGAAAATGAGGCAGTGTTTATTTGATTTACAATGTGTAAAAGCAAGTAAATTATATGCTTGAAAATACTGTTCAAATGTTGCCAAAGATATTTCCTGAAGTGATACAGATACAGCAGGCATTTGATTACCAATAAAAAGAATTACCAACATTTCAACTTTGTTTAACTGACACAATTTCTTCTTAAAAACATAGCTATGTTTGTTCATCTTTTTTTTCCTCTTTTACACCACTATATACACTGCTTTTTATTCTAAAACAATATGAGCACAGCTGCAGGCATGCACTAGTGTATCATACTTACAATATCATCATTTCCTCCCGAGTAAATTTTCTGATTATCGCTGGTGATGCCGAGGCAGAAGATGTTGGATTGATGTGTGGACTTCATTGCAGCGGGCTTGCCATAGTCCATGATGGCCTTACCAAACTGCCACAGCATCACCCTCCTGTCATCTCCACCTGCATTTAATGATAAACAGATTAAAAATAGCTTAACAATACTGGCAAGAAGTTTGGTATAAAGTATTTTTTTTACATATAATGTTTAAACTTTTTTTCATTTTTTATTTGGTGGTGTGTGCAATGTCCCAGAATATTTATTTTAGTTACTTATTTCTCACTTACTTAAACGTTTTTTTTTACCAAAAATGGAGGAATAAATAATATGGATTCTATAAAATAAATTAAGTACTTATGTAAGTGATTACTTATGTCAATTATAATTCATTCTATGTATATCACTGAAAATCTATCAATACTTTTGTGTTCATCTAAAGAATTATAATTTAGGGAGGTGTAGGCCTACAAACATATTGCTCTTTACTTCTGTAAAGATCTGACTGTAGTCTCTAATAAAAAAGATAATTAATACGATCATATACAAATTACATTTTATTGACCAGATATGTAAAAGTAAGTATGTTTGCTACTCAAATCAGTAAGTGCTAAGTACATACCTACTTATACTAAGTACCCATATGTACAAGTACTACGTATGTTTATAAACTGTCAAAATCTAGAGATTTCGGAGTACTGTAGGCCAGGGAATGAGAGGTAGGATTATGTAGGAACACGGGTTGTCCACATTTTGATACATAACTTACCTGATACAAGTAATTCGCCATTCTTGGAAAACTCAATCGCATTTACACATCCAAAATGGCACACCAAGTCTTTACGATACAAGTTCTTCGCAGCATTGAGGCGATTTGTAAAAAGCTGCGACTTAGTATCTGATAACAAACCGTATTCCCTTTTTTTAATATAAGTCAGAGGGCTCGGTATATTCTCCATGATTTAGAAGCTAAACGAAGCCACCATTTTCTGAAGAATTAAATAATTTCGATCGCCGTCGATCAGCTGTACTTTATTTTTAAAAACATTACGCCGTTCCAATTCTCATTGAGCTGTAGTGGTATCTTGTAATTATAATATATAATAAAGTAAATAGTATTTATAATCACTTTTTCACGTGATGTTGAGCCTGAAATGCATCAAAAAAACAAAGTTTTATTTAATTATTAGAATATTTTAAGAAAACGATTCAACTTTATTTTCAATTTTCGAAGCTATTTTAAACATTTAAAATAAGGTACCCGAAGAAGGATAAGAAATCTGCGTACAACGAAATGGTTGATTTTTTGTACATTCAATAATAAACTCAGAATTATAAGCAATAAAGATAAAAATGCATTAACATATGAATATTACCAAGGCGTGTCAAATGTCAAAATCGTCAAAACAAAACGGAAATGTTCCACCTGGAATCACGTTTTTACGTATTTTAGCGTAAGTACAAAAGTGCTGTCTCCCTTTTACTTAAAAATAACCTAATATAACTGTTTCTTTCCACGCTTGCCACTTTGTAATGCTGTAACTTGCACTATTAAAATGCAACTTTGTTCGCCAGAGCTCGTCAACCACGTGAAATATTATTTACAAAAATAAAATTATAAATAAGAGCAGCTTTTCTGTACATTTTTAGTGAGAAAGAATGGTAGTAGCTGTAGAAATGAATAGGCCAACTTTAAAAGTATCAGGTAAGTTAGCTATAAATCGTTTTCGAATTGAAAAACATTTCAGGTTGTTCATGTTTGTGCCACTCATGCCTTTTACAGTGTCTGACTCGGATTCTACAAGTGAAGAGGAGTCAGAAATATCTGGAGATGAAGCCATATCAAGCGGGGAAGAAGCTGAAGCCGACGCTGAAAGTGCTTTATCAGACGACGACAAAAAAGAGTTGTTAGTAACCAATGAAGGTTGGGCAGACTCTGTGGCGAAGATTCTTGGTTCTAATAAGCCGAAGAACAAGAAAACTTTAGTCTTATCGCGTGCTAAGAAGCACTCTGAGATTGTTAAAACTGAGAAAGAAGAAAAACCTTCATTTGAAGTCATAGGCGAGGGTTCTGAACAAAAGCTAGATATAAAGAAAGAGACCCCCTCAACTCAAGGATCCTCTGGACCACCCGCCAAGAAAGTAGTGAGTATTCATCATATACAAATTTGTTTGCATTAAAAAATTAATTCAAAAGTAATAAATTTCCTCATTAGATTATAACAAAATTAACATCTTAATGTGCCAAATTTGTTCCTAACATAATTTTCTTTTCTACAGAAACATGAGAAACCTTCGATAAGAGTAAAGCCTAATATTCTAGAAAAAGACAGGGAAAGATTGCTATCAAAAATTGCCACAAAAGGTGTAGTGCAACTTTTTAATGCAGTAAGAAATCAACAGAAAACTTTAGAAAAGGATTTAGACCGAAATGATCTTACGGAAGGGAAAAAGGAAAAGATTCTAAAGAAGTTTGACAAAAGAACATTTTTGGACACTCTCATGGGAAATAGTAAATCAGTTATTGTAGATGAAGAGACAAGAACATTGAAGAATGAATTGAAAAATGAAGGTGATAAACCTAAATGGAGTGCACTCAGGTAATAATTTCTTTTTATTACATAAGTACTCTATTTGATTCTATTGAAAAATTTTTTTTTTATATAAAATGAAGTACCTAGGTACATACAAAAATAGTCTTGTACTAACAAATTGATATTCATCAAGTTTAGAGTAATATTTGGCAAACTTTCCTAATTGCCTAGTCTTGAAACTGCTAATGACTTTTCTTCTTTTCAGGGATGATTTCATGATGGGTGCCAAAATGAAAGATTGGGACAAGGAATCTGTAGATGAATGATACAAATGTCATGTTATAAGTATTATTTTAATAAAATCATGTAAATACAAATATTTATATACATTTTACTTATTCATAGTCATAAATAAATATTTCCCACATAGTGTTAAATTTTAACAATCAGTAAAATAATTAGATTTTTTACAGTATTCTCAAAATTACCTACAACTTATAAACTTTCTCCATGACACCATTTTTAACAAGGGAAAACGTTGATGTTCCTCTTTCACTCTTCAATAAAGTTTGGTATTGAAGTAGTGACTCTCTCTCTCTTGAGTCGTATTTATTGACACATGTCCTCAGATATTTGTGGTCCTCAAACATGTCAGTTTCCTCACAATGATTTCCTTCACCATTAAAGTGCAAATCCACACATAACTTGAAAAGACAAGACAGTGTGTGTAAGAGTTGGAAGTAGTAAGGAGTCAAAAAGTAATTTAGGCTACTTTTTATAACAAATAGGAAAAGTATTTTAGGAAGTGAAGTAGCTAGATATAGATAAAAAATTATTTGATATACAGTGTGTAGGCATCATTGCCACTAGAATGTTGAGTTATTTGCTTGGGTAGTGTGGAGTAGATCTTGACTGGCAGGTTCCACACCATGGTCTCTATCGGCACATTGAGAGGGGCATTCCAGTCTTTCTCTTCACCGTTTGGATAGATCTTCTCGTTGGTTGTCACAAATTCAAAGTGTAGGCGCCATTTTAGGGACACTGAAAAAGAAAATAAAACTGAAAATTAATACTTACCAAAATACTTCTAAAACTAAACAATACCCTAATATATACTTACAATCATATATTTATAGATGACAAATTGTGAGTTAAGAGCCTAATTTTAAAATAATGTATTACTTAATTAAATGGGGTCCGGTTATTGCACGTACCTGTATTCCACGTCCCTATATTGTACGGGAAGTATTCCGATGCCATTTGGCATCCAATTATTGGGGCGTACAATAATGGATGCGCATTATCGTGACGGCAATTATCGCCCCGAACCAAACCGGTACGGGCGATAATGCGCGACACAATATTGCACACCCCGATAATTCGATGCCATGTACATGAAATATTTGCCCGTGCTACACTTGCACTACAACAGGACTTAGCTCCTCCTCGCTTCGCTCGTTGTCGCATGTGCGTGGTAGAAAGCAACCTAACGAACCTAATCTACCTTCTGTCACAGACAAGTGACTTCGAGTCCTACACTTGCACTACAACAGGTTAGGTTAGGTTTAGCGTCCCGTAAAGTACACCCCAACCCTGTATTTCATGGCCCTGGATTGCACGCCCCAATAAAACGATGCCATGTACACCATTTATCGTGCTGTACAATACGGTGTCGTGCTTTATCGTCCGTACCAAGCTTGTACAGGCCTGTATTTCATGGCCCTGGATTGCACGCCCCAATAAAACGATGCCATGTACACCAATTATTTCCCGTACAATCCAGGACCGCGCAATATCGGGCCGCGCATTATTTGGACGTGCATTATTGCTTCCCATTAAATGTATGTACCTTCTGTACAAATACATAACAATCACATGTTACACACAGAGAAGGGACTTGAAAACTGACACCAGCTAGAGTTGGCTAGTCTCATACAAACTTGAGGAACAACTGTGATATGTTTTTATTACATGTATTTTAATGCAACGCTGCCCTCTTATTTTGTATGTCTATACATGAATTTCAATTTACGGAGAGTATTGAAAACACATTCTTGTGTTACGGGCATGTCATTAATTCTCCGAAAATGCTCTGAAGACTGCTGGTTACCAATTTTTATGACTCTGGAAAAAAGTAGCTTCTGTAAAGAAAAAAAAATGGAATCCTCAATATTTACCTTCATCAACATCAAATGCCGGTGTGATGTGCAATGGTATGGGCAGGATTAGCTGAGAGTGTGTGAGTCCCACTGTCACCTCATGGTATCGAGCTACTGTCATGGATCTGCTGCTTGTGTCCTTGTTTACATTCTTTGAAGGAGACTTGGACTTTATTATTTCTTCTGGTTGTAGGGATACTGAGACCTGGAGAACATGTTACTACTTTGAGTAAGTTGTGGGAAGGTATGTGCAAATACAAACAAAATATGTAACTAAGTATAACAACTTTACTTTAGTCAGGAAACTAAGTTATCTAAACCCAGTTTATTGATTACAGAGTATACTTGTACTTTATAATTATCTCTACAAACTAGTAACTAAAACTTGTCATACTTTGTATGAAAAATATCAGATACTAATAACTCCCAATTTGTTTAATTTTCAAAGTGCTGGATCCACACTAAAGGTTCCATTTATGAACTTGTGTGGAATGATCATGATTATTTTTGCGATTCATTATTTGATTAAGAAAATATATATGCAATAAAATAATTGTACCTGCATACAAGTAACAGTTCCCACTGAGAAGTCAAATGTGCCGACAATATCTTCTCCCAGCTTGTAAGCTGACTTGAATAAACAGAAGCGCCCCACTTTCCCTCTGGTGTTTGTGATCATGTATGAGTTTGGACTTCTTCTTGCTGTGAGGTTCTGAAATGTATGAAAACTTACTTAAAATAGTAATTCAGTAAAGGATGGAAATGAATAATATGCACCATCCATCATAAAAAAATGTTACAAGCATTGTTCCTTTATCTCTGATGTTACACCTGTGTTCAGTGGTTAGTTCAATTTG
Source organism: Macaria notata (assembly GCA_927399415.1). Classification (NCBI taxonomy): domain Eukaryota; kingdom Metazoa; phylum Arthropoda; class Insecta; order Lepidoptera; family Geometridae; genus Macaria; species Macaria notata. The sequence goes on from OV656743.1 coordinate 4,077,705, forward strand.
ATATTTGCCTTATTTTTTTACACTGTTCAGTCAGACATTTTACCTCCAGGTTAAGAAACATTGGCATGGTGTATTAACAAACACTGAGATTCAAGGTGGCACATACTTGTATTTGTATGTTTGACTGATTTCAAGTAACATGAGGTAAATAGATAAAAATGAGGAGACTAACAAAAGTACCTGTAAAACTTGCAAAGCCATGGACAAAGGGGTTTCAACTTTTCTCTCTTCCGAAAATGGATTAGTTGGCTGCAGCTCTTCAGTTGTTTCATTCCCACATAGAGCAGATAAATCTTGCAAGTTCATTATAGGACTGATGGGAAGCACTCTGAAAGGTATCCTGACCATTTTGATGTGTGAACCAACTTTCTGAGTGGCTATAGTGATCTTGTAGGAGAATTTCACACTTGTGCCTCTGTATGATGGTGGAGACTCTATTGGTAATGATTCCCTGTACCAAACTGAAATAAAAATAAGGAATTCATGAGTATTCAATATGTTATTTTAATATAAAAAAGTGTCAGTATAATTTAGTTAGGTTGTATTGTTTATGTTAGGCATATTTCCAGTTTTTTAGGTCCAATAATTTGTCAAATCAGCAGGTATTAACAGACTGTTAAAAATCAAAGGTAAAAAATTTATGAGGACAATACCAGCATAAATAGGTGAATACTATTTTCACTCACAACATAATATGAGTTAAATGATGACAGAAACTTACAAGTTTTAGTTTCTCCAAGAGGTATACTCAAGTCACAGAACAGAATTTTAGGTTTTGTGTGAAACACAACATCTCCAATATCACTGGATGTGACTTCCAATGCAGTTGTTCTGTTTATTGTAGGTGTTTTATCGCCAGCATTGCCTGCTGTTGAATAAAAACAATGAATTTGTGCTGACGCCCATGCCAAATTCTCTAGTGTATCACTGAAACAAGATTGTATTTATAACAAAACTATAGTTTGCCATACAACATTTGAAATATAGCAAGTCTTGCAAATAATTAAAATAAATATTAATAAGAACCTGTGGCTTTGCGAGTTTCTGTGTTCGGGTTGTGCGGAGTAGCAGAAGGAAATGCAACACTCCAGTGCCTCTCCAGCAAGGTAAACAGTACCAGTTGTAAGTTTTGCAGAGAGTTCTATCATCGTGGCACAGCTAAAAATCTTCACATCAATTGTTAAATGGAGCGAGAACAGTTGACTTATAATCAAGATTAGATTAGTTTCTCTGTTTCCATCTGCATCATTGCACTCAGGTTTTGGAATGCCAGTATTTTTAGAAAAATATCACGAAATCTCCAAGAAATCTGATAGCCGAGAGAATTTAACCTGGCGAAAATAGTGAATACTGAACAGTGAACACAGCACAGACCAATAAGAGATGAGATACTGAATGTGTACTGAACTGAATACTGAATACCTCCGAGCTGAATACAAACCAATTTGACATACCTACGTCAGCTGCTAAAAACCCTAAAAACTCATATTTTTTATTTCAACGTTAGTCTCAGACGTTAGTAGCCTTCCTTCAGTTTTATTTTAGCATGCAGCTATCTCTTTTTAACCAAAGCCCTTGTGCTGTTTCCTGTCTCAGATTAACTTATGCAAAATTGTAGGAGCTCTCTATTCTGTAACCATGGTCTGGAACATATTATAACGTTTCTGTGTGCGTATTCTATTTGTTTCTTATGATAAAAAAAATTGTGAGAAACAATATGATTTTCTGCGATTATTACGAGCATAGACTAAGTAGTATACTTAGTCTATGTTACGAGCTAGTCTAGGTTTTAGACATGTTCATCTCTTGCTGATAAGGAGTTCTTCATATATCTATGCTATAGTGACCATTTTTTTAAATACCAATACACGATACAATTGTTTAACGATATTTGGATTGACAATACGATCCAACTACCGAATTTCTATAACATAGAGCCATAACGTAAATCGGAACGTAAATTCTAACGAACAGTGAATTTGAAAAGTGTAGATTTTGTGAATTATTTTGCAAATGAGAAAATAAACAAAATGTTAATATCCGATAGCATTAACCACAATAAACTACAGTCAATTATAGTTGGGGAATTGAAAAAAGCAGGTTTAAAACATCGGCTAAAGAAAATAATTCTGAAAAATGTGAAAGTGAGTAATTCGCGGCATTTCCGGTAATTCTTACTTGAATTTTTAGGGATTGATCTTTTATTTTTCTCTTTTCTGTTGTCCAGGATCAGAAAACAGTGTTTGGTGCTCCTCTAGTTAAAGTTCCTTCATGCAGTGTAATATGTTGTGGCAGTACACTTTGTGTTCCTATTGTGATAACCGAAATGTCTTCTGTGCTTCGCGCCAATGCCCACATCGAAGGGTTGTTCCGCAAAGCTGGTTCCCAGAACCGTCAAAAAGATATTAAGGTTTGTAATGTTAATTATTATACTGCCAATTGTTTACAAGATTTCAGAAAACAAAGTTTCTCTACCTTCTAAGTCTATCCTAAAAGATATTTCGTCTTCCAGAGACTCCTGGACGCTGGAGGTTGTGTGTCTGACGGACACCACCCTATAGACGTGGCTAGTGTTCTGAAGCTGTACTTACGATGTTTACCCGAGCCACTGATTAGTGCTGAAGTGCAAGAGTTGCTGCTGCGGTGTAGAATTACTGCTGGAGATGATGCCTTGAAGCCTATATTGCATACTCTGCTGCTACTACCTGTGTTGCATGTACATCTGCTACATTATGTCATGGAGGTATGTTTAGATAATATCTTTAGACCTACATTAGTCATATCTGTTATTAGCTGTTTGTCTAGTACGGCAGTAGTTAAGCCATGCTAGAGGCCCTTAGCAGTTTGAAAAACTCTCGACACCAGAGTTGGCCACTCTCATTTGATAAGAAGAAGAAGAAGTCATATCTTAGGTAGCTAGCAAAAATATAACATTATTGAATAACTATCCTCTTTAAGACAATGGCTAGTGAAATTATGAACAGCTCACACAGCTGTCTCTTTTTCATGCATTTCTGAAGACAATACAATTCATCAAATTCAGTATTTATTAACCAGCCAAATTTCAAAGCTTTAATTCTAACTGTATAATTATGCAGATATCAGAGCACAAAAAAACTGTTGTAGAGATTTGCTCACTGGAAAAGGGACTACATCCACAAACTGATAAAATGTGTGTTTTATCAGCTTTTCCTGTTAGTGTCCTATTTTATTTTATTGTTAAATTTGAATCAGTAATATAATAAGTTAACAGTTTAACCTGTTAAATGCCACACCTCAAACACACTAACTATTTTACTCTTCATGCCATATTGTTTGGACAGTATAATAGTATTGTATTGTTTTTCTTGGCACTCAGAACTCACATATGCTGGCCAAGTTTAGGCAACTTTGATATTAAAAATGTTAAACATGATTTTCAGCTCCTGAACTACATAGCTTCTCGGCACAAGGAGAATCTGATGGACTCTTCAAACCTGGCCATAGTGCTGGCTCCCAGCATCATGCCGCTCCCTGCTGCAGCAACAGCACAGAGGCTGGATCACCATGTTGCACTTGTCAAGGTACTGATATCTTTAGATGTACTTTTTTTGTATGTTTGTTAATCAATCCACCAACATGTAGAGGGCAAAAATGTTGTCCAAATTAAATGTCCTTTGATTCAGTGTAAGTAAAGTAATCACTTTTGCACTGCAGCAGGCTAGCCTACCCTAAGCTTTATAGATTAGCTAACACTTGTGTAATGAAAATAAAAGTTAAGATATTTTTAAAATATAGTCTTGTAGATGCTAATCAAAGTTAGTGAGTGCCCTAGATCGCAGACTGCCGTGTTGCTTAGCATCAGTGTTGTAGTCAAGTGTGAGCCTATTTACAGTTAACAATATTTAAAGAAAAAGACATTTTAAAATCATTAACAAATATGAAATATTTGTTTGTAAATCACAATAACAAATATTAAATAGTTGCCTTTTACAATTTTATATGTTATTCTTGTTGTAAATATGTAATTACTTGTGTTGAGTCTGGTCGTTTGTCGTTTCTATGTATAATAAGTATGTATTTACGAAATAATAGTAGTTTATGCAACTTTCATATGATGAAGGGTATTAAAACACGAGTGTGAGTTTATGACACGAGTGCAGCGAGTTTCATAATAGTAACGAGTGTTTTAATGCCTGTGTTATATGCAGTTGCATACACTACTTTATCTTCACTAATGCAATTGATCAAACAACAAGAGTAAAAGCTGACAATAGTTAATTTTTCATATAATTTTCTAGATTTTTCTGGCAAAAGATTCTGAGTTACTTTTGTTGCCAATTCTAGAATATCCAGAGGCGTACAAATTTCATCGTCGCTATCCATTTTTAACTTTTAATTTGTATTTAAAAACCAAAACACATTGCGAAACATTAAATTCACGCGTACGTGTATTGTCACAGTAATTTTGCCGCCATTAAAATCTAACTATCTCTAAAGCGCGACCAACCTGATTGGCTCTGCAATCAGGTTGGTTGTGCTTTACCGATGTTATAATGAGCTATAACGATATCGATGTGGATATTATAGCATCATGTGGAATTGCTTAAATTGAGTGTTTTGTTGTCTGTGCTATAACAGTAGTAATTATAAGTCAAGTATTGGAAACATAAGTAGAATGTTACAACATTAGTGTAGATAAAAGTATATTATGTAATATGTACGTTATCTAGTACCCATGTTACAAGCGTAAGCTTAGTATGGGCTAGATGGCGTTGTGTGATATGTCCCGATATTTAATTATTATATTTTCCAGATGTTCATTGACAACTCGAAGCACATTGGGTTGCTGACTGAAGACCTCATGAGTCAACTGGATGATGACTCGGACGGGAGTCGCGCGAGGAGGAAGAAAAGACGCAGTGGCTCTTTGAATCGTAAGTTACGGGAAAATCATGTTTATTATTATTAATATAGGACTATCAGGGAAAATATATTGAAAAGATGTCACATATAAATAAAATAAACACATTATATTACTGAAACAATCAAATTGAAGAAACCAACCCTAATTATGATCATAGTCTTATGATATATTTTCTTTCACATACTATATAATTTATTTTAATAATTTGTGGTTTTGAGAAACCTCGTTGGCACACATACACCCACACTTCTTATGATTTTGTTTTGTTTATTTTTTTCAATAAATAGATATTTCAGGACATATAACACAGTTTTGATGAGATTTTTTTTGTTGTCAGGCATGCTGAGCGGTTTACGCAAGATGGTATCCGGTAGTGTCAACACACCAGCTACAGTAAGAGAAAATGCCAAAACACCAGTACTGAGCAAATCAGCAGCTAAACGGAAATTCGATACGTACGAAGGATTTTCTGCAAAAACTAAGTAAGTATAATTTAGTCATCCAGGTTTAATAAGCATACCTTTGAAGTACTTACTTATACATATAGATTAAATTTATGACACTTAAATAATATTGATATTTTTTTTACAGGAAAGAAATCACTAAGAATTTGCCACAAAAGGAGCTCACATTCACGCCAATGAAAATGTAAGTAAACCCTTTACTACATTAGCCATTCAAACTTATTATTATAACAACAGAATATAATGACTTTTTTTGTTTCAGGGGTATTGAACGAAAACGTTTACGGCTGAGTTTGATGGACGCGAGAAGTACCCCCGTAATAAATGCAGAGTTCAGCAAAAACTCTGAAACCAGTATTAGCAGCGAAGACTTGATCACATCCTCGGAGCAGTTGTTCAGCGCACACGACACCATAGACCTATCACCAGACATGAAGCAGAACAACAAGGACTATGTGAGGATCTCCAAACAAGAGTACGAAGAAATAAAGAGCAGAGTATCCGCCATAGAAAACAGACTGTCGAGAGAATTCACAGATGTCATCCCAAAGATGCAACCTCTCCAGCAGGTGCAGAATGTCTACGAACAAACCCTAGAAGATGTGGCGATGCTCAACTGCCCCAACTCGGACCACTTGGCTCGAAGACTCAGCAAGGAGTTGAAGATTAGGCCCAATGAAGAAACCAAAATAATCAGGTCGCCGAGCGCGAGAAAAATTGGATCGATTCGACGGCGATCCAAAGAAAATCTTACCAAAATCGTCAGACACAAGTCGTGGAATGTTTCGTCGCAGTCTCAGTCGCAAACTAGTCATATAGTAGATAGATTCTACCCGTACGTAGGTCTCAGCCGGCGGCAGAGGACGAGCACGGCCAAGCCAGACCTCGTGCCGCCGAAGATTGAGACATCTAACGAATGGGACGTTTCCATGTCTGAATCGGTCAATAAGTCTAGTTCTCAGAAGTATCAACTACGCAAACGGGGCAGTCTATCGGAATATAATCCCGATGAAACTATTAGCAGACTACCGGCGCGGAGATCTCTGAATGTAACGGTAAATAACAGCTGGGAAAACTCTGAAAACTCCATGAACAACACTCTCGATTCGACCGCCAAATCCAACACTTCGGACCGCGCCAGACGGTACCAAAACATAGCACCAAAGATCACCAGCAAGCTTCCTAAACCTAGTCCTACGCAGTCCCAGCAGAAGTGGCGAAGCGCCGCAGCATTCTTCATGGACAAGACAGGAGAGACCGACAACTCTGGACATTCTGGCAGACCCTCTGTCAACAAGTTGCGAAGAAACGCCGGAGCAGTTCTTGCTAAAGCCAAGCTTTTCGAATCTAGTTCCGACAAATCCTCGGAGGCACATGAAAAAACTGCCAACACAGGGTTCGCCAGGAAACCCAGAGTAAGCGGCCAGTACCAAACCAGACCACAGAAAGTGGTAGCCCATATCAAACCTAGAGAACATGTCACTTCCAATGTAACTACAATGCGAGCCATTCCCGTTAGGACGCCAAGGAGTGAGTTTGACACACCACAAGCTTCCAGCAAACCTTACAGAGTTAATGGATATCCTGGTAAAGAAGAGATTGACTGGCGGAACAATCGGAAAACTACTCCTCCAGCTAAAAAAGTTGTTTCACCACAAACAAATAATGTCACCCTGAGAACTCCACAGATTCCTGCGCTGAAGAAACCTTTAGTGACACCGAAAGGCTCTCGACTAGCCCCTGCAGCCAGTGATGTTAGAAAGACCAACACTCCTATGAAAGCTGTTCATGTTTCCCCAAGAAGACGATCTCCAAGACAAAAACCGCTGCGAACTTACAATTAATAGTAACAACAGTATTTGAATTTTACTCGAATTTTGACTATTCTATACCTAGTAAAAAAAGTTGTCATATTATAGGTATGACTGTTTTAGCAAATCAAGTGGCCATGTGTAAATAATTGATTTTATAAGAACTGATTGTATTGTTTTTAATTAAAGTTATCTTCTGTAATATCTTTTTTATTTTGGTAGACTTATGCTCAGTTGCAAACCTGCACAAAGGACAGCATAGGTTATTTTTATACCAATGGCATTGGGTTAGAACCATTTTCATAATGATGTTTCAGCATAGTACAATAATCATTTGCGCAAGAGTGCTGTATGTTTGCTAAACAAGGTATAGGTACTAGAAGGGTAAATAAAATGCAAATGTATAATATTATATGATGTATATCACGGCTTTTACAGTGGTATTTCGTGTATATTAACAAAATATCCAGATTTGTGTTCAATAAATTAAGAACAAACCGAGAACTCAAATAAATAACAATTTCCACATCCAATTCACGAAGCGACGGCGCTACAATAATTTTCAATACAAAATACATAATTCTTATACAAATTCGGTTCGGGGGTCAACTAAATTATTCACTTACACATTTAGCGATGATCACAGTTTGAGGATTATAAGAAGCGGAAGATTCAGAACGTACCGTGCTATGGAGACGATTTAACAATTCGAAACGTTGCAATAGTGATTACTGAGTAATTTAGATTTCATATAGCTTACGGCTAACTTACACTAGCAGCTCCGGCGCACTGCTGTGACACTTCCACGCGGACCAATTTAAATTAACAATATAATAAAATATCAATTGTACCTAAGATCTGTTCCAAGTGTTCCCGCCCGCGGCCGCGGGGCTCGCGCGCCCCGCGCCGCCTCCGCACTTACGCGTCGCGATCGATAATAAAAATATAATGATACAAATACATTAATTACTACGTTTTCGATTATTGTGTGACATAGATATTTACAAAGCGCAACGGGAGCGCCAAAATAGTTAGGCGAGGCCGTCCCTGACGAGAGGTCGCCCCGAACACTAAACATTAACTAAAACGCGAGACCTTATTGTCAGGAGAGCTAACGGATAAATGCCCAAAACTAAAACCAGTCGTCAAATAGATAAAACCGCATTCACACGTCCGCAGCCGAGCGAGGCGGCCGCGCTGTATACGCTCCCGTCTCCACGAACCAACATAAACGACGAATATTGACTTCCCACGATTATGAATCTATGTGATATAACATTATGCTCCTACGAGTACGCCTTACAAAACGAACAGCATTATTCTAAATATCCACGATCTCTCGATATATCAGTACGATTACAATTTGGGAATGCATGACACTAGTGTGTATATGATGATTAAGTACCGATGGTGTGTGTCGGGGCGCGGCAGGGGGGGGGGGGGGGTGGGGGGACTGGTGAACTCTAGTTCACCATGAGGGTGTGTGACTCCATGGGCGCGGCCGAGTCGTACAGCGTGTCCGTGTCCTGCGTGGGCTCGCCCTGCAGCTGGCACTGGTTGGACAGCGTGCCCGCGCCGCAGTCGCAGAAGAACCTGCCACATATATACCAGTGTTATATACTAGCTCATACACAACCAAACTTTTCTAACTAGCTCAAAGTCACTGGTGATTGATGATGAAAGATATAGATAGGATGACACTCCTATTGTAATTTTATTCAGAACTTCATAAAGGTATAATTGAAATAATTGTATTGTGTACAGCTTAAATAAATAAATTAGGTGGTTTCTGACCACCAGAGAGGCGATAAGGCCGCCACTTGTGGCACTAGTTATGATAATAATTTGTTTTATGTACTGTTTGTTTTTAATATGTGTCAACAATAAAGTGTTTATCTATCTATCTTCAGTGGCACCAACTACTTGACAGACATTATTTTGTACTATGTGTATTACAGCCAACTTGCCAAACCGATTTTGATGATCAAATATCTTAAATTGTCTAGACACAGTTACAATAAATGAGCTTCCATTTTAGCCCGGATTTACGCTTGAAACATATAAGACACCAGAGTTTTATACATTCACGATTGTAGATTATGTTTTTTCATATTGGAAAAAGTCTTAAATCAATATAATATTTATGAAAGAAACAAGAACTGACCTGTCATGGCGTATGAACTCTACATCGTGACCAGAATGGCATGTCTTTATGCAGTTCACGCAGATGGCGTTGCGGTCTGTTGTGTTGCAAGTCTGGCACCTGGAAATACGTAAATAACTCCATTAAAAACTATGATACAATGTGTCTCTCTCTCTCTTTGAGTCGTATTTCCTCATGACTGAGGGTCGTGACTCCCCCGCAGAATTAATTCGTTAGGGGAGTTTTCTTTGGCAGATACATGATACAATGTGTAGTCTTCCAAAAATCTCGATAATTTGCATACCTCACCATAGGGTAATTGTTTATACATTTTATGTGCAGATAAATAGATATGACTATAACTAAGAAAATAGCATATTTAAGCTCTATCTGACAGGTTTTAGAGCCACTATGAGAGTTTTATCCCTCTTAAAAAATTATGTATATGTTATATTATGTGCATAATCTCATTCTGAGAAATCTGACCTGAGTTACTAATGTGACTCAGACGACTTCATCTAACGAAATTCCTTGATTCCAATTATGTCACTGTCGAAGGAAGAATTTAGTGTCGATTGGACAATAAAGATCACAGAAAACAGATTTGTTGTATTATTTTAGAAACAATTGTTTTGTGGTTGATTTTTTAGAAACCTAAAATTGAAATTTCTTTTACACAGAAAGTTTGCAGTAGCTTATACTATAAATAAGTACTATATTATGTCCATGTGGTAAACCTATGGAAGTCATGTCCTTCACCAACCTAATATTTAGAACATTGTCTGTTTGTTTGTGTGTATGTGTACCTGTAGAAGTCGTGCATTGGGAAGGAGGTGTAGGAGGATATCTTGTAGAGGCACTGGCCGCCGCCCACCGCCTTCTCCACCGCGTCCTGGTTGCTGAAGATCTTGTTGCCGCGCACCAGCGGGGACACGCCCGACGCCAGGCACAGACCTGCAATATAAACATGTATAGTTTGAACTAAGCAATAGAATTCAATATAAAAACTAGGGTTTTAGTCTTTTAGTAAGCAGGCTATTGCGATCATCACAAATTTAAGGGTGAGGCCCTTGTCTGTGGAGGCGCCATCCTGCCCGATCTTCTGCCTGTTTTTAGACCTCCTTATACGACATGACACCCACCTTCTCCTTTACTTGCTCCATATATCACCTTCTCAGCAATCCTTTTCCTCTTCGTGTTTCCAATTTTCCGTCAATGATGTTTTCATAAATTAGTCATGCCGTATAAGGTGGCCAACCATCTATCCTCTTCTGTTTTCAACTTAGATAGGCTAGATTAATGCTTAGATACACTGCATATTATTTATTTATTTAAGTTAATCAACTGATATTTGGGAAGTTTATGTTTACTATTTAAAACAATTTAGACAATGTGACATGATGATGATGTGACATAAAAATTTACCTCCAAACCGGTTATTGAATATCTGGTTGTGCTCGAGCGTGGCGGTGGCGTTGTTGGTGATCTCGACCCCGGCGGCCAGCCCGTCGAAGATGCGGTTGCGGCGCAGCACGGGGTGGCTCTGCGTCGAGATCAGCACGCCCGCTTGCGCGTTGCGGAATATGTCGTTCTCTTCTAGTACTCCCTGGAGATAATGGCATAAAGTGTTCATGTATTTAAGAGTATTATCAGATACAGATAATTAATGGAAAAATCATGGAAATTTACATGACAAATTAAATAACCTGTTAAAATTGCACGTATTACATTAATTAATTATCACGATTAATTGGTATGATATATGTTAATTACAATTGTTGATATAGATGTATTAGAGGCATATGTACTGAAAAGATTTTGTATTACATTGCATTATACACATATGAAATATGCTATACATAGAATTTCAGTTTTTAGTTTCATATTTCAAATTTCGGTCAAATTCATTTTGAAATAAAATCTGTTATCACCGATATTGTTAGTTAGTTTTTAAATTTATTTTTATTTTGTAATATGTTTGGTGTGCATTAAATACGTATTTTCTTGCCCTCGTAAATTTGTAGCTAGTCGTTTTAAGTGTGTAAAGCTAATTCTATCAATCTATAGTCATCATTGATAATAGTAAATTTCAGCATAATTAGATCTAATATCCTATAAACAAGGCTAGTATTTCAATTTATAATAGCTACCTACACAGTTTTAGTGAGCTTAGTGTTTCTGACTTCATGTAGATAAAATTAATTTTATAAGTTTGTATTGACGAAGAGACGTAAGAGGCTATAATAAAGAATTTATAAATGCAACTCACCTTCCCCCCATTAAAAATACAAATCCCTCCGTCGCGCCCGTCGAAGATCTTGTTCCTCTTGAGCGTCGGGTTGGAGTCAGTCTTGATCCACACTCCGGCCATGGCGTTGTCGAAGATCTCATTCTGCTCGAGGTGCCCGAGCCCTCCGTTATAGACTAGTACACCGCCGTTCTGGCCTCCCCATATCTTATTGCCCCGGATCACGGGGTTACTACCGGTTCGTATCTGCACGCCCGAGTACAGGTGGTTGAATATATCGTTGTCTTCTAACTTTCCATGGCCGTTGTCGTAGAAATATACGCCGACCTGTGGACGGAGAGCAAGTGTTAGTTCCCTTTGGGCGTTTTTCTGTTCGCCGGTAACGTTGGCACTGGCACGTCAGCACAGGCGGGAGGAAGATATCTTCAAATCAAGGGATCATACTTAAAATAAAGACATGATTTGACAATAATAGATAAACATAACTCTGATTAGAAACAGACATTTGACTAGGAAAAATGTAACATGCATAGATGAGTTTACTCATACAAACTCAGTATATTCTTTACTTCTACTAGCAAATATATATATATGTAGGTACATATATATACATAGTTATGTGTAAGCAAGCCATCAATATAGCAATGGAGGCTTCCTCATTGGCAACACGCCATTGTGATTTAGGCACGAGTTTCCTTTGGCAAGCGTCAGCACAGCAACAAAGATAAGACCATTATGCCTCCATTACTATTGTGCTAGTGCCATTTCGTTTCCGACAAATAGAAAAACGCCCAATACAATATGTACAATGTAGGAGTTCATAAACAAATCAAGATAGAATTAGATATGATGAATGCAAGAGCATTTTTATTGTTTGTTACCTTCAACGATGCAGTAGCATGTGATAACATACAATTAGGAAATCAATAAGGGTTGTAATTTCAAAAGAAATAAATTATTGAAACGTTCAGGATAGGCAAATTTTACTAAAATTAATGAATGTTTGTAGTAATAATAAAGTAACATACCCTCATCTAAATATCTGTTCAAAATCAAGATACTGTTTTGTTTTGCTTCGCAGGGACAGTCTGACATGTGTGTCTGCAGAAACACAAACTGTTTCTGACCTGTTTTTTACTAAGTGTGTGTGGTTCTACAGTTCACCAGCTCGAGTGTTTGTTTATACCTCATTCCTATATTGTATCCATCAGTAGAATAAGATTATGACAGGTCTCCATGGTGACTGTCACTGTACGTATCAGCTCAGTAAACCAGTAATCAGGCTCACCTGTTTCCCCGAGTGTATGCGGTTCCTGCGCAGCACGGGCGTGGAGCCGGTGGTGATCCACACGCCGGCGAGCGTGTTGGCGTACACCTCGTTCTAGATAGTCGCTCACCTGTTTCCCCGAGTGTATGCGGTTCCTGCGCAGCACGGGCGTGGAGCCGGTGGTGATCCACACGCCGGCGAGCGTGTTGGCGTACACCTCGTTCTAGATAGTCGCTCACCTGTTTCCCCGAGTGTATGCGGTTCCTGCGCAGCACGGGCGTAGAGCCGGTGGTGATCCACACGCCGCTCTGTGTTGGCGTACACCTCGTTCTAGATAGTCGCTCACCTGTTTCCCCGAGTGTATGCGGTTCCTGCGCAGCACGGGCGTGGAGCCGGTGGTGATCCACACGCCGGCGAGCGTGTTGGCGTACACCTCGTTCTAGATAGTCGCTCACCTGTTTCCCCGAGTGTATGCGGTTCCTGCGCAGCACGGGCGTGGAGCCGGTGGTGATCCACACGCCGGCGAGCGTGTTGGCGTACACCTCGTTCTCCTCGATGAGTCCCTGCCCCTTCTCGTGCACGTAGATGCCGCCGTGCTGCCCGTGGTGGATCTTGTTGTGCCTCACTATTGGATCACTGTTTGTACGTATCTGGGGGATAAATAGGTACATAGATATAGTAATTTTTCACTGCCATGAGGTTAATGCAATTTAAATATTTCAGACGCTACACTTACTATGCGATTCTTTCAACGTATTTACCCGCGGTAGTCTCAGTTACATTTTAACTGACATAATATAGCTAACATGGTAATAACCTAGTTGCCTGTCAATAAATTATTATTTCAGTTTTACAGCTCCAGCAAAAGATTTATTTCAAATAAAGCTGGAAGCAATGTAACTTTTAAACTACTTCCGATACTTGTTAATAACAAATTAACTATGTATTAAGTACTAATATTTGCAATTCGCTGCAATATCCAATTGAGAACAAATTACTAGGATTGTCTTGCCAGCTGCATAGGTACTCAAAATCGTGTACTTTCAATAAATTGTAATCATAAACAGGTAGTGCAATTGACCAATGTGTGTAGGTGAGGTAATATGTTATCCATTAAATTAATTCAATGTCTGCACTCAGAATACAGAAAGAACCAGAAGCCGCGTTCAACTGTAATTGCGAGCTACACGCTGTGTCCAAAAACCAAAACCACGCCTCCCGCCCGCGTCACTTCCCACCCGCGTAATGTTCCTAGCTCAGGCATAATTTGCCCGTTTTTAGGGTAAATTTTGGGGTAATTTTTTTTTCTTAGAGGTGATATAATAATAGAATAAACATTGTCTGTTTCTATATGATTATGAACCTACCCAATTGTCTCAAGATATCGATAGATTTATTGAATAAAAGACGCTGTAAAAAAAATACATTTAATTTCCTTTTTGCTGAGTAAGCTTTTTAAAATATTGTCTCTTAGAATTTGAACTTATTAACAAAGATTTACATTTAGATAAATGATGAAATCTTATGTCTAGGTATTTTTCAATCACAGCCCTTATCAGACTGTTTCTGTGGCTTAAACCGTTTATATGGCTATTCTCAACTGGAAATATGTTATTTTTTCCTACGAATTGTTTATAAATTGAAAGAACGAATGCCAAACGTTGAGAATTCGAGATTATAACTATATCCTCGTTTGAAATTCTTCGAACGTGTGCTTCGCAAATACAACAAATGTCATAAATACACTGAGAAGGGAAACAAAGACCACCTCTATTCTTTAAACCAATAAGTTTATGAAACCATTTGATATCAGAAGCTAACATAGCTTCTATACAAGACTGACATTTTATAAGCTTCACTAGGTAAAAAACAACACTCCCTGCTATATAACCTACAATATATTTGGACAAGTCATGTAGCTGAGGCAAGTCAGTAGACAATAATTTTGCGATACTGCCACCATTTTCTTCAATTGGTGATGTTGTTGAAACCTGATTAAATAGTTGATCATTGTCTTCAAATCTCTGTGAGTGTGCTGAGAAATTAATTGCTTTGGTTGATGATGAACAATTTAATATGCCTATATTTTCTAGAGGTATACAATTGCTGCTATCAGAGGCTTTAAGTTCTAGGTGACATAATACTTTTCGATAAATGCCTTTAAATTGTTTTGCGTTTGGGTTATCGTTATGGCCCCCGTGCATTCGTATCATCCCGAAGAGTAGTTCTAAATGGTCTTGACTGAATTTATATGTTGGTACAAATACAAGCATACTGTCAATCTCAACTAAATTCACGTATAGGCATTTCAGACTCTCAATACAAATAAGAATGCCAAGAAAACCTGTTTTACACGCGCATTCTAAAATCGGTTTGTAGCTTTTTATTATTACTTGTCGATCATCTCCCTTGATTTTTCTTTTCGTAGCATTTTTAATTTTTAATCCACGAATATATGTTGTCATTCGATCAAGAAAATCGTAAATCATGTCTTTATTGCTTCTATTCAATGGTTGCTTGAAATCAAATTGTTTCATATTACGGGAGTTAAAAATATCAAAGAGATTGTTCATGTTGTCTATAAAAAGTTCGGTTGGTATAGAATTTTTGAATGCTGACAATTTGGCATCCTCGCGACAAAATTTTAACGCTGTTGCGACACTTTTACTCAATACCTGACTTGCTAACTTAACCTTCATAATGTTGTTACGGAACATTATATGCCTACGTGTAAGCTTATTCGCTATATGGAGCCCTTCATTTTCCTGAAGTTTATTAAGCTCACATAGTAGGTTCCAATTTATTTCTTGGTCATTTTCATCCAAAATATATTTTTTTGATTCAAAATGATTCCTTATTAGTTTGAACATATGTACAGGGTCTAAGAAAACAGCTACATCGGAATTGTCTACCGGGTGCTTAAACGTCGTCTTCATTTCACTTTCATGGTCTATTTTACATCCTAGTAATTTCATTGCTGTCATGTTGGTGGCATGCCCATCAAACGTTAAAGAAACTACTTTAACACCAGCATCGTGACATTTGATGAGACATAATTTAATTAAATTAACTTTTTGTTCTGCATTTAAGCCGTGTACTAAGAAATATCCAAGAGGTAATTTGAAATTGTCGTTAATGCAATTCAATAAAAGAACGTATGCTTCAGAAGCTAAGGTTTTGCAATTTTCAGAAGTACCGGTCCCCATGTCTACATATCCGCAATTCTTTTTGCCATCCCATATAGATTGCTGTCTGATGGACATCTCATCAGCCATCAACGAACAAATAATTTTACGCTTGGAAGACTTAACCTTTTCTTTTAAAGCCAAAAACGATTCATCTGAGAATCCAGGCTCTCCGCTTATATTAGAGTACCACCTAGACAATGTTTTCGGGTGTGGAAGGCACGTGTCAAATGTAGCTCTTACGTACTTATAGGCAGTCGGAGAAAGAAAATTTAGTGTAAGACAAAACTTTTTGATCTTGTGATTGTATTTTGGTTTCTTCTTTTTTAGAATGCATTTTCGATACACATTATTAAAAATATCAGCTGCTACAACATTTGTCGACAGCAAGTCATAAACATCATCGTTGACGTAACGATTATTTTTTAAATTCTTCAGAATACCCTTTAAAGATTCGTTCTTTTTCACAAGACGTCTATTTTTTTGTTGCAATGTCTTTATTCGACGGACATGCTTCTCAGAAAGAATTTGTTTTTTTCGTAGTTGTGATCTTAATTTAACTTTTTTCGGCGTGTCAAATATATAGTCCAAATCAGATATGTTTTCGTCACCAATCTCCAAGTTTGATTTAGCGGGCGAATGAAGTTGATCAGCGTTTTTTGACTTTTCCATGTATGACCCGGACTCTTCTGCTATTATGGCCAAATGTTTACTTGGAAAAGCTTCTGTTTTAAGTCTTTTCAAACCCCTTTTTGTCTCATAAATATATTTCTCGTCAAAATGCATCGAGCAAACTACGCTTCGCTTCGATGGTTTCCATAACTCTTCCAGCCGTGCTCTTTGTATTATTTTTGTCCACACCGCTTTCCTTTCTTCATCAGCAGGGAAGCTGAAATTTGAGATAACTAATATAGAAACATAGTTTCATACCCGCTCCCCCTCACCCCTTCTCTCTCACACACACATCAAAAAATGTTTAGAAATCCGATAAACATACTATTTAATAGGATTATTTGGTTTGGTACACACGGGCTACACTGATGCTTTATACTTTCTTTTTTCAAGTCGGTAAATTTTTATTAAATTACTTATTAATATTCTACAATAAATAAAATCCCTCAAAAGGTACTATAGTCTATTTTTTAATTCGAGATATTTTTTGTACACAAAGGTGTTGACTGTGCAAAATAACTGCACGAAAATCGTGCAGTTAATATTTTGACGATTTCACGGTTTTTATTTATCTTATAAAAATAAGGCGATAGCTAGAATTATTCAAACGATTATGCAGTATTGACTTTATACGATTGTTCTTCTAAAGAAAATTAAAATTATCTAAATCTTTTTTCGTGCAGTTTTTTTTTGTATACTTCAACACTACAGAGACGCGGAACATTTCGTAGAGTCTCCATATTATTTTATTCGTGCTTCGTATTTCGTACTTTATACTCTTGTATATCAAATAACTATTCTAAATATTTTTTCTTGTTGTGTTAGGTAAATAATAAAAACAAGCCTTAATAGTTTATACAGAAATATAAATAGGTAGGTATAAAAAAATACCAAAAGGTTCCACACATCTGACCTGCCACATTGACAGTGACATATCTTGACATTTCTTTGTTTACAAAAAATATCTCGAATTAAAAAATAAACTATAAAAAGAAGGGTAAATCAAAACTCTTATATTGGCAACACTAGCAAGATGGATGCATCATTATCTATGACAATTGAAAACTGAGAAATTTATTCATTATTAAAATAAGTTGATACTTAAATACGATACTTACAGGTGAAATGTGATCCCCTCCTGTTTCTTTTTTAGACCCGCTTCATTTTTACAGGTAGGAACGACACAAGACGGCATAATTTAGCTAAATTGGTCACCGTTATAACACGTCATGCGCTCCGATGGTCCCAGAGTGACTGATCGGTCGCGCGTCAAACCACTCGGTTTCCGAGTGGTTTTAGTAGCCTCACTTGTAGGCGCGCTCACGGTTTCTGGTTCTTTCTGTATTCTGAGTGTCTGCACTACTACAATGTTGCAGCTATATTTGACAGCATGACGCGATATCCTTGCGTTATTTTAAGCACCACTATTTATATACTAATATAAAGAAAGAGAAAATTAACAACATATGGATCCCTGACCTCATTACTGTTCGCATTTCTGTGAACTTATGGATAACTTTCATACAGAAGGCACATAGATACAATCAACTTTTGTCGGATCTATGGAGAAGTTAAGTTTTTGTTTCGATCACAGGACAAATCTTGTTTATGTAGTATAGTTGTCAATTATGTTTTGTGCTAGGACCCAGTATGTTACTAAGATATGTGCCTCACCTGAATGCCAGCCAGTGCGTTCCCGTATATGTTGTTGTGCTCGATGAGGCCGCGCCCCTCGCCGAATATGTACACGCCCCCTTGGTGTCCGTTGTAGATCTCGTTGCGGCGGATGGTGGGGTTGCTGTTGGACGTGATCCACACGCCCGCGAAGTTGTTGGAGTGTATCTTGTTGTCTATGAACTGGCCGAGGCCGGACTCGTGCACGTAGATACCGCCGGTCTGGCCGTGGTGGATCTCGCAGTGCACGACGGTGGGGTTGGCGCCGGCCTTCACCTCGAACCCGGCGATTCTGTTGTTGTGGATGTCGTTGGCTTCGAAGTAGCCCTGTGGGAGGAAGCACATGTTTAGAAATAATATGTAATGCTGAACAGATTCTTAAATGAGCTATGGAAAAGTGTTTGCAAGTGTGCATTCCACTTTACATTATGACGCTTGTGACTTCGGTCGCATAATTTTATGATAAAATTAGCCTATGACACTCGTAAGACCTCATAATACCTACATACCAAAAATCATGATAATCCGTTCAGCCGTTTTTGCGTGATGAGCGATTAAATAAACAGAGACACAGACATAATTATAAAAACTACTGAAACGTGTTTTACTATTTATTTAAAGTGTACCCAAACGTTTTTTTAAAATATTTTTTTAAAAATTTTCAGATTTTTGACCCTCTTCAGGTTTATTTATGTTATTAGGTATTGTTTGTACAGCTTCAACGCAGGTAAAATCACAGGGCACCATTATTTTTACATACATACGTTGTCTGTACACAGTCCAACGTTATAATAGGACTTTTTGATAACGACTGTCAGAAACAGAGCACTCACCAATCCATTCTCGAAGGTGAAGATGCCAACGTCCCTGCCGTGGTGTATGTGGTTGCGGCGCATGATGGGGTTGGCGAAGTTCTTCACCCAGATGCCGGCGAGCGCGTTGCGCGAGATCTCGTTGTCCTGGTAGGCGCCCTGCGCGTAGTCCGTCACGTACAGGCCCACGTTCTCGCAGTCGCTGATGTCGCAGTGCTTGATGACGGGGTTGGCGCCCGCGCCGATCACGCACACCGCTGCACCCACTGCCGAATGGTTTAGTAATGAATAAATAAATATTCCGGGGCATTGCACACAGCGCCATCTAGCCCCACACTAAGCTAACGCTTGTGTCGTGGGTACTAGATAACAGATATAATAATACTTAAATCCTTTTTTTTGTAAAATACATAAGTACTTATTAGACATACAAACGACTAGACTCAACACAAGTCATAAATTTTAAAATGCATAATTACTTGGGAACGTGGGAATCGAACCTCCAACCCCTAGATTAGAAGGCAGAGCCACTACCAACTAAGCTAACAGGCCAGTCAAGTAGTTTGGATGCATGTAGCATTGTTTTTTTTCTTCTGTTGGATCTACAAAGCCATAAGATTTAAAAAACTCTATATCATAGTAGCAGTCCTCTTTTTCGAATCCGTTTACGGCGAATCTAATGTCACAAACATTTTTAAGTGATGAAATTCTCCTACAACTAACACTACTTTCACAGCCTCATTTCCCTGCTCAGTAGCAATCTATAACTGGCATATCGTTCAAGTTCAAGCTGGCAGCTTTGAGGTTTGTGTACTAGAATTCAAGCAAGATAACTATGCGCGCGGATAAAAATGGAACTAAAATGTTCTGATTGCAACTTGTTTAGAGGTAAATTCTTGGTATAAGTGCTGCCGCCAGTCGCGCGTAAAGTTATGTTGTACGGACTCTACCACCACACTGGTGATGGCACCAATGATCTAGCTTCATCATTTAAATCAGACGAGTATTGGTCAAATGGGCATCAGAAATACAGTTAGGAAGTAAATCAGCTATTTAATCCAATCTGTAGACCTACTGCAGAGCACAACACATCACAGGTACTCCAACATAGCAATGAAAGTTCTATTCTATTTTATAAGTAAAAACATGTACATAGATGTAAGCTTTTGTCAGAACAATCAACGTATATTTGTATCTAAGCAGTTACTGACCGACACTAGCGCTGCGAATGATGCAGTGGTCGATGGTGGGCGAGCAGTTGTCGGACACCTCGAGGCAGTAGTGCTTGTGGTGCTGCATGGTGCTGGTCGCGTCAGGGGAGAACTTGAGCGTCATGTGGCCCGCGTAGGCGCGCCCGGCACCCTCCGCGAACACCAGGGTGGACTCCGCCTCGCGCTCCAGCACCACCGACTCGGCCACGTTGCCCGGGGCGCAACCTGGGTTAGAGTAATATCCTTGTTATATATAATTTATATACGTTGCGAGGCAGAAGGACGGCAAGTGGACCAAAACATTAACGGACTGGAGACCCCTGACTGGCAATAGAAATAGAGGTCGCCCACCAATGCGGCGGGTTGACGACATTAAGCTGCGTACGGATAGCGCGTACCCTGGAACGCGTAGTCAGTATACGCGTGTCCGGAACGCCATGTCTATACATGCAGCTACGCGTAGGTTCTTGGGAAACGCGTACTGCGCGAGCTAGTTCGCGCGCGAGCCGCCGTCAGTCGGTTTTAGGTCGCGCCTCAAAGAAGACGCGCACGACTGGGTACGCTATATTTGGACGGCAAAATGAATAGTCACGCGTGTTATTCGAGTTTCTATAGTGAGAATATTATCAGATTGATTCAACTTTATGAATTTCACCGGGTCTTTTGGTATAGCACACTAAACGCCACGCACTTTACGCCAAGATGCATGGAAGGCAATTTCAAATGAACTGAAAATTCCAATAGGTGAATAAAAAAAAGATGACTTCCTTCATAAATTATATCTTCCATAAGCCTATTTCCACACTGTAATCTTTCACGATACAATTTTTTCATCCACCATCTAGGTTTCCGTTTGTTTCTCTTTTTTTATTTAAAATGTGTTGAATAATGGGTAATGCTGCAGCAGTGGTGCTGCACGCATCCGCTAAGTTTGTCGGAGCCATGGCGAATGACTGGGGCTCGCGAAGCACTCTGGATCGATTGACCTCGCGTACAGGCTCGCGGCGGTCCGTACAAGAGCTATACGCGACCTTAATATACACGTGGACAGCTACGTGTGCCTGGGTACGGATAGCGCGTACCGCGCGAACAACCGCAGGGAGCACCTGGATTCGATCTGCGCAGGACCGGGACGAGTGGCGTACAAGAAGAGAGGCCTATGCTCAGCAGTGAGCGATAGCGGGCTGATGATGATATATAATAAATAAATATCATTCTCGATGTGGTGAAAAAGGGGGATGCAAGTTTTACTTCTCAATGCGAGCGAAGACGCGAGCACCCACTAATAGATAATAATGAGTAATAACAGTTTAAGATCAAGTTGATTGTGCAAGCTTGTTTACCAATGAGCTGTATGTCGGTGTCGATGGTGAGGCACTCCTCCTGGTAGATGCCGGCGTGCACGAACACGAGCGCGGGCTGTGCGGCGGCGGCGGCGCGGCGGCACGCACAGACCCCCGCCGCGCACGCGCCCGCCGCACACGCGCACGCCGCCGCCGCGGGCAAGGCCGCGCTGCCGCCCGCCGCGCCCGTCGGCGTGGCCGCGCCGCCGCTCGCCGCCGCCGACCCGCCGCGCTCCTCCGCGTACTCGAAAGCCGCCTGTGAAAGGACTTGAATGGTGAGCTCTGTGGATTGCTTCGTGTTTAGAGTTTTATGGAGACTGCGACGTAAATTGAATCTCAGGTGATATAATAATAAAACGGACAATCTGGATATCTGTTTATGAAAATTAACAACTTGTACATCGGAAAATATAGTAGACTAGCTGTGCCTGCAACTTTGTCCGCGTGGAAAAGTTATTTTGGTCATTAATTCTTTCATACATTTTTTTTTGATATCTAGTACCGTTTTCGCAGCGCACGCAACGTAAGGCCTCAAGGATGAATAATTTCCCCCGTTTTTTCCACATTTTCCATTGTTTCTTCGCTCCTATTTGTTGCAGCGTGATGTTATATAGCCTAAAGCCTTCCTCGATAAATGGTCTATTCAACACAAAAAGAATTTTTCAATTCGCACCAGTAGTTCCTGAGATTAGCGCGTTCAAACAAACAAACAAACATACAAACTCTTCAGCTTTATAATATTAGTATAGATTATTATGACTTATATGAATATTACTAAATTAATCCTAATTCATAACATTTCAGATACATATGTTATATTTTATATTTTATAATAAATAAATAATAAATATTTCGGGACATTGCACACAGCGCCATCTAGCCCCACACTAAGCAAACGCTTGTGTCGTGGGTACTAGATAACGGATATAATACTTATATACTGAATGAAATTAATATGAATTGTTGTCCTGGTATACTGTGGCTACACAAACACAAGTCCCGCATGGGACTTAGCGTGGAGCTCAGGGTTTATATCGAACGTATGCCAACATTTCGAAAGTAACTAGTTCCACAAAGTAAGTAGTGCCATTGTTTTTTTTGATAAATAAAAATACAGTGTAAACTCTTTATAACGTAATCCTTTATAACGATAGACTTCCTATAACATTGAAGTGAGCCCAACTTGGTTGGTTTGCGTTAAAACCCACATAATTAAAAACACTCTTTATAGCGATACGCCATTCTTTATTACGAAGAATTACGAAGATATGTAGTTAAGTTCCCACCTCTCTCTAATGTATTAGGCTAAATACCTAGAAGCTGCCGCAGCGTCAGCAGTCTATGTAATTTGACTCTGCTTACACTGCGTCTGGTGGCGTGATGCCACCCAGGTAGCGTAGTTAATATAAGGGTATCGATAAGGCCGGCTCAGGCAGTTAGTTTAAGCTCTCTGTATCGAGCACACGTACTTTAAGTTAGTCCTAGGTCCTCAGTATCGGACAACCTTAGTAATTAAAGCCTCAAAATTGGCAAAGTGTTTAATTAAAGTAGTTTTTAAAAACATAGCTTCCTGTCCCGTAAGCTTGTCTGGCGCAGACGGTAGGATCTCGCGAGTGCTGTGCAAGTTCCAGGTGCCCCAGGTGTTCCAGGTGGTCCTCATAGAACCACGGTGCAGTCGGCGAGATTCCGCAAACAAACAAATAAGTCAAGCGGACCCCGAGCGGCATGGGAACGAGCGGTTGGTGAGTACGACTTTTCGCCAATTTCCCTCATTTCCTCCCTGCCATCCTCGAGTTATGTTATCGTTATAGACGAGATTAATCCTCGCTCGCTATAGCTTAGTTAGTTAGAAGGCCGACTGTAACATAAAACTTTGTTTAGTCTAGCCGATAAGAATCAACCATAGACTTATAATACTGCATAGAACGGATTAGTAACTTAGTAGAGTAAGAGCAAAAGTAAGAGCATATATCTCCAAATCGATAGTGCTTAGTATTAAGTAATTGTGTGTTATATTGTGTTTATTGTATAACTGTGTTAATTTTAAGACAAATAGTGTAAATATAAACCAAGGAAATGTCAAGACCAGTCGAAATTACACCAATCCCCCGCGAAATTTTAAGCTTAATTCCCCAATACAATGGCGACAAAAGTACACTAAATCTTTTTATCCGTAAAGCAGAATATGTCATTGATAAATTTAAAGGAATAGAAAATCCGGCACAACAATTGTTAGTATATCACTCAATCACAAGCCGAATAGTCGACAAGGCCGCGTCATTGTTATCAGAACGTGAGGACATTCAAACGTGGCCAGACTTAAAAACTGTACTAATACAACATTTTGGCGACCCGCGAACCGAACAATGCATTGCAATAGAATTGGAAGGCGTAAAAATCAAACAAAACGAAAGTTATTTGGAATTATGCAATAGAATTCAAGGAATAAGATCTTCACTCCTGTCAAAAGTAAACGAATTACCCGACCAAAATATGAAACTCGCGAAGGCAATAATCTACAACAATCTAGCGCTTAACACATTCCTATATAACCTACCTGAAGACATGGTGCGAATAGTACGCCTAAAAGACCCAAAATCAATCGAAGACGCGTTAAGTGTTGTGTTAGAGGAGGTAAATTTCCATGATCAATACAATATGCGTAGGCGCGCGCACGCACAATCACGGCCAATAACATCTAGCGCCCCTTTGCCGCTAAATAACTTCAAATTCGGCATGACACCGGCAAATGTACTACCAGTACAGCAAAAATTTAATTTTGGAATACCAAATTCGACGCCTCAACAACCGACAGGTTACCGTCCACCAGCCGTGCAACCAAATCAACCAACAGGCTACCGCCCTCAGTTAGGTTACAGACCACAGTTAAACAACAACCCTCAGTTAGGTTACAGACCACAGTTAAATAACAACCCACAATTTGGCTATAGGCCACAACTAGGATACCGTCCCCAACTCGGTTATCGACCAAATAATTTTATGCAACCACAACAATTCGGTTACAAACCCCCGCAAATTAATCCCCCACATTTCCAAAAGACTGACGTGTTCATGAGGACGCAACAAAAACCACGCGACGGTTTTAAACTCAATGAACTCATGACCCACGACTCGGACCCTCAACAAGACTTCGAGTACGACTATGACGTATACGAACAAAATGACAATTTAGAGACAGTGGAGTACCCTTACCACTCTGACATCCCTGACGAACAAGAATTCGAAAATTTTATCCCGGAGGCCTCCAACCGAGACCCCGAGTGACCACAATAACAATTAATTGCGACCCCCGACTTAAATTACCTTACATAATAATACCAGAAATTGATGCCAAATTTATGATTGACTCAGGAAGCCAAAGGTCCTTCCTGAACCCTGAAAAAGCCTACCAACTGTATCAGCAATTCATACAGTACGAACCCTTCAAGGTCACCAGCACACACGCTTCAAGCCTTCATGACCAAGTCATAGACATACCACTCCCACCTTCATTCAAAACCGACATGTCACACAAGTTTTACTTGTACACGGTTGACCCTGACTATGACGGCGTGATAGGTAACGACCTACTCCAACAATTGAAAGCGACCATAGACCTAGGCAGGTCTATACTGACAACAGAAAACACACGCTTCAAAATCATTAACACCGATTTAAACTACGAAGTAGAGCTGAAGCCCCGGACAGAGACAAGAGTAAAGCTCCCTGTTAACTACCACACAGGCGACGCTATACTTGACTATAGAGAGTTCAGTACAGGCGTTCGAATGCCTAGCGCCCTTGTAAGGTGTGACAATGGCTACGCCACCACTGTTATACAGAACGCTTCGGACGAGACAATGATTATGACTGTATCACGACCACTACAAGTGACAAGACACAGCGAGACTGACTGTAAAGTAAACTTTACCAAGGACAAAACAGATAACGGGACAATTGACAAAATATTAGAAAAGAACCTACAAAAACTTAGACTCGACCACATGAATGAGGAAGAGCGCAACAAGATCTACAACTTGTGCAAGGAATACAAGGACATCTTCCACTCCGATGACTTACCCTTGACCTTCACTAATCACGTAAAACACCGAATTCGAACCAAAAACGAAGACCCAATCTATGTTAAACCTTATCGACAAGCCCCTATTCAGACCCAAGAGATAAACAGACAAGTTCAAAAAATGTTAGACGATGACATAATACAGGAGTCGCATTCTCCTTGGAATGCACCGGTACACTTAGTACCCAAAAAACTAGACGCGACAGGACAACCAAAATACAGAATGGTGATTGACTATAGACGACTGAATGACATCACAGTAGACGACAAATATCCGCTACCAAATATTAATGACCTGTTTGACAAGCTAGGTAAAAGTACATACTTTACTACCATCGACCTAGCAAGCGGATATCATCAGATTGAGGTAGAAGAAAACGACCGACAAAAGACAGCGTTCAGCACGCAGAACGGGCACTTTGAATTCCTGCGAATGCCCTTCGGACTAAAGACCGCGCCCGCAACCTTTCAAAGGACAATGGATAACATCCTGCGCGGCCTCCAAGGACTACACTGCATGGTTTACCTAGACGACGTTATTATCTACTCGTCTAGCCTGGAGGAACACATACAAAAACTGAGACTTGTCTTCGACAGACTTAGACAAACGAACTTAAAGGTACAATTGGACAAATCTGAGTTCTTACGCAAAGAAGTTTTGTACCTCGGGCATACCATCACGAAAAACGGCCTGAAACCCAATAATGACAAGATCAAAGCGGTGATGAATTTTCCGATTCCACGAACTGTTACCGAAATTAAGAGCTTCCTAGGCCTCGTCGGCTATTACCGACGTTTCATCCCAAATTTTGCCAAGGTCACGCAACCATTGACCTCCTGTCTAAAAAAACGCAATAAAGTAATAGTTGACCAAAACTTCATTGACGCATGCAACCGTTGCAAGGAAATGCTTACCAACGCACCGCTACTGCAATACCCCGATTTCGACAAGCCGTTCATCTTAACGACCGACGCATCAAACGTTGCTCTAGGAGCAGTCCTATCACAAGGACAAGTCGGTAGTGATAAACCGATAGCGTACGCAAGCCGCACGCTTAGCGACACCGAATCTAGGTACAGTACGATTGAGCGCGAACTACTCGCTATCGTCTGGGCGACTAAACACTTCCGCCCCTACCTATATGGCAGGAAATTCTACATATACACGGATCAACGACCTTTAGCTTGGCTGAATTCCCTGAAAGACCCAAATAGCAAGCTCACACGATGGAGGTTACGTCTACAAGACTTTAACTTCGAAATTCTGTACAAAAAGGGAAAACAGAACACCAATGCCGACGCTTTGAGCCGAATTAAGGTTAACGCCTTACATTCAGACGACGACGCCGACTCAATGGCTGTAAACGTACAAGATAGGAAGAAAGATAAGAAGCTTCAAAAGGAGATGGACAACGTGGTAAAGAAGATTGTAAAACTCTCAGCAAGGAAGGAAGCAAGACAAGACTCGTCCACGATAACAATATCGGACTCAAGTGAGACAGCAACAGCTAGCCACATCAGCTTATCGGACTCAGACGACACTATGAGATTAGATGAACTAGAACGACCGGTTATACCATCCGAAAGTAGCAGGTCACAAACTATACATTCAGTTGAAGACTTAGAGCCTACAGGCATACCGATATTACACGAAGCAATCGACAGCAAGCCCAATCAAATCCTGGTACATCCATGGTTCAAAAATGAAATGCAAGTAAAAGACATATCCATCGGAAAACACAAAATTTTAGAGGTATTTTTACCCAAAAACAACCCGGAACTAGTGAAAGACTTCCTGAAGGAATACATCCGACCAAAAACCAAGTACTTCATCTATTTTGAGGAAAAAGACCACCGACGTCAGTTTAATGCTGTAGTTATAGCACTGTTTAAGAAAGACATGATTAACATCCACGAATGCACTAAGAGAGTAGTACTTGTGATAGACGAGAATGAACAACGAGACATAGTCCTTAAATACCATCAAGGCAAGACATGCCATAGAGGCATCAAAGAGACACTGGTTAGACTACGACGAAGTTACTGTTGGGAGAAAATGGAAGAAACAGTAGCCGCCGTTATCAACGCCTGCGAAGACTGTAGAAAAATGAAATACGACAGACACCCTATAAAGCCCTTCTTACAACTCACACAGACACAAGATGCACCCTTTCAAGAGTTGTTTATCGACATATTCACCATCGAGGGTAAATACTACCTGACCTTAGTCGACGCTTTCAGCAAGCTAGGTCAAGCCATCGAAATTCCGAACAAGTCAACACCGGAAGTAGTAAAAGCTTTAACGAAGTATTTCTCATTTTACGGAATCCCACGAAAAATTAGTTCAGACCCAGGCATGGAATTCAACAACGAACTGATGAAAGAATTTTTAAGCCTTCATAAAATAAATCGACACATTGGCACAATAAATAATCCAAACTCAATGGGCGTTGTAGAGCGCTTTCATTCAACTATAATAGAAATCTACAGACTAGGCAAACAAGAGCAACATTGCACCGACCCCGCAACGATTATGACCTACACACTTATGGCATATAATAACACAATACACTCAGCAACAGGCCTCACCCCTTTCGAGGTAGTATTCGGACACACGGACACAGACAGCCCCTTCAACATAGATTTCCAAAAAGTCTATCTCCAAAAACTAGTCAAAGACCACACAAAACGAATAAAATACTTGTATAAACACATCGCAGAAAAATTGACTAAAACCAAAGAACAAACAAGAAAACAAAAAGGCGGAGAAAATCAAATCGAGTTTTCACCCGGAGAGACAGTCTACGTCAAGGACATAAACAAACGAAAGAGCAAAGATAAGGCGCGATACAAAAAGGCAAAAGTGATAGGCGAAACATCCCGAAACGTAGTGCCTATTAACGTAGAGACAGAGAGACGAGACACAAAGGCGCCGATTAAAAATATCAAACGCCCTCCACAGGTGGCGCGTGGCAATTAATGCTGGCCACAGCAGTAGCAGCGCTTCAGCTGAAACAGATTGAAGACAACCCTGGTATACTCCCAGTGAAAAAGGGCCAAGCATTTATGCAAAACGACCAATGGACAATCCTAAAGACACTCAACCTTGACAACATACAAACCGACCTAGAGCTAGTTATAAAAAAGTACAGCGAATTCGAAACCCTGATAAAAAACAAAACATTCCCGCACGAATTCATAAGTATACTCATGCATACAGACCACCTCCGCGAGATAACAATTAATAAATTTCGGCAACTAATGCCTCAGCGTTTTAAGCGAGGTATCCTCAACCCTATGGGCTCTATAATAAAAATTATCACTGGTAACTTAGATCACGATGACGCGATTAGATACGACAAAATCATTTCCGAAATCTCTCATGATCAAACAATCTATTCGAAGAAGCTCACAGTGACCTCTAAAATGTTGGACAGCCTTGTAAATATCACCGAATTACTTCACCAAAATTCTCTCACTCTTGATAGCCGTGTTAAACAAATTGAGACTTCCCTCAAGGCCTCTCTCGAAAAAGAAAACAATATAGCCACAGCTTCATACATACTTGGTTTGTATAGCCTCTTTATGAATAACTTCCGCTCTATATTTATAAGATTAAGTGAAATTGAAACCGCACTAGCTCTAAGCAAAAGCTCTGTTCTACATCAATCAATTGTAAACTCTACCGAGTTATTACATCATCTCCAACTCATAGCTAAAGTAGGTAAACTAGTATACGAGCCTACTGAAATAAATTTAGTACAAATAGAGGAAACTATTTCTGTGAAATCTTATGTAAAGAAAAATCAAGTAACATTTATTTTAGAAATTCCACTCATAGATAACTCTACGTATAGTTATTACAAATTGTACATGCTCCCTATATTCCATGAACCCTTGAACCAAACCTTGGCCATTTTTCCTAAGTATCCCTACCTATTGGCGAAAGGTACAGCGTACTTACCGATCGTGACACAATGCCACGCTCTTGGTGCCGGAGACCAGTTCCTGTGCACAGACGACAACCGAGCACCGTACAGCGGTCCTACCTGCGAAGAACAACTCCTCAGCTATGACACGCACCTGACCAGCTGCAAGCAGTTTCCTGTACACCTGGAAGCCGTTAAGCTTCAGCGGATTGATGATGACAGCTGGATCCTGTTCACACGCGCGCCCACGGTGCTGACGAAGCGATGTAACGATGAGACCTCCAAGCATCCTGTGTTCGGCACCTACGTAATGACCATCGACGAACCTTGTGACGTCACGGTGGCTGAGCAGACCGCCCGACACCACCACGCTTACCACGAGCTGGACGAGACGGCCCCGCTACCCATCATAAGCTTGCCGCCGTTCCCGACGACGGAGAATCTATCCGGTGCACGCGCACTCAACATGCACGAGATCAACTTCGATGACGTCAAGTACATGGCGTACGCGCAGCGTAACAGTGAAGTGTATGAAAGTGAATTAAATAGAGAAAAAGACTCTAGCCTCAGTGCCATAGTTTATATGTGTTTAGGTATAGTGATTTTTGTAATGATAACGATAATATGTTATATTTCATGTGTAATTTGGAGAAATTATCGTAAGCGCCCTCAAAATCGTGCGCCCGATAATTCCTCTCTTAGGGAGGGAGGAGTTAAGTTCCCACCTCTCTCTAATGTATTAGGCTAAATACCTAGAAGCTGCCGCAGCGTCAGCAGTCTATGTAATTTGACTCTGCTTACACTGCGTCTGGTGGCGTGATGCCACCCAGGTAGCGTAGTTAATATAAGGGTATCGATAAGGCCGGCTCAGGCAGTTAGTTTAAGCTCTCTGTATCGAGCACACGTACTTTAAGTTAGTCCTAGGTCCTCAGTATCGGACAACCTTAGTAATTAAAGCCTCAAAATTGGCAAAGTGTTTAATTAAAGTAGTTTTTAAAAACATAGCTTCCTGTCCCGTAAGCTTGTCTATGTGTTCATATTTTTAGACAGTAAATATTTACTATCGGTATTATTGTTTATGTTATCAGGTAACATTAGACTTTGAAGCTCCGAAACATCGGAGGTCGGTCTAGCTTTTGTTATTCTTAATTGCCTTGAACACGTGCAGTATGACGCATTGTTTTCTCGGTTGTGATTTTCTTCGACCAAGCATACAGGGTACCTATCGTATTATCAGTCGTAAACCTAATTTGAAACTGTAATCATGGCGTTCTTTTGTTCACTCCATATAACGATAACTCTCTATAACGACAAAAAATGCTCAGTCCCCTGAATTCGTTATGAAGAGTTTACACTGTATTTGTATTGTATTGTGCTATTTTTCATTTATTTTAGTAATTAGAGCCACAAGCTGGCCCCCACTTTCCGAAATTCGACTGTGCCGATAACTGACCACCTTGATCTTCTTGGTAATACATTGTCCCCTACTCTTAATTTTGGCTCTCACATTGAGTCTAAAGCCGAAGTTGCAGCCAAAAAGTTGGGTATCCTCTCGAAGGTGCGAAAGTACTTCAAGCCGGAACAGCTGCTTACTTTGTATCAAGCACAAGTTCGGTCGTGCATGGAGTACTGTTCGCATCTTTGGGATGGATCAGCCAAGTACCAACTTGAGGCACTAGAGGCCATTGAGAGTCGAGCCAAGAAGATCATTGGTAATAATAAACTGTGCCGAGCGAAACTTCAAAGTCTTGAACACCGTCGCAAAGTCGCCAGTTTGTCGGTTTTCTATCGATTGCATTTCGGAGAGTGTGCCGCGGAATTGCACGCTAATTCTAATTAATTCTTCGGAAGACTAATTCCGCCCGCGCCCTTCTTTCACCGGACGAGTAGGGGTACGGCAGGACGACACCGGTTTATGGTGGAAGTTCCTAAGACCCGCACGAAACGGTACGCTTCCACCTTTATTGTTCGTACCGCTAGGTTGTGGAACTCGCTGCCTGGCTCTCTGTTCCCCACACACTATAATCCAGCGATCTTCAAAGCGAGAGTGAATCGGTTCTTATCGGGTAAGCACGCTCCATCTTAGGCCATAGCCTTACTTGCTATCAGGTAAACTATGGTCAAGTGCAAACCCGTTCAAGTTAAAAAAAAAAAAAAAACATTCTTTAAAATTTTACACATATAAAATACCCATATATATATATATATATATATATATATATTTAAGCCATGGGGCGGCTTCATAAACTCTCGACACGAGTTGGCCACTCTCATTTGATATAGTAGAAGACACATATAAATTGATCGTAGCAGTGTTCACTCACCCTGATTGTGTTAAAGTGCTTGATCCGCGAGTCCTTCTTGGGGCGGTGGTTGGGGCGCACGTGGACCCCGTAGTAGAGCTGGCGGAAGCTCTCCTTCCATGGGTTGTCGGCCTCGCAGTCGTCGGGCGCTACGAACTCGAACTGGCACGGCGCCGGGTGCATGAGCGGCGTGTCGTACTCGAATACTGACTGGTATAGGCTCTTCCTGCGTAAGCAGAACAGGTGGATTGGTAATTTTCTTCTATTTTGTTTTATTGTAGAAAAACGTCTTTTCTCATAACAAGATTTAGTTTTAGGTTAAAAGAACTTTATTTCACACGAAGATAACATCAGGATAACATGTATTTTATTATTAAAATTTAACACGTATTACAATATTTATTAAGAAATAAATATCATAGTACAAGTCCAATCTGACTGGTGTAAAATTACAATATTCAAGTAGTTAAACCTGAAAGCAATGAGAGAGTTAAGAATGGTTTTGTTTTATAACAAAAAAAACATCACAAGATGTAAACTTGTGTGCATTTACTCGCATATAAGAACAAACCAATCACATCTGTGAGCTGCAAAACTTAAGCATTCATAATAATAAATAAATATTCCAGGAAATTGCACACAGTGCCATCTAGCCCCACACTAAGCTTGTGTTGTCAGTACTAAAAAACGGATATAATACATACTTACCATACAAAAAACGGCCAAAATCAACACAAGTCATTACAAATTCAAAATTCACAATTACTTGTGTCATGGGGGAATCGAACCTGTAACTCTAGATTAGAAGGCAGAGCCATTATCAACTAAGCTTAGTCAGGTCAGTCAATAATAATGACTAGCTCAAGATCTATAAAGCTATACATAATTACTTACCACAGCTCTGTATCATTGGCAATAGTGTTGAAGCGCTTGCAGACTTGCGCGACGCGGCAGAGGTCGCGCTCGGTGAGATGAGACAGGATGCAGAGCAACACTTCGTCGGGCAGTTCGTACTGCAAATACTGGGAGACATTGCACACGTCCACGCCTTGAGACAGAGATCTGTGTGACAAACCAGATTGTTATCAATAAGAATATGAGAAGTCAATATTTTTATTCAGTTATTTTCATAAACGGTACAACAAAAGCTGTTTTGGTGGCAATTAGGTTGATGTACTCATTAGTCCATTGATATGTTACATGAGCTTATTTTTTGTTGTTTGTATTTAATGATAATCGAACAGATAATGATGTTCGTCGTCTCAGCTGTTGGAGTTCAATATCAGAAAATCTAGATACTAATTTTCGATTTCTCAAATTATTGCTTTATTTGCGGCGAATGATTCCAGGATCATAGTGACTTGCTTTAAAGCTGTAATGTATGTCAAGAATTTTCAAAAAAAGCATTTTGGTACTTATTCTCAAAAGTATTTTTGTTTGTCTTTGTTTGCCTATAACTTCTTTAATTTTTATTTTAGGGCAAGAAGTTATGTAAGCATATTTGTAGGCAAAACAATTTGCTACAATTTTTTTAATTTCAAATTTTCTGCAAGACGCGTTATTTCCGAAATATTGCAAAAAAAGGCGTTTCCACTCCATTTTCCAAGATGACGGACGGGGGACAAGAGTGGCGACCCCACAAACTTGAAGTGAAGCTTCTATTGACCACTCAAACATGCCCCAAAAATAAAATTGCGTCCTCTAAGAAATGCAATATTCGGACCTAAAATTGTAACTTTTTAATGGACTACATACTATTTTAACTATCTATATAATTATAGATTGTCCTATGTTTAGTATTTTCCGTTGTTCATTTTAAAAAAACAGAATATTTGGGAATCGTCACATGGAATAGATTGTTTTTTTTCTAAACTTTTAGTCTCACAAGTGGAAGACTAGAATACATAAATGTATTCTCTGTATACTTTTTTCTACCTTCATATTTATATGTAATATGTTGAATGTACGTAACTATGTGGGTAGAAAAGATTTAATTCATACTGCCATCACATAACTGCATTGTCATATAAATGAATGATAATTTTATTATTATTTAGCTAAAGAATTTTGATATTGAAAATCTACTTTATTTACCTACTTGATGTAAGTACTTAGTATTTTTCAGGAAAAACCGCGTAATAACTTATTTAATGCAAATCAGTAGGCTGTTTCCTGTATTTTTAAATTACAGCAAATACTAGCTTTAAAGAATTCTTAAGAATGTTAGGTAAAGTGATAGCAAAAACTCAAATGTAGTCAATAATCCAATGCCTCATTAGAAGATAATCTTGTTCTTAGGTAAAGTGAAAGTAAAACTTGCGTAAACAGGCGATAGGTGAGCTCAGTACTAAAACAACTGGTCAAATAATAATCATTGTGAATAGTTATGTTTATGGCCAACATATCTTGTTGATTAAATGTGCAATTGCAATGAGAGTGCTTTTTTCTAGACACATAGATTTATGCAACTGTGTGATAGCTTTTTGTAGTTGTGCATATTGTTATTGTGGCATTTGCACAATGCTAAAACCAGCATTCAAAATTCAGATGGTAAAATAATAATAAGTTGATTTTATGTCTTTCTAATAGTCATACATTTTCAGATTATGTTCATGCTCCAAATAGAAATAAAATGAGTAGGCAAGCCATTTAGCTCTTATGCATAAAATTATTATTAGTACTATTGGGTGGAGTAGGTCTCTTTAATGAATATAAGGAAAACAATTGTTCCATTCATTCAGTACTCATTGAATGAGTTCTTTGGATTACCCATGTAAACTTGTTACTCACATAGCATTATTTGATTTTTGAATAAACAACTTCGGGAATAATGGCCTGTTTTTTTATTAATTTTATATATTTCCAAATTAGGTGAATTAACTTTTTAAAACTAAAACGCTATGCTTATGAAACACAGGCAGTACATCTTTTAAATTTTTATCTGTGATTTGTTTATTTTTAAAATAACATTAATGATAAAACAGTCAAGTCAAGTGTTATAGGTATATACCTAGTCAGGTCATAAGTATTGTCACACAGTAAAAACTTTTCTTTTAGAATGCTGGCCACAAAAAAGTTTATTGAATTCGAATTTCGAATTGTACATGAAAATAAATAATATGTATACTTTTTAGAATTTTACTCATTTTTAAATATGGAGTGGACGCTTAAAGAAGACCGTGTTGCAGTTATTGCATTG
Organism: Macaria notata; assembly: GCA_927399415.1. Classification (NCBI taxonomy): domain Eukaryota; kingdom Metazoa; phylum Arthropoda; class Insecta; order Lepidoptera; family Geometridae; genus Macaria; species Macaria notata. Next base: position 4,112,953 of record OV656743.1, read on the forward strand.
CATCGTTGCGGTTACGCGCCAATTCAAATTTTTGACATACTGAAAAAATTGAATATAACCAAAAGATTCGTTTATCGTACCATCAAACGATACAATGAAGACTCTAGTGTAGATGACAGGTCAAGAAGTGGTCGCCCTCGGTCTGTTAGGACTCCAGCAGTGATAAAAGCTGTGAAGGCGCGAATTCAAAGAAATCCCAAACGTAAGCAGAAACTGTTGGCCCTTCAGATGGGGTTAAGCAGAACCACGGTGAAAAGGGTGTTAAATGAAGACTTAGGGCTTCGGGCATATCGAAAAAACAGGACATCAATTGAATGCTCGTCTAATGGACCTGAGACTGAAGAGATGCCGCGCTTTGTTGAAGCGGTACGCGGGAAAAAAATATCGGGAAATTCTTTTTTCGGATGAAAATATTTTTACCGTAGAAGAGAGCTACAACAAACAAAATGATAAGGTGTACACATACAGTAGTGAAGAAGCGAGCAAACGTATTCCGCGTGTCCCACGAGGTCATTTTCCATCCTCACTCATGGTATGGTTGGGAGTTTCTTATTGGGGCTTAACAGAGGTACATTTTTGTGAGAAAGGTGTAAAAACGAATGCAGTTGTGTATCAAAATACAGTCCTGACGAACCTTGTAGAACCTGTTTCTCATATCATGTTCAATAACAAGCACTGGGTATTCCAACAAGATTCGGCGCCAGCTCATAGAGCGAAGAGCACACAAGACTGGCTGGCGGCGCTTGAAATAAACTTCATCTGGCACGAAGACCGGCCCTCCTCCAGTCCAGATTTGAATCCGTTAGATTACAAGATATGGCAACACTTGGAGGAAAAGGCGTGCTCAAAGCCTCATCCCAATTTGGAGTCACTTAAGACATCCTTGATTAAGGCAGCCGCCGATATTGACAGGGACCTCATTCGTGCAGTGATCGACGGCTGGCCGCGCAGATTGAAGGCCTGTATTCAAAATCACAGAGGTCATTTTGAATAAACTTTATTGTCATAAGAATCTATGTTTTGTTAAGTTCATTTTGGTATATAAATGGTTACATAAAGAATAAAGTTGTTTCAATTATTTTATATTAAACATGTGACAGAATTTATGACCTGACTAGGTATATACATCACACTTATATCCATCTTATATTATTGTTGCAGTGTCACTGCACCAAGCTAATTAAGGCTATACTTAAGGAGTCAAGTCTAAATGCCTGAAACACCATCTGGAACATACTAATGCTCTATTTGTGTTACTCGTAAGACATATTTGTGTATACAATAGCAATAACTTACGTCCTGGGGCGTTTCCTGGCAGGTAGAGAGCAAGCGCCGGAGGGCCCGGGCTCGTGGTAGGCGGGCGGCGACTTGCGGCGCAGGTCGTAGGGGCTGTGGTGGCCGGCCGTGGTGGCGGGCGCGGCGGCCGGCACGGGCGGGGAGCCGCCGCCGCCGCTGCCGCTCGGCCCAGCGCCCGCGTACGCCGCCGTCGCGGCCATGGCACTGCCCGGCACGTTGTTGGGGCACGGCACTTCACATGGCTCGCCTGAAACACATCATTGTGACTTTTAATATCATTACTTTTCAATGAAAGAGTTATTTAACATTTGTTTAATCCATGAAATTAGGATGTTGTTTATTTCATTTATCTGATCATCAACTTTCTATAAATGCAGTATGATGTAGATGTATTACATACTCATTCTGTCTATTTCCTCAGATGAAATTTTTTTCTTCATCAAATTCAACAAAATGACAATGAATCTACATACAGAATACATACATACAGAATCAAATAATATCTTGATGTGTCAACAAAACTCTTTCTCAGAAATAATTCTTATTGAATGTTCTTAGAATCTATTAGTGTTGTAGGAAGGTCACAAGCTAAGCCAAATATTAAAATACTCTTATCAAAGGATGTATGTGTTTAGTTTCAATACACTTGCAACAAATTTTAGAAACAGATGTGTGGACAAGTAGGTACATGTCCTAATTTGTGTTTGAAGATTGATTGTGTAATACCAAATCTTTCATAATTATTCATTTCATATATTCATGGTGTGATAGTTTGCAGTTAATGCTCAGTAATGTTGATTTGCTGCCAAAAGGTGTGACCTATTTGAGATGCAAATCTGGTACAGTGTTTTCTAAAATAACAACAGATAAATATTTGTCCCAAATTGGGGACATTAATACTAAGCTTTGCAAACAGAAAAAAAATGTCAAAAAACAAAGTTGTTTTACCCACCAATGATATGGGTTGATGACATATGCAAATCTGCAGGGTGCAAGATCTGAGCAGGAAGTGTTGTACAAGAAGGGAGGTCTATGCTCTGTGCTGGGCAATAACAGGCTAACATTGATGATGAACATTTCTTTTGGCCAACTTTAAAAATTTATGAGGTTCTCAATTTGGCTGAATATTTTTATACAACCATGGTGTGGGTTTAGCACTTGACAAAATAACTCATAGTGTTCTTCTTAGACTTATCTTAAAATAATAAATGAAGGTAGCCACCAACAATAATCACAATCTTTCACATTTTAAATGGTTTACATTTTAACCAATACATAGCCTGAGCCCAAATTGTATACAATCTCATAACATCTTCATGGTCACTGTCACACAATAGTACTTAAATAGCATGTTAAAACCGCATGTGTGACCTTACATGTCAAAGCAGTTAATTTATGGCCTTGCTTAAAACTGGAATTAGTCTCCAGATCCTTGCTGTCTATGTGTTATAGCTTCCTTTTTGTTACAATCTTTCTCTCTCAAAAATATAAAAGAATTAAGAACATTTCAATTAGCAAACTTAATAAACTTCAAACTCAAGTCTGCATGGGTTTTATTGATAGATGGGATAATTTTCTGTGATATTTTCCATACTACAATCACCAATTTCATGCAACAAAAATTGTTATAATTAGGGAGATGTTTCTCTGAAGCTTAGAAGAATATAAGAACACTAGAAAGTGATTGTAATATGGAAATATCACAGGAATTCATCCTCTTTAATTGTATCTCCTTACAGAGAGATTCTAACTTACCTGCAGTAAGTATCAATGGGAAAGTTTATTAGTATTAGTAAGTGCTGAGTCCTTACATGGAGACATGGAGATGACAAGTCATATGATTTAGTGGTAGGTAAGTATTCTTCAGAATGTTTTATTTTGCTAAAAATCACAAATTTTAAAAGTTGATGTTTTATTTGGGCACAGAGTAGTGCCCCACCAAGTCAAGCCAAATGCATGTTTATAATTATTCTAAAATAGTAATATTTCAACCATTTTTTGTAACCCTAAGCAGATGTTTGTATTAAAAGCTGACTCATTGTTGCAGTTGTAGGTATACTTTAGAACATAAGGTTAAAATAAACAACAAAATGATACATGTTTATAGGTTTTTAGGACAAGTGCTCAATGAGATGTCATTATAAAATTATTGTCAACAACTCCATATGTGTATTAATTTTTTATAGGCTTACAGTTTATGTTCATGAATCAATAAATATATGCATGGTTTGAACTATTTACTTCTTATGAGTTATTTTATCAAGTGCCTCTCCATCCCTCCTGCACTATGGTTGTTTATTACGAAATTGATTAGTTGTTTACTTCTTGATATAAATTGGGTTACTTAACTTTAAATCATGGTTCACTTTTATATTTTTAATCACAATCACTTTAATTGAAATACTTAAATAAAAAAAAATATTGAGGTATATAAACAAAAGTTAATATGTTTTTTTTATTTAAAAAAAAACAGGTAGGTATTTGTATAAATAACAATTTTTGCAACCATAAGATTCCAAATGAAAGAGATGATATTTTTGAATTTATAGGCATACAGTCATAGATATGTGCATGTACAAAAGTATTTACTGTAGGTATCTTCCTAGTTCATCTCATTTTTAACAGACTACAAAAAAGAAGGTTAACAATTCTTCTGAAAGTTTTTTATACTCATATATTTGTAAACTAAAAAAAAACAAATAGTACAGGATAAGAAACCTTTAAACACAGAATCTATAATTGTCATGACATCTTATCAGATAAAATTTTATGTTGATAAGTAACAATATTTAGGCTATTCAAAATACTACAGCTTTGATAATACACAATATCTGATAATAAGTAATATAAACAAAGTGGGTACTCCTAACATAACATAACATGTAATATATATTATGTTTACTAGGGTGGTTCATGTAACATAATGGATTTTGGCTTCTTAATATGTTGTGTAAGATATACCCTGGAAAACTTGAGACATGTACAAAATGCATAGTGCAGTATGTTATTATGCACTGAATAGTATAATTTAAAACAAATTAAATAGGTATGTAGGTATTAGTGAATAAGAAGCAGGAAAGTTGTCAAATTTATTAACATACAAAATGACTTTATGATTCTAGGTTTTTATTCAAGAGATTCAAGATTTGTAATTTACGTATTTTCTCAGGTGTAGATGAAAAATGTTGAACACACCTTCAGGTGCATGAAGTGTAAACACGGCAAGTGGAATATTCGCGAGTGAAATGAATGAAGTGTCGTAACTCCTCGCCCATACATCGCGGATGTTCGGACTAGCACGAGAACAGCTGTTTCATCACTTCATTGTAAAATAAGTGTTCATCTTGCAAATCAATACTGGATAATGCGCAAAATGTCACAAAATTGCGCTACCCGAAACTGCCGTGAGACGTGGAATGTATGATACAAGAATTTGCATGCCAATCAACTTGAAGAACAATGATCAATGAATCGAAAATCCTGTCTTCCACTTCTACATTTTTACATTCATAAAAATTAATGCAACTTTCCCTTCACGTAATGATTACACGTTACTTCAATATTCATCGCTAAATATGAAGTTGAAAGAGTAAGTACCATTGCGGTCATGGGAACCGCTATATCGAGGCATTTGAAAAAGATTGGGACGACTGGTGCCGACCCGGATTACTTACTTGATTGTGTCCTAGAAGGAAGAGGTATTCTGTGTCCGCCTTTTCTTCGCGATCTACGGACGTAAGAACGCGAAGAGGAAAACGAGGCACTAGGCATTATTTCTTTTAACACTTATTTTCACTAGAATTCAGCCCTAAACAAAGGAGACACCCGCACCAACACCGTCGGCCATTTTCTGTTTAGATTAGATTGAGAAGACAAAACGAGAAATTCAGATTTTGCTGCATCGGTGGTCTCTGTACTACAATTCTATAGTCCACTAAATTATTCCCTTATCACATACACTATTTAAATATTAGTTAGCTTACAAAACACATGATTTTTATATTATTTAGTGAGAATTTACACAACCCCGAGCAATGGGCGACTCTTGAATAAAAATATGGCGGATCAAATATGGCGGCGGCGCAGTAGCGCTACTGGTGCCACCTAGGAAAACTTTTGACATTTTGTTTTATTTTCCAAGCGTTCGATAAACGATTTTTTCTCAAACTTAAAATAAATTATATATCATGTTATGTATGTATCTCTTTAAAGAAGCGATTGATTTGTCTATACAAATTCAGAAGTTGTTAAACCAAACACATACGATATAGATTCAGAACAATCAATAGAAAGCTTGATTGACTGATTTGTAACACGATTTCGATTAACTGGTTCGAATTAAAATATCTCATCTCCAATACTGATGAAGAAAACTGACAGACATAAACAGTTGTCGTTGTCAGTGTCAGTTCACTCAGCACTTGTCAGTGTCAGTTCACTCAGCAGTACTCAGCACTCAGCTCATCAATCAGTTTTTGATTATGGTTGTAAAATTAGTTTATTAAAATTTAACAAAATATTAAAAAAAATGGATTTTATAAAAGGAATTGTTAATGAAAATAAGTGCAGTCTAGCAATATTAGCTTGTGTATTTCTGACAGTCTCATACGTTGCTAGTTTATACGTATGGCGGTCAAATTTGAGCAGGTACAACCTACATCAAACACGATAACAGCGCCTATGTATTTGGCTGCAAACTATCGTAATCAACGTTATTTTTTTTGTCTCAGAGATCACCCGTCGACGATAAAGCGAAGATTTTTCAGCGTGTCCTGCATGATGATATTGGCGCCATTTTTCTGCCGACACTTTATGTCCGAAGATGCTCTTAATAAAGGCGATATGTTTGAACAACTGGGCCTGCGATGGCCGGGACTGCTTTCCGCTAGTATCTTACCACTGCTCTTGACTGCAGTGCTATTTTGGGGTCCCTTGACAATGCAATTTCTTTCAGGGATTTGGAAATTGTACTCAGGTGGGATTTAAGTTTTGTGTTACAAGGTCAACAGCACTGTAATAGTTATAAAATAGTGTCTGTTGTGTAATAAAAGCTTTTTTAGTTCTCATAATGCTGACAGTAAATAACTCATCTCTTCAACATGTTCTACAAATAAATAATGTAAACTCCTTATTTGCAGAACCCATGTATTGGTTTTCAAGCTGGCAAGACCTGGTGTGGGTTAGGAACCATATAATGGCACCGCTGAGTGAAGAGTGGGTCTTCAGAGCCTGTATGATGCCACTGCTACTGCAGTGTCTCACTCCCATGACAGCTGTGTTCATGGGACCTCTATTGTTTGGCATCGGTAAGTTATAGATAGAATTAGATTATGTACCTAGTAACATGTAAAATATAAATCTAAATTTGAAAAAAAAATAACATTTTTACTTAGGTAATTTACAATAAATTGTAATAAGTGAACCAGGAAAAACCCAAACATACTGCTTCTAATAACTACAAAATAATTAAAAAGGGGGACCTAAAGATAGGGCATAATATACTTAAAATAACATCATACCTCTTAACCGAAATAAGGGCCTCTTATAAACAAACATACAAAATAAATTGATATATATTATGTTGTTTTGTTTCAGCACATTTCCACCACATGTTTGAACAGATGAAGTCAGGATTTGAATTTAAAACAGCTTTGATGATATCAAGTAAGTTTTAATTAATAATACAAAGATAAGTTTGTCTGTCTCAAAAACTATGTTTTGTCATAGTACCTACTTATTAATGTACCTACCTCTTCAATTTTTATTATTTTGTCATTTATTCCCGATGGCCTCTGATATGGCTACATCAGAGGTCCTTGGGATGGCTTGATAAACTCTTGACACCAGAGTTGGCCATTCTAATTTGATTAGAAGAAAAAGATTATACTGTAACAAATTATTTTCTTTTCAGCATTCCAGTTTATGTACACAAGTCTGTTTGGTGCATATTCATCATATATCTTTGTGAGGACAGGTGAGATTATTTCTATTCAGTTCTAAACATATGTGTGCTTGTTAAAACTAAAGCACAGAGTCAATGATGTTGATTGTATTTTGAAAATGAAAACAAAAAATTCATGAATTTCTTATCATTGCCTGTATAATGTTTTGTAGAACTTTGAAATCTGTAGAAAAGGTATTTTCTATATATGTCATTACATTACATCAATATTATAAATCAGCTTGCTGGTTCCCCATAAATAAAAAATATGATATAAAATTATTCATTTATATAAAATAAAAAAAGCCTTTATTTCTATTACTCATTAAGGAATAGTTACAAAATAAGTAGGTAATGTACATTATATTGAGAACCATTTAAGTAAGTATATTCTTTAAGACAATGTGCTTTAGAAAGAATTAGTATAATGTTTATATACAAGTTTTTGTTTAAGTTTAGGTAAGTACAAAAAATTTAGATTTTATTGATAGCAGACATATATTTACCAGCATAGTATATATATGTATATATTTTCAAATTATTCATTTAGATAATTGATAATTGTGGTCACAAACCACTGTAATTACATTAGGATGTGGTTGATAAACTAATTTAAAAAAATTGTAACTGATAAATAACTTGTTAAATAAAACAATAACATATTTTTCTTTACAATAATTAAAAATAAAACAAGGGAAGAATAAATTTATAATTACTTAATTTTGTAATCATTAACCTTTAACTTACAATGAATTTTGTTTGTTCCAGGACACTTTGTTGCTCCTCTATTCGCACATATGTTCTGCAACCACATGGGATTCCCAAACTTTGGTGAAATTGGCCAGTATCCTCCGCTGCAAAGAATTCTTATTATCTGCAACTTTCTCCTCGGCTTTGGATTTTGGTGTCTTATGATAGGACCTCTGACTGACCCCGAACTGTATGATAATAAGCTACATTGGGAGACTTGAAGTATTTAAGTCATTATTTTTACTCATAATTTATTTCTGCAAATTATTGTAATTCTTATAAGCTATCTTTCTAATTTAACAGCTCTAACGCTCACTTGCACAACAACTCTCAAAACACATTAAGTAATTTCAACGCTAAATAAGTTTAAGAATTGTTGTATAAGTGGGCTTAAAACTGCTTATCTCTTGCCAATTTCGTTTGCGTGAGACAGCACGTTTTTGGAACCATTTACTTGGAGAGGGATATAGCTTGTATTATTTGACCAATTTGGCACACAAGGTGTGATTTGAACTTATAGTATTTATTTTGTGAAACCTCACTTTATTTCAGAAAACTTTATTTTTCGACTATACATACCTCATTTAATTATATCTTAAATTATAGTTCTGAAGTCCAACCATGTAATATTTTATGTGATTCTGAAACTACTTAGCTGTTTGCATAACACTGGCTACAGACTACTTTCATATACTTACTGTTAAATAACGCTAGTAATAGTAAAAGAAAGTACATGAAGTAACTAATACTAGCCCTCAAAGTTGATGAATTGAAATCATCATTTTAAACACAGTGAAGTATTATTTGTTGTTTAGTTAAGTATTTATTTACGAAGTTTTAACCATATTCTATACACATCATTTTACTCATTATATTTTCGTGTGCCATTTTATGACGGTTGCTTTCATAGAAATGTAATCAGTTTGTGTTACTAGTACAACTAAATTATTAAAATTGTTTTTATTATACTTCGCAATTTTAATTACTTATTCGAATGTGTAAAGATTTTTATTAGTATCAGGTAGTTATCTAAATTTTAAACTGTAAATAGTGTCCGGAATTCTTTATGAATTGAGAATATGCACGCTACAAGCAATCAATGCACGTATCATGTAAAAGTTTGTCTAAAAACTGTTTAGACCATGTTATATATATCAGCTTTTTTAATTTTTACTATACATAATACAACACAAAATATACTACGAAATGTTTACTTAGGTTACTCATAGTCGAAAATGCTGCCACATTTATAATTTTAGAACCGATAAGTATGTTACCATTAGCGTTTTGCGTTCGCTATAAAATAATGATTTCATATGTATGTTAGAGTTAAGTTAGGATAAGTATGACAGGGTTAACACGTGTGTTACTAACTAGTCAATTCATATACCATAGTATCTCGAGATAAGTATTTTAAGGTCATAGTAAGAGTAATGTTTTAATATTAAAATAATAATAAAAAGAGTAATGTTACTGGAAAAGGACGATTGACAACCTTTTATAAGGCTAAGAAGTAAATAAAAAATAAACTTGATAATGGTGAAAACAAACAAAGATACTGCCAATCAAAGAAATCTAATATCATTGTGGACTCTTATGATTGGTTGATTGACTGGTGGGGACTATAAATACTGCTAGTCTTAATGTCATATAGGATTAAATTCTATAAAATGCGTCACTCTAGATGTTAAGATGGTAAAATACGTAAGTTCCAACATTTCTAATTACCGAATTAATTAACTAACAATACGTTCATTGTGATTCAATAAAAGAGTTTTCTACAATTCAGAGCCTATTATTGAAATGAGACCATTAGAAATTTTGTAAATATAAATTTAATATACTCCTTACAATACATCATTTTATTTCAAGTCTGTATAATCTTTAATAAACTAACAACAATACTAAATTGATACCTTATATTACATTTAACCACATTTCTAATTCAGTTTGAAGACAATTTTTAATCAGTATAAAGATTAAAACATAGAACCCCTATACTAACCTATCCATTCAATATAAATATAAATTCTAACATCGATATGGATTCAATATTTATGAACAACATCGAATTTCTTATAATAACAATGGATTAGTACGACTAATAAAGCCACATTTATGGTTTGCAAAAACATGTTGCAGGTGACCGAAATCGTGTAAGATTCAACTTTTATATTCATATCCATAACCTAGTGACAAAAATATATAGTAATAAAAAAATAGTTAAATATATTAGGGCCAAAGATATGATAAAAATACATGATAAAATATATTATGGTCAATCTACTGTCCTGTCATATACATTGGTTATTAATTTATATTGCGTCGACAAAATTAACCATTAAAATTACACTCCAATTCTGACAAGAGCCACCATTTTTGTGTGAAATATACGAATATAATATTGCATAGGGTTGGCAAGCATGTGTAGAAATGGAACTAATATCTTAAAAAAAAATACACGAAGACCTGCTTACACAACAACCCTAAAACACATTTGGATCTCATATCAATTATTATCAAAGGTTTTTGCCAGAATTGGATTCACACTTCTGTAATTAATATTAACATCACTATAAAAAAAAAACAGCAATAAATATTTTTTCCCATTTCATTTTTTCCTTTATCTAACAATATCTTACTTAGCATAAGTCTAATAAGCTGAATTAACTTATGTCGTCCTTTTTGATACACTATGAAATGTAATGCACAGAAAACCAACCTTTCTACACACTTTTATTAAATACATTATTACAAAATTCATGAAATAATTCTAGCCAAATATTTCTATTATCAACTAAATTAGATACTTACATTTCATTACAGTTCAAATCATTCGCGATTGAGCTTGATAAATTAATTCAGTCTTTATACATATACATAGAATGTGTAAAAAATAAAAATGCTTGCCTCCAACAAAAGTTTTAAATTAATTATTACATAATTTAAAATATTATATACAGAGATAGCTACATCATACAATCTTAGGCAAACATCTTGAGCCATGACCTTGAGTGCGCAGTAGACGATTTTAAGGTATCGTTGGTGGAAAGAGAGGTGTGCGGGGGCATTCTGTCAGAACGCGTCCCCGTGATTGGCCGATCAGTTGGCCCTTGTTCCCCGCGTTGCGCGCATGTTCCGCTAGCGTCTGACTACACTTGCGTGCAGTGTCAATAGGCTATTTCGAGTTTAGAAGTTTTGTTGTTAAAGTTTGTTTTTTATTGTATTATTGTTACTTTGTTATATTGTGTTTTTACCTACCAAAAACTTTTTGGACAATGCCGCCAAAACGTAATACAGTTCTGAAGAAAAAAATGAAAATGATTTATTTTGTGACAAGAAATTACATACGTTTTTATGTTTATATTGTTGCGCAACTAGTGGCTAAAACTTGTCTAGTTTTACTTAAATAAACAACTTTACAGAATCTCACTTTATATTTTACAAACACCAACAATGACCAATAAAATATGTCCGGAAGTGTACATGCGCGAACTTACCCCCACTACGTCGACTTTGGCTTAAGATGTTTGCCTACCAGTATACACATATTTAAATCAACTGCTTTGCTTAAAGCTGTGGCAAGTAAAGCATGTGGTAGTATCATTAAGCTAGAATTATACAGAGACACAATCTCAAACTAAAAAGCTCAGGAAAGCGTCCGAACGCTAACACCGTCAGCGAGCGCAAACAAAAGAATGCTCGTCTCTTTCGCACTTACATATTTTAAGAACGTGCAAAAGAGATAGGTATTCCAGAAGTCTGCTCAACGAGTAGCTTGGGCAGAGTTTTGGCTCGGACATTTTTTCGAGCGTTTATGACTCTGTATAATCCAAGTTCAATGGGTAAGATTCTATATACTTTCAAATTAATTTTGCATAAGTAAATAATAAAACTCATACCTTATGTAGCCTCAAAGTTGAGTGGAACTTCACGTACCTAGTGTTTGTCATAGTTTGAAACTAGTGTTGTTATAATATAATGTCTCTCGAGTTACTTATTTGGTAACAAATAATAAGACATAATAGACAACATTGTAATTTACGGATTTCTATGTTAAGTTAGACCGATCTGATGGAGATTTTAATAAATCCACAAAAAACTTAGGGTTTTCTTGTATCGAATGTTCTGAGTAAGTACAAGAAGATCTATTGTTTTTTTGATATTCTAATAACTATAATTGCAGATAAAATTTGGAAGAGTAATTTTTTTTAAGGCATCGGGCTCATTTTTTACCCTTCATAAAATATACTCAAGCTGCCACGAAGTTTTGCGTTACTCATATATTGAAATACTGTTGGGCTATCAATTGAGACAATTATATTGATTGAATATTGAATATATTGAATATTGATTTGAATCTAGCCTTACTTTGCGAAAATTCATTGGAGATGAAACTCTGGAGAAATGTGTTGTTACGCTGATCCTTACCGGACTCAACAACAAGCATATTTGTTTTTAATCGTGTTCCTCCATATACCACCACCACACCTATAGATCGTAGACTATAACGTTACGTTGCTTACCATCAGGCAAGTTGTAGTCAAGCGTAAGCCTATATCATGTAAAAAAAAACCTCTCCTCTTTACCAAAGTGGCCTTCGTGGCTCTTATGAACTTACCAACACCGCACTCTGTGCCTTCAAGTTTCGTCGTCTTCCCTCGGCAAGATATTCTCGTCAATACGTGTTTTTTTTGTTACTAACATAGTCAATGCATGAATTTGTCCAGTGAATGAAACAATTATACCCCATACGCCAGTGGTCATACACGGACCAGTTTAGCAGTGAATTTCAGTTGCTTATTGTACAATTACCACAGTAACTATCAACTGCATGAGCGGTTCTGTGTATGTGTTGAGACCAATTCACTTAGTGAAACAGAACGACACGGGGACTAATAGTCTTTCCCACCATTTTATCCACTTGGTGTATGGTGACAGATGGATAAAATGGTGGAAAGATTATTAGTATCAGCTGCATGATCGGTCCTGCAGTTTATGTGTGTTACCAAACCAAGACTACCAACGGTATGAACGGCTCTATGTATTTAAGTTACTAGACCCAATCTGAGTTCACGAGACAGCAGTGTACTAGTGTCCCCTAGCGAAGTGACACAGGTACCGGAGGAGTCCTCCCCACGAGGCTCAGGGCAGCGGGCGGTTGGGCGAGGGGGGCGCGGGGGCGGCGTCCAGGTCGCAGGCCGACAGCAGGCGCACCAGCTCGTCGGGGGACGGCCCGCCCTCCGCAGACGGAGACTCGTCGCCTTCTCCTGGAGACAGTTATGGCGTTAGTTCAGTTACTTTTTGGTTGAATGTGCCCAGATAGAAAGAAATCCTAAAGTTAGTGAACTAGAAAAAACCCCAACAGGTAATTCAGTCATGGCTAAGAACATTCTTGACTGCATTGACTTCAAGTATGACTTTAAAAATATGCTTGCATGCTTCTGAGCTACGTACACAACTAACACCACGGGCGCCAAGTATTGAAATCCCATTAACGTGAAGAAGAAAAACCGGAAAAGTAATATGTATTGAAAACATACAAACGATAAATTCACATATGAACAGTAGTTGTATAGTACGATATAGTTTGATGGAAATGGTGGCGTGATAAAATGACTGAAAAAAGCAGGAAAAATTACCATTCCCACAATGGCCACTTTCTATCCCAATGCTTATTCGAAAGATTCAAAAAGACTCGTCAGAAACTTTTTCATGATTTTTTCAATCATAACTGGAAAAGAAAAACGTAATATCAACATAACTAGAAAACTCTTGGGGGCAATATACACTAGTTTTTTTCGTTTGTTGGTCGATTCTAACCAGAAAAGTGTACTCGTTATATTACAAAAAGCGAAACTGCGCTGCAGATGATGACTACCCGGCACAGTAAGGTCCCACATCTGAGTGGAGCAGTGTCCACAGAGCAACAGACGACGTTGACATAAACAAACGTCCACAGAGTTACCTACTCTATATTGACTAACCTGTATGAGGCACGGGTGGTGTTGGTTTAGCGCCTTGGGAGCAGTTAGATCCCACATTGGCAGTCTTAGACTTGTGTCCACAGCAACAGTTAAAAGGCTCACAAATCGATCTCCACCAAGTTGCTACTGTGTGTGTTTGTACTGTTGCAATAACTGACTGTAAAACATGACAAACCTGTTTGAGGCACGGGTGGTGTTGGTTAAGAAGCCGTGTCTATGGAAGCAGTAAGCTCCCACATCTGAGCAACTCCAGACTTGTATCCACGGAGCACGACATTTATCTAAGACCACGTTAACTGTAACGTGGTCTTAGATAAATGTCCATGAGTTATCTACTTCACTGCTGTTATAACAGAGTAAAACTAAACTGTTTTAGGCACGGGTGGAGTAGGTTTTAGTAGCCTTGTCTGTGGGAGCAGTAACATCCCACATTTGGGCAACCCCAGACCGGTGTCCACAAAGCAACAGTCACTGGTCACAGTCACAAATCGATGACCACTTAGTTATTAACTTTATATTGACTAACCTGTTTGAGGCACGGGTGGTGTTGGTTTAGCCGCCTTGTCTATGGGCGCAGTCAGGTCCCACATCTGGGCGGCCCCTGAGCGGTGTCCACAGAGCAGCAGACGTCGCGGTCGCAGCGCCCCCTCGCATTCAGCCACCACGAAACACGACACCGCCGAGCCGTCTACTGAACGGATTGTGCATACTCTGCGAATAGAATGAAATTATATTGTTGTACTAGTGGACGCCAGCAGCTTCACTCGCATTATTTCAGGATAAAAAGTACCCTATGACACACCTAGGACCTCTTACTACCTACGTAGTTCTGCCGTTTTTGCGTGATGAGCGTTTAAAAAACAGAGAAAAAAATAAAATTTCTAGAAATTGTTGGAAAAGGTTCTGCTATCAATTCAGAATTAATGAATTTTGTGCCTAATCTATGGAAAAAGAAATTGTTATACGAGACGAAATGTATGAAAAAAAGTATTTTTAAATTATTGCTTAGCATAGATAATCTTATAGCATTGCTATATATAGCTGAAAGCAAACGGTACCTTTTCCCGTTTGAAGCGAGTCTGACGTACAGCGTGTCTGTATCGGGAACAACTTTCTGTATGAATATCTGCTCTTCATCTTGCTCACCGTACGGACCTGGAAACGATAAAATAACATTTAAAGGTAGTTCTATCACAGCCATAATGCTAACTTTAATATGGGAGTTTAATACGAGATCATCTCGCCAAATGGGGTCACATCGAAGACACGTATGTATGTGCGATGCATTTGCGGGGCGAGCCTCAAAGCATGGCGACACAATAAGGTTTATAATGATCTTCTTATCACAGTCATTATGTGCTTGTGCAGTAGGAGCCTCGAGCGCTAGGACATTCAAATCTGCTTCAGGCGTAGTTCCAGATTGGGTAGATATCATTCCACTGAAGAATAGCACTTACTCCAATAGGCATAATCAATCAATCAATTCTTTATTGACAAAAATATACACAAGACACAAAATGTTTCAAGTCTCTGGCTTCCGAACTAGAAAATTATCTGTGTCTCGGAAACCAGTATAAGGTCTATATCTTTACCACAGTTAAGTATATTGAAAATCTTCAACGGACGAACATTATTAAGCAGTCGCTTGATAATGTTCGTCCGGAGAAATCCAGCACTTATATCTCTAACAATAGAGTTCATTTTCCTACCACAGTCATTATGTGCTTGCGCCGTAGGAGCCTCGAGCGCCAGCACATTGAAGGCAGCTTTAGGCGTTGGTGGGGGTGTGCGCTGGGCTGTACACTAGGCTTGCCTGTGTCGTATAGCCCAATTGCACTAGTAACCACTAAAATACTCTAAAAATTAAACTTATTTTCTAGGTTTTGAAAAGGTTTTGAATAAAAATTTGATACATAAACAGATTTCAAAGAAAAGTAAAACATTGTTAATGTCAAGTCATGGCTATGGAAACAAACATTTTGGCCGAACTCAGTGTTGTCATAGGAAAGTCCACAAAGTACCCGTACTACTTGTTTGATGTGTGTTGTGTTCGTATGGGATGATTGTTTTTGTTGTTGTGTAGTGTGAATAGATATCATTCCTCGGAAGAATAGCTCTTACTCCAATAGGTATAAGGTTCATATCCTTACTACAGCTGACGACTGTTTGGAAATATTTGTATACAGAAATACAGTACTTATATATCTAACAATAGAGTTCATTTTCTCACCACAGTCATTATGTGCTTGAGCCGAAGGAGCCTCGAGCGCCAGCACATTGAAGGCAGCTTTAGACGTAGTTCCAGGTTGAGTAGATATCATTCCACGGAAGAATAGCTCTTACTCCAATAGGTATAAAGTCCATATCCTTACTATAGCTGACGACTGCTAGGAAATATTTGTATCTAGAAATACAGTACTTATATCTCTAACAATAGAGTTCATTTTCTCACCACAGTCATTATGTGCTTGTGCCGTGGGAGCCTCAAGCGCCAGCACGTTGAAGGCAGCTTTAGGCGTGGTCCCAGGTTGAGATATTATTTCTCGGAAGAATAACACTTACTCCAATAGGCATAAGGTCCATATCCTTACCACAGGTACATTGAAGACGGCTTAATAATGTTCGTCCGGAGAAATACGCACTTATATCATTCCTCGGAAGAATAGCACTTACTCCAATATGCATAAGGTCAATATCCTTACCACAGGTACATTGAAGACTGCTTAATAATGTTCGTCCGGAGAAATCCAGTACTTATATCTCTAACAATAGATTTCATTTCCTTACCACAGTCATTATGTGCTTGTGCCGTGGGAGCCTCGAGCGCCAGCACATTGAAGGCAGCTTTAGGCGTAGTTCCAGGTTGAGTAGATATCATCCCTCGGAAGCGAGTGACTCGCCACGAGCGCACGTGGTTGTACTCACTGCATACTGATATTAGGTAGTTTTCTGATAGGGACACCTGGAAGCAAATAACATGCTAATTCACTGAGAATTTATCAAAGTTTGGTGATTTTAATAAAAAAATATAAAGAAAAAATAATGTTTTTTTTCCGACGTAAAGTCACCCATACACTGTAAATCCATGCTTTTCATGTAAAATGAAGAAGATAATATGTATAGGAAGTTCAATCGCCTACTTAACCAAGAACAATAGAGAGGAATGGGTGATATTTGAATATAGCATGGTTTGATAGTCAAATCAAATTTCTCCTTAGTTGAATAAAAATATTTACTAATACTTTTTAATTACTTCCCTAATCATCTACGCGTTTCCGGAAAAGACATTTATATACAAACTATGAGAGACGCGAATAGGAAAGTTTATACTTCTGAATAGGAGCTGAAAAGTTAGTTATTTTTTTTATTTACTTATTGAATCATGGGTGAGCAGCAAATTGCTGATGTGCCCATATCACACTGTGTCAAAATTGTTTTATATAGACCACACAAAGTTCAAAGATATACAGTCCACTGGTGCAACGATCACAAGTTAACAAGAGATTTTTTGGTTTTCTGTAACCAGCCATCAAGCCGGTTCTTAAAGTTGTTTCACTGACTACCTCTTTTGGCAACCTGTTCCACTTATGAACCACTCTGTTGCTGAGTATGTGGTGACCAGTGTTAGTTTTGGCAGAGCATCGCTTGATTTTCTGGTTGTGTCCCCTGCTATGATCACAACGATTATACCGTATAAACCAATTTGATGTATCCGGGAGTTTGTATACCTTAGTGATGGGGCTCTGGTGCACGGTGAAGGTCTGGAAGAGCTGCGGGCCGTGGCCCACGGTCTCCGGGTGCTGCACGATCACTCGCACGGCGCCGCTCCGCGTGCCGTACGCTATCTCGATCCAGTTGCCGCACAGATCTGGACATACACAAGAATATAATAGAATAGAAAATTCTTTATTGCAACACACGATAATAATTAAAAAGAAAGAAGAAAAAAATACTTATACTAGTGCCACAAGTGGCGGCCTTATTGCTAAAAGCAATCTCTTCCAGGCAACCATTGGATGGAAAGGAATAAATAAGAGATAACAGAGGACGTGGTATACAAAAAAAATAAATATAGAAGAAAAGATTAGATTAAAAACACATACTACAAACCTATTTAATAAACTATACAAGACAAGAATATCTAATAACCCAGAATATTTATATTTTGGACGGCAAAGCTTTGGAGAACTTTACCAGAAGCTGTGTTTCCTGTGAACTACAATCCAGGGGTCTTCAAATCTCGAGTCAATAGGTATCTTCTAGGTAAGCAAGTTACACCCTAGGCTGAAGCATTGCTTAACATCAGGCAGGCTGTAGTCAAACGTCTACCTATCCCATGTAAAAAAAATGCCTATCAGAGAGGACTGAAATGAATAATTTCATGACGCAAGTAGAAGTAGTAACAAAACGACCGAGCCACCGCCGTATCACGATGAAAGTAAAGTTTGCAATGATAGTTAACTTTTATAGATATAAAATTATCTGTAAAAAAGTGAATAAATTATGTGTTTATGAATAAATTAATATTTTGACTATGGTTAGTGCTTGAAGAGTTCAGAAGTTAGTTTCGTCTTTATAAATAGGTTTTCGAAGGGGTTCTTCCTTCTAGAATTCGGGATATTATCAAATTATTTTACTTACTCGTTTTAGGAGTGAGATACACGGAGATAGCTGTGATAGGTTCCTGTGTGGGGTCCTTATAAAGCTGAGTTACTAACAGGTCGTTGTCTTTCATGCGAAGTGGGAACTTTTGCATGTCTGAAAAAGAGTTCAGGAGTTTAATTTGATGGTGGTGAAGCAGTATTTCTTGTAGCTAACAAAACGTTTTATGGTTTTTCAATAAGTCAATACTTTCTTTAAATAAAAAAATAAATAAAATAAAATAGCCTTTTATTGCCCAGAAACAAGATTATACAAAAAAACTCATAAATAAAATTAGTTTTAAAATATCGCTAGAATAAAAAAGTAATTGCTTAGGGCACCCAAAACATGGTGAAGGCCTCTTCCATGCGTGTCCACAGTTTCCTGTCTTGCGCCTGTCTCGTCCATGTGATACTTTCTATAATATAGTTAAATATGTAAGTATATCCCGAGAAACACGTGTTACGCGAAAAAGGCTTTAAGGCTTTGATAGTTAGATTGTTGATTCTCTGACTTGTTGAGTAAAGTGTGCTTTAGTTCGAACTTAGTAGATACTTTACCATCATAATAGCTCCTGTTGCTGTTCCAAGCAGGAAACGAGCTGGCCGTACCACCTGCCTTGCTGTATCTATGTTACACAGGTACCAAACACTTTGACAAGGTTTTGACACTGTTACTGTATCAAAGAGTTAAATAAAACACGTCTTACCAATATAATTAATAGCTCCCGTAGCTGTTCCGAGCAGTAGAAACGAGCCGGCCGTATCATACGTAGTGAGGTGGGCGACATCTTGCGTCTGCCAATGTTGTGTGCTGGTGTGCCACACGCCCGCCTTGCTGCGGCTGCCCGCGCCGCTCAGAGCCACCAGCTGGGGGCCTACGAATAGGAGGTGCTCTACTCGGACGCCTAGGTTGAATGTACCTGGAAAAAAATACAACCGGTATTATACTATGGTGTGAAAATAAAGCCAAGATAATATTTGATGTAACAACCCGCAGGCCCCATGCAACACAGTTAGGCCCACGCAACACAGTTAGCCCCATGCAACACAGTTAGCCCCATGCAACACAGTTAGCCCCGTGCAACACAGTTAGCCCCGTGCGACACAGTTAGCCCCGTGCGACACAGTTAGGGTCATCATAAAAATTCTAATTATTTATTAGTACACCTTCGTTTTTTTACTGGCATTTCCACGCTTAAAAATAATTTATCCCTCCAGTCCAACGACTTTGCAGCCAATATGGTGGCATAACCTAGGCCACCATCAATCAATCTATCAATAATTCTTCATTGTACACCAATAATAAAAGAGCACAAGTATAAATAAATTTAGTTCATAGTATTGGGACAGAGGGCGGCCTTATCACTTATACCACCATATCGGCCGCAAAGTAACTAATTACGCGCACGCAAGGGGTACATTAAACCAAGTTTTTTCTTCCTATTAGTAGTGCGATATTAGTAGTATCCACAATAAGTAGGATACTTACTAACTTAATCAATTAGAACTTTAATAATAATCAATGTATCTTACCAACTAAAGTCCGTCTTACAGGCTCACTATGCGTAGAAAACGCCCACAGCCTGACCAGCGGTCCGCTGGCTATCCCCAACATGACGTCAGTGCCGGTCGCACTGCTCCCACTAGAGCTGCCTCCTCCAGTCTTCGCGTTCAGAGCTATCCTCTCTATGACGGAGTCTTGGACTGGGGATTGGAAGACCACGTACCAACCACAGGAGTCTGTCAGTCTGAAATGTTGAAAAGAGGTTTTACAAACACTTATTTTCGATATCTATATCGAAAATAAGTGTTAAAATATAGAGTAACAAATTTCGTTATTGAATTAGCTTGACTTTAGATGTCTGAGCTATTCTAGGGTTAAATACAATGGTACAATAAAAGGCTCAAATTAAAACAATATAAATAATGATCGATAGTTTGATGATTTTTTCTAGATATCACAAAATGGAACAAAAACAAATATAGAGCTCCAAATCTGACATCAAAGAAAAATAATCAGACAAAGTATCATATGATATTAGTAAGAACGCAATTAGTAAAATAATGTCATGTAAAAAGCTCACTTTGGTATTTCTGTGTTGTTGTAGACAGTGCAAGACCTTTTGAGAAAATTCCAATTATTGCACTGTACAAAATTTTGAGCATAAAAACTTCTTACAGAATGTGTAAAACCTTAAATATGACTTACCTATATCCAGTAACAAAATGTGTGTAGGCAACAGCTATCCAGTTGTGATGGGCTTTGATTATTTGAACTTTTAGTGCAGTCGCTGAAACAGATAGTAACTTGAACCAAACATAAGGGTATTAGGGGAAAAGACTGCATTTACAAATAGCCAGATATTTGTAAGTATATAGTTGACTTGATTGTGTAGTAGTATATTTTGTTGCAATTTTCCAAAAGCGAAGAGAAGTTGCTGTATGTTGTACTGAAGTTATACCATTCAATATAATCACGGAAAACTTACAATATAATTTTTAAAACAGTACAATTTACAGTAGCTTTATTTTGTCGGTCTTCAAGTCGGGAGTAAAAGTTTCTTCCAGGTAAGCGTGCTAGATCGTAGATCATAACTTAGCTTTTTTACTACATATTTATTTCACTTTTGTCCTAATTTCTGTGTATGCATAATAAAAAATTAATATTTTCTCTATATTTTAATTCCTGGCTACATGTAAATACAGTCTTTAAAACATAGACAAGATCTACATCAATACATACTCTCTGGCGGCCGATGTCCTTTGTGGCAGTCTGCATTGCCCAGCGAGGCTGCCCTGGAGTGCCCTCTCCCACAGCGACTGAAAAAAAGTATATTATGTATGAGTATTACTGTACATATAGTACAGCTCTGACTGCTCTGCTAGCTTAGTTGGTATAGGCTCTGCCTTCTAATCTGGGGGTGTGGGTTTGATTCCTGCATAACACCAGCAATTATGAATATTAAAATTTGTTATTACTTGTGTTGAGTCTGGTTGTTTCTATGTATTTACAAAAGAAACATATTATATGTATTATATCCGTTATCTAGTACCCATGATACAAGCGTAAGTATGGGGCTAGATGGCGCTGTGTGAAATGTCCTGATATATTTATTTATATAGTACTAGTATTCTCTATGCATTCCTCTCTATCCTACGGTTGCCGAAGAGGCCGCCATTTGTGGCATAAGATTTAATTTTTCTCTTATTTGTATTGTGCTTTATTTAATTTGTATGTCCAATAAAGCATTAATCTATCTATCTATAATACCCATAACACAAGCATTTGCTTAGCAAAGGACTTTAGACAACCTTGTGTGAAAAATGTCCTGATAAAAAAAATATATGATGATTTTTTTCAAGAAATGTTAGTTGGTCATAGTTATATTTAGTTTAATGATCTTTTCAATAAGTAGGAGTTTATGGAACCCAAGTCTTGCAGTGATGAACACTATGCAGTAACATACTGGGTCCAAAACTCTGTTTTATTATGTGATGTGATGTGCATTACGAAAGTAAAGGTTCTCACACTAGTTGTGTGTTTATTAAGTTTGTTTTAAACACACCAGCACACGAAAAGACAACCCAAAGAGACACACAAAACTTAAAATAAAGTGTCCTAATTGCGACCTTTTCACTCAAATTAATCTCTTCAAGGTAATCTGGCAGGGATCAGGATGCAAATAAAATGCTGCCATAATTTGCTGTATAATTTAGCTGTTTACCTCAGCTGATCCTGAGAAGGTATCCTGCCAATAGTTCTCAAGTCCAGGGAAGAGTTTCTAGAATGTGTTCTATTTGTTGGTGCATCAGAGTTGGATGCAGTGGAGTTCTTCCGGGAACAGCTGCTGCCATTCCTTCCATTGTTTCCATTTGGCACAGTTACTGAAATAATATCTTGCTTATTTATCAGGCAGACATTTGACTCTAAACTCTATACCATTGACATAAGGATGATAACAATGTTATTTACATGTGAACATGTACATATCTACTAATGTTTAAAAATAAATTATCGAACAAAGATAATAATGTAAACAAAATTCATGTGATATTAAGATAATGGATGGCAACTAGACTATTTGTGGTGTATTTATGACTAATATTATTTTTCATTGAAATCATGAGACTGATATGAGTAAGTAATAAAAGTAAATCTGTTTTAATTTAATCTACAAATGATATGAAAAGAAAACAATACAAAAACAGAATGTGTTGTTCAAGTCTCACCATAAATATCATTGATAAAATAAATGAGATCATTCTGAGTGTAACCTATTAGAAAGAATATTAAAGTTAGTAAATATACAGACATGCATTATTAACCAAAGTAATTTTAAAAGACATAAAAGAAAGCATACATTCAAGAAAGAGATTATTAACTGTTTATAAACAACTTCTGGAATCTGTCGAGATCATAACAGCATAGTTATTGCATTCATAAAATGTTTCAATTATGGATTAATTGTGACAAATTAAAAGAAAAGATAAAGCCATGTCACACAGAAGACCAGACGTAAAACCGTAGCTGCATATTTAAATCATATCATTTTAAAAGCACCTGTGGCTGCTGTGATACTGGGGTACCTATTGCAGTAGCCACTGGTAACTCTAAGGTAAATTTAAATAAAATTCAAAACTCTGTTAATTAAGTTATCTTTAAGGTAAGAAATAAATAAATTCTAAAAGACTTTACCAACAAGAGTGACACTCTTAACTGTAGAAAAGAAGAAAAATAAATTTAACTTACATGGAGGTGGCAAATATCCATAGAATAGTACATCTCCACATGAGGAATGATTCATTTCATCACAGAGAGCTAGTCGTCTACTCAGCGGAGTGATTCCAAAGTAATCACACTCATGCTTTAGAGCTCTAATGTTAACATTGTTCAGATCTATGTCTCTGGTTCTTAAGTAGTTTAAAATAAGTCCAAACAGTTGTGGATCTCTGTCTATGAATATGGCACCAGTCTCATCTCTAACTGTGGGGATCCTGCCACTCAGAAGGGCTGTGAAAAATGTATCCGGCACCCAAGTCAGTGTGTGCCATGATGTGGAAAATCTACAACAAATATGAGGCATTAGGTATACACACTGAAATGTAAAATTGATGCTAAGATAACTGGATAATATAATAGGGCATGAATAGTAGGTTACTCCAAAGTCTCATTATGAATATACCTACTTAATTGAAGTAAGTATAAAATTAAATACTGATTAAAGAAGAAAGCATGACAGAAGAAGCTTGTACTGAAGATTATACATAAATGGTATAAAATATAAAGATCGAGCTGGTTTGCTATGGTATACATTCACTTCTAAGTATCGTCTTGTAGGAAATAATTAAGCACCCCATAATATGTAGAATTTTACAAGGGAAATAATTCAAGCAATTTTTGAGGCCGGCTAGTCAAAAGGTTTATTGATTAAGGTACAATAGGCCTCGGTTGCTACGTTTCATAAAAAATATTTTCTCATGCTCCCTATTGTTGTTCTATATTACTAGAACTTACCTTGTGCCGCCAATATTCAGGTTGACGATTTCTTGATAGTTAGCCATCCGTGTAAACTAAATAAGAAAACTTACAAAAATCTTCTATCTAATTTTTCAGAGTTCGATTCAGAAAATTGCTAATGAAAACAAGATGTCAACAAACCACAACAAATGGCGTCCTGCGATGTGTCATCAACGTCAACAATCAGCTGACAGCAAGCCGATTTTTTTAAAAGGGTTATTGTACACTATAACAGCGAGAAAATTAAGAAAACCGATTTTTTCTTCATATGAAGGAGCGCACATGACTTACTATTACTCAAAATAATATACCTATTACGGAGAAACTAAACATATTTTATAAATTATTCGTAAGTACCTATTTTATTAGATGACAGAGCTCAACCAACTGGCTTAGTGACTTTGAAAATAAAGTGATGAACATTATGTGGACTGGGAATTATAGTTGTACCATGTTGTACCTAAGCAATGTAGCGGCTCGATATAAATGTTGATTTTTTATTCATTTACTACAAATATTACGATGGATTCGAAGACTGAGCTGGGTAGAGGTCAAAATAATCGTACATGCCTTAAAAAAACGTATGTCGGCTACATTTTTTATTTATAAAAAATAAGAAGAATTTAATTGAGTATATTGACACAATTTTCTGGTTCTCACATTAAAGATCCAATAGAAATAACTCATTTTAGTAATTTCAGCTAACTAATATATAAGAAAAAAGCCGATAAAAGATCTTATAATTTTCAGTTCCATACAAAATTTATATGTCGGCTACCCCTGGCACAAATTTAAAACTGAAAATATCTCATAAAATTACGTTTATCGCTTCATTTATTTAATTAGGTAGAAAACCAATGTTTCCAATTTATGTTTTCTTGCATTAAAAGCGATATTTGCTATTAAAATCAAAAGAAATTTTTATTTATATTAATGTCGCCATCATCTTTCCTGTTAGTAACTCTATGTGAGTAACGGTCATTTTGGATACTTTTGTTACGAAATTCTACCCTATCGGACTTTAATTCTACTCTGGCAACATTTGTTTAGCATACCACGTGACAATCACATCGCCATCTTGTTGCATCATTTTGTTATTGTCAAAAGAGTCTCCGCCCGCACCGAAAAAATATTCCAATTTTTTCCTTTTTTTTTAACTTGAACGGGTTTGCACTTGACCATAGTTTACCTGATAGCAAGTAAGGCTATGGCCTAAGATGGAGCGTGCTTACCCGATAAGAACCGATTCACTCTCGCTTTGAAGATCGCTGGATTATAGTGCGTGGGGAACAGAGAGCCAGGCAGGGAGTTCCACAACCTAGCGGTACGAACAATAAAGATACCGTTTCGTGCGGGTCTTAGGAACTTCCACCATAAACCGGTGTCGTCCTGCCGTACCTCTACTCGTCCAGTGAAAGAAGGGCGCGGGCGGAATTAGTCCGTGCAATTACGCGGCACACTCTCCGAAATGCAACCGATAGAAAACCGACAAACTGGCGACTTTGCGACGGTGTTCAAGACTTTGAAGTTTCGCTCGGCACAGTTTATTATTACCAATGATCTTCTTGGCTCGACTCTCAATGGCCTCTAGTGCCTCAAGTTGGTACTTGGCTGATCCATCCCAAAGATGCGAACAGTACTCCATGCACGACCGAACTTGTGCTTGATACAAAGTAAGCAGCTGTTCCGGCTTGAAGTACTTTCGCACCTTCGAGAAGATACCCAACTTTTTGGCTGCAAATTCGGCTTTAGTCTCAATGTGAGAGCCAAAATTAAGAGTAGGGGACAATGTAATACCAAGAAGATCAAGATGGTCAGTTATCGGCACAGTCGAATTTCGGAAAGTGGGGGCCAGCTCGAATGGCCTCTTTTTAGCGGTGAAAAGACACGCCTGGGTCTTTGCAGCATTAAACCTGACTAGATTGGCATCACCCCAATCGGAGACTGCCTTGAGAGCCAGGTTTATACGCTCGACCATCGCCTCCCTGAGCCACTGGATCTCGGCCGCACTGGCCCGCGCTGTGGATGTATAGCTCTCTACAACGGTGCTGTCGTCTGCGTACCCAAAGGTTCCGGGTTTCAGCAGATCGTTAATATGCAGCAGGAAAAGAGTTGCAGAGAGCACCGACCCTTGAGGGACTCCGGCATTGATAGCCATTAGATCTGAGGAGCAGCCATCAACGACTACTCGAATAGACCTATCCCTCAAAAAGTCCGAAATCGTGCCAAACCCTGTCAAAAGTCTTAGAAATATCCAGGGAAACCGCCAGGGCTTCCCCGTATTTCTCAATGGCTTCACTCCATATGTGAGTGGCGTACACTAGAATGTCTCCAGTGGACCGATTCTGGCGAAAGCCATATTGTCGGTCACTGAATAGGTCATGCGATTCAAGGTACGCCAGGAGCCTGCGGTTCAGGACACGTTCCATACTCTTGCAGAGCACGGACGTGACTGAAATGGGCCGGTAGTTAGAAGGGTCAGCACGACTACCTTTTTTGGGCACGGGCTGCACGTTAGCAAGTTTCCATGAAATCGGCACTTTGCCAGTCTCAAGATAGATAGATAGATATATTTTATTAACATACAGAATTACAACTAACTTACTACAATGATAATAAGTGTTGGCATCGGTCATGTCTCGTAAAAAAAAAATACTAATTAAAATTACAATAAAATAAAATTAAACTTATAGTTATTTTAGCTGTATAGGGGCTAGATTAGATAGTCAATTCAATCAAGAGAATCAAGAGAAAGCTGAAAGAGGCGCGTCAACACAGGAGCCAGCTCAGGCGCACATGTCCTCAGTACTGTAGCTGGAATACCGTCAGGACCACTGGCCTTGTTCACGTCCAGATCGCGTAGCACTTTACGGACCTCCGTTTGGCGAATCTTGAAATCCGACATGGCAGTCGGACATTCAAGAGGAGGAGGAGGCGAAGCACCACAAGCATCAAGACGCGAATTTTCCGCAAATAGAGAAGCAAATAAATTTGCTACGGGTACGAAGCTAATTTGTTCCCTACTCGGCCAATGTGATCGAAGCGTGCCTTCTGAAGAACCTTTTTGCAGGACTTGGCGGCTTTGTTGTATGCCATCTTCTTCTTGCTAGTATTCCTAGCCTTGCAGTGGCGAGCATCAACCCATGCAAGGTATGCCTCATGTTTCAGCGCTTCTGCACGTCTACATTCTGGTCCAAACCATGGGCGAGCTTTGCCGGACTGGGATACATCCGAGTAAGGAATGAAATATTCCATACCTAGACGAATAGTATCCATCACGGCATCCGCACAGACTGAAGGGTCTTTAGAAGAGAAGCAGACAGCCTGCCAAGGATACGGTGCATAAAAAGACCGCATCTCATCCCAATCCGCTGACCTGTATCTCCACAACCGCCGACTACCGCTAGGGCTCGGATCGGATGGGTAACATACGGATACAGACTTCACCAGACAATGGTCGGATTTACTCAAGGGTGACGATATTGTCACTGAGTACCGGTCTGGATCTGTTGTCAGCAGAAGGTCTAAGCAGTTAGGTGTATGAGACTCAACGTCAGGCACCCTAGTAGCGCCTTGGACCAGCTGAGTGAGATTTAACGCCAAAGCGAGCTTACGCGTCTCTCTCCCAGCATGGTCAGTGATCTGGTATGGGTATAGCCACTCTTGGTGGCGTCCATTGAAATCCCCCAGAAACACTAATTGGGCTGTAGGGTACTTCTGAAGAGCCTTATCCGCCGCCTCATTGAGGTATTCAGTAAGCCTGGTTGTCTCCTGATCGCCGCTGTGTGATCGGTAGACACAGGCATATAGAATCTTGTCTATTCCTGTGTCCACAAGCGCCCAAAGCACAAAGAATCTGCGATCTTCAAGGTTACGGAGACGCTGACAACAAATTTCGTCACGGACGTACATGCACACCCCAGCCAGAGCTTTGAAGTTATGCTCTAGGCTGTAACCCGGGTACAGCAGGTACGCCGTATCCGACGGGCATTTGATCTGCGTCTCCGTCAAAATCATGAGTGCAGGTTTTTCGGTCTCGAGATGGTGGTGGACCGGAACGAGATTGGAGTGCAATCCTCGAATGTTTGTGAGGTGCACTTTAAGTGAAATTTTTTCCTGTGATTAACGCGTGAGTTGTCTGAAAATCTGAAGCGATAGAGCCGATAAATTTATACAGTAGTTAAAGTACCTATCGGTGAATACAACACACGATACAGCCACTTCCACGGTAAGTCTTTTATTTTTTTTACCAATTTAGATGCTATAAAATGTATGTTTTTCGTTCCTGTGCGTAACGTTACGAGACTAAGGATAAATTCACACTGTTAATAGTTACTCACAGGACTCGATTCCTGTGAGTGACGACTTGTGTGAGTAACGACTTGTATGAGTAACACGCGTAACAAAACAGGTTTTAAGTAACAACATTTTAAAGTTTTTTTCATGTGTTTAGAGTTCGGTATCTCAGGAACCGTAAAAGGTAGCATGAAAAAAATTTTTAACATAAAAAAATACGATTTCTTTGATAGACCTCAATCCGAATACATCCTTATGTTCCTGTTAGTAACAGTTTCATAGCACGTGAGTTACGTTACTAACCGGATGTCCTGTGAGTTGCGGTCGATTATTTTGACCTCTACCCAGCTAGCAGCAGCTGTGGTCATCATAATCAGGAAATAATATGAAGCGTCTTGTGTATACTTTCATACAAAAATGTTTAGATACAAAATCTATTTATTTATTTATTAATGCAGTACCTACACAATACAATCTAACAATTTTAAAACTACTTAATTAAAAACAATTAAGATGTGTGACCCTGACTCTAGAAAAGTTTGCATACACAAAATTTTCCAAAAAATACCTGTGTTATTACATGGCCTTAGTTACACTATTATATAGTTATATTATAGCACTTTTTTTTTACAAAATCTACCTAAAAACAATTTTCTTTATATTAATTTACATTGCTAAATAATTATATCCTTAAAAAACTATTATGATTATAAGCACTGACCTCGATTATAAGGCACATACTTTGAATCTACTACTAGAGTTCAATAAATCATTAATTGTTAAATTATTTTTAGTATATTCAAAAGTTTGTATGAAACCATGCTTAGGCTACTGTCTTCACAAACAACAGCTGCTAACCCTATGGTCATAACCGTAAATATAATGTTATAAAATCCGGTATTTTCCGATTAAATATATTGATACTGGCAAGGTTTTTTAAGAACGACGTGTCCGTCCGTCGTCCGTCCGTCAATGTCCGTAAAAGTCATTTTTTCTCGAGTTGAATTGTTGGAATTTATGTATGAAAATAGGAGTTTAGTGAGTAACTAGAGGAATATACGGTATCTTAGAGCGCCGATATGCCGGCCACCTCTGTCGCGAAGCCGGGCAACAGCCCCAAGCGGGGCCTGTTCAACAACACTGCCGGCTTCAGCACCCTCATCACGGTAACCGTGCTAACGCTGGCCTGGCTGGCCGGCTTCGCGTCCCGGCTCTTCGCCGTTATTCGTTTTGAGAGTATTATCCATGAGTTTGACCCATGGTAAGGATGATACTAAACAATAATGCTTCTAACCTGTGTGTATGTGAGGCATTTTCTGTGTAATGTATTTTGTTGTAGGTTCAACTACCGCTCCACGGCCTATATGGTCCAGCACGGATTCTACAACTTCTTGAACTGGTTCGACGAGCGAGCATGGTACCCTCTCGGCCGTATTGTGGGTGGGACAGTGTACCCTGGCCTCATGCTAACATCAGGCACCATCCATTGGATACTACATGCTATGAACATTCCTATCCACATTAGGGATATTTGTGTGTTCCTTGCTCCAGTGTTCAGGTACTATACTAATAATTCATCATTTGTTTTTCATCAATATACATTTTTGTCAGGCTCCTGTAAATGTTCATAATATTGTTTCCAGTGGTCTGACAGCCATAGCAACCTACCTCCTAACATCTGAGCTGTGGTCTCGAGGAGCTGGTCTGTTTGCTGCCTGCTTCATTGCCATAGTGCCGGGCTACAGCAGTCGTTCTGTGGCTGGTAGCTATGACAACGAGGGCATTGCCATCTTTGCACTGCAGTTCACCTACTACTTGTGGCTGAAGAGTGTCAAGAGTGGATCAGTGTTCTGGTCAATTTGCACTGCACTCTCATACTTTTACATGGTAAGATGTTAATGTTATCTTAGTTAAATAATTCATAGAAAAACATTACCCATTTATTATCTTATGTTTTCATTCTTATCAGATTTTTATAGTAAGTAAGAGAATAAGGAATAACAAAAACTATGTCATTTCACATTTTAATACATACTAACCAAATTCTTTTCCTATT
This sequence comes from Macaria notata, assembly GCA_927399415.1. Lineage (NCBI taxonomy): Eukaryota > Metazoa > Arthropoda > Insecta > Lepidoptera > Geometridae > Macaria > Macaria notata. The sequence continues at coordinate 4,143,440 of OV656743.1, forward strand.
AAGACTTAACTGTGTTATCAAATACAAAAATCTAAGCTGCATGATAAAGGCCTATTTAGGTTTATTTACCCAGTAATATGATAAGATCTTTGGTAATATCTCTAAATGGGAGCAAGGGAGAATGAACTATATGAATGAATCTTATTGGGGTTACCCTATAGTCTATCTGGATAAAACTGAATTATTTTTATAAGTTTAATAAAATAGGCCAGCCATAGAAGATTGAATGTGCTTTTGATATTTTGTGTTCTCAGTTTATCATCAATTCTATGAAAACATATTTACTTAACACAAATTATGAAATTTCCTATACATTTTTAATAAAAATTGTATAGATTATTCTATTCTGACGTCAGCCACTACCACAATTACCTATAATAGATGCAGTGTTAGCTGACATACATTTCTATGATTTAAATGAAACTATTATTGTCTAAGCTATGCCAGTTATGTGCAATTTTCATGAATAATATCTATTAGGATAGAGAAGCCTCATAAATATTTAACAACTGACTTGTCTTTGTTATATTTTGATCTGTATGTTTGAGTTAGAAATTTAACACCAAGATTGTAGGCAATGTAAATTTAACTTGAATAAAGAATATGAAAGAAAAAATATCACCAAAAACAGGTTTGTTAACTACAGCAGCTAAATCAAACCAATCACATTATATTGGGTTCCACATAATACATTTTCACCAAGAGAATTTCAGATGTTCATAATAGGTCCATTTGGGAGATAAACACAGCCATGGAAAGATTTTAAACTGTGTTGTAGTAAGGCTAAGTTATGACCTGTGAATGTGTGCCTACAGTTTTGCCTGCCCAATATTATATTTTTTCCGAAATAATGTGAACAAAGCCACATGTGTCCACTAGTCATTTTAAGATTTAATCTTACTTACAGGTATCAGCATGGGGTGGCTATGTGTTTATCATCAACCTGATCCCACTCCATGTGTTTGTGCTACTCATCATGGGGCGGTTCTCACAGCGCCTGTTTGTCAGCTACTCCGTCTTCTACATAGTTGGACTGCTGATGTCCATGCAGATACCATTTGTGGGCTTCCAGCCGATAAGAACTAGTGAACATATGGCTGCTTCTGGTAAGTAGTTTTTAACTTATCATCATCATCATCATAGGAAGATCAACACAAAAAAATAATCATTATAATTTCAGCCCTTGTCGACCTACTGCCGGGTTAAAGCCTCTTCCCCAAGTTTTAAACTCTCTAATAATAGGGGTGATATACCTAAAGCTGTGATATATTTTTGTACTTTTTTCAATCAATCATTCAATCAAATATACTTTATTGCACGCAAATAAAGAACAAATTATCATAAAGGTGGAAGGTAATCAAGGACATTGGGTGACCTTATCACTAAAGTCATCTTATCCAGGTAAAACCTAGTTTAGACAACACTAGAGGAAATCCGTAAAGTCGGCGTACTTTTTTGTCTATTATTATTTATTTCAATGATTTTCTTAATTAATTAAGACATGACTTGTGATACTGGGATTATAAATAAAAATAAATTGCAACAAAGCAAGTGGCACAATATTGGTGCTATATAAAAAGTGTTCACACTCTAAACTTGTGTTCTAGACGTGGTTATTTACTGTTAGCACATTAAACTTGAATAAATAGTAGTTATGTATCTTAAACCAATTAGTTCAGCTGTTTGTGTGCTAAATAATAATAAATACACAAAACTATGGCATAATAATACCTATTAGTTAAAGTTATGTCTGAAACTTTAATACATTGCAATTAACCAGTGTTAAAAATGTCAACATATTTTAGCATATGTTTGAAAGGCTGATAAGAGTTAACCTCAATCAGTTTTGTACATGCATACTGCATAGTACATATTATTAGTTACCAGTGGAATGGCTATGAGTTCAATTTACACGATAATTGATTTGATAAGGCTCCTTAAAGTAGATGCTGAACGAAAAACTGATAGCTAAAATAAAATTATACAATCACATAGAATAAGAAAGTTTCTAACATATTTCTCCTTATTAAACATTCAATATTATGTTTTATTATCCATTTGCCTTGCTCTGTATATTATATAATAGAGATTTCTATTAACATAATACGTATGTTCTCACTATTTTATCATTTCAACCCAATTTATATGCACACTTATTGCATTTTAATTCAATTGTTTAATATTCTTCTGTTTGATATTCTAAGTGTAAAACGATACATCTTTACCCGTAACTAAAATACATTATGCATCCTTTTATGGACATCTTCAACATCATATTATACATCTAAAATTTGCACGTGTTTATTTGTTGGCATATTGTACTAAAGCAACCCTTAAAAACAATGTACATCATTAGGTATAGTCAAGTAGCTAATAGTAGCGATGCCTGTGGAATCTGGTCCTTGACTTGTGTATGTCCATCTCTGTCTGTATAAGTATTGCTGTGTCTCCTGGACAGATTGCTTACATGACTGTGACAGCAACATTTTTTGCATAAGAACAACAAAAACATTCAAAAGTCAATGTACATACATGTATAAAACAAAACAGAAAAAAGACATTATTGCTGAGCAACCTATGGTATGGAGTATTTATAAAGATTCAAAGATATTTATTGACCTTATAACATTGCGCTACAATAGGTACGTCATATATAACAATAATCATTTATTTTACTTACGATGCAATGATGCACTAAGAGTGTGACCAGAGTTTTCAAACCGCCGTAAGGGCCTCTGACATGGCTAATGACTAACGTACTATGTATATACTACAAATAGCCGGGACCTACAATTTAACGTGTCATCTGACCCACGAAAGCGCCTAAAATGGAATGCCACTTTCTTGGTCCGCCATCCAAGATATGACTGCGGGGACATTAGCTTAACATTCATAATCGCATGCTATTGCCTCCGCTAGCTGAGCTACGGGCGCTTCTAAGAATAATTTCACTAAGAATAAACGTTAAGTATACACTACATAAATAATTATTGGAATACTGACTGGTATTACCATATCACACCCGTTAAAGCGCCGCGGCGGGCGCGTAATTACGCCGATAAGGACTAGATTTGCATAGCAATCAGCAGTCTCAAACGATTACAGATTAAAACGACCACACTTTAGTCTTTCTGCTTATTTTCCACTGCTTCAAATGAAACTTGGTTTTCATAAACTTTTTAAACTATAATTTTAATAAAATAAGTTTATTTACACAGAACTCATACTCAAAATCTTTGTTATCATGAGAAATTAGATGTCTATTTTGTTTTAAATTGAATATATCTTTTTTTATTATATACATTCCACACAGCGCCATCTAGTCCCATCCGAAGCAAAAGCGTGTCATGGGTACTAGATAGCGGATATAATACTTATATATTTCACTTTTTAAATACCTACTTAAATATTATACGTTGAAACGAAACACAAATAATTGCGCATTGAAAATGAAAAATTGTTTATTTGACCCATATAAATGGATATAGCATTGTTCCTAGCTAAATAGTAGCGACCTTATTTCGATTCTATAACTAACTCTATACCTACGGTTACTTTCAGTTATCGTAATACAATACGAGTTACGGATAAAATATTTATTGATACCGTGAAAAGCACACCGTATTTTGCCTATATTCCGATCTTTTTATTACGTTCTTATCAAGATTTAGGTCAAATTACACGGCGATTTTTTAAAGCATTTAGCGACAAAATTACCTAATACATAATAGCTAAATGTGCTTAGCGTGCAGTCGCCCGTGCGTAATGTTCGTTCTACAGAGACAATTTGTTGTACAGAGACTCAAAAACTAATAAAGATAAGCTAATGGTTTACATTTCAAATGTTGGTATTTAAACAAAGATCTCGCCTCTGTACTTTCATCATCATCATGTCAGCCCGTGTTCACCTACTGCTGAGTATAGGCCTCCTCTCCAATGTATCACATGGTACGGTCTCCAGCCTGTCTGATCCATCTCCTACCTACTTGTTCGGAAATGTCATCCACCTAACTATCGGGCTGGTGGTCTGCCTCTGTACTTTAGGATTTTCAAAACTTTTTAAACTAGGGTTTTCTAAAAAAAATAAACACACATTTGTTGATATAAAAATAGAAATATTTTTCTAGCATGGTCGCGGGGTTTAGATTTTCGATAAATTAGTTACGTATATTTCGACAAACTAGCAATAGGTACGTTATACATTGAAATTACGATGTTCGCCGAACCGCCGCGCCGCTGTATTTATTTATAATAATGTATCGAACGAAATTCTCAGAAAATCGCTTGAGCCATCGTAATGATCTAATAAGAATTGATGTACTGTTGTACTTACCTGCCTAGTTATCTATAAATAGGTCAATGATACAACAGGTAAACAACTTAATTCGTGAATCGTATCATCGATATCATGTTTCTCTGGGACAAATAAATAATAATTCAGAGCAAAACTAGTGCTGTTTATAAAATGATCCCTAATTCAGGGGTTCCCAAAGTGTGCGCCGCGGCGCCCTGGTGCGCCGTAGAAAGTAAAGAGGGGCGTCGTGAGTCAATCCTCTAATGACAGTCAAACCTGGATAAGCGAGAGTTCAAGGGAGCACCATCTCATTCTCGCTTATAGAGGTTTCTCACTAACCCGAGTTTCTCGCTAATGCAGGTACATGGTAGCGTTTTTCTCTTATAGAGGTACGAAAAGCCCGAAGCCTGACAAACAAGACGGTACACATCACACGTGTCCTTTTATTCTGCAAAAGCATTACCGTAAGTGCGAAACCCCTGGAGCTTTCGCACTTGTATGAAATTTTAGACAAGTTTATTGTACAATTACAATTTTAGACGAGGTATTTTATTTTCGTTACGATTAACCTAACCTAACTTCTATTATTGTAGGTACCTATTTTTTTTTACTATTTTCCTCAAATAGTTTACTAGGACAGGGCGCCGTGAAAAAATATATAAATTGTAACTGCGCCGCGGGTTACAAAAGATTGGGAACCCCTGCCCTAATTTATAGTCTGCTTCCGATTTACCATTTTGGACAGACTATTGTTATTAGATCCATCCACAGAGCTTTGAAGTCCATGCTTGTCGCCCTGTGACTAGAGGCGAATTCAGCCCCTCCGTCGTCGCCCGAAGCATGTTCTGGTCGACCCGGATGACCCAATCGCCGTCGTGGTCTCGGCAGCGTTGGGCTCCCCTCCTTCCACCACCCCAGCAGGCGGTGTCTCAGCCAGTAGGCTCCCCGTCTTCGGAATTGGTCCAGGTTACCAACGCCCATCTCCCAGTGTAGGTTCCAGTGCACGTCCCCGATTCCGTCCTCGCCGGCGAGGCGGTAGACCCCGACCCCTCAGGTCAACTCGTTTATCTCCAAATAATCACCCAGACACAACCACTGATAGGGCCTTAGCTCACTCCCCATCAGGGATGAACAGGGCAACCCGGTCTCCCCCTTCTGGCGACGATCCAAGCCGAGGTTCGTGCCTCAGAGGCGCCCTTGTGCCAGTCGCCCCTAACTAGTACATAGGCCCGGACACCATCAGTGCCCAGCCATCGTCCGGTGACGCAGCAAAGGTAGCTACTAGCAACCAGCTGCATAGTCCTTTCAAAAAAAAAAAAAAAAGGCGAATTCTTTCTTTATTCAATACAAAACAGGTGTCACCATTTACTAAAACTAACACACTTTCGGCACGCACACTACGACGCACGAGATGTTCATGTACACAGTACGCTCCAACTTCATCGGCTGTGCCATGTCGATATTTTTTTATCGATTATTTACACATTTACTTCGAAGATGGAAATATATGACTTTAGTATAACTATATTATTTAAGTACAAATTATAGTTAAATAGCTATGGCCCGCATGTGTTATCCGCTGTAAAAACGTTTTTATCCCGTGGGATAAAAACTATCCTATGTCCTTACCCGGGACTGAAACTATCTTTATACCAAATTATCAAATCATCTTCAAAATGACTGGAGCATATTCTGGCATTTTTATGAGGAAACCAGTTGTATCTACCGGTCGCCAATATCCATTTATTTTTTAACACTGGATTTTTTGGAAATGTGTAAATTAAGTATGTGTTAAATAAAAACCGTAATCCAGAAACATTTCTATACAAATCCAGCAACATCATATACATTATATCGATTATCGATAATTTGCTAGTTTCCATTTACACATCACTTTGCTATCGAGAAGTAGCGTCGTCAAGACAACGAATGTGTTAATGCCATTCAAAATGTCAAAAGTTTTTATTATTACAATTACAAAATTTTACTACTTACCGATGGTATTTCACGCCGGTACCACTGAAACTATTGTTCTTACAATTTTTAACTTGACACCAAGACATATTTTAATAGTTTTTTATGTTGTAAAACCGAGTAAAACGACCGAAAACTCTCTCTCGCTCGGACTTTGACATCAGACTTCGTCAACAGACTGACAAGCGCTGTCGTAGGTTAGGTTGGCCTGTATACTGGTCCAAACGAGAACCACGTATTATTGTTAATTTCGCTTCTATGGGGGGGCGCGCGCGGGGGCGATGTGGCCCGATCGTTGTTCTGTGGATCCATCTTATAACTTCTTGTCGAGCCAAGATGGCAAGGAAGGAAAAAATTAGGGCGCGTTACATGTACATTATTTTTTGTCATGAGTCAGATTACATGTTAAATATGAATATGAATGAATCCTCAGAATTAATTTATTAAGGGAGTTCTTTTAGGCAGATATATCGTAGTGGCCATCTCTTTCCACGGAAAACACGTGTTCTCAGATATTGTGGTCCTCACGATGTTTTCCTTCATCGCTAAACGAGTGCAAATTCATCGATAAATTGGAACCAAACTGCGTCAGTATGGAAAACAGACGCTAAAACTGCCGAGCCACACTAGCTTTTTAAATATTACATTAGCTTCCTCAATTATACACTAACAAACCCCATTCCTGGTGGCAGGTGTGTTCGCCCTGATAATGGCGGCGGGCGCCCTCAAGTACCTGCACAGCCTGAACCCCAAGGGGCAGTGGAAACAGCTGCTCATCCTGTGCGGGATCCTGGCTGCGGGCCTGGTGTTCCTGGCTGTGGTGCTGCTCACCTACATGGGAGTCATCGCGCCGTGGAGTGGCCGGTCAGTATACTAGTACCTTTTTATTATCTATACATATAATAAAGCTGTAACCGGTAGGTGAATGTACATTCAAGATAATGAAAAAAAAATGTTGAGGGGTCTTTATCTCAAAATAATGCGAGTGAAACCGCGGGTGTCCACTAGTTAAGTATATATTCTTTATCTCGGATGTTGTCCAATCTTAAGAATTATACTTTAAGCGTTATTAAATCCAAAGTGTCTGTATAAAGTTTTTTTTTCTTAGGCTAGCATGCTCTGTCTTAGTGGTTAACATCATGCAAACTGTAGTAAATTTATCTCTAATACATAAAACATCGTAAGCCACATGTTGCAATATAGACGAGGTTAGGTAATGTCTATTGTACCTAAGTCATAATTGTAAGAACCCGATTTTATTCATAACATCCTTTACCACATGTTATCTAATACCCATGACACAAGCTTTTGCTTATGGGGCTAGATGGCGCTGTGTGATATGTCATGAAATATTTATTTATTATTATTAAACATGCCTCTTATGCAAATTGAGCAACAATTGACTAGAACAGAAGCCATATGCCATCGCAGAGTAAAATATAACATGAAGCGTTGTAAATTACCACACATACAATTACCTATATAGACTGGTCATGTTATGAAAGGTAGGGGCCGGCGGGTGATTTGCATCTGAATTGGTTCAGTGACATGCTTTGAATGATTTATTGATCTTAATTGACAGTGAAGGTACATGGTACATGTATGTTGTTATGTGGAGGTAGGAATATAAGATAAGATATGTCTTTAATGCATATCAAAGATATAACATAATAAAAGAAATTCAAAAACTAATTTAATGCACACTGCGCGGCCTTATCGCCTTAGGCGATTTCTTCCAGGCAACCATATGTGTTTTATTGAAGCTGAGATCATGAGAAAAGTTTTTATCAATTTGTTTAAGCCAAAAAATTATAGCGCGTGTATCTTTTATATTAAAATTGTTATCATTTTGCGTTAAGTAACAAAGAGGCTAAAGCGGACACATTATTTTAGGTTTATATTAAAAAATAATGTGTATATTTCCTTGTTTGAACAAATACCTGTAGGTACTTAATTAGTATGATTTACCTAAATATAAAATATGTTTATGCGTCTTTTTAGAATCGAACAATCTATATTCAATTAAATTACTTATTGACCCTTGATTGTATTGACCTAATATAAGGTGTTAGTCAAAACCAAGATCCAATCAAACTAGAACAACAAAGTAATTCAAATCAAATATATATACTTTATTGTACACCAAAATAAAGAATACAATTTTCATAAAAAGGTAGAAGGTAATCAGGGACATTGGGCGACCTTACCGCAGGGCAAGCACGACACGAGGGCTAATAGCCTTTCACCATTTTTATCCACTTTTTGTATGGTGCCAGGTGGATAAAACGGTGGAAAGACTATTAGTCCTCATGCCGTGCTTGCCCTGCTGGACTACTTATTAGAATTCAGACTGCAAGAGCACAAAAGTTAGTCAACCTTTTGTAAGTTAGATACCAATTAGACTAATTCTCTTCTTCCAGGTTCTACTCTCTCTGGGACACTGCGTACGCCAAGATCCACATCCCGATCATAGCGTCGGTGTCGGAGCACCAGCCCACCACGTGGTCCTCTTTCTTCTTCGACCTGCACATCCTGGTGTGCACCTTCCCCGTGGGGCTCTGGTACTGCATCAAGAATATCAACGATGAGAGAGTGTTTGGTGAGTGTTTGATTGTAGTCGAGTGGTAGTCCTCGTTAACGAGGGTCGTGACTCCCCCAAATTCTCTTTAGCAAGTACTTCGTGGCTGGTGCCTAAATCCTTTCACGATAGTAATTAATTACTAATTTTATGTGTTTAGGTGCTAAATTAACTGGAATGGTCCGTCAATGCCTTCCTTTTAACGCGACTGGATAAAGGTTCTAAGTATCTCGCCTCATCATAATTTAAAGACTTCAATAATATGTATGTATATTGAATAGTAGAATACATGTTTGTGTAAAAGTCTGTTGTCTGTCTGTGTGTAAAAGTTTGTATAAAAGTCTAAAAATCTTAATTTTGCCATCTATGTATATATGTGAATGTATTTTGTTTGTGCGAAATAACTTGAACTCTTTTTCCAACCTCAAAAGTAAACGGCATCAATTGAAAATAAAAATGCCTCAAGGCAACACAGCCTTATTTCAGGATAGTGTTTTAGCAATGGCGCAAAAATTGTATAATCACATGCCAAAGTATTTAAGAGAAATTAATAGTACCGGGTTGTTCAAACATAAACTGAAGTTATTTTTATTAGAAAAAGCATATTATAAGGTTGATAGCTTTTTAAATGAACAATTTTAATTTTAAGTGTAATTTAATAAAAATAATGTATATTGACTGACATTTAATAAGTTTGACCGTGCATAGTAAGCTTTAAATATTTGATGGTCCTATGGTCCTTTTGTTTACAACTTTTTCAACAATTGATTTTCATTTTCAATGGTGCTAATTCTGCGGAAAACGGATTAGACTAAATTACGACTAAATGGGTTTAGTCGCTGTCAAACTGGTTTTGTTATTCCGCTGTATACACGAATAAACAATTTTTAGATCGAGACGGAATAAATTGTTTATGGTCATTCAATTTAGTTGAAAACGTCAAATGCTATTCTACGGCGCATAATTTAACGAAATTTCCGTCTAAAATTTGATCAAATTAGACAAGACCTAAAACGTGACGAATAAAATTTAGTTCCGTGTATTTGTATTGCTTGTATATAAGTTTCTGCTTTCAATTAAAGCAGTTTCAATAGTTATCGCAATTCGTCCTGAAAGATATATCGAATTCGTCGTGGCAGCAGTAGTTTGTTTTGTAACTTGTTTTTCTTAAATTACATGGCATTATTATATGAAATAAGTCCCATGGTATGTTTAAAAACTAACTACCATTTTACAGATAAAAGATGTTAATTAGAACGAAAGAAAGAAATAATCATTAAAGATTAACTAGAAAACAATGAAATAAATAAGCATAAATAGGTAATAATAATCAAGATGAAAAATAACAAAACCATTGTTGCTAGGGAAACGTCTCGGGGGTGATCAATGCAGATGATGATTTTTACTTGAGAACTGGCACAATACAAAGTTAGTGCCAAAGAAAAAAAATACAGATGATGATGATATAATATACACACAGATAAAATATTGGGCAGTAATTAGTTATTTACTCCCTCTATTGTCCAGGTTTCAAACTAATATTACTACTCGCCACTAGAGGGCGTGATTGACGCAACTCAATTTAGTTCATGTTTGGCTATGACCATAACCTTTTTTAATTTGGTTCTGAAAAAACGCCGAATAGGTTATAGTTAGATTTGCACCAAATTAAAAAAAAAAGTCCGGCTAATTTTGGTTTCGTCCGATGTTCTCGCATCGCGGCCATTATCTAGTTTTATGTTTTAAATGCTAGAAATGTGTTTGTTTTTGTAGTATATTCTTTAAATAACTCACAATGATCAGTTTTGTGTATCATAATTGTGTAGTATTAATGATGTGAGTACCTATGCCTACTGTAGTTGCACACCGAAAGGTAAACTTGTGGCGAATGTTCCTGTATTTTTATGTTTTTACCATCTGCATAGCATAGCATAGCATAGAATCTTCATTTAGAATGATTGAAGAGGAATACTTTAACGTCTGCCTGGCTTTGGAATTGAAGTACCTACCATTTTTTATCCTGTTTTATTTTTTAAATTGAATTGAATAAAATCCAAAATCTTATTTATTGCCTCTTAGGCAGAACAGAGTTCGCCGGGTCAGATAGTAGTTACATAAAAACCAATTGTTTCCCAGTGGCTCTATACGCTATAAGCGCGGTGTACTTCGCGGGCGTGATGGTGCGCCTCATGCTGACGCTGACGCCCGTGGTGTGCGTACTCGCCGGCATAGGCTTCTCCATCCTGCTGGAGCTCGTGCTGAAGGAGGACGACCTGCCGCTCGTGGAGGAGGACAAGGTGCAGGTGGACAAGGTAAACTAAGATATTGAATCAGGCGTTACTTTGCGGATGCAGACTACATCGAAAATCCATTGCAAATGAAACTATAAGGATATATATATAAGGAAAAAATACTTGACTTTCGGACCGACGCGCGAGGAGTCAACACGTCTTAAGGATGCCTCGTGGAGAGGGGAAACACGTGTCGACGAGAATATCTTGCCGAAGGAGAACTGCAAAACTTGAAGACACAAGGTGCGGTGTTGGTAAAATCCTGAGATCCACGGAGGCCACTTTGGTTAGGAGGACAGGTGTGGCGGTGGTAAATGGAAGAACACACATAAAAACCATCACCATTTTATCCACTTGGTGTATGGTGAAAGGTGGATAAAATGGTGGAAAGACTATTAGTACCGGTGCCGTGCTAGCCCTGCTGCAGGGAGTTTCTTTGAGGTTATGATGATGATAAATCACCCAGCTACATACTGTGCATACATACTTTGCTTGAGCAATATCTTGACTGCATTTTCGTACAAACTGTTGATTTAAAAATTAAGAGAGATTTCAGTGATGAATACCTGAAATTATGGACTAGATTATATTATTCTTGTCTGTTCATGTGGTCCTTCACTCTATTCTACTCCACAAACATCTCTCGCTACTAAATTCGCTTAGTTACATATAATGTTGTCAATTCCATTGATTGATTTTAAACATTAAAGCCAATAGACCCTTTAAACTCTGACACCAGAGTTGGCCACTCTTATACAAACTTATCTTATATTTTTCTAGACTGGCAAGCCCAAAAAGCGCGTCCACACGGAAGCCCCCGCCGCGACCGCAGCCGACACCGGGCTGGGAACTAACGTGCGATCCGGAACGTTGATAGCTTGCATGATCCTACTCATGCTGTTCTGCGTGCACTGCACCTGGGCCACTTCCAACGCATACTCCAGCCCCAGCATCGTGCTCGCTAGCTATGGAAACGACGGGTAAGGATATAAAGTTACTTTTGAACTTAGAATGTTGGTGTATAACAGCTAAACAAACTAGTCACGGTACGTTTAAAATAGCGCCCAGGGAAATCACTTGAGACAAGTAAATTAACTGTTTTTGAGTTTATTATTAGAATTATTGTAATACAGGCCAATTAGAGATCTGACCTTAGACTGAATTAGAGAATGTGACCAAGAAACAATAGAATTAAAAAAAAAACAAATTAAGTCCAAAAAACATGGTACTTTGGTGATCAATGATTTTGGCATGTATTTTTTATTTCAGTTCCCGTAAAATCCTGGACGACTTCCGCGAGGCGTACGGCTGGCTCTCACAGAACACCGCCGACGACGCGCGCGTCATGTCCTGGTGGGATTATGGATATCAGGTAACTTTTTTACAGTTTTTGTATTCCTAGTAGTAGGTAGTGTCCTATAATACCTTAATCTGTGTGCGTACATCATTTAAGTGACGTTAGTATTTGTGGTATCGGTGGTATCGTTCGGGCTGTGTACATATGATAACATATAGAATGTAAATAATGTCCAAATATACGTTTTATAGCTTATATATTATTACTATTTATAATATTATTACACTCACGATATTTTCCTTTACAGTTAAGCGAGTGCAAATCCACACACAACCAAAAAAAAGACATTATGTAGGGCTGGAATCGAACCAAGACTCGTCAGGATGAAAGCAGACGCTTAAACCGCCGAGCCACATATGCGTTTTTATATATTATTACCATATCTATATTACAGATCGCCGGCATGGGCAACCGTACCACACTAGTAGACAACAATACCTGGAACAACTCTCACATCGCTCTCGTCGGTAAAGCCATGGCGAGCAACGAGAGTGCAGCCTACGACATCATGACAATGTTGGACGTGGACTATGTGCTGGTCATCTTCGGAGGAGCCATCGGATACTCGGGAGACGATATCAACAAGTTCATATGGATGGTCAGGATCGCAGAGGGAGAGCATCCTAAGGATATACATGTGAGTATAACATTTGTTTTTAGGAAATGTTATGTGCCCCGTAACACAGGCCTCGTAACCTTACGTGGGACACAGTAAAAAATATGTAAGATTATATGAGAGTGGCCAACTCAGCCGTCAGAGTTTTCAAATCGCTTTAAGATCCTCTGACATGGTTGAAGACTGGAGCACCATGACATGCTGATTTATAGAACCTTTGAAACTGTTTAACAACTAAAGCCTAGACAATTTTTTTAAAGATGTATGTATTTTTCGACAAAACAATGAAAAAGCCTTGCTTATCATGTTCCGATACTAAATTATTGTTTAAATAGACAAAAAATCCTATTCACGAAAAGTAACTAAATACCAGTAAAGCCTTCTAAACTACAGGTTTACTGATATTAAGAGTAATTTAATAGTTAATCTTATGAGTTAAACTATTTATGTTTCAGGAAGCGGATTATTTCACGGAGCGAGGCGAATACAGAGTGGACTCGGAAGCTTCGAAAACTATGTTGAATTGTCTAATGTATAAATTATCGTATTATAGGTAGGTGACATTGTTATTTAATCAATCTTATATTTATCGAACGGCACGGTACATACCAGATATCACAATTTCTCCTTTAATCACAAACTAAATGGAATAGAGGTCCTTTTAACTATGTTTTTTTCTATTTTTTTCTGGAACCCATTCATCTCTTCTACATATGTACTTAAACTATTTTAAAACGCTTAAGTTCTTAGCCAAGTGGTACACACGTTCCGCTTCCACTTAGAAGCGGTTACACGCTGGTTTGAGTCCTGCCCATCGTCATTTTTTGCCCACATCCAAATGATAAAAATACTTGCTTGTTAGATGTATTCTTACAGCACAAGTGGCGCCATCGGCCGCGTATTCCGAAAAGCTTGGAAATGAGTGTGGATTTTTGCGCTTAGTAGTCAGTCGACCATGACCGAGTGGACCAGGCGTGCTGACGTGTAATCAGGATAACGCAGGTTCGAATCCTGCCTGTCTTGATTATATTTACATCATTTCAAATTAAGTTAATTGTTCTAAAATAGTTTTGTACATTGAAATGTCCGTTCCGTTACAGATACGACGGCGGCGGCAGCCCCCCGGGCTACGACCGCACGCGCGGGGCGCTGCCTGGCAACCGCGGGTTCAAGCTCACCTACCTGGAGGAGGCCTACACCACCGAGCACTGGCTCGTTAGGATATACAGGTACAATACAACAAAACGGCTTTATTTATCTCCAGTTATTGTTAATGTTAACTCTGAGTCCTCAAATGAAGCAAGAAGACTGTTGTCAATTTGTTCGATGATATATTTTTGCACGCAGTACGGTCAGTCAGCAGTTGACTACTCACCAGCGACAAATGCAGCATATGGTTGAAAGTGACGAATGCCTAATGAGCTTTATTGTTTTGACTACTAATGTATGGGATTGATAGACGGAAGGAATAACCTATATATTTTTCCGTTTCCATACACTAAACTTTCTATTCTAAACGGTCGCTAGATATGCCATTTGTTTAATACTGCTATATAGGAATAAAACTGGCTCCCAAAATAATGCACTACGTGATACGTGCTGTTAGCTCGCGGCTTATCTTATTGTGTCGAGAAAAAAGTGGCCTACGTCTCTTTCTCGGGATAACATACTAACGATTACTTCGTTGCGATGCGAAAAAGAAATAACCAAAAGAACCAAATAATACACTTTTGGATTTATAAGAAGTTTCATGTTTTTTTCTAATACAACATTAAAATTTACAAATGAAACCCTGGAATAATATATAGTGTTTTCCGCTGCGACTGCTCCTTAACAAACTTGATGGTGTGTCCCTCCATATACCACCGCCACACCTCTCCTCCTGACCAACGTGGCCTCCGTTGTTTAGGAGGAGAGGTGTGGTGGTGATATTTTTTCCAGAGTTTCATTTACAATGGATTTCCGCTAAGTAACGCTTGATGGAATATCTTAATAATATTTACCTGTATCCATTGCAGAGTGAAGAAGCCGGACGAGTTCAACCGGCCGCGTCTGCCGCTCGCCAAGCGGACGATACCCACCTCCAACGCGCTCTCCAAAAAGGTACCGAGAAAATGATACATGTATCTCTGTTGTGACTAATTTTAACTAAACGCTTCAATAAATTGTTAAAAACATTAAATACTACTTTTTCTTCTGCAATATATTATATTTTCCAGTGGTTATGGTACTCTAAGAATTGGCATTTTTTTACTAACAGTGCTAATGCTTATTTTTGTATTTCATTGTTATTTTAGGTACCTGATATATGACATTTATAAATCAGTATGTATTTTTGTGGAGAAGGTAAACTTAACCTAGTATTCTCAACGAACGAACTATGGTATTCTCGACTAAAAGTTATCGTCAGAAAAATACACTCATTATAGAAAGCCAAAATGGCGTCATATAATCAATGCAGCATTATGGACTTCTTTCACTGGCGGATTATTTTCACGGCGATATTTTTTCTCTATAGAAGTATTGCTAATTAACAAGGAAGATTATTTATCACCACTATTAAATGAGAATTCAAAGTGTCAATTTTGGATTCTTGGAATTTTGGTTCCAAGAAAAAAAGGTAAGTATACTTAATTAAATTTAAAGGTTCTGTAAATAATGTGTTTATTTTGGCATTTTCAGCCAGCATTAGGACAGGCAGCCACGGTATAGTAATTATTATTTCCATATACTTTATATGTCGTGATGTCTGTCGATTATAAAGCGATGCATGGCTGTTGTACCGTTTTGAAGATCAGTATCACTTAATTTGGTGGCTAACTCAATATCCAGCTGGATACAGCGCTGCCTTGCATGGAGCACACATATTAAAATATCTAAATTGACCCATAAGATTGGTTCTTATATACTATCTTATTTTTTTTTATAAATACTTGTGTAGTTTGTGAAATGTGTCGTTGAAGGATTTAATAACGCATGGGTGGTTACGTACGGGTTAGGCTTGGCTGCTTTTGATCTGTGATCCATCATAGGAAAAGGAAGGTAAAATTAAGGGAGTTTTGAAGTCGTTAATCCATGTCAAATCGTCTTGGCTCAGTTATGAAATTGTTTTCGTTAAATTTCAAAGGGTATTGGTGCAGTTAAATTCTGAAGTGCACAGTTTAATTGGGTTCAATTTGTTGCTGCATATGAAATGCTTTGATATAAACGTGTGTGTAAATAATATGACACTGCTATATATGTATGTACTGATGTAACGATTGATTTCTGCTAAATTTATGTGTAATGTTTTCTTTGTAGTCGTGAATAAAACAATGTATTTTAGCACTCACTTGTTCGTTCTCTTCTTACTCATTTTAAGTCCTTTCCAAAGAAGTTTTTTATTTTAAGTACTTTGTTTCTCTTTCTTCACCCCATCTCGCTCATTTATACTCATTTGGAAAAATCTCTAGAGGCAGTATATCCCTAGAATTATCTTAGTTACGAACCTCATTTGTAAACCAGTTTCAATCCATTACTGGAATGCTTCACCTTGGGCCACACTACTCGCTTGTGCTGATATCGATTCGGGAATCGAAATATAGCATCTATTTCGATGGCTTTGGGTGACTGAGTGGTCAAATGTCTGACCGTATTTGTAAAAAAATCCTAATTTTCTACAACATAGATCCGCATTGAATGAACAAGTGAATGAACGAAATCATTGACGTTCTATAACCTAAAAGGTTGTAACTATCTACCAACAGACATCCAGAAGAAGAAAAGGCCTGCTGCGAAACAAGCCGACGGTGGTGAAGGGCAAGAAGGTGGGTCGGTTGGAGTGACGCAGCATAGACCTCCTCCAGCGACTGATGCACAACTCCTCGCTGAGACGCAAGTTCCAAGCCGCATCGTCTAGTTGTTATATACGCCACTTTGTATAATTACACAGAATATATACAGTGTTTGTTACTAAACTCTGTCCGCGTGTTATATGTCATTTTGACAGTTTTCGTTTTTTATACGTGTTTTTCCTAAATGTATAGAGAATTCAGCTGTCAAAAGGAAATATAATGCGCAGACATAGTATTCTCTCTTTCGCTTTGACAACTCAATGACGAGTGAGAGGTAATGAGTAACAAACGTTGAGTTTATTCGTGTAAATTGTATACAATGGTATCTGTTTATTTTTCTTCTTCTAAAAGGGTTCATTTGAACTCGATCGTGTCTAGATCTCTTCTATGTGATTCTTAAATCTTCATTTACTTTCTTTCTTTTTATTTTTGGCATCACACGGGCTGTGTATTCGCCAGAGTTAAATATGTGTATATTTAGATATTTATTATCTGTACCCAAGTGACGTATACTCAACTCCACGATCGGCCTGTACAATTGAACGACTGACACCAATTCTGTGTAATGTATTAGTCCATTAGATAAAAGAGGTTTTAAAGAAGAATATTTAATTATTATTGTCGGTTTAAGCACTGGGTGCATTGGTGTATGTGAGCGTCGACTGTACTTCAATGTAACATTAAATACACACTATCTTCACTAAAGACAATAATTGAAAAACCACGCGACAATCCAAATTAAATCCCAATATTCCGTTTTTAAGTGACACCTTATTTTATGTACTACAAAACTTAAAACTATAGCCAATATTAAAGTAGAGCTTCAAAGTGAGTTGTGATAAATGCAATAATATTACCTATGTAGAATGTTTAGACGACTGTAGTCAGATGGACATCACAAATGTTACAGTACTGATTGGAATAGTGCTTGGAACTGCTTTTTAGCAGCAACTAATTTAATGAAACAGTTGTGAAGACGGTGTGCATTGCAATTGTTAAGTTATGTAGTTTTTTGTTCGAATATCCTAAAACACAGAATGAGAGAGAGATAGAAAAAAATGAATAAAAGATGTGAGACCACGATAAAATTAAAATAATGGTTTGTAGCGAATTAGGTAGTTCCAAGTACGATTCTTGATCAAGTATGTAAATATTCCAGACCACAGTCTTAGCTCGATTAAATGTTTTTGTAAATATCATTCCGAAGAGATTACCCATTAAGTACTTGATCGACGTCCATTTTGTATAAATGAATGGTCAAGTTTACTAGCACTATAATTTACGAAAATAGCGCATATTTTAGTACCTCGCTACACACCAGTACTTACCACACCTTTATTTTATATCACGTTTTTAATTTACTAGGAGATTATAAAGAATAATATACCTACTTTGTGTAACTCAGCAATCGAAATCAATCCTTTGTGTATATGTGACGTAGAGACCGCCAGTGTTATTCGTTGAGGTAAACCATGTATGTACAGTTGCCTCCAAAGAAGTTAGCGAGCGTGAACGGAACGAAACTATGAATGGAAAAGGCTTGCGTTTACTCCTTGCCGAAATTTCTATTCCCCTCGAAGTATAATTTATCGGTCTTCAAGTCGACAGTGAATAGTGACAGTCGCTTGCCTAGAAGAAACCGTTCTTCTAGACAAGCGCGCTAGATCATAGATTATAACGTGGCTTAACATCAGGCGAGTTGTAGTCAAGCGTGAGCCTACTTAGTTTAAAAAAACCAGCTACATTGCCCTCTCAATATTTTATTGCCAAGTTTTTAGGTGGTTACTGTACCGACCGCTGCAAGCTACGAACTATGTATTAGATGCAACTAGAATTATAGCAGTGTTGGAATGTTTGAGCTAGATTACTGTTCTGTACATATCATAACTGATGTTTGAATATTTAGAATGGACCTTTGTTTTTATCGAATTGAATACGCCGTAGCTTGTAGCGGTTGATTTGAGAGAAGCTTCTATTCATGGTACCAATTAAAAAACCTGATACGTACATATATGTTCTAGTAATATTCTAATATATGATTGGTCGATGTCACTTCGAATACCCATAGACATTACTGTGGTTATAAATGTGTGTTACGATTTTTTTAATTAATTGTTGTCCAGCACTATTTTGTTTTCGTGTTTGTAACAGAGTTTTATCGATCTGTGGATAAGAACTTATTGTGTTCTACAATATTCTTAATAAACAGATGAAGATGATATACTCTTTTATTGGGAAGTAATTTATAAGATCTCCTATATTTAGTTGTCCAATTATAAAATCTGTCTAGAAGCTGATTTCAGTAGTATTTAGACACTATTGTAATTGGATAATTATGAATCATCTACCTGTTTAAATCAAGGTACTTAATTCTAAGGTAAACACTGGGTAAAATAATAACAACGACACAAAACCTTCACCATATATTTATTAATAAAGACAATCTAAAAGATCACGTAATAGTCATCGTCTTAAAAAATTAGTTACCCTAATAAATTTATCAATATATATATTAATAGAGATTTATTACTTATTGTTCGAGGATATGCGAAGTTGCGAAGTTCCGCCGGAGGCAGGAGGGTAAGGGGAGGGGGTACAATAGAGGGGGGGGGGGGGGTTAGTCGTTGTTTATACGATCATCACATTGAATATGTAACAATGAATCTATACGCAAATACACTTAATCCATGATTAACTACAGATGTTTAGTCTAAATGCTTATTAAATTTTGCCTAACGTGTCTACGCGAAGAATTGTGCTAATCTAAAAAGGTCTACAAATCTTTCATAGATAAAGACATTTTGTAATTTACAGAACGTTCAAAATCACAACACAGAGTGTATTTCAATTATCGTGCAGTTTGGCACGTTTTACACGACTACAGCTATATTACAAGTACGTCCGGAGCGCAAGCGCGCCGCCCGCGCGGACCCGCGCCGGCGCAAGCGCCGCGCTCCTTACCTATTACTCGATACAAAATTAGAAGAATATAATATCCATTTAGACTTAACCGTATATTTATATGCTATTTTACTATTTACGTGTTGACATAGATACAGAAGTACTTATATTATACACTAGGTGCCATTTTTGGGACTAATGAATATGATTTAGATAGCTAGGTCAATAGAGATTTCTATAGAGATTAAGCGAACATAAAAAGGATTTACAATATAATTTATTTATACATAGATCTATAGTAGATATCTTTCGAACTAATAATTTTGGCGCTGTGTTTAGTTGGTATTAATTTATATATTTTTCTTTGCTTAAAATGTTCCGTGATTACTAAATACTTTTACATTTCGTAGAATTGACATGCAGTTAGGTAATTCGTACATCTACATAGTATGCTGTCGGTATATTTATATTTTAGACATAATTATATAGGTAACTTTAATTTGGTAGAAGTCTAGTTTTATGATAGTTATTTAAGGAAATAAATATAAATTAATGGTAACGTGTGATCCGTTTCGAGCTCTGGCGGCGCAGAGCGTGGAGGATCAATAAATGCATATTTCAGTGTTTTTAACTAAAATAAATTAGTAAACGAAAAGTGTGCTTATAAAAATTAAATTGTAAGGCACTTCATTATTTAATTTGAAGTTTAAGTCCCATCTTTTTCGTAATTTTAATTAGTGAGTAGTGGGATGAGATGAGGCTATGCGATGAGTCTAGGTCGCTAGGTTACATTGTAGTACTGGACACAGAGCTGGGCTACGCTGAGGGCTACGCTACACCTGACTAGGACGACCTCTGCCGTGAAATGGGTTAATACAATGACTTCTAGGGCTACGTTAATGAAACAACAGAAATACTCTACAATTTGGCAAAAAATGTTGACACAATCTCGTAAGTACCTTTCAGTCTTAATTGCTAAGAGTATTTTGTTAAGTATTATCTGGAGGGACTTGTTCGCAATTTCATCTTTTTTATAGATTCTGGATGTGTCTAATAATTATGTACTTATTATTTTATTTCAAAACTGAAGACGATATTTTCTATGATTTTCTAAATTAGATTAACGATAAAATTTGGCACATTAAAGAGATATTTTAAATAATTTAGTTTAACTGTATACTGATGTCGACGACATATTGTTTTGTCGTAGAAGATTCCAGATTTCTCTGGCCACTAAAATATCTTTGGCAAAACTTTGGCATTGAGCTACAATAGAATAAGATTTAACATTAGAAATATTTGTCTACGTCGTTATGATGAACACAACCTAATAATCACTCGTGTAATTTGTACCTATACAATAGCTGGCTACCGATCAGATATAAAATACTTATAAAGGTACACAGTACCGACACTTGACATTAAAAATATTCGTGTCATTTTGGCATTTAGGTACTCATGGAAGGAAAATTAACTCGATTTTTCGACCCTCAGGAAAATATTTTAGTCCATTGAAATGTTACATGAGCTTTGCATTTATTAGAGGACGCAATTTTATTTTTGGGCCATGTTTGGTGGGTCAAAAAAGCGTTTCTACCTCTTTTTCCAAGATGGCGACCCCACAAACTTGAAGTTAAGCTTCTATTGACCCCCCAAACATGCCCCAAAAATAAACTTGCGTCCTCTAACAAATACAATATTCGGACCTAAAATTATAACATTTTAATGGACTATTTCAATTCTTGATAATTGCAATTCCTATCATTTCAGCTGGCAAAGAACATATCTTAAAATGTTAAATTGTATTGCTCTAAAGGGTTTAATTTTTTTATTTATTTTACCATATTTTTTGTATTCTGGTTATTTTTCTAATTCCGGAAGCATTTGAATACGAATGTACACAGGGTCATAATCGCTTCCATCGCATGGGATAGCAACAGTAATGTCAATCAACCTACATAGAAGATACAAGTGGGATTGGCACTCGAACTAACTTTAAATTAACTGTTTATAGGTACTCAAACAAATGAACTTGAATATTTGAACTAAAATTTTCTATAATACTATGTGCGTTACACGCGACATCCCACGCTACAGTTAGTTTGTTAGTAAAATTAGTTAATATTAGAACATAGGTTTAAAGTTTAAACATGTCTTTTGTGTGGGTTTCTGCCCCAGAGTCGTGCTAGTTTAATAAATAGGAAGACAACAAATGATTAGAGACATCACAACCGCAAAATATTTGTCACCCGAGAGAAGTTTACATTTGGGAGCAGAAAGTAAACATTACCAGAGGCGAGGGAATGCCGCGTCACTTTAACAGAAACCGACTACATTTTACACTGAGCTTACAGCATTGTCACAACCTTACTTTCCGCAAGTGAGCATCATATAACTTTACATATTTATGGACTGAAAAATAAACTTTTGTTATGTACAAGGGATCGTCGAAAGCAACCGTTTTCTTACGCCAAAGTGACTCGGCACTCCACGCCCACTCGGTAAGGTATTTATAGTAGGTAAATACCTCAGTAGGTACAGTGAATACAATTTTAAGATTCCCTAATACAACCTTGAGCAATGGCTGCTCTTTGTACCATCAAATTATAGATTTAGAAACAATTAACAAATAACATGTATCACAACACGTACATAATTTAGTACCTAGAAACATACACTTGTAGATAAAATGTAGAATCATACCTTACCATCACTATGTACCATTTCAATTATAAATATTTATGCTTCTAATAATCCGTCGATAGAGCTTTTTAACGCAGTATAGAGCTAGATCGCTAGACAAACATAAAAATTTAAATAACTTAGTTTGAGCATTCGATATAACTTGTGTAAAAAAATATGATCCCTCCATCTTGTGATTACTTGTGGTTCTGCGAATGTTTTGGAATCAAGTTGAACATTGGTTCGGCTTACCTATAAATCTTCAATTTCCTTTAGTGCTTTATAAATTCATTCGCGTTTACCTCAATCATATTTATTTTTCTTTGAAAATTGTATGTAACAGAAAATGCTTTAGATTTTTCGTTTCTGCTTGATTCCAGAGATTCGCAGAATATACAGAAAATAACATTTTTCTCATACGTAGTGCAATATATCGATATGTGACTAGTAGGTACGGATGCAGAATTGAATCGATTCCTTCTTAACTATCACTTAAAACAGAGCAACGATCGAGATTCTTATGTGCAAAAACGTCGATACGACTAGAAAAATAAAATTAAAAACAAAAGTAATGAACGAGCAAAATAAGCAAATGTAACATTGAGCTGTGCTCAGAATATAAACAAAACAATAGATCGAGGTAGTGTAGTTACTACACGAGTGGTATCACCCGACTCGACTCGCAGTACATACAGCAGTATACGTGCGCGTCGGACCCGATACCTAACAACGACTACTATGTACAACATCACACTTGCAAGTCACATTTAGAAGTCTGTCATATAAAAATTTACGAAGGGCTTACCTAGCTAAGTATCGATCGTTATACAAAATATCTTGCCATCTCTTCAAGCTTAGCGTTATAAGAATTTTCGATGCTGCCGTAGTAACAAATCGCTTCCCCGAAAGCTAATCTTCTCTAGCAACTAGTCACTACTTCGTTATTTCTAGGTCACTTTAATTTTTAATCTAGGCGTAATACACTATCTTGTAAAAGTTGTTAAATGCCGAGAGGAGCATTCGTGTGAAGCCGTCGGTGATTGGTCGCGGGCGGGTGTGGTGCGAGTGTAAGCGGTCGCGGGCGAGAGCGCGTGGAATGAGAGCGAGTTATTGAGCTTAGCTGAGTTTACTTTGATATTCGGCTATCGCGTGCTTTCTGTCATCGGATCTCTCGACCTTTTCATAAGGCTTTTCGAGTTTGGGCCGTTTGGGCTCGGCGTCGAGTGGCCGGTGCGACTTCATGTGCGCGCTACGACTTTTTACTTTGTTAAAAACTCTGAAACATAACAGGGTACATATTAGAAATGGCAACGCAACAGAGGTAAGCGAAAATAACGTGAACAAATGAGAACACAAAGCTGGCACCGTAAAGCGAAGAGACAAGCGTTAGTACCGTTCAAAACATATATACATACATCGTCGGTTAGTACATAAAACCATTCAAATGTTAGTTTATCCTAAACAATTTTAGACGTAGATACATAAATATTTCTTATATAATGGACACAAATTCTTTGACTAAAATACAATAAAAATATTTGTTAATTCCTATTTACAATAAACGCTGATACATAAACTGTATTCAAAATAGTGTTAATTCATTATATAGCATAAATTGAAAGTAGATGACACAAAGACTACCTCGGTACAAACAGAGCGTATGTGCTTACAGAAAGTATCGACATTTTAATATAACGAGTTATACGGAACAATACCCGAGTACCTACATATTTGAATTAAAGCTATCAAATTATAAATTGTATTTGGCAGTAGTTGTTGCTATTTTTGGCTCGTATTCAGTAATTTCAGTATCGATAGCGTTGAATATATTCTACAATGAATGCCTAAAATATGACACAATGCAAAAACTAGTATTTTTTTCTACTAAATAGATAAATAACATATTTTTTTCGTTAACTGGATGTAGCTACAGTAGCCCGAGTGACTTTTCACACATTCATAACTCAAAAACTCTTTAAAACAATCCAAGAAGCTTTGGATGGTGATGATTTCTCTCTCAAAATAGCTGTAACAGGTTTTGTGATTTTGTACTTTGAGTAAAAAATCTCTTTGAACGAACCATACGTACCTATACTATTTTTCTTTAAAACTACTAATTACAAAACCAACATGGTTATATTGATTTTTCAAACTAAAGACTGGTTTGGATGACATGTCACTCGGGATTGCACGTTAAGATAATCATGCAATCAGCATCAAATTGCGGGGCAGCGCCGCGCCGGCTGCAAACTGCAATATATCTCCGACACTTGTTTACCAGATTTATGAAACAACGATAACACCATATTCACGAAACCAGTGCACAATATATTAAACTTAATTAAACAATTCCCTTCACCGAGTTAGTAGGTACTGTTAAGCCGTAAATTGTTCTGTCTTAACTTTTAATGCATGCACGAGAGGCAATTTATGTGAAACCTAATCCCCGAAAGCGGCCGTAATCATACCGTACATCTAGCTAAGGCTCGAGAGAAAATAGTTGAACACATAAATATAATGTTCCACTTAAATTGCATTTGCACGTATCTGCCGGATACATAGTTTGTAAGCTATACCTACATATAGGTATGTATATAGCATAGTTTGTATATAGCGTCGTGCCACTTACTTCCCACAGATCTTGCAAGGGAATTCCTCGCTATCTAATGACGCCGGAGACGGCGCGTTAGCAACAGGCCCGCGCATCGCCGCATGTCCTATCGAACCCTGAATGTAGACAACGCTAGCTTTAACAATGATTCTAAACGTCTAAACATTGGTTAGTCATCCAGTTTGAAGACAAAGTGCTGCAGCCCCGAATTGATCGCATTGCTTACTTGAGATTGTTCCGAGTTCCAGCTCCGCAAGTATAACGTTTTGTAGTCTTTCGTAACTTTCTTCCAGAAGTAGTAGAATTGAACACACTGCTTCGAGTCTTTTGTTCGTACCTGTTGAATTGGAATGGGATTATTATTTTTTCTTACTATAGGTAATTTTTTATATTTATTTACGTTGCATAAGGTTTTGCTAGAATGGCATATGAAAAGGTTAGTTGAATAAGCCATTGGATTTTTATTTTGTTTTCGACATATATGAAATTAGATGGGGATTAATATCTTCGCATAGTCCAAAACTATTTAACTACTACTGTTTTATTTTAACCTTGTTCTTTGTTAGTAAGCTACAAGAGAGAAAATTGTGAAAATCCACCCTCAAACAGTTGAAACGTGTGTGTGAGATACGTAGGTAAGACAACAACAGGCAAACATACGAATAATATGTTGTTCTTCTTACCAGCTGCGAGATTCTAAAGAAGTCCTTATCGTAGTGCTGCAGTCCTGCGAGGAAGGCCTCCACCTCGTCGGGCGCCCAGCGCTGGTCGTGCTGCGCGGGCGCCGCGGGGCGCGCCATCAGCCGCAGCGTGGCGGCGCGCACGTCGCCCCCCGCCTCGCCCAGCGCCTGCAGGGCTGCCTCGCGCGTGTGCCCGCCCACCGGCATGGCCGCGCACATGGCTAGCTCCATGAACATGCGCACTGAAATAGCAATAACACATACCTACGTTCAGTAACTAGGTACTACAATAATAAAAACGAATAGTACATATGTGGAGTGTGGACGTCTATTTGATAATGAAAACAATGATGTTGGTTTTATAATATAATTTTAAAAGGCGTGTTTTTAAATCTTTGTAAGAATGTGCCCGCTGAATTGGTTTTGATTATGTACTATGTTATTATGGCATATTAAGAGTAAGGGCATGGTAATATGGCATATTAAGAGTGTGTGTGCTGTGACACACAGCAGTGGGACGAAACCGTCTGTGTATGACGATGATGATGTACTATGAGTTTGAATAAAATTGTAAAAGAAAACACAGGGTGCCTATACAATTTTCGTCTGAACTGATTTGAATGTAATTTGGTGGATACATCGTATCCTAGATTAATAAGAGTAATTTGATGGCCAACACTAGTGCAACATCTGGCTTGTATTTACTTACTTTTTTAAAAAAGTAATACCAACCCACCTTCATTGTCATCAAGCGCGTCATTTATGCCGGGGTCCCAGAGCAGCTGCTCGGGCGCCCGGTGCAGGTCCACGCGGTTGTTGCACAGCTCCGGCAGCTCCGCCTGGAAGTCTCGCCCGATGTTCACGTGCGCTGGCTGCGGCTCTTCCAGCTGGGCTAGCACGTCTGTCTCTGTCATTGGGAGACCTGGGAAAAAGGATAAATAAAATTTTATGCTGATGGAAACAACACCAATTCAATAAGACGAATGATAGTAGGTGCCAATGCCAATTGTGTCTTTTAGCAATATCATTGGAGAAGTGTTATCTTCTTGCAGATGATTTCTTAGTAATGTCTAATATGTTGGGTTTTGCATATGCGGGTGAGGTACTCAATTAGTATAATTACAACTCAAGTTTCATAGTGTAAAAACAAAAACAGATGCATTCATCATTTTCCTACGCACGATTAAGTCATCCGGATATGGATGGCTATTTCTGGTTATCACCTATTATGCTTGTAGCTACAATGTAACATTTACCAGCAGTAAGTTCTATCAGCAGTCCAGATCCATCTCTATCCGGCGGCAGGATGGGTTGCGGCGTGTAATGGCTGCCGAGACGGCGCATGCGAGAGCGGTACGGTCCGGCGGGGGAGGCGCGCCGCTTGCGCCGGGGGGAGGCAGGCACGCTGCTCGGGCTCAGGAACACCGCGGGGACCGTGTCACGACCCTCTACGCAAACCTGCACAAGCAATAATAGGAAATCAGAAATCTGATAGAAATCTTAAGATTTCTTACCCGTGTTTACTAATTTTCATTTCATTTTTTATTTTCATTTTCAAGACAGTAGGCATTTCAAACGGGAACCGTTATCGTACCGTATTGTTTTTTTCGGTCAAATAATGTGTTATTTACTTCCCTAGACGTCTCCTGCACAATACCAGAAATACTCTAAAGTTTCAATTGCAAGATCAGACCTGTTTAGTCCAGACATTAATTACCTGTAATGAAGAGTTGTCATTCTGCCATTGTAGTTGCGTGCCAATAGAAGACCCTAAGCGATTTTGCCGACGAACTGGCCGCTGATGGGCGAAGTCGCGTGGACTGCTTGAAAGTAGAGGGTCTTCAGAGTTGAGCATCATTCTACGGGCTTGCGGCTCTAGCACGTATGCATCTAGTGACCGACATTCTTCTGGTAACACTTCTTCTAAGGCTTCTTCCACCTAAAAAGGAATACCAATTAATGAAATTTTTATTCCGTTTTTTTAAGATTTACAATTCAGTTTGTGTGGTTACTTACCTCTTCTTGGCTCGACATAGTAGCAGTGAAGAAGGCGGCAGACAGTGGTGACGAGGCTCGTGGGACAGTATGCGCTGGTGAGTGGGCGTCGTGAGAGGCCGGCGGTGTTGGATACGCCAGGCCTGGAGACTGCTCCGCGTGGCTTGAGTATCCTCCACTGGGTGAAGCAGCAGTGAACCCAAGTCCTGGGGAGTCTCCAGTAGAATATGACAGTCCTGGAGAATTGGCAGTGTATCCAAGCCCAGGCGAAGGCACAGGCGACCCGCCGTGACATGCCCCGAAGTCCGCTAATGATTCAGGTAACGGTGAATTAAGTACGGCAGCAAGACGCCGATTGGACGGAAAGGTGACCGGTGATCGTTCTCTTATCGACGCAGCTACCGTCGCATAATCTTCTAATGCTAACTCATCCAAATGGTCCGGTGTAGTCGTAAATTGAAAAGTATCCTCGTTCAAAGCCGGTGAAAAATAGCCATCATCCGAATTAAACGATACGCCAAACAGTTCCGGCCGAAAAGTGAAATCTTGTTGCGGTGACTGACCCGGGTCCGACGCGGATCTTTTCACCGAGCCCTGCGGATAATGAAACAAAAGTTAGATTTGAAGATTTAGTGAGAAAAGTTTGTGATAAATGATAGAAGGGAAGGTACCTTAGCGTTTCCTTTTTTTAGGAGTTCGATGAGGGTGGAATCGGTCCTCTGCGTGGTCGTGATGTTGGTTACGTTGGTGGTGACAGTGACGACGGGAGGCGCGCGCGGGGGCACGAACTGAGCGCTCGCGGTGACAGGCGACGCGGGCGAGCTGGCGGACGAGCGGAGCGACGACAACGGCGGCGGGGCGGGCGCCACGAACCCGGTCCGGGTCACCACCTCCGCGTTCACACCTGCCACAGCACAGGAAGTAATTTAAATAAAACCTGTTTCTGACATTGATTGGATTTATCCCTTTTGTACCCTATTTATTTAATTTACCTGTAGTTGTGGTTGTAGTAGACGTGGCAGTAGCTACCCGTCGACTAATTATTTTCTCCTCTATCAATGCTCTAACAGATACCGATGCTGTTTGTAATGGTGGTCCGGTAGATTCCTTTTTGTCCAGTTTTTTGCTGTCTGATTCCTGTAATAAATTAAAAATAATTAGTAAGAATAATGCACGTGTGTACTCGTAGATATATTGTTTTTGTTACTATTAACAAAATATTACCTTTTTGAAGTATCCGCCGTGTAACCGCATATGTCCGTTGAGAGCGGGTATATTCTTGAACTTGCGATGGCAGAGGTTACACTCGACTTGCTTGATGTCGGTGGTACGTGCAACAGTACCCGCTCCGCTCGTCGCGCCGCTTGTCGCACCGCTGCTACTCGCACCGCTCCCATTTTTCTGACTTCCTTGCGCCTGTAAAATTCGCGATGACTTATCAAAAGTTCAAAAGACTCGTGAACCTATTACGCACTTCGTAATTTCAGGGTATAAACTTTCGATTTACGGCGGCTCGTTAATATTCCCAGTTAATTAATGGATTTTGATGGACTCGGCGTAATCCGCGGGCCCTTATAAAAGTAAATCTGTAATTATAGGTCAATCCGAGACGGTAAATAGGCCGTGAAAAGTGTTAACTTTGCTTTTTAAAAGTTAGCAAGTGGGTGTGGTGCGAGAGGTGGCGCCCAGCGGATTGTGCGGCTGTTGTTGCGGTAATGATGCCTGCACGAGTAGAGGTGTGTACTACACGAGTACAGTAGGTAGGAGCGCGGTCGCACTGCAGTTATTCGTTCTAGTAGAATTTTAATTAGTTGCGGTTCGCAGGCTCGCCGCGATGCGACGCGACTAACGCGCCAATTATGTTGGATGATAAAACTTCGTTACGAGTTCATTAGCAACATCAAACAACAAACGCGACGCCGCCATAGGCGATGTTATATTTCGCGAAAATGTTTCGGATTAGGCCGCGCCGGAAAATTGCATTTATCGCTCAACCCTAAACAGCTCGTCGGGAATGTTATGCGAATTTATTAGCGCCTATTAGAAATTCAGTTCCACTTTTGGTTTATTTCGAGTTTAATATGTCTATCGGGACATGAAATTAGGGGCGGTTATGTTAGTGTACAAGTATTGATGTGGGTTTCATTACTGGATAACGACGCGGGGGCTGTAGGGTTGCCACTTACCAGGCGCAAGTTTAACGTCTTTGTCTTGCAAACAATCATACTTAAATGTTTCCCTCGGCGCAGTTTGAGGTAAACAACTGAGACAGTTAAACGATTTCATTCCTTTAAAGGCTGTCTAGTTTTAATATTTGTTTTAACAGAAATTGGCCCTGATTATGACAGTGGTGTCGCACAATATGACAATAGGATGTAAAACCCGTGTAATCATATTTTGGCAAAATTAGGCTAGGCGTTTCTTCTTTAGACATCAGATAATACAAATAAATAGAAATACCCTGCCCATATTTGTTACCAGATCTTTTTAAAGTAATGAAGTAGTACCTAAGTGGAAGCAATGTAGCAACACTCGTTTCTATTATGAAACTCGCTGCGCTCGTTTCATAAACTCACACTCGTGTTTTAATACCCTTAATTATATGACAGTTGCATAAACTACTATTATAGGTATTATATAATATAAATATACTACAGAAGTGCTTAACATCAGGCAGGCTGTAGTCAAACGTTGGTCTATTCCGTGCAAACAAAAAGTAACAAAAATGTCATTATGTCATTAATAAAATTGACATTGTAATTTCTAAAATTTTATTAAAACTACTTAAATGTTATAAATTCAATTTGACGAGATATTGTAATTTGTGTAGCATATTTTATGATATTAGTACTTATACCTATGTTACAACTTTACATTATCAATAGAGATTCTTTATCTTTATCTTTTTATCTTTATCTTTATCATGATTAGTTTTCCGTTCTTCTTTCATGTCATTAGTGTGATTCTAAATTTATATTTATCTACACTAATGTTGTAACATTCTACTTATGTTTCCAATACTTGACTTATAATTACTACTGTTATAGCGCAGACAACAAAACACTCAATTTAAGCAATTTCACATGATGGTATAATATCCACATCGATATCGTAATAGCTCATTATAACATCAATACAGCGCGACCAACCTGATTGCAGGGCCAATCAGGTTGGTCGCGCTTTATTTAATGGCGGCAAAATCACTGTGACAATACACGTACGCGTGAATTTAATGTTTTTTGTTTTTTATATACAAATTAAAAGTTAAAAATGGATAGCGAAGATGATATTTGTACGCCTCCGGATATTCTAGAGTTGGCAACAAAAGTAACTCACAATCTATTGCCAGAAAAATCTAGAAAATTATATGAAAAATTAACTATTGTCAGCTTTTACTTTTGTTGTTTGATTAATTGCATTAGTGAAGATAAAGTAGTGTATCCAACTGCATATAACACGGGTATTAACACTCATAATAGTAGCGAGTTCATAATAGTAGTTTTAAACTCACACTCGTGTTTTAATACCCTTCATTATATGACAGTTGCATAAACTACTATTATTGTATTCATCATCATTAATGTGTAGTATCATCATCATTATCAGCCTGTTATCGCCCACTGCTGAGCATAGGCCTCTCTTCTTGTACGCCACTCGTCCCGGTCCTGCGCAGATTGAATCCACGTAGTATGCATCACTGTTATTTATGGCATATTTTAATCCATAATATTGCATCAAGCACACTTCTACAAGAATTACTTTTACGCTTTTACTGATATTAAAATTATAATATTTACAAAGCAAACTTCAAAGAGAAAAAGAAAAGAAATGAACTCCCGTCCCAGCTAATTTACGTTGGAAATGGATGAAATAAGAATTAAAACACAAATAAATACGTAGCTGTTCTTGAAGACAGTAGCTAGGGGTGGCACTTTGGAAATTCAATTTAGTATAGCCCGGGGCTCTGCGAAAGTATACTATTTAAAGATCAAGAGGCTTTTTGTAGCTACGGCCCACTGAGGCTCGATTTATTTTTCATGTATGTACCTAAACACATAATCTAAAAGGTCAAAAGTCGACGTCTCTATATTCGGCAAACCCCTTTACTGTCATATAAGTACATATGTATATAAAAACAGGGCATTTAAATTATTTATAAAAAATTGTTAACGTGTAAATTATCCTCAAACCCTCTGGCGCCAATACCACAAAGTGAAAGCAACCAAATTCACAACACAACACACATTACTCGTAACACAAATAAAATTCAAACACGAGCTGTTCGCGTGAATGGCCCTCAAAATGGCGCTATCAAATCGTTCTGGCAGATTTTATGTTAAAATTGTAAAAAGGCAATTCAAAACAGCGTCACGCATCGCTCACCAGCTTAAATTCGGGCTGGGTTACGATTACACCCATATCCCTACACGGCGTTATGTCTTCATTTGTCGAGATAAACGTGTTTTGTCAGCTGACTGATACGGGAGTAACCGGGTCGCGCGGGTGAGGGCTGCTATTTGTTTCATTTTTTCGTGTGGCAACACTGGTAGCTGGTTGGTAACGATGGGAACCCTGCAGCGCCATTAGGGCGCGAGTAGCTCGTTAGAGTAATGCGCGGGAGGAGTGACCAGCTGGCCACCACTGACCAGCGCAGTTTTTGCAATACATCACGTATACCGCACTCGTATTGTGCTTTTTTGGCCCTTGTTTTGCCGAATCCAGTTGTAGTTTAATCGCGAATGTAAATGGGAACAGCTGCCGGCCGAGCGCTGTTATTTGATTAATAGCCGCGGTCAGATTGTGAGCGGAACTAGCTCGAGTTGCTTGGCACGCTAACCAGGTTGCGAGTTTGAGAACAGACGTATGCGATGTCTGAGTCATATCATGTAATATCATATACATCGCTTAGTTACAGTCTTAGTTACAACAGTATTTATAAAATAACGGTTTTAAATTGAAATAGTAACGATACCGTGGCGCACTTTTACTATAATACAAATAAATTAATTTATAAAACGGATTACAAACTTGACTTTTACTTAATTGTTGACAGTTTTTGTATCACATTGTAATGAGGTACCGGTAGGTCCTACAGGTATTCCTAGTGGAGTACTATGAAACCAGGTTTGCTTAGGACTGCTAATGGACACTAAGCAACAACTATTTTTACACTTGAAATAAATAACCATTTCTGCTATAGCCATTGCTACATTATAAGCTTATAAACTAAAACAATTCAACAAAGTTATTTTACGTGTATTTATGCTGCCAAATTAATTTTACCTTAGCTCTATGATGCGTTGGCGTTTGAAACAGCTCCGAAATCCAGTCCATACTTCACAACCACAGTAACTAAGTAATATAAAACTGCACATATAATGTGTTTATCTCGCGAGTGGCAAAGTTGGAATGGCGTCACTATGGGAAAGATATCGAAAGATGACCCCTCAATGATTCTCGCGAATCCAGATAAGGTCCAGCCACCATACAAAAGAATCCGATTAATTTGCATACGCTTAATAGATGCTCTCTATTTTGATCTAAAAGGACTCTTATGTGAATATTAATTTCATTTCAGAATTAAACTTTTGTGTTTGTGAGAATCGAATCGTAGATGTGAATAGTTCTTGTAATAATAATTTTAGAGCTGCCTGAGAAAAGAGGGACCTTGTCTATGTTTTAAAATTGTCCGTTTTTAGGAATGTCGTTTTTGTGTCTCAGAATAATACGATTTTAATCGTAACAATAATTATTGTTACCGTTTTGTTGCCTACTTTTTTATTAGTAACAATATCTGCCCAGTTTACTAAAACAACTATATTTATTTTTAAAGTAATGTTGGGGTTTTGCTGTTATGAAAATGCCTTATGCTCTTACAAGTCAGACAAAGTTGCAAATGTTGTAAATTTATAACAATATTGTTAAGATACATGTACACATTATTATTTTTGATACATTTCAAAATCATATTTTAATCCTAAATCCGTCGAGTTCAATTCAAATCAATAAAATCACCTTCGTTAAGAAACGAAGGGAGCGTGGCGTTTAAATCGTGTGAAAAATGTAAAAATATGTTGATTCCCATAGTTAAACAAATCGGTGTCACCAGACGCTCATGTTGCGTTAGAAAGGGCGCGATGCCACGTGGCGTGTAAGGTCACAGGTCACTCCACGAAAGGTCAAGTCTTTTAAAAATAAAATAGGGGTATCCGCCTCAAGTGGTGCGCGTTTAATTATACAATTTTATTGCTTATTTTCCTTGGGCTAGGCACTTATATTAACTTTTTTCGCAGCCCGCCTCGGGTCAAACTTCGCTAACTTTTTTACGCTGCCGTTATTCGGAATTGGTAGCAGTAGCGCATAAAATTTTACATGGAACAGTCCGGTGTGTCCTTGGGCTTTGATTTAGCTCGCTTTAGATTATACGAGAAATATTGCATCTACGTGCAGTATGAAGTTATGATATGCTTTTGAATATGGGATACCGTATTTTATTACTAAGTCTTGACTCTATAGGTGCTCTTATAAATACCTACAATATCAATAATTTCTGTCTAATTAAATAAACTTTTTGCGATCCGCGATTTATATTTGTACAAGGTACAAACCAAATGACAAATTATGTAAAAGAGGCATTCCTAAGTATTCAAGCGTTTGTGTGTGATTACAGCTGGAATGATTAGTTGTAATTGGAAAATAAAAACGTATTAAATTACTTATGTATCCATAGTTTAGTACTAACATGTATTATTATTACTACTTATTTTCTAGTAACACCACAGCTCTAGGTTTGAATATAAATAATATAAAATCTGTCTGCTTTTATCACACCTCATATTTTATTATAACAAGATGACTAATATTAGGCGGTCCATATTTTATGTGTGAAAAATAGGACAAGGGCGCAATACATCAGGGTATTAGAAAGCCATCTGTAAGGCGCTGGGGGCGAGCAGATACTTACAAGATGAGTGCGAGGCAGCCAGGCATGCACGTAGGTAAGAATGCGGAGACACCTATTTAAAATAATAATATTTTACACTAGGGGATGGTCGAAAGGAGGCCCTGGGGCTTGGGATGCGGGGGCATCCCATACCCCCTAGCAGAGATAAAAACCTCTCGAGGAGTAGATGCCCGGATGTCTCTGGGCATCGTTCGCGCAGCAAGAGGGAGGGTGTCCTCCTGAGGCGGGCCCACCTGGACAGTGGACTGCGGTTGGGACGGGAATTGCGGAGGAGTATTGCTCGCTTGCCCGCGAAACCCGTCCTTGCCGAGGTAAAGGGACATCGTGGTAGGTTTTAGTCGGTATTGGAGTCCCATTAGCTCCGAGCCCGACATACCCCGCTGCCCCCCCGGGGATGCGTAAATGAATTTCCTCCACGAAAAACAAGGGGATGGTCGAGGCTTCGCTAGCGTTGTTTTGGGAAAATTAGGCTCATGTCAACCATATACATATTAGACCCCTATAAAACAAAATCACCGTGATCCGTCGCTTCGTTGCGGTATGAAAGCAAACAAATAGACGAACAAAGGCACTCAGGCACTAAGGTAGATGAATGACTCGAATCTTCATAATATCCACATAGCATCCAAATCGGCTGAGAGAGAAATAGACAGTACAGAAACTATCATACTCACAAACTCACAAATCAAACTTTTGTTTTTCAAAATTCTAGCGTGTTGGTATTTCTATCTGATTTTTTCACCATATTGTCTTGTCTATTGGGTGGTACATCGTTAGGCACACGTCTTCAATTATGCATCGGGCCGTTTATCGGCGCGCCGCGGCACCTGCGTCGTTGTCACCCTACATTATTAATGTACGGACCTGCGTTATGGCGCTGTCGGAGCCTGCATTAAAGAGGTTCTATGGTTTAACACCTCTATGGATGGTAAATCGATGACCGTAGCTGCTACGAACCGTTGGAGCTGCTACGGCGTAGCGTTCGATTGATTCGTAGACCAAAAATTAACGCGATGGATTCATTTTTCAATGAACACTTTGTTTCATTCTTATAGTATATATTTTAATTATTCCACAATACAATACTAGAACAGGTATAGAATAGCTATGCGAGCGCCAACCCTAGCAAACAAGAATTCCTAAGACGGTCTGGAACACTGACGTTCGTCTGTATAAACGATCGCGTTTGTGAAACTTATGAATTATTGCGCGGCGCCTACGGAATGACTGTTTTTAATCTTACCGGAGCGGCGCTCTGGGTAAATGTCACTCATGTACGAAATGTTTGAGGACTTCAACCTCCACGCAAGTACACAAGAATGAAAACGTACCTCGCACAGCTTATTTCAAACTTTCCGCCTCTCATACTTATTCTTCTTATTTGTTAGAACATTTTTCCTTATGAAAGTTTGATACTTTTACCTTTATTAAATTGACTGACAATATCAGAGTTCGAAAGTCTCAGTTGGGTCGTAATGCCATCATCATTTATGATTTTCGGCATTGATTACATCTTAGAAACTTTGACCTATTTCCTTGGAGATGGGGAAACAGGGGAAGCTGTATGAAATATTCACCGCGTCGCTGAC
Source organism: Macaria notata (assembly GCA_927399415.1). Lineage (NCBI taxonomy): Eukaryota > Metazoa > Arthropoda > Insecta > Lepidoptera > Geometridae > Macaria > Macaria notata. Next base: position 4,179,805 of record OV656743.1, read on the forward strand.
AGCTGAGAAAGAATCGAATTTGTGGGGATCCGACGAAATTCGAGGTAACACACATAAAATGTACGCGAGCGAGCCACAAATACTACTGGGGCTTGCTTCGGTGAGTCACTACACGCGCATGCACTATGCAGTAGCATCGGCTTGTTTACTTCTGATTTCCTTGCAAACTCGGTACGCGCGATTTCAGTATTGACACATCTAATAAACTAACAGTTTTATATTTTGTAAGAAATTCAATTTTCAGTCTTTTATTTATTCAGGTACAGTAAACCTAGTCTCGAGTTCGCCGAGCTCTAATAAGCAGACAAAACAGAAGCTCTCTTATCTAACACCTGTCTGGGCGGTCAAGGGGCAAACTTAATTTGGTTAGTCCCATATTTCCTGTTATTCCCGAGTCACGAGGTGAGGCGGGCCGGTCGAGGGAGATGCAATTTGTGGTAGAATTGCAGTCTCAAGTCTCTCGAGCGACCCAATTCACACTTATTGAACACTGGCTCCGACATCACTACGTCAGCCAACTTTAGGAAACTTTGCAGTCCGGGGAAAAGAATTGTAAGAGCATTGGAGAAAAATGGGGCGGTAACAAAGAGGTGGAACACGCGATCCATTTTGTAGCCGATAGAGATACTATGAGTATTTATTGAGGTATTTACGGTATGGTTACTGGGTTTTAATTGGGAAACAATTACTTATTACGCTTATTTACACGAAAACTCTTAAAAACATTTCGTATATATAAGGTAGGTAATCTTAACGCTTAATGCTTTTCAGAATTGTCATGTAAGTGTGCCTTAGTTATAATTTTGCCAGATTTTTATGTTAGAATACTTAAGAAGCAAATAGTATTCCCTATAGCTACTCACCTCATTACATTTGCATGCATAATAGTGCTATAAAGTTCGTAGTTCGGCAATCGTTAAGCCATGTCAGAGGCCCTTAGGGCGGTTTGAAAACTCGTGACACCAGAGTTGGCCACTCTAATTCGATAAGAAGAAGAAGAAAGTTCGTATCCTACAGAATACATCTTGCATGGCAGCCCCACTGCCCCGGCGGGCTCGCTCAACATGTAGCGACCTGTCGACCGCGAAAATTGGTTTCCATTCAAAATTAGTTGCTCTCTTATATTTTCACTGGACGTCGCTTCGCGCGGAGGTGTATTTTAAAAAATACTGCAGATTTTTGTTTCCGATGTTTGGAATGTTTGGAATTCATAGATGAGTAGATTATTATGTTATTTAAGTTCGATGATATGAATATTATGATATAACAGGGAAATGACGATTAGTTTACGTTGTTCTTGTATTGAAAGTATGTATATTAATATTATATCAAACTATAGTTTTAAATTCTGATGTACTAAAATAAGTGACTTGTCTGAATAAATTAATTGCATTTTCAACTAAAAAGGTATGATTTGTAACCACCACTCAGACGAAGGACTAAAAACCACAAAGCAAGCAAAGTAATACAAAATGACGACAAATAACCATTAAAATAAGTCATAAATAAAAAGATTTATCTTTAAAGGACAGCAAGTTTCTGCATAAAATATTTTTGTCCGTCCACAAATGAAATGCAATTTCCGATATAATATGTTTCCGAGAATGTAGGTTAATTCTTCCTCCCATGTTAATGGAGGAGTCACGAGAAAGAGTAATTTAATCAATTAGATCTCAGAGCCGGTGTGTCAGCTTTTCCTCAACATATGCTTGGGGATATGAACGCCCTTGCTAATTACCTAAAACAGGGTTACTTAGAACTAACGCACAACCTTTTGAAGATTTCAGTTGATCAAATGAACAACCTTTGTTTATTGTTTTGTTTATTGTTGTTGTGTACGACATTCGAATATTAGCAAATTTTTTCGCGTATTTGGTTCTTTTACATATTTTTAAAGAGCGGCAAACTTTTTGGATCTGCTTTTTTCGCATATTTTCAACGGTTGTAGAACAAAAGTTTTTAAAGACGTGATTAAGCCACCACCTTTAAAAGGTAGGCATTAGCTATCAATAACCTTGTAGGTATATATTTGTGATATATGTAGTAAAGACCACTCCGGTCTTTAAACTAACGGCTTATTCTTTTAATATAATAATTTAAACTCACGTGTTACGTACATGATAATAGGTATAAGACAATAACAATGTTTATGCATTACGTTGCTAGGTGTCATTATTCATTTTCATGTTTTCCTTGTATTTTGTGCAAATTGTTTTCAATCAATTCTATTTTTCTAGAACCTACAGTCATATTATCAGATTTCTAACAGAATAAGAAAGAAATGCATGAGTATATTTCGAGTCTAGTTTGCCTACAAAATTGTACTTACGTCAGTTTAGCCGCTTGCTCTTCAAGGAGAAACCAAGAAGCTCGCACACAGATGTACAGTTATACACGCACATCTAAATTTCTCCGCATTTTACTAATACACCAGCCAGGTTCTAATTAGGTACCTAATTATCTTATGTTACCTAGATTAGTCTTACCGAATGAATGGAGTCTATTGTCGGCAGCAGTCTGAAAGCCTCGCGCCGGCTGGCTATCAATACTAATTACCGACATGAGATACAACAGATTACAGCTAGGATTACACACGAAAAGCTCTAAACCTGATCAAGTCATTATACTAATTAACATAATTATAATGGGCCTTTGAAGTCCGCTTTGTTATTATCCCGTGGCTGATTACAATGCCATGTCATACATCCAAAAATAATAACACGATACGCGTGAACGTATATCATGTAAGCGCAGATATTGACGAACAAAAACCTGTTAAGTATTATTCTAACATATGAAAAGCTCGAATCTCAATTTTCAGGAAAATTCACAGCAGACATTAATTTGAAATAATATATTGGAATTAGTTTTACCGAGCTTAAATTTTACGAAAATTTAGTGGCTTCGCGATTAATAATAACGCAGTCATTATCAAAATTATGAAAAGCTCGCTCTGACGTTGGGGTGATGCAAAATATTCTCCGAATCAATTCGATATTACATTTCCAACGAGCTGAAAATTAAATATTGAGCTTATTGAATGAGGAACAAATATGCGGCGTGTTTACACGTGTTACGTTTGTATAATTGTAGGGAGATATTAAAGCTTGTGTATGCACCGACCCCAGTACACATAATGAAGTGACGCAAAGCTGATTCACAGTCAAAGGCATACCGATGTCAATATAGTGAGCGATCGAAACTGTCCGGTGGCGAGCCGGGGCCGGGTGAAGCCGGGTGTCGCCGGGCGGCTGGCCAGCCCCGGGCGGGTGTAATTATGAACTGTGTTTGTGCCGGCCTTTATTACATCCTGCAGGTGACGGCAAATCATGGCTGCGATCAAAGTGAGAGCTTTTAATAAAGTCACCAGACGCATTGCCACCGTGCCACCCTTCCCCGCTGTAAGCAGACCCGCCCCGTCTTCCACCGTGTTAGGAGCGCCGACCACGCAGGAGGTCTGCTCTGGTTGCTCATCTACCGCTACACCCACCCATGGCGATGGCCTGTCGATTTGGTATTAATATTGCACGATGTTATAGCTCAATTTACCGTTAGGCACAAAACAAATATTCAAAACATTTATGCCTCGATCCAATTACTTTTGCCATTTGTTCGGCTTTTAGTATAGTCGGATTAAAATTGTTTATTTGAGCGAATTCGTTTCGTTCATATAACATTTTAAAGTTCGCTGAATTAATTCGCTCGTTTCATAATCATTATGTACCTAATGGAGTTGTTTTGCGCACAAAGAGTTTCTCTGCTCTTACTTAATTAAACAAAAATACACATTTAAAAATTAACTACGAGCTAGCTCCGAATGTAGCCATTATAAAATATCCCGCGCCCTTTCGCTTGCATTAATTAGAAACAGATGTAGCAGTAATTTAGTGTTTCGTGTTTTATTTTGGAACTTGTTAAACAAGTGTACAATGAGTTAGTTAGACCCCCTTTGTTGTGGTTGTGTTATTGGATTATGTACTTTATGTGGTGTGCATTAAGGATATGGTGGTATCAACGGGTGGTGGAACAGGTGTAACTCTGTGGGTCCCACACTGGGACCCTCGCCGCATAACTCAGCGTTGATAAACGGTATTGACCTACATTCTTTATAACGCTTATTTATGTTGTGATATTGAACCATAAATACTTTTGGCGACTTATTGGCTAATGCGGCGTGTTTGGATTGCGGGCCGAGTCGTGACGCCGAGCCTTTCTGAGAACTCTGTTTGGATTCCGATTTACAATATTGTTTATGGATAATATGAAAGCTTAATAAAACACTTGTGGTATAATATATATTGTATTGTTCCAAATAGCACGAGTAACTAAAAATAGATGAAACAATTTATTGGTTATCTCTTTACAATTATTACATCTCAGTCATTTATTATTATAAAATGAATATTATATGTGTAAGTAAGTATAATTTGTTGTAATGGAGTTCATCTCGTGATTGAATATATAAGCTAGAAGCTTAAATATTATTATAGTAATATCATAGTTAAATTTATAGTCATATGTACCATTTCAGAGACATAAATATTAGATAGAATCCTCATCTTTTAGTGCTGTTGAAATGCACAACTACCAGCTTCAGTACTCCACGTGTGTGTGAATAATTAGACTGCACAGAGGCAGGGAATGGACGAATATATCGTAGGCGAGAACTGGTAGTACTTCTCAATGTTCTGTGAACAGAGAATTGGAGGGATTCCTCCTATTGTCTGCGAAAGGCAAAATTTTAGATGCTGCTACTTAAAAATCTAAAGATGATGCTCCTTCAGATTTTTTTCTATGCGCTGTCAATGTAAACGTTAGCTAATGCCATTCAGCGTGGAAACGCAGCTAGTTTGATGGGCACATTTGCACCGGGAGCGATTGAGGGCGAGATATTTATATAAACGTATGTTATGTAAAATAATACAATTTATCTCACGTTTAGAATCTTACGAAGGTTTATAAATTTCATAGGAAATATAATCGTACGGATGTTGTCATTTTTCGGTGACATATATATAATAGTTTAGATTACATGTAGTATAAAACTAATTTTCGTAGCTTCAACTTCTTTATTGAGGGCTAAATGATCAAGCTGTTTTAATTAATTAATCGAACTTAACCGATTATATAGGGTTCATGTTTAGACTCTAGATGAGTGACAGTATGATACAATCAAAGAAGTTGTGTCTAGAGAGGGTTAGTCAGTTTTGATTGATTTTAATTTCAATTCATACACGAAATTCACATTTTTTGACCCTAAACTGGATTCTAACTGGTCTGACGTCCCATCGCGAACCAAGTTGCCACTGACCTACAAACAGCACCCTAATTTAATGTTGCCACCGCAGTTGCATTATAATACCCGAAGCAGAATGGCGACTGACCAGAGTGGGTTTCGCACCGATCCGCGATTTATCGACATTAGCATATAAATAAAGAAAATAAAAACATAATAGTTGACCCTCTTTCCCACGGCTGCTCGCCGTTAGTGATAAACTTGTCTATTTGAAGAATTTAGATTTTGCGATGAGAGTTTTTTAGAATATATATGTAAATTAGTTAATAAAAAAAAAAGGCAAAGGTTGCCTGGAAGAAATCGCTTAAGGCGATAAGGCCGCCCATATGTACGTCATCATAAATTTATCCTTTCATGTATTTCTTTCATGTTGGTGTGCAATAAAGACATATTATTATTTCTCTTCACAGATTCTCGGGCCTTACGCCCGGTATTTTTAAGGCATCAGTGGGGCCGTAGCCAACACTGAGAGGCCTTTTACAATATTATAGGTACTTAAAATTAAGTAAAAATTACAGATAGAGGATTATTATTATTATTAGACGCTTTAATTTGTAACTACGGGTTACTTGTGTTCAATACAAACGAATCCTAAGAGATATACTTAGTTCAATAAACAGTTATATTCAAAGTTCAAGATTATGAGTGTTATGTGAACATGATCTGAGGAAAATAATAAATGAAACACTATTATTAATAGGAAAGTAAAGAAGATAGAATAGTAAAGCATACATTTGGCTTTGAGTGGTTATGGACTTTTCCATACGTTTCTTTGTTTCATAAAATCCAGATGAATCCTTTGATGTATGCTAACTAGGCTCACCCTTGACTATAAATCACCGAATAATAAGCAACATTACAATCAACAATCCACCACGTATCGTTCACGTCAATTCCAGAAATTTCTCAAGTTCCCCTGCATCCGAGCTGCAACCCAAGCGCGCACTTACACCGTTGTTTTGAACAACCACCTCCACAATTATTTCTCCCTCGCGTGGAACCGTATAAACTGTTGCCAGTGAGATGCGCTAATTACCCATCCGACCCTTTAACTATGGTATCGAGTTTTCGGAACAAGGACTTAATAATCTAGAAAGACATCACTATTCTTGATAGGAACTGTTATGTCAACCATCTATCAATAAGTATACATATAAAATAACTATAACTTTAATTTTATTTTAATGTAATTTTAATTAGTATACCTATACAGCTAAAATAACTATAAGTTTAATTTTATTTTATTGTAATTTTAATTAGTAATTTTTTTGTCGAGACATGACCGATGCCGACACTTATTATCATTGTAATAAGTTAGTTGTAATTCTGTATGTTACTAAAATATATCTATCTATAATAAAACTGAAGAGGGTCAAATATCTGAACAAAGAAAAAAATTGTTTATATCCATAACAGAATAAAGTTCAGCAGTTTTTACATTTTTTGTCTGTTTATCTGTTTATTTAAACGCTCATCACGCCAAAACAGCTGAATGGATAATCATGATTTTTGGTATGTAGGTAGTATGAAGCCTTAGGAGTGTCATAAACTACCTTTTATCCTGAAATAATGTAAGTGAAGCTGCGGGCGTCTCCTAGTATCCAATAAAAAAGCAATACTAGTCAAAAACTCAAGTTAACTCAACTCTTCTATCTTAAAAAGTAGTGAGATACATTTTTATAGCTATTAATCATTTACAAGGATTGCCAAGTCAGTTATTAATCTTAAAAACTTCTTGATTCTAGGTGGACCTGCGCCGCAGAGAGCAGTCGCAAAAAATCTCGAATAAACGTAAATACTTAAATAGCCTACAAATTCGGTGCGTGTATTAGCAGACATTTAGATCAATCTTGCTTTCATTGTAACAATCAGCATGAGATTCGTACACATACTTATTAGTATAAGCATGCTGATTTGCTAGCTATAGTGAGGTATCTATTAGTTATATGATCATTGGTTCCGTATTATTACCGCCTTGTTACAACTATACCGGGATTTTGCACTTTGCGGAATTTCAGAATTATATCCATACATGGCCTTATAAACTATCCAAAGTATTCGCCCGCTTTTAAAAGCATACTTTACGCGTGAACTGATTACATCACATTGCAGTTTCAGCGAAATACGGAGTTAATCGCGTTTATTCGTGATAAAACGTATTTTATAACACACTATCATGATAATATAAAATGTAATCATAATATTGCCATCCAGCGTGGTAATGCGGCCAGTATGCTGGGCACGCTGCCCTCTGGTAGTGGACTGGAGCACTTAGATTATCTTTAGGCTTTTCTAAAGATTTTCTAAGTGTCCCTATTTTGTAGTAGTTAGAAGTAGTATGTTTAGTTTTTCTTCCCTTGTTTTTATATTTTATTATTGTTAATATATAATATATAAATACATAATATTATATAGTGAATGTTTGTTTACTCTATAACAATTTAAAACATCTTATATAATATTAAAAAAAATAACATAACAAACGCATGCGTTGTATTATTTGATTCGTTAATTTACCCCCTAATCTATCTGCATATTAAATGAAAATACTTATGAAGGTCTGATCTGCTTATATATCCCAAAATTTAAATGTCTGCCCCGACTGGACTATTACCCATTTAAGCGCAAATGAAGAACATACACACACATACTCTCAAACTTTCACCATTATATTATTACAGTGATTAAATATTCATACGTGGAAAGCTCACTCATGCGTGCCGACTAATCCTCAACAAATAACGTGGTTTGAACCTCAACTTAAAATAGACTACAATAACACAATGGAAACTTGCAAGTTGGAGTAAACGCGGCCATCTTTACTTAGCGATACACAATGTAGACTAAACTGTTCGCAAGACTAACAGCCAGGACTTAGTGCTATCCATGGATTTGCTGAACGGTAGGTAGATGAATGGATTTAAATACATAAACCTTTCGGGATATTTCACACAGCGCCATCTTGCCTTATACTAAGCATACGCTTGCGTCATGGGTAGGTACTATATAACGCATTAAATACTTACATACTTTTCTTTTATACATCATCATCATCATCAGCCTAATGGGACCCACTGCAGGGCATAGGCCTCCACCCTCTTACGCCAATACTCCCTGTCTTGCGCTGTTCTTGATGTTTCCTTCTAACTTTCTTACATCATCCAGCCACCGTTGCACAGGTCTTCCTACACTTCGCTTACCTAGCCGTGGGTACCATTCAGTTATTGCTTTGCTCCATCTGCCGTCATCTCATCATCCGTCTTTTATACATAATATACATAAATATACTACAATTGACAGTAAAGCGTCTTCACATTAGACGGCCCGTAGTAGTACAATATTGATTAGCTGTGTACTGTGCGACGGAATTATTCATCGATGAATCGATGCATACAAATAAAAACACCTACGTTAGATTTTTACAACAGTAAGTTAAGTTTATCAATATTTAACACTTGTTTTAAATAAGGTAATGAGTAGCGAATATTCACGACCAGTCAATGGGGTTGAAATTCTATGGTGTAGGTTGTCTACGAAGGCAGTTACATCAGCTACGAAACTTGCCGACGTAGCACGCGCTACGCCGCCGTAGCACTCCCGCCAACTACCGAGTAATGACGGGGCTCAGAATGATAGGTTGATAACTGCACGTGGTTGAAATCAGAACTACTTCTTCTTCGTATAAGAGTAGCTGACTCTGGCGTCGAGATTTTTAAGCCCTGAGGACCCAGAGGTCCACAGGGATCTTTTAGTTTTGATATCGTTTTTTTTTTATTATGGAATAATAAAAAAGACAAACGATATCAAAACTAAAACAAAGGATGTGATCTGAATAGCCAAATGGCAAAAGTGTTGCTACTCCAGTCTCGAGAAGCGTTAGTTTTCCTACCAACATTCTATTAATTAAAAAAACAACTTGAAATGGTTGCGATTCCCAATACTTACACATTTCGTTTTGTAAATAATTACTTATAAATATGAGAGTCAAAGGAATGTTCGGTTAAGTAAGCAAGCAAACTGTGTGCTATTGAACGAGTATGTAAACATAAATAACTAGATTTCTATCTAATATTTCATCTATCAAGCAGATATTACATTATTAAAGAGCTTTGCTGCGAGTTTAGTAAATATAAATAGCCCAGTGCTCAACTTATTTCTAGCCCAAAGTTATCGAAACCGCAGAATTATCGCGACTATTCAGCCCCAATATAGTCAATAATTCGTGGCATTATTTTCGCTGATGTCGTATATTGTTTCCATCGAGCTGTAATTGCCGAGATGGTATCAAAATGAATAGTTTCGACCTCCACGTATTGATCTCCTATCTCTGGTTCAAAAGGTCGAAGCGCGGTCGTGCGGGTCGGCATATCGATCAAAACTGAATTTATATTCACCGTGCTTAGTTGGGTCTGTATTGCCTTTGCTTTTTCAAAGCTTTTGTCGAACTAGTAACTGAGTTAAAAAAATACCCTAAAAATAAAGTTCGTGGAACTAAATGCGCGAACTAAAAATATTTTTCTTTGCAACAACGTTTATTTGCCGTAAGATAGTTAGCTTGCAAGTTTTCCACGTAACTTTCTTTGGCAACTGATATAATTGAGTTTTGAAGTAAAAAGGTGCTTTTTAGGGTCATTAGAGACGACGGTATGTTCGGGAAAGTTTGTCTATAATGCAGGATAAAACGATTCGATAAATTGAAAATGTCGTTTTGTTATTTTAGGGTTTGTAACAAGATTCGGTAATTTAATTTTTACTAAGTAGCAATGCACAGTCCAAGTTTAGAACTACATTATTAGTACATTAGTACAAGCAGACACTACGCCTGGTGTATACAAGTCTCTGCGAGTCAATTCTCTCCTACTGCATCACCACCTGGGGGGGAGCCGCGGTCACCAGTATGCTAGAAGTGGAAAGAGCACAGCGTGCTGTCCTGAAAGTGATGCTCAAAAAACCACTCAGGCATCCCACCGAGCTAGTGTATTCAGACGCGAAAGTCTTAAACGTGAGGCAAATATACTTGCTCAAGGTAACGATGGCGATGCACAGAAACGGGTCTTTTCAAACTTCTTCCGCATCACCTAAAAGAAGACCACCTCGTGCTACTCAAGCCAGAGTCAACACCACTTTTGCTCAACGCTTTCCAGAGTTCAGATTTCCTTACATCTACAACAAAATGTCTTCACTCTGCAACATCCGCGATAAAACTACCAAAGAAGCCAAAAATATCTTACAAAAATACCTCATATCACTCACTTACAATGAAACTGAACAATTACTTAACATTATTAAATAACTACTTATATGTACATACATAGAAACGAAACATTAACACTTACTCATCCCATACACTCACCTACACTCACACACATCTACACTCACACATCTACACTCATGCATACACACACATACATACACTTCCGAAATTGTGTCAACAAGTTATGAAACTACATTCAAATTAATCTCACACCGCATCAGTAATGCTCTCAAGTAATGCTAGATGTGGGCGCCTGCGATACAAGTTTCATACTTAGTGCAGGGCTCACAAGAGCACAAATTAACCTTTAAAACCCTATTATTACGCACAGCTATGTATTATTGTAAGGTTTCATGTAATCGTTTATGTAAATAAATTATTTGAATTTGAATTTGAATTTGAGTATCAGTAATTATAAGTCTTTATATTAGATCTGAAATAAACACCGATAGAAAATGTTTGTAAAAAATGACTTAGAGTAGCCGCGTTCTAGAAGTGCCTAAATCTGTTGTGGGTGAAACACACAGAAATAGTCTAGTTGCAACAACAATTTACACGTAGCGAGAATATGAAGATTCTTTGTTGTAAATTCTGCAGTAACTGGGACCGGAAGTAAGAACGCTAGTGTGTAGAGCACTAATGCTCTACACACTAAAGAAAAAATATTCTCTAAAGAATATTTTTTGTAACTACAATTTCTCATGGTACTTTTTTAGTTCTATAATGCTAAAATACTGACCACTTGGCTGGGTTTAGGCTTGCTGGGAGCTGCCTTGTGCTTGACAAGCTTGGCTGGCGGGGTGAGGGGCGCGGGGGGCGTGCGCGGGGGGGACCCCTCGCCGCCGCGCTCCGAGCCCGAACTGCTTGACTGGAAACACAATACATATCTATTTTATTGGCATGACATTAGCCTATGTTTGATTTACTAGTAAATGCCCGAAAATACTAGTTCAACAGATCTGCTCAAAAGTGGTTTAAATTTGATACATCCCCGAATAGCTCCGCATAAGACTCCACAAAAGATGTGAAGACATCCATCGAATGAAAGTTTCTCCCCCTTGCAACTAACATATTGCGCCAACTTCCCAACTCCGCGTGAAATCGCGAGACACAAGATATAGATATACATCACGCCAATGAGGCACCGCTAACTGCTTCCCTCTCGCTTCTCTCGCTACATAAACTGTATCGACACTATGATATATTGTATTGGAGTATGTGACCCACTTTTGCTATTTCTTTCGTGACAGTAATGGATGCATTCCTCGGGGTACTTAAGAAGAGAGTATTTCATCCGATATTGCGGAGGAGGACCGAGCCCCGGCATTGCTTTAAGAAAATACGGTCGGACCGCCCGAGGGTAAGAAAAACGCTGAACAAAATTAAATTGGTTCGGCCACAAAAACCCTGTTGATTCGCCGAAACAATGTTTGTGAGGGATAGAGTAAATGAATTGAGATAAACACGCGCCCGGTGGCCGTCGCCCGACTTTTTCGGCGAACCTTTAATGGTCGCGCAAATTAAAAAACACACACAACGCGGATTTAGACTAATTGGTTAATTAATAAGGGTTGCCGGTCTGAAACATGTGCAGCCAACTGGAATCGCGCCAGGATTGCTTAAGTATAAAAAAGCTAGATTAATGAGGGCCCGATTCACTATTGCTAAGCCTTGAAATATGCATGGGCTAGATGGCGGAGGAAGCGTTTGAATCTTCATTAGTCGCAGTTAGCTTTGACAGATATGAACTTAGGTGGAGCAATTTGCATAATACGTGCCGTTTACGCTTCAATTTAATGATTTCATTTCTTCCGATGGTGAAACATAAAGCGCGTGGAATAATAACGATTCGTAATTATGTTCTTACCTCGGAGTGCGGGGGGTTGTTCCGCGGGGGGGAGATGGGGGACGATATTCGCAGAGAGCTTGAATCACGCTCACTGCTGCTCGCGCCACTGCTTGAACCTGGAGGGAACACAGCGACCATATTAGTTAGCAAAGAACAAATTGTCAAAATTGTGTGTGAATGTAATTTTGGTATAAATTAATAGTTTTTCCTCATAAGCTAGATTTCGGTTTGAAGTTGCTATATGATAGTTACTACATATCGATTACGTCCACTTTCTCAAGACCATTCGCACTGTAAAAATATAGTATAACTTCAGTGTCCACATACACCACCAGCTACTCCGACCTTTTAATGATACGCTCACAACACACACGTAAAGTATAGTCTAACATATACATCTCAAGGAACTTGACATCGCCTCGGGACATTTAGTTACCTCATATGTCAAAGGCAGCTTCCGCCCTCCATTGTAGTACAGATTACACCTTGATTACTCGCTTTGTGTCGAGCCTTGCACTGTAATAACTTAGACATACGCCTGCCTAAGTGATGCCTGATAATTGAAACCGAATCGTCTCCTCTAGGGATGTAGATAGACAATGAAAGTAGTTAAAGAGATGGTTTGTATTGAGTAAAATCATACCTCGTGTCAAATGTGAGCCTATTGTAAATGAGACAACATTTCTAGAAAGTGGAAAAAGAGGTCGATTGTTTTGGTTCTCATTTGCGTAAAGAAAACCTTTATGATTTCGCAATGATACGTTTGAATACTGATTGAAGGAATATGAAAGAAGTTTACTTGCTTCTTAATTTTAAAATTTTATTCTTTCATTCATACATTCCTGATTTAGTTGGTGTTCCGTTACGATCAGCTTTAAAAACTGATATACAATGTTTAATAATAAATATGATCTTGACCCTGACCCTGACCTTCACAGTGGCCTTAACCTTTACTTTGACCTCGACCTAGGTTATGACCATATTACGTTTCCAAATGCTTCAAGCAAATTTTACTCTCCGAAGCAGGTTGGTAATGGTTCTCAGTGTATCGTCGCAGCGAGCGTGCGTCGTAGTACGACTTGCCACAAGCGTCTACTTGACACCCTGACCGTGACCTTGACTATGACTGTGACCTTAACCTAAATTACTATTACCTCTATGACTATGTAATATTTTTAAATGTACTTACTCTCAGAAGCAGGTTGGTGGTGGTTCTCAGTGTGACGTCGCAGCGAGCGCGCGTCGCAGTACGACTTCCCACAACCGTCTGCTTTACACTCGTACGGTTTTTTGTTGCGATGCGTCAGCATGTGACCGTTTCTGAAATTATAAAAAATAAACTCTGTACAGTAACTTACCCATATTAAAGGTTTAAATATCTCTATTAAATATATCTCTTCTAAGAAAATGAAAACAACCCTGAGTACTTCCAACTAAAGATGTGTTTCATTTCATTTTAATTTTTAACCCAAAAAATAATGATATTTTTCAAAAAACAAAATAATAAAAGAGTTTTTTGTTTTTCTCGTGGCTATATAGGCGATAGGCTTACGTTTGACTACAGACTGCGTGATGTTATTGCTGCAGCCTAGGATGTACCACGCTTACCTAGAAGACAATAACTAACTAATCTAACTTATAGGTCTTTACCTATGAAATTGCCGATTTGTATGACGAAATTGAGTAAAATGATATTGAGTGAAATGTCTGAACAGATTTAGATGCAATTGATAACTATAGTTAGATGGAAAAAAAGCTTGCACTGCGTATATCAATTTCTCAAAAACAGAGTATATGATAAAAATATAGGTACCTAGTTAAAGTAGTGAAACCGACGACACATTGAAAGAGGTGTTTTCAATGACTTCTCTATAAGTAATATGCACTAGTAATATTTTTTTTTATTTCAAAGGTACATAATTTAACAATTGATACAATAAAAATTGTATTTGGAAAAAATATAGCTGTACGTAAAAGTTACAAACAGATTAAAATGTAAGAAAAAAAACGGCAATTTCATAGGTAAAGACCTATTATAACGCTTATGTTAAACCTCATGTAAACCCTCGCCCAATTTATGCACAATTTCTACAAACTAATATTTATCCACCATATCAATACATCGTTATGCAAATCATCAGAATCTTAATCTGTGTGCAAGCACCGTAGTAAGTAAACTGAGATTGTTTATCCAATACTGGGCTTATGGGCAGTGTTCACATTAATATGCATTGTGGTTAGTTGGCGACACCTTGCGCTTCGGTGGCGGGCAAATGTTGTTGTGTGAACATGCAGCTATACAGGATATAGGGTGTTGAGGTTAGTATAACGGGAATGGGCTTGTTAGTTGTTTGGAGTTCGGTGCCATTTTGTTTATGGGATAATACCGACAGGTTTAGTTGTGGTAGGCCATTTATATGATGTCCATGCTTTTGGTAGTTTAGTTCAGGCTCCAAGCAGTAGTGTCCGATAAAATTAGAACATTGATATGTTCTCATTCTGAAGTGCAATGTTGCAGTTCTGAGCATAATGAAAATTTAATTATGAAAAACTCAATGATGAGAGCATTGATGCAACTAGGATGTCTGAGGTATTTTCAGTTACAAACGATTCTCGTTTAATAAAATCACAAAACACAGGTGGGATTGACTTGATTATAGACCCAGAATTTCAAGATAAAATAGAATGATTGAAATTGGTTCATTCAAGTTTTTGTTTTTATTTTATTTTTTTATAACTAGAGTAATCGCTCAAAAAATATCAGGCGATTTGAAAACCTGCTATTTTTTAACACGTTTAATAATACTAGGTATGTGAATGCATGCGAGCAAGTTAGCATTAAGTCCCATTTTAAACTGTTCCAAAACTGCAGAATTTTAAACAACACTCTAGTATCTTCAAAAATGTGAATCACTTAAATAAAATTCATATAATACGTACAGATGGTCCTGCCTCTTGAATGCCTTAGCGCAGGTGATGCAGACGTACTTCCTCTCGTCGCTGTGCGTGAGCTTGTGCTTGGCCAGCGCTGACGCATTGCCGAACACCTTGTTGCACACCTGGGGACAATGACAATAGCATGTTAGGTGGAGTAACCATATGCCTGGTAGAGGTCGCTCTTTACTTTATGCTAGTTCTCTAAATATTGTAGTCTTCTTCTTCTTATCGAATGAGAGTGGTCAACTTTGATGTCGAGAGTTTATCAAAAAATTTGGCTAAATGGCTTAAGGAATGCCGTACTAGATAAACAGCCGGGTCCTACAATTTAACTTGTCATCCAACCCACAGAAGCGCCCAAAATAGAATGCCACTTTTCAGTCAACCATCCAAGGACTGACCGCATGTAGCTAGCGGAGGCAATCGCATGCGATTACCAAATTGTAAGCAAAGGTGGAGTAATCATATGCCTGGAAGAGATCGCAAACAAATGTGTTGTAAAGCAAACCGTAGTATGATAGAAATCGGTTTTTAACTGAAGTTCTACCTTCTACACCACATACAACATAGTACTGTTTTTTGTTTGTTTATAAACGTAAATATATATGTAAGATGCAGTAAAAGATTATAATAGGTGGTAAATATATAGTGACTGGTCAGTTTTTTATTTTGTGTTTTTAGTATATTCTTATAATGTGTGTTACTTATATATAGTTTTAATCTATTAGTAACATAGCTGGTTGGCACATGTCTTCCAACTCTTACAGGGCTGGGCCAAAATCTACATAAGTATAGGCCTGTAGTTCTTTAGATCATGAATATGATAATAAAAGAAAGGTATAAAATATCCTTAATTGAGATTAACTTGTGATTATTTTGTAATGAAAGACTCTTCACTATAATATCATAGAAATACATCGAACTAAAGACGGCTTATTTGTAAGTATATAGACATAGTACAAGTAGGTACAAGTCACAAAATTACCATGAAGCTGTATCAACTCAATATTCGGCTACAACAGGCTGGCGGCGGTACTGACCCTAATCCCGTGTTTGTTCCTCATCTAATTAGGATACGGAGGAATCTTTATCCTGTTTTTATACCGACCCGGGACGTTATACCTAGCAAACGGATCATTATGCCAATAAAAATTCGGCACATGCCTAATAAACCGTCTTGCTAATAAAAGGACAATTTTATTTGACAATTGATTAGTTAAACTTTGAAAATTATGGGGCAAGATAATCATAAAAATTCCTTCGTAAATCGTTGTATGTTAACCGTTATTGTAAATTGAAATAAGTAATGTCGTCAAAATTATCAGTATGAGAAACATATAAACAGATAAACATTTTTATTAATAGTTTGCTAAATTATATGCCATTACAATATTTATTACAATTCGATTTTATTCCAAATAATAATAAAAAAACATTAAATTTGATAATAATTCTATTAAATAATCAATCAATGATATATAAACAGTATTTTCAAACATTACATTTTCTTTAATAGAGAAAGAATAAATGAAACTACTTAAAGCTACTTTATTGTTACATCACTAACCACGTGATTTGTCAGTAAATATTATGCTATTGGTCCGCCGTCATGACGCATTGGTCGCGCAGGACACAGAGTTGGTGGAACAACTTATTATTACCAGATACAAAAAACATTATGAGTCTCCTATTAATATCATCCGCGTACCGACCTCTCGTGGGTCTACTTATTTGTAATGTTTATATCTTTGATGCGGAATGTAGGCGTCGCCTCAGGCAAGCGAGGTCGGAGGGCTGTGCTAGTCGAATTTACTCGGGAAAGAGTTGTTGCCATATATTTGTTTGTGTAGTATAATGTCATGTTCCTGTGTTATGAGATGGTTATGTTGTAGTATTTCCGGCAGGGAGGTAATATTTGACGTAGGTATACCTAGTATATTTTTTGCCGACTGTATTTTATTCATTATTGTTACCTAGTAATACCATTCGTAATTATATTGAAAGCGAGTGTGGCTCAGCGGTTCTGGAACCGCTGAGCCACACTCGCTTTCGTGCGTCTTCGTGCTTGGATGCGTCTGGATGAAAAGCAGATACTGGTATCTGCTTTTCATCCAGACGCACCCAGGTTCGAATCCTGGCCCTACACCGATGACTTGTATTTTCAAGTTAAGTGTGGATTTGCACTCGCTTAGCGGTGAAGGAAAACATTGTGAGGAAACCGACATGTTTGAGGACTTTATTCTGCAGGGAGTCACGACCCTCAGTCATGAGGAAATATGACTCAAGAGAGAGAGAGAGAGATATAATTATATAGAGATGCTCAAAGAGATAGTTAACCGCAACGAAACTATGGTAAAAACAAGAGATTTTATTGTTTTGAATGTGGTGTTAACATCAAGCTTTAATCAGTTTAACTAGACAGAAAAATATCCAAATAGGATTGATACTAAACATACAAAAGCAGACTTGTTTGCAAAGCGTTGAATTCAATGGATTTTAAAGCCATACGCCAGCCCGTATCTTTTGTTACCGTATTACATCTACCCTACAGTGAATATTTTACTGTGACCTGCATTAATTTACTTCTTTCTCAAATACTTGGGAGTTGCCAGGTAAAATTCAGCTAAAATGCAAAATGGTAAAAAGCAAAATTCTGTATAAAATTATTATTTTTTGTAGAAATTTATTTTTATTTTCGTCCCGCCATGACATGTTTCTTGAAGGTCTTCTCGTTGTTTTCCTTCCTCGTTTTGGAAACGAAAATTCATATTTTTATGTATAGACAGAAGTGTGAATTGGGCTGGGGCCAGAGTACGTAAAAATGGTAAAAACAAAGTTGAAATTCCATTTAGGATATGAAACTTGTTTGGTAGAACTCCGATTTGTCCCACCTGGGGATATCGCTACCCCTATTCGAGGGTATTGATATTATTGTAAGAATAAAACGCACGCACTGTTGTCTCGTTGTCACGGGGTCTACTTGTAGTACCTCGCATAGAACAATATTATCAAGATATGTAATGTTTTTGAAACATGCTACTGCGGTATATACACAATTATTTTTGTATGTGTGTTGCAATTATTTATTAGTACATCTATCTATTTTAGCATTCCTTTATTTTTTTCTACTTACTACTTACTTCTTCTTATCGAATGAGAGTGGCCAACTCTGATGTCGAGAGTTTATCAAGACGCCCTAAGGGTCTCTGACCTGGTTTAACGGTTGCCGTACTATGACAAACAGCCAGGACCTACTACTTACTGAATACATTTTTATTAAGTCGTAAATGATTAGTTGGCAATTCAATCAGCATAACTGCCGCTACGCCCTAAAACGTTTTAAAGACTTTTAGACTTATTTTCTTACTTTAGACATGTTTTGCTATGTATTATATTAATTAATATTAATAACATTCATACGTACTATTTTTTACAATTTAAACAATATTCTGCACTAGTGGGTTTTTCAACACATATGTAGGTAGATACGTTATCACGAAATTAAATTGGCTGTAGTGCGATGCTATCTGAGGAAGGGTCGCGGCCGGACAAAGGTCCTTTACAGAAGGGCTCCTATTGTCCTAGGGCGCCCTGTTTGCTCCACAGATAATGTAGCTGTCTATCTACATATGTAAGCCAACGTGTAGTTTTAGCTAAAAGCTATTCCAAAGTTCAGACCATAAAGTAAGCGGAGCGTTTGCCCGACTGTCTAACTCGCTTAATCACTAAAACGCTAATGGATTTTTGATGAGAGTTTGTTTTGTAGCTATGATCTTACAGATGTTGCATAAAAATTGCTCTCCTAGAGTAAACAACATATCAGCTTTGTTTAATACAAGTAAACAATGTTTTTCGTTGTATATAACGGCATAATTATGCAATAATAAAATTGGTTATAAATTTGCTACAAATGATAATTTAAGAGACGCTTAATATAAAGTTTTACAATGCGAATATTAAAACTCGTTCCGAGAAAGAATTTCACAAGAGCTTTTTTCCATCACCGCACAATGGCTATTCAAAACCAACTGAGCATTAAAGCATAATAAAAAATAAGGATTCAATAAAATACAGAAATTATAGCGGAAGATGGTAGGAAGAGAATAATAATCGATAGACTCTCGACCGACGCTGGCGAGGAGAATTAAAAGGAAACAATAACTGTGTACTGTTCTCGCATTATGTTGAGTATTTATAGGTACAAAGACAAGCAGACACAGAGACTCACATCCCCTACAATATTTATTTATTTACTAGTGGGAGCTCGCGGCTTCGCTCGCTTTAAGAAGTAAAACTTGCATCCCCCTATTTCACCCCTTTAAAATCGGCTTTTCCAAAAATCCTTTCTTAGCAGATGCCTACGTCATAACATCTACCTGCATGCCAAATTTCAGCCCGATCCGTCCTGTGGTTTGGGCTGTGCGTTTATTTATTTATTTATTTATAACGGTACACATAACAGAATGAGTTCATATATAAGCCAAATACACATTCAAAACTGGTTTTGAACCAGAACAAATTCCTCAGGTGAGTGTACACAGCTTGAACAATATGAATTTGATTATTATTTTCAAAAACCTGTGTTGGACAGAGAATACAGTACCTAACTGGTACTGTATTCTCTGTCTAACAAACAACAACGATAAACAAGGACAACATAATTACAGACTAAATTTTATCATTTTAATTAGTGATCATGCATAGCTTTGCATTAAAATAGCTAGAACATTACGCTTGAATGTGGATAACACACAATTAAATACATCCAGTGACTGATGGTGGTTCGCTAGGATATTATTGTATTGGCGACACATTCTAACTAATGGGTTGTATAGAGATGTATTATTTTTATAAACACTGAGAGAGAATATATTTATAACAAATTATTAATTATTATTATTATTTTTTTTTTATTATTATTTATTTTATTTTTTATTGTGCGTTGATAGATCACTATATCAGTCAGTGAATCAGACAGTCACCTTTGAGTTTTATATATTTAGATTTATGCTGTACACAATACAATACTTCTTACATTTTAGAACTAATTCTAAAAAAAGAGATTGAGTTGTGTGTCCCTGTTGCTTGTTTGAAGTTAAAGGCATATCACTTATAATATATGTACCTACAATAAGCATATTATTTCTTCTATACACATCGTTTAGACAATCAGTTGTATTGCGCGGGCATAAAATATCCAGACGTCATAATTGTTTCCAATTTTTACAGCGCATAGAAAATATTCCGGTAACGAAAGAACCCTTCATAATTATTTTATATTCATTTCCGATAACATAAGCCTATAACGTGAAAATTACTTCTTATTATCATGGATTTATTTAAGACTTTTGTATGCCATCTAACTTCATAGATTCGAGATTTTTTGTTAATGTTGATGTGTGGTCAAATGGACCATATTGTTATAAGTATATTTATTATTTGTGGGATATCTGGGCACAAAGCATCGGTTACGAGCTCGGGCCCGTTCCAAAGAGGACGTCATCTAAAAATATTTAATGTCTTCCGTAGGGCCCATTTAGATATCGGGACAAATCGATGTTTATAGCACCAAATATGGTTTATTGAGATATAAAACTCACAGTGATGGCTTCCTTTCAAATTATACCTTCCCTTTAACGGGGATCCGATTAGATAATAATATGAAATAGGTTTATGAAACTCTTGTTTGGGGGAACGTGAGAAATCTTCACTTTAATGTGTTAAGTTATGGCATCAAAGCAGCTTAAATAACTTGGATTTAGCGATTCACTTCAAAACCAATGCCGCTTTGAGATAGTCTATTAATTATGAACGAAGTGATAAATGTGTGTAAAGAATGAGGTTTAACGTTTATTTCAAGTAATGTAATATACGAAATCACAGTCAAATATACTGTTTAATCTTAAGTTCTATGTAAATAAAGATATTTTGAAATTGAATTGAATTGAGTCAAATATCTATAAGTACCTAACTATTAATTAGATATAATAAAACTTTAAAGACTGACTGACTCACTGACATAGTGATCTACATATCAACGCACAGCCCAAACTTTTGGACGGACCGGGCTGAAATTTGGCATGCATATATATGTTATGACGTACTTTTATAGAGATGCAAGTTTTACTTCTTAATGCGAGCGGAGCCGCGAGCTTCCACTAGTTATATATAATGGCACGAGTACCATCACATTACTCTGTAACATTTTCAATGTTTTTATTTTTCATAGATTTATGGTCCAGATTTAAATAAGTACAAAGCATATTCATAATATTCTGATTCATTCAAATAATTTAATCCGACCTCATAATTCACGTATGCTACATATTTCTTCCACAGAACATAGGCAAAGTGGATGTTTTGCGTGAATTACGAGGCGAGGCTGCATTAGTAATTTTTGCTTTTGTGTGCTGACCTAATTCCTAGGCCGGGAGCCCCTGACCCACATTGTAATGTGAATGTGTATCCAGGTCGCGCCGGCGACACTTTAAAAGTATTAAAAGTGAGGAAGTCGTTAGTAATAAACATGGATTTATGTGCTCGGTCTCAGCTGCAGGTGGATTGTTTGTAGTACAAGTTTTCAGAAGGGTACTTTGATTTAAGGGATATGTAATTGAATTGTTAAGTAATTTTTGTATGTATATAAATATATGTATATAAGTAAATGTTAAGTTGTTAATGTTAATTTGAAGTTGGGTCGGCCCCTTGTGTGGGACGCAACTTGCGTCGACACATTGGCGCCGTCTCATCTGTCTTTGACACGGTGTCGGGCTGGAGCGGCTGCTATTACTGCCGAGCATCACAAGAGACGCAAATATGCTAACCTCGGCCGAGGTTACATCTTTGAGCCTTTTGGAGTCGAGACTTTGGGGCCGTGGGGTCCGGGAGCCCATACTATTTTCCAAAACCTCTCGGAGCGCTTGGTTGACGCGACGCATGACCAAAATGCTGGCCTTTTTCTGGCTCAACGTATCAGCATTGCCATCCAGCGTGGTAATGCGGCCAGCATGCTGGGTACGCTGCCCTCTGGTAGTGGGCTGGAGCACTTAGATTATCTTTAGGCTTTTCTAAAGATTTTATAAGTGCCCCTTTTTGTAGTAGTTAGAAGTAGTATGTTTAGTTTTCCTTAACTTGTTTTTATATTTTATTATTGTAAATATATATAAGTAAATTAAACAATACAGCATACATATTAAAACTAGTGTATAAACTTTTAAAGTATCAAAATAAAAATTAAGACAAATTTATATTTGTAATCTATCCCAATCTACACCAATCCCTAAGTATTGCAGCGTCATAGATAAAAAAATATATCAACAAATAAATCAATAAATAAAACAACTAACACATTCGAATAGTGAAGCTATAATATTTATGATTCATAATTCTATTTACTTTCAATAAGATCGATTGCTTACAGGCCTAAAATTTCTATACAAACACTAAGTAGACCTAAATCCTCAGTCAACACAACCACGCCCCACTCCAGATCCGAGGTCCAATTAAAGCTACGTGGTTGTCTTTCCGCCGGTAAACCTCGAAGAGGCGGCAAAGCCGTTTTTTCAACACGTCGTGACTCCGATCCCCGTGAGCCGCAGTTTATCCCTAAGCCTGCGAGGTACGCATCACGCACGCTTGAAATTTTTCGATGACTTAATCTTTTCGATTTGTTTCACCCTCCTAACCCCACTTGGCAGGCTTCAGAGGCTACAGACATAACTTCTCTCCAACTTTTGTTTTCGTGACGCATCGAAATATTGATAAGTGAAGCCGTACTTTTCGTATGAAGACGCTTTGTTCGGGGAGTAAACAACGTAATAACAGTTGGCTGTGACGTTTGTAGGAACAATTTACCGCATGCTCTTCGATTACTGACAAAGCGGGTCGTCTCATGTTCCATATCTAATAGAGGTCTTATACATAATTAGATGGTTTTTGGTAGGGACCTTGTGTAGTATAGTTACTAAGTAGTAATCAATAGAAACGAATGAATCACCACGGGCTATTAATAAATAGACAACGTTAACACTACAATATAATAATTACGAGTTAATCTGTGGTCGAGGGTGAAGCATACCTATTGCCTGCACTAGGATAAGCTACGATGATTTCTAGTTTATAACTAGTCATTAAAATTCATAAACGCAAATAGTGTGTGCAAACGCACATCACTTTCTGAAGCAAATACGTTTGCGATTCTAAAATGTGGCTTTTAAGGTTTGTAAATTTTATATTTATTGTGTGATGTTAGCCAGTGTTGAAAGTGAAACGTACCTTTTCTAGAATAGCCTCCACTGATTAGTTTCCTAGATCATTACTAGTCATCAAAATCCACGCAAATAGCAAAAAGCAGAAAGCAAATAAACTACTCTGCAAATCCGTTTGCGATTCTAAAATGTTGCTTTTAGCGTTTGTAAATTTTATATTTGTTGCGGCTGCTTTTCTACGAATCCAATTGGCTGGAGCGAGGCTGCGAGGGGATCAGCTTTTATTCATTTTGCACATTCCGCCTCCATTAAACTCAACCTAGCACACATACACGCACACACACACACATAAACACACACATACACACACACACACACACACTTGTACATATACACGTATGATAATATTAATATTCATTAAAAACCATATTATGTGGCTATGATACATCATAACGGTCAAACATGTATATTTAATAACATGATCTATGTACCTTAGACACATACTTTAACTTCCAGCCGCTCTTTCAGACGCTTGAATAGCGCTGGCTAAATTTGCTTTACCATATATTTTCAGGGATTACGACGGAATTTCGTGTACATAATTTTAATTTATAACCGGGCAACACTTAAAATGTCAAAAATCGTAGACGTTTTGTAGATTTTGCTTACTCTGTAGTAGGTAGATAGTCTGGTTTTTATTTTGTTTTGTTTGTTAAATTAATATTCGTTATTTAAATAAGTATATATCTCTGTAAATTTAAGTAAATGTGCCGCGGCGGGATACTGCAGCTCTGAAACACAAGATCCACTGGATACTTAGCTCAGAGCTCAGTACACTTCTGACGTACTGTAGATACTAGTGCATAAGATTGTATTTGTTTTTGTAATATGTAATGTACGTACACGTAAGTTTTTGGTCAAATAAACAAATTATTATTATTATTATTATATTATTATTAGGGCGTATTATTAGCCGCCAGCGGAGGCACTGACTTGTCACATCACAATACAAACATACGATGAAAACTCCACGCCAGTAATCTGGATAAAGTTTTTTTCACGTGGATTCGAAGTTTTTTTTACATTTGACAGTTTCGTTATTAGTTCAGTGATTGAGTCAGAAATTTGTATGTATTGATATTAGTCAAAAATGTAGCAAATTAATTAAACAGTTTGTTTGTTTTTTGTAACATTATTGAGCTTTCTAGATCTCACTGCGTTGAGTTTTAGCTTACTAAAAAAATTGCGGATTTCTTTGTCACATCACACAGAAAACGTTAAAAAAATATAGATTTTTATTATATTTTTACCAAGCTAAGAGACTGTTTATTAAAAAAATGTTATATTTTAGTTTTAAGTTTAATAGAGACTGGAGTTTAAATATCAATAAAACCCAGCGAAAATGCCTTTTTACTGTATCCGCACCATTTCTAGTCAATAAAAGAGCGCAGCAAGAAAATCGGTCCAAGATTTAGGTGAATAATTGTGAACAAAGCGACACCTCGTGTCGATGTCGAGAAGCGAGTCACCGAACGCCGCCTGAATGCCAATACGTGCCTTAGACCTGCCTAATGATTAAAAGTAATTCATTCAGCGAATGCACGGTTCCAGCCCAACTCTCACTGCGGCAAAACATCCGGTAGACGGTGTATTGTTTCTTTGTTTCGAGTATTTTTCTTAGGTAACTTAAACAAGCTGATCTAATTCATTCTTTTACAGTGATTTTATATAAAAATTATGAAGTAAAATAAATCAATAACTAACTTTTTCATGTGTGTACTTCAAGTAAATCGTGCTCGTCCTAGTGATATTATTTTAAATTGAAACGTAAGAACATTGAAAATTAGATTACTTCTCGTTTAGTGGACCTTTATTTTTGAAAAACGTTTTTCGTCGTACCTTTGCCACTAGGTAGGATATCTAATTTATTATATCAATAATAGTATGGCTATTTTATTAATGTGTTGTCACCACTGCGCCTGAGAGCTGATTGGTTCGCATATAACCTATAGTCCTATAGTCGGTGAAGGGCTTTATATAAACAGTTACGTATTTAGGAGTTTCGGCGTTACTTTATCAACTGGCAGCGGTAAGTAAAACAGTCACGTACACGTATTCGGCAAGCATAACTATGTGGGTTGGGCTTTTTCAGTCAAACGCCTTGGGGCTAGCTCGGGCCGTGATAAAGGCTTCAGCGACCTTATCTGCGGTGTGTAGGACTCGCTGCCCGTTTGGGAACATGCTTTGCTTTTGGACTGTGTTGCAAATTTTTTTGGTGAGCTTGTAAATTTATGTACATATATGAATGAAGATCTCGGGTAAACAATATAAAATCAGTACATAACGTGCTCTAAGATTCGTATTATAATTTTTCGGTAAGGATTTAAAGTTTAGGTTTGATGTATGGTAGGTCTTTTCTATATTATTATTTAGGTTATGTAATGGCGGCATCAGAAATACACTATTTGTGATATTCAGTTTTATTTTGTAGATATCACGGTTCATGAGATACAGTCTAATATATTCAAACAAATTAGTGGACATGTGGACGTCAGATAGAGAAACTTTTATAAAAGGGTTATTATTATTTGGGTAGGTAAGAGGCCCTTAGCATATATCTTCTTGTAATATAAAACTCTTAACATTATCAAATTTGTTAAAAAATTTGTTATCATACCTCTGATATTTTAATACCTACAAAGCTAACACAAAGACTAAAAACAAGTTTCTATTTTCAAACCTCCATGTAAAATATAGGAAACTACAAAGCTTTTCATTGTTCATTTTTCCGTTTCAAGTGTACGTAGGAAAACATGGCAAGTGTATTAAATTAGTGTCTATTAGGCATCGCATTTTTTACCACATAGCGGGTCAGCTGTTGCCAAATAATCCCTGGAATATTCTGGAATATTCTTTTGTGTGTTCGTTGGAAAAATGTCTGTCGAACTCGACCATTGTTGGTCCGCAGTTTTGTATTTTGTGTTCGATGTTGTTTGGGCGAGAGACGCAGGTAGCTTTGGAAATATTCGAGTGAATGTTTTAGCTTGTTGCTATTATTGGTGGCGGTATGGAGAGGGACATGGTTCAGTAAAAGTATTGGTTGTGCTACTGTTACATTGTGGATCATGCTTTTTCAAATATCGACTGATTTGAAAAAGAGAAGTGACGTCTTTAGTCAATTGATCGCATGAAAAAAACTGTTTACTTATAGCGTTAATACACTGCATTTTTCATTAGAATTATGCAATGTATTAACGCTTTATGTATGGTATTCAAATTTTGTTTCCTTTTGAAAACAGTAACACAGAATTCTTTAGATTTTTTTTACATACATCATCATTCGCAGCTAGTTTAGTTTCGCCCCACTGCTAGGCGTAGGCCTCTCTCATAATATGCCATTGGCATACATCATTTTACATACACCCCAGCCAAATACAGATGAATATGAAACATATGTATTTTACTAAGAAATAACTACAAAACATTAGAAAAGTAAAACAGTAACCATTTACTAAGACGCTGTGATACATAAGTAAATAGAACATTGTACATGCACAGATCGTATCAAATCGATATCAGGTGAAAACCCTAAGGTAATAGAATTATTTCGTCGCTAGCATAATATGAAGAAGTCATAAAAACACGTCTGTCATCACAAGTCACGTATCTTCGATGTATCAAGGGATGATGTATGAAAAACTTTATTTATATTTAACCTGAGACCTATTGGTTATTCACAAGGAATTTGATGTTGCGCGCTTTATGAGTTTGTGGCATATTGATCTGTTATAAAACAATGTTTTTTTCTACTTTTTCAGCCTGAAATTTTGTTTTAATATTCGTACATTTGTCTACGCATACATATCTCTCTTTAGGTCTTATTTCCTCATGACTGAGGGTCGTGACTCCCCCGCAGAATTAATACGTTAGGTGAGTTCTCTTGGGCAGATACACGCATACTTATAAAAATCTGTAGGAGTATGAAATTTATTAATCTCATAAAACAAACTAATGCATATGTTTTATGTGAATAATATAAAGTGACTCGTTCCAAGTCTTTTATTAGAGTTGTCCGCTCGCTGAGTTGTAAGTTCCGGCGGCAGTGCCAGGTAAGTAAGGTGGGACAATAAAGCAGACACGACCTACTTGGCACTCTTAAAGCTTCTCTTCGCTAAAAATTCACCATTGTCAATTTAACTAAGCAATCCAGTGAAATATTTTCTCAGACGGAGACAGAACCACTTTAGTGTTTTTTTGCACGGAAAAATTCATTTCTCTATTAACGGGAGCGTAGCTTCCGCGAAACAGTATTTTCATTGCGAAACGACAATTTTCTTTGTTTAACTAACCGTCGCGCATCTTCTCGGCAATAAAATAGACCTTTTTTCGGTCGCACGCTCGGATGTACGAATATAATGTGAATTTGTCAAGTAAATCCGACACCACGTGCCGCGGAGTTTACCTTTTTAGGTAAACAGCGGCGTCCCTCGGGCGGCGGGATTACGTCTGGCCCGAGGTCTGGGGCCCACTCACGCGCGCCCCAAAGCTGGGATAAACGCGCCCACGGATAAATCGCCCGGATTACCAATAAAACTGCGATCCATTTTCAAAAATTCACCGCAACTGTCCTCTTTACGTAGCCCCTTCCTGACGGATGTGCTCGGGCTCCATCCATCACACGCGGCCTCTAAACAAGTTCGGGACAAGTTAACAGGTGATTTCATCACTGTTAAATCGTATACGGCCATTTTACGTGACGAAGGTTCGTCCGGTTTTTGTTCGCCGCGGACCATCCATCTCGCTTCGGTCAGTGTTTGGATGATTTTGTATTAAGTCGGCGCCAATGTAAATCGTGTCCTAAATAACTCGCCGGGGTTCATTGAATTTTGCGGCGGTTAATAGGGTTTAAGGTAATGTGTGTAAAGCCGTTAGTTGCAGTACATTGTGGGC
Source organism: Macaria notata (assembly GCA_927399415.1). NCBI lineage: Eukaryota > Metazoa > Arthropoda > Insecta > Lepidoptera > Geometridae > Macaria > Macaria notata. Next base: position 4,208,298 of record OV656743.1, read on the forward strand.
CAGCGCTGGCGCGACCGCAGGCTGCGACCACCTCTCACCTGGCGGCCTGGCACGGGGCCAGTGCCAAAGAGCTGCTCTTTACTCCCTGCAGGTAGGTACATATGTAACGTAATGTCGGACGGAGAGCCTCTAAACGGATTTACCACCCACCAATCTAGCCGTGCTCGCAAAGTGATATTGAATTTATGACAAACATTACCGCTCGCTTTATGCCCGGGATCCGTTCCCAAAAGGTGAGTCGTGTTCTCTGAGAGGTTATGTTTTGATATCATTTCCTTAAGAGAACGTCGCGCTCTATGATTTATATCCGGGCCAGTGGAGGACTATTTTTTATTGTCAGCCGTTTGTTCGGGAGCGTTTTATTAATGGATCGTTGATTCGTTTGCCATTAACTTGGATGGAATGTGATTCGAGATGAAACTTGGAGCATTTGAGTGTCCCAAGACGCGTTTAAATAAGAAACATGTAGGTGATGTAAGTTGCGAGCTTATCGGCGTCTGGCAGGCGCCCAGCCCCGACGCTGGCTTAGGCCGAGCGCGCGGCCGCAGCTAATGCCCCGAGGTGAGCCAACTTCGCCGTCCTACTGAATCTTTGAAACACTCGCGAACAATTTCGGCTAACTTACTTATCTAGGCGTGTACTTCATTCTTAGAACTTTTTATAGCACTCTTAGTTTACGTTACATTGGAATAATATGCTAATATGGTTATCTAAAACCGTATTTATGGTCTCTATTATGAAAGACTGCCAAAGTATTTACCGTAAGCTTATGTTAGCCACTAACTTGCCCCAAAGAGCAATATGAAATTCTATATTTGCGTCGGTAAACTGTTTAAACACTCGAAACATTTACGCTAATGTTTTATGGCAGTTCCTTCCCGTCGGTAACGAGTCCGTTTATTAGCTCGACTCGGCAACAATTTTATTATACGAGTAAGATTAATTTATGTATAACGTCCCAAAGTTATACTTTGTGGCACAAATGAGACTCCACTGAAATTATGACTGCGCTTTAAGTTACGAGACAACGACCAACTTTCAACTCGCAACATCGTAAACAATGAACTTTCTAAAAAGTAAAATAGTATTTAATATTCACGACGCGTTCCGAGCGTTTATTTCGAGTCACGACTCGTTAAATAAAATACGAGTCCGTCATTATTTGTAGCGAAAAAATTGGGGATTTTTTTAGGAATTGATCTGTGTAATGGACGTTTCCCCGCAGGGATGTAGCGTAATTAATTCTGTCGTGATTCTGTTTCAATGGCCGGGCCCGTATTGTCGAAATCATTCGATCTCAATCCATTTTGTTGATAGGAATCGCAAATTCGTGGAATTCGCGGAAGCTGTACTGTGCTCGCTCTTTGTAAATATTGTACGATTTGTCAAATAATCTCCGGCGGCCATTGACGGTCGCCAGGACTTATGTCAATAAATGTAAACAAGCAATATTCAATACAATTGAGAATAAATTAATTTTCCATCAGTTAAAAACTAATCATTGAGAATTATAATATTCAGTGAAATATTTTATAAACTACATAGAACTGATAAATAATACGTAACAATGTACAAAATTATGAATGTCACTGACTGTAATCACATAAAGTTTGTTTCACAACTTTTACACAAGTAAAGATGAAAATTACGTAGATATCAACCGTTTTGCGGATTTTCGTAATTGCTTGATTAATTATTAGGGAGAAGCAGGCGGGGTTAAAATGAGACAAGACGAGGGTCCCGAAGATGTACACTGAACGACATCAATAAGGTTTAATTGGAACGGCCATTGGAGCTATTAGCGGCCCCAATTAGTGATATCAGGCCATCCCCTGGCCTGCGATATAACTAGTATAGACAGGCAAGAGCTGTTCTGGAAGTGATGTAGTCAAGTGCAGTTTTGGGGCTTAAATTGAATTTAATCGTTAGATCTTGCCTTAGCAAAATAATAATGCAACGAATCTTTTAAGGCGGATCAAAACTTTTTAACGTTGGACAGACTTACTTAATTTAGTGATACAATAATAGTATATGAGTTGCAGATTTTTTTTGTAGATTTTAACGGATATATTTTGATATTCACAATCAAATTAACCAAAGTTATTATTGTATTCCATGTAACCATTTTTCAAACATATATTCTTATGTATTTAACTGTAATTTGCAATAAATAAATAACATGACTTCTACTATATTAAATTATATATTAGACACCTGTAACCTTTGCCCATTTATTGATGAACTAGTGGACGCCCGCGGCTTCGCTCTCCTTATTTCGGAATAAAAAGTAGCCTATAACACTCCTAAGACCTCTGCCCAAAATCATGATGATTGTATCAGCTTTTTTGCGTTTTAGGCGTTTAAATGAACAGTAAAAAAATCTAAAACCTACTGAAACGTGTTATGTTATCGATTTAAAGTATAGCCAAACATTTTTTTTCATTCCTTCTATGTACCTTCTTCAGCTTTATTATATGTATGTATAGAAATACCCTTGAATACGTCCTCTTTTCTGTCAGCGATCAGATTGAGTTAGGATCCCAAAAACTATAAAATACATTATCAAGCCCAATTCGGAGTTAGCACCGCCCGGCTATTTCGGGCTGCGATTGTAAAGTGCTTATCGATGTATTCACTCTTCATTGGTTTATTAATCTTGAATATAAATGGAGGTTGAGTTTGAACACTGGATGTTGCCCACGTTTATTTTATTAATGACGTTTTTTTGCTGAATTCCTACAATATATTTGCAATTACTAACAAAAGATATCAATAATATAATTACAAAAACTTCTAAGTTGTATAGAAAGCTTATTTACATTCATAATACTACATGTCATGTAATGTAGGTTTGATTTTTAAACTTATCAAAATAACGCATTTTATTCTATGTCGGCAACGGGTAACGATAACCTAAAAATCGTTGCTTCTATTAGCCCAACACTTATTTAAGTAAACCAAGAAGTTCTAAAACCCAAAGAAAGTTCTTAATAAGTAGTAACTTGAATGATACTTGGGTAAATTAAGTCCGTCGTCACAAGAAGCGCCCAAATTGCAGGTAGCGTTAAGTTTGCCTCTTATTCGAGCCACAATGCCTCGGAGTGCAAAGAAAGCAACGGCATCACCATATAGAAGTCTCATTGTGATATAAATTATATTAACATATGCCAAATAAAATTACGCTTTAAATCAGATTTATACACCATACGTTATATCTGCATTTAAATAGACTATGTTATTAAATAACACAAGAAAACTTACGTATTAAGATATAAAATATATTTTAATATTAAAACTTTCGTGAGACATTTATCAAAAGATTAACTAAACGGTTTTCACTCACGTGTAAATCGCGTTAATTGTTTACGCGTTTCGAACATACGTTCTGACGATGGATGTCATAACATCCGAAACGCGTAAACAATTTACGCGATTTACACGTTAGTGAAAACCGTTTAGTTAATCTTTTTATATAAAATATAATCCATTCAAAACAATCTACGGGAATTAATATAATAACAGGAAAGCGTGCTATTTCACAAATTTTGAGAAAATGTTCTGTTTTTGATTGATGCTCTAATGCCGTCTTGAAAAGTGCATACCTTAACCCAATTTATCCTAATTAAGCGTAAGCTTAGTATGGGGCTAGATGGCGCTGTATGATATGTCCTGAAATATTTATTATTTATTTATTAATATAAGTAAACATTTCGTCAATCATATATTTCTGTGTTGCACCGAGCAATAAGCCTTTCACATCTGTTTGAATTTATTGAAATTGATGTTGATTTAAGAATTATTGATTATTATTGTATCAAAATTTATTTAGTATAAAATTTTTAATATGAAATGTGTCTCTCCTAATTTGATTATTTAGGTTGTGAATGTACCTTAACATGTTGGCAATAAATGATTTCATTTCTGTTTAGGTGTCTCTAGGCAATATTGAGAGGGAGAGATGAGCAGTCGCGGCGCGAGGGTGGCGCCCCCAGCCCTTATCCCTTCCTTGTTGATATTCGGCTGACCTAAAAACACACTTTCCAATCCCTCCACCGCTGGTGGCGCGTTTTTGCAGACGCCTTCTAACTTTGTTCTTAGATGAGTTTTGTTAATTGAACTTTTGCTCGCTTGTTCTAAGACAATCAAATGTTCAACAAAATGTGCTATGGATACGTTTGTGAAAGGCTTTTCGACACGTGAAAACATTTTGAACTTTTACGTAACATGCTGGCGAAAATAACACAAATACATATATTTTGCGAAGATAATTTCATTGGCCTATTTTTTTCATCGATTTGCAATTGACTATACATGTAGGTAGGACAATATAGGTTACTTGCCTTATGGTAAACGATCATTGTTGTCTAGAATAGAGCGTGCTTACACCCTGTTCATTGTCGTTTTGAAGATCACGAGATTATAGTTTGTAGTTTTATTATATTATACCCTATATATAAATAAATCTATATAAAGATCACGTGATCGATAGTCATTTTATCTAGCGTTGCGTGACTCAATGTGAAAGGGATCAGGAAATGAAGCACTCAGCCTTTTAGTGTTTGCGTTACTTTTTTTCTATAGAATAAACTATATTGTGTAGTAAGTAGTAAAATATTAAAGATTGCACATTTATAAAAAGTTTGACAAAAAAAAGGTTATTAAAAATATACCTAAAATTATTCTAAAAACGTAGCTAAATAAATAATTACTTAACTTACAAATTAATCCGCTGCTTCGATGCAACACTTACAGTCAATTAAAATAAATCACTGTATCTGTAGTAGATACTCAATTATAGTGGTAATAAAAATACAAAACAAAAGTGCCAAAACCATCCATTTTCAATTTACGGGTTGGTAGATACATATTAATTTTAGTTTTAATTAACGCAGATTTGTTTATTGAAATCTATTCATTGTGTACACTGTAACTGATGGATCAATTTAACTTTTTGGATTACAGAAGGGAGTGGGTATTTATAACTGTTCATTAATATATTTGTTCGTTCTGATTGGTTTTATATTTGGCTCAAAACTAACTAGTTTGTTGGATTATGTGTAGTTTACAGTAAAAAGAGCTAACTTTGCTTTTTGTTAAATAAATTAACCACTAAAACAAGTGACTTTAATATTTACGTAAGGATGTACCTACAATAATTTATACATTGACCTCAGCAATACAGCATAATTCAAATTCAAATTTCTTTGTTAGCATACTTAAATGTATTTACATTTACCCTGTTAAGAGGGGAATTAGAGCGTTGCTAAAATAAAAACTAAATATTCTAAAATCTAAAACTTAATATAAAATTTAAAATCTTAAACTTAAACTAGTATGTATGTGTACAATATTTTGTTAATTATCTATTATAAATCTACTTTACATTGAGATCATTATTATATCCTATTCCTTATTTTTGTCATTAAAATAGTCTTCTATTGTGTAGTAGCATTTCTGTATGAAATATAGTTTTAGTTTTTTGTTCTTTTTTATGAAGTTTGGCATATAAATGCTTTCGTAATGTAAACACGCTTATTTTTTTTATTATTCAAAAACTATTTTTGTAGACAATGATTACACTTTCACTTATTTACGGACTATTTGCAAACAATCATTTCAAGTAAAGTGAGTAAAGTCTGGAAAATTCGAACGAAAGCGAAAGAATAATTCAAGTTATTTGGGAGAGACATTTCGTCAATTGGGATTACTTCGAAATAAGTAAGTATTGGAAAAGTTTCATACTTTTTCTTTATGTATAGAAAGGCACCGTAAATAAATACTTAGCACTTACTTTTGAGTTTTGCGACAGTTAAGTAACTGTGTTAAAATCATACTTAAGATATTTATTTTTGTTGAATTTGTAACAAAAACAAACTTATAATATGCCATGTTATACTGGTAAGTTTAACATATTTTAAAAACAAGTGAAATATATTTCTGTTACATTAAGTGCTTGTGCCATTGATAAGTTAGTATACACCATATAACTCGTAATAAACTTCAAACTATCCAAAACGTTCGTACAAATTATTATCCAACATTCAACGAAACCACGAAATAAAACAAAACAATCGATTTATTTGACGAGGCCCTTCCAAAGACCTTTACCTACATTATTTAGGTAGTGTAGGATCAACGTACATGTGTGTGCGAGTATAACACACACATACACTAGTTTCATGTATATATGTGTGAGTCGATTTGTGTGTGTGTATTTTTTTAAGTGGGATAGGTTTGAGTAAGATTATAAGCCGCCTGATGTTAAGCAGCTTAGGGTGTGACACACTTGCATAGTAGGTACTTTAGATTTGAACCTAGATTGTAGTTCGCATAAAACACAGAGTCTGGTAGTGTTCCATAGATTAGCCGGTCTTACAATACATGTGTGATGTGTGAGTTGATCCGTGTGTGTGTGTGTGTAGGTGGATCGGTGTATGTGTGTGTGAGCTCCTTTGTGTTTGCAAGACAAATAGAGGCAACCGCCTCGGTCCATCGGTCGTTATGATGCGGAAACTAACCGGAACACCGATACTCCGTGACGTACTAACTTAGACTTGGGTCGGACCCGTCTTCCAAGGACGGAGCTCGGTTTGGCTATGTAAATTGATTGAAAGAATGAACCAATATCTGCGTGCAAAACTAACAAACTAGTAGAACATTTATCTATTTGCCAAAATTAAAAAATCCGAACGATTTTTATTGATAAAAATATATGTTTATATTTCAAAACCTTACTATTTAAATTAAATAGAATGCCCGCATTTAATAAGTCAACTACTTTTAAGTCAATAAAAAAATGGTCCTATTCAATGACTGTCTGTAGATATTTACGATGTGAATTTTTATTGCCCTTTTGGAAAAGTAATGCGTAGCAAGACCTTATTCGTAGCTCGTAGACTCCGTAGAGATGCTACGAATGATTGTCTACGTCTCTACAAAATATATCTTCTACTTCTATATAGTTATTTGAGTATACAATAACTCTTTTCTTTCGTTATACTGTATGATATCTCATAATAAATCTATATTAATAGTAATCATACAAGTCGTCTTACTTCTGTATATAGTTCTAGTTGTTTGCTCAGCCATAAATCTTAATTCTAAGGTAGATCGATACCGGTGTAGTTGCTCAAATTTGAAGGATAACTTTATTATGTGGAATGGCGATATATTTAACGTAATATTATAAACAAAAGACACCTCATTTTAGAGAAAATGTTTATCAACCATGTTAAACTAGCAACGCACCGTGGAGTTACCTGCGTTCAACAGGGATAAAAATAGCCAACTCATGTGTTAATTCAGCACACAGCCTGATCGAATTTTATTAAGATTCGTTAAGCCGTTTGAGCGACATAAAGTAACAGATATACGTAAACTAGCTGTGCCTGCGACTTCGTCTGCGTGGAATAGTTATTTTGGGCAACCTCTTCAACTTTATAAATTATAGCTGTTACACACGACTTGAACCGTTTTCGCAGCGCACAAAGGGAATCGCTCAAAGATGAATAATTTTCCCCGTTTTTTTCCAAATTTTCCATTGTTTCTTCGTTCCTATTAGTTGCAGCTTGATGTTATATATCCTAAAACCTTCCTCGATAAATGGTCTATTCAACACAAAAATATTTTTTCAATTCGCACCAGTAGTTCCTGAGATTAGCGCGTTCAAACAACAAAACAAACTCTTCAGCTTTATAATATAAGTAAAGAATAATATATTTTTTATTTGTAAGTGTTACTATTAATTTTTGTTGTTTTTTATTAAATTACTTCTACTATTGTAGAAATAAACAGATGGCTTTCTTTCTACTTTTGCAAGTAAAGTAAAGATTAAATAAAGATAATATTAGAGTGATAGCTTATTTCGAAACATTCAAACACAATTATCACGACATACATCTGCGTGTTGATTTGTACGTCATCATGAAGGCTAGACGCATCATATGACTGGAAGTTAATTGGTCCGTACAGAAAACACATGCACCGATATATCTATCAGTTTATATAGAGCATATATTAATTTAGATGGCAATGGATTACATAGTCAATGTTCAATCGACAGCTCTAGAATACTGTAGATATTAGAATAGAATGAACGTCTTGTCAGCTCGTTGTGATAGATTCATTGAGTCGAGAGTGCTGACTCACTGAACTTCACTTGACATTGCTTTAATAACTATCTGAAGGCTTTCGGCTGTGAATTTTGTAACTTATTTAGTGGTTATCGTCACTTGAAACACATCACCTTTTATCAACAAGGTGCCAAAATCAAACATATGTGATTTATCTTAATGCCCATTTTCAAATGTGTTAATGATGCGATGTGTTATCGATAATTTTCCACTATTTATAGAAATTACTGATGGAAATGCTTGTAGCCACTTAAGAATATATTAACATTATCTAAAGATTCTACAAGCAATAAATAAAATCTTTGATTTTTTGTTAGATTATTTCAAGAGAAATTACACATTTTTTTGATATCTTGAACCGTTTTCGCAGCGCATGCAACGGAAGACCTCAAAGATGAATAATTTTCTTCGTTTTTTCCACATTTTCTATTGTTTCTTCGCTCCTATTAGTTGCAGCGTGATGTTATATAGTCTAAAGCCTTCCTTGATAACTGGTCTATCCAACACAAAAATAATTTATCAATTCGCACCAGTAGTTCCTGAGATTAGCGCGTTCAAACAAACAAACAAACAAACTCTTCAGCTTTATAAAATTAGTATAGAAGTATAGATTTGTATTAGTATACATTTGTATCATTGATTGTTGTCAGTATTAATTTCGTCGTCGCAGTGCTGACTATTATTGATTGATACACTGTCTTGACAGCGTTGTGGACTCGATCTGCCACTAATCACGTCACTAATATTGAAATACTGAAAGGATATCTATTATACGCATGGATTTTCATCCCCCTATTATAAGTCAGTAATTGATGACGCTGCTTGATGATGATGATATAGTCAGTACTTACTTGACATTGCTGCGGGCCCTGTCGGTTGGGCGAAGCCTGCTTGGGCCGCACCTTCTTGGCGGTGAGTGGCGGCCTCGTCTCGATGCCAGTCACAGCCACCGACACTGTGGTGATGCCGGTGATGACGCTGCTTGATGATGATGATATAGTCAGTACTTACTTGACATTGCTGCGGGCCCTGTCGGTTGGGCGAAGCCAGCTTGGGCCGCACCTTCTTGGCGGTGAGTGGCGGCCTCGTCTCGATGCCAGTCACAGCCACCGACACTGTGGTGATGCCGGTGATGACGCTGCTAGATGATGATGATGATGATATAGTCAGTACTTACTTGACATTGCTGCGGGCCCTGTCGGTTGGGCGAAGCCAGCTTGGGCCGCACCTTCTTGGCGGTGAGTGGCGGCCTCGTCTCGATGCCAGTCACAGCCACCGACACTGTGGTGATGCCGGTGATGACGCTGCTAGATGATGATGATGATGATATAGTCAGTACTTACTTGACATTGCTGCGGGCCCTGTCGGTTGGGCGAAGCCAGCTTGGGCCGCACCTTCTTGGCGGTGAGTGGCGGCCTCGTCTCGATGCCAGTCACAGCCACCGACACTGTGGTGATGCCGGTGATGACGCTGCTTGATGATGATGATATAGTCAGTACTTACTTGACATTGCTGCGGGCCCTGTCGGTTGGGCGAAGCCAGCTTGGGCCGCACCTTCTTGGCGGTGAGTGGCGGCCTCGTCTCGATGCCAGTCACAGCCACCGACACTGTGGTGATGCCGGTGATGACGCTGCTAGATGATGATGATGATGATATAGTCAGTACTTACTTGACATTGCTGCGGGCCCTGTCGGTTGGGCGAAGCCAGCTTGGGCCGCACCTTCTTGGCGGTGAGTGGCGGCCTCGTCTCGATGCCAGTCACAGCCACCGACACTGTGGTGATGCCGGTGATGACGCTGCTAGATGATGATGATGATGATATAGTCAGTACTTACTTGACATTGCTGCGGGCCCTGTCGGTTGGGCGAAGCCTGCTTGGGCCGCACCTTCTTGGCGGTGAGTGGCGGCCTCGTCTCGATGCCAGTCACAGCCACCGACACTGTGGTGATGCCGGTGATGACGCTGCTGGATGAAGATGATCGTGTGCAATCTGGAACAATAACATAAACAAATGTAAGCTTGGCTAGAGGTAATTAACTTGAACGGCAATGACAATACAATATAATATCTCTTTATTGCACGCCAAAATAAATTACAATTTGAAAAGGACTTAAACTATAAATAAATGTACAAGTGGACGGTCATATCACCTTGAGTGATCTCTTATTTCACGATGACGTAGTTTATGAAAAGATTTCAATCTTTGAGTGTATCAAAATGTGTAACATACAGACAAAACATTCTTAGTACAGGGATTTGCTAACAAAAATACAATGAAAACTTCCAAATGTTCACTAACACATTTAAAAAATAGACTGTAAATGTTTTATTCAAATCTTCTTCTTATCGAATGAGAGTGGCCAACTCTGGTGTCGAGAGTTCATCAAGCCTAAAGGCCTCTGTCAAGGCTTAACGACTGCCGTACTAGACAAACAGCTACTAGACTACAATTTAACGTGTCATCCGACCCACGGAAGCGCCCAAAATGGAATGCTTCTTTTCGGTCACCCATCTAAGGACTGACCGCGTCGACCATTGCTTAACATTGGTAATCGGAAGCGATTGCCTCCGCTAGCTGAGCTACGGGAGCTACGCTTTGTTCAAATAAAAACATTTCATCAAAACTACAACAAGTAAATTCAAGTTCCCTCTCGTACACAAGCGACGCAGCAAGCTCAGACAATAAATATCTAGAACAATTTAATCATAGGAGATTTTCTCACAGCTCTTGCTTGCAGTTCCTCTTCATATACTGTTTAGTTACGGCTGCAACGTTGTCACAGTCTAAATAACTCAGTACTGTACAATATTACATACGGGAAGACAATTCCACATCCATCGCATTCTCATTCTAGTCTGTGTGCGAAATGTAATTTTGTTTGTGATTGTTTGTAAGATCTGTGTAGTGTAAGTTGTGTTAGGGTCGTTTTAAGTAATGTTCTCTCGTTTTAATTAATAATAATAATAATAATTTACTTTATTCACACAAAAATCCTTAGACTAGTATACATCATTTGTACTTAAAGAAAATTGGATCAGACAGTGTGTATAAACTAGTTGTAGTTTTTAGAAAAGGCAATAGATGTCGCTAGTAGAAACATTAAATCACAGTTATGTGACTGTATGAATATAAAGTAGTGTAGTTCTTCGAATGGCTAATAGATGGCGCTAGTAGTTAAATTAGATCGCAGTTTGGTACCAAAAATGAATATGTATAGGTATGTATGGTACATAAAATAAGTGAGTAGATTACATTATGCGTATATATATACTTACAAAAATGTTATGATTTTATTTTAATCTGGTTTGATACAGGTTACTGTTAACACTGTCCCAAATACTAATTTAGCAAACCTCGAGAGTAAACAGTTAATTTAAAATATGCCAACAACGTTATCAGCACAAAAAATCTGTTAAATTAAGCGAAGTAAGTAGGAAGTAGAGATTGTTTGGATAAAGGATCAATTTCGGAAAGCCGGAATTTAAGTTGAGGAACAATTTAATTCCGGTTTTTCCGGTTACACCGGGTGCAGTCCGGTTGTGTTTTAATCATCCCTACCTTTCAAGTAACTTTTCCAATTTGATTCAAATGTAGTTCTAGCTGGCCTGGTTGGTTGGAAGGTCTCAATGGTCTTTTACTATTTACGTATGTTAGTGATGTATTGTGTGTTTGTACTGTTTTTTACACCAATAGTCAAAGTTTATGTTATTTTGAGACGAGAGATGTGCAAGTGTGTTTGTACATTGTGCTGTGATGGTTTTTTCTGAAATCTTGCTTTACAGGACCATCTCGGTACCTAACAAACAAAAACTCGGTACGAAAATAACATCGAAGTCACATAATTATAGTGGATGCGCACAAATTCGCCCGTATGTCACGCTGGAGATCATAAACTATCTCCATTCTAAAAATCAAACAGATCGATTGCTATGTTGACGTGTCTCAAAAGTCTGCACTTTCGATTTTCTATTACTATGATATTTATTCTGTCTGCGATTTGATATATCCATCCATTCATAGTTGCATTCGGCCAAACAGTCACAAATCAATCAACGGAGGGATCTGCAATGTCAACTCTGTACACGCTGATTCAGCTGTTAGTGTATCTGGTTGACAGCACACGACACAACATGTGCCGTGCTATCGAGCACAACGCATCCATTTACTTGGGAGGATAGTTCAGATTAACCACGTTTGCAATTAAACACCTCGTTGTTTTAATAACGACATACATAGATACATATTCGTATTATATCAAATTCAATTATTATGGTGGCCGTAGCCGAAATCAGCTAGGAGAATTAATGTAAAGTATTACGTTTGTATGACAGTGACCTACTCGAAGTGTTGAGACATTTCAAATCGCCCGAAAGGCCGCTGATATGGATTAACAACTTCCATTCTTTGACAAACCGTGGATAAATAAATCTAAATATATAAAACTCAAAGGTGACTGACTGATTGACTGACTGATATAGTGATCTATCAACGCACAGTCCAAACCACAGGACGGATCAGGCTGAAATTTAGCATGCAGGTAGATGTTATGACGTAGGCATCCGCTAAGAATGGATTTTTGGAAAAGCCGCTTTTAAAGGGGTGAAATAGGGGATACAAGTTTTACTTCTTAATGCGAGCGAAGCCGCGAGCATCCACTAGTACATAAATAAATTTGATAGGATGGCTAGAAAATGCACCTGTATCGGTATGTTGATTGGTCCATTGCCATGAGCGCGTAATACGGCTGTTCGTAGATTGATCTCTGCAAGACATATTGTTGACGTACGACTAATATTTTGTAGGATGTACAAACTTAGGTGCATCTGTGTAATATAGTCTACGAGCCAGATTAATATACTCCGGCTCAATGGACACTGAAATTGGAGAAGTCAGTAGAAACAAAGACATTGTTCTAGACAGGAACAGTGTTCTCAAGTCGGGTTGTAAGTCGATACTAGGCTCTGACCGACGGCATTCGAAACGTTCTATATTCTCCACAATACATTTTCAAATTGTAACTCAATACACGTATCACGAACCGGCCATGAAATCAATAGACGCTCGCACAGCTATTGCAATCGATAGGTATTACCGACCCGATGCAGCTTCCATTAGTCACAGCCACAAAGGTATTAAAAAGTAAATGGGATATTCTCTTCCTGTCACGCTAAAAGTGAATTTGGAATCAGGGAAACCCATCGGGTATTGATAGGAAGGCTGCGTATCATGATGGCCCTTCTTTGTCACGCAGCGGGCCATTAGTGTGTTTATGTTTGTGCGGCGCGCGTGGCCGCTGACCGACGGCCACTAATGGCGTCCAAGAAAAATGACGCCCGATCTTTCCTTCCCAAAGATGTATAGGTAACAAAGTGGTCGCTTTTCAACGCTCCGTGTGATGAATAGGTAATGTCGCGAGGGAGAGAGATGTTAGGACTCCCCCGGGCCGGCGGCCGGCGTTTTTCGATTTAATTATGTTAGCTTTTATGCCTACGCAATCGTGTTCGAAAATATTTCTTTCGTCTCCACTTCAATTTGAATTAGGAAGTATTCGGAGTTTTTTCGCCGTGTTGTTTTTATTTTATTACTAGAGCCCTGATTTTTGCCTTTGTATGTTTTATATTATGACGTAGGTACAGTCAAAAACATAACTTGTAGATATAGTAGGCGTTCTTAGATATCTTACGACATTCCATTTTTTACAGTAACTGAACACAGTTCTTTCTTTCAGAGCCTAGGGACTAAAACACACTTCGCAAAGTCACAAGAGCCATTAGGCTCGTTCCCCACCATCTGGCCCGAAGCAACAACATTGGCTCGAAGATATCACCATCCTCGCGTAAAATAGGCCCCTAGAAACTAGCATTTGCCTAGTAATGCCCGCATTATGCAAATATGTTTCTCCTTCATGGCTTCTCTACGTTAATTACAATAAAATGTAAACTAACGATGATGGTAGGTCGCATGGCGGCCGAATATTGGAGCCGGGTTACTGACAAATTTGTTCCATTGTGTCCCTTTTACTTGTGGGAATGTGGAGTGCGGCTATTCAGATTCTTTGTCATGATGTGGCTTGTAAGAAAGGAGGACTATAATTAGAAGTAGAAGGCAACTGGTTGATGATGATGATGATGATGGATATATCTAGCCACAAAGCAGCAGCGGTAGTATTTAAATGCTACGAATAACACGTTGTGAATAGAATCGTTTATATTGTACATAATATTATTGTAATGGTAAACCAAACGTACTTGTTTTCAATTGAATTATAAATATCTAAGTATAATGTGTCTAATTTGTTGCTAATCCTTGTTTGAAACTCAACAATCTTCTTTGCAAAATTCACGTAACATTGTAAATATTATTACCTTGTTTACTGCTCTCAGCTAACTCCGACCTACACAAGTTACTTTATGATGTTTTTTAACTTGAATAAACTTATAAGAGTGCTCCAAGCCGACGTTTTAGGTCGGCTGGTTGAGTTTCCGAATCCTGTTTTCAATAGACAAATAATAAGTTCTTCATTTTCACGCCTCGATTCCCGCAAGTTGCGATGTAGGAATATTTTTCCAGTTATGTCGTGGCTTTCTGAACATATAAGATTGTTGGATAGAATATTAAACCCGTGTCCTTTTGGGGATGTCTTTTTAATATAGATATACAGTAAATATGTGTGTAACAACGTTTTAGTTTGTATATAATATATTATATGATGGAAGATTTGTTACAACTGACTTTTTTGGAAGTAAATAAATAATAATAGGTACACCTAAAGTTGTTGATGATGATGATGCAATCCAAGCCGATTTCGGCTACGGCGAACGTATATCCTACGGGTAAGGTACTGATGCGTCCTCACATGACTAATATACCCTATTTTAGCGGTGAATGTTCTAAAACAGTTGCTGCATGTGAGGATGCCATTTACATAGTTATAGGTAGGTAATGTTCGAAGGCGGTTTAGTTTAGAAAACAAACGAAGGCAAGATCAAGACGAGAAAAGGAATCATCTCAAAACTAAACCGCCTTCGAACACATAAAGTTATCGAGAATACGAAAGTTTATGAAAGTTTCATCTAGATAAAATCTAGGCTTTGATTTTGATTCTAATATATTAGCCAAATAAGCTAATAAGTAGCGGTAGTAAGTAGTTAACCCACATTGAATCGATATAATATTTATATGTAGGTATATCTAGAGTTAATATTTAACATATATATCATAGCCGATTTTCGAGTTGAGCCATGTTAAAGGCCTTTAGGGTGGTACGAGAATTATGACAACAGAGTTCGCCACTTTCATACGACCTTACTTATCACGTAAAACATGCTCAGTCATATTTGATTATACTCACATACAGACTTTTCAATGTTAGAGAGATAACCTAACTCTAAATTCAATATCATAAAAGGTTAGGTTAATGAAATTACGAGACAGGGTAGGTAAACAAGCAAGTCACTCTTACATTACCTACTAACTTGGCCCTGTAACTGAATAAGCTATTTGATCCAACCTTATGTCTGAAATTGATTTATTGGAAGTGATCAACTCCCTGTGTTTTATTGTTGTGTATTTTAGTTTGTTGTGTATGTTAGTAATGGTCGTATATCGTTTTGAGGTCGCACGTTTTAGTATGTTTCTAAGTTAGTTGTATTGCGCTGTATGCGGTGTGTTGATTGTTATAAATGGAGTCTCATAATTAAAAATATTATTTGAATGTTGGATAGGTACCTACTTAAAAATGTTTTGTAAGTTAGAGATTGGTTAATAACGACGTTATAACACAATTAATTTTAATTGGACCTTAGAGTAATTTTCGGATGCGAACGAAATTTTTGTCAACCTTTATCTACCCTTTTTTCAAAGCATTTGCGTATATTTTGATTTCAAATCGATACATTTAAGTTATAAATAGTTCCTTGAGACGACTAGGTGTATCCGACTAATAAATTCGCCTATTTATTGATATTAATGCGTATTAACGAAACTATTATTAGGCTGGCTAAACAACCCTCTTAACATAATAAGTGTTTTTTAATGATTTTGCTTAATATTTATAATTTCCATAAGTATCGTTTTTTATTAGTTTTAATTGTTTCACTTTAGTTTAATTTACTGAACATTGGATATGTCTATAATCATGTTGTGCACGCATGTGTTTGATGCACAGAATGGATCAATACCTTTAAAATATTATGCTGTCACGTATTTTCTGTGTATTGTGTTGTGTGCCTAATAAAATAAATAAATAAATAATAATCCAATATAAGATATCTCAGCTAATTAGATTGATTGATATATTAACTAAGGAGAAAAGAAAAATAAGAGGACTATTTATACGTATAACTATAAACATTTGTTTTTTTATTATTTTTGTTAATTATCCCATAAAAGGTATATAAATATAATCGACATGACTGGGATTCCAATGATATGAATTTCGTGAAATAAAATGTGAGATATTATACAAATAACATATACAGTAAACATTGACAGCTTTTAACACGCGTTTTGAGACATTTAAAACAGACGCTGTAAAATAATAATGTGCTTATGATAGCAAGAGTTGAGTTTTCCAAATTTTATATAGGTACTTAGCATTTCAGTTTTAAGCTTTTTAGAGTAAACACATGTAGACAGAAACTAAATAAAACTCACAAATATGTCTGTAAGCCCGGACAAAGGAGTGAATCATTATAGAGAGAGAGAATTATTCATATCGATGGTGACCCGGGAGATCCCCTTACTTCCCCGACCGGGGTATACCCGGCACAGGATCCTACAAATGTTTAGAATTTTATTACGATCAACCCTTTTACGTTTTGGTATGTGTTCGAATGTTTTATTGTATTTATAGAGCTGGGTAAATGGGGATTATCGATGGATGTGTGAGTTAATATATAGGTAAGTACCCTTTGTAGGCACGAGTGGATCTTTTAGCTGAATTGTGTGTTAATTCTACATTATTTATGTATTAATAATGCCACAAGAATTGTATACAGATTGTTATAGTGTTGTTCTCTGATATAAATAGAGAAATAGGGATTTAGTGACCAGGAAGTCAAAATTGTAGACCATTTAACAAATCAGTTGAATTGATAATCTCCTAAATTAGGTGTCAGTTATGTCTTGTGTATGATAGGATGATAATTTTGTCATCTTCCTACATTTTACGTCCGATTTGCACAAAATGTATAAGCAATGATTTATGTATAAAGAAGTCATACAAATACATATGAAGACATAATGTGAAAATACTGCATGAATGCTAAAGAAACAACAACAATATACACCTGATACGAATTCACACTGAAAGCATCTTAAAGCTTCTATGTAGTTAGAAGTGTTAAGTTTCTACTCTAAAATTTAGATTGCTTGTCACGAGTCTTACGATTTAGAGCTTAAATCCCGGCTCCAAACTTTAGTTCAGCCTTAAATATAAATTCCGTGGAAAAATATTATGTCACCCGGCGCCAGCTCGATTTACGTATCTTAAAATGAAAACATAAACATTTATGTTCGTACATCAAAAACCCGGATGTCATAAAATGTGTAATTTCACATAATTGCGTGGACGCGCTCGTACAAAAGCAACTGATTTATTCTATCGCAAGATCCGGAGGAACGCGACCGAGGGACGAAATTAATTTATTTCTCACGCAATTGTTTTAATTAATATAATTTGGTTATAATTAGGGAGGTGAGCTCTGATTTTAGAGGTTATCGTAAGGAGACTATTAAGTCGTGTCACTCTGAGCTAGATTTACTGTTTAAATTACTGAACTTAACGAATGATACTGTTATTCGGTTCAATATTAGTTTGATCAGTCATGAATCTTACACAATAATTTACAATTTTAGCTGCAGATTTTTGGGCAAGTTCATAGTGGTTCACTCAACCCTTCCACGTCCATATTGTGTGATGTTCGTATTATCTCAATTACCAGCTAGCAATAGCTAATACCTATAGGTCCTAAGGGTGGCTTGACAAACTCTCAACACCAGAGTTGGCAACTCTCATTCGATAAGAAGAAGAATAGCTAATATTAAATAATCGTTAAAACAGAACACTTCAGATCACAAAATAAAATGATAGTAATAAATGGTTAAAAACATTTTTGCATTTATTTTATTAGATTAGGATTTAAATGCAAACCTAACACTATTATCTGACCTACTCTAATAATTGTTCAAGATAATTAATCAAAGTAAACTTCGCCGATCGTTTACCCTGTAGATTTCAGTTTTAGGTCCAAAGTAAAGTTTGACATGGTTTCGAAATAGGCAGACGTTTTGTAATCCCTAAAGAAATTCATCTGAGCTAATTTAATAGAATGAGTGAGTCGAGGAGCCCTTGAGACGTTGAGACGCACAGAATGGGTGCCCTCGGAGCACTAAGGACGCCATTTTCACAAGTCTACAAAAAGATGTCATGAAATCGCGAACAATAGAACACGCACAGAAAAGGATATTGCTTAGTTTTTTTTCTGTAAATAGATGCCCTAAATCTGACCTGTAGCGATCGAGATATTTCGCTAGAAAACTAATTCTTTCTATGATATCAAACGCTTTTATGGAACGCCTAGTAAGTATTTTCCTTTATGATTTCAAGACGATTTATTGAAGTTTTTAGATAACCTCTGCAGTGACATTGTACAGCTATTGTTAGAGTTTTTAAACATACATTTTAAAGCTTTTAGTAGTTTGTGGGTTTGACAGGTTTTTAAGAAAATATTTTATTGTAAAAATGATTTTAGTCAATACCCATACTCATTTGTTAACATTTACATCTATAAGATATTCCACCAAAAAATATTATTGTCAATTTCCCAACTTTCAGTAATTTAACCTTCCGTAAAAACTGGTCCATTTTAAAAGCGCTGAAGTTTTGGGCTTCAGTGCCAACGGACGCGACTACAGATGAAGTTTTGCAGTAATTTGCCTGCGAGACGTCGGCAACAAGTTCCGAGAGGCAGTTCTCAGTTTCACGACTTACTATTTATTTATTTAGGTGAATTGCAGTTAACGGTAATGAGCTAAAAATACAGTAAAGTACAGATAAAACAAAGATAAGATGAATTACGGAAAAAGAAAATAATAATAACTTTGCACTGTAGCTGTGATAAGCTGGATGTAAAAGAAGACTGGTCGACAGAAACCACGAGAAACTTCGCCTTTTGCATCAGTATGATTTTATTTTTAACTTTTAGTCTTTTAGATGGATCAGACGCCCTCAACCGCCAACCAATTTTACAGGCAGTCACACTTGTCAAAAGCGTAACATAACAACTAAGAACTGGTTAATATGTTAACTAAACGGTTTTAAAACCATTTAGTAGTTTTGATAAAATGTCTCACGAAAGTTTTAATATTAAAATAAGAAATCTATACTAATATTATAAAGCTGAAGAGTTTGTTTGTTTGTTTGAACGCTTTAATCTCAGGAACTACTGGTGCAAATTGAAAAACTATTTTGGTGTTTAATAGACCATTTATCGAGGAAGGCTTTAGGCTATATAACATTACGCTGCAACTAATAGGAGCAAAGAAATACGGGAAAATGTGGAAAAAATGGGGAAAATTATTCATCATTGAGGGCTTCCGTTGCATGCGCTGCGAAAACGGTTCAAGATATCACAAAAATAAGTATGAAAGAATTATTTCTCTTAAAATAATCTAACAAAATGTCCTTAACAATATAATATGTCTTATCTTTTTTTTTTTTTTTTTTTTTTTTTTTTTATATTTGTAAATGAAGGAAAACTAAACATACTACTTCTAACTACTACTGTCTTATCTTATCTTTTAAGGTTAACTCACTAGAACCGTTTTTATGGTAATAACTATTCCACGCGGACGAAGTCGTGGGCGCCAGCTAGTTGTTATCTAAACAACAGCAACTCTATATATATATGTCTATAGAAAATAGCTTCTACAAATAAACTTGTACCTTATACCGACCTACTTTCACTAAGCCCAAGTCGGCTGTAATAATTTCAACTCAGCTGGCGTGGGCCGCCACTGTTATTAGTACTTAGTCGAGAATAGTTAGAATTTAACAACCACTTCATAACTAATAGGCATCTAATACGTTACATTCTTAACTTAAAGATGCAGGATTTTACTTGAGAACTGGCACAATACAAAGTTATGGCCAATTAAAAAAAAAAAAAAAAAAAAAAAAGATGCAGGAACGAATCCAAAATATAGATATTCTGATCATCATCATCATCATCTTCAACATTATTAATAGGCACACATCTTTATTTAAGAACAATCCAACTCATAGCTACGTGCTAAAAGTTGTTGTAATAGGTTATTTACAAGTATCATGTGATAAATGCGGCTATTTATTGGTACGTCGTTATTGATGCGTGATAGGTCTGGAAGCTGATTGGTCCGTACGAGACAGATGGCAGACGGAATGTGTCTGTAGAATGTTTTACCTATGAAAAGTTAGAATATTCGATATGAACATTAAATCTATCGGTTTACGTTAATACATGAAAACTGTAGGTACCTTTACTTTGCAGAGAGAAAATACTCATTTCAATATGCAAAATTATTTATTAACTTTTGTCCAGGTGTTAAAATAATAGGATAAATATTTAGAATGTAGTTTGAGCTTCATGTCCCGGTATACCCAACATACAACGTAAAATGTGAATGGACTTATGATCTGAAATAAATGACATTTATTTATTTGTTATATAACAAATAAATAAATGTCATAGATACCTATACATATAATACCTATTTAATCCTTTCTAAACAACAATTAGATATACTTAAGACGTGCTATTTCTATCAAGTTGAAGACAAACACTCGTTCCCACTTAGAGTACCGCACGTATGCTGAACTTAACTAGCTTCACTTAATGAAGTTGCGTTTTGTACAGACACTCCGTAAATAGGTTTTGTTTATATGTGTCTTCTTTTGTGGTTGGCAAAGTTACGCAACGGTCGATGCGGTCAGTAATTAGATGGGTGAAAAATGAAAAATATTTGTATTGGGGCGCTCTTGTGAGTCGGGTGATACATTAAATTGTAGAATATGTGTCTGTTTTTTATGAGTTGCAGTTATTATTCCATGTAAGACATGCTAAGGAACATTTAATAATTATCTTCACTATAGTTAACCTCTTTGATTCAAATTAAATTATGAATACTATAGCCCAGATCCATAATATTGCCCAAAATAAATGATTTTAAACTTTTACTTGAGTTTAGGCTGTCATCGTTTTGATTTTTTTGAAGTAAGGTTTTAATTTTAAATTTTATTCGACTCATGATTTTGTGACATAAATTTGTAAGCTAAAATAGATTATACCATGGATTACAAGATATCCTAAAAGATTTACTTATACAATTAACTAATTAAGTTACCTTACTCAAGGCATCGTATACAGCCACAAGTAAATAGGCTTTACATTTATTTGCTAGTCAAGAACGAGACAATTTGAATTGGCTAAGTTGAGATTGTAGTTACTTACTTGAAACTTGAAGTGAGCTAGATATCGCTAACTTAGATGGAAGCTTAATTTAAGCCTGATACTGGTATATTGAGATCATTGTTTATACCTTGTAATACATACTGTTGAAATTCTGCCCTATTTTGTACTATGTAGTAAATAATTAAACCATATATTGAGATGAGAACAGAATTTAAAATGATTGTGATTTTTATAATGTATTAGTTACATAGTGTTTTTTTTTGTAAAAATGTTAAAAGCCCTAAATTACCTAGTGAAAATATTTAAGTCGTTGTGCAAGCAGACCTAAACGTATGCGGTCGGATCGGGTCGGATATCTTTTAAGACATAAGTAATCAATTTAATATTTTTAAACATTTCAGCTTATGTACTTACAAAAAAAATAAAATCTTGTCAAGATATTTCACGTAAAGTAGCTAAATAAACCATTTAAAATACCGTCCTCAAATAGCTAGCTCGAGTTGAACATAAATTCCATTGTGTACCATTGAGAAATTCATCCAAAGTCGTACTATAGCCGACTAAACCAAATTATTTGAATAAGGCGAAGGAAATCCCAAATCGGCTGTGTCGACGCAACTTCCAAGCGTAAGCAAAGAATGTATTGTGAATACAAATGGCCGCCGGGAGCCGATAGCTTTGCCCAAATCACTGGACTACAACTGCTTCTAATAATTTCGTTTAGGTATTTTACTCTGTGAGGCTTGGCTTTGTATACTAGTAGTATATATTTTTTTTAATTTTGTTTAAAATAAAACGGAAGATATATTTTTGTTTGTTTGTGTACTAAAGATTAAATTTAAGTGACATACAAGACACGGTGATAGTAAACTCTAGCCTGAAGTGACACTTTAAGTTTAGAATTCCAAAACATAGCTAAAATTCAGCATGTAGGCACTTATTTCAAGCTAATGAATTATTATAACGATTTTGTTCAAATACAATCACAAAATACAATTAAAACAACCATTACTTGAATTCCAACGACCGATAGTCTAATTTAATAATTGTTTAATGTGATTATCACAGGAGACTGTAATAACAAGCAGCCTAGAAACAGTAGCGTATAATTGCCTCTCCAGGTTTCATGATAGTCTAGGTATTCTAGGTAGTCTAGGCCTAGTGTTTGAGGTCGCAACCTTGCCGCCTAATTGGTAAGGCTAACGACTCCAGCCACTATTTGTCTCACTAAGCCCAGAAAGCGGCAGAGTTTAGCTGAACCTACGACATCACAATTAATGAACGCCTAATGTAGCTTATAATATTATTGACGGTTCAAATAATCATCATCAGACCGTTATCGCCCACTGCCGAGCATAGGCCTCTCTTCTTGTACGCCACTCATCCCGGTCCAGCGCAGACTGGGTGCTCCCTGCGGTTTTTCTGATGTCGTCAACCCACCGCATAGGTGGGCGACCCCTAATTAATATGGCCTTTCATGGGTCTCCAGTTCGTTAACGTTTTGGTACCACCTACCGTCCTGCTTCGCAACGTGACCTCAAGAGTTCAATCGGTTACATAAAAATGTAAGTAATAATTGATATATCCGATTTTATTACTTTATTTTGTATTTAGTGTACATGTTGTTGTTGAGTGAAGCAAGTCTATACATTTTGTAATATAATGAAATTATAAATCTAAAATATGTGGCATTATTGTTATATCTTCTAGAGATGAATAAAAACATAATGATTGATTAGTTGTCATCTAATAAATCAATGATTGATTGATAACAAAACGAATATTATGGTTTGTAAAATATCTATATCTGAACAGATATGCATATTACATGTCTTTGGGTTACATTGTCTGTTCACAGAAATGTCTACATTACGGGCGTAAACGTAGTCATTTTATCATCATAAGTTAACACAAATTGTGCGTAAAAATGACATTTTTCCCCGTAGTAAGTGCACATTTTCTTAAGTGCGCATCAGATTGGTGACGGTCGGTGTATTTGTTGAGCTCGCTGAAATGCGCTCCTTTGCTACTAGGAAAAACAGTTACCTTTTTATTGGATATTACCCAGTTTGAAAGTAAACACCGAACGCACCATTTTAAATAAATTGAAGCAAATATCTTTATTGAGACAATTTTCTATTTGTGAACATGTGTAGCTACAACTATTTAGTAAAATAATTTAGATAGATTTGTACATTGTATATCATATTTATTATTGGCTACAAAAATACTGCAGATCTGTGTTGACGTTGGTATCCGGGATACAGATATATCTCGTCCGGATGCCAACACACCGCTTGCATCTTTGTAATTAGATATAAATATACCTTTCTTTGTTTTAAGTTAGTATTGTCTGAAACCAATAAACATTTTTGAGTTTGAGTTTGATGTTATATATCGATCTTCATAGTATATTATGTAATTCTGCAATTAATAACAATGATTCAAGATGTAACTTAGTTATTGTAGTTATTTAAGAATTTTACATCAATTATACTTCATACAAACGCTAATTATTATGTGTACTTAACCATGTTTGCAAATGAACATTTTTGATTTGATTTTGATTTGATCTATATTAAGTTTTATAAAACAGCAAAACAAGCTAAACCACACAAATGCCATTTAAAAATCCTGCTTGTTTTACATAAATACCCATCTGCCGATAGCCGCAAAGCTAACGAATAGAAATTAGCCGTTTTGAATAACAGATGCATTATGAACGACGAATAATAGATGCTACAGAAATGTAGGTTTTTTTACGTGCGATAGGCTTACGTTTGACAACAGCCAGCCTGATGTTAAGCCTTGCTGCAGCCTAGGGGGTAACACGCTTACCTAAACTATACGTAAGAGCCTTGTGTTACAGTAATCAGTGCTATGAAAGCGATAAACAAGTGTAATAAATCAATGCTGGTATCTGAACCATAATAATATTCCAGGTCAACCGCCGCCGCCTCGGTTGAGTTGGTGGACTGGGTTTAGCTTTTTAGCGACATGCAATGCGACCAAGCAGTCGTTTAATCTGTATATTCTTTCTCTTATCAAA
Organism: Macaria notata; assembly: GCA_927399415.1. NCBI lineage: Eukaryota > Metazoa > Arthropoda > Insecta > Lepidoptera > Geometridae > Macaria > Macaria notata. The sequence goes on from OV656743.1 coordinate 4,232,931, forward strand.
TAAGAATGGCCAACTCTGGTGTCGAGAGTTTATCAAGCTGCCTTGTGACAGTTGTATTAGGCTAATTTTAATTTCTATGTTTTTTTGTATTTTTTTTATGTATGTGTTGTTTTAATAAAGAATTTATCTATCTATCTATCTTGTGGGTATTGGAGCCAATCACGAGCACGCCGTATTCATATTGTGTTGGAAGAGACAACACGTGGAAGCATTTACAACGCGAGTTTTGTCAAAAGTAACAATTCTATAGTTTAAATTATTCGTAGATTATGAAACATGCATCGGCATAGGAAACAAGATCCGACATCTCTCATATTGCTGATTGCTACGAGTATCTGAGCTTCGGGAAAATTGCGAACAACCTTTTGTGTTTCATATTCTTTGAGGCAGAAAATAGTAGGAGCTTTATGAAACACTAGCGGCTTGCAGTGTTACTTTTTTAAACCAGGATAGGAACCAATTAATGTACTTGTCTAATATCTATACCTATGTCAAATTACATCTAAATTGGTGGAGCGGTTTGATTGTAAAGAAATAATGGTATAATAAAGATAACATGGACATACATTCACACTTACACAAAACATTCACCTTCATGACATTAGTGTGAGTATAGTCTAATATGTATTATCTTGCAAAATGCGTAACAAAGATTGTTTCTCCAATTGTTGTTATTTAATAAATTCAATAAATGACTTCAAAAGTGGAGGTTCTTATTTCCTTTGAATGTTTTTTCAAACTTAAGTTAATGGCATAAGGAAAAAAATAAAATAAAATAAAATAAATATTTCGGGACATTGCACACAGCGCCATCTAGCCCCACACTAAGCAAACGCTTGTGTCGTGGGTACTAGATAACGGATATAATACTTATATACTTTTCTTTTGTAAATACATACTTATTATACATACAAACAACCAGACTCAACACAAGAAATTATACATTTTTTTTAAAATGCATAAATACTTGTGTCACTCGGGAATCGAACCCGCAACCCATAGATTAGAAGGCAGAGCCACTACCAACTAAGCTAACAGGCCAGTCAACTAAACTTCAACTATTTCGAATAGAATAGAACTATAATATTTATATTGATAAACGTGAACCATTGAAAGCAAATGAGATGCATTCTTATTGTATGCGACATAGCTTGTGGCTGTATTGTTGAGGGTGCTTACTAGAATCAACAGAATGTAAGATACAGGGACTGTACGGGAGGGGTTTGTACCAAGCCGTAGGGGTTTATAGGGGGTAATAAATATTACAAAATTTGTTATATTACAGTATTATATATCGTCAGCCACAACAAAATATCAGCACTGGTGGCCATGTGCCGTCAGCATTAGGCTGAGTTATGGCTGTATTTTAAAATACTTTAGTATTATTTATTATGATGCCCCAGCATCAAATATTATTTTTAATATTTTAATAAACTTATATTATGTGTTGTTATATTTTTTATAAGTACATTATTTTATTTGTCTAGAAGAAACCTTTTCATTCTCAATTTAAAGATAGAATATAATATTCTGTAGACCTTTCTAGCTTTGATATTCAAGTGAAAAACTAGCAGTGCTTCGCATGAATCTGGGATAAAAGTAGCCTATGTGGTAATCCAGGATCTAACTTATCTGCAAACCAGATGTCATGGAAATCAGTTCAGCTGTTTGAGCGTATAGAAGTAAAAATATATACACGCATACATTTTCGTCCGTATACTGGGTGGGACTAGCAAACACTTACCACACTTTATACATCAGTGTACGGAGCGCTGCATGAGAGAGATGGTGGAAAACATCAGAGATAGGGTCATGGATAGTGGCAGTCACGATCCTCAGATATGAGGAATACGACGCAAAAAGGAAGAGGAGCAAAACGTCATAATAATAAACCAGTAATAAACACGCTATAAGTTGTAAACCAGTTGATTACATTGTGGGCTGCAGCCCTAAACGCCGAGTATTGTGTCGTCCCGCGGGAGCGCTCCGGTCAAGCGCACTCATTCCATATCGAATGAGACACAACAGTATTATTATACTAGAGGACAGACTCAATAGATGTCTTATTGCAAGGAAAATATTACGAAACATACATAACAATACAAATTGATTTATTGGAACGTGTAAACAAACTGTTCTGGTTAATTCTCATTGTACAATAGACTTAGAGAGAGGTCAGTTTAAAAATATCACACCATACACCTGTAGGTATGCTAATTGGTTCGTTGACATATTTTCACAATAGAAATGAAATAATTTATGCCGATATCAGTACATATATAAAATTTGGTTATATCCATGTTATATCACATATAGCATAAATATTGTAAATCGAAAAACAAAACCTGTCTCCAATGCTCCTGCACTTTACACATACTAATGTCACTGTCAACTAAATGTCACTGTCATGATGAAAATTCTATAACAAAACTTTACTTAAGCGTCCCTAAATAATACAGTCCATGAGAATAGCCAACGCAGCTCTTTGTGCTCATTATATTGCTCGCTCAAAGGAATCAGGAAGATAAGGCAATCGTAAACCTGGTTATGGTCTTTGTTTTCTACTTCTGTTAGTTTATGTTTGTGCTCGAGTTTATGTGCGGTGATTTGGTATTTTGATTGGAGTTTACGAATTTAATTGGAGAGATATTTAATTATGATCACTGAGTTAATTCTAAACACGGTTGCTAAAAAAGAGGACAAAGTCGAGGTAGAATTGCGTAAATTTTAGTTTATTATAAATTTATAAAAAAAACTTAGCATACAGCGACGTATTCCTGGATGCTGGCAGCGTTACCTCTCCGAATTTATTGTAGACTCACGTTCGCGTTGTGAGAAATAACTGTCTATGAAAATATACTAAAATTAATGACTGATTTTATTGGGGATCTTTAAATTTGTTTCAAACAGCTATCTAAGTTAATATTTAGTAGACATTTGAACGCTTCTCTTAAACCATTTGTATCAGTAAATAACCTAAACTTCATAACAATTTCTCATCTACTCAGCTAAATTTGTTCTCGTCACATTATAGTGGAATATTAACTCATGCCCTAAAAGTTCCTACAATGCCTCAAAGCGAACGTCACCAACATCCGTAGTGAATTGTCATCCCAACTTGAGACCGCTAAAGCTTGTTGACATAGGACAGCAACGGACTGCTAAACGCACTTTTTTGTAAGCACCCGGAGTATTATATTATAAAACTTAGTTGCAAATAAAGTTCGGCGCAAAATTTTAAAAACGCACGGAGCCTTGTTCAGATTCAAATAAATAGTTAGTAACTTTTAACTTCAATAGATACATGTCTTCTTATAGTACCTAACATATAACTTTTATCTTTCAGTGACGTTTTTGAGAGAAATTATAGTAATTTTTAATTTTTATAATGGATAAACATTATGTAAGGCCAGCAAAACAAATAAAAACAAATAAAACTCTTTCAATGTTTACCAAAATAAATTGGAAATATATCAAATAGTGATATTTAATATTGTGAAAAGTGGAAATACATAATCTCCAATATGAGCCTGTAGTTATCATCGCCGGTAAAAACTTGCCAAGTCACTATTTGTACATTAAATTCGTGTGTTTACATTAATTAAATCCACAAAAAACCGTAACAACACTTAAACACTACGTCACAGCTAAATATTTTGCAGTTTGGCAATCATTGTAATTATTTTTAACGATTGAATTTACAATTCAATGTTGTGTATATTTTACAAGGCCTGTCTTTCTCTGTAAAATGTCGCTACGAAAACCTCCGAAAGTTCTGGAGAGCAAAAGCTGCGTAATGAATAATGAAGTGAGTTTTGGAACTCGGCTGTATTCGTGCTGTGTAAACAGGAAGAGCCTCGATCCATCAAGCCTGTGGACTGACAACAAACTGGACTTATACTCCACGCACAAAGAATTAGCGCAGTTTTTTTTAGTTTTAGTTTGGTTTTAGTTTTAGCTTGCGTTTACGGTTTTTTAGTTTTGGCTTGGAAAAACAAGTTTATGCTGCAATATCGATGAAATGTGCCAATATTGAAGTTTTACGCAGACTTCTTTTAACTGAAGTGTTCATGTTTTTGATACCGCCTAGATTACGTGACCGGTTGTTAGTATTTTGCCTGTCATATCAGTTGCAGTGATATTTTTGCTTATACCTTCAAGTTCAGAATTGAATCACTTGGAGAAAGGACACAGAAATTTCACTGTGAACATTGCATTTGATTCATCAAGATTTCATTTTAGGAGTAGTTCAAGTAATTTATCGATAGTACCACTAGGCCACTATTAAATTGTGTTTACAGCCTATTCTTATAATTTACAACGTTCTTCATAATACTTTAATGTTATTTGTTCTAGCCACATTAAAATAAAATTAATGTTTCATGTCCCAAACATTTTGTATTGTCATCGAATTACCTTTGTTCGTCGAGACAGACGCAAACATAAATTTTACCTTACTAGTAAAAATACAAAAATACGTAGAATAATAAAAACATAACGAACATGGCTCGGAGAAATTCTTTTGTGTAGTCTCGAGACATGATACCTGAGTAGGCGCCTGTCAACGGTGAAACATTAAAAAAGACTCCGCGAAAAATACAGCAATAGATTTCTAGCACTTTACACAAAAAGGCTTTTCACGAATTTGCAAATATGTTATTGTATTGTTTGGGACGACGAGCGGAGTCGGTCAAGTGTTTCCATTAGTTGTAATGGATTGTCGCTAGAGGGAGCTCCGTCAGTCTCTCCTGATCGACAAATGAAGGGGAATTAGTGCGAGCCTCAGGTATTGTGTTCAGAGAGGAGGGGGAAATGGATTCCTTTTATCCCGGTGAGTGGAAAAGGAATGATTTGTTGTTTTTGCTCGATTTTTGGAATTAATCGATTGAGTGACTGGGCGTAGGTAAGCTAGGGTTTGTATTATTATGTTTTTGGGATAAGGAAAATTCTCGTTACTTGTCTCGACACTTCTAGTCTAGTGCTTCTACTCATTTTGTAACAAGTTAATATAATTGCTTGCAAATAGTAATTGCTTAATTGTAGGTCCCGGCTGTTCGTCTAGTACATACACGTTAATACAACACATAGTCGTTAAGCCATGTCAGAGGCCTTTAGGGCGGCTTGATAAACTCTCGACACCAGAGTTGGCCACTCTCATTCGATAAGAAGAAGAAGAATTGCTTGCTACATGCAAGTGCCATAAATTAAAGCAAAAATGATGGTGTCTTACTTTATTAGCGTTGTAACTGACTTCAGTACTGTAAGTTCACTATCTATAGTAGCTATGGTACCAACAACACATTCGTATATGTTTCTTGCAAGGATTCCAATGCGCGTGTCATTTCTCAAGCTGAATGGCCGCGAGGCGAGAGGTACACGTGACAAATACACCTAGGGGAGGTGAGGCAGGGTGTTATACAGAGTTTTCTCTTCTTTTGAGCCGTATTTCCTCATAACTGAGGATCGTAAAAATAAATAAATATTTCGAGACATTGCACACATCGCCATCTAGCCCTATACTACATTCGGGAATCAATAAAAAAATATGATTTCTCTTGGGCAGATAAATCATGGTTGGTGTGCGCCTAGGTCTTTCACATAACTTGAGAAACAAGTTTAAAAACAAAAATTGGTATAGGGCTGGTCTCGAACCACGCCAAGATGAAAAGCAGACGATTAGGTTTACCACCGTGCCACACTCACTTCCTCGTTACTAATAAGTCTGTAAAAGGGAGGCTTATACCACAAAGGTCCCTGACAAAGGCCTGAGCGAGGTGCGAAATTGAGCGGTTGGCTCAGCCGTGTTTATTTAACACTAGTGGACACCCGCGGCTTCGCTCGCATTATTTCAAGATAATAAATAGTACCCTATGACACTCCTAAGATGCCATACAACCTACATACCAAAAATCATGATAATCCGTTCAGCCGTTTTTTCGTGATGAGCGTTTCAATAAACAGAGACACAGATAAACAGACAATATTTCTAGAAATTCTTGGAACGTGTTCTGCTATCATTACATTGCTGGATTATACCATAACTCACACGTCTATAGATATACTTCTATAGACACACAGCACGTTACTGCATTTGACATTGACATTGACGTCCAGATACCTAGCCCGCCTGGCCCTCGAGCGTTTCATCAAAATTGTTTCGTTTGCCATCGTACGTATTGACTTTTGAAATGAAATTGGTTATGCGAAGCCAAAAATGTATTTTACTGTGCGTAATCAAATCTACGTAATTAAGATTTTTGAATGTATAATCGAATTGAATGTGTTTGAAGTTTAGTTATTGTATCGTTTGTTACTGAAACTCACAGGGGATACTATATAAAACGCATTTAATAAACGTATAAGTAGCATACATGTATATGGCAAATAAATACTACTTTATATTTAAAATCTGTTTCAGAACATGTTCGCCAGAAACAAAAACATTATTAGGCAAAAGTAATTCTTTAGGATAGCAAGAGTAAAATTTCAACATTGCATGCGTGGAGAAACTCCTGAATTTCTCCGTCATGTAGCCGTGGCTGGAGTGACGCGTGACGTCACCCCGGGCTTGCGATACACTCTGACGTGGAGTAGGCAACGCGTAGAGGTATGTTTTAATAGTGATTTTGTTTGTAAAGTATAGATAATCTTTTGTAAAATAAAAAAAGCTTATTCAAAAATAGAAATCCTCAGAATTTAATATTAGAATAAATAATAAGGAATAAAAACCATTTATTGCAACATGAAACCTTATATTAGACGAAAACAACAACAAAGTTATATTAGGTTACTTTAATTAGGGAAACAGTTTTTAGGATAGGTAAGGTTCGGTCGTGTAACCTAAGTAATATTAATGGTAGAATAGATGCGTTTGCACCTGAGTGAGCGTGGCTTGCTGTCTCTCTAAGAGTATCACAAATTAATGAAAGTAGATTTTAGTAAAAAAAAATAAGTTAGATTTTAATTAGTTAAGTTTTTATTTTTAATTAGTAAACTTTGTCTTTTAAGTTGTTTCATACAAAGGTAAATTTTAATTCAATTTTCAGAATATAAATACATTATTCATGTGTATTGTGTGTGTTTCTGTATAACATACTCTGCGTTGACGTGTGACGCAGTCTCGGAAGCGCTTCGAGCGTTTCATGAAAATTGTTCGGTTGTTCTTGACAAAGTATAACTACAAAGTAAGAGTACACCGACTGCAGACAACGCCCGTGCGAGGGTAATGAGGTCGCTAACTGATATTTGTTTTGCAAGTTTGGTTCTTACCAAACTTGCAAAACAAATATCAGTTACAAATGTAAGTTTGGTTGGATACATTAATTTTATTCTATTTTATTCATTTTTCTATCTATTTTATTGTTAATTTATTTTATTATATTTTATTCATAAAAAAATGATATAAGTTTATAAGTACTGTTAGTGTTTAATTTAGTTCTTTTCATAGATTATTTTCCATTTCATCGAATACATGCATAAACAAGATGCAGACAATTATAAGCTTGCTAGATATTTACAATAAAGAATTGTCTTCCGGTGACTTTTAGGCAAGCACCTCATGTGTAGATTAAATTTAAGTAAGTTGTAGTCAAGCGCGAGTCTATCGAGTATTAAAAGATCTATATTTTATTTACTTCCAGCAAGACTATATATCTCAATAGATACTTAAACTAATGCCTAAACAGTTAATGCTAAAGAAGTATTATGAGAAGCATAAATACAAAAATGTATTATTACAATAGAATAATAATAGGTCTTTACCTATGAAATTGCCGTTTTTTTTCTTACATTTTAATCTGTTTGTAACTTTTACGTACAGCTATATTTTTTTCCAAATACAATTTTTATTGTATCAATTGTTGAATTATGTACCTTTTAGATTAAAAAATGTAATTACTAGTGCCTATTACTTATATCGTCGGTTTCACTACTTTAACTAGGTATATTTTTATCATATACTCTGTTTTTGAGAAATTGATATACGCAGTGCATAGTTTTTTTTCCATCTAACTATAGTCATCAATTGCATCTAAATCTGTTCAGACATTTGGAATAATATGGAAATATAATTTTTCTCAATTTCGTCATACAAATCGGCAATTTCATAGGTAAAGACCTATTATTATAAATTGAGACAGATTTACAAACATTTATTAGTAGTACCTACACACACATACATACAATAAATAAACAAGTTTTACGCTTGTCTGTGTTCATTTCCTCAATATACTACATATTAACCTACCGGTTTTCTTGAAATGATTTCCAACCCAATCAAATTACTTCCCTTAGGTATAATATATAACCTCTCCAACGTAGTAAGTTAATGAATCAAAGCATAAACTTCAAAAAAAAATCATCAGCGTCTTGAAGACGTAATTTAAAATGTAAAAGAATGCTGTAGATATTCGCGGTGAATAAAATATGCCAAGCCACGGCAGTCGGGTACAATGAATCTTAATTACCTATTCAACCTGGATGGTGGTCCGTTGCTCAATTTTGTGGTGAAGATAGCGATTTCAGCTTCAGATATAGATTTTATGGAAATTAGTTATGGAGGAATGGATCAGAGTTAGTGATTGGATAAAACTAGCAAGAATAGATCAGTGTCCACGCATGAGGAAGCAAAATATATCAATATATGTTTAGTTTTGTACATACATATGCACATCTGAAATTGGGATGAAAAAGGCCAGCATTTAAAGATATTTCTTAAAATAACACATGCTTGCACTTGACCATAGTTTGCCTGATAGTACGTTATTGCTATGACCGAAGATGGATCGTGCCTATCCTATAAGAACCGGTTAGTTGTTGATTGATGCTTTGAAGATCGCTGGATTATAGTTCGTGTGGTTTTATTTACTAACTTCACTTGATTTATTACAACTGGTAGGCGTATGTGTCTCAGTTTACATTAAAAAGAAAAAAATAAGAATATAGTAAAAAATATATATAAATCTTAATTGTCGAGAAGTGTAACATGTCGTTCGTAGATCACTTTCAAGAAGATTCATGTAACAGGCTGTAACAAACATTCATACAATAACTCACGCCGCCGAGCCGTAAAAGTGTAAAGTTTCTCCTTATCGCGGGGGAAAGTATCAACATAAGACAGCAATGGACTGGCTTAAGCGTGCCATTTTACAGGAAAATTGTCAGTTTAAAAAAAACAGTGTAACAAAATTAAGAGGTGATACCGTTACTTAAATAAAGTTTACTTAATAGATTTATTAATGTAGCTTGCGTGTTTCGTCTTCCTGTTGATGCAGCCTAAGGAACTCTGAACATTTGACATAAAGTACCAGTGTAAATAATAGTTTGTAAAAAGCTCCATTTAGGTGGATAGAAATCTTCTAGGATTTTATGTATATGATAAAAGGGAAAGGAAGATATTCAATGTATTTGTGGTGAAATGAGGTATAAAATCTAACTGCTGAGAAAAAATTATGGCAAGAATTTGTTAAAAAATAAAATAAACAAATAAATATTCCCGGACATTCTATTCTTGTTCTCTACTAAACTATGTCACTCGAGGAAAGGGCCTTGTAAGTCTCGAGATGTCACCTCGCCATCAATCTCCAGCAAGCTGAGCTGCGGCGCCTCTATTCATCTTAATGCCTTAAAGCCGCCTCCATCAATTCTCGAGAATAACGCCACTCATTAGCAAACATACAGTATACTATAACTTTTGCATTAATGACGCTTAGTTGGTAAGTCATATTATGTATTAGAAAATTAGGTAAGGTCGATTGAGAGCGTCTAAATATAGTTTTGAGAGTGTCTAAACCGCGCTGGGGGCTTCTCGCATGCTTAGTCGCATACTATATCATAACGGACAAACATAATCTACGATTTAAGCTATACAAGCTCACAAGATGAATTAATTTTGCGTAGCTCATCCATAGATTAATAGCAAAGGTAGGTAGTACCCGCCCGGTCAGGCTACGAAAGAAGAACAATAAAGTAATTAGGCACATTCAAATTAGGTTGTTTATTAAAGATTACATTTCAAAGATTCACGTACATCCTGTTATCTGGAATAATAGCGCACAATTAAATCTCACACGGAAGAAATGAAGAAAACAAATGAATCCAGCGTTTCCAGCTGTCCCTTTGATCAAAATTGTTTGCATTGACCGAGCAACGGAGGTGGCTATATTTTTATATGTTTTGTCGCGTGTAAACTAATTTGTCGAGACTCGAGGCAAAGTGAGAGTTCGCGTTATTTTTATTTCGAGGTATTGCAAATAGTCCTTTCATTTGGTATTTCGTAGATCTGTGTGTTATCAAAGGTTCTAAGCACACTTTGCCGCGGCTCCCTTTTGAGACTGCTCTGGTATCTAATACATAATAACATTAATAACGTTTCCTGGAACGTCTGCGCGCTTTGACTTAATTTGCATTTAGTAATGTATGTGTTGCCGGTATATATGTCCCTATTATATTATATTATAGAGCAAACAAGCGAGATGCACTGCAAAGACGTAATATTGCCAGATATTGCTTGTTTCTATAATGACGTTCAAATTGCCAATGAAATCCCGGGTGCCTTGTTCGTTGTATATCGATGAAATTGTATTTGTTAATGGTGAACATAGTGTTAAATGTAGATTTATTAGACAACATATTGAAGTAAGTTTGTATGTGGGTGGCGTGTTCTGTTGGTGAAAATTTCAAACAAAAAAAGGACATTTATTAAAAAAAAAATTCAAGCCGTTCTAGAGGCCTCCAATATGATTTCAGGACTGATGATTTGAGACATTGTTATCCATGTAAGTGCTTAGATACAAATACTTCTTTCGGTCACCCATCCAAAAACTATTGGCGTCAACAACATGTACACAAAGTAAGTGAATAATACTACTTACGTTCCGAAAACGAAGAGTTAAGCTCGACATCGAAAAACATCAAATAAAAGCACACAAAGAGATAGTAGGTAACAAGCTTATAAGCTTGTTGCTAAGCTTACCTTCATATCTGATAAGATGGGAGAATAGGCAGGATTTATTTATATGTTTAAGGGTATCGTACTTAACAATGGATAACGATGTACTGGGTTATATGAAAAGGATATTTTTTTCAGACAAGTATTTGACCAGCAGGTTGCCTACCGCACGAGCGACGATATGTTTTTTCTTCTGATAGATAATTTTGATCTTTCAAATTATTATAAAGCAGTGAAAAGAATTTGTTGAATTCGAGGAAAAAATTAAATATTTGACGCGCTTAAAAACTTTCTATTACTGGACTGTTATGCGACGATACTGTCGGTCTAATAGTAAAACAACTTCCTTATACCTTGTATATACGTTTGCCTAACAGAAATGCAACATGTCACTTTATTTTTTTATATGTCCTGAAATATTGATTTATTTATTTATTTTATTTTATCTACAACAAAATAATGTGGGGATGCATCAGCTGTCATTCAAATAATGCCCCGATCACTCTCTTGTTGGTAAAATGGACTGTTCGACGTCTGTTTGCCAAACATAATATACGGGGCTTTGGACTTCTTAATCAGATAATCTTTTTATAAATAGCTATTTAGCGTATAGGTTCGTATTTAGATAGAAATCCTACCTTAGAAAGGAAATAGAATAGAATAACATCAACTTATTCCGTTGAGTGCCTGAGAGGTTTTTGGTGCCGCGCTATGGATAAGCACTGTACGCATGAAGATCTATTGTGTCAACTTTCTTTTAAATCGGTGGTGGTGGTGGTTTAGTAAATAGCGAGTTTGCGAGCTCAGCGTCATTCAATATACATATTTGTATGCTTACCTTTTTTGTAATTGGACAATTGTTTTCTGTGTTGTTTTTTAATCAATTAAAAACTTGTTACTTCAAACGAATTGAAGAAATTTGTAATTATGTTAAATACAATAATAATACTTAAAAACATAGGTAGAAAAACTCAACATACTACTTCTAACTACAACAGAAAAAAGGGGGTCACTTAGAAAATCTTTGAAAAGCTTAATGATAGTCTAAGTGCTCCAGCCCACTGCCAGAGGGCAGCGTACCCAGCAGCAGCATTACCACGCTGGATGGCAATGCTGATACGTTGAGCAAATTGTTAAATTAATAGATGATATATAAGTTTATAAATACAAAAAATGGTTGACAAATCGTCAAACTGACTTGACTAACGGCAAAGTCTGGTCTAAAGTCTTACAATCGTCATCGAAAAGTAGAAGCTATGATATAATATCTCGGCATTACTACCGACTTTAAGCTGCCTTGCTATCGAGACTAGCCGTGAAGTAATTTTGATTGTACATGTCAACCAGCTCAAAAGCAATTAGATCACTTACCATTATCCTGATCAGGTAAGGGTAGACTGTCGGAGGTGTCGGATGCAAGCGCCAGGTCCGGGGAGGGGGCGCCCAGGAGAGCACTCAGACCGTCGTGGTCACCATCTGAACAATAACAATACACGTTTTACTATTTTAATGTACATATGAGTAATTGAGGACGTCGAATTTAATCATTAGTTTATTGATTTATATTATGTGTATAAGCGAGTATGATGGGTCGACGACATCGTTAAAGTCGAGGGTCCAACCTAGTTGAGGTCTGCACAAGATCGACGCAGATGGCACATACAAAGGGAGGCCTATACCCAGCAGTGTGATCCCAAGGGCTGTGGATGATAATGAAGCAAGTATGGCTCACCGGTTCCAGTGTCTGCATTTCATCCAGACACGCATGGCTTGTATTTTCAAGTAATGTGTGGATTTGCACTCGCTTAGCGGTGAAGGAATACATAGTGTGGAAACCAACATGTTTGAGAACCACAATATCCAAGGACATGTATGTATGTGTCTTCCGAGGGACCTGGGCGCGATGTATCTTAACAAGAGAACTCCCCGAACGAGTTAATTCGGGGGGAGTCACGACCCTCAGTTACGACTCAAGAGAGATTATGTGTATATGTTACGGTAAATGTAGATAATCGGGAATTATGCATAATCCCCGGGAATTATACATAATTACCAACGCACTCGGTAAATGTTGAGAATTATCCACATTTACCGGTAATTATATATAATTACCATACCCTTTTGGTTAATGTACAAAATAATGAAATCAAACATCAGATCAGAATCAATATGTTTATGAGAATAAATACATGTACAAATCTATCTATCTATCTATCTATCTATCTATCTGCAATAACATACAATAAATGTAAGTAAAGTAAAGTAGAGTAGAGTAGAGTAGAGTAGAGTTATAATCTACGATCCAGCGCACTTGCCTAGAAGAAACCAGTTTGCTTTCGCCTTGAAGACCGACAAATTATAATTCAGTGCGGTTTTTGGTTCAGTGCCTTGCCTGTTTTGTTTTTTGCCATGTTTGATTTCATTATTTTCTACATTTACCAAAGGGGTATGGTTATTATGTATAATTACCGGTAAATGTGATTAATTCGAATGTTTTTCTCACTTTTACCAAGAGCACTGGTAATTATGCATAATTCCCGGGAATTATGCATAATTCCCGCATTATCCACATTAACCGTAACATATATTATATGCTTCATATTTTTGTGTTGAAGAGAACATTATGCTTCAGCTATAATTTTACCCTCTAAATTCTAAACAAACTAATCTAAAGTACGACCATACTTCTTGGTTGAAGGATTATTCTGTTAATATTATGTTGTTTACGATTCAATTTCAACAGCACGGTAATTCTATTCATTTTGTTTTGCAAAGCTAATTATCGTTTAGTTATTTGTATAGTAACCTGAGATTTAATGTACAATGAAGAAAAGTACTAGGTTTGCCAAATCACTTGCAATTATGTCTCAGTAAGGCCTGTATGTATACAAATACGCTAGTTTTTGTTGCAATTAAAATACCTAGTAATTTTGATTTTATAGGCATTCAAAGTTTCCAAAAATATCCAATCCGACGGAGAGCCCCGTAACTGCTTGTGACGTCATACTACAGCGCGCCGTGGCGCGGCGCGCTTAGTATCAAATCACCAGCGGTGATAGTAGGTGTAAAAGCTAATATTTTGATGTGTTTTCTTTCGTGTAATAAGAAATATTATTCAATTCATTAAATTTATGAAGGATTTAAACAGAGGAATCGGATAATTTACCTAAAATAGATGGATTAATTATTAATACGCATTATTTACTAACAAATATTTATGTGCCGCCAAAATGCGAGGAATAAAAATGCAAGGTTAAGTAAACATTCCTTACTACTTGTGCTTAGTAGTTTATGTGATCTGAATATTGTTTTATCAAAACAAGATACCCAACTTAGGTATGTCACAATGAAAGAATGCGACTCAAATAGTAGAAGTACCTAACCTACCTACCATATTTTTTACGTTAACCAGAACAAAATATGTATTAGTTTTGTAGCTATAGGTAGATACGTAAGTATATATGTATGTATAATATAGGTAAAACTATTATTTTTGCCTTTTTAGGGTTCCGTACCCAAAGGGTAAACCGGGACCCTATTACTAAGCCTCCGCTGTCAGTTTATCTCCAGGCAGTATCTCATAAACCGTGATAGCTATAAAGCTGAAATTTTTACAAATGATGTATTTCCGTTGCCGCTATAACAAAAAATACTAAAAATTTAAAAAAATCTATACATTAAAGGGGTCCCCATACAAAAAGCGTGTTTTATTCGTATGTTTTTGCTCAATATTAAAAACGCGTACAGGTAGATGCTTCAAACTTTCAAGGAATATTTACTTGTACGGTATATTACCTTTCGAAATAAATAATTTAATAACAATAAAGTAAATATTTTTGGTATTCATTTATTAACAACTATTTTTAAATTTTTTACAATATATGTATAAAAAAATAACAAATATCATAAAAAACTTAAAACTAGTGATGCCGCCGGCAACGGGGCAGGACCCAAGCAACCGGTGGTAGAGGCTACAAAGAAAGGAACCTCCGGACAATACGCGCCGTATCAAGAATCACTGCCTTCTGTATCTGTCCCTTAACCCAACCTTCCAAGGAGAGCCTCTTAAGGTGTTGATCGAGGCTCTTCGCTATAAGACCGTTCACCGAAACAACTATCGGGACAATTATCGTCGAATCAACATCCCACATGGCGGTAATCTCATGTGCCAAGTCAAGGTACTTGCTGACTTTGTCCTTCTCGGCCTTCACGAGATTCTCGTCATGTGGTATGGTGATGTCAACAATAACTGCCCGGCGTTGGGGCCGGTCCACTATCACGATATCAGGCTTATTGCAAGCAATAGTCCTGTCCGTGATAATGGATCGGTCCCAGTAGAGCAATGCACGACCATTTTCGAGAACTGGCTCTGGTACATACTGGTAGTACGGTAGCTGAGACTCAACAAAGCCATATCGAAGAGCAAGTTGCTGGTGGATGATCCTGGCTACTAGGTTATGCCGGTGCAAATAAGTAAATATTATTATTACCTTACAAAAACGTGTTTTTTTTTCATATTTTTTGCGCTCCGTATTAAAAACGGTAACAGGTAGACACTGAAAAATTTCACATCTAAAATCTAAAACAAGAAAATTCTTACAAGCCATCTACACCTAGTCTACGCGAGTAGGCACAGTGATTTTAACTTATATAGAAAATAAAGGATTACACAAAACAGCTACATGTTTCTCAAGATATTATAACTGTAATACAATGTAAAAACGTAACGGAAAGTTCTGTATATAAATATATATTTATAAATAAATATATAAACTACAAAAATATTTTAATAGTCTTAGGTATTCACGATCTCTGTAAACTATAATTAAACTATTTTAACCGGTATAATCGCGTACTTATTGATTCAACATTTTTCCTGCCAATATAAAATCAATAAACACACGATTAATCATGTTAGAAATCATTATTATTACTTAGGTAATTAAATATGATTGAATGGTCTTCACAACAATTAACTATTCTTTTATCTCCAAATGGATTAACCCTCTTCATAGCTTATATCCATTCTTTTTCCCATTTTAACGTCCTTTAAACTATAAAAAAAAACAACTTTTCCGGTGAATTGGTAGTTGTATTTTTACATTTAGGCACAACACATGATTTTCTAGTATTCGAATTGGACATTTTAAAAGTATTTAGTTAAAATTTAGACGCCACGAGCGCGCGACGAGTGAGCCAGACTGAGCGTGCTGTATGATGACGTCACAGAGTCACCGGCAGCCCGCGTCGTGCGGTTACAACTTGTTTTACTTATAAGTCGGAAACTAATTCACGTATCGAAGTAATTCTTTAACTAGTATTTATTATTTTTGATAGAGAAAAAGGAGTAATAAAAATCAAAATCAATTATCGATCTTCATTGTACATTAAATCTCAGGTATGACAATTCATCAGTGTTAACATCTCTGAATGTATGTTCTCACGTATCGCACTTGTATGTAATCAGTTATTATTAATTCCAGTACACATTGTGTTGTGGCTTTCAGTAGCATTAATGCTGGAAACTTCAGCCGTAAGAGATTAGGGTAATCAACAATATTAAATACCTAAATTCAATTATGCGGCAAGCCCTGGGGTAGATGAAATACGAAAGTTTGGAACTTTGCTGTCGTCATTTATCAAACGAAACACTTTCTCGAAATTTCTCAATAAATTTAATATTTTGAGGGACTTTATTTTAAAGTAGCTTTGATTACCTAGCCATTTCAAGTTTGATTGGACGTCATAGTTGATTTGTGGAAGGCTGGCTTGGGGCTGAGGCATCCGGAACAGAATTACAAAAACGAGCTCGCTTTGAAGTAACCTTTGTTTATTTTATTTTGAGTTTACTAAAGTTCAAGGCTCATTTGATAAAATGCTTTAAAGTTTATCTAGTACAAAATATGTAGATATGTTAACTATGAATCGTATATGCCTAAAGCAAATAAATTAACGTTTTCTTGATAGTTACATTTGTAAGATTTTTTTTTAATATGAGAAGTAGGTTTGGTTAGGTCTAACTAAACCTACTTCTCATATTAAAAAAAATCTTACATTTACGCGTGTTCGATGCAGCCTAAACTTTTAACAAAACGCTACTCGCATAGCATCCATATTAGTATATATTGGGCCATGAGTCCATTCTCGACCCCAGTGCCGTCTAAGTTACGAGAGGTCCGCAATAAATGCAAACTTCTCTTGAAATAAAATTAACATCTTCATTTGCTGACGTATATTTTACGTGAAATTGCATCCGAGGCGTCTGTCACCACAATAACAGCTGTCCAAGTATTCCTCCAAGAGCGCTCAAAACTTGCTCGGCTCGAGAGACATAAATAATTTATAGCAGTTGGCCAGTTTCCTCATTCGTTTAGTCAGGGAGCCACGGGACTGAATAATTACGACTACAGATATTCAGCCACACGAAGATTGGTTGGCTATGAATGTTGTCGGTCGTGCACGTGCATATTGTGTGTGGGTCGACCAGAATTTATCGTTTGTTGAGTAGTAGCTTGTCCGTTTTCTTCATACAACCTATAAATAAACATATCCCTAAACTGTACAGATATTTTCAACTCGTATCTAGCATATGCGGTAAAATCGTTTCATCATTTTAGCACATTATGGAGGACTGTATTGTGCTAAATGGATAGAATTAAATTGACCGGCATGTATAAAACCTATAATTAATGAATCGGTTTCTGCAAGATCTAGTTAAGTTTGCTTTGGTGAAACGTATGATTTGAATTTAATGTGTAGATAATTTTAACGTCATAGGTAAGACAGATTGAAGCGACATTATTGTCTCTGTTCTTCGTGAGATAGAAATCCTATATTTAACTGGTCCCCTGCAACACTGAAATAATAATGACGGGTTGTCGTGCTGTCAGGGTGCTAATTAATTTGTGCCTAGCGGCATGTCTTTAAATAAGCTATTGAAATTATTCATTTCACAATAAATTCGAATAACCCTTTTATTTATTTTTTAATTCTAGTAGAGTGGTTTAGAGTAGCTAAAACTTTATTGATCGCTCATTGTTAACAGTTTTATGTACACGTACGTTACAAAAAGAATATATCTCCGTTTATTCTCACATTGTGTTTATATAATTATCATCTAAAAATGATCCAATTAACAATTTAGTTTCTAACTGATAGATGGTTGTTTCCAAGCCTGAATTTCTTAGCAACTTTGAAGTAAACTTCACCATGTTTTAGAAATTCCATAAAACTCGTGTCTAAAAATTCAACCGTAAACTACGTCTATCCCTCGACGCGAGTTCTCCCAAAGTTTGTCTACCGATGGTACTAATCCAATTCGTTAGTTCAGTTAGATAGGTACCTAATTTACCCCGGTCACTCCCCTCCTAGTTTGCCTTCCCTAAGAATAATTAATAATACAGAAACGTAACTGAGCCAAAAAATTATTTCACGAGATTATCAACCGCCGACGCGGCTAGTGACGGAGTTAAACCCATTAGCGACCAAACGCAACCAAGCATTCCACTCATTGTGTCCCAATAGATGTATTTTATTCTTATTCTTTTCAGCACCCTAACCAATCACGAGCAAGCTTTTTGCGCGAGTGTATTGAGATTTTTTTTTAAAGACGGAACAGGCTTACCCTTGACCATAGCCTGCCTGATGTTAAGTGACCGCTGTAGCCTAAGAAACCTATTTACACTGGATTTGAATGAATGTGGAAGCATTTTCGTCGCAACATTGTCCTGGCTCTCTGTTCCCCACGCACTATAATCCAGCGATCTTCAAAGCGAGAGTGAATCGGTTCTTATCGGGTAAGCACGCTCCATCTTAGGCCATAGCCTTACTTGCTATCAGGTAAACTATGGTCAAGTGCAACCCGTTCAAGTTAAAAAAAAAATAAAAAATTGTAAGGAGTTACAATTCTATAAAATCAATAATTCGTAGGCTCTCCCTAATTATGTAAGATTTGAGTAGCTCCTCAATGTGCCCGTGATCCTTGGACGGTTGTTAACGAGACAAATTAAATTTATCCTAAATTTCACCCCGAGTTTTGAATTTATCTTACACGGGTGCCCAATTGCGACTAATTGGCAATTTTAATAATTTCATCTCATTTGGATTATAGCTTGTACGTACTTTGTCGATTTGGGATGATCATCTATATAGGTAAAAGAATTCAATTAGTACCTACCTATTTTAACCAATTAGGATTTCCTACACCTACAGAATTGTATAATTCAGTGCTATTTATCTGACATCGACAATTTCTTATGTTCACTTTGCATATGTGCTATTTTTTATTGAAACTTTCGCTTTTTTGAGATACACTCAATCAAAAGTATTAGACTCTTAAAATACTTTAGCTAAAATTGTACCTCGAATAGTGCTAGAACTTATAATACCCTCATAATAGAAGAGAAGGCTGTTGAATCAGCAGTAAAGGTCGAATATCTCGGCTCCAACAAGAATAACAAAGTCTAAGAGAATAACATCGTAATTCAGCAGATCATTGTTACCAAAACACTATATCTAGGTCAATGTCTATAATCTACCGAAAACAGAATAATAAAAGGCGAGCAATTTTCTTAACAATCAATCACACAGAGCACCGTCTGCCACCATAAAAAAACTGGCAAAAACAGGGAGGCGCTGTTTTCAGTTATCATCTTGTTTATTCGATGCCAAATATGGGTAGTAAAATATCTATACTACGTTTGCTAGGGTATAATATATCTATAAGGCTATATCTGTACTGCTTTGTAAGATAGTTTTCGGTTGTTTGCTAAAAATATTATGCTCCTATTTGATATCGTGATAAAATATTCAAAGATGAATGGATACGAAATTTAAGGTGTCGTATTCAATCAATTAAATGTAATAATTATATTTTATAACTTAGAAAAAAGTAATAGATTCTAATTTTTGTTTTTATTTTTTAAATTTACCAAAACCAGAAGTCACATATCCTATGTCTTGAGTTCTCCATATGTGGAAATAAATAAAATTGTATTTGTTTTAGTTTCCTCACAGCATTTAAAAGAAAAGTCCCCACATAAAATTATTATTTTTGTTTTATTATTGTTTTATACATCTCTAAATAGTATCGAAATTATTCTTTTACTAGCGTCAACTTCTTTCAGGAAAACAGGATCTTTTATGATTGGACCACCAAGATACAGGCTAACGCCTAGTTTGGGGTCTTCTGTTAACACTATTATTGTATTGTAAAATTAACTAAAATATGAATATTGTAATATGTAGGTTAAGTTTTCAATTGGCAAATAAACATATTTTTACTTTATACTTTAAAAGTCGGTATGACTATTACGAAATATTTGACAACAATGAAACACTAATAAAACACCCAGTAACTTCGATCTTAAGTTGGTCGTCCCTAGAATAGCACCGAGAGATTCCAGTGCGGTGTCGCCTTTAACTATTCCAACTCGTGGAATAAACCAATGGTCAATATTAATTACCGCGCGACCGTTCGCAAGCCTCGACTTCGTTCTGTTTAATTAAATGACACTAAGTAAATACCAGTGCAAATTGCCAACGGTCTATTGTGGTCTGCGCTCTGAACAAGTTTTCGGCGGTAAGTCAGCGAGAGAGCGATATTACTTCATTTGCAACTTTATGGCCCCGTATTTCCCTTTGGCGGGAATACCGCTCCAGCTTATTTTATGAAAAAACTCTGGAGGCAGTTTTCTTAAAATTATTATCTCAAGTAACCGTCCCGGCCCCTGTAACCCTACAGTCTGCGGTCTCTGTTTTATTATTGCGATTGGAATGGATTACTTTTTACTACTGATAGAAATTGATGATAGCAGCAATTTTTATGAAATGCTCTTCATCTTTTGTTTAAACTTTTTAAATAAATTAAGTACAAACTCAGTAAACATTTTTCAAAACATGATTTTCTAATTATATGTGAAGTTGTTTTTTGTGCTTCTAAATAATATTAATATTAGTAAGTAAGCATTACTAAGCTTCATTTGCACTAGCTAGCCTCCCCCGGCTGCGCGTGGAGCCTCGTTTACACTCTATCGCCGCGACCACTTCTCGGAGCATTTCAAATTCAAGCGAGGGTTAAATTTTCACGAGCCCTTGACTTCTCCAGTTTCCAGAGCGTTCTGAAGGACAATTCTGACATCTGATATCTCTTTGATGTTCTTACAAGAGTTTAATGAGAGTAGGTGATTAACGTAATTAATTTACAGCCTGGAAGGAGACGCTTTTAAATTTCGGAGGTAAAATGTCGGTCAAAGATTAATTTGAAGCTACGACTTCGGGTCTCGTGCCAAACTTCCGCTGAGGAATTCAAAACGGAGAATATTGTTAATTTTTGTCTTCGTTATTTGTTACGAGAATTTAACTTTTTGTAATTTTCTAACAGCAAATTTGGGATAGGTCAACGATCTTTGACCTCTCCGAAAGTTGAAGGATTTGAGCACGAGGGAAAGTAAATATTTTGTGTATGAAGATTTATGAGGTTCATGTTAAGTCAGATAAGGTAACTAAGAGAGAGTACATCTCTGGGTACAAGTAATCTTACATGGGTTTATTGCTTGTGTAGTTTTAGATACATTTATTATTCAGAGATATAATATATTCTTACTACTCTCAGGTGGGACTAGTGTGATTTCGCGGTTTCGCTCGCATTAAGAAGTAAAACTTGCTTCCCCTATTTTACTCCTTTAAAAGTGGCATTTCCAAAAATCCTTCTTAACGGATGCCTACGTCGTAACATCTACCTGCATGCCAAATTTTTGCGGTTTGGGCTGTGCGTTGATAGCTCACTATGTCAGGCAGCCAGTCAGTCACCTTAGAGTTTTTATTTATTTAGATATTAGATTGATGTCTTAGTTCTCATTGTCATTCGATGTTATATAAAAAAAACGTAAAGTACATGTCTTGTTTACATTTGTTTGTATAATTATAGAACTTCGCACCGCAAATAATCAAAAGGTAAATCCAAAGGTCATAGAGCGTATGCTAATAGATAAGAAGAAAAGGGTGAGTTTAAATCTGACAGCGCTTTTATCTTGTCTTAGGCCTAACATCACCAGAAATTCGTTCCCAACAAAAATAGGCAAAGTTTTTGTACAAGTCAACTTTTTGCTGTGTTGGGATGCTCGTTTGCAAAGATATGCTAAAAATAAAGACAACAAGGGTAGGAAAATATCTTTACTTGGTGTTATGTATACTGACAAATTATCGAACTTAAGTCCTAATATGTATGTAGCTTTGAAAGTTTATGAAATATAAGTGGTTGGTAGGAACTTTTCAAACATGTTCAACCTCTTTAAAATAAACCAAATTAGTGATCAACTAATAATTTGTTGATTTCTTTATAACGTTTAGAAGTTCGATAAATATTACGTAGAACATGCTTCGTTCTGTAGCATTCAGCTACGAAATAAATAATATCCACACAAAAAACAAAGCAAAGCTAAAAATGCATCGAAAGCAAACTCCAGTCAACAAACTTTATCCCCCGTAGCAAAACACCAATACACTACTTTGCTTTTTATAACGGACAAAAAACTGAAATTACAGAACATACAACGTTAAAAATACTCTCATATATTTTAACGAAGCCTGCGGACGCGACGCAGTTTTTTCAGCCGGTTTCAGGTCTCGCAGGAGCTTTTTCTCTTTGCTGATATAGCATACAGTTTTAATCTTTTATTACTGTTTTTATCTTAGTCGTAACGTTAAATATTGGGAAAATTTTGCTGAACGAGAAAATTTGTGCTGTTTTATTTAGTTTATGTTATCAGATATTTTTTGCTGATACAATTTGCAGTGGATAACAAGACATAAGTTCTTTGACAGCTTCAATCAGACATTTCCTGCCGCGCTTTAGGCAGCGAATGTGAAAGTGTTTAATATCATGCTACATTTTATAGAAACTGGTTCAAGTGTGTGAAAAAATAAATAACATAAATCCATATTCAAACTCATATACACATACTTATAGATATACATTTTTTTGGGATAGGTTTGCGTACTCTTCATTATTTTTAGATTACTTTTGTTATTGATAATATGATTGTGTAGTAACGTCACCTGATGGATAGTAATCACTGCCGCATAATACATATGTATTGTTGTCTGCTCTTAAAGTAAAATAATACAGCTCTTTATTTATCATAGCCTTAAATCAACACAGATCAAAGCACTGCGAAAAAACTTCCAGGACTAAGTGAACACTATTTCTATTTTATTAAGACTTATATATTGTATAGGTATATTAATTACATCAGTCAGGCACTATTTACCAAACTCTGTCGCACTTAAATAGTTTTGCGACCTTTCCAAAGCGGCTCTTTGTCAAGGCAAGTATCCTCCGATATATTATAACCTTTATTAACAAAGTTATAGGAGGGTCGTGTTTGTCGTAAAATTTAATAGAAACTGAATTTATGCGGGCCCGATCCGGACTACCGTGTACTTCAAATTAGGTATTCTGTACCTATTTTAGCCGTAGTTATAAAAAGGATGTAAAATTTGTGTTCTAGTAAAAGTTATATTTACCAGGGGTCAGTGATAAGGTTTGTTACGATGATTCTGATAATGTCTATAGTTATAACTCAATGTATTTGATTGTTATTAAATAACATAGGTTAACGTTAAACTGAAATTCATATACATACTAGTATAGTACTAGTAACGAAGCCATGTTTGTGTTTTATTTATTCTACTTTTCAAGTAAGATATCTTTCATAGATTTCACTTTTTATATCTGAAAGATTCATTCAAGTTTCTTATAGTAACAACATATGTTATAGTTTTAAAACGAGTACTTGGCGTATCCATGAGCTATATATGTAGTTCTCATTTCGTCCGGAAATATTTTTACGTCATTTAACAAAATCCCATCAACTCCTCCAAATCAGGCTGTATTCTTAACATCAACAGCGTTAATTCCTCAGTGACAGGCCCCTTCGTCACTCCGTCTGACTGACCGGAAGGGTCGTGAAATACGGACACTTGAGTCAGAAGGTCTTCATTTACTCGCTTCCGGTATGCTTGGTTTATAAAGCTGTTGAGTAGTTTGAAAAGTTTGAATGGAAGTCACGAAAATATGAAACGATTGAGAGAAATCTAAAGGAGTTTTTATTTGGTATTGAACGTTTTTTCCTCGATATTTTAGTGCTGCAAACTATTTGTGATGTTTAATAGAGTAAGATAACCAACCAATCAACTTCAAAAAAAGGAGGTTATTAAGTCTTCTGAGTTTGTTTTTGAAACTTTTTTACACTGTCACTCATTTGAACCCTGAAGTTACCTGAATTATAGAATTCAGAAGTACAACCTGAAGTGACATGTGATACTACAAGGTGAAATACCAGTAATAAGAACTAGCTTCCAAATGCTGCCGCTAGGATATGATAAATCTCGAAGGATCTAATCTTTCTATTACCTACACGCGTATGCTAAACCAAACTAAAGCTAAGCCTACCTTAGGCGCGCCGCCGGCTTACCGCGCTCAAAGCTACGTCGTAACTTTAATCAAGTATTATTATAAATAGGATAAAAGTTTGCAGAATGTTCCCAAGTTCCTACAAAGGGATAATGAACGTGTTTACCGTATGTTAATTAAACACTCCCCAAGGGTTTGGTTAATGGAATTCGCTGTATTTACACGCGCTGCGACTAGGGACGTCGTATGAAATTATTGTTTGTGTAATCAAATTTCATTTATGGCCATTTCATCGATTTGATTCGGGCACGAGTTGTTGCCCAGCTTACTGGCCGCATTACCACGCTGGATGGCAATGCTGATACGTTGAGCCAGAAAAAGCCCAGCATTTTGGTCATGCGTCGCGTCAACCAAGCGCTCCGAGAGGTTAAAATAAAATAATTAAATAAATAATTTAAATAAATTAATAAAAGCAAATAAATTAATTTCAATTAAGTTCATTTCGCAGACACTGAATACAATTTTATTATTTTTTTACCAACGGATTGTTTCTATATTACCCGTCAAATATTGTTTTTACTGTAAGGTTTCAAAAGACCAAATAGAACACGTGTGCATTTTACAATGATATAGATACATTTATCGAAAACAAAATTTATAATGCCGTCATCTTGATTATGAGGAGGTACAGTTCTGTTGAGTTTAAGTTTACTCGCCTTGTTTTACGTGGGATAGGTTTACGTTTTACTACAGCCTGCCTAGGTATTGCTGCAACCGAGGATGTAACACGCTTACCTAGAAGATACCAATTAACTATAGATTTGAAGACCCCTGGGTTGTAGTTCGCAGGAAACACGGCTTCTGGTAAAGTGTTCCAAAGCTTTGCCGTCCGTACAATAAACTTAGATCAATATTTCTGCAGAATCGATAACTACAACCATGCTCAATCGCTCACACGTATGTTACAATATACGCATCCAATTAAAGGGCAGAATCAATACTCATTATATCTCAAACATTCATTAACGCTGCTGTGACGAGCTAGTCAATAGTGATGACGTCACAACGTACAGTATATATGTACCTATTCTACACATGATATGAATTAGATACAATTATTGCGTATATTGCAGAATATCGAAATTCCTAAAGAATTAAATACTAAGTCCGCGCTAGTTCAGTCATTTACACGTTTTAAGAATTTACTGTTATACATAATGTAGATGGGTATTACTATGTATGAATACATAGATCAATAAAACCCCCGTCAGAGGCTCTTAAGGCGATTTGACAACTGTCAATAACAGAGTTGGCTACACTTATTATTTTTGTTTTTTTTTTTACTTTTACGAACTTACCTACTTTACCACTTTAGTCCTAAAGAATAGTTAAAAACGCCATCTCCCAATTCAAGCTTCCTATAATAGTCCGCGGAAGCGCCCCCGGCTTGGCTCCGGCCAACGTCAACTTGTCAAAATTCACCCGAAAACCTCTCGATTTTGCTTAAAAATGCAAACTCATGCAAACGACCACCGACGCCCTTAATTCAATTAGACCTCCTTAAGCGAACGATGAAATTTTCTCCTCTATTTATTATTGAAAACGCAAATTGGAAAGATCTAACTGGCGCGCATTCCAATTACGGAGTTGATATTTAATTTTAAAATAGGTTAGAGCTTTGACAGTTCGCTCTCAGTGGCGGGAACAAAGATTAATTGCTATACAGTTTTCGCGTTTCACAGAATTATGAAACGGGAGCTAAATATGACTCAACATTAAAGTTTCTAAGTCAATAAATAGAGTATTCTTCGAATGAGCCTTCGGGATTGTAATCTAGGTGAAGTCCTTGTTAGGAATTTGCCTATTTGACTACAAGTTATAGAAAATGCTGACAAAACTTGCCAGACTTTTAAACTAATATGTAGACCTACCTATGTTCATTTTTAATTCTAGAAATTCAAGTTTTGTACGTATTCGTAGAATTATATGGATAAATAGAAAAAAGAGTTCTTAGCGTTGCTTATTCCTATTTGAAGCTGAAATTTTATAGTGATTTTGACGTGCAAGTAAAACGCGGGCAACGCTCAGACTAAAGAAGAAAGAAAGGACTCGGCATAACAAACAGTAGTTACTGACATATCGGCATCTCTTTTTATCTTATGAGGGCAATCATAATGTAAAAGAGCACAACAGTAGTTTTATCAATGGCTGATGACGTCACAAAATGTATCACTGCGGCCGGTCGCCATGTTTTATCACAGCCAACAACAAGTACATCAGTTGTCATCGTAACTTGTTTATTACAGAGTTTTGAAGAAAATTTAGTGATATTAAGCGAAAATTGTGCTTGTTTATAGTGTGTGAACTTGCAAAATACTGCATTTATTATGGGTAGGTGCAGTGTGTTAGGCTGCCGCATGAAAAGCAACACAAAACATCCCAAAATAACGTTGCACAGGTAAGTAAACGAATTCATTCAAAATATCTTGTCTTTTCTATTATTTTAAAATATTTTGCTGTTTGTGGGAAAGTTTATAAAGATAAACGTGCTTTTCTCTATTCATTTACTGTTTTACTAATAATATTAGGCGATTATTTAAGAAAATCATTCGTCATAGTAAATAGAGTTGCGGTACGGCATTTTCAATGTATCGATAACTTAGCGACAGGTGAATATTATCTAAACTCGATTTCTTTTATTTGATTTTAGATTGCCAACATGTAAAGAAAGAAAAGAACAGTGGCTGGATATACTTGGTATTGAAAATTTGAATACTACAACCAAACATATTTTTATTTGTTCCCTGCATTTTGAAGACAAATGTTTGAACCGAACTTTAAATGTAACAAGACTGCGCGATGATGCTTTACCTTCAAGTGAGTTGTTGGTAAGTTTTGAAAATAGACCAGATAAGTTTATAGTGTTTACCTACTTACTGACAAAGTAATCGAACTAAACCAGTTGATGACAAGGGACGAGAATCATGTCAGCAGCAGTAATTCTATATTGTTGAAATACTGATAAAAAGTTTCAGATTTAAATGTACATAGAACAAAATAGATAAATGTACCTGTGTTAAAATGCAAGTTATACAAATGTGTGCATGTGTTAGTGATTAAATTGGCAATGTAAATATTATTAAACATATAAGGTTTTTTTTGTGTAGATACCAGCGCAAATAATAACAAACACACTCAATATTAAAAATTATTGTTATTTTGCTTTACAGTTACCAGCCCAATTTAATGAATGCCAGGAACATCAATTTGTTTCTCACAAAGCACTGGAAGGGGAGCCTATCTGCAGCACTTCTAGCTATTCAGATGTAAGTATCCTTTTTACAATGTTAAGTATCGTACTTCATATTATACAATCTTGATTTTTGAAAACAAACACACTCAATATTAAAAATTATTGTTATATTGCTTTACAGTTACCAGCGCAATTGAATAAATGCCAGGAACATCAGTTTGTTTCTCACAAAGCACTGGAAGAGGAGCCTATCTGCAGCACTTCTAGCTATTCAGATGTAAGTCTTCTATTTTATGTTACTATAGGTACTGCGGGCAGCATAACTGGTAATTTAAAATAATTTAGGCCAAAAAACTTGTACGAAGTTGCAAAAAACTAGAAGTCAATGTGTTTTTTTTTTGTTTCAGGAAAAAGCGCTTGAAATTATTCAAAAATTAAAATGTGAAAATCAGAAAAAAAAATAAAAAGATTAAATGAAAAAGTGAGAAGACAGAGTAAGAAAATAGCAGATTTTAAAACTGTAATGAAAGATTTAAAAGACAATAATTATGTGAATGATGATCATGCGGCTGTGTTGGAGCAGTGCGCAGGCCCCAAAGATTTTCTAAAAAGGCAAATTGCGAAATCGGTAGGAATGCCTTTGGAAAGACAATACAGCGAAGAAATTCGAAAATTTGCACTGACACTCCACTTTTTATCTCCAAAGGCCTATAACTTTGTTCGTCGTACGTACAGTTCCTGTTTGCCACATCCAAGAACTTTAAGTAGGTGGTATCAGAATGTAAACGCTGAACCTGGGTTTTGTACAGAGGCTTTTAATGCTTTGAAACACAAAGTTCAAACAAGTGAAATGCCAGTGATATGTGCTATGGTTTTGGATGAAATGGCTATTAGAAAGTCTCTTTGCTGGGATCCTCAAACTAAAACCTATTATGGACGAGTTAACGTTGGGATTGATTGCGATATGGACTCATTAGAAGTAGCCAATGAGTGTCTTGTGTTACTGCTGACCTGTATAAACGGTAGTTGGAAGTTACCTGTGGGATACTTTTTCATAACGGCTTTGTCTGGGGAACAAAAAGCAGTACTAGTTAAAACATGCATCCATAAATGTGAAGAAGTCGGCGTCAAAGTTGTGAGCTTGACCTGCGATGGTCCAGCTGCAAATTTAAGCATGTTTTCAGCATTAGGCTGTGATTTCAATTCAGGCCAGGTAACATTTACTTACAGTAACAGCATCATACACGCTTTTATTGATCCCTGTCATGCTATCAAACTAGTCCGAAATGCTTTCGGTGAATTGAGGGTGTTTTACGATATGCATGGCAGGAAAATAGATTACATCTACCTGGAACATCTACTAAATTTGCAGGAAGCCGCAGGACTGCACATGGCCACAAAATTAACAAAGGCCCACATACAATATCAAAAACAAAAAATGAAGGTACGACTTGCCACGCAGCTTCTTAGCGACTCGGTGGCAGATGCCTTGGAGCATTGTGCTGATTTAAAAATCCCGGAATTTCAAGGAGGTGAAGGCACAATTAACTTCATTAGGTTAATAAACAGCGTTTTTGATGTCTTAAACAGCCGATCAATTAGACCACCGGGGTGGAAAAAGGCTATATTTTCGGGAAATGTTGGTCTGGTAGAAGCTTTATTCGAAGGTGCCACAACCTACCTTCAGAATCTGATACTGCCATCTGGGCAGAAACTCGTCGATTCCAGAAGAAGAACAGGCTTTGTAGGACTTATTGTGGACATGATCAGTGCAATTCAACTGTATAAATATTTGATTGCCGGTACCAAACTTTTACAGTACCTGCCACTGTACAAGGTCAGCCAGGACCACCTCGAGTTGTTTTTTTCTGCCATCCGAGCTCGAGGTGGCTTTAATAATAACCCTAATGCGGTTCAATTTAGGGCCGCTTTTAAAAGATTGTTAATAAGAGCTGAAATTAGGGATGCGGGCATTGGCAACTGCGTTCCTCTAGAGCAAATTAACATATTAACCTGCTCTAGTAAGACAAACCCAGTCACGGCCATAAACGAACTAACAGAAAGGAATTCATTTGTTGAATTGCCAGAGGATGATAGTGAGTTGTTCGAAGAATTTATACACTGCATGTACAATAACTTACCCAACTACTCCGAAAGCGTAGTTACTTATATTGCCGGTTTCATATCTAGAAAGTTGGCTCGCTCTGTAAAATGTGATATTTGCGCAAATTTGTTATTTGGAGATGCACAAAAAAGCTTAATAACTCTGAAAAATAGGGGTGGATTGGTTTACCCGTCAAAAGACGTGACGAATATTCTGATTAAAATTGAAAAAATCCTTAAAGGTATTTTTCAAAAGCAGCTTCGGTCTGAACAGTATTATCTGCATGCATTTCGATTTTTCATGGAACATTTTGATGAATCCAATTTGTTGAAATCGAATTCCGAACATGACACGACCCACAGACTTTTACTTATTAAATCTATAGTCCAAACTTACATGGATCTGAGGTTTAAATACTATGGTAAGAAAACCACAGAAAAGATTTCGTTTCGCAATTACTTTAACAAAATCATATTATTCCGTAATGAGTAAATTACTGGCAATTTTATTAGGGTCCGATATGCTCTTATTTGATTATTGTGTACCTATATTTGTATATAGTTTGTATTTTTAGAACTTGAAAATGACTGTGATTGAGGGTTCAACATGCTCATAGTTGATTAATGTGTATATTTGTATTTTTATTTACAACTTGAAAATGACTGTCATTGAGGGCTCAACATGGTCTTATTTGAAACACGATTTGAAACATATCCTTTGTATTTAAAAAATACAAATTTTACAGTTTTACAACTATTATAGTTTTTAATAAACCTGTGTGAAATGGTAATTTTCGTTTTATTATGAATGATCGTGCCAAGTTGTATAAATAAAGTATTAAGTAATTAATAAAATTAAGTATACTCTGCAAAACGAGAAAAAAATCTGTATTTAGTAAGTACCTATTTATTTATTCTTTTCTTTGGTAACTAATTACTTAAAGACCGTGTTGGTATTGAAGGCGTGGTATGCTGATCAGTAATAGTGATACTCAAGGCTCCTATACATATGCCCCGGCACGAGCCGCAGTAAGTGGCAGTCCGCACGAAACTCAATCTTAATTCCAATTTCGGTCGCATACTACGCCCACAGGTAAGATATAGGTACACGGCTATCACAAGGCTGCAGTTTTTATTCGTGATCGCAGCGGTGGAAACTGGGAGTAATTAATGGGATAAACATACCATAGTAAAATTCGTTTTATTATGAACATGTACAAGTACAGAATAAAGAGGATGTTCATTAAATTGCAGTGGCATCAGTACAGTATCCACGTGCCCTGCCATAAATAAAATGTCACTGAGCGTGTGCGTTTTTATAGGTCGCATTTCCACGTAAATAAAACTGAAGAAATGTAACCGAAACTCATTTTCGACAATTTTCAATTCTGCAAACACCGTGCAATTCAACTATCGATATTATAATGCGCGCATCCCTACGGCAAGCCGCCATCTTTGTGCCAGGCTCACGTTAGGTATGCACGTTTTTTTCGTAGGTATTTCATGTCCATTCTTTTCCTATTGTCTGTGGGGCAACGCCACTGGCGTATTGTCATTGGAAAATTGTGGTCAAAATATTGCCTGTCAAAAATAATTTCACTTAGATTCTTAAAGTTTTGACACACAAACAAGACCAAGAAGATATGAACGCAAGCACGCACGTTCTGAAGATGGATGTCAATACATCCGAAACGCGTAAACAACATACGCGAATTACATGTAAGTGAAAACTGTTTAGTTAACATAAAGACTAAGAAGGTTATACTATTATATACAGTGCCTCGCAGCGCTGCATCTATTACTTATGAAATCAAACATACTCGTATGTACGTCTGTTTGGAGACATGATGCCACTCTGCAAAATAGGAAGTGGGTCATCATATCAAATGGGAAACTATGTCCACGCGCAAGCGATGCTTGAAGACAGTTCCGAATGCAAAATTCGATATTTGAATTTCAAAACAGCGTCATGGCGGCGGGAAGCAAGTTGTGGAATACCGACTATGATTCTTCTCCCAGAAGTCGAATAAAATGAGTGCCGTTGCGACATCTGAATGGCAATTTTGTTTGATTTCATCTACAAAGTTATAAAAGAGACGTGAGAGATGTCTCCCCGCAATACAGTTTGTCTTTCGCAGATAGCCAAAACACGACTTGCAGTTTAATGGCCGAGAGACACTGTTGCACTTTGTCTCGGGTCAGACGTTTTATTCAAATAGTTTGGGACTTTGAATGATTGTTACCACAAAATTTTGTCGGCTCTTTTAGTGTGAATAAACTGTCTGCTACTCAGAATTGGTCCTAATGTTATGAACGTGAAACTTTGTATCTACATTTAGGACGTCTTTTGTTTCTACTGATTGCACTTAAACTTTTGACGACTTCTTTGACGTTTTTCCCGTCTATGTTTTTGACTGTGCATTTTATATATGTTTTCCTCACCAATATTAGCAGCTGCATAAAACAAATGCGCTAGAAGCTCTGAATCTATCTTGTCTCCCTTGACCTTATCTTCATCCAGGTCACCTGGCAGTGCCTCTCGCAGCTGTAACTTTATACAGCACTTTTAGAAGAAGTCTTAAAAAACTTACCGATATCAGCTGCAGCATGAAGCAAGTCTGCCAGCAGTTCAGGCTCGTGACAGGCGATGGCTATCCTGTCCTCTCTCAGCCTGCCTCCGTCCAGGTCTCCCGGCTGAGCCTCCCGCAGCTGCAGCGCCACCCCCTCGCCGGCGACGGCCGCGCTGTACATCAGCACGGCTCGGGCTGGGGAGAATGTTGGCAGTGGCAGCCGGGATGTCGCCATCTGGGACAAAGAAAAGTGAGGTCAGTAAGCCAGTAGTGTGGTTCCTTCAAAATGTTTTTCTTTACCGCTGAGCAAGGGCAAATGCAAGTAAGTTCTAGTCAAAAATATGTGTGTCGGTGTGTGTGTGTTGTGTGTGTAAAATCGAAAATATTGATCATGAACTGAGAATGCTAGAAATTTAACTGTAAAGCGTATGAATAAAGGTCTTTTTTGAAGCTTATCGAACGTAACGGTTTTCTGACAATCCAATAATGAACTATTACTATCTTTATAGGGAAACGAGAAAGGCATTTATATGATGCTATTTGATATGTATATAGTCATACACTATGAGAAATCTAAGAATATTTTCTTTTAACCTAACCTATCTTACATCTTCTTCATACATTATTTGGTAAAGCAGTTCAAATATCTGGGACATCTGTTGACGGAACGGCTGCATGATAATGACGACATAGAACGCGAGCGGAGGGCTCTCGCTATCAGAGGCAACATGCTTGCTCGGCGATTCGCGAAGTGCAGTGATGACGTAAAGACCACACTCTTTAAGGCGTACTGCTTAAGCATGTACACCTCCCAGCTGTGGATAACGTACACGCAGAAAACTATGAGCAGAATAAGAGTCCAGTACAATGACGCGTTCCGGGCTCTTATGCGGCTCCCGCGGTGCTGCAGCGCGTCGGGAATGTTCGCTGATGCGGGGGTCCCTGATTTCTATGCCGTAACTAGATATCGTGTGGCCTCTTTCTGGCAAAGAATGCGCCGTTCCGGCAACAGTATACTTGTGGCTGTCTCTGACGATGTCCGGAATCCAGTGTTTAGGCGCTGGATATCTGTTCACATGGACCGAAACAAAAAGTGATCGCATATGTGCATTTTATTCTATATTTATTTTTAAATTGACTCACCCCTATACAGTGTATTAATTTTAAGTAGTTTAAGTTTATGGGTGCAAGCCTGAAATAAATGACTTTTATTTATTTTATTTATTTATTTATTTATATAGGTACCTAATCCTAAGACTCAGCTGCTCAACAAACCAACGAGTTTAATTGGACGAGCACTGACACGAACTGAAGAGTAGATTAGAAACATCACACACACGTATATGACATACCTATACACATTATCATTATCCCGAACCAGGCTAAAGTAATTACTAGCTGTCATCGTAATATACCAGCATTCCGGCGACAATGTGCAGACGGGCAACTAAATAGCTGCTTATAGTTGCCTATAGTTGCTCGTAATGTCGGTCTCTAATCATCGGCGGCATTGTTCAAGTGTGTAACACGTAGATTATAACGTGAAATTACTGCGCGGTAAAAGCTTCAAGGGAGATCAATCATCGCCTATTGTGGAGCGAGTGATGCATGCGGTGGTGAGGTCAAAGGCTTTTAGTTGTACTCTGAGGCGATTGTTAAGTATTTAAGATAGTGGATAGTTAGATACTGAAAGTAGATGTACATTTTTTCTGGTAACTAGTGTATAACCTTTATTGGCTGGTTTTAGTACGTCAAATTCAACAACTATTGGTCTACAACTTTTGGAAAATGCCGAATAAAGTATCAGGTGTTATGTACAAAAAAATCATTGACCCCGGAGAAAAATGTATATGTCAATATTACTTGCAAGTAAACTAAGTACACTACAAATATGTTTCCTAACATAGGCATGTATCTTATCTATAACATATCTCTCTCGAGTCGTATTTTCTCATGACTGAGGTTCGTGACTCCCCCGCAGAATTAATTCGTTATAAGAGTTCTTTTGGGTAGATACATCGTGGTGGAACCACGCCCAGGTCCTTACATGGAATATCCTAACATAGCATATAAATAAACAAAAAGTTCTAACTTTCAATTGTTTTTGTAAACATGTAGAAGAAAAAAGATCATCAGTTCGTGATTCATCGGTTAAAATTAACGAAGCATAATTTTATATATTGCCATGCCGTAGCATTCCTATGGCAAAACGAACTTTCAAGTTTAATAACATGGTAAATGTCTGCATTTAAACCTTCATAGAGCAATTACTTTTAGGTACCTACTGAAATTAGTAGGATAGTGAACTTTATTGCTCCACACTAAAGTTCACTGTTAAAATGTATTCATCAAACTTAAAACGTGCTAAAGAAAAGGTGATACGACCTCAGTTAAATTTGAACGCATGTAAGTTTAATTAAATTGTAGTGATGTAGTATGTAGTTGCAGAAACTCCAAGCACCTAGCTAAGTTAATTATATACTAGTTTTAAGGTATTCAAAAAAACTTTCATGTGATTAAATCGTTTAAAAATATTGTGTTAAAAAAAATTCAATTTAATTTTTCTAACATAATGCAAAAAAAAACAACTGAGAACCTCCTTCGTTTTTAGGAATCGTTAAAAATGTACCAAATAGATAGGATTTATACTCAAGCAGACACGTCAATGAAAATCGTAGTGCCGATAGTAAAATATCGATGGTGAATATTGCTACCAATGAGGTTTACGTTTGACACACGTTGGAAATCCACCCTTTAACATGGAAAATCCCTCGTTTTTTTCAAGTTAAGCAAACAGAGCTACACTGGTTTTTGGTTAACTTTTCCGATGTAAACACTTCTCTAATGTCGGTATATTGCAGTATGAAATTGTGTGTGTGTTTTTGCTACGAATTCGAAATGATATTTTTTCTTTTTCTGTTATGTTTGAATGCATGTAATCCGGTACAAACCCTGTTGCCGATTGAATATTTGTATTCAGCGACTGAATTTTAAAAAGAATGTATAAAGCTGCGTTTCTTTAATATTCTACTAGTGACCGATGCTGGCTTTGCACGAATGCTTTTGATACATAAATCATTATGAAGTATGGTATGTTTTGTTTCCAAATTATTTTTAATTGTTTGTCTGGACGGGCGGCCAACCGGGACGCGCGTGACGTGACTCGTCCTCCTGATGATGGAACCCGCATTGTTCCGAAACATGTTGAGCTAATTTTCGGCATAATTATTGACGTAAGTGCTGGAGAAGAACCTTCTAAGGACCTATCATTAGGGACTTATTTTTATATTTTTTAATCTGTATCGAATTAGTTAAAACTTTGTTAAGGGCCCGATAGTCGAAGTGGAACAATAATCATTCCATATTTTAATATTTGAAGTCAAGCTTTACATTTAGTTGTGTATGCCATGATAAAAAATAGTAGGTACTTACTGCGGCACCACTTCTGTCCTATTATATTCCATTCCTATCAGACTAGTAATACCTAACCTAGACAACCAAAGCAGAACATGAACTTATAGTCAAAGCTTTCTATTCATCAAAATACATCGCAACTATTTTGTCAAAGCCAAGTAAATAAGGCTTAGCGAGCTTTGTGCAACTCTATCAATCAGTATTGCAAAGTTTATTTAACAGCAAGCAAAACCGGTCGTTTTGACTAGTTCTACTGATACAGAAATGGAAATCCATTAAGTGATCTTGCGGCAATTAAAGTTTAGCGGTGCCTTAAACTATGCCAGTAAGAACGTGCTTTTGCGAAGTCGATTTTAGTAATTTGCTCGTGAAACACGATAATTATAGATATTTAGTACAGCATGCCTATAGCCATGTTCTACCTCTTTTGTTGCGCTGCTACACGAAGCAACTGAAAATCTTGATTAATATCCTGAAATGTGTTATTAGTTTCAGGTATGGAAAGAAACAACATAATATTCGTTTACAAAAATAAAAAAAGTAAACGAACTCAGTTTTATAGGTTTTCAATAACCATTATTGTCTATAATAGGTAACAATTTAGATACAACACGAACTAATCCTAATAATCATTAAAACTGTTTTTATTATTTAGTTAAATATACAAAATTTGACATATCTACTTATATACAGAATCAACATACATATCTGGCGTATTATGAAATGAAATGAGAATTATTTATTTGCGACAAGAAATTACGTACGAACACATTCCGGAAAGTAAGAGAGAGGATCAACCAGCAGTGAGACAAAACCGGCTGTAGATGATGATTACGATGATCCGCTACAATATTTAGCATAAATAAGTGTAAATGAGTATATAGGTATGTTAAACCCAACACGGGCTATTTACTCGTCCCAAGCGGCTGCTCGCTGATTACACCGTAATTATGGCCAGCTGACCGCCGCACATATATTACGACTGTTAGTTATATTCTCTGTGTCAGACTAACCTAAATACGTGATTGGTTCATCGATATATACGTGTATTTGAAAATTATAGTAATAATTCCTAATATCGGGTCTTTTTAGCACATTAATAGATCATTAATGTGACCGAACATGTAAAAATATTGCTAATATATTATAACTATCTGTGCCAGCGACTTCGTCCGCATGGAATAGTTATTACCATAAAAACGGTTCTAGTGAGTTAATTTTAAAAGATAGACATATACTGTTTTGGACATTTTGTTTGATAATTTCAAGAGAAATAATTATTTCATACATATTTTTTCATATCTTGAACAGTTTTCGCAGCACACGCAACGGAAGCTCTCAAAGATGAATAATTTCCCCCGTTTTTTTCACATTTTCCATTGTTTCTTCGCTCATATTAGTTGCAGCGTGATGTTATATAGCCTAATACCTTCCTCAATAAATGGTCTATCCAACACAAAAATAATTTTTCAATTCGCACCAGTAGTTCCTGAGATTAGCGCGTTCAAACAAACAAACAAACTCTTCAGCTTTATAATATTAGTATAGATAAAGGCGTGAACACATATAGGTTCACGCCTTTATCTATGAACATTTATGTATGAACATTTTGTCACTTCTACACGCGTTTGGCTGAATCAATTTGGATGAAATTTGGTATGCAGATAGGTGAGTCTGCTGATTAAAACGGTAGACATCGAAGGACGCTTCTATTTGTTCATATTCAGGCTAACAACCGTGTCGTCCAAACTAGCTTGCTTAACTCTGTTAATCCCGAATAATCACTTCAACTATTATTTATTTATCATTTGGCATTTTTTTTAATCTGTTCATATACTTAGTGTTTAGACTTAAATTAAATACTACTACCAATATAATAATACATTCCATTCAAACAAACTTAAAATCATCAAATAAAATTAATACATTTTATTTCAGATTTGTGTGAACTCCACAAATTATCGAGAACGTGAAATTTGTACATACTCATATTACTACAGAACATAATGTTCCATAATTTACGATGAATACTTGGTAACACGGTGTAGCCGAGAAGCAACTATGTAATAATTTCCTTTCACGCAAACTTCCAGTTTATTAGTTTATAATCAAACTTGTGTTTATTACGCCCGTCTGTAATTATATCGAATCTTTCGTATACACGGACTTAATAATATTGTAACTCCCTAAGGAGATAAAATATAATGTATCTCTTTATCAGAAATTAATAAAATTTATAAACCAATCTCTCTCTTTCTTGAGTCGTATTTCCTCATGACTGAGGGTCGTGACTCCCCCGCAGAATTAATTAGATAGGGGAGTTCTCTTTGGCAGACACATCGTGGTGGGCGCCCAGGTCCTTCCAAGAACAGACACATGTCCTCGGATATTGTGGTCCTCAAACGTGTTGGTTTCCTCACGATGTTTTCCTTTATCGTAAAGCGAGTGCAAATTTATACTTTACTTGAAAATACTAGTTATTGGTCTAGGGCCGAATTCGATGGAAAAGTATGTATAGAGGGTAGTTAAGTAGTTACTTGTTTCCGCTTTATATGGTCTATGTTAGTGTAATTTAACCTGTGTACGGCCGCTTTGTTCAATTAAATTGTACTGATTCTGGGAAATAATTTGAGTGTTTATAGGATTTTCAGGAAAACTATTTAGCATAATTTGCTGTAATAAGAGATCTGTATATTTTTTCATTTACCAAGAGACAATATATAGGTACATGTATGCCGACTCGTAGTAATTACATATTTATCAATTTCAAAAAAAGGAGGTCTTCAAATCATATTATAACTAGCTGTAGCCTATGATGTTGACTGCTTTTTATAAGTAGTCTGAGTCTCTATGGAATAGGTACTATTTTTCATCCTTGTTCTTTTCATTTATTCTTATCGAATTAGAGTGGCCAACTCTGGTGTTGAGAGTTAATCAAGCCACCCTTAGGGTCTCTGACATGGCCAAACGACTGACGTACTATAACGAACAGCTGGGACCTATAATTCGATGTGTCACCAGACCCACGGAAGCGCCCAAAATGGAATGCCACTTTTCGGTCACCCATCCAAGGACTGACTGCGTCAATAATTGCTTAACATTGGTTATCGCATGTGATTGCCTTCTCTAGCTGAGTTACGAGAGCTAATTACAAAAACCTGATTTTATTTAGCACTTGTAGCACTAAACTATTTCTTACATAAACTTTTTTAGTTTTTTTTTTTAAAGTCAGTTCTATGTAGAGTTACTCTTTCCCTCAAGCAGAGCCAAGAATCGATTCATAGACCTCGTCTAGTCCATAAAGAGGCAAGTCTTCATGCCACCATAACATCTAAGGGCGCCGTAATCCCAAATCACGAAGGTTTAGGCAGCATGGAGCTACTTTCTAATAAAATTAACCCTCTTTTACAATCGAATGGCCATCGGAGCCAGAGCAAAGTTAATGCTGATGTAGACATAGTATTTTGAAGAACTGGCTTTGTCAATATATTTATTTAAAAAACAATAACACACCCAAAGGATTTAGAACATAATGGGGCGCCACTTCTTGTAGCACATGTATAGTTTATTACATTGTTATGATAATAAGGAGTTTTTTTTAACGACAAACTAGAAACGACATTCATATATTTTATTTTTAGAGTCAGAAAAAGTTTGTTTTTTCGAGAAAAAAATAGTTCTATTCCTATACTTTTTCGACGACCACAGTCACACACTATCGAAAAACTGGGACCAAATAAATATCAGTTAGTTGCCTAGTTTTTTTGAAGCATAGATTGATTGATTAATGCTTTAATGGACACACAAATGAAATAGATATAGAGTAGCATAGAATGCTCAGTGTGCTTTTAAAAAGGTCTTATTAATCCATTCCATATATATTCAATGTCAATGAATGCCGACATCCACCGACCGCTCTTAGGATTTACAATTTTCCCCTCGCTCGGTAATAACCGATATTTGGCCCACATACGCTCCACGCCAACTCCAGGATTGAAGGGCAAACCTAGAGCTCCAAATCTGGTCTCTTGCCAGAACTAAGGTACTGAATACGTATGTGTAAAATTGGGTTAGAAATCAAAGATTTTTATATTTTTATGCCATTTTAGAATCGAAAAATAATAAGAATAAGAATAATATAAATTTATTGTCACATGAAACATTAAATAGACACACAATAAAAAACAAGAGTACAAATAAGGAGTTTCATGTCACAATCCGGCCCCAACTCAGCATATGCTGGATGCAAGCATCCAGCGCTGATCTTCCGTTGGGACCGGCGGGTGACGTCACGCACGTAGATATATCATAATACACGTAATAACATAAACATAATACCTACAGCGAAGTAGAAATAATACACATACAATATAAAAAATACAGAAAAATATCACAAACAGGCAATGGATTATAGTAGGTAACTAACTACATATATATTAAGTGCATTAACAAATAATTAATAAACGTATCAAAACAATAGATTAAAACACGTTAACTAAAGAAAAAAACGAATACATTATTATATCTAACTAAACAATCTACAAACTGATTATCCAAGTAATAATAATAATTAACAACTAGAAATTTAGTTCCACAGAATACATAATACAACTATTATGTGCAGGATAGGTAGCCAACATGACAACACTCTCGCCATAGTACAAGCATATTGTAATATTATTCAGTAAAAACTAACATATTTAACTTAACCAAATATTAATTAACAAATTGTAAAATGGCCTCCAAAGAAACACTAAATAAGTGCAGATTAGGTAACAAAAATACCGATGTACACACTCTAAAGAATATAATTATATTATAGTATAGTAGGTATAATACACGCATATATGTTCACCAAATAGACTAAAACTAATTACTTATGTACGCTCACGGGACGACGTAAATAACATTTTATGAATAAGTTTATTATATATTAGTGATACTGCGACGAGCCTCCGCACCAAATATCTCTATAAGATCTAGCTCAGATCGCACGCGCAGAGCAGGAGTCCCAGTGTCCCGGCGAACGAAAATAAGTCCTCGTCGGGTCCAGACGTATTTGTATCCTTGAGATGGAGCCGCTTCGCGCGCTTTGAAAAAATATTTTTGTTGTATCTCGACAAGCGCTCGTGTACGTGGAACTTAACAGGCGGAGAGGCGAGGCCCATGCCATCCGTAGTCAGGCCGCGGCGAACGCACGCAGCTTGAAGAAGCGAGTCGCGAACCTGCTAGCGGGATACTCTCAGTATCAAAGGTCGCGAGCGCATTGCCGCCGCTGATGCTTCCTTCTCGTTCGTGGCGGCGGTGATAGATGGCGCGCGTTTAAAACCAGCTCTTTCCACAGAAATAATTTCATGTTCCGCTAACGACACACCCAACTTAGAAGCAATCAATTTGACGAGCCGACCCACGTTCTCACCCTGATCCTCCGGTACACCCGATATCTCGAGGTCATTTGCATATGACACCTGATCGCGAACATTCACCTCCAATTTTAGATTATCGACTGTGGCGCGCAGCTGATCTATGATTTTATTATCACACTGCTCTGGAGTCGGCTTAGCCTCCAAAATCGACAACCTGGATTCTACTGCCTCCAAGCGGCTACCAAACGCAGCGAATTCAGCACGTAATGTTTGTGTTTCTGCTCGGTGCAGACGAACCTCCCGCAACACTTCTCTTATCTCCGCTGACACATCGGGGGCTCCAGGTGAATGGATAAAACCCGCCTCGTCCCCTCGCACTGGTTCCTCTGTGTTGTCCTTTCGCGGAGTGTGCACCTTGCACTCGGGGCAATGCCATGACGTTGAAATTTTAGCATCCTTGGATATGTTGACACAGGCACATTTTGTACATTTTGCGTTATCTACACTGCTGGTGAAGCGGCGACGGCAGGCTCTGCACTTAACACTCATTTTATCGATTGTAATTAATGGCGCACTAAGTTCAGTGATACGAGAATTGTTTATGTAGAAATGCGAATGGTATCTACCCTCTTCTTGCTTTGGCAGTGAAAAAAAAATTACTGATAAACACTACGTATTTTGGTCACGAATTTAAAGTTTTATATGCACTAAAATAGCACTATTTATCGACAAAACAATGCCACACCATGTCAATAACGTTCTAGTTTACGTGCACTAACTGATCCAGGTGTATAAACAAAGTTATAGAATTAAATGATGGAGCACAAAAATATGCGTACTACGATATTGTCGTCCGTGACGTCACTCAAAAATTGGTGAGGCGTATTTTTTCAAGTTAAGTAGCCGTAGCAGTAGGCTACGAATTCGTAGCATACTGCTACGAATACCAAGCTACGAATTCTACATACATACATATTTGTGTAAAATTTACCGGATATTACTAAACAGACGAGTACCTGACGAAAAACATTACGCTGGCTATTAAACATTACACATCTATCTGTTATTTTGACCTGAGTTTGGGGTTATAAACTTCTATTTACTTCAATCGATGGTAATACCTCAGAATATACATAGAATGATTAACTAATTAACATAGGAACCATAACTATATGTATGACTATGATGAAACCAATCAGTTAATGTTTCACAATAAATTCATTAATTGCATCAAACATTTTTTCGTTCTAGTCATATCTTTTCCTATCATCTCCCGCTAGCGTGCCTCAAGGCACGATATTGGAGGTTGCGTGAACGAGTGATTAACGCGCTGTATTGTGTGGATGCCTCCCCGTGGTGAGTGGCCACGATACAAGAACCATAGATTTATACGTTATTGACTGGAAAAGGGAAATAATATTGTTTGATTAAACGGATAAACAGATTACAATAGCGAATCAAATTTCCATCTTTTGGTTTGTATGCGAATGCTGCTGCAGCTTAACATTTTACAAACATTATATTGAATTATTAGGTACAAGATAGAAACGTAAAAAGGTCCTCTACAAGGTAGGAGGATTAATATTAGTGGAAGAGGAAAAAAAGACTTTTGACAAACTTGTATCACTGTTACTATCACGTCATCTCGCATCTTACGATAGCGTGCTTCGCAAGGTACAATATTGGTACAGGTACAATTGGTACAGGTAGCGCGCGCTATATTGTGCCAATACCTCCCCGTGGTGAGTGGGCACAATCCTCTAGCCATAGATTCATATGTGGCTAGTGGATGCTCGCGGCTTCGCTCGTAAATACTTGCATCCCCTATTTTGTTTGTTTGTGTAGACTTCCTTTATTTACGTAACTTAACCAATCACATGATATCTGCGTATTTATTTCAACAGACAGTAATAATGTTCTTTTTATTTTAAACCCATAAACTCTCTGATATGTTTTTTAAGGTTTAGTTTGTATTGTGTATGTGTGTACAAACAAATGTTGTAACTTAGTTATAAGGTTTTTGATGACCAATAAATAAATAATATATACCTAGTCAGGTCATAAGTATTGTCACACAGTAAAAACTTTTCTTTTAGAATGCTGGCCACAAAAAAGTTTATTGAATTCGAATTTCGAATTGTTCATGAAAATAAAAATGTATACTTTTTAGAATTTTACTCATTTTTAAATATGGAGTGGACGCTTAAAGAAGACCGTGTTGCAGTTATTGCATTGCATCGTTGCGGTTACGCGCCAATTAAAATTTTTGACATACTGAAAAATTTGAATATAACCAAAAGATTCGTTTATCGTACCATCTAACGATACAATGACT
Source organism: Macaria notata (assembly GCA_927399415.1). Classification (NCBI taxonomy): domain Eukaryota; kingdom Metazoa; phylum Arthropoda; class Insecta; order Lepidoptera; family Geometridae; genus Macaria; species Macaria notata. The sequence goes on from OV656743.1 coordinate 4,276,334, forward strand.
CTAGTGTAGATGACAGGTCAAGAAGTGGTCGCCCTCGGTCTGTTAGGACTCCAGCAGTGATAAAAGCTGTGAAGGCGCGAATTCAAAGAAATCCCAAACGTAAGCAGAAACTGTTGGCCCTTCAGATGGGGTTAAGCAGAACCACGGTGAAAAGGGTGTTAAATGAAGACTTAGGGCTTCGGGCATATCGAAAAAAAACAGGATATCGTTTGAATGCTCGTCTAATGGACCTGAGACTGAAGAGATGCCGCGCTTTGTTGAAGCGGTACGCGGGAAAAAAATATGGGGAAATTCTTTTTTCGGATGAAAAATTTTTTACCGTAGAACAGAGCTACAACAAACAAAATGATAAGGTGTACGCACACAGTAGTGAAGAAGCGAGCAAACGTATTCCGCGTGTCCAACGAGGTCATTTTCCATCCTCGCTCATGGTATGGTTGGGAGTTTCTTATTGGGGCTTAACAGAGGTACATTTTTGTGAGAAAGGTGTAAAAACGAATGCAGTTGTGTATCAAAATACAGTCCTGACGAACCTTGTGGAACCTGTTTCTCATATCATGTTCAATAACAAGCACTGGGTATTCCAACAAGATTCGGCGCCAGCTCATAGAGCGAAGAGCACACAAGACTGGCTGGCGGCGCGTGAAATCGACTTCATCCGGCACGAAGACTGGCCCTCCTCCAGTCCAGATTTGAATCCGTTAGATTACAAGATATGGCAACACTTGGAGGAAAAGGCGTGCTCAAAGCCTCATCCCAATTTGGAGTCACTCAAGACATCCTTGATTAAGGCAGCCGCCGATATTGACATGGACCTCGTTCGTGCAGCAATAGACGACTGGCCGCGCAGATTGAAGGCCTGTATTCAAAATCACGGAGGTCATTTTGAATAAACTTTATTGTCATAAGAATCTATGTTTTGTTAAGTTCATTTTGGTATATAAATGGTTACATAAAGAATAAAGTTGTTGCAATTATTTTATATTAAACATGTGACAGAATTTATGAAGGTATATAATATATTTCACCCCTATAAAATCGGCTTTCCCAAAAATCCTTTCTTAGCGGATGCCTACGTCATAACATCTACCTGCATACCAAATTTCAGCCCGATCCGTCAAGTGGTTTGGGCTGTGCGTTGATAGATCACTATATCAGTCAGTCAGTCACCTTTGAGTTTTATATATTTAGATATGGACTGGACTAAGGACCAGGCACTTAAAATAGATAAATGTTTTCTAACTGATTAAATTGACAAATTAAATATGGCATTTTTTTGCATTTGAGTAATAAATACGAAAGAAATTAATAGTTCGACGACACAAATTATTAAATAAAGCTGCTTCTAGTAAAGTGTTGTTTGTAACAATAGTATTTTAGAAATTTTGTTGTACGTAAATTAAATTGAAACTAGCTATTTAACTCTGCACAACAGTAATCAAACTACAAGAATACTAAAATTAATTTGAATAATCTATATTCTAGCATTGTTTATTTTTTATTCCAAACTCAATCAGGAACTGTCAATAGCTTCATTGTTCCATGTTATTTTTCCCTCTAATTTGTGTGCTTTTTTCTCCCTCGACATTCCTCTCATGTATCCCGGCCTTATTTATTGACGGTAATTGTTAATTATAATCTGTTGTTTCGCTAAACGAGAGCCTCCACGGAAACGCTTGTTAATACATTATTTATTAAGAGTGCGTAGATCTAAATATGTACATAGATATGTTACTACAGCGATGTCTGTAAGCGCCTAGAGATTTGGGCGTATTAAGGAGATATAATATACTTCCATCCAGCGTTGTAATGCGGCCAGTATGCTGGGCACGCTGCCCTCAGGCAGGAGCACTTTCTTTAGGCTTTTCTAAAGATTTTCTAAGTGCCCTTTTTTAAGTTGTAGTTAGATTTAGTATGTTTAGTTTTTCGTCCCTTGTCTTTATGCTTTTTCTTTATTAGTAGGTTTCTAGATCTAGAGGCCCTTAGGGCAGTTTGAAAACTCTGACACTAGAGTTAGTCACTTGCATACAAACTTAATTACTTACTACGGTTATAATATCTTCAATCTTATTTAGGCTTTTGTAGAAGAAGACGATCTAAACAGCATTTTGGAAATTAAATCGACAAAGTAAACTCAACAAAAAGTATCACAACAGTCAAGACCAGATTGAGTCTTAGTATCAAAAAAAAGATACCATATACTACGTCAACTATAAAAATATGTCACATCTATAACTAATGCTCATTGATTATCGTGTTCGCGACGCAAGCTTAGGATTACTGAAACGTGTCAAGTCATAAAATAAGAGCTGATATTTTTTATGGCCAGTAAAATGCGACTGTGAAATTGTTAGGTTTGGGCAACTGTATCGTACCTCATAGATATCTCACTATCATTATAGTAAATAAACCAAATATAGTAAAAAAGTCAAATAATTCCACGTAGGTTTATCACAACTCACTAATATAATTATTTCCTTTCTATCCTACGGTTGCCTGGAAGAGATAGCTTTCAGCGATAAGGCCGTAATTTGTAGCATTAGATTTAATTTTTCTCTTTTTGTACTGTGTTTTATTTTATTTGTGTGCCCAGAAAAGCATTACTAATATCACGTGATGCATATTGATGCTGATTATTATTATTATTACAATGATATGATGACACTGGATGCTAATAATGATTGGTTTCATTATAATCACCATTTCGTTATCGGCTACAGGTAGGCATAGGCCTCGCTTCTAGTATGCCACACCTGCCGGTCCTGCGCAGATCAAATACAGGTGTTTCCTGCATTGCTTTGCATAGAACTAAATTTAAGAAACGATTTTTGCCAGCCGCATCAGAATATCTGCGCTGGTGGCCCTGCTGCACTAGCATAAGGCTGAGTTGCAGCTGTATTCTGGCATCACAAACTTAACTTGTATTGTGTGTGTCTCAATAGAGATATGTCTAATTCTATATTTATGCACATAACTGCAATTTTGTAACAACTGGTTCTGGGATTATCATAATTAAATAAATATGTAATTGCTTATCTCTCAAATCTTTTGCCTGTCTTTTTGTGAGCGTTACAGTTTTTATCCATCGTCCGGTAGTCCTGAGCCCGCGAGGCAATGGTTTATGTACGGGGCGGTATAAGTACCTATATGTTCTTGTTCTTTCATTCCAGACAAACAGTGTTTTAACCCTGATGCAAAATTAGTGTCACTTTTTCGGTGTATTTGTGCTGCAAACGATGGATTGATTTTATTTAAAAGCAAGCACGCTAGATTGTAGGTTGTAGCCTATCACACATAATAATATGATAATAAAGAAAAGTATACATATTGTATGATTATATGTTATTCAGAACCCATGATACAAGCGTTAGCTTAGTATGGCGCGATGGCGCTGTGTGATACGTCCTGAAATGTTTATTTATCTTATTTAAATAACTTTGAACCTGAACTAACACTTAGGCATTTTAACCACATCAAGGCGGGCAACACCGCGGGCACTAGTTATTCAATAAATTAGGCCGAGTGTATGCACGGGCGAGCGGAGCACGGCGTGGTTCGCGCCCACGTTTCAAAAAACACTCGTTTTTTTATAAAAGTTCCCTGTGTTTATATAGAAGTGGGTTTGGTTTAATAGTCGAGTAACGAAGCGTGGTGCCACGGGAGATGGCAATTTTTCTAGTGTCAGTGAAAGCAGAAAATCTGCCACAATTTGCGCTACAGTATATGCCCCTTGCTATTAACAGGATTAATATGTATAAATTCTCCATCTTCTTATCGAATGAGTGTGGTCACCTCTGGTGTCGAAAGTTTATCAAGCCACTCTAAGGGCCTCTGACATGGCTTATCGACTGCCGTACTAGACAAACAGCCCATGTATAACTAATAAAAATGTGATTAAATAATTCATTTAAATAGACTTGTGTACGCAAAAAATCTGTTACGCACAAGATTCTTTTATTACGATCTTATTTGTTACTACCCACAACCTTCTGAAATTGTCAAAGCACAATCATTTTTGAAATCCGAATTCTAAAATAACGTCCCAATCCCATTAACAAAAGGTTTCACGTTCGGTCGAGTCTTTGTTCAACAGGCATTGTTAAAAAAAAACAAATTTGTGGCCGATCTATTGAAGCTAACAGTATTGATTTTGTATTACCAACGTGACCGAATGTACTCGTAATATCCGAAAATACAGTTTTTGTTCTTTCTCTGTTTGCACGTGTCTGCTTTTTAACCAGCGATAATGGTTGCGGGAGCGAAATTATTGGAATACCCATAAAGAAAATTTTACACCGCTACAGAATTTTTTTAAATTTATCCTGAGAATCACAATTCAGAGGCTTTTAAATTCTAGTTAAATAGGTTTTTTCTAATCAAACGTGCTATTTCAACTGTCTAAAAGTGTGTAATATAAACAGTATTTCTATAAAATATATTTTTGGTAATTATTTTCAGTTGTAAACCTGTCACTTTAACTCTTTTACTAAAATATTTTTATTTTCTTCTGAACTGTCTAAAATATACTACAAAATGAATGAAAAGAAAAAGTCACAATAATTCCCCAAACCTAATTTTCCTCAACCATCAAAACCCATTGAGTCCCAGTAAGTAAGTACTGCAAGTAGTTCTACAGATCTTGTATTTATGAATAACTAAAATCCATTATCAGAACAAAAGCTTCCGACGCGTGGTAACTCGGTAAGCGCCAAGTCCCGCCCGTAAAGCTTGCCGATTAATTGGGACTTACTATATTGATTTTGTATTAGAGTAAGCTGCCGCACCTTACCGATATTACGTTGCAGATGCTGGTTATTTATTCAAGTTGTTGAGAGGAGTGTGGATGCCGTGTCATCGAGATTCAGACGACTTTGTGAAAAGCTTTCATAAGACACTGTTGAGTAATATAATTGTAAGTCCCTATGGCATAATGCATAATGGGTTCTTTATGGATGAGGTCTGCACTAGATCGACGCAGCTGGCAAATTCAAAGAGAGGCCTATGCCCAGCAGTGGGATAGAGAAGGCTGTGGATGATGATGATCAATCAATCAATCAATCAATCAGTTTTTTATTGACAAAAATATACACAAGACACAAAATGTTTCAAGTCTCTGGCTTCCGAACTAGAAAATTATCTGTGTCTCGGAAACCAGCTCCTTCTCTATTAAGGATCACAAAATGTCAATAAGACAGAGATAAGACTTACAATTAAAAAGTTTATAATAGCGTGATGACAAAACATGATGATGATGATGATGACGGCATAATGGTACGTACTACCTTCCAACCTTGGAATACCTTCCAACTACACAACAACAGCAATACAAAAACAGCAATAGGTACATACACAATACAATTGGATTTTAGCTAGAGACCTAATTAAACTATCGAAAGAACTTTAATGTCTTCAGTGGGCGATACCTATAGCTCAGCTAGAATGTAATGTCAGCGCATAGCTTGCAACTCAGCTTTTATTACTCAATAAAAGAAAGTGTTGAAATTTTCCTGACATAATTTATACGTCTTTCGTAATATAAACGATGCACACAAATACTTATTTACAAATTCCAAATGTTTGTTTTCATTTCAAATTGATTTTACATCACAAAACCATCTCATCTCGACAAATTGCCGAATATTTTCAATGACATGACTGCATCGAATGACCTCACAAATAGACTGTAGTATATTTCTATTACCGTGCGGCCATCGTAGTAAATTTAGATGAAAATATAACATCTGACTGCATATAAGTGGGTGACAAAAACGTTACAAAATCCCGAAGATTCGTTTTCAGAAAAACACCGTATTACAGTATTCGTGAATCATCTGAACAATGTTTGCGACAGTTATGGCTGCGCTCTTGTGAGTTATTGTGTACCAGACTCAAATTTACTGTGATTTAATGTCTGGCGTTCGTTATTTTTCTCACATTTTTCCTTACGGCGAGCCAGATTTCTCCACGGGGATATCGCCGGGAAGTAATTTGGATGCCACGACACGTTCAGAATGTAATTATGTTGTTTTTTGTAATAAGTTCGTGTGAGAGACCTTTGATTTAGACTATTTTTGTGACGCAAGGAACCGGTCATGATATAAAATACTCATAAATATACAATTAGACGCAACTTTGACCAACAATTTTAAATTCTCATATTTTGACACACTATTCTTATTTTTTACTTACTTTGTCGATTGTCGCATTCAAGTTTGATAAACGTACAACGAATAACTTATGTGCAATGATATTCTATCTCATTGCTTATGTGAGTTTTTACTAGATACAATATGAAAAGCAGTGTGTGCTAGCAATAAATTGCTTGTCCTAAAAAAGTAATAGCAGTGAGTTAATAAAAAGCTAAACAATAATTCATTTGCATACCAACAAAATCAATACACACAACACATGCGAACATAAATAATAATACATTAATTAAATCAGTCTGCATACATACATATGCATATACATACAATTATACATACGTCCCAGCCAGTCAATCCAACTGAATCGGCATCCAAACGGTTTAATACCTCCAATTATACAAAATTAATTTCATTCATGTCTCCGGTAAAAAACGTAACGAGTTTTCAAAGCGACACGGTCATTCTAAAACGCTTTATTGCAGCCCTCTCGGACACGGGTAATGGTCTAAATTTATTGGGTTAAATGGCCCGAGCCAGCGGAAATTCGAGCTAAATTGTTCGCCTGTCTTATTTCTGCGGATTTGATGCTTCATTTCACTACGCCGATGTCCAGCGGTGGAGCTATCCCAGCCAAGCATATTAGTCCTATAGAAACGTAACTGACCCAAACTAATAATTCTAAGAGATGGTCAGCCGCCGCCAGTGCAGTTGAGGTGGTCGGGGCGATCAACTGTGACAACGTATTCGTTTATTTCCGGCATGATATCAGCATGTCAATCACGCGCAAGCTTTGTGAGCGAGTGGTGTGTGCGAAAGAGAAGAAAAGTTGTACCATTTTCAACGTGACATTTTTTGTTAGGAGTTACAATTCAATTCCACCAATTATTCGTAGATCCCATCCTATACGAGAAGTTGATGAGAAATCGATGCCCAAGTTGGATAGGAGCGGAAGAGAAGCAATAACACTAACAACTAACGGTCCCATTGTTTGGACTATGATTTGGCCAATGGGAGGGAAATAGCGGGTTAGGAGGACAATAAAATCTTTGGTGGCTGAAAATAACAAGTTTTCGTAGACAATTTTAGGACTTAGTCTTCATTGTTATGGGATATAAACCCTAAATCATTCCTTGTACATTACACTACTTTTAAAGATAAAGATAAAAGAATATACAAATATTGTAAGGTTGCTACATAGAATATGCTGCAAATAACAATATCTCATCAAATTGAGTTAAATACATTTTATCTTTGCGCCATCGATATGTGTCCGTTGTATCTTGTAAGGAACAAAACAAGTCCACCCTCTCTCTTTGCGTGTCCAAATTTGTGTATATGTATATTCTTTTTTACAGACATTCAAAAGGGTTTTAGACACTTTTAAGATTTTTTTATTGGTAAATTGTTCACATACATACTTCATTTAAGTTTTTGAGACTAAATGGTATCAACAGATTTTTTCCGATAAAACAAACTATCATTAAATTAAATTAACATATTATTTTGATGACAAATCCAAAGCCTAGACTCAGTTCTATGTAATTTTTATTTACTTTATTGTTTTATCTCTAAATCAAATTGAATAAACACTCTTATGTTATCACTAGGTAGTCCATCAAGTGAAGTGTCTCAATGCAGCATAAATCGGGCACTATCATGCCGTCAGGAAGCCGTTACATTCAATTCAAGCAGATTTACCGCCACCTGCCCTTCCGTGGGTTTATCTTAGCCTTGTATGAAGATAATGGTGACGTAGGGATTATTGCAATGATTCGTTACAGTCATAATACATGACTTACTCATACTTTTGTACTTGATTGTAAACTAGATTGATTGTAAAATTTTCCTTATAAAAGGTTTATCATCAAATTATGACACATAACTGATTAACAGACTTCATCACAGTAATATACTAATATCATCTCCATAATTACTCACGGGCTATTAACATAATCACGTCATAACTGCAGGTACCTATTTACTATAGTCCGTTACATTATCGTAACTCAATAAGTTATTAGATGTGGATTACACAAATCAAAGTATTGACAGACGTATCGGTACAAATGTACTGGCGTACCGCCAACTTGATTGAAATTGACACATTGATAGACGTTATATTACCTAAGTGAAAGACTCAATTGCATGTACATATTTGTCCTGAAAAGTGGGTTTTTTTATGCATCCTTGTTTGGAAAAAAGGGAAATTCGGTTAGTAAGATCTATCGATTTCTATATGGTCATAATTTTAATCCCTCACTAGGCACTGTTTTATATTAATGTTGCTTTAAACATTTCTTCTTATACGACGTCTGAGATACATACATTAAACTGTTCCAGCTTTACTTAGTGGTGATCAATTTTTTAAAACTTTCGCAAATAATTTTATTTCTGAATCATAAGAAACAATCGCCAAAAACGTTACTAAATACGCCACTGAGCCTATACCTGTCTCCAAACATAATTTATCCGCAATAGTTACATCTTACTATTGTTGTTTTTATAATAGAAATCATCACGAAAGTATGTCACCCGTCTAGCATTTGTCTGTCTAGGAATGCCTTCGTCATATCAGCTAATCTGGCTAGGCCGTAAATCAGTCTGATATATATAGAGCGGCTGAAATAAATCACTGCGCCAGTTTGAAAACAAGTCGGTTATTGTCTCGGCAGTCGCCGTCCTGCGCAGAGGTAGGCATTGATATACGAGTAGGTAATATGGTCTCAGATGGGACATAGCTCAGCATAACGAGGCTTTACTGGCCTCCCCTGGACCGTAAATTCGGGCGAACTATTCTTATCCCGATAGAATTTCCGAAATTTATTCCGTAGTTCGGCGGATTTGGCCACATTTATTTCACTTTGACGTAATAAAGCTCGTGAAATAGTATTTGTAACGGCTGTGGGGAGCGGAGCTTGGAAGGGCGCGGAGTGGTCTCTGTTGGAGATAATTGCCCATAACAAGGAGCAAGGTCGGCGGGCCTGTAATGTTGACCCGCTTCAAGGGAGACATATGACGCGGGAACATGCACAAAGCATAGACCTATTTTAGTTAAAAAAATGCTTTACAAGATAAAACATTTCAAACATAGCTCACTAAAGTTGCCATAAAATTTAAAACAGCACTGATTTTAGGTTTTGATTTCATTAGCTGAACAACATGGGAGTTGTGGTCATTAAGTCATTATATAATTATTACAAGTAATTAAGTAAATAAAGCATTTACCTACACGAAATTTTGCGTGAACCACACTGTTTTACAATTTACAACGGGCTAGAAGAAAACGCTAAATGAAACAATGTATCAAAGAGACACAAAGTAATGTATTCTACGTTTTAAATACGACTCGTAAAGAATGCAAAGTCCTCGGAGTTTCAGGATGGAAGATGTTAATTAAGATGAAAAATAAATTTAATGAGCCCGAAGGAGCCAAAACACCATTAAATGAGCGCTTCATTACCAAAAATCTTGATTTTCCGCTCGTTAAAAATAAGTTGTTAATAATTAAAGATGTTAAGTATCCGATGCTACTAATTTCACCGTATTTACTTTTTACCTTTGAAGTCTGTAATCAAGGTATGTTTCTACGTTCTTACTTACAGACAGTTATATTTTTAAGCTCTCTTTTAGGCATGAATATACATTATTATACCGTCATAGATCTGTGGGCTTAGCAGGAATCCTGCGGAGTAAGCGAGGTCGCGAGTAAAATAGTTTCGCTACTCGCCACCAAGTGCGCTGTACGATTTTGTATGAAATTCGGTTCGAGAATTTCATACTAATAATATATATGAAGCCAAAATATATATTAAATTATTCGAGTGAAATTATGATACACAAAAGTTTTATGTTTTTCGCTATATTTTTTATGATACAAAACTCATAAATAACTTCCTTAATTATTTTAATATAAAAAATCGCATAAAATCATTTTGCTTGAAGTACATAAATAATTATCTCTGATAGATCGAAATGATAAATAGGTACTTGTTTTTGCGATATTTTTTGATGTCAAAAATATTCGATTATCAAGTCCCAACCCTACGAAAATGACGTCACAATTAGCAGTAGTACGTAACTCTGCTGTGCGATGAAATTTAATATTTTATTTTTTTGTAACATTGAATGCGAGTATATACACGCGAAAAATACCCTTTATTTGATGTCTTATAATTTTTACTGTTTATATTAATAGTTATTTTTGTTAACTTACATAATGTTTTCTCTAATAAATAGAAATATTTCAATATGAGCATGACGTCACAATAATTTATGTACATGTTCTTTTACGTTCTACTGACCTGTCACAGGTGACTTGCTATATGAAATGGATTATATATATAATTTGTGGTACTTACCAATGTTTTAACTAGTCCTGTTTTAAAAGTTAAACTTAGAAACAACTAAAATACATCGAATTATAATGTTAATTCTAATTTCTTTTAAATGTTACCAATGTTAGACTAATATAAAAAAATATTTTGTAAGTTTATATATCTACACATATAATAACGCTGAAGAGGGTCGAAAGTCTGAACATTCAAGATATTGTTTTTTTTGCAGCTACTTTGAATTGATAACAGAACACGTTCCAACCATTTATGTTTTTTTTTATCTGTTTATTTGTTTCTCTGTGTGTCTGTTGGTCTGTTTATTTAAACGCTCATCACGCAAAAACGGCTGAACGGATCATCATGATTTTTGGTATGTAGCTAGTATGAGGTCCCGGAAGTGTCATATGCTTCTTTTTATCCCGAAATAACGCGAGCAAAGCAGCGGGAATCCACTGGTAAAACAAAATTTTAATAAACATAGTTCTAACATTTCCTATGTGATATGAGACCGTTAAGTAGCATTCCATTTTGGGTGCTTCCGTCGGTCGGATGGCTCGTTAAATTGTAGGTCCCGGCTGTTTGTCTAGTACGGCAGTTGTTAAGCCATGTCAGAGGATCTTAGGGCAGTTTGAAAACTCTTGACACCAGAGTTAGCCACTCTCATTCGATAAGAAGAAGATTTCCTATGTAGTAAAATAAACGCGATACATAATCCGATGCGACCTCCAACAGTGCTTATCTTGCCAAAGTTGTGGGATGTGTAATTCCCAGAGTGTATCCAATAACCGTATCAGAAGATTCAAGGATGAGGCCGTGTCTTGAAGCTGCTCCAATGCTTGCTTGACATACGTAGTTGTTACTTAGATTACTGAATAACCAACTTTATTTACAATAATAAAATATAAAAACAAGGAAGAAAAACTAAACATACCTACTACTTCTAACTACTACAAAAAAGGGGCACTTAGAAAATCTTTAGAAAAGCCTAAAGATAATCTAAGTGCTCCAGCCCACTACCAGAGGGCAGCGTGCCCAGCATACTGGCCGCATTACCACGCTGATTACTTACATCGAAATGTGATTATTGTACAAATCATAGGTACAGCAAAGATGCAGTATTGATTTAAAAACATCTTGTAAATTAAACAAATTAAAACTATACCATTGTAGGTATCATCATCATCAGCCTGTTATCGCCAACTGCTGAGCATATGCCTCTCTTCTTGTACGCCACTCGTCCCGGTCCTGTGTACCTTCAAAGAAATATCTAAGTAGACTAATCTACAGAAGCATTTATTTACCTACAGGTTCATAATAATATGACGCAATAGACTGAATGTAATAATAATTAATCTACTAATTAATAACCAATACAAACCACAATATGTACATATGATTATATTTCTCAGCTTAATTCTTTGCGATTTTTTACATGTTGTAGTCCTGTCCCATGTCACAGCCTTCATCCACGATTGGTTGAGAGGTTATTTTTCTCACGTTGGCGGCATTGACGTTTGCGGTTGTCTGCCTGTTCAGTGTGCGCCGCCCTCTTTATTTCATTCGTGTTTCCGTGCTCATTGCCTTCGCACGATCGATATATATATATAAAAGAAAGTGAACATGGGGAAACGAAAAATGGCAGCGGACAATAAAATCAGATCAAAAATTCAAAAACTCCAGCAAAAGTTGGAAAAATCAAGACGACGGCGTATTATTTCATCACAAAGTGATTCCGAAGGTTAGTTGAATATTTTCTACTAAGTTAACGAACTTTTACCGTCGTGAAGTAATTGTGATGCGTACTGCCATGAAGGGTTGTTACTTTCACTACATATTTCTTCCATGATAAATAACAAAGGAAATGTGATGCGTATCTACCATGAAGGGTTTTTACTGTCACAATATATTTCCTTTCGTATGATGCGAGACGCCAAAGGGGCTATCTCTGCATTTTAAATCTACCCACAATTTTATTAAATAAAATATTTGGAATACGTTCCAGAATGCGAGGATGGACGAGTAACTGATCCATCGCGAACGATGACAGCAACACCCGAACGTTCCTTCGAAGTGCCGAGTTCCCCTGAACCTGAACCGTCGCGCGCTCGGTCGCCCACGCCGGCGCGCAACTCGCCGAGCGCCGCGGCGCCTGATGAACCTGCTCCTGATGAAGATGAGCAGCTGGACCTCGACATTCTGGCGCTTTTGAGAGATGCGCCTAAACCAGATACGAAATTTGGTAAGCCAATACATAAATATATAGCTTCTAGGTGGCAAGATATTTTGGTAAAACAGATGGCAAAGGATGTTGAGGATATTTTTTTACGGAATACTTAATTCCGGAGAACTGTCCTTTGCTATTAGCTCCAACGTTAAACCCGGAAGTAAAAGCGGCGTTAGCAGAAACTTTGATCAGAAGAGACATGGCCATGTACAACAAACAAAAACAACTTGGTATCGCCTTAGCCGCGCTAGGACGCTATATCAGATCACAACAACATATTAAAACCTATCAGTGACGCATGCCGCGCCTTTTTTTTTGTTATGGCTTTTGCGAATATATGAGTTCGCAATTCTGCCAATGTCAAGTGGGAAGATAGGCCATCAAACTGAGAAATTTTATGTGAAATATCGATATGTACGGTGGTTTTAAATTGCACAGTTGAGTGTTTTTTTCCCCCTTTTTTGCTTTCTGTAACAGCGATAGTTAAACAATCTACAGACATATACAGAATCAACAATGCCGCGTCTTATGTGATAGTCATAACGCCGAGACAATGACGCGTCGTGGGTTTGTTATTTCATCAACCAAATCTGAATTTCGCGAAATGCTGCGAGAATCTAAAAGAGACGCCAAGTTGTTTGGCGACAGCCTCGCCGAAAAAATAAATTCTGCAAAAACGATCCAAAAATCAAGCGCAGACCTAAAGCCAACATATAGTTTAGTCTAGGTTTTTAATAAAAACAATTTCAGTAAGTCTGCCTCGATAAATTCCAGCCAGACCAGAGGCAGAGAGGCAGCGGCCGGCGGCGGCGCAGCGTTCAGCAGCCACGTGGAGCAACGGCTATCAACAGCGGGAGGTAGCAGACCGGCCGAAAGCCGCGCGACCCAACAGGAGATATTAAATAACGAGGTACATTACTTTGGTCGTCTTCGTCACTTTGTATCAGAATGGCGCCACATTACTAATGACTCTACTACATATTTTACAATGGCTAGCTGGGTATAAAATCCCTTTTCATTCAACACCATATTGTAGCCATAAGCCTAACAACCAACAATACAAGAACATGATGACAAGCGATAATATATTTACTGAACAGTAAGGCTATTTCTAAATGCAATCACACTAAAGAAGAGTTCATATCGTCTGTATTTTTAGTTCCAAAGCCAAACGGAGGCAAACGATTCATTTTAAATCTTAAAGAGTTTAAATAAATTTATAGACCAAAGTCATTTAGAAAGTGCGGAAGTGCCTCAGAAGCCATTAATTAAAAATAAATAAATCGAATATAGGTATGTAGGTAGGTTGGAACCTGAATTAACTCATAGGCTACTTTTTATCTCAGATTAAAGCCGCTAGTAAAGTACAACAATGAAAATATAGCTTTGAATTTCTTAGACATATTTCTGTATCTACTTAGTTAGGTATGTTTTAGTTGAACAAAGTATTAAGTTTTTCAATGGTAGGTACACCTTCTGAATGATGTCTATAACATATTAGTTCATGGACCATCTCCTGGAATGCATTACAAGGGAAACTACAGAATGATTCTGATTTGTTTATGTAAACTCTTTCACAGGGTGAACGTGATCTACCTGACGCTGAACCACCTGTGCTGTCATCAGCCACCACGGATACTTCCACTACAAGACTCACATCTGTTCCTTCATAGATAGGTACTGGCAAGCCCTGTTCGGAGCTTCCAAGTAAGTACATTTAAAATCTATAAGCTTGTATTATTTTAGGAGCTAGATAGAGTTCACTCTTTACAATGACTGGCTTGATGTCACACAATATAGAGTACAATTATTGATATTAAGTAATTATAGAAAACTTGTAGAAAAGAGGTTAGGTTTTTGATGTTAAAATAAAACAATAGGTACCTAATACAAGAAGTAATGAGTGCTTTACACTCCAAATATGCATTAAGACAGAATTTAATCACTGTAAATAAATGCTCATATTGTCCCAGAAACAAGACTACTTTGTTTGTTGTAACTAACTATAAAACTAATAATATCACACAAATTATACTTAAACATGTATACAAGAGCAGCTTCTCTTCCTCAGGTTTGTTTGTCAAGTCTTTTCAAAGCCAATCTTGGTGATAAGTTCTGTTGGGGAAGCTGTTGAATTGTTAGATTTCACTTCTGTGCATCTTCATAAATAAATAAATAAATAAATTTGACATTGCACACAGCGCCATCTAGCCCCACACTAAGCAAACGCTTGTGTCGTGGATACTTGATAACGGATATTACTGTATAATGTAAAAAAAAAAAATGTAAAAAACTGTAAACAATATAAATTATTCTACTTTCCAGCAAGCAGAAGAAGAACTGGGTGGGCACCATAGCAGGAGTGCTGTCTGTGTACAACAAGCTACTGTTCAGGTCGGGCTCGGACACGCTGGGTGAGGCGGGCACAACTTCTAACCAGCAGTGGCAGCACACATTGGTCAGTACCTCATACTTTTTGGCTTTAAGAACTGGCTCGATGACTGAGTACAGATTACTACAAATCTATTGATTAGTGCACCAGAGAATTGTATTTAGAGTGTGTACTGTGTAAAATTGTGGACTACCAGCAAAATACTGCATGCCAGCATGCAAAAAACAACAGGCAGGCTATAGTCAAACGTAAGCCTATTTCATGTTAAAAAAAAACGTCATACAACAATTTGTTCCGTGGGGCATGGCAAACACCATATAGCAATGAGATTTTATACATTTTATGACACACAATCACTCTAGCTATCTTCACACATAATCTTATACATATGTACTTACCATAAATTCATTGTTATTACCAGTACAAGAGATGGCGCGCGACAACCCCAAGAACCGTCCGCGGAATCAACTAGCATTAGACAGGAATCACTTCCTCGCCAAAATAGCTGAAATGGGTGAGTCACGTTTCACATATTATATAATTGTTTGTCTTTAAAATTGCTTATTTGTGGCTTTTTTTGACGATACATTGAGGTAGGTCATGTTCTAAAACAAGATGTCCTAACCATTTCACAGGTCATTGCTTGACAACTCACTATTTAAATAACCATTATCTACACAAATATATAGTTTGTGCTCACCTCGTAAAACCCGACGAGAACAAAAACACAGCTAAGTGCTAACAAATGCATTGGTTGTAAACGTCGCTTACGTGACAATAAAATATAATGTGTATTACACTAAATTCCGTGCAAGATAACTCTGATGGCAGCACTTCTGCTTTTCAGATCGTACATAATTTTAGTTCCGATATTTTCCGCGCGCTGATGATCTTACGAGAATTCAATCTACCATTTTATTATTATGAGTGGCTTTAAAAGTGCAAACAGACCATTATGTGAACTTGATCGGATGTAACTATAAAAGAAGACAACAATAGGGATTCTGGTAGTATTTTTAATATGCTATAATAGTAAATAGACGAGAAAAGTGATCGACTCCATTTTAATTCTTATTAGTTATTTAAAAACAACCAAATAGCATAATCAATATCGTTTTTAATTTAAATTCGTTAAAAAGTATGACACTAACAAATACTTTATGTACTAGGTATTTAGATTGAAATTACGTAAGCAACTTGGTGATTTCAAAGTCAGTTCAAACTAAAAACATAGCAAAAGTGTATTACATTGTTCAGGTTTACGTTTTACCACATATGCTTCGGGCCTTATTACAAACAAAATGAAGTTTAACTATTAGTTTAGAACTTTAAAAATATGCAGTCCGATTTCGTTGTTCGAAATTTGTCTGTCTACTGACAATAATCAAAATGACAAAATGTTACCAATGATAAATCAACGTCTGAATTTGAGACATATTTGATTGTTTGTATTTGATGTTTGATTGTTTGTATTTGATGTTTGAACAACAAGAAACCACTTTAATTTTTTTTTTATTTTCTCAGTCGTCGACTAATATTTAAACCGCGTTTTGTAATACGACGGTTTAAGTTCATAATTTGTATGTTCTACTACTAAAACGGACATCATTTTACTCTCTATGTAATTTATTTACTAAAATTCTTCTACACAGATATTTTAAAAAAGCCATACATGTTCTCAGCAGGTTGTTAACAGCTATGTTAATGTAGGTAATAAGCCGGTGCTTAATTTCCGAGGTGTTTTATTCCCTCGTTGAAGTAAATGGAGTAAGCGAGCGTTAAGAACTGTTAACGGCTTCACTGGCCGTGGACTGCCGGGTTTAGGGCGATGTATTGTTTTAAATTTAACCTTTTTATTGGGAAAAATGTCCAGTGGTTTTCACGTAGAAGGATTTCTTTCACGTATTATTTTATGTATTATATTTACTAGTAAGTTTGTTCCCCTAATGACATAAAGTTAAGTAATATCATCGTTATATGTATGTACATTTTTCTTATATTGTTCGCCTTAGTCATGCCCCCAATTTATTCCGATTCGGGCTCAGATTCTAATTTTTCTGATTTGACAGAATACCAGTTTGCACACAAATAAAGATATGTTGCAGTTTTATTGCATCCGTCTCCTTAAATCGTCTCCCTCATGTCTGAGGATCGTGACCACCACCTCCCAGCACCTTCTCTTTGATGACATCTTTCCACTTCCTTCTATCCTCGGCAACATGCAGTGCATTCTAAACTGTAGTATCTAAAGTGGTGCGAATTGCACCAATCAAATTGCCATAGTTACGCAACTTGCAAAAAAGTTACATTTTAAGAATTTAAGACATCATCTTTGATTTACAAAAACATACAGGATGCAATGCGAAATAATTCTCACAGCAGCACTACATTACTACATAAACCAATATATACATCACTACATAAACCATTATATATATCACTCTATAAAATTTCTCTCAACGCCAAAAAGCCCAACTTTCCACCATGGCTCCTGTCAGCAGGGTGTCATCTTTTGTTGTGCACTCCAGTATCTCTGCTAGAGATATGTCGTGTTTACGCGACTACTTTCTTGGCCCCACGCCAAACTTGCGACGTGTAAAAATCTACTGGATTCCAGATCCCGCGATAAAATGGCAAAAATATTGTCGCCTGTATCAACACAGTACACAATAAGACAGGCTTATATTGTAAACATATTTTCATCAATAATAAAAAAGACCCAATTCTTATTTTGAAATCTATAAAATCTATGTATATGGCATTGTTTATGCTAATTTGCAATATACGGATGTTAATTTCGTCAAGTGCCACTCATCAACAGTAGTGTCAATACATTCAGAAAGGAACAAATAAGAAATAGATTAGCTCTCAAAGGCTTTACACAGTTACTCTAAAATTTATTTGGCCGTTAGTTATTTTGCGCTAATAACGCTAAATGCGTTTAAAAAGTCGTAGTGCAAGTGAACCTAAGAAGACTAGTAAATACCTACTTACTAAAAGAGGAAAGAGTCAGACTCTAAGTTTGTTTGTCGCTCAGAGCCGTGTGTGAACAAAATGACGCTCTTATCTTTTAATATACTATGGTGATGTTATGATTCTTCATGTAAAGACAGTCTATTACTATTTTATGTCAATATTCGAGTTGAAATTATATTCTACTCACTATGCTTCAAAAATAGGCGGACTGAAATAGTTTGGAACGTTGAGAATTTATTCTAAAACTAGCTGTTGATTTGCGATGTTATTAGCTTTCACTTGAGTTAGTTTATAGGATGAGACACATTGATCTAAGACGTGTTATAAAGAGTATGTTGCAGTCAAAATTAATTATAAATCAATAGTCTTTTTCACAGACAAATAAAAATTAAAGTCTGTTTCGTAATATGTTTCAGTTACACATGAATTCATAATAAAAACGAGATAAATTTACAGATAAGATTCAATAAATTTTAATTGGATTATAGGCCGTCACAGGTTTCCTTCTTTGTTTTACAAAAAGATTTGGCTCTATACTAGTAATTAAAAATCATAAACTGTTTTATCTACACTAATGTTGTAACACTCTAATTATGTTTCCAATACTTCTTATAATTACTACTGTTATAGCACAGACAACAAAACACTCAATTTAAGCAATTTCACATGATGTTATAATATCCACATCGATATCGTAATAGCTCATTATAACATCGATAAAGCGTGACCAACCTGATTGCAAGGCCTGAATCAGGTAGGTCGCGCTTTATTGATGCGCGCAGCTGCGCTCTCTTTGGTTAGATTTTAATGACGGCAACTATTGTCAGCTTTTACTCTTGTTGTTTGATTAATTGCATTAGTGAAGATAAAGTAGTGTATGCAACTGCATATAACACGTGTATTAAAACTTCATTATATGACAGTTGCATAAACTACTATTATAATGCCCATACTCGTCCTGATTTTGTTCATTTCAAGACTCCTATATACTAAAGTGAGCCAAGCTATAATTTCAATAGATAGTCGTAGCCATTGTTAGTTTAAACGCATTTAATCACAAATCTATTTAGTAAAATGATTAAATGTGTTTAAAAGTCCTTGTACAAGTGGGCCTAAGTTCGAAAAGTTCATGCAAACATATTGTAGTACACACATACGCTAATTAAACCCCCCTCTGTTTGAAGTCGGTACAGCGTCGGTACCCAAAATGTCGGTATAATTACGTAAACATGTCTGAGCTGTAATTTCCATTTGCGACATCGTCTACAGAAAGCATACATTATAGACCAAAATAAATAAACCAATATACAATTTAATTAGAATCCCGGCAAAATATATAGTCAAAAAAACTATTAAAACGAATAAATAGAATAAATAGATACACAAGCCGCTACTGAGTACGTATAATGAGTTATACGTAAATCAGTACAATAGAAAGCACATAGATAAAACAGATTGTATTGAATAAAACTTGGTTAACAAAAGTCTCTTGTCCAGCAAGAAAAAGAAAAAATTCTATAAAAAAACTGTTTGTCATAGTATGGTTAGGAGTTAAGCCTTGAAGGCGGTTTGAAAACTCTGACACCAGAGTCACTCACTAGCCACTCTAAAACTTGCTTAGTTAACAATACACAAATACATGTTTGTATAATAGTAGGTATAAATTTTTGAGTAAATCTGCTCCTTACTGCTCATAATTTGGCTTTGAAAGAGATCTTAAGAACAGTACGGAACTACTTTAATGTGGAACAAGAAGAAACACCACTAGAATACAGAGGTTATGTGTCGGTACTTGAAGTAAATTAATTATATAGCACAGAATACAGAAAGACAAAAGGTAAGAATAACGCTCATGTCTAGTATGAATAAAAAAAAAAATGCTGATGCAGACGCGAGATGGGAATGGATGCTGATTGGTCCGTGCATTATTCAAAGTTGACGGAATAATTTATACAGAAGATGGATAATTAAGCGTTTGTTTGTAATATTGTCTACGATAGGAAGTGTATGTGCGTACCCAAAGATGTTTTTGTATGCTTGAATTTCAATGGGCCATGTTTTCCCGCTTGTTCTTTGTTAACAAATTTTGTTCCTAAATGGGATGAAATAAAGTAGTTACTGACATAATATGTATAGGTAGATATATTTTTTTTTAATTAGTTTACTTTTAACTTTCATGAAAGAATTTGGTCACCCACCACTGAGTATACCCAAGAGAACTTCCCCAATGAATTAATTCAGCGGGGGAATTACGACCCCCATTAAGAACAGGACTGATGAGGCGATTTTTTTTTACTTGAACGGGTTTGCACTTGACCATAGTTTACCTGATAGCAGACAAAGGATATGGCCTAATATGGAGCGTGCTTACCCGATAAGAACCGATTCACTCTCGCTTTGAAGATTATAGTGCGTGGGGAGAACAGAGAGATTATTAACTTTTTAATATTTAATTGGCGTAGAGCAGCAGAAATGTGGCATGGAACGGCAATATGTGTGTATGTACGTATAACAAAGCAAGCCATAAACAAATGTTCTAGTTATATAAACTCATCGTGATATATTATGTATTCATTAAAGTCTTAGGCGTTACATACCAATAGCCTCTTTAATGTAACGAACATTAGACAAGTCTAAAAAGTTTAGAAAATCAGTGTTTAGATTATGCGTTGGATAACAGAAATGCCGACTCACTCAAAATTTTGTTTTCTTCACTTCACAACTGTAAGAGAAAACCAGAAATTAACCAACATTAATAAATTGCTTCCTTTAAAAGTTACTTTATCGCTCCATCATTTCATTCATTTCGTGTGGCCGTAAGCCTTTCAAACACGTCGCTATATTTTAATCCAGCTCTTGCCGCCGGCGACTGTATGTATTGCACAATGGAGATTAGAAAATGCCATTATCAAAATTGACACACGAGTGAAAAACAGAGTGGTATTAATTTGTGCTTTACGTGGAAGGGTTTTTAAATAAGCGCTTGTTTTAAGTAAATTTGTAAGTATGAACTTAGTTTTAATTTGTTTGTGTCTATGAATAGGATTCATTTAATATTTCAAGTATCATTTAATATTTCAAGAAACAATCCTATATTTTCAATTCATGTATCTGCAGACCTTTCTTTCAACAAATGGTATTTGTAGCCATCTGCGTCAATCTTGAGCAGATCTCGTGTAAAGAAGATGTGTGAAGACTACCTTAAACCAAATAAGTGATTCATCGAATGAATGTTTTTCAAAATCAAACTTTGTTGCTTTTATAGAAGATATGTTGGAAGAGAAGATGGAGTGAAAAGTTCTGCTAAAGATTTTTCGTTACTCTCCAAAAACCGCTCGTTTCGTGACAAACAACCACAAGACTTTTTAATTTCACGTAATAGGGCAATCTTAGTACGCTTTGTTTCATAATAAATAGGCTCAGTAATGTCACGCCTGTGTGCCTACATGAAGCTAAGTCCCGCCATGTCACACTAAATCCAACTCCCAAAACCCTATTTTATTTTTCACAATCTCTTTTTTATTTACATTCGCGGCGTGACGTTTTTCTCGTTTGTTAGCTTTTATGTTTCACTGAAATCCACCGCTTTTTATATTTTTTGCACAATGTGGTTTTATTAAGTTTGGTCGAAACAAAAACTAGAAACGTTGGCGTTGAAAAACTGCCTATTATTTTGTCTAGATTTGTTTTATTTTCCCCCCGGATACGACAAAAAGTAAAATGTAATTAATTTCGGTTAAAGTGAAAGGCTTTCTCGATGCTTTCCCAAAATAAACAAACCAAAACCGCGATTCTTTTATACAAATAATTTGATTCGTTCAGTAATTTGTCACTAAAGAGCGTGACAAGGGCGGCGTCAAAACTTGAAGCACGCTGGGATCACAGGAAAACGTTATGAATAATTAAATGTATCAGGAACACAAACTTTTTTATTTCTCGCCCACTCTCCGTGTTACCATGAGAATGTAGACAACGTAAGTCAGAGCCACCTCTCTATCGTCTATACAAATTATATTCGGCATTCACCTTCATTAAGAATCCATGACATACATATATAAATAATCAGCACGCCTTAGTATCGCGTAATTTTCGTAATTGGCATATCTAATAAAAATAATATATATTGGTTTAACCCACACCCATACGCATAAGATGACCTGTGTTCCTCTGTTGCAGCTTGGAAGGTAAAAATATCAATAAACTGGAAAATTCCATTTCATTTTCACATAAAGTTACCGATAAGTAGCGCATATGGCGGTTTTAGTTTAAGACTGCAAGACTTGTACCCCCCCCTTTTTATTTAAAATAAATAAAAATTAAATTTTCTACTACTTTGCAACTACTGTAAACCACTACTAAATAAAACACAATTTTTTCTGATATTAAAGTACTTATTGGAACGTCAATTTGGCTCGTGAATTGTTTTGTTTTGGCAGTGAATCGTCTAGTAGTTTACGGACCCGTTGTGTATGTAATAACTCAAATCCTTTATGAGGTTCAAAGAAAATACTTTAACTAACATCAATCTATTGCAAGTCTCACGTTTGTAGTACATAAAGAAAGTATTAAGAATGAGATAGTTTAATGATTATTATAATGAAGATAGTGTACATAATATGACGGTTTTACATTAATGTTGGGCTTTAATAAATATTCCTTTAGAATTGTAATACTTCCACTCAATCATCTCTTTCATTCATCATACTGACATAGTATTAGTGTTTGCTTCCAAGTCATCAATGTCATTTTTTGATAAAATGGAAGTTATAGGCCCCTGGCACGCCTATAGCCATAGACTTCAGCCATTGTGGACAGTCTTCTGGCAAACACTAATGGTTTGAATGGGTGGAGGGCTTAGTTAAGCTCTGCAAATTAACTCGTAAGTGAGTTAACATAAAATGTAATCTATCCAAAAGACAAGAGGACACGCGGCCTATTGTATGTCAAGTGAGTGTATGTTCCTAAGTTAGATGATCCTAACTTTTGCATAGTCAAAGAGAGACGTTTTAAATTTGTAAATCATGATAAAATTTATCCGTAGATAAAGTTATGTCCCGATAATACACTTAGGCATTTCTCACGGTGATCTTCCGTATACGAGAAATTAAGAGATGATCTTTCTCATAGCGTAATACCGTCGCATAACTAAATTCCCCATGGCTAGGTAGAATTCAAACGTAGAATAAATTAAAGAGTTTGTCTCTCTTAGATATACTCCAGTTAGAGTCAGTGTGAATAAATAGAATTTGCATTAAGTGTATGATCTTTACACTATAAGTTTTATTGAGGGTCCCAAATGGGTAAAAGTGTTGAAGTAAACATGAGGCGTTGCTCATAAATATAGGTACATAATACAATTAAATTGTAACTGCAATTCCCCATGGCTAGGTAGAATTCAAACGTAGAATAAATTAGAGTTTGTCTCTCTTAGATATACTCCAGTTGGAGTCAGTGTAAATAAATAAAATTTGCACTAAGTGTATGATCTTTACACTATAAGTTTTATTGAGGGTCCCAAATGGATAAAAGTGTTGAAGTAAACATGAGGCGTTGCTCATAAATAAAGGTAAATAATAACATTCAAATAAAGTAAAACAGTGGAAGGACTATAGCATTTTATAATATCTTATATCTTTTCAATTGGAGTGAAAATAAAATTGATTTGTGAGTAGGTACTTCTGTACAATTGGAAGCAAAACTTATTAGTTTAAATACACAGAGGAGTAAAATATTACCAGTTTACCTTTGCCTATACAAATACATTGTAAACGTTACAATGATACTTAATCCTAACCAGTGCCTACTAATTAACTTACAATACTTTACCAACTTTATCTGGATCATAAACTCAGGAATCAGGAACCAACCAGGAACGGCCTAACCGCTGAAATAAAAGTGCCTACAGCATTCCACACCCTAACTCATAGCAATGAGTCCTAACACAAAACCTATACAAGACCTAACATATCGTCTACCCATGCGGGCCTATTTCTCCTGACAACCAGCTAAGCTACATAACCAAGCAAAACTAGAGATTCCGGAATCTCACATTTACATTTAAACGTGTTGAGAATCCTACAAGGAAATTCAGTCTAAGCAATTACCAACCAGTAATTGTCCTGACTTACATTCCGCTACTCCTGGGTCCCTACACCGAACTGGCAGGTGGGGCAACACCTTAAGACTAGTGTGCTAAAGCCCGTGTTTTGCGTGTATAAAACGCCAAGTGGATACCTACAATATATACATAAATATAATATACAATCCTCATCACATTGACCATGGCGACTTAGATGCCACAAGGCAGGGTCGACACTTCTACGTCTGTTAAATAAATCGTCATGGCAACATGAATAAGAAAGGGGACTTTTCGCCTGCTTGGTATTCCCAAGTAAACAGACCCGCAAGCGTCCACTTTGCGTCGCCCCAGCAACTCTAACTCGTCTTCGTTCACACCAGCAAAATCATACCGGTTTCCGACAAGAAAGAGCCCAGATCTATCTAGACCGTAGTCCGGACAAACCCAGTTCCCAATGAACAAATTGTGAAAGCTCTAAATTCCAGAAGACGTATTATCAAATACTCCCAACTAATTCGTCTTATTGGAATTCCTACGGTTTGGATATTGTTGTGTTTAGTTAAATTGTTAACAACTCCAATCATATGTATTGTGAGTCAGATTCAGTTGTATTTCTAGTTAGGTAGCCGCAGCTAAGACCGTATTTCAGGCCCATCCTCGCAGATCAGCGTACCTCACTTTCGTACAACTTTCACTAATCACCCTATTCCAACGAAAACTAGCAGGAAGTTGTTTTATTAAGTATTGTTTGTTAACAACTCCGATTCCCCAAAAATGCAAGGTAACCGCAGCTAAGACCGTTAGGCCCATCCTCGCAGATCAGTTACCTCACCTACCCCCATCTAGTTAACTAGCTTGATTTTATTCCCAAAATGATTTTAACGTGTGGATTCAATTCCAGACCAATAAATAAAAATTCCCCATTAATTTCCACAACAATTTAAATCCCACAAGTGAATTTAACACAAAACTTTCACAATCGGAACATCGGTTCCCTAATCCCAACCCGGCCCTAGTGTACCTCTTTGCAGCTTTACACACCGCGCCGAGTATCCCCAAAAATTAGCCTACACTAGCTTTTATAGTTTCCCCTTCCACCCTACTTTCTTCATAGTCTGTCTTTCTCTAACCAATCCCAAATCACACTGTCTGTCCTTTACTACCTCGGTACGTCGTTTTAACATACGTCTTTTTCAGTGTGTGTTTTCTCAGGTAATAAACATTGTAATTAATGGCCCTGTCAAGTTTTTGCTGCTAACATTTGAACTGTAACTTAGTGGTGTGTTTACCCAGCTAAGTGGTTTTTTGTAACTATAATTTATTGCCTGCGCATGCGCATGCTCTCTCCTGCGGATCCGCCTGTATGAATACTGGACACAAAACAAACTTTCATTTTATATATGTATTACTATTTTATCAGATTACGCTTCTCAAGTCATCAGTGCCTGTTAAAGTCGTAAAACTTTCCATTCTCATATCACCAATTTTATGATAGCTTACGTTGCTTAGGACATCAGTAGTCATTATGACATACAAACATACAAACTTTCCCTTTCTATACCACTAACATAGTAGATCTGTCATCGCAATATGTTTCGTTTATCGAAACGATTTATGTTATCGTAGTACTCGGGTTTCGTAGAATACGACCTCTTAATAGTGCCATAGTTTCAGTGGTTTATCACTTAAATTTGTTTGATCGATGTAATTACTATGAAATACTAAGCAAGATTCGAACTCGCCGTAGTCATTGTTTGCCATTATCCAATGATTTAAAGATGATGATGATGATAACATTAGAACTATCCTCCGATAGTGATGAAATTGGTGTAATTATTTATCACGTCGAAGTGATAAGCAATACTCGAACTTGCAGTTCTTTATGTATTGAATAAATTGATTGATGAGGATGAAATTTGATAAATTAATTTGGTAATTAATTACTAGCAAGGATCGAACTTGCTCTTAATAGTGCATAATTTAACCTGTTGTCAGTGCCTATTGATTCTTAAATAATAATGACGATATAATTTGGTAGTATTTTCCGATAATGATGAAATTGCTACAGCAAGGATCGAACTTGCATTTAAATAAAGTGAATATTTTCAAGTGTCGATACGGATGAAATTGGCTTAATTTATTTGCTTGAAGCAAGGCTCGAACTTGCTCTTAACGGCGCAATATTTAGTGTATTATTTCTCAGTTGTCGACGATAATGATGATGGTTTAACGGCCTAAAATGGTCCGTTACAGCGACCCCAAGGTAAAGTCGTGAAAGCTTTGATATTAAGCTGGAACGAATTTAGCTTCCAAACTAACCATCATCATGATATATCATAGTCTTAAGTAAGGAACTTACCAAACAAATACCACTACTTACGTTACAACCTTTTACCTCCCCATGGAGTCATAATTAATTTTAAGAGATCAGCTATTATATTAATTACATTCCAAAACCTCTTTAGCCTTTCATGTAAAAATTTACTCATTGTTGTTTGTGGGAGAAAAGGGAGATACCATAAAAAAAATGAAACGTCGTCATATGCTCCAGTACTGAGCTTCAGACATCAAAGTCCGAAGGCTACACACGGCGGAAGAACCTCAGAAAGTATACAAAGGCCACAAGGAAATAGATGAACGTCTACTCTGTCCTAGTGACACATAGCAGGTATAGTTCTCGACAGGCCCAATCTTCCGACCGTTACAATACTACAAGCTATGCCCCTAGCCTTAGATACTAACCTAAACATGACTCTACGCACTAAGGTACTAAAGCACCAAAGTACGTCGGTATGAAGACCAATTCGGCTGTATCGTCCAACTCAGACGAGATGCTCTACACAGTACTGGAATAACATACAACAATTTCCATTTATGGTTTTGAGGAGATAATCATGAATGCTGATAAAAATATAATTTGCGGACTTTAACTTATCCTAACACCAAAATGTCCCAACATTCGTGACCATTATGTGTGGAAAGAAAGGTAATGACCAAATTTGAAAATGAAAGACTGTTCTCCTTTCAGAAAATATGCTGAGTCACAGGGCCCATCCATTTTTTTTTTTTTTTTTTTTTTTTACACATTCACTCTTTCAGACCCTCAACATTCATGGGCTTGCATACCCCCAGCGTCCCAGCATAATTCGCAGTGATAAGAGAACTTCGAGTTGGTTACCCCCATTATGACATCCATGGGTACATACCACACATCGTTACCTTTTACCAAACTCGTTACCAAAATAAAACAAGGTTACCTTTGCGAATATATATTCAAAATCAACTAATAATTCCAAATGAATAAGTTTTTTTTTTTTTTTTTTTTTTTTTTTACTGTAGCAGCTTCTATCTATATATGTACTAAGGAGAAAAATATATATTTTACCTGTGTATTTGTAGCTAAGACTATTATATCCAAGCTCATGAACATAACGAATGTTATCCGAATATTATCAGAACGACATCTCCCATTCATGTTTGGTACTACTAGTCAAACATCATAACAGTTTGACTAATCTTATAAGGATAATCTTTTCTAACCTAACATCTATTAGAACGTATTGATATAGTCACTAAGATTTCAAAAGCACTACACTATAATAGATGTATTAAATTTCGACCCCATATTAAAATAATTTTAGTGTTAATATCTCACAATGTATATGTTCCTGTAGTGACTAGTCGTACATACTTCAAAGTTTACTAAATTACGACCCCACTACAAAATTGATTAGATTATTAGGTATTTTACCCAATACAATATACTCGAAAATACAAACATTAAAATAAATTTCGACCCCATCATAAAATTATCTAAGATTAAGTCATCTATTCGAACTATATTGATATTGATGTATTAAACATAAATCAAACAACTTTCAGCAAAGGTCGAGTATAATTATAGTATTAGAATAATAAGCTAGTATTTCAATCAAATGCATAATTTAATTCCCCTTACAACTCCGTATCATATATTCATCGCTTAGTA
This sequence comes from Macaria notata, assembly GCA_927399415.1. Classification (NCBI taxonomy): domain Eukaryota; kingdom Metazoa; phylum Arthropoda; class Insecta; order Lepidoptera; family Geometridae; genus Macaria; species Macaria notata. Next base: position 4,304,473 of record OV656743.1, read on the forward strand.
ACCCTATACGAAAATATCATAGTTCCCTATTTGTCCGAAGGGGCGCTAAAAGCGTTGATTACAAGAAACCCTGATAGACAAGATCCTACGAAACTATGTCCTTGCATAATAGTTTCAATATTAGCCTGTAGAGGCGCTAAAGGTGTCGGTTGCAAATAGATCACTGCAATGAATACGTTTCTATCTATTAGTTTTGCAACCCTACGTTAGATGTCGTTGGCAGTGTTTGCATACACCCTATCGGTCACAATCGAACCAAATGCTTAACCATAGCTAAGTAGCTGGGTAATAGTTCCGTTATTGGATGCTAGGTGGTTTATTGTTAAATAAGGAATGTTAATTTCTGCTAAAATAAAATATCTCCCTATTTATTTATTTTTATTAAAGGTATCGTGACTGATCACTTGCACGATGGCAAGCCTCATGGCTAAAAATTTAATTCACAAAATAATCTGCTAAGTTTAGAATTACAAGATCATGGCATACACAGCGTACATACAATCAATACTTTAATTATGTTTAACTAATCTGGTAATCAGATGCGGTTTAAACTGATCAACTAAAATTTTGTTAAGTTATTAAATTATGCGTGTTGTTATCTAAGAAATAATACGTACAGCTATTAATCTGATCAAATCTGTGCTTATTCGTTAACTAACCATATGAAAGCTGGTTTTGTCTCACTGTTGAATAAAAGATATAAACTACAGTAATTAGATATCGAAATCTCATCTAAAAATAAATCACAGATGATTTTTATAGTTTTGAAAGTAACATTTCAAAATACACAAATATAGACAAAGCCGTACACATCTGTTTGCCCGGCAGTTGCTCAGCGAATCCTAAACAATAGACTATTTTTTACTAACTACTATTTAACTAATGTCCCAATATCATAAAACCTTCTCGATATGCTTTGACTAAGAAATCTACCTGCTTGTTGTAGTTGTTGCCCTTTCAGCCAACTATTAGAATACTAGTTACTTAGTTTAGAAAATAAATGCTATTCTCTTATAGAATTTTCATCAAAAATTAACTATCATAAATAATAATTAATAAAATAAAAATGTATCAATCAAATTTTCTAATTAACCAAAGGTTAAGTAATTATTACTAACTAACACCATCAACAAAAGTGATATCATTAAACGTGTAAGTTGAGTAGTACTTATATGTTCAAGTAAATACATAATGCAATGGGCAGTACTGAATCACGACCCCCATCATTTAGTAATTTTTACAATATCATATATAAATTTATGAATGCTGATTAATAACTATCACTAAGCCTAATTAAATTGAAAACGTGGATACATAAATATTGATAAGGAATATTTCATATCTAAATTGAGACTACAATGAAGGTTAGAGGAGCAACCAATGACCATAATTATACGTAGTGAAAATAGTTTGCCATGCGGCGGAGGCAGCTTTGTCCTATTCCCTTTTTTTCTAAGAAATGTTGACCTGCTCCTTTTTTTTACAATGGCTGCTCAGTAACTCGAATTTATTTGCAACCTTCAGTAACTTGCTGTCAGTTTTTTGCGTGCATTCAAATTTCTTCGTCGAGTGCGTGCTAACGCGAAAAGTGGATTTATAGTTAAATGTGAAGTGGTTTTGTTCCCATGATGGAACATGTTTCCAAGTGTCCCGTAAGTAAATAAGCTTTAATACCCTATTTTGATCCCAAACACTTGAGTTGTCATTTCACGCGTGAATTTATTTTTGTTTTAAAGCTATGATTTTAAAATTTCTCAAGTCACCACTTAAAACTTTTGCAACAACTGATATTTTAATGGAGTCATATGCTAGAACTTGGTTTCTTTCTAATAATAATATGCTTTTGTTACAGTATCTACGTGCAGTTTAACAGTGTATATGTTTCAAACAAGAAGAAAAGAGTTGAAATGAACACGACACATATAGAAAGTTGCCAGGTATGTTTGCTTAATTTAATGCTATCATTCTATTTATTGAAACATCAAAAGTATCTCTATCCCATAAACCCAATAAAATATTCTAGATGTATTAAGTGTGTAATTAAATTTACCTTGCAAATATTTGAAATAAAATAAACTATAAATAATCTGAAATAGCTGCCCTCATTTTGAAATCAGTTAAAAGTTGCTTTAAATTGTCAAAAATTCTCAAACTCTCGACTTTCGTATACCTGCCCTATGACCCTTTTCTTATTAATAGAAATAATAGTTAAGCTTCGGTTTGCCGGACTAAGTAAAAAATGTATGCCACATGGCATTGATCTCGAACGGAACATAAAGTTACAATACATTTAAAATATCATCTCTATTCCTTTTCAGAATTTACTCGATTGGGTTTCATCTAGTGGATTTTTAAACACAAACCAGAATCTTCAAACTAAGGTATGTATACAGTATTTCGAGAAGTAAATTTATTTAAACAATTTAATTTTTATACATATTTCATTTCCCTACCAGCTGATTAGCTCTATCACTTGAGTTATGAAACTAACAACGGGCATATGTACATATATAACATACATACATACACACAACCATTTGTTTTCTCTTTATGAAGATAGTATTACCCGGTTTTATAACACAGTTTCTGCAGTTTGTTTTATTAATTTGTTACTGCACCACCTAATAATATGAGTTTTAATAATTTCAATCTCTGTTATTTCAGGATTTTTGAGGGCACTATCGGCGATTTATGGCGATTGGCGTAACAAGCGCTTTACCTACAAACATATACGACCCCCATAGTTTGCGAACTTTAATAAAGTAGATAAGAGTCGACCCCAGAGTCTTATAAGTTTCTTGAACTAGTGAAAGTGAAGTGAAAGTGTAAAGTGAAATAAGATAAGTATGTGATATAGTAACTAGTGCAAGGAAAATAAAACGTAAGTAATAGAGATTATGTATTGCCTATTATTCTATAAAGTATTTTCTGACCCCATCCATTTTCACGGACAGCATTTTATGCCAAACCTGGCAATTAGAAACAAATCACAATCAAACGGATTCCAATAAGATTTTTGCAAATTTTATTTAATTTAATATGAAACTAGGATAAAATTAATGAAATTAATTAAAAAGAACCCCTTATATATCCTGGTCACGGCACCATTTTATGTACCCCCCCCTTTTTATTTAAAATAAATAAAAATTAAATTTTCTACTACTTTGCAACTACTGTAAACCACTACTAAATAAAACACAATTTTTTCTGATATTAAAGTACTTATTGGAACGTCAATTTGGCTCGTGAATTGTTTTGTTTTGGCAGTGAATCGTCTAGTAGTTTACGGACCCGTTGTGTATGTAATAACTCAAATCCTTTATGAGGTTCAAAGAAAATACTTTAACTAACATCAATCTATTGCAAGTCTCACGTTTGTAGTACATAAAGAAAGTATTAAGAATGAGATAGTTTAATGATTATTATAATGAAGATAGTGTACATAATATGACGGTTTTACATTAATGTTGGGCTTTAATAAATATTCCTTTAGAATTGTAATACTTCCACTCAATCATCTCTTTCATTCATCATACTGACATAGTATTAGTGTTTGCTTCCAAGTCATCAATGTCATTTTTTGATAAAATGGAAGTTATAGGCCCCTGGCACGCCTATAGCCATAGACTTCAGCCATTGTGGACAGTCTTCTGGCAAACACTAATGGTTTGAATGGGTGGAGGGCTTAGTTAAGCTCTGCAAATTAACTCGTAAGTGAGTTAACATAAAATGTAATCTATCCAAAAGACAAGAGGACACGCGGCCTATTGTATGTCAAGTGAGTGTATGTTCCTAAGTTAGATGATCCTAACTTTTGCATAGTCAAAGAGAGACGTTTTAAATTTGTAAATCATGATAAAATTTATCCGTAGATAAAGTTATGTCCCGATAATACACTTAGGCATTTCTCACGGTGATCTTCCGTATACGAGAAATTAAGAGATGATCTTTCTCATAGCGTAATACCGTCGCATAACTAAATTCCCCATGGCTAGGTAGAATTCAAACGTAGAATAAATTAAAGAGTTTGTCTCTCTTAGATATACTCCAGTTAGAGTCAGTGTGAATAAATAGAATTTGCATTAAGTGTATGATCTTTACACTATAAGTTTTATTGAGGGTCCCAAATGGGTAAAAGTGTTGAAGTAAACATGAGGCGTTGCTCATAAATATAGGTACATAATACAATTAAATTGTAACTGCAATTCCCCATGGCTAGGTAGAATTCAAACGTAGAATAAATTAGAGTTTGTCTCTCTTAGATATACTCCAGTTGGAGTCAGTGTAAATAAATAAAATTTGCACTAAGTGTATGATCTTTACACTATAAGTTTTATTGAGGGTCCCAAATGGATAAAAGTGTTGAAGTAAACATGAGGCGTTGCTCATAAATAAAGGTAAATAATAACATTCAAATAAAGTAAAACAGTGGAAGGACTATAGCATTTTATAATATCTTATATCTTTTCAATTGGAGTGAAAATAAAATTGATTTGTGAGTAGGTACTTCTGTACAATTGGAAGCAAAACTTATTAGTTTAAATACACAGAGGAGTAAAATATTACCAGTTTACCTTTGCCTATACAAATACATTGTAAACGTTACAATGATACTTAATCCTAACCAGTGCCTACTAATTAACTTACAATACTTTACCAACTTTATCTGGATCATAAACTCAGGAATCAGGAACCAACCAGGAACGGCCTAACCGCTGAAATAAAAGTGCCTACAGCATTCCACACCCTAACTCATAGCAATGAGTCCTAACACAAAACCTATACAAGACCTAACATATCGTCTACCCATGCGGGCCTATTTCTCCTGACAACCAGCTAAGCTACATAACCAAGCAAAACTAGAGATTCCGGAATCTCACATTTACATTTAAACGTGTTGAGAATCCTACAAGGAAATTCAGTCTAAGCAATTACCAACCAGTAATTGTCCTGACTTACATTCCGCTACTCCTGGGTCCCTACACCGAACTGGCAGGTGGGGCAACACCTTAAGACTAGTGTGCTAAAGCCCGTGTTTTGCGTGTATAAAACGCCAAGTGGATACCTACAATATATACATAAATATAATATACAATCCTCATCACATTGACCATGGCGACTTAGATGCCACAAGGCAGGGTCGACACTTCTACGTCTGTTAAATAAATCGTCATGGCAACATGAATAAGAAAGGGGACTTTTCGCCTGCTTGGTATTCCCAAGTAAACAGACCCGCAAGCGTCCACTTTGCGTCGCCCCAGCAACTCTAACTCGTCTTCGTTCACACCAGCAAAATCATACCGGTTTCCGACAAGAAAGAGCCCAGATCTATCTAGACCGTAGTCCGGACAAACCCAGTTCCCAATGAACAAATTGTGAAAGCTCTAAATTCCAGAAGACGTATTATCAAATACTCCCAACTAATTCGTCTTATTGGAATTCCTACGGTTTGGATATTGTTGTGTTTAGTTAAATTGTTAACAACTCCAATCATATGTATTGTGAGTCAGATTCAGTTGTATTTCTAGTTAGGTAGCCGCAGCTAAGACCGTATTTCAGGCCCATCCTCGCAGATCAGCGTACCTCACTTTCGTACAACTTTCACTAATCACCCTATTCCAACGAAAACTAGCAGGAAGTTGTTTTATTAAGTATTGTTTGTTAACAACTCCGATTCCCCAAAAATGCAAGGTAACCGCAGCTAAGACCGTTAGGCCCATCCTCGCAGATCAGTTACCTCACCTACCCCCATCTAGTTAACTAGCTTGATTTTATTCCCAAAATGATTTTAACGTGTGGATTCAATTCCAGACCAATAAATAAAAATTCCCCATTAATTTCCACAACAATTTAAATCCCACAAGTGAATTTAACACAAAACTTTCACAATCGGAACATCGGTTCCCTAATCCCAACCCGGCCCTAGTGTACCTCTTTGCAGCTTTACACACCGCGCCGAGTATCCCCAAAAATTAGCCTACACTAGCTTTTATAGTTTCCCCTTCCACCCTACTTTCTTCATAGTCTGTCTTTCTCTAACCAATCCCAAATCACACTGTCTGTCCTTTACTACCTCGGTACGTCGTTTTAACATACGTCTTTTTCAGTGTGTGTTTTCTCAGGTAATAAACATTGTAATTAATGGCCCTGTCAAGTTTTTGCTGCTAACATTTGAACTGTAACTTAGTGGTGTGTTTACCCAGCTAAGTGGTTTTTTGTAACTATAATTTATTGCCTGCGCATGCGCATGCTCTCTCCTGCGGATCCGCCTGTATGAATACTGGACACAAAACAAACTTTCATTTTATATATGTATTACTATTTTATCAGATTACGCTTCTCAAGTCATCAGTGCCTGTTAAAGTCGTAAAACTTTCCATTCTCATATCACCAATTTTATGATAGCTTACGTTGCTTAGGACATCAGTAGTCATTATGACATACAAACATACAAACTTTCCCTTTCTATACCACTAACATAGTAGATCTGTCATCGCAATATGTTTCGTTTATCGAAACGATTTATGTTATCGTAGTACTCGGGTTTCGTAGAATACGACCTCTTAATAGTGCCATAGTTTCAGTGGTTTATCACTTAAATTTGTTTGATCGATGTAATTACTATGAAATACTAAGCAAGATTCGAACTCGCCGTAGTCATTGTTTGCCATTATCCAATGATTTAAAGATGATGATGATGATAACATTAGAACTATCCTCCGATAGTGATGAAATTGGTGTAATTATTTATCACGTCGAAGTGATAAGCAATACTCGAACTTGCAGTTCTTTATGTATTGAATAAATTGATTGATGAGGATGAAATTTGATAAATTAATTTGGTAATTAATTACTAGCAAGGATCGAACTTGCTCTTAATAGTGCATAATTTAACCTGTTGTCAGTGCCTATTGATTCTTAAATAATAATGACGATATAATTTGGTAGTATTTTCCGATAATGATGAAATTGCTACAGCAAGGATCGAACTTGCATTTAAATAAAGTGAATATTTTCAAGTGTCGATACGGATGAAATTGGCTTAATTTATTTGCTTGAAGCAAGGCTCGAACTTGCTCTTAACGGCGCAATATTTAGTGTATTATTTCTCAGTTGTCGACGATAATGATGATGGTTTAACGGCCTAAAATGGTCCGTTACAGACTAACAAACTTTGCTCTACGCCTTTTTCTGATACATGAGACGATAATCAAATCTGAAGTTATTTACAATTTTCAGTAAATTTTTAAGACGTGTCGAACTAAAGTTTATTTTTATTGATGAACTGGTTCCCGTGACTTCGTCCGCGTGGAATAGTTATTACCATAAAAACGGGTCTATTGAGTTAACCTTAAAAGATAGACATATACTGTTGCAGACATTTTGTTAGATCATTTTAAGAGAAATAATTCAATTAATATACATATTTTTTTTATTTTCAACTCGCACCAGTAGTTCCTGAGATTAGCGCGTTCAAAAAAACAAACACAAACTATTCAGCTTTATAATATTAGTATTTCAAGAGAAATATTTTTTTGATATTTTGAACCGTTTTTGCAGCGCACGCATTGGAAGCCCTCAAAGATGAATATTTTTTCCCGTTTTTTCCACATTTTCCATTGTTTCTTCGCTCCTATCATCAACGCTGCAACTATGCAGCGTGATGTTATGTAGCCTAAAGCCTTTCTCGATAAATGGTCTACTAAACACAAAAAGAGCTTTTCAATTCGCTCCAGTAGTTCCTGAGATTAGCGCGTTCAAACAAACAAACTCTTCAGCTTGCTAATATGTGTGTGTTGTAGGTTTTTTTTTACCTTAATGTAGCGTCTATATAATGTGATGTTGTTTTGGGACGTTTTAAGTGACAGCCAGAGGAGGCGAGTATAATCGCATTCCATTAAGTTTGAAGATTTTTCGTGAGCTATCTGGAAGAGACGCTCCATAATTTATGTAGTACGAGCAGGTTGGCGACCTCGAGATGTTAGGCGGCTGTTTTTTGTGCCTAAAATGTCTTCGGAAAATATGAGAGATTAATTTGTTATCCAGATTAAAAATATTATCTATACTAATATTATAAAGCTGAAGAGTTTGTTTGTTTGTATGTTTGTTTGTTTAAACGCGCTAATCTCAGGAACTACTGGTCCGAATTGAAAAAATATTTTTGTGTTGAATAGACCATTTATCGAGGAAGGTTTTAGGCTATATAACATCACACTGCAACTAATAGGAGCGAATAAACAATGGAAAATGTGGAAAAAACGGTGAAAATTATTCATCTGTTTGTCTGTTGCAAAAATAAATACATATGATGCCCAAAATAACTATTCCACGCGGACGAAGTCGCGAGCACAGCTAGTCTGTAATATTAGTGCTTACCTATAGTTGCTTTTACGTTGTTTAACATCTGTTAAAGCCACAATACAGTACCGTACGTATGTTATTGTGATGGTTTATTTATTGTACTTTTTGTATCTGGTCTATTCCAATAAAAATCATCAACTTGTGTTCCAATAAAAAATATGTTATTATTACAAATGTTGAAACCCTACTTTCACATACAGTAAACACACACGTAAACAAAGCCAAATTAAGTGAAAATGTGACCGAAATACTCACTTAGCTTTTTAATAACGTTTGGAAAGCTCGAAGTTTGGAGTCTGCACTAAAAGTTAGCGAAGTCCGTCAAAACAGCATGAATATATAACGAGAGACGAAGGTCACGGCAAAGACCTGCCTATTTCACTTCATGCCAGAGTCTGCTTACTGGTTAGGTCAGGATGGACGGATGTATAATGTCAATATTAGAGAAAAAAAGTTTTGGTGATGCTAATAAATTAATATGCAATGATGCTATGATCATCTTTGTGGATTGATTAATTAATTACAAATAAAATCATAGATTTGACCTTATCGTAATATAAAAAAAATAGAGGAATTAAACAAACAATTCAGGAATTTCTGTTAGCTTGACTGACCTGTTAGCTTAGTTGGTAGCGGCTCTGCCTTCTAATCTAGGGGTTGCGGGTTCAATTCCCGCTTGACACAAGTATTTATGAAATTTAAAATTACTTGTGTTGAGTCTGGTCGTTTGTATATGTATAATAAGTATGTATTTACAAAAGAAAAGTATATAAGTATTATATCCGTTATCTAGTACCCACGACACAAGCGTTTGCTTAGTGTGGGGCTAGATGGCGCTGTGTGCAGTGCAATGTCACGGAATATTTGTATTTATTTATAAGAAGAATAGTTTTTTTCTGTAACATTAATAACAATATGGCGGAAAATAATAAACTTGTAATTTAATATGCTATTTGCTATACTAAGTATTGTTGCAACACACAGTTTACAGAGTCATAAAAAATCAATGCAACTTTTCTGAATGGACTTAATAACCCTTTTTCAGTTACCACTACCTCTTGAGCCAAAAATTTTCACTAGAACACTATTCAATATAAAAAGTCTTTGTATTAAAACATTCCATACTGTTCTTACAGCCAGTTTCAGTCCCGCACTCAAAACTTAAGTAAAATATTAAACGCCCGCCTTGGTCCGCCCTCGACAACTTACTTAATAACTTAGCGATTTTTTTAAGCATTTGCAGTATTCCATAATTCACGCACCTAAGTGCTCAAGTTGGCGCTGAACTCGGTAGATTTCAGGTTATTTTAACGTTAGAGTTTTTGTGAATAATGCAATATGCAGTAAGTTAGTATGAGAGTGACAAACTCTGGTGTCAAAGTTTTAAAACCATCCAGAGGCTTAGGCTTTATTATACTTATTAGGTTAAATAGGTACTTATTAATACTTATTAGGTTTTATTTAATAGCTGAACTGTAAAATGCAGTGATTTGATCATACTATAATTTTATTACACTAGCTCCGATTAGTGGCTGCAATGACGTTTTAAAAATTCAACAATTTTAATCAAAAAAATATTTTCAGAAATGTATAGGAATGTGTTACTAATTGCCGAATATACATACTTACTTAGTTTTTTATAGAGACGCTTCGCTTATTCATATCGCTTTTTCGATTTCCTGTAATATTTATTTTATTTCCTTTATTGTTCGTACCGCAAGATTGTGGAGCTCCCTGCCTGACTCTCTGTTTCCCACGCACTATAATCCAGCGATCTTCAAAGCGAGAGTGAATCGGTTCTTATCGGGTAAGCACGCTCCATCTTAGGCCATAGCTTTGCTTGCTATCAAGTAAACTATGGCCAAGTGCAAACTCGTCCAAGTTAAAAAAGAAAAAATAGTATCATACATGATGATAATGTTATTATAACCAGACATGTTTGAGCTTGAATATTGAATATTTTACGTTAAAAGAATGGCTTGTTCCCCATGCGCCGTTATTGGATCGCTTTGAACGATACTTACAGAGCTTCGTTTTAATCTTGCTGAGAATATTCCTTTTACTCCTCAATCGGAATTTGATTAGTTTTAGAATTATTGGAATGTTCTAGAACAGAAGAAGTTCAGTATATCTGATCTACAGATAGACTTAATTTCATTGATTTAAAGGAATACCTGAAAGTTTTTATATATTTTTACTATCTGTGCTCGCGACTTCGTCCGCGTGAAATAGTTATTTTTGCAAACAATCTCTTCAGCTTTATAAATTATAGCTGTTACCCACGACTGGAAGAGATCGCTCTACGCGATAAGGCCGCCCAATGTACCTAGGTTAAGTAATTTTACTATAAATTGTTTCTGTATTTTGTTTTCTGGTGTACAATAAAGTTATATTGATTGATTGATTGATTGATTGACTTTCTGAACCGTTTTCACAGCGCACGCAACGGAAGCCCTCAAAGATAATTTCCCCCGTTTTTTCCACATTTTCCATTGTTTCTTCGCTCCTATTAGTTGCAGTGTGATGTTATATAGCCTTCCTCGATAAATGGTCTATTCAACACAAAAAGAAATTTTCAATTCGAACCAGCAGTTCCTGAGATTAGCACGTTCAAACAAACAAACTCGTCAGCTTTATAATGTTAGTATAGATTACTTAATAATAATGAATATCAATCCACCACCATTTAGCTGTAGTCAAGCATATTCTGCGTAAAAAATACTAGGTCATTTATTCCCCTTTGATCAGAACGATACTTACATAACCTATTATATACTTACCTTAGTATCAAATGCCTGAATGTCATATGCAAAGTATACATTTGTAAATAGATTGTTTTCAAAAATTTCCTCGGATCCCTCTTAGATCTCTTACCAGTTTTTTTTTTGCTTTTCATTGTACACGTACCTGAAACAAAAACCAAAACGGGAAATTAATTATAATATCTGGTTATATAGGAATAATATCTAATTTTATATTATATCAATATATATAAAAGAAAGTGGTGTTAGTAACACCATTTATAACTCAAGAACGGCTGAACGGATTTAGCTGAAAATTGGTGGGGAGGTAGCTAAGAACCAGGAGAGGATACTTTTTATACCGTTTTTTTAAAATTGAGTTGAATACAATCCAATATCTGCTTATTTATTGCCTCTAAGGCGAAACAGAGTTCGCCGGGTGCTAGTAATTTTATAAATAGTGTATTGAGTATTGTGTTTCCGTCGGTGGTCCTGCTATAATATGTGCTACTTTAATTATTAATTTGTATATTTGCTTATTTGTGGCTGGATGGTATTAGAAAGTTAGAAGGAAACATCTGGGCAAGAACAGCGCAAGACAGGGAGTATTGGCGTAAGAGGGAGGAGGCCTATGCCCTGCAGTGGGTCCCATTAGGCTGATGATGATGATATTTGCTTAAATTTAAGTACTAGTATTGTATTACCTCACCCACTGTAACACTACATCGCGTCAAAATTAAGTTTACTGTAAATATCACAAACTTTTTAGCAAACATTATGATAACCTACCAAAAATTTCAAAAGAATATTCCTTGTGTTATTCAATATGAACCCTATTATATTCGCATACGAAAACCTCAGGCGTGTGGGATCTGGTGTTTATAATTAAATGAAAAACTGTTACATACACCTCCCGGGCGTTTTAATCAACTCAAAAAATTAATTAAAAGCACGTTCCGAGTAAATAAGCCGCAGCTCTGAGGTTTCACATTGATTTCATTAAAATATAGAGCACCTAGGTTATTAAATTAACGTCTAGCCACTTCAGTGGGGATTAAATTATCTTACCTTTATTGATTTGATTAGTTGGATACCGAGGAACTTGGGAAAGACGATGAGGTCGATTTAAAAGGTGAGAGTGTCTAGCAACTGTTGGATTTGAGGTCACAGTAACTGCGCCGTACTTTGAGGAAGCAAGCATTTCAATGATATGTACAATTATACAAAAATATTTTACTAAGACACGTCGTTCCATATAATTTCATTTATATAAGTGACAATGTGTTATTTATTGGTTCACCCTATACTACTTACTATAGAATATTATATTTTTTACACAATTTCTTTTATGAAACATTTCAGTTCAATTCCAGCACTCCCGTAAAATATCATGCTCAATTTTAGAACAACATTAGGCAACGGCCTTTATTATTTCACGGTATTTACAAAAGACCCTTTTAAAACAAAATGTCGTGCCTACAAAAATATGAAGATACAAAGGGCCGCTAGAGTGATGGAGCGCCCGCTCTCAGAAACAACTGCCCAACAGATAATTGATATTCAGTAAATATTGGCGGATAAAATAAACCGAAAATTGAGTTTCCAAAAGCGGCCTAAATTAATTTGCAACTTCATAACAGCTTCGTGTCGACGTAAAAATTTTATTAAACGCAAATCCCAGGGTTTTGAGCAGACATTGTTTACTGTTTGTACGCGCTGAGCTCACAAATATGCTTCGATTAGCTTTAATAAACTCTTAAACTATGTATCTACATAGCTAGCTCGTCGAATTTAAAACAATACTTAAAATTTTTAAAACAATACTTAAAGTTTAAATATCGAACAACGTACGAGCACGTATGTTATAGATGTTTAATGTTTATATCAACAGTTTATATCGAACAACGTACGAGCACGTATGTTATAGATGTTTAATGTTTATATCAACAGTTTAGATCGAACAACGTACGAGCACGTATGTTATAGATGTTTAATGTTTATATCAACAGTTTAGATCGAACAACGTACGAGCACGTATGTTATAGATGTTTAATGTTTATATCAACAGTTTATATCGAACAACGTACGAGCACGTATGTTATAGATGTTTAATGTTTATATCAACAGTTTAGATCGAACAACGTACGAGCACGTATGTTATAGATGTTTAATGTTTATATCAACAGTTTATATCGAACAACGTACGAGCACGTATGTTATAGATGTTTAATGTTTATATCAACAGTTTAGATCGAACAACGTACGAGCACGTATGTTATAGATGTCTAATGTTTATATCAACAGTTTATATCGAACAACGTACGAGCACGTATGTTATAGATGTTTAATGTTTATATCAACAGTTTATATCGAACAACGTACGAGCACGTATGTTATAGATGTTTAATGTTTATATCAACAGTTTAGATCGAACAACGTACGAGCACGTATGTTATAGATGTTTAATGTTTATATCAACAGTTTATATCGAACAACGTACGAGCACGTATGTTATAGATTTTTAATGTTTATATCAACAGTTTAGATCGAACAACGTACGAGCACGTATGTTATAGATGTCTAATGTTTATATCAACAGTTTATATCGAACAACGTACGAGCACGTATGTTATAGATGTTTAATGTTTATATCAACAGTTTATATCGAACAACGTACGAACACGTATGTTATAGATGTTTAATGTTTATATCAACAGTTTATATCGAACAACGTACGAGCACGTATGTTATAGATGTCTAATGTTTATATCAACAGTTTATATCGAACAACGTACGAGCACGTATGTTATAGATAAGTTTAAAGTTTATTCATATGCTATTACAAGTATTTTAAAGCAAATTAGACGTTGTGAAATAAAAAAAATAGATACATGACAAGTTATTTATTCAGGTTTATATTGCTATTTGTAAAATTTGTTTGATTAATTGATTTGATCAATCCAGCAACATCGATTCATTTTATTTGTAAAAATAATGATATTTGACATGATAGATTTGATTTTTAGACACACTCACCCTTGCGGATTCTTTATTAACCTTAATAAATTAGTTAAATAAAACAAGCAATAAAAAAGGCATTGAAATCGCCCGAAAAACAAAACACAATCATATCAAACTGCTGTTAAGAACTTCATTCAATATGCAGACATTAAAAACGAGAGCCTACTCCTTTACCGTCTAAAAGTACTTATTAAGTCAAGCAGCATGGATGGTACGGCCATAGCAAGTGTTCCCAGTTCACCACTTAAAACTAGTCGGGCTATATTTCACCAGAATGCAATCTCGGGGAGTTTCACCAACTCCGGGCTTAAGTGCTTCTTCCGCTTCCTTCCATCTTTTAAGGTCTGGCCACGGGAAGTACTTGGATGGAGATTGAAAAATAGATGTACTGTACGATTTTACATACATATCAGATAACAAATCGATTCAATTCAAATTCAAATTCAAATTCAAATTCAAATTGTTTATTGACTAAAAATACTTATTCTAACACGTACATTCATTGGGAACACAGATTGCCAGGTGCAGTCAAGTAGGAATCAGGTAGGTACGTGAGGTAGCCCCGGAAACTTGCACTAGGTACCGAAAAGGTCCTGTGAAGCAAGATTTCGGGAAAAACCACAGCACAATATACAAATTTAACTACTTACTTGCACATCACTCGTCTCAAAAGAACATAACTAAATTTGACTAAAGAGATTGTCACAATTCAACAGCTACTCACATATTTCTTCTTATATTCTAAACATTTTACCTATTGTTAAGTAGGAAACATAAATAATTGTGTACAGAAAGGGATATGATAGGATAAGTTGAGCAATTATAGTGGCTTTATTATTAAACTAGTGGACACGCGCGGCTTCTCTCGCAATTTTTTGAAATAAAAAGTAGCCTATGACACTTTAATTGGGCTAGTAATGTAATAAGACTATTCATTGCTACTAAATAAATTGAGTTTAAGCAATCGG
Organism: Macaria notata; assembly: GCA_927399415.1. Lineage (NCBI taxonomy): Eukaryota > Metazoa > Arthropoda > Insecta > Lepidoptera > Geometridae > Macaria > Macaria notata. The sequence goes on from OV656743.1 coordinate 4,319,564, forward strand.
CGTATTTTATTAAGAAATCAGTATAGAACGTGTTATTTCCACCTATAAGGTCTATCAATTTGGTATGTTTCCTGTGTATTAACCTTTTCCACAACAAATACCTATGTATAAAACTTTTGCTAATATCACGAAATAAACAGAGTAAAGTTTGGGGCCGGTAAACGATTCGTCGAAAAGCTGAAATAACTAATATATTACGAAAATCAGTTTTCCGAAACTCCTGTTAGTTCTAAATAAGTCGTCCGCCTACGGGTGTCAGGCGGGAAGGACGCGGGTCTGGCCTTACCATAGATAATATAATCCAGACACCTAACAAATACACAACCTTAACCGTATGATAAAAACAATTTTCGTAAGTTGCAGGGCTTTAGTATGAATATAGGGATAGGATTATATCTGCATATGTTCAAAGAAAGCAAATGTACGTCTCATGATAGTCGATATTAGCTCCCTTTTTCATCTAAAAGAAGCGGCATGGAAACGAAGAAAATTTAACAACAGATACTGGAATAACTGAACAAATTTAAAACGACACTTGAGTTTCTTAGGCTACCTTTTTATGTCTACTTAGTTAGCTTAGCAGTGAAATGTGTTTTTTTTAATTGTTTTAATCTCTTTTCGCCTGGATGCTCAGCAGTATCTTATCATAATCTTACAAATAGTTTATAAAAGCTATTACGTGTATTTTTGGCATATGCTTGGCGAAACTATTTTTCAAATGACGTGTCTACGCGGTGTAATGTTATCAGTCCTCGCAATATTTTCTTCCTCCAAGAATGTGCCCGACAAATCTATTAGCGGTTTTCTGTATGTTTTCCGCCTGTCGTGCCGTACCTGAGGATTGATTCTGGTATGTTGGGTTTGCGCTTTGATTGTTTCTTTTCCTCGCACAAATCGGGTGCCATTTTATCAATGCCATTTTACGCGCGGCGTGGCGTGCTTAAGCTTATCACGCTACGGATGCTTACTATCGCTTTATTGTTATAAAAGTTTTGTTTTGACTCTTCTAATCACCTGAGACTATTAATGATGAACTATATAGTAAACTGCCATTACAAGCAATGCAATAATGCACAAGTAAAATCTCCCTCATGTTACTGCATTGTACTCTTGTAGAGATACAATTTCCAACTGAGTTTGATATTCAATACATACATTGGTTCAAGCAATTTGCGGTCAGTAACTGAGACCTAGGTAATAACAGTTGCTAAAATGAGTTGGATATATCAGACAGAGATGTGCTCCGAGTTAATTGCTATATTAAAGTGAGCAATAAAATTTTAAGAACTTTCAACCGGTGGCAGGCTGCCAAGAAGATTATGGCACGCTCTAACGTTTTCTAAAGTAGTTTGAAACAGATTAAAAACTTGAAATTACTACAAGAGCTTAACACAATCAAGTTATCCCACTCCACGTGATAAAGTTAGGCCGAGTTTATCGAGAGGCGAGTTTTTACAGGCCTGAACTTGCGCTAACTTGGCCGAGTCATGATTAAATTCTCTGAGTTATGGAGACTCCGGTTACCGCTTTTTCGGCCATCGCCTGACCGTCGTACATTATTTATCGGGTCGATATGAAATATGCATTAATCGTGGAAAAGCTTTGTAAACAAGTTTCATAAGCAACCCAGCTGGTTTTAATGAGATACGGGTCTGCTACAACTTTATTTATTGCCTTTACTCTTTTTTATTCAATACACGCTTGTGCTCCTGTGTATTTCTTGGACGTATAATAAATAACACCTATTCTTTATGCCACCTGTTTGGTACAACATTTTTGTATGTAGTTTAGACATATAGAAAAACATACAAAACAGGAATTGTTAAGGATTCTTTAGAGCATTGTTCGTCCGCAATAGACAATCAGCCATTGCTATTACACAATACAAAGCCCAAACCTACAATTCCAGTTACAAATCTATGTCCGTACTTCACAATCACCATAAATAACAAGTCCTAGCTACCATCTAGCTATTACGGTCATTAAATCACCTTGATATATGTCCGTTGAAAATCTGCGTTTTGTTCATCAATACACCTAAAATAAATAAACTAAGCTTACATCATCGTATATTTTCTCCAATAAAACTGGCCGGGAATCACTCCATCGGGAGACGAGATTGACAGATGGCCTGTCCGTGTAATTGAGATGAATGCGCGCGCGATTGTCTGCGCGAATAAATCTCGCCTTCTGTTATAAACTTATGGACCCACTTTTTTAGATAATCAACGTAAGCTATTATTAGTTTCTATATAATAATATTAAAGTGTTAGGTACGTTTGTAGCTAAAAAGAGTATACATAATTGATTTAAATCCACTTTAGTTGTGACCCAAGGTTTTATATTTTTTTAATAATCATAACAGATAAACAAATGATAATATGTTTAGTAGTTTTACTTATAATGCGATGGTAGATAAGATTTGGAGGTAGAACGAAAATAATTGAAATTGCTAATCTATTCTAAATATATAAAACTCAAAGGTGACTGACTGACTGATATAGTGATCTATCAACGCACAGCCCAAACCACTGGACGGATTGGGCTGAAATTTGGCATGCAGGTAGATGTTATGACGTAGGCATCCGCTAAGAAAGGATTTTTGACAAGCCGCTTTTAAAGGGGTGAAATAGGGGATGCAAATTTTTACTTCTTAATGCGAGCGAAGCCGCGGGCATCCACTAGTTGGCATATAAATTTCAGGTAGGTACCTACCCTTTTTAAGCAACATCCAAAGTGGCATCTCTGAGGGAGTTTTAATGATTTTTATCTAAAGAGAACAAAATAAAGTTTTGAAAAATATTTTCATAAACTCAACAAACATCCATCAAAAAAAATATCGCGATAGATTGAATCTAGATATCATTTTATCTTCAAAGGCTATCTATGAACAAAAACCTAGTGAAATATGGACTATTTTTACATGTATTTTCAAAGGCTTTTCATCCATATACAAATTTAATCTGGGAACGAAAAAACGAAAAAGTTTTATGGTTTATTTATACAAATTTTCTATGTAGGTTATTGTGTAAGCTTTATCTGCCTATATTTTTTGAACAGTGCATATACGTTATAAGATTTACTTTGAAATAAATAAGGTGACATACGAGACAGTACCAAGTAAACTAAATTAATCAAATCTAATCAAAACTTAAAAATCCTAACAATATTTTTCATAACATGTTTATATTAAAAACATCTTGAAAATGTTGCTATTAAACAGGTATTCGACGAGCGGGAAAATAATCCATCTAAACGTTTTTAAATCGGTTTTTAATCCGCCTTTGAGTCTATAAATAGAAAAATCCGCGCTTAGGTAACCTGTCGCTAAAACCAACACTTTTGAAACGTTGCCGGTTTGTACCTACCAACTTGAGGTGAGAAGTGCTTTAGAAAATCGCGTAAAAGGTTTACTTAAGGTTAAAATCTGTTGTGTGTTAACGATGCCTAACGGTAGCTTTAATTACTTGTATCACTTAGTGGCGAAGGAAAACTTCGCGTGAAAACTATGGTCATTAATTTAATTAATTAATACACCATGTTTAAGTAATGCCCACAAAATTCGAACTTGTGTCATCCGTTGTATGATATGGGCGCCCGCTACAATGTTTTCCAGGAGATGTCTATCATTTAATTCAGACAAGAAATAATTTATATTAAACTTGTGACCCGTAATTGTTTTATGTAAAATCTTATAAGTAGAGGTCAGTGACTATTCACATACTACTTTAAGCCGTACATTAGGAGATACATTCCAAAGTTGGTGTGATTTGGACTGAAATAAGTTTGCGTGAATTTACCGAGGCCACGGACTGCGAGAGGGTGTTCTTTCCAATGTAATATTTATGAGTGAATCTCAAGGGTAGTGGAAAAGTGTTGTGCAGAGTGAATTGGGAATCGTCCACTCGAAAGGATTTTTCTATTTCCACTGAACGTTTTGCCGAGTTATTCTGCTTTACGGATAACGACAACTGATAGATGGTGAGGGACGGAAATCCTGGACGAGATGAAAGAGATGAAAGCGCTCGACTGAGTATGTAATTTTTTTTTTTTATATTTATATGTTGTTTTTTCATACATTTTGTCTAAGCTTGCCTTTACAAGTCAGCCATTTGATCAAAAGGTTATCTAAAGTGAAACCGCTTGATACAAGCAACACCGCGGCCCAAGGCGATATACCTGTCTATATAAACTGTCAAAGGTACTGTATATAAATCGGGGCTTACTTACTCGTAGTAGCTATTAATTAACGAACTCGTTTTCTTGTAGTAGAAATAAACATGTGTAATTCCCTTTTTATTTTATTTGAGACGTAAACGGCAGGGCCTACATATTAAGTTGATGAATATAAGCATAAATAATAATTTTTACGTACAGCTATATTTTTTTCCAAATACAATTTTTATTGTATCAATTTTTGAATTATGTACCTTTTAGATAAAAAATGTATTACTAGTGCATATTACTTATGGGAAGTCATTGAAAACACCTCTTTCAATGTGTCGTCGGTTTCACTACTTCAACTAGGTATTTTTATCATTCTGTTTATGAGAAATTGATATACGCAGTGCATAGCTTTTTTTCCATCTAACTATAGTTATCAATTGCATCTTAATCTGTTCAGACATTTCCATACAAACATTAAAAAGGTTTGTATGGAAATATCATTTTTCTCAATTTTGTCACACAAATCGGCAATTTCATAGGTAAAGCCAAAAAAACAATATATTGATTGACCATCATTACTTATATTAAATGAACCCTATAAACGGACAAACAGTCATCTCACCCGGCATTGGACACAGAGATGAAAAATTGGAATCTGTCTTCGACTGCGTCATTCGTACATCAGCGATCAAACGATTCTCTCTCAACGCTCATCTAGATCACTGAACCTCACAAGATCACGTGGACTTTTATATATGAGGTGGTGAAAAATAGAACTAAAAAATTACATATTTATATTTTTTGAATCGGTTGAGGCGTTTCCATAGTGACTCCACCGGTCTTTTCATAGTAACTTTGCCTAAATATGTCCGTTAGAACACTGAAGTAAACAATAACACATTTGTCTATATGTATCTATCTATCTATATGATAGTGAAAAGAATAAAACTACATTTTTTAAACAATTTTTTCGTTAAGACATTTTAATGGTGATTCCGATAAGGCAATACATTATTAATTGTGGAAAGAAACGCCTTTAAATCATTACATTTGGCTACTTTAATTAATTAGATGGTGAAAAACAGAACTAAGACTTTTCAAACCACATTTTTTATATTTTTTAGTAATCAAAAGTGACTTTACGAAAAATATATATATATAAAATGTATATGTATAGGTATATAAATGTATATGCCTTAAACAGAACTTTGTACTCCCGCTTCGTACCGAATACATTTTAAACCTGCTTTAGTCGTTATAAGGTGGAACTAAACCTAATGATCAAAAAACAATTACATACCTACAAAACAAGAAAATAGAAAACGTTAAAAACACTTGATAACCTACTTTTTTTGAAGTCGGTTCAAAATCTATCTGCGAATCATTGTTGCGATATTTCCACAGAAAAGTGGCTCCAATCTTTCAACCGTTGCCCGATTGTAATGCCGTCTAATTACAAACAAACGCCGAAACATTCCGCCGTCTGTCACGGCCGTTACTCTCAACACGTCGCGGCGTCGGTCGGCTGTTGTAAAACATTACTCATGTAAAGTTTAGACAATGGCGGCCTATTTATGGCGCAAGTTCAGCAATAACTGAGCGAGGCATCTGAGCCAACACTTTGCGGGCTTTGGACGTCTAACCCGAGCTTCAAGCATCTGTCTGGGCTTCAAGTTTACTGGGTCACGGTGTTTGCACAGCGTTTTATGTCAATTGTAGTGCGCGTTAAATATACTGTAGAAGGTACTGAGAAAGTGATACTGGACAATAACTTACGTGTGGCTATTTTTGTCGTCAAGGGTTGAGATAGAATTACACTCTTTAATAGCTGGTACATTGTCAGATATTTTTTTTGTAACCTGCGTTGGAGTTTGACGTTTTACGAATCGAATTTTGTGGTAGGTAATATTTGTACTGAATTAAGAAAATAACTTTCAGAACCTCCTTTTTTGAAGTCGGTTAGAAAAATTGTAAAATATATTTCGTTTCATTTTCATGAACAAACCTATGCTTACAAATTTGGTTATAACCAGATTTATATACACATACCTGACACATGCACAAATAATTGAGTAAACTGTAAATGTAAAGGTATTTACTATGCAATAACTACAATGACATCCCAGTTTCAGTGTTAGAAACTCGCATTCTAAACTACTAAAACGTCACCTAAATTCTCGCAGCTCTAAGTGTTGACTACTTTTATGGGCCCCTAGTAAAATGTCCAGAACTCGCAACAAGTTGGCTTACAAAGGCATACGTCCAAATATCTCTAATCGTAAAACTAAATCGTTCTCGATTGTTCTAGAACATTGTAGAGCATGAAGCTGGTCGTAAAAGTAAAGCGTTATTTACGGCTGCAGATTGCAATTATTGTAAGTGTGTATGTATGTACCTACAGGTTTGCTACAATGAGATAAGTACCTTCATAACTTCTTCTTCTTATCGAATGAGAGTGGCCAACTCTGGTGTCGAGAGTTTTCAAACCACCCTAAGGACCTCTGACATGGCTTAACCGACTGCCTTACTATACGTACATATGAAATGTTCTTAGATTTCTTTATTGTATTTTAAGAATTGATTAAAAAATCAGCAGTGTGATAGAACAAAAACAATTAGTTGAATCGAGTACTTCCTGCTGACTTCGGGTAAAGTGAACTATATTATTGTGTAAAGTCCTAATACGTAGGCTATGATTAGAAAAAATACGGAAATTGTACACAATGCATATACATTCTTTTCTGACTGAAACATACGTACTTTCAGCACAGGTTAATTTAAATGAACACTAACGAACTGCAGTCACACATTTTTCTTTATATTCGCGCATGTGGTGTAAAACTCATGTAAAAGTACTTCCATATATTGTCCAGCTGCACACCTGCTTGGCATAATTTCCAAGTTTTTGTTCCAAGCACTATGCACGCCAACTATTTCTCATGATTAATGGAATCTCTTCAAAGCTCTACAAACTTGTAACTGCGTTATTAGTTCAGAAAAAACGCGCGCACGATTGTCAACTTTAACTGTCTGAAGAAACAACAAGTTAAAAACAAGAAAGGGCTGCAAAAAATAAGACGGAAATCTTTTTTGTTTGATGTTCTTTGTTTAAAAATAAAAGACAACCCTTGGAGTGCTTTTGATTTGCCTGAATGAAGTTGACTGCAAAGGCTACGAAGTGACCTGCGAACAATAATCCTCAAAGAGTGAACGAAGGGTTCTAATAAAGGTTTCTAGGAAATGCGAATCTATACGGGGCCATGAACAACTTTAGATATGATAGAAGTAATACGAGATTGTGATTGGTAACAATTTTTTAACGACTAGTTATATTGAATGATAGTTTTAATTGAAAAACCATTTTTAGGGTTGTACTCTACGTAAAGCACTTCAGTAATTTTTTTATCTCATCAATACGCAAAGTATTTTAAAACTATTATTGACCTGTGCTTAGCGAGAGAAATTTTATGTTTACGATGATGAAAATAGCTCGCTAGTTGGTTGGGATGCCAAACAATTAATTGTTTGTCACTCATTGACACCGATCTGATTGCGTGGCTTTCTTCGAGAATAAGACTCTTTGGTGTAATTAAAAGTAACATCATTAAACTGAAAAGTTATTTATTACAACATCATTTTTTTTACACGAAATAGGCTTACGTTTGACTATAACCTGCCTGATGTTAAGCACCGCTATAGTCTAAGATGTAGCACGCTTGCCTAGAAGAAACCTATTTACTCTAGATTTGAAGATGCCTGGGTTATAATTAACTGGGAACAGGGCTCCTGGTAGAGAGTTCCATAGTCTCGCCGTCCTTACTACGAAGGTAGAAGCAAAGCGCTTCGTGCGAGTCGTTGGAACTTCCACTATGAACCGGTGACGCCCTGCTGATTTCCTGCTTGTTCGAATGTGGAAATTGGATCCATCCAAATGGAATGGAGACGGAGGAATGATGGACATGATTAACTTATTTTTTATTTATTAATTAAGATTTTAAAAGATCTTGAGCTTCCTACTAGTTAATACTAGTTAACTACATTAACAAATACCATCCTAATTATTCATCCTACCTTACTTTATGTCTTTATTTTACTTATTTGTTTTTGTTAATTGGCTGACTTCTAGGTCAAATCCCATCTACCACTTATTTATTGTATGACATACTGGTGTATACAGCTAGTGTTAAACCTAGATGTAATGATGCCAATTAAAACTTTGATACAGTGCAATTACTGACATTCAAATAAAATACAAAATTAAATCTGTACAAGTAATCAACAACCTCGACAAGCCCTCGTTAGCGGCACAGTGATTATCAGAAGGCAATTACTGTGAATGGTACGGAATTTGCGCGGATCCAGACCCGATTCCTGCATTCCGTTCGGGTATCACTCAGGGACTTAGATTACTATCATTGTAGATTGCTGGTTCTGGTTATTGGTTTAGAAAACTGAATTTTGTTTATAAAGTTGAAAAAATGATTAAGATTAAGATCTAGATTAAATAATAAACAACCTTGACAAGCATTTTTTAGCGGCACAATGATTAATTGTGAGGCAATGAATGTTTATATGAATGAATGTGTATTTATTGGACTGGTAAAATAAAAGGAAAATGTGTCTGGACTATTACGGTAATTGAACAGATATACTAAAATATGTAACGTTTGACTTAATTTTATATGAAATAAAATTAAGTCAAACGTTACATATTATAAACGTTACCCTGTCTGAATACAATTGTATTGACAATTAATTAATTTATTGCACTTTTTATAACTGCATTGAATATTTTCTTGTTTTACTGTAAGAAATTAAACTATTGCTCCATCCACTGGGATGCCGGTGTTCAAATGGCATTTATTATCTGTTGTTCAACACAAAATATTATTTGATTTTGATTAGCCAACAGAATTTCAAATCTATGTCCAAGATTGTCTTAAACGCAATTAACGTCCTCCCTCTGTCTCGTATTCATCGATGCTTTATGATATTTAGGGGGAGACATGTTGTTTATTATACAATTTATACATACTAATAGTGGGTGTTTTCCAATAAACGGCATTTTTTTTTCTTTAGTTTTTAATAAATAATACCTTTCTTTCTTTTTATTCTTTGTCATTTTATTTATTAGTAACAAAATATTGAATTTGAAATTATCTTGAAAACATGGCTTACTAAGACTGATAAAATTATAAAACTATATATAAATTAGTCATAATAATTCTGTGATATCTTAATATGGTTGGCTGTTAGGCTCAAAAATGTTCCTACACCTTAGCAGGTTTACATAGACCAATACAAACACATACACGTTTAGTAAGTACCAGGTATCATCTCAAGACACCTAGCATGTACCAGCTTAACGAAGTGGTGCTGTCTATGTAGTGTCGATTGAGTCCGCAAACATCTGCTGACGACGCGACGTTGTGTTCCGAGGGTTGTTTGTTACATATACACGAACATGCTCTTTGTCTTGTTCTGGTTTGTTAGATGGAGAGATAAAAACTTATGCATTTATTTGCAATAAAAAAATTACAAATTGAGAAGCTCCTTTTTTGATGTCAGTTAAAAATATTCCGTACCGACTTAGTATCAAGTCTATTAACTCATCAAACATTAAACGACTAGTTTGATCCTTCCTACAAATTTTATAAAAGTGAACATTTAATACTCGTATGTGCGTGTGTGTCTCGTATACATTAATTAGTTGATTTAATAAATATTAGGGGATACTCTTCATACATGAACTAGAAACTAGATATACTTGTAAAATAAAAGTTTCTCATCAGACTAATCTAAGAACATACGTCCTACAACTTTGTAACATGACCGGCCCGCTTAGGGGCCTAGCACGTGGCACGGTCACAACACAAATCTTTATAATACAAAATTTGTAAATAACGAATAAAAATAAATATTTCAGGTCACTTCCCACAGTTCAATCTAGCCTCATACTAAACAAACATGTGTATACAACCAGTAGTATAAAGATAAATACACTACAAAACTACAGTGATAGTAATCAAATCCTACAAACCATTCACAAATCACTTCAGCCAAATCGCACGAAACGTCAACATTAGTGTCCAAGTTAAACCAATAATACGAGTGATCAGCAAACGCTGGATTAAATCTGTTTCTAGCCTCATGACAGTCGACCCGGCTGCAGCCCGCGGCTTCGCTTTGATAATGCTGTTTTAAACGCCTTTGGGATAAATACGACTATTTACACAAAAGGTCGTTTTGATGTCCTATTTTACACGAGGCTCATTTGTTTCTGTTATTCCGGACATTTTGTGTAGAGTTGGACTAGTTTTGGATGTAGTATTGCAGTAATTTTTGTATTAGCTTAATTTTATATTATGTTAAAGAAGATTTGTAATGCTGTTGTCATGAACAGAAAATTCAATTTTGGTTTTAAAAAGTAATAGTAATTGTCATAATTGTTACGGAAGATCAGCGCTGGATGCTTGCATCCAGCATATGCTGAGTTGGGGCCGGATTGTGACATGAAACTCCTTATTTGTACTCTTGTTTTTATTGTGTGTCTATTTTATGTTTCATGTGACAATAAAATTATTTTATTCTTATTCTTATTCTTAAAATATAAATTGTTGAGCATGCATAATGATTACTGGCGAAATGAAATAAGTATTGTTGATTCGTATGTATTATGTATATTATAATGTACTTACAGTCAAACTACAGCACACACAATAGTCTACGTTGAAAAATTAGAAAACAACTAACTTAGCCCCATTTCATCAAGCCTTGATTAGACTCTTCATTTTCATAAATTAGGAACATTTACAAGAACAGAATACGTATAATAGGAAGATAGCAATACAAGTACGGCATAAAACGTAACAAGAAATTAAGTACGTAAGGAAAGCGAGTGGCTATTATTGGAAACGTGTAGGGTTGGTCCTAAAAAGTTCATTTGCTCCCGGAGGGCGCGCGCCGACCAAATATTTCATTAGGGACAGCCCTAGGGAAGGCCCACCGGCCTTAGGTATTTTGCTTGATTTCTTTAGGTATGAAACTCTGTTTTTGGGGGACGTTGATTGGCATGGTTTCATAAATTGTGTTCTTGAAAAATTGGTTCATATAGAAAAGTTTTTGAAAAATGGACGTAGAAGCTGATCCATTTAAATGAATTTTATAAAAGGTTGTCACGTCTTTCATTGAGAAGAGATGATGGAAAAGAGGATGGAATGGTTTTGGCAGATATGTATAAAATTCTTCCTTTATGACCCAGGTTACACATATTATGCAATACCTATATGACACATGTTTTACATCACAAAACTATTAAATATAGTCTCAAGCAATCCTTGTCTTCTGACATAAATAGAAAATTATGTCATACAAAAACAGCCGAAACAGCTAATAAAATATTGATACAAAAACATAAGATTATTAGAGATATTATTATTATTATATTATTAGAGCACTTAGATTATCTTTAGGCTTTTCTAAAGATTTTCTAAGTGCCCCTTTTTGTAGTAGTTAGAAGTAGTATGTTTAGTTTTCCTTCACTTGTTTTTATATTTTATTATTGTAAATAAAATATAATACATTAATAAAATTAAATAAATAAAAAGCCTTTATTTCTTCTACTCTTAATAGATAAGATATTTAACAATAAAGAAAACTTAAGTACTAATTGTATGGATCAAATGTTGGTAATATACACTAGTAGGTACCTCAGTTTGTATGCTTTTTATAGATAATAAAGTTTAATTATTGCTTAATATAACTATACAAAAACATTACAAGCCCATTATTCAAATGACTTACTACATATAAGCGTTCAACAGAACTGAGCCAAGCATTTATTCCGGCTCATTCACAAAGGCTTTCATTTCAAAAGTACAACCAGTTGCAGAATCCAGTAACAATCGCAGGTAACTTGTGATACCGCAATTAGATGTCAAGTGGTGCTGGCTTGGAAGCTGCTTCATTGTTGTACAACTACATCATTTAATAAGGCATGAGTGGGAGTATTTGTTAAATGGTGTTTTCTTGTATACATTTATATTAAATAAAACTTTTATTGGAAAATGAGCGAAAATAATCACGACCGGCAGGATTCGAACCTGCGTATTTCTGCTACCGTCAGAACGCCTTAACCACTAGGCTACGGTCTACTAACTGCCAGGCGTGAAAATCCACACTCATTTCCATACACTTCAGACTGAGCGGATGATGGCGCCACTTGTGCTGTCAGAATATGTCTAACAAGCACTCATATCGATGTACTATGGACACCTGATATGACGAGAAATGGGCCTTTCGCGTTTTAATTATGAGTTAATTTATTAAGTGCTAACCTGCACTATGGTTGTTTTAAATTAAACTTTTATTGGAAAAATGAGCGAAAATAATCACGACCGGCAGGATTCGAACCTGCGTATTTCTATTGTTGTTGTTTGTTGTGTTGTTGTACATTTATATTGTTTGAGTCGTTGATAAAATAAAATAAATAAAATAAATAAAATAGCCTTTATTCTACTGCCACAAAATTAATATGTTAGTTAAAAAATTCACACTTTGAGTTTTAATTTTTGTCAGCAGAAGTTGCCTGCTTGGCAAAGGCCTCCCCTATTGTTTTCCACTCATCTCTCTCTCTCGCCTTCCTCATCCAATCAGGACCGCAGACTTCTTGGAGTTTGAGTCGTTGAAGTAAGTTTAATTGAATGACTTTCCAAGCCATATATAAGGCTCGGGAAAGCTGCTTCTTTGTGGCATGAAACTTCAATTTTTTTAATGAATGAGAAATAGTTTCTTAAATGGTGTTTTCTTGCAAACATTATGCTGAATGATGAAGATAAGTTAAATTTATAATTTTACGTGAAGCTCGGTAATTGTCCAAAATTTATACATATTATTATTTTATTTTTATTACTCAACCTTAGACTACGAATATAATATCACTGGTGGCTAACTGTCTGAAAAAAAAACAAATAAATTGAGCTTTTCTTAATCATTATTTAGGGATAAGAATTATTATTAAATTATTACTTAGTTTACAGTTCTCAAACCATAAATGTGAACACCTATGGTTATAAAAGACGTGAAAAAACACAGACAATCAAATTAAAAAAAAATACTGTCAAATTTACCAGAATCAAATTACCCCATGCCTGTGTAACGAACTCGCATTATTGAGCGTACCTAACACACGGAATTACCTTAACTAAACTAAACGTACCTACACAATACATAGAAAGTATCCAAAAAAACTTTTACATAAAGTAAACGCTTCTTATTACACTCCAATTGAAACAACATTTAACGATAGTTAATACTTTAGATGTATCAAACTACACTCTACGTTACCAAAATCAAATTACCCCGCTCCTCATATAACATACTCGCATTTTTTTGCATGCGTTTACTTAGTGTGGGGCTAGATGGCGCTGTGTGCAATGTCCCGAAATAGTTATTTTATTTCTAACGTAACACACGTAATTACCTAAACTAAACACGATACATAGAAAATATTTAAAGAAAAAAATCTACATACAGTAAATGCTTCTTAGACTCAAATTAAAACCAAATTCAAGGAGAGTTAATACTTCAGATATAGCAAACTACAGTCAACGTTACCAGAATCAATTACCCCGTTCCCGTATAACACACTCGCATTATTTAGCGTAGCAACACCGTCAGCTTATCTGCGCGCGGGGCCTGACAAAACAGGCCGCTTGATTGCCGCTTAATCATAGACACTACACTCATTCTAATACACTGTCTATATGTTTGTTAGTCATTCCCAATACCACGCTACTAACATCTGTGCTTAAGTAACAAATAAACAGATAAACATTTTATTAATAATTTGATAAATTATAAGTGCACGAAATATATACAATAAAATTTCTATAGAATAATCACTTATAATATTACAAAATTACCAGGTAATTGCAATCATTAAAAATATCGCAATTAACAAGCATCTATTAATATTGACATTCTCATACACTTTGTAAAAAAAATGATTAATATTTTAATTTTAATACAATTGTTCTTTCTCCTCTTAAAATCATTAAATACATTAAGAAAAATACCGCCTTAGTGATAAAGCCGTAATAATTAGACTTGTGTTTACCCCCGGTTTCTAAAACGACAATTAGTTTAATTCAAATCATTTTTGCGCGCTGTCATGTGGCTTCTTTATTAGTTTAGCTTGTTCGTTGTCAAAACTATTCATGATAGAAAACATAATATAGACCACCCAACTAATCTGCTCTAAAAACATCAGTTTATGAAATAATAAAGTTAATGATTTCTATTTGTGACAACGGAGTAAAATCCGTTAAAAAAAAGTTGAGTACTGCAATCGCATGATTATATAAAAAATTAATTATTAATACATATATTTTTTTACATCACTGTGATTAAAAATGTTTTATTATTACAATACTTATTATATTGCAAATTCCGTGGCAGATTGTTCATAAATAAAAAAATATGATAAACCTAATTAACAAAATATTTTTCTAAACATGAGCAAATAGGTTTATCAAGCTCTTTCAAAATGAACACGAAACCTATATGTAGCTAAAAATATATTTTCATTATGTAAACCACTGCGTTTATACATAAAAGTAATATTTTATTTGATCAAAGCCAACTCATGTTTGGCAAATACATTTACAAATTGAACATTCGCAATTTGGAGCATGCGAAATAAACTGGTTAGGTATTTTACTAACATATTCCATTTAGCCATGAAATTTGAAGTTTATTACGTACTAAGTTACTAGTGGACGCCTGCGGCTTCGCTCGCATTATTTTGAGCTAAAACGTATGACACTCCTAAGACCTCATACTATATACATGCCTAAAACTTTTTTCTTTATATTATAGGTTTGTTTAATGCTTTAAATATATCTAATTTAGGATTGTAGGTTTGAAGCATCAATTTTAATAGGTTGTCTTTGTATACCTAGTAAAACTATATATAAGATTTTAAATCAAAATCTACCCGTTGGTAAAATTGAATGTCTATCATAATTTGAGAGTCCCTACTAAGATTTCAACAAAAAAGCCAATGATCATTTTTTGTTTAGAATTAGCAACGTCTAAATTTATTATTATTATTACATTACATAAAAAAACGACGTACTCATCACTGAGATATAATAAGCTTTGGCACTGTTTTGCTCTATATTGATTCTGAACGTCTCAGCGGTCTATACCAAGTAAGTTTGTGTGTGTGTGTGTGTGTGTAAAGATAAGTGTGAGTGAGCACGTATGGGTTATCAAGGTTGGAGGACAATAGCTAAGCCTTAACCGGTGCGATTTATTTTACTAGAATTATTCCATGTACGAGTGTAAGCGGTATCTAAAGGTTATCTCAACTTGTTTTGTTGGGTAATCGACGTAAACATTTTGCTACAAAATAAAAGGCTATTTTGTTTTCTTTGCTATTTTCCAATGGTTGTTTGGTTGTTTTAAAACTATGGTGGGTTTTATGAAGGTTTGTTTGTATAATGATCTGGAATGAAAAAGAAAACCATACAATAATGTAGCATAGTAGTATGTCTTTGCTTCTGCTCTTGAGCCGTATATTTCCTCATGATTGAGGGCCATGACTCCCCCGCAGGATTACATAATTTGTTAGGGGAGTTCTCTTGGGCAGATACATTGTGGTGGGCGCCCAGGTCCCTCCTACAACCATCTTTTTAACATATAATAATGATAATAAAGACGTAAATGTACACATATACACATAAATTAATATTTCTACCAAATTTTGTTTATTCATACACATCACATTTCCCAGACAGTCTACTGAAAAATAAGTATTTTCTTACAACAATAAATGTTATTATCACTGAAATAAAATTTCTTAACAAAAAGATTTCGTGAGGATTCCATCTACATACAAACAACAACAGGCCATTTTTTCTAGGCCATTTGTCGCAAATAAATGGTTGGACCTGACTTTAAGAAAAGTTACGACTATTTTTATCGTCTTAAACCTAGTGAGAGGTTTGCAAAAAGCCTTCGCCACTAAATAAAATATTTATGTTACTTGTACATTAACATAAAAACAGAAGATGTAAAAATAACTTCGCTGATATGGTTTGTCTGATATTTTTGGGGTCGTGTAAAACAATGATTTTTTGCGTAAGAAATTTAACTTTTCTCTTTATTAATCTATGTGTTTACATAGATTTAGTTATTAAGGTTCGGCATAAATTTATAATTCTTTTATTCTTTTGCTCAAGGTCTGTTTGAAACAGTGTTTTTTCAGAGTTGGTCAATGTTAAACGAATTTAATTCCTACCATGAGTATTTTTATATTATCAAGCAAGCATTACTATTGCTTGCGTAGCATAAATTACGAGACTTTAAAATCCAACAACAAAGGTACTTTTAAAACCAATTAAAATCTTTTTTACCTAGGATAAGAAAAAAGGTCACGTCCTTAGCTTTCAGGCACAACCTCGGGTGATAAATGTACGCGAGCGTTAGTAGCAGTTTTCACTAATGCAGACTACTTTTTAGAACTCACCTTTGTTTATATTCAAAGAGACAGTAAGTAATGTTTTGAAAATTACAGGCATTTTATTTTTAACCAACTTACAAAAGGAAGTTAACAAGTCTTCCGATTTTTTTTTTATAAATGTTAACTATTACGGTTTTAACTCACATGTATCTAATTTCGCGTTCTCACGAAAGTTTTAATATTAATAAAACATGTTATTGTTCATGTTTGATTGAATATTTTGCTAAAACTATAGAAGCACATAATGTAAATAAAGCAACGGTTTTTGGTATTACGGTATATTTATAAAGCGTAATATTTTTATTTCACCTATTTTTTTCGATGATTCGCTTTATGAATAAATCTTTAGAAAAAATCTCGTATTTAGATAATTATATTACATTATATACACTAATAAAACTAAAAAAGAGTATTTACATTTAAACTAAATTTAAAACATAGAAATCCTTTGCGCAAGGAACCAGCCAGCGCTTATTACATTATTTATTTGTTCGGTATTAGAATACAATACAGAATTCTGAATATATCTGGACTGTTCATCCCATATTAATGTTTCTTCGAAGCTCAGAAGAAGAAAACAGTTTTTGTAGTATTTAATCTGGTCGCCAGGAGCCGCGGGCGTTGCTTGGTGATTAAACAAGTCTGTAGAAGATCGATGGTTCGCAGGTTCACGAGGTATTTTTTTATCTTAACAAAGAAAGAGAAATAAATGCACTCTAAATCGTTTTCAAAGATCAGATTTTAACATCTATGTCTTTTTTAAAAAGAGGCGTTAATGAGATGCAAATGTTAATGTACTCGTATGTTTGAAATTTGAATATTACCACCTACTTATGCCTCAACAAATTTTATGACATATTCATTTAATAAATGCGATGCGATTACGAATATTAAGGTAAAGTCGACGTGGTCAGTTCTTGGATCGGATGTTCCGTGGATGGGATGACACGTTAAATTGTAGGTCTAGTTTGGTAGTCGTAAAGCCATCTTAGAGGCCCTTAGGGTGGCTTGATAAACTGTCGACACCAGAGTTGGCCACTCTCATTCGATACGAAGAAAAAGAAGAATTAAAAAAAATCCTTCGATTTCAATATTAGATATAATATATAATATCGAAGCCGTTAGTAGAGATATACGATATTATTAGAACTGAGACTCTAATTAACTCACAAGTTTTAAGCTAGATTTCAATGATGAGAACTCAAATAAGTTTGAGTATAAAATAGCTTTTATATAAATCTGCGATAAGGCAGGCATAATAAGGCTATATCTATAGCCTAGTTTTAAAATAGTTCTACCAGTAAAATTAAATTCATCGCAACTCTAATAGTAACTACAATTTAACTCCTCACTTTGTAAATATGAGTCATAAAGCTAAAACTAAAGCTAAAACTAGAGCTTCAAACACTTTATTTGTTGTATAAAAGTTTGGCTATATACGCTAGTACATCCACTGCCAATATTTAACGTTTCATACCTGCTTTTTCGTTTGAAAATTACTATCAAGAAGACAGTTATATACGTAACGATGTATTCCAGTTTGTTGTTTTGAAGTCAGTTGTATTTCAGCATTGAAAAATGTCACTATTGATAACAAGATTGCTTGTGCGCTTGTGATTTCAATCAACATGGATATTAATTGTCTTGACTGTCCAGTTACATATATATAAAATTACATTTATTTTATTTTATTTTATCTATTTCTATTTTGTGAATGTTCAATGAAAGCCTAACATTTAATGAATAAACAGATCCCCAAGAGAATAAAAGTTGTAATTAATTTGCTCTTGTTGTAGAAGTTTGTTAGTTCTGTCCGACTTTAGAAGAGAAACTAAATGCTTAGACGAGAGAATGCTTGCCTATTTATGCGACTGTTTGAGAAACAAAAGTTTTTAAATAGTTTTGTACGACAAGTTTTAAGATAATCAGTACAATTTTTATAAAATTAAACTAGTGCGTGCTCACGGCTCCGCTCGCATTAAAAGAAAACCTTGCATTCCCTATTTCACCCTTTTGATAGTGGCACTTCCAAAAATCCTTTCTTAGCGGATGCCTACGTCATAACATCTACCAGCATGCCAAATTTCAGCCCGATCCGTCCAGCGGTTTGGGCTGTGCGTCAAAAGATCACTACGGCAGTCAGTCCGTTACCTTTGAGTTTTATACATATATTTAGAAGATGTTAATTGATAAGCCAAATTACAATATGTAATAATATGTACGAATGCAAACTTATAATATTTTTATTTGCATAAGAAGTATCACCATTAACATTTTAATTTCGATTTGTTTGGTTTTGAAGTTTCTTAACATTGGCCAGAGCAATAGTTACGAACAAAAAACTGTAACAAACATTCCTTACTCTCAACAAACAAACAACCATCTGACCTCAGAAATGAATAAGGAACCCACAGACTCCACGTTTTACTTATCGTTCTAAAAATAAAGGCACGTGCAGATTGGATTCAATAAAATAATTTCCTGCAAGAGGCTTACTCTTGTACTCTGACCATTAAAATGTCCCATTTTCCTTTTGAGGTTTGTTTCAACAACGTAATTCCTATTTTCAAAGCTTCCGCCCCCAATAACATGCCAATTTCAAACAAACGTTTTAACCGACATTTTTGTTCCGAAACTCGATTAACAAATATTTTATTAATAGCTGTCAGCAAAAAATATTGAAACAGGTAATTTGTATATAATAATATAATTAATTACAATTTGTGAAAAATACGAATTTGCTGGTTTTGGATAAAATTAGCTTTCTTTTAATAGAAAAAAATAACGGTGACAATTGAAGGCAATAAATTTATATCTCTATTTATTATCTTGTCACCGCTCCGTTCAGCGTCTAAGAGAATAAAATATATAATTGTCAATACCACAATTTCCTTTCACATACGTACGATACAGAACTGAATAAGTAGATTTCCTCATTCAATTAAGAAGCACATCTGAAGATTTGCTCCCAGCATATTCTGCACTTCGCTTGCATTGCACTTCGCTCTACACAGATAATTCACTTGCTTCGCTCGATGCTCGCTTACATTACCTGGCTGAATTTCGAGATGTAGTTTGTCAAACTCTCGAAGGCTTTGAACCGAAGGGAAGTCGTAAACTGTACCATTAGCACTAGTTACTCGAAGAAACGTGAAGTAATTCGAAACGGGCATAGAACAATTGACGAGCGGCTTTAGCGGGAAACAACGAACAAGTTAAGGTCGTCTGTTTATTTTGCAGCATATACAGGGTTTTTACTTAATTGTAACCCTGTCCTCTGCACTAGGTGCACCCGTGTCGCGGAGGGTAGTTGCTTAGCGACCGGACTGTTACTGTCTATTTACATCAATTTGATCTGTGTTTGCAAAAGAATTACTTGAGTTATAAACCATCAGTAGGTATATCTTTCTGTGTTTTTGAATATTACTACACAACAGTTTGTATGGAAATAGCACACGAGCGACTGCGCGTTAAGTACGAAGTCGCGACATTTCGTGATTATTTCAAGACATATGTTGAATTTAATACACTAAAACTAGCAGGTACTCTTTTCTTTTGAGAAACTCGTACAAATAAACTAAATCCAACTAATTTCGTAACGATGTCATTTAATTAAGTTCGAACCGCATTAGCCGGTAGGATACGCTGCTATACGTTGAAGGCGAAGTTAGCGTTTGTTTAACCTCCGCACACACGCGATGCGCCGAACTGCAAGTTTCTGTTGACTTGTGAGCGTCTGCTTTTATGCAGCTAGGTCCAACCACTCATTGAAATATGTTTTACAAATAAAGTACTGTTTTGATACCTTGGAATGTGTCTTGGAATGAAACCAGTAAAATTTATGTTTAGTTAATTTAAGAACATATTCTGTTTTGTGTGCCATAATAATTAAATAAATAAGTAATGAGTTACTTCTTGCTATATCGTCTATGGTATTTCGTGATATGCGCAAATTGCATATTCCACAAAAAACAGGACTTGAAAATGTCTTCACTATGTACCAAACAAAGCAAGCTGTGACTGACACAAAGCATTTTAACTTTCATCATATTAACACGGGCTCGTAACAATGATATCTGAATACTTAATTCATTTCAATTTTATTTCGTTAATAAGCATTTCACTTGCGATTCTTACTAAAGTTACAAAACCTATCCTTTTATTTCCCATTCCCGACGTGCAAAAATATAATATTAATAAACCTATAATACAAACAAAATTACCTCCCACAAAAAAGTACTCCCATCAAAATAATACTAGGCATACACATATAGATAGTTGAAATCAATGAGTTCTTCACGTAGTATGAATTGAATATACCCAATACCTATCAGTTCCAGTCGAGTAAACCGCTTCAATGTCCTTTCAATTACAAGGACCAAGAGATAGGTAAATGAAAGGGGCTCTGGGTTTAAGACGGGCCTCTGGGGCCCTTCTCCACCCTTATGCTTCCACAAGAACGGAACGCTGAGACCTGATAGACGGGCCAAATTTTTTTGGAAATAAAAATTAGTAATTTTACAGAACATCTATAAAAGTGACATTTAATTTAGGTTTTTATAGTATACTATTGCTTAGCAAAATTATGTCACTTAAGCCTCTAAGTAAGCCATTACATGTGGCTATAGTTTTATTATATTCATTGTACATATGTACTTAATTTGTTATTAATGAAGTGAATAAAATGTTAATGTTTCTAATTTAGTACCCAATAACGATATGAGAATCTCTAGAGTCCGATACAAATATCACAAATTATGGCTTATGCCCAGCAGTGGGCTCTAATGACCTGATGAAGATGATGTTAGTAACTTTATTTCATCTGATACGACTAGAAGTTGATAAGTCTACTTTATCATCGGGTAAGAACGCTCCATCATAGCCTTTGCTTACCATCATGCAAGCTATAGTCAAGCTCAAAACCGTTGTAGTTAAAAAAAACATCACACACAAAAAATATGGTCAAGATTCTTATAGAGAATAAATACGCTGGGTCTATTTTATTATGTCAATGATAGCCATTCAATAGATGATGGAATATTCCTGTACCTATCGCGAGTTATTCTGTTTTGGACAGAAATGGACCGAGTTAAATTTACCGTAGCACCTCCCTTGAGGTAGGTTTGCTATGTACGGCTTATGTGTTCTCCTTTTATTTGTATCTTTGTTGTGATAGGATTATTTTGTATGAGGGCGATGTTCTTATGGTATAATAACTTGGTTGTACATAATTGATCAATGATAAACCAGTTGTTGATATCCTGGTTTGTTTCTTTTTTCTCATATACCTATAGAGAACGATAAAGTAATTATCAATTAAGTAAGCCGTTGAATAATTAGGTAACATTTTATTTCTATACACGCATGTAAAAAACTAAAAAAAAATACATTAAAATGTAGTAAATTAATTAAGAAGAGTACTAGAAAGTATTTCTATTCCAACTTACTAACTTATTATTGTTTTAGCATAATTTTTGTCTTTGGATCACAAAATGAATTATTCAAAATATATATCTCAAGCTAACAGTATTTTATATACAGGCTAGACGACATAAGAATATACAATAAACTATGTAGTATTCTAAGAAAGCAACTTTACAAAATCAAACACACATCAAACGTTTAATTTCTAAGAATTCGTTGATAGCTTCCTAAAATCAAGTATTTTCTTACAACCCTCACTAGAGGAAACTAAGCACAATAAAACGCTACTGACGGCAGCACTATTGCAATGATATTATCGTAGTTATGAAATAATAATATATCAAAACTAAAACAAAAAAATTAAAAAGGATAAACTTTAAAAGCACATTTTTAAAGTCAATCCGTTACTGTACATTGATCAGTCTAATTGCCTCGCTTTTTGGAATTTTCTGGGATGAACATTAACTTAAGTACCACAATCACAGACTATACCACAATTCAGAATTTTTTAGTTCCAATTTTACCCGTGCACTTTTACCTAACACCGACTTTAGGTACAAAGTTCCTGATTCTAGGTATAATGACGAAGGTAGGGTAAAGTGCTTGTCATAGGACCTTTATATAAAGGCTAGGAGGGTTGCAGTGCCTACTTAAGAAGGAAACATTGACATAATGGATGCCTTTGCCATTTTTGTAGTAACTTTATTACTTAGTTACCTACTTGAACTTCTGTATTCTGGCACTTTGTTTACAATTTAATTATGTCTTTATTATTTAATTAAAATAGTAATATGGGTGCATGATTGTTTCGAAAATAAGTTGATATTTTAATATGTAAGCTCAAATATTGTAGAAGAAAAGACAGAAATCAATTCAGATAACTTACAGTATAAAACATCTTAACTTTTAATTGTTGGTTTCGTGTTGAAAATATACACAAATTCCTAGTTTCATTGGTGTACTCGCCAATGAGATATGTATTATTATAAACGGACTTGTATTTTCCAGATTGAAGAGCAAGATAATCTCGCAAAGAATGTTTCTCTACAAAGAACATAGATTCGAGGACACGGAAATGTTTGATTTGACACGTTTCACTTCCAACTCAATCATAAAACTACTTACGAGTATATTCTTCCATTTTATATGAAAAGAAGAAAAGATAATAATCTAATTATAAATACAACGGAAAAACACAATAGATTCCTTTATTATTATAGCGGCTCTCAGGAAAAAAAACATTCATTCTCAGAATTCCTATAACATACAAATATAATATATGTCTTACTTCTATGTCATGTAAATATCTGGTTTCGTTTATTTGTCTTCGTTACTAATTAATGATACTTTTTATAGACGCGAGAGCTCGGTTACAGAATTATTAGATTTTCGAAAAAAAAGTAGTAGGTATTATGTATAATAATTTGATAATGATTTTTCTTTTTTATAAAGACTCCGTGCGCTGCATTGTTCGCAAAGTGCCAAAGCCCTCGATAGGAAATTATTTCGCGAACGAACTCTGCCCGTGACGGAAGTAGGTCGGAGTGTTTTATAGCCGCAGGTTCACAATGGCCCCTCTCCTTTAACCTGTTTTTGTGCTAGGCCATCGGTGGACTATGCACTGGTCAGTGAATGTGCAAGCGAAAAACGACCTTATTCATTGCGAAGAGTTATCACCGGAAAAAGAACAGCAATAAAACATTCTAATCCGCATGTTGTTCCGTTTTTACGCTACTCAAGCATTTGATGATATCATCTCTCTTTTAATACTAAGTACATGATGACACATGCGTTAGTTTAGTATAAGGCTAGATGGCGTTGTTTGGTATGTCCCAGAATATTTATTTACTTCTTTTATTGAAATAAAACGTGGAACGTTTCCTTAGACAGCATAAGCATCGTAGAATAAAGAATTTGGATATTAAATATACTAAACATAAGAAATTTATAATCAAGCAAAAGACACAAGTAAACGTAGTCATAGTCTAAAGAAGTAAAAAGAACATGTCGAATTTTGTTCTCTGGAACTTTCGAACGCTTGAAGTTGTTTATGTCCATAGCGCTCATGTTTGCGACGTCTGCCTTGTGTTTGTACCAGCACTTTTATTTTCTTTAAAAATTTCCTCCATCTTCCGTAAACGATTGTCGTGTTGTTACAATAAGAACAACTGCGATACTTTCCAGGTACTTTTTTATTTGTAGCTTTGGTGCTGTACGGTATTACCTAGTTTTTGAAGAAAGGATTTCTATAGCGGATGATCCCAATTTCGTCTAAATACTTAGGTACTTGTTTTTATTTATTGGTAAGGTTAGATTGTCTGTATTCACTTAAAAAATATTGTTAAATATTGTGTTAAAGATGATGCTTGATTGTAGAAATCTTACCTGAAACAAAATAAAGTTGGCTAATTTGGCATAACATTGATATAAACTGGTATAAGAAGATGTATGAAATGTTTGTACGTATGTATACTGTATGTAGCGAGTGTGGCTCAGCGGTTCGAGTGTCTGCTTTTCATTCAGACGCACCCTGGTTCGAATCCGGCCCTACACCAATGACTTGTATTTTCAAGTTATGTGTGGATTTGCACTCGCTTAACGGTGAAGGAAAACATCGTGAGGAAACCGACATGTTTGAGGACCACAATATCCGAGGACATGTGTCTTACGTGGAAGGACCTGGGCGCCCACCACGATGTATCTGCCCAAGAGAACTGCCCTAACGAATTAATTCTGAGGGGGAGTCACGACCCTCAGTCATGAGGAAATACGACTCAAAGAGAGATACTGTATGTATGTAATATAAATGTGACAAATTCCATAAAATTTTCAATAAGTTAAAATACAACATGACGAATTTACGTTACAAAAATATCATTGTGACGAATTTAGACATATGTTTTCGTGTGAATGATCAAGACCCCTAATATTCTGAGTAAAACATATAGTTTCCATTATTAACTTTTATTTTATGCTTTAAATATTCGATTCACAAACCAATTGTACAGCAAACAGTACACTAACTACAGCTGATTATCCTAAACACTTAGATTGCACACCGCGAGGTAAAAGCTGCAATTAACGTCACCGTACATCAGCTCTCCTTGCCCCACCTTAACTGTCTTCTGTGCCCATTTAAATAATTAACAGCACTTGTACTACTTAAAAGATGTTCACAGTTTACCTTTTAATCACCTTTGTTTGTAATCTGTATCAATCTAAAATTAGTGATTAAAAACTGGATTTGTATCAGCTTTATAAATGAACAAACAGGTGTTGAAAAATGTTCTTATCTTTTCAGTTGTCATATGAACTGAACTATGTAACTGGCAGAGAAAAATGTAACATAACTGAAGCCAAATCGTAGCAAAAAGTTAAGAGAAGTTTAATACAAATGTATTCGCAATAGAAGTTTGTTATTTATCGTAGTGCTCAATACAATGCTTACGCGTAGCATTATGCTGCGGCTACGACGTAGAGGGCTCTACGATCACTTTTGCGTTTAAACTCTTTTTTTGTTCGATTCTAACACTAATTAGCTTAGTTTCTAATGTGGTAACGAAATGTGAAATATTGGATATACACATTCTTCTTATGACTAGTAATTTTTATGAATAAAAGATATATAAAAAATTCTAATAAAATCATTCGTCAAAAGAAAAAAATCCTAGAAACATTAAAGCAGAGAAATAAACTCTATGCCCTGAATGGTCAGTATATATACTTTCATTGCTACGTTACATGTGCCATAATTCCGGCCGCCACAATGGGGCTACTAATAAAACGGCTGTTCCGAGCCGTTTAACTCGCGGCTACTACACGCCGCACACTTTTGTTCGTGTTAGGCCCCTTGCAGGCATTACAGCGACATACGTCAGAATGAAATTACAACTTACATACAACATTTTACGAAATAAGTTCATTTAAACACTGTAAGCTGTCAATTTGTAGCAATGATGTTTAGAAGAACGTAAGCAATCAAGCAATCTTCAGCAATAATTAGTTATTTAACATACTTACTATTTTTTTCGATTTTTAAATAAAATACCATCAATAAATGGCAAATTTTTTAGATAGTTCTGTAATTTTTTACGTGTAGGTATAGGTGAAATAATATGTTAATTTATTTATTTGGCTTAAAACTTATCTTTGTAAATACAACCATATAATATAAAAGCAGCCTCTTCGAATTATCTTTAATAGCTGTTATCATGTTTAGCTAACGAAAACTCCTAGATTATTCACCTCCGACTGTGGTTTCCAGTGTAAAGCCTCCTTAACAGCTGTGCCGAGGGTATAAATTACAGGTGTTGCCAGCAGCTGCTCAGAACTTGCTTGTTTTAGAATGTACCGGAGTAATTAGTTCGGGAAAACGCTCATTTTTCTCTCACACAACAAAATAGGTTAGTTTTTGATGCGCTCCTGGCGATTTTATGGTTGAACCAAAAATAACTGTTATTACAAATTAATAATGATAATACCCTAACTACTCAAGTGATTTATTTTAACTAATATATTGGACTCTGAAGTGCTTACCACTGTATGTAAGATATAAGTTTAATAGGTAGTTTATATATTTTCAAAATACGTTTAAAAAGACACGTACATATAATCATATAGAAAACATTCGTAATTTGTTAGATTTTGCTAATTTGTGAAGGTTCCAAATAAATCGGCAATGTATTTTCTAAGCTTTGTTTATATTTTATTTACTATGTTCTATTCTACCGATATATATTATTATTTCTAAGGAAGAATAAAAGTAAAAAATTTAAATGGCGATCAACATCACTTAATAAAGTGTTGTCACAAAGCGCCCTGAAACGCCTCAGTCATTATTCCCCGTCTCCTTCCCTCTCTCGTTTTGTTCCAATTGAGCTGAACCAGGCGTTAGCACGTGGATTTTTACGAGGAGGCATAAAATTTCACTTAACATAACGTACGCGAGTCAGTACCAATTTGGTTTGTTGGTCTCACTTCATTCCGTATGCAGCGAGCGTCATGTTACTCGTACAATGTGGAAATGTGAGCTTTGTTTCGCTTTAACTGCTATATTTTGTTTTGCAAATGGAGGTCAGAGGGCGCTTTTACGTATGGTCGAGTTGAGGCGTAAATACAAATGTTCCGTCAAAACGGAACGGAACGGGATGCTACTTGGATATTTGAATACACGTCATGTTCCACGGAATGCGGTATTTACCTGTGAGGTACTTGTGAAGCAATTTTACTTTATGCTGATAAAATGGACAGTAAAACTGTCATGATATTCGTAATATATAAAAGTAAGATACGGTGAGTATGATACTACTGATTGACAATTTACTTAATCAATCGCTGTATACGCCTATAGCTTTCTTTAAAAATCTACTACAGTCATGAAGCGCCCGTAGCTCAGCTAGCATCGCATGCGATTACCAATGTTAAGACAGTGGTCGACGCGGTCAGTCCTTGGATGGGTAACAGAAAAATGGCATTCCATTTTGGGCGCTTCCGTGGGTCGAATGACACGATAAATTGTTTGTCTAGTACGGCAGTCATTAAGACATGTCAGAGGCCCTTAGGCCTTCTCGACACCAGAGTTGGCCACTCTCATTCTATTTTCAAAATTTACAAGTAATGTTAGTCATTAACTAAGTAGGTATAATAAAATTCGTTCAAAAATTCAAGATTACTTTAGAAATGTCTATCCAAACGGCTCAAAGACTAACGATTGCAGGATGCCTTTGGTTCTTTTTAGGCGTAGATTCGGAGCTTTGATGGATGCCTCTCTAATGAACAAGATGGCGCCATTCTCAATTAATGACCCAGTCTACAGACAGCTCCTAAAATATGGAACCAATGTATACATCTTTAGAAAGAAAAAATACGATTTTCGGCTTCTAAAGGTTTCTTATTGAAAGCGCGCTTCGAAATTTAATGAGAAAAATGATGTATTTATGTTAAGTGCAAACTTTTGAAACCTTATCAAGTTACTATCGTTATTCACAAGTAACAGTTTCTTTTTTTTGTTAAATTGTACTTCCAGTATTGTCACAAAAGAGTGCGTATTTAATTGCTACAAATCGAATTAAAATAAAAAAAAACATCTCGTTACTGGCAGCATCAGAATGATGTGAAATAAGATAGCTACTTATTGAGCAAACTCCGACGTAATTAAATTGTGAACAGGTGGAAGCTACACAAAATGAATCAAAATTAATCTAGCGCAATTTGACGGAGCCGCGTCGTCGGCTTCAAGCTTAATTTTCAAGTTTAATTAAATATTATTTGTCGGCACGTAAACATGATACCGAAATAGATAAAAACTAATTAGGAGCCCTATTTCTCAAGTTCTCAAGTATCACCCTGCGGAACCTTGAACGATCGCTAGACAGGTGGGGATGTGCGCTACCATTGTATTCTTAGACGCGCCTGTCAAAATATTTTCATGACTTTAAAAAATATCACAGCAAAATATTAACGGGTTTTCAAACGATTGAGCTGTAAAAGTTTATGAGAATACCTGTCAAAAATATCTGGCTTTGTATTACGAGTCACTCAGTGAGTAATAAAAAAGCGATATATTTCATTGAGTAAATACGGGCGCACAGCGTTGGGTAAGCGGGATTATTTGGCAGAGGTCCAACCGCGGAACAAACAAGTATCACCCAATAGTCTTTATGGTCTTCGAAGGACGAAACTTTGCTTGTTATCGGAGAAATATCACTACACATCTCCATCCCTTTATGCGATAACTTTGGAGGACCGAAGCATTCGTCGAGCGACGCCCGCTTTCAATCAAGAAATAGTCCAACATTGTATCGATACACGTGTAAGCAAAGTCAAATTTTGTAAACCAATTAGCGACTTAGAGACAGCTACAAATTGATGACTAAAATATTTTCTCCCAATAATAGCAATGTTTGTAACACCGTTATCTCGTAGCGAATATCTCCGTCTGTTCGGGGAACGTGATTTCGAAACGGAATGTTCGCGTTGGGAAATAGATTGCTTGCTCTGGACCTAAAATATGTCACTAACTTTGTAATCTAGGGTTTGTATAAATCAGCCACTACACTATTTATTTCAAACTAAATTTATGCAGCCATCTTTTTTTGCCTACATAATAGACCTAAAAGAACAAACGTAGCATGGAATAGTAGCTAATTTTCTAGCAAGATCTTTATGTTATTATATCCTTAAGTATACCTCGCATCAGTGTATATATACAGCATCATTGTCCAGTAGATACAATCAGACCTCAGTTGCCATGTTCAGCGTCCTGTCCTGGTGTGAAGTGCACGCAGCCTCTCGTCTCGAGAGCCACGATTTATTTCCGACGCCGAAACCAGTTTCCACTTTATCTTACTCCTTAAAAGCTTAGCAAAGAATTGTGTGAACCCTTTTTTCTATTTGATGAATTCTTGGAGATTTTACGAGTATCCTAAAACATAATTGAATCGGTTTAATAAAGAAGGCCCCAATTTATTAAAATATTGACTTTTGCTGTCTGATATGGATTTTTCTCGAAAGATGTTTGAGTTAGACATCGTGGAAAGAATCAGGGCATGACTAAGGCGGGCCGTAATGGTTCATTTCCCTAAAAGGAAATACCACTGAAGCAATATTGCTGGATAAAATGCCTATTTCTCACTTCTTGTTGTTTACAGATAAGTTGTGGTTTGTTTGGAAGGCTTTTAAGTAGTAAGAAAATATTTTTTATTATTGTAAATAAAAATAAATAAAGTCATAACAGATACTTGAAAACCAATAATAAAATCTACAAAAACTAACTATATTCACGCATTTTATATCGATAAGAACGACG
Organism: Macaria notata; assembly: GCA_927399415.1. NCBI lineage: Eukaryota > Metazoa > Arthropoda > Insecta > Lepidoptera > Geometridae > Macaria > Macaria notata. Next base: position 4,349,488 of record OV656743.1, read on the forward strand.
ATAAGAATCGTAACATAATAATCACACAGATGCCTACACATACTAAAGCATATTAAGAAAAATTACCGAAATATATTATAACATTGTATTTCTAAAAACAATCGTCTTCCACCGCCACAATGTTATTCCTACCATTTTTCTTATCACAACACGCGACCAAAAGTCGGCTGTTTGTTTTTATCGCCACAGTTAACATTAGGGTGAGATAACAGCCACTTGCCGGCACTAACGTACAATATTAACGTATGCTGGGCGACGTGACACGAGCTGCTGTCACGTTCGTGTCACGCAATTTATGTAGCGCTCTGTCACGTTTTTACTCAAACTACTCTGTATGAACTAGCGGCAAGTCGTGTTGTGCGGGATTCAGGAAATGAGCTCCTGATATTTAGTGCGAATAGGAATAAGGATACGATAAGAGATTTTTAGTTGTAACCAGGTAAATGTGATACAATTTATGTTAGCTCTGCCTTCTACTGTAGTGTTAACTGTGTTGTAGAAGGTGGGATCTTCAAGGGCAAGCACGGCATGGGGACAAATAGTCTTTCCACCTTTTTATCCACCTGTCACCTATCAGTCACCATACAAATAGTGGATAACTGACAGGTGTCAGGTGGATAAAAAGGTGGAAAGACTATTTGTCCCCATGCCGTGCTTGCCCTGCAGGCGATCAATTTGTTTACAATTGATTGAAATAGTATAAAATTATTAGTATTATACTATTTCAATATTACTACATAGTATAACGCAAAGTCGCTTCCAACGACTGTACCTATGTCTGTATGCTTAGATTTGTACAAACACAACGGATTTTAATGCATTTTTTACAGATAACGCGTGCAAAGCCGCTGGCAAAAGCTAGTACGAGCTATAAATGTTAAACGTATACTACGTTTAACATTATGAAGAATATATATGAAGAATAGGTAAGCCTCAGTAGAGTGGGCTTTTGTTCGGTTATAATTAGAATAGAGGGGCAGGTAATACTAAATCAAGAAGAATAATAGGAACAACTATTTTGCGTAGCCAGGTTTGTTTTTAGACTGATTACCTTTTGGGTACTTGGACTACACAATATTGTGTATATTTTCAAGTTCAATTATTTTAAAACATCATAAGAAGGACACAGAAGGAAGTGGAGAATTATTATCAAAGAAAGAGTGCTGGGAGGTGGTGGTCACACATCCTCAGTCATGAGGGATACGATTCAAGGAGGAGGAGTTGAATAGATTTTTCTAATTTTAGTTCGCAAAATACGAGTGTATTTTTTGTGTGCAATAAACGATTGGCAAAAATATTAGTACTCTTGATTTGGATGACACTTTGAGGTCTTTAACCTTCACGTTAAAGACAGCGAAGTATCATCAAAACGCGAGATAAAAGCATTCTTCCACACAAATATCCAGAACATTCTAAATTATTCTTTGTCCATAGATTACCGAAAAATGGCATTCAACTGTCATTCTCTTTTCCCGCTATTCAAAACATCCATTTTCGCTTCATGTGGGCGTGACATGTTATTGTAGATTCCGCGCGTGCCCCGCGCAGGCGACAGACCAATTATATAGAATAGCCGCGGGTTTTTAATAAAATCACGATAAATATAGGCCTTTATGTATATTGTTTTGCTCGTTTTAAACAGCGGTAATCGTATTTTAGGGGAATTATTGGCGCAACTGTCGATGTGCTTCGTAACAATGAACGTACTTTTATAATTTATTTTTTTATGGTGGCGCCTTTTTTTTGGCGCCGTTACTTTTTTAAATATTTTTATAACAATCGAATGAATTTATAAGAATATTGATTGTGTCTTTTTTATGTATCTAACCACTTAATTACTATAAAATGTCACGTCGTTAAGAACTACTTTATATTTGCCATACACAAGTTTAGTATTTCCATCCATTTAGAAACATTGAAATGTCTAAATTGCCTGCAAACTAGCTATTTACTGAAGCGACCAAGAGAGACATTCAGTCTTATAATGGGCCATAGCCGTGAAACGTCTCGGAAGTTACTAACTATTGAAAAGCTTGTTGTTTCGAAACTTTAAGAATGTAGGTATATCTACGAATAATTTATTCTATAGCATTATAACTCTTTACGAATAACGCGTCGAAAATGCTTCTATATTTTATATCTTCATAAACCACTCGCATACTAAGCCTTGTCGTGATTGGTTACGAGACCGGATATAACCGAATGCTTTGCAATCGAAATCTTTCGCAGTGAATCGCTAAAAGGATAAGCCCCGCCCACCTTTCATATGATTAAAAAAATAACATAAAACATTAATGATGGCGCTGTGTGCAATGTCCCGCCCGGAATATTTATTTATTTATTTATAAATATAAACTCAAAAATAAAAAAAAATATACATATGCAGTTTCATGTCACAACCCGGCCCCAAATCAGCATGTGCTGGATTCAAGCATGCAGTGATTCAGTGCATTTAGAAGGCTGTTGACCATCACGTCGAAATAATTATTTGGCTCAGTTAAGTTTCCATTATAACCTTTATTCGTAGAGATACGATATATCTACTTAGTGTGTTGCAGCAATTTGCTCGGAATCGGCTTTGTTTCCACCGTAACAAGTTGGCGGTAGTTAGTTACGTTTCAATTGGAACTTCCGTACACAATTTCATGAGCGGCTGAAATTAAGACGCCGCATCTTACAAACCGGTCCCCAGAACAGACTTAAGAACAGTTTTCCTTACCAATTCATTGGCTTGCTTGAAAACGCTTTCATTTATATAATGAAAACCTTTGCAATGACAAACTTGATATAGTTTCCTTGCTGTACATATAGCAGCTTTTGAAATTTAATGATGGATGCTTGCCACTGTTTCGTTTTTAAATAGTTTTACTTATGCTTACCAGCTTATACAGACCATTTTATGTCAATATGGGCTCTTTTTTTAATTTACTGTAAAAATCTAAATTGTAAATAAATACGATCACCCTTGAAAGAGACGAGTGACATCCACTTCGCAAGCTCTTGTTTGCTCGATAAAAGGTGAAATTTCAAGTACTAATGACAGAACTCGAGCTCAGCAGCCATTAGTGGAATGGAGCGGGTTTTTCATCGTTAATGTTCCTCTAAAAAATACCGCAAGAAATCTCGCAGATTTTTAGAATGCCTACAGCTTTAATTAATTCGTCTAACAAGTATGCCGCCGAATTTTCCTTAGTAATCTTATGAAAAAACAATGTAACTTGAAAACGTTGTAAGAACTTAGTTTGCTAAGTAACCAGAACGTGAGTAGAAATTTCACATTTGAATGCTATGGTCTACTCAGTTTAATGGTGATTCTTGAGAGCATACAAAGAAAATCTGGTAAGAAAACCGGGACGTTTAAAAACGCTGTAAAGTTTTAGATTGGAGCAGGTACCGGAAAAATTGCAGCAGTTTCACGTACCATAAAAAGCGTACTTGGTTAGATTCTTTGTAATTAACAATTTATCCATGCAATTATTTAATAGGTATCTACTAAGCTTTAACCAAATTTTTTATTGATGTTAGTTTGTATTAAGAACTGTAATTTAATATAAAAAAAATATATTTAATCAGTGAAATATCTGTTTTAACTTTTTTTTGTTTTTCCTGACGGCAAAATGTGCAATGTACCGGAATATTTATTTATTTAAAATAACAACAATAAATTAGTTCGATAATCACATTTATTTATCGCGGCTTAGCTACTTTCGGTACACTGAACGTCCGTTATAAATCGATAGCTATAATTCAGCTAATGCGACTTTAACCCGGCGGTATTGAGCCAATCTACCACTTGCATATTAAATCCGCTGGAAATTCGCCCGACAAACAAAATCGCGGGCCGGTTGTCTGCATAATCCGGGTAAGCTGGTACCCTGGTATCGAGAGTGGTAGGACAGGGTCCTGGCTTGCTTCCAACAGGCTGGGTATTCCCGGATGAGTCCCGGACAGGCCCGGCTCCGGGCAGACTCCCGTCTGTCGCCCCGATCACTGCGCTGCAACGGACCCGGAAAAGTAGGTCAGTAAATGCAACTTTACCCGTTTAACTTAATGCTGTTGATGCCAGATTTCCTTTATTATTTTATCTTGCATTTCCGGGATCAACAACGGTTTTGTGTAATTTGTTTTGAGGTTTGTTGTTTGTCTTTACGAAATAGTTGACTGAAATGTGAAATTATTTGTTTATGTTATAGAATGCATGCTGCAAATTAATTAAAGTTAAGTTAGAACCACAGTTTATGTAAAATTTTCGTTTTTTTTATAATCACAAATACATAGATAAATCACAAATATTTATGAATTTTAAAATTTATAATTACTTGTGTTGAGTCTGGTCGTTTGTATGTATAATAAGTATGTATTTACAAAAGAAAAAATATATAAGTATTATATCCGTTATCTAGTACCCACGACACAAGCGTTTGCTTAGTGTGGGGCTAGATGGCGATGTGTGCAATGTCCCAGAATATTTATTTATTTATTTTATAGATACATGACAACGCAGCCAGGTTATAATATAGTTAATACGAAATGCATTTTGCTTATGGTCCTATCAAGTTTAAATAAAATTAATCAATGATTTTAGTAGATAAATTCATTCCGAATAGTTCTGAGAAACCAAATGCCTAAACATAATATGTCTTAGTAACAAACGGTTATAATAAGACATGTCTGGCACATTGCTGTTCCTGTCTTTCGTTCATATTTCATGATGACATCACGAAACATTTGGTCCGATCACATGCTATGCTTAATGCTATGCATTTGAAGACAGCCTGTTGGAATCCGGATAGACGTTTTGAGATCTTCTAAAAAACAGTCGAAAAAACTTGGAATGAATCAGCAATAGCGTTCTCAGAATTTTGTTTCAATTTTTCTTACCGTCGTGTTTTGAAATTTTCTGGCATTGTGTTTAGATTGGAATGAATTTAACTATTGTATTTGAAAATATAAGTCTTGTTGTTAAGTTGATTGGTTTCTGAAAGTATTTGACAAAATGAGTATAACAAAGACTATAAGAAAGATCGGTGAAGAAAAGAAAAAATGTTTTACAAAGAAACTGAGTAAAAAAATCAAAACACCTCTTTCCAAAACAAGTAAAAAAGGTAACTTACGAGTAAATGTTCTGAAAGGTCCGAAAATGAAATAAAAACTAAAGATCTTTATAGATCAATTAAATATACAACTATTTTTATAGATCAAATATAGATACAACAACGAAATTGTTAGTGAATTGAAACTTATTAAAGTGAGACAACAGTCTTAGATAAAGGCACAATATCTGGCGGATGGCCAAAGCGACAGAAACCTCAAACTATTTCAAACAATGGTGAAATCTCTTTGCTCTTATTTATTTACGTTATATACTTGAATCTAGAAAGATCAGTTTGGCTCAGTTATTAATAGTTTTGATAGTCATTAAAATATATCAAACGCTATTCACTCATACTACAAGTAGTATAACAATATTTAATTGATGATTAGTACCTGATTTTTTTTTGGATTAAAAGTTTTATGTTATAAAATACAACTTTAAGCTCCTAAAACCCAAGTTTACACGTATAATTACATATGTACCTACACACAAATTGTTTAATTACGATTCGAAAATTTGAAACTATCTATTGTGTGAAGACCTATGTTAATGTACACATACATGAGTATGTATTTTATGTAAATAAAAGAATAAGGATCTTGACGCTGGACGACTATTTCTCCATTATTTTGTTTGCAGCTTTAGTAAAGGTTTTTAAAATAAAATAACAAACGATTGTATCGTGTATACATACGTGTAAGCATGTATATAAAATACACGGAGAAATATAGGTAAAGATAAAACTGATCTAGCCAATGCATTTAAACCGTCTATAGATCAACTAGCCACACATCCAGTACATAGCGCACGCTCTATCATGTACGGGTGAAATGAATTGAAAGTGCTCTCGGAACCTTTACGAAACTGCTCGTACATTGTACTTTCGGAATTGAGTGAACGCTCCGATCCGATAGCCATTTCTGAAATAGAAAGTCTAGATCGATGTTATGTTTTTTTTTACATTAAATAGGTTTACGTTTGACTATAGCCTGCCTGATGTTAAGCATGTATGTACATATCTGCTAAAAGTGGGGTGGGGTTAATGAAGTGTTAGGTATTTCGATTTCAAACGCCATAGTCAAACCAGGCATATGTAGATCAAAGTTATTTTTAAGTCTAATAGTTAAATAAAAATAATACTATATGATAACGTGGAAGTGGAAACGTTATAGAATCACGTGAACTTCCAAAAGTCATAGAATAAAATTTGTTGGTTCTAAATATCAACTTCACTACAAAGCTTAAGTAAAGTCACTTCCCTCGTCTGCCCCTGTGACAGTATGTACTTATGCTTAGATATTTAAAACTACGCAACTGATTTTGTTCTAGTTTTTTAAATAGAGTGAATTAAGAGGAAGGTTTATACGTAAATTAACGCATGTGAAGCCGCGAGCTAAAGCAAGCTTCTCATAAAGTAATAAATTATTATTGGACAGGAAAACTTCCCACAAAACTAACAAACTCATCACATAAGCCAGTTTAGTATTTCTCTGTGTCAATAGATATCGCCGCCAAATTTACTGCGTCCTGATAGCAGTCCCGCGGGAAGCAGTCATTATCTGCAGACTTGCCGCGAATTATGGAGGGGGGAGTGTAGCGCGCTGTTAGATCGAGAACGGATTTTTACCTGAATAAAAATTTAACTTCAGTTTAGTTATAGTTTAAGTTTGACCTAGGATTGTTTTTGTTGTGGGGTTTTGTTTTCTGTTATCTACTATTTATTATGTAATTAGTTATGAATAGAAATTGTACTCACTTTTATACAAAAACTATGTTCGAGATAGTAATATAAAAGCCACTGTAAGTTCACTCGCGCAAAGATGTAAAAAAAAATTTGTGAGGGTTGATATGAAGGTTGTGCATAGTATCAAATTGGTTTGAAAGCTTATCTTCTAGTAGAAAATTATACATAATAATCGTTCTAACTGCTATTTTGTCACACGATACCAGGAAGTAAAATAGCGAAACGATTATAAACTTAAGTGGCTTTTTCATATTTTACAAGTAAGCTGATTGAAGTTTAATCTAGAAGCTAGGCTATAATATAACAAAACATTTAAAGACTGATGCTACTGATTAATCTACGCACTGTAAATTATTACTGTGCATAGATGAATCAGTAGCATTCGTGTTTATATAATTAGAAAATGAATATAATAAATAATAAATAAATAATAATAAATAAATATTTCGGGACATTGCACACAGCGCCATCTAGCCCCACACTAAGCAAACGCTTGTGTCGTGGGTACTAGATAACGGATATAATACTTATATACTTTTCTTTTGTAAATACATACTTATTATACATACAAACAACCAGACTCAACACAAGAAATTATACATTTTTAAAATGCATAAATACTTGTGTCAGGCGGGAATCGAACCCGCAACCCCTAGATTAGAAGGCAGAGCCACTACCAACTAAGCTAACAGGCCAGTCTATATTTTCTTATTATATATTTTCTCTATAAGTTAGCCTATCTGTTATAGCATTCTGTTATGATACTGCTAACTGCCGATACAGTTGATCTCGCTGCATAAAGGCTTACAAGTGATACAGCGCAGGTTCTAGCGGCAGCGAGTTGGAGCCCACTTGCAGTAAACGGTAACTGTTACAGCTTTTGGCGCGAATCTACGTCGGTTCTGGGTATAGACTATGTAAATTTGAGGTTTCTAGTTAGATAGTTTGCGTTTGGATAAAATTTTTAATAACATACATAGTTAAAAGAAAAGAAAATTCATTTATTAGAACAACTTCACACATAAACTGTAGTAGACAATCTCAAACTAAGTAATTAATAATGTAATTAAAAAAATATATATTTCCTACATTCCATGCAATGTGTTCTGGCAGATCAAAAAGAAACATTCTGTCACCATTAGCTCAATTGTACTATATCTATACATATTTATGTATGTATAAAGTTACGTGTCCAAAAAGATGGAAGAGCGGAGTGTGAAAAGTATTTGTGCGATGGTTGAGACTGATTTACATAGATTTACTAATTACCATTCCGTGGAAGGAGCTGGGCGCCCACCACGATGTATCTGCCCAAGAGAACTCCCCTAACGAATTAGTTCTGCGGGGGAGTCACGACCCTCAGTCATGAGGAAATACGACTTAAAGAGAGGAGATTAATTACCATGATGAGGATTGAGGAGTCTATCGCTTGTTACGTCGTTGCTTACGGTTATCGTGTGTTTAGTTTTAATAGTAATGCTTATACGGTGTTTTGTATTCATGGCCATGAATTTGTACATGTTTCGCGTTTTTATGCTGCGGAATTTCAAGCGCTATCTGGCTTGCAGATGAGATAGGGCCGCTAGCGTAAAAGCGCTGCTTTTGCTTTTTTGTTTGAATGCGAGACTAAATCTGTTTTTCTATTTTTATTTTATTTAACTAGAAAACTCAAATTTATTTTTTTGTGCACGAACAAAAAACATAAACACTAATTAGTTATCCGTATCAAAACAACGTAAAAAGCAACAAACTGAAACGAAAATAAACGTAAAGAGTTGATTTCATTACCCAAATCAGAAGAACACTCGACGAGCGGCCAGATTAACAAGATGGCCCTTAAAAGGCAATCGGCCGAAAACAATAACATTTCGCTTGTCGTATTCTTAATTAAATTGAAATATTCGTTCGTACTCAGACATTCATCTAAGGACAAAATTCTGGGCAACAAAGGGCTTCGGATTAAATTTCCGGCGGGGTCCACTCCTACCCTTAAATGCTCTTTAGTACCCCATTACAAAAGGATTTGTTGTGGCACTAGATATTAGAATACCTCCCATTTATTTCCTCGATTGGTCGAGGGCCTCTTTTGGAGATTCTCTTTCTCTCAATGATGCTTTGGACTGTCTTTTGCATGTTTCTAAAAGAGTTTTGACGCTGTTTATAATTTGGCAGTGGTTTTGTATATTTAAGAGCCAATTAGGCGTGTTTGGTTTTTGTTTTGCGTTAGCGTGGGTTGCGTGGAATAAATAAAACGAACTGTCTAGATTCTAGACTATTAGAAGACATAATTTCTTTAAATCCGGTGCACAAAATTATATGTGAACAAACGTAAGGAATATATTTGGATATATGTTTAAAAAAACCCGCACCATTACAACATTGGCGTAATCTAAAGCATCATTCAAGTACGTCTAAAAATAGCAAAAAAAATGGTTACCATTAAAAACTCAATTGACCTGGTTGTGTAACCTTGCCGTCATCAATCAGGTGGCGCGGCGTAAGATGAAATCGCTCGTAAAGGGCAGCGCCAGTCATCGGGCCGGCCGCCTGCAAACTAACGCAATAATATTATGCTGGGATGGAGCAGCTTTGTTACGTAAATTGTACAAAAATGGATATAAATAACAAAGCATCTGTGCTGTACTGGTAAACCTTTCCTTAAGCTTAGCTGTGTGATATGTCCTGAAATATTTATTTTATTTATTTATTTAATCCTTTCACTGCTTATTTTTGTCGGTCTTCAAGTCGAGAGTAAACCGGTTTCTTCTAGACAAGCGCGCTAGATCGTACACTATAACGTTGCTTACCATCAGGCAAGTTGTAGTCAAGCGTAAGCCTATATCATGTAAAAAAAGGAAAATCTGAAGAAGTAGTATGCTGTACATTCACGTATTATGTATATGAAGGTTCTACCATATATCATATTTGTTATCTACCCATGACACAAGCGTTTGCTTAGTGTGGGGCGAGAGGGCGCTGTGTGCAATGTCCTGGAATATTTATTTTATTTTACTATTTACCAGATTTGATTTTGTAACGTAAAGTTTTGCCTTCGTTATTTTAATTTTGATTGGAAAGGGTTCTCATTCATTATATTGTTTGCAGAACAACCACTCAGTTCATAATACACAAAATAAAGATATGTGAAATAACGATGTTTTTGTTGTAAAGGTTGGCGATCACTGTCAAGCATGGGAATGTGACAAGACGCGTTTGAACCGATTGCTTTTTTTGAGATTTTGATTAATGTTTTTAAATATTTTCAAAATAAAAACCACGACAAAACAAATTTTATTTTCAAAATGCAGCGTACCAATGGTATCGACAGTTTTCAACAAACGTCATCAACTATTCTACGATCCCAACTTCTCAATGCATTCACTGTGAGAGTTGCGCCACGTGGGTAAAGCTTGTAAGCTCGGGGGAGAACCCGTTCGCTCTCTGCGTGAGCTTTCGAAGGCTTGGAAATAACTTGTGAAAGGAAAAGTTGGCGTATCGAGAGCTTTCAAATCGCGGTGGAGTCATGTGAAACGGCTAACCTTTCAGTTTATATGGCAGTTTAATATACGACAATATTTTGCGATGTTTTGAACTAATTTTGTAGAGGATGAGGCTGGCTAAAGGTCAAAGCCAATATCATATTATGAGTGAGGCCTATACCAAGCAATGTATTGTGTATTTATATGTATATATATATATATAATAGTAAAATTTCTTTTTTCCTTTTTGTTGTACACCACATTCTTCTTTTTTTCTTTTGCTTATTTCTCTCCAGCTGAAGGTTGCCTGGAAGAGATCGCTTTCAGCGATAAGGCCGCCGCTTGTGGCACTAGTTAAGGTGCAATTTGTTCTATGTACTGTTTTTTTTTTAATATGTGTCAACAATAAAGAGTTAATCTATCTATCTATCAATGTGACGAAACCGACTGTGAATGATGATGAAGGCAATAATTGACTAAGTGACTATGACAACAATACACCCGTATATTGTCGTCACTAATGCATTCTTGCTGGTGCAAAAGCGGGCTTTAGTTCTAAGACTGTTCAATGCCTGACTAGCGCAGACGCATTACGCTATAGCCTCTATGATACTCATACCTCTACGATATTGCTACGAACGCTTCGTTTGTTTTCGTTTCAATTTATTCTGCCGTTGAATTTATCTGATTTGAACACTTTCAGAGGCTTTAAGACAGTGAAAAATTCGACAGCGAAGGTCTCTACAATTTAACAAAGTCACGTTTATTGATACATAATAAATATAAAATAAACGTACCTTTCACTTTCCATGCAAGCCACGTTTTAATCCCTACCATTCACAAACAAATATTAATAACGAATTAAAATGAAAACCTTCGCCAGATATTCACAATTTCCGTGCGATTTCGAATAAAACTCGTCTAATCGTAAAAACTCGAACGTGATCCGACTACAGATTATTGAGAAAAGCTGTAAACGAAACAACATTTGCACTGACATTTACGGTCATAGCTTCCGAACATACAGGCTAAACAATGATATCATACCTGATAGATTTCTCATAGATTTTAGTAGTAGAAGTTGATAAAGAACTTATTTGATTTAAGACTAATAAATAAATTGAATCAAATTTAATTCAGTGATGTGTTATACGTTTAAAAGGGCTGTGAAAAGATGGCTAGATGACATCAAATAATCTGTTTGAAGGCACATCTGATCTGATTTTTTTTTCTATATGATAATGGAAAACATGGAATATTACAGTCTGGAAATAAATATTTATACCCTGAAACGAGTCTTATCAGCTGATAATGAAAGCAGGTCAGTTACAAACGTCACGCGATAAATCTGCATTTTGATTGGTCTGTTTCCGCAGAATCGTAATAGGACTGAATTCTCATTGGCGCTCAAAATGATGTTCATGGTTGGCGTAATAATTTTATAAGGGATAGATGTATATAGTAGGGATAGTGTTATAGGTTTTATTTTTAATTATTATTTATTTATTTGTACGCCACCGACCAAACTGATTTCTGTCACCGTTTTTATTGCTTAGGTTGCCTGGAAGAGATCACTCAAGGTAATAAAGCCGCCCACTTGTGCATTCATTTATAGTTAAAGTCCATTTCATATTGTAATTTATTTTGGTGTGCAATAAAGTTATATAGTATTGTATGTATAGGTCCTTAGATATCTGTAGTTTATATTATCTGTGAAGCCGCAGTAGCGGATACCAGTAAATAATGTACGCACAAATCGTAATTCATTTGTACTGAGCAATGCGACGATTCAGTTTTATTTCAATGGTTATGACTATTGTCACATGGTTTTTTGAATTATCAGTTTCATTAAATACTATGGGTGTTGTCGAGGTTTATATAAATTCAAAAGTATTTTTTGTATAAAAGAGAATCAATTGTTTTGGATGTTTGATTTACTTTTATATCATTTAACCCAAAGTAAATTTATAAATTTATCATATTTTATGTATTTACTTAGCTATATCAAATTATGTTCCATGAAAGAAAAATAAACAGCTAAACTGTTCTAGAATGAATAAAAAATAATTATTAGGACTATTAGTTTAGTATACTTTTATTCAACTTTGTACTACAAGTATATTTTAAAGCTATTACAAATACTAACAAGAATACTTTCTACGAGAATACGCGAGCACTTGGCGACAACGCCGACATTATTGAATAAAAACAACTAGGTATTCTCAACTGAAAAACAATTTAACCGAAACTCTTACGAAGAAATGGTGCAATCTCATTTGGAGGATATTCAAAACACGTCTCAGCGTTACATTATCCAGGAATAGATAAAAGTCATTTACCGGCTATTGCCGAACTGCAGTCGCTATTCAAATGCGATGTGATTTGGAAGGCGTCCATAGCGAGCGGCCGAACCTAACTCCATTACACCCCGGCCAAATAACATAGACACGCTTCGGCAAACTCCGCGCCTCAAAAATCGCTTTAAAACCAAGCCCGTATTAAACGCGCGGGCTCCACCTAACCTGGCCACGTTATACCTGAACAGTGATGAGCCAACCGGCTGTAACGTACCTCAATGGCTGGCAGTTAAGCGCCAAACGGGCCTTATGACCGAGAAAAAATATATAGCAGATAAAACAGTGGGCCGGAACGTTACACTCCATCATCTCGAGATGCCTTTATACATTTAAAGTGCCGCCGTTATATTTGAGGCATAAAATGTGTTTCTAATTTCTATAGATACTTAATTCCCAGGACGATTCGTAAACACGTCGTCAAAGCGTGCTGAGCAGGCAGTGCCAATTAGTAAAGTGTATAATGGGCCAGATTTTCGCGAGGGATTGAGTGTTGTTAATGAGACAGCGGCGGTACCTCGTCGTAATAACATTGAATTATACGCCATTAGTGTAAAGCCTGGATCTGTGAAGTGGCGCTTTCGCTCCGCCCGAGCTGATTTCATTGCTCGTTCACAAGATGACATAACGACATATTTACGGCAAACACGGCGTTGTGGAAGTGAGTGAACGTGAACCTTACCGAATTGACGGCAGCCATCGCGGCCCGGCGTAGTCGCCGCTACTTGTGCGCTCTCACCACCTCATCCTGAAACAAATGGACACATAAATCAACAATCCATTACTCCACTCACTGACAGCGACATGTAAGCAGTAAAAACGTACTCATCGATACACGAGTACTTTCTACGCAAAAATACGTGAACGGTCATTAACGTCGCCCATAAAGTAAATTAGTCTAAAAGCAATATCGTAAATGCCTTCGAAAGCGGGTCGGCCTTGTTGACATCGCGGCGGTCTGACTCAATGCAGTCTCGGTCCGCCTTACAGGCGGCTGCTCCGCCGTGGCGGCGGCGTGTGCACTCCAATGTAAGCTCTAACTCGTGGTGCGTAAGTAATGAAGTCGTCTTTACGACGCCGCAACGAGATACGTCTCAAACCGTTCACAGTCACTGGGGCAAACGTCCAACTCCATTAATAAAATTGAATCAGACGGACATTCCAAAGCACAATATGTGCACGTGTGAGCATAAATAAAGCTGGTAGTTTAGAGAAGATAGCGAGCGTCGTCGGTTCCGGCGGTCTCGCGCGGTCGCCCGTACCCACCTACCCTTCGTAACGGCGCACTAAACCACCGGAAAAGACTCTCTTAATTAAAACCCTACAACTAGTTTAACGTTTATTGTTATTCCACTTGAACTTTATACGGGACTAAAATTTCCTGCTTCACTTTATTACAACTGGAACTTTACACTTTCATAAATGTTTCGGTAACATTTTAATAATAATTAGGTACATTGTTTGGTCTGGGTTTGTAGTAAATAAATGCACTATTTTGTATTTAAAAAATGCTGCAACTTTGCTTATAATTATGAAGATTTACGAAGATACATCATGAAAACTTTAGTAAAAAAACTTAAAACCAAGATGTTATAAATTACTACACAAACAAATTACACAAATGCAATATTTACCCAAAAAAGCCACACGAATCTCAAAGCAATATCTGGATTCCGCCTCAATAGAGTCGTAGTATTGTAGAGTCAATAAAATGAAAAGTTTAGTCACGTTGCCAGTATATAGTGCGCCGTAAAATTGTTGTTTTATGCCCAAAGTTGGGACAGTGGTATGAAGGAGCCCAACTATTCCACAGCTATGGTAATACTGAGTTCGGTTCCAAGACGAATTCGGAAGTTTTGTTATTGGGTTATCTTGCCAATGTAAGGAGTGTGTTGGCATGTTTTGAAGCTGTTTTAAAGTACACAAAAATATAATGATAGTGTTTATTTTTTCATACTTTTGAGATGCATCTGAAGTTATAGATATTTTTATATAAAAAAAATTCATAACAATATTGATACAAAAGAAAACAATCTTACTCTAATGCCACAAGTGAATCTTCAGAGGTATCAATGTTTCTTCAGAATTACAATACCGGCTTAAAAGCTTCAAGACTCAGGATCAAGAGCTTTTAAAGTATATTTATGATGACATTATACAGAGACATATTTGATTTTTCAAGTATGCAAATCTAAATATATAAAACTCAAAGGTGACTGACTGATTGACTGACTGATATAGTGATCTATCAACGCACAGCCCAAACCACTGGACGGATTGGGCTGAAATTTGGAATGAAGGTAGATGTTATGACGTAGGCATCCGTTAATAAAGGATTTATGGAAATGTCACTTTTAAAGGGGTGAAATAGGGGATGCAAGTTTTACTTTTAAATGCGAGCGAAGCCGCGAGCACCCACTAGTAGATTTATAAATGCCTTATGTTTTCTATCTAATAAGCGTTTATTACATCTATTCGTTACTAATTAAATAATAGTATTAAAAAGATTACTTTTTGCATTCGATCGCAATGCAAAAAGGTAAATTACTTCTTGTTAATTAAGATATATTTAACCGACTGTAACAGAGAGGGATTGTCCATTTATTACAGTCAGTCGCTGCCAAGTGCTGGACGAGTTATGATTGATGTGTAGTGTCACTGTAAACGTTTATAACATTATTTCTGTGCGTGAGTAACGTTCTGAGAACCGAAATAAGATATTCGACTATTAGTTCTATTCTATGTTTATTCACGTGGCTTTTCTGGATGTGAACTATTTAAATAAATAAATAAAAATAAATCCATTTATTCCCAGTAACTTAATTAACATTTTGTGGTTATGGGGTTTACGTTAGTAACACATTTTAAATTTTAAATTAGGTATTATTCAGATTCACTACCATATTAACCTGTACTTTTTTATGGTGATCTTTTCATCGGATTTTTCAAAATTGGTCGTACAAATTTGCTAGTTTTTTACATTAAAATATACATAAGTTACCGGTTAAGATATTAATGCGTTAGGTACTATTAGTACTGCTTTGATATTTAAACAATCTTTTGAAAACCCAATATTACTTGAAGTATTTCGTTACATTACGTAAAATATTGTTGTGTAATCAAGAAATTTACACAAAACTATTTAATGACTAATTAAAATAAAAGAGTTCTTCTAAAACACCTCATCTACCAAGCTTACAAACTCACCTGCGTCTCCTTGTAAAATGTTTTCATTAAAAATGATTGCAAAATAAAGACAAAGCCTGCTCGGTTCATAAAGGCTGCCGTCATTTTTATCACTTTGCATGAAAACTTTAATAAAGTAAGACACTACGTCGCCGCTCAAGTTATTACATTTTTATTCTATGGCCGCCTTAATGTTGTCGCGTGCCTATGTGCAACGGAGATAAATAAGGTGTACAAGATTTTATTGGGATTTTTTAAGATTTTAGCATACTCTTAATGGCTTTAACTATATCCATCCTTGGGGAAGATCTCCAGTATCCGACACACAAGCGTCAGCTTAGTTCGGGGCTGAGGGTCGACCTCTGGGGTGGATCCACTGACAGTTTATAGCACGTTTCATGTTTTCTAAATATATAAAACTCGAAGGTGACTGACCGACTGGCTGACTGACTGATATAGTGATCTATCAACGCACAGCCCAAACCACTGGACGGATTGGGCTGAAATTTGGAATGAAGTTAGATGTTATGACGCAGGGATCCGGTAAGAAAGGATTTTTGGAAATGCCACTTTTAAAGGGGTGAAATAAGGAATGCAAGTTTTACTTCTTAATGCGAGCGAAGCCGCGACCTCCCACTAGTATATTATATTATTCGGTTAATTGTATCACTTTCACATTGTTTTTGTAAACTTTAAGAAAATAAAGATTTTTTGGATAGATAAGGAAGATCCTTCCGTCTAAAACACAGTCAACACTAGAGTAGAAGGCAAAGCAACACTAAATTGTATCACATTTACTTGTTTATAAATAAAAAACTTTTATTTATCTAGATTTGGAACTATCGTTGGCATTTTTAATCTCCTTATGACTATTACTACTGATATCCCGCAGTGTTATCTACATTAGTTAGTTCTATAAACTACTGTTTGTTAATCAAAGTCTATCTCCATACTAAATTCCAAGCAAACCTATACTACCGTTTTAGTGTAAAGAAAAATCAAACACATTCATTGATAGGCTAATTAAAACGGGCAGAACAGGATTGAGACACCTACATACAGAGTAAATAGTTTAATTATGTATAGTTAGTATATAGCATTTAAGACTTAAGACTGCTGTATTAGACGGAAAATTTACGTTATTGTGATACTTTCTGTTGGGATATAGGAACTTGACCATGAGAAACCTCAGCAGAGCTTTCAAAGAATAACCAATTTGTGATGTTTTTAAGAAAACTTAGAATTTAATCAATTGTGGTATAAAGAGAATCTGAGTAGATGTGGGTGTTGGCGTTCCGGATTTATTTACAGAAGACTAACAAGCAGAAAACAAAAGTAAATTTGCGATTATTTAACTGTGATATTAAATCGAGCAAATCTTTACCGTTGGAGCGATTGAGGTAAAAATTCAGCGCATCTGATCAAATTGACCAAGTAATTGGCGTTCGTGGCCGCGGTAGAAAATTTATTCTTTTGGTTTTGTATCCCAGTGATATAGTTGAATAAAATTAATTGCAACCAGTGAGTTTTAGCATACTGTATAATCATATCTTAGTTAAAAATATGATTCAACGAAGTACATTACAAATAAAGTTCCTTAAAATATTTGATAAACTTAGGACCACTTGTACAGAGATTCATTAGTATATTAAGTCATTTAGTAACTTGACGCATAACGCATTGTATGCGGTGGCTTTAGATTCTAGAGTTTTGATGTTCGCATGTGAACTTCACTTTAATCGTAACATTATTTTTAGATATGCGTAAAAAAATCTTGTTGCAATACAAATTAGATTTACCTCAAATGTTTTGTAACAGTAAACACTTACTAATAAAGTCTACTTATCCCACTCACCTAAAATACCAACGTAAACTATTCCTTACTTATGTATACCACCTACATACTACAGTGCTATCCGCCGACGTCAATGGCATAGCAATGGGTTAATTCATACTCTGACGTGCCATTACGTGCGTACATTTCCACACCTCCTGAATGAAGAACTGAATACACTGAAGTGCCTTATCTATTGGCAGGTATTAAATGGGAGATAGAGGAAGGAGCTTAAAATGTCTAACAAATTGCAGAAGGTAAGTTTGATTTTCAAATCAAATGCAACATAAACAAGGATGTGATAAAAAGTGGTGCCTTTGAACACCAAAGCAAACGAAAACAATCAGGGCTTTGTAGGAGATATTTTTATATATATATTTTATGTTCATACTCATTTTCAATCTGTTTCAAAGATAAAATATTATACTTAACAATAATATACACTTTTCATGTGAGTCAATTTGAAGTGCGAGATCCTTAAATGTCCTAACCCATCTTAATATAAGAGTTGAAATCGAAAAACGTCTAGAGATAACAGTTTTACGTTTCACAATTTGGATTAGAAATTGAAGAACACTTGTAGGCAGATAACTCGATTCAAACAAAAAAGGTTTTAGGAGGTTTAGCACGAGGAGGCGTGGGGTGCAGGATAAGGTAGGGGGTGAAATAGGGGGTGTTTGACCTGTTAGATGTAACGTCTGGAGGTGAAGGGTTTGCTTTTTTACGTTAGAGCTCTCATAACTCACGTTAGCCGTTTTTTAGAGCTTTCTCCTAATGTTATTACGTTCAATGGTGTAATAAGGTATGGGGTTAGTGTTATTTATTTGGGCCAATTGTTTTTGAACTGGCCGTGACCCTGCCGGAGTTTAAAGGGAATGTAAAATACAATAGTGTGGAAACTTAAAAAACCTTTTACATAGCGTGTTACAAATCTCACAGTTGTAAATATGCCTAATGCTTTGTCTACTTTTGATTTTTAATAGAATTGGTCATGTCAATATAACATTTAATATATAGAATAGAGAAACATGATGCTTCCTATCAGGATTGCAGGCTCGTTGTTCGTAATTATAAAAAAAAATACATCAAGCATAACCCGCCAAACGTTTTTTCAGTCGGTAATAAATAGCTAACAGCGTCATTCCCGTTTAGTCGTGTATAGAGACAGTTTTTATTTTCGCCCACCGCGTCACAACGCTCTACATTCCGCGAAACATTAGCCACGCCAAAGAAAAGCGAGTTTATTTAAAAACCTGTTTTTTCTATTCCGCTTTGTCACAAATGACGAAAACTTTAGTCGGAGTCATAAATCGTTTTTGTAATAATGACATAAAAGAAGCAATGTGCGTGAGTGATACGTCACAAATTGGACCGTGGTCTGAGGACAATAATATTGTAGTGAGTATCACAACTTCATACAGTTTCGAATAAATGTCGTTAGCAAAATTATAATAATAAGCAAAATATAAAGATTGTTGTAAAAATTACTGTTACAATAGCGTTATAAAGTAATGCTAAACATCAGGCAGGCTGTAAATTCAATTCAATTCAATTCTATTTATTCCACGTAAAAAAACCAAACGGGGAATATTCAAAACAAAAAAAAATAATGAAGAAGCCTACTAATAGTATACCGTCTACCAGCAGAGTTAAATTTTTTTATCTCTTGTGTGTTGTCGAACCCACTCGTCTTAGAAATGTATGTTTTTTTTTATTATTTAATGATCTTTGTATAATATGTAGGTATGCATTTGGAGATTGTGTTAGTTTGGTTTCATTTTTGACTCCCTTAAGGCGGCTTAATAAACTCTCGACACCAAAGTTGGCCACTATCAATAGATTAAAAGAAGATTTGTTCGTATTTGAGTAACTGTCACATATTGAATAGGAAACATGTTGTATTTAGGTTGTTTTCGGCGTATCTGTGCTCAGAGCCAAGAATGTAATCCAGTTAATGGCATCGTAAGCGACGCATCGACACGCACAAAACACTGACTTTACTCTTTTTATTCCTTTGTTTGTGCAAATAAGTTGCACGGGAACACAAAAACAAACATCTTATCTACAACACAGTGGCTTTCAAATCTAAGGTAAATAGTTTCTAGGTGAGCGTGTTACAACTTAAGCTGACGGGTTGCAGTCTATGCGAAATATTATTTTAATAGTTTTTTTGTATGTTCTACTGGTAATCCTCGGACCAATGTCGGAGACTTTTTACAGCCAAACACAGTTGTATAAACCTTGCTCTATTTTACGATACAATTTCCCACAATTTGTGGGAGTTTTTTTTATACTACAAACTACTAAAAAAACACTACTACTACTTACAACATGTACTAGTTTTGTTTGAAAAAAATTGACGACGGAATTCGTCACTCTCCAAAAAGTAAACCGAAAAAGGAATCTAAAATGAAGCTAACAATAGAATTATAAGTAAGCGAATCATAAATTGAGGCATTTTAAGTATCAGCAACTTTAGGGTTATAAATCGAACAAATATAATTGGACAAATATTTGTTCGATTAATGATGTAAATCAGTGCCGGAATCGGATTGCTGATGCGATACCGCTTTGTTCCGATATAATGCGAATGTATCGTTAATTATGGTTCTAGTGGCGCTAGAGTAGGTAATTTATTTACCTACTCTAGCGCGTTTTTTAGCTTGTTTATGTATAGTTATCTACATAACGCTTTTATAGACATATATGTATCGATTTAATAATAAGAAACAATATTTACACATATTAACACTAATAGAAATAAAAAAGAGTATTTACATCTAAACTAAATTTAAACAATCTACATGTGGTATGGAACCAAGAACGCTGGCTGCATTCCCACGCTGGATTGCTATAGAAATCCTTTGCGCAAGGAACCAGCCAGCGTTCTTGTCTCTAGTGATGTCAATCAACATTTTATTTTTTTTATAAAAGACTTAGTGCTTTTACCCCACGGACCAAAAGTTTCGAAGCCAAGCGGTACGAAAATATAATCAGTCGATAATGATGTATATTTTCGCCGCTTGGCTTCTTCTGCTGCGTCCGCCGCGGCTCCTGCCGCTTGTACTGTTCCACTGATGCGAGAAGGAGCTAGTGTATCGACGCAAGTTGCGTCCCATACAAGAGCTTTTCCCCGCTCCCAGGGAATCAGTGTGAGGCCATCGGGGCGCTTACCATCGTCACGGACCATGCCAATCGGTTCAAGAACCGATGGTACGTTGACAGTGGCAAGTGCCCGTCTCACTATATCATTCAGCGAGCCGTGGCGGGAGAATCTACCTGCACTGCGAAGGCATGAAAGTCCGTGGAGGCCCTTCCTATGTGTATAAAGATTACATGTGTTGTACCTTGTGATGGCATGGTCGTAGTTGAGTCTATAGTTACTTAATTGTGTCTCGAATTTAATCATGGCTAAAATACAGTAATTTAATATTTAAATAAATTGGTACTTCCTTTAAGAATTATTATAATGACATTGAGACGTCGATTCACAATATCTGAAATCTACTGATGCTTCAAACTTATAACACTCCTCTCTAAACGTCTCAGGTTTAAAATATAATACAAAGTAACTCTGTATGACACCCCATCAGTATTTTATGTGACTTTTAATTGAATATCTACAACATAAAATTATTAATTAAAGTATTTTCTTTACCAAACAGTAAATATGGATTTAAATTACTTACGCACATACGTGTTACAAATCGTAGCACAAAAATAACGAGTAATTCATTTGGATCGCCGGATAATTTTAATTAGGTACCTACACATTAAAATCATCATTAATTTTACGGCCGATAAGCAATTTGGCTGATCACTGACAAATTTACTACACAAAGGTACAAAGGTCTTCGTTCGACTCAATCAAATGTAATTGTATACTTTATTTACCTTTCCTGAGATGTTACATTCAGATCCTTATTCATAATTATCATTATCCGAGCTGAAACTACAATTTTGCCCTTGTAATACAGTAACGGCTATCACAAGCTCAAGAGATTCATAAGATATTGAGGCTATCATAATAACGTCATATAAATAAATATGTATTTCTATTTACACTTACATAAAGGCAAAACTTTAATTTTATTTTATTTTAAGTAAGTATCACATGACAATTAATCACACAAGTACACATCTTTCTCATCTCTTTTCTTACATCAACCTAATTCCCATTCCCGAGACAGTTAAGTAAATTATTTCCTCCGTTAACTAACATATTTTATTGAAAACTTTTTGTTAAATGTACATAGATTATTATCTGAAATCCAGAAGGATGAGCGCGTTTCCCCACGACACAGGGGAACCTAGTGTGGGGAATATAGATCACATCATTTGTAATCGATCCTAACATAGTAATGTAAATATAGTACTAACAAACAAATGTTGTAACTTAGTTATAAGGTTTTTGCTGTCCAATAAATAAACATTATTATTTAAGGCAAAAACTTGTAGCTATATGTAAAACAGCTGAACCGATTTGGATAAAATTTGGTCAATTCTGTCAATTCTAAGCCCCTGCTTGCATAACTAGAAACAGTTTCATCCATTTTGGTCGCGACTAGTACCTATCGACCAAACGAGATTTTTTGATACTGATATTATAAATAAAATACTTAAGTAAATCCCAATTAGTTTAGTTACATTATTATTCTTAAGTTAGTATTAGTACATTTTCAGTTTAGTGAACTTATATCAATTAACTAGCTGATGCGCGCGTGGAATAGTTATTACCATAAAAACGGTTGTAGTGAGTTAATCTTAAGAATTATAATTTTAGTCGTCATTAGGTGCCTGGTCGAGATTTTTTATATTTTGGTCATAGCACTGGATACATATACTATATTTATGTTCATTACATATCGGCTTATAGCATTTTTGGCATGCTGTTCTGGTCGATCGATCTTTGGCCCTTCCACAGTAATGACATCTGGCCGTCTTGGTTCTTTTGCGCGGGATATCGTTATCCTGGGGTGTCAAATCGTTTTCATTGATACCTAAAAATAGCATGCTTCGTTCTTTTATATTTCTAGGAATCGTTTTAGAATACAATCTCCGTTGCATTTGTGGTTTTAGGTATTCTATAGCAACAGAGCGCAAGTAGTTGCGTCGAGGTATGCGCTTGTAATTGTGATTGACCATAGCGTCAATTATCATGCCATTTATTCCAGCTATGTTTATTATATCAAAAAATATGGTCAACGGCCATCGTCGGCTATTTCGTGCTACGCTGAAATGCTTGCACATTTTGTCCAATACGTCAACACCACACTTGGTTCTGTTATATTCCGTAATCATTTCGGGTTTTCTCGCGTCGCCAGTATTAGGATCAATCCTATCATCATTGTGCATAGTAGATGCTACTAATACTACTTTTTTGGGTTTTGGCACATATGACACTAAAGTGCACTTCTTCTGGAAACCGAACAATGCGTCATTGATGGGTCTGTCTTTAGATGTTTTAAATTTTTGCGGAATATCAGGTTTGTTCGATTTTAGGGTTCCTATGGCCGTAATCTTCTTTTTTTCTAGTTCCAGTAGCAATGGTATGCTTGTGAACCAGTTGTCCATAGTTACATTGCTTCCCATATTTTCAAGAGGTTTTAGCATCCTATGAACTATATCTGGCACCTTATTGGACACTTGAAAAGGTCCTGTGGGTTGGACTCCAGCGTATATTTCCAAATTATATGCATACGGAAACTGAACATCTACTAAGGCAAACAGTTTTAAACCGTATTTATCTGGTTTATTAGGTATAAACATACGAAAACCGCATCGCCCTCTAAATGCCACAAGCTGTTCATCAAGGGTGAGATATTCGCTCGGCGTGTAATATTTTTGCAAGTTTTTTACAAAAATATCGAATATTTGTCTAATGGGTGCAAGTTTGTCAGTTTCTCTTCGACTATCTCGGGTATTGACATCATCAAAACGAAGACATTTTAGCAAGAAGGTAAATCTATTTTGTGACATGGTGAGATTGATTGCGTCAACTGCGGTTCCATACTTATTATCCCAAAAGTCTTTTATTATTCTTCTTCCACTTTTTTCAACACCCATCATAACAAGCATTCCAATTAGAGCTGTTATTTCGCCACAGTCAGTATTTTTTGCATCCCTTTGTCGTTGATAATTTACTTTTATCTTATCGATGTAGGTATATGTTAGTACATTTTGTAATGATGTCTATCGTCTCATTGTCTATAAACAGATCAAAACATGATTTTGAAGTCTTACAAGCCAAAGCTTCGTTTTTTGGCCCGCAAATACGCGTACGAATGTTAGAGGCTTGTGTTCGAACGCTGTTTCTAAATGGTGCAGACTTCCACTCAAAACCTGATTTTGTTTTATAGGTCCGTAAATCAGATAAAGGTGCATCGTCATCTGAACTGTCTGACGTCAGTGACTGTGGCAGGGGGGTGGTGATTTCTGAGGCTGCAGAATTTCGTGCTATCTGGTCTTCTTCATCATTTTCTTGCTCTGACTGAGAGTCATGTAACTCTTCTATACAGTGGTCTTCTTCATCCTCACTACTAAACAGGTCTCCTGCACCACCTTCTTCTTCCTCGTCAGACTCCTGAAGCCACTCAAGTATTTGAGAGTCCATTCTATCCATTTTTATTTATGGTAGTACCTAAAATAAACAAAATATGTATATAATCAAAACGACAAATAAAATTATAAACAACTTTACACCAAAACTTATTGATAAATTGCATAAAATAACTAAAACAACTTACCTCCGTTGTACGTACAATAGTCCCGTAGTTTCACGCGTGGGGCACAAATGTGCCACGGCAGCACTTAAATAATTGCCCAGCGAACGTCCTTCCACCAACGCAGTCGACGTGTCACTAAACGCATACCAAGGACACTAGCGTCAGCTACTCAACGTCTCAAGATCATGCTTCACATATTTAATTAATAATAAGCAAAAAATCTTGGTTGGGGCACTTTTGAGCCCCGCGCGTGTAATGGAGTGTTAATTAAGTATGTCTTTTTTTGTTGTTTCCTGAGGTTATGGTAAAAATGTTTTTTTTTTATGTTTGAGTGTAAAAGAGTGAAATTTTTTATTTGTATTTTATGCATCAATAAAGACTGATTACGTATGAAAAAACTTTTTGTTCTTTTTACTATTCCAATAGGAAAAAAAAATTAATTTCCTTGGGGCACTTTTGAGCCCCGCGCGTGTTATCACGGGATCTCTGAAGGCGCGTGTAACGGAGTGTTAAAAGATAGACATATACCGGTTGCAGACATTTTGTTAGATCATTTTAAGAGGAATAATTCTTTCATACATATTTTTTTGATATCTTGAACCGTTTTGCAGCGCACGCAACGTAAGCCCTCAAAGATGAATAATTTTCCCCGTTTTTTCCACATTTTCCATTAATTGATTAATTGCACATTTTCCAATAATTGATTAATTAATTGCAGTGTGATGTTATATAGCCTAAAGCCTTCCTCGATAAATGGTCTATTAAACATAAAAATATTTTTTCAATTTGCAACAGTAGTTCCTGAGATTAGCGCGTTCAAACAAACAAACAAACAAACTCTTCAGCTTTATAATATTAGTATAGATAAATAAAAAATCCCAAATATTAAAAAAAGAATTATTAACAAATTTGGATTTGACTCATGGCTAAATCAGATTATTTAAATACCTAGTACTTATTTACTCATTTAAACGAAGTAAACCCACAGCTGCGTTAATTACTTTTTGCAATGTGAACATTCATTACGAGTAATTAAGCCAGCTCCACTTGAGCTAATTATCTGCTTTTAATATTACGGTTGCCATGGTAACGCGAGATTGTGCCTAAATGGAAACCTTTAGTTATAAATCTATTTTACATCTATTCTCACCTAATGATTTATAACAACACAGATAAATAATAAAGAGAGATAAAGATATTTTAAATAGCCATCTCATTTTTTATGCATATTTACTTTCTTTCTCTCTCTCTCTCTCTCTTTTGCACTATTTTTTGTCATTGTAAGATCTTAATTAACATTATGATATTTTTGAATAAATGACTTATTAGCTGCATTAGCCCTGAAAAATATAATTTTAGTTTCGATTCCATACGTAGTTACCAAGGGCAGACTACTAACGCCTGCTCTGGCTGGTTCAAGTCCCCGTTCATTTCAAAACTAAACTATAGTAAGAACTCGCTGAAACTTCCGAGGGAAGTCCAAAGAAAACTATTTGCTGTTTCTATCAAGTTTCTATTCTAGTTGGCAGTACCAAGTTTGGTAGCCACGCTAATAAATGAAGTGAAGGCAGCTGTAAAATACAAGAAGGAATTTAACTATGATACCTCGAATGAAGTATGGTCATGTAAGTTTGTTTTAAGAGTGTACCTGCGTTATCTAGAGTTTGAGACCTCTCGTAGATGTCGATTGTCAACGAATCCAAAGAAACGCCATGATAACATCTTACTTTTGGTTACTAGCTCAAAAACCAAACTATTTCGATTGCTTAATTTGAGTTATCGTATGAAACTGTCTCAATTAGCTGCGATATTTGCACTTCAAGTCTGAGACGTGAATAATTATTGTAAAAAATTAATTACTTTTTATAGAAGGAGTTCATACTAAGAACTTTAAAAAAATATAGTTAATGCTGGCCTTTTTTCTGGCTCAACGAATCGGCATTGCAATCCAGCGATGTAATGCGGCCAGTATGCTGGACACGCTGCCCTCCGGCAGTGGGCTGGAGCACTTAAACTATCTTTGGGCTTGTTTAAAGATTTTTTAGTGCCCTTTTACATGTTATAGTTAGAAGTAGTGTGTTTAGTTTTTCTTCCTTGTATTTATGTTTTATTATTGGAAATAAATTAAGTTACTGAGTGATAGTTTCCACTTGCATTTATAATGAATCTGTTTTTTCTTTACAATTAAATAACTAATCAGTCAAGCCTATTTTAATGTAAGGAAGAAATCAATCATATATATAAATTGTACATAATCACTATCTTTAGCTTTAATGTAATTTATTGAACGCGACAGTTTTTTTAATTCTTTCAATTTATCAGTTCTATAAGCTTGTTTGATAACATGCCAACTTTCATTCAAACTCAAATGAATTGAAGCAAAAAACAAATACACAATATACAATTTCGTAGCAACATTCCAGCGAAAGCAATTAAAACAAAATATAAATTGGGTATAATATAAAGTTTTTGAATAGAACCTCCATTAATGGTGGGTGAAAGCTGAAAGGATTTTAACATAGGCCGGGTTTAATGCAGACGGTTTGTTTAGGCAAGTTGAGAACTAGCCCGAAACCACCGCCTGTTCACAGTGTTCCCCGCACCTGGACGAGGCTTCGTTGTTGCTCACTAATTTAGAACATACATGAAATGTTTCGATTATATTTTGGGACACGTTTTCAAATATATCTTGTTGTAACTGTAATTGTTTTGATTGTATTTTACGCGACATTTTTAATGCGTATTGTATTCACTGTAAAAAAATTACATATTAGCCATGTGAGGACGCATTAGTAACTAATTACGTTTACAGCCAAAAAAATACGTTAATAGCCGAAATGCATAAACGCACTAACAAGCACTTATTTTCTGTAAAAAAATAGATTTAAAATGTATAATTTAAAATGGTAGATTAAATCGTTGCTTAACATCAGGCGAGTTCTAATAAAGGTGAGTCTTATAAGTGCTAATAAATGTGCACCATATCAATATGCTTTCGATTCCTGTATATTTTTTTGGGTATTTCCAAATGAATAATAAAAAAATGCGTTAATAAGTACTATATTTTTTGAAGAAGTTTGTTTCCATTCCTGTGTTGTGTATTGGTTTCCTCTTCATACAGCACAACAAGCCTCTGGAAAGTTCCCTTCTACCTCTCGGCTCGGTAATTGGAATCTACTCTAAATTTAGTTCAAAAGCTTTGCAAATGAAAACAGACCTCTGTAAATTAAAGCATGTAATGTAAGTACTTGGTACTGTTTCCAGTTTCTACTGAATTAGTTATCAAAGTAGAGGATTTAAATCTATTTTGTGTTATTATATTAATATTAACTTTTATTTGTATTCTAGTTGACGCCCGCGGCTTCTCTCGCATCATTTCAGTATAAAAAGTAGCTTATGACACTTCTAAGACCTCATACTACCTACAAAACAAAAATCATGATGATCCGTTTAGCCGTTTTTACGTGATGAGCGTTTAAATAAACAGATAAACAGGCAACATTTCTAGAAATTGTTGGAACGTGTTTTGCTATCAAGTCTCACCAAATATTTTTTTATATATCTTTAATGTTCCGACTTTCGACCCTCTTCAGCTTTATTATATAAGAAGATAAGATAAGATATATTTCTTTAATGCACACCAAAAAATTACATGATGAAAGAAATTTAGAAACTATTTTAATGCACATTGGGCGGCCTTAACACCTTAGGCGATTTCTTCCAGGCAACCTTTGGATGGACAGGATTTAGAATTATAAATATTAGTTATATGTATAGATAGATCCAGTGGTTCCGGTACAACTAATTATTTTTATATCTCTAATAGCGGCAAGTACTACTACTTTGGTTAAAACCGGTTCAGCTGGTTAAGTAAGAAGAATGAACAAGCAAACAAACTGACATACAGCCATACTCACAAACTTTAGTAACAAGTAGATAGGTACCCAATATTATTTTGCGCTATTGAGCCATAACGAAGGTAACACGGAACCAGACAGTTATAATAAACTGCGAATCGATTTTAGCCGCAGATAACATAACAATGTCACACATCAGTGTTGGCAAAGAACCAAATATTATTTTACAACAAGGCAACCGGACTAATCATTTAGCGAACGGAAATTTTACGCGAATACCTACGTATCTATTTGTAGTTAATTTTATTGTACTCCCATGCGTATATTAAGAGAAAAAAGTTCGTTCGTGATACCCGAAGATTTTTAATTTTCGTCCCTCTATATGAGTCTCTATATGTATATGCTTATAGTCCTCTATGCTTTTCATCCTGGCGCACCCTGGTTCGAATCCAACCCTACACCAATGATTTGTATTTTCAAGTCATCTGTAGATTTGCACTCGCTTAACAGTGAAAGAAAACATTCTACAGAGGAGTCACGATCCTCAGCCATGAGGAAATACGACTCAAGAGAGAGATAAATTTGTTAATATTTTATAATTTTTGTATTGACGTGTAAATGATTTACGAAATAAAATGATTATGATTATGATATGCGAGTTTTCACAAAATCTGCCCAAGAAAAACTCTCCTAATTAATTAATTCAGCAGAAGAGACATGGCCCGCAGTAAAGAGGAAATACGTCTCTAGTAATACAATCAGGAGTTCCTTATTCAATATTTCGTCTCTCATATCAGTCACGGGTCACGGCACAATGGCAAATAGCAAACAAAATAACCCTCTTAATGTCTAACATTACTCAATAAACATACCTACTAAGTAAAGCAGGCAAGTTTATTCAGCGACTTAATATCTTATAGACACTTCTTTCAGGTCAGTCTGACTGGAAACATAAGTATTAATTATTCTTTCTAGATTTACTCTCATTTACTATGGACACCTCTTTCAAGTTAGTTAGTCAGTCTAACTGGGAGGATAATAAAATGGGTTTGAAGATATATTCCATGATATATATACATATATATATTTCATCCAAGACCGTAATGATTGCTTACCATCAGGCGAATTACGGTCAAGTGCAAACCCATTTCTTGTAAAAAAAAACAACATTACTACAACAAATAAGTGACTTACTGCAGTATAAACTGACATCATAAATAAATGTTTGAAATTTCCGAATACTGGCCAAACCGTGTCATAGATTTGATTGTTAATTGGTTGTGGAACACAGCAACATAGTATTGACAATATAAATAGGATATAAGTGTAGAGTCCAATTCAGATCTTTGCACGATTGACGACCAATCTTCAAAGAAATAAGCAATAATTGTTTTTTTACTCTTTACTTTCTCCTCCGTTTCTTATCTCTTTTGCTAGTACATGACAGAAGACATGTTATTAAAGTTTCTATTATATCTTTGCTGAGTTTATTATACGCTTTCTTTAGTTAGGAGTCCTTTACTGTTTCGTCTTTGCTTAAATCCAATAGCGTTCGCATTAAGGGGGAACGCACTTCAGTTGATTTTTGGTTCGACGTCAGGGAAGCAAAGCCAGTGATCCGTGGCGCTTCTGATTGGATAAAGGGTTCTGTATACGGGCTACAGTACAGTCGGATAGCCAGTAACGCAATGCTCTCAAAAGCATTTGATTTTCCGACTGAATGGCTTAGTAGGATGCACTTTGTAGGAGGAGGTAATTGGAGTTTATCAACTGTGTTACCATATACGTATATATACTTACTATGTCTGTACTCTAATGTAAGCTAGGGAAACAAATGAAACATTTTCTCTCTATGTGTGTGTGAGTTGTATTTCCTCATGACTGAGGGTCGTGATTCCCCCGCGGAATGAATTCGTTGGGGGAGTTATCTTGGGCAGATACAACGTGGTGGGCACCCAGGTACTTCCACGAAAGACACATGTTCTCGGATATTGTGGTCCCCAAACATGTCGAAAAGCAAACACTGGAGCCGTCGAATCACACTCGCTTTAAGCATTTTCATCTTTCATGTAATTGAATGCGTCAGATTACAATATAAAACTAGCGTGTTAATATTAATTAAATCAGTTAGTTAGATACATACCTGATGCGGCTGAAATGAGTTTAAGAAATTGTTTAATTTTGGTAAATTCAAGGGGATTTACAAGTCAACAGATAAAACAACAGACATTTTAAAAATTAAAGGGCTAAAAAACTTTAAGCTTAAATTAAGTATGCACTTCTCGGTTAAAGAAGTTATATAAAAATAAAGTTATTTACTGAGAAATCACGTCATTGCATTTAACTAAGTAATTCAAATTCTGTTAGCTCCCAACAACTTTTTAACAGGCCTATACTTTCCATACTGCTAAATTGCCTGAAGCCTCCTCGCTGCGTATTTGTATTGCCGGGTGTACACTGACAGTCTTAGAGTAAAGAATAATTTATGATGCCATAACGTTAGTCTGCGATGTTTCAAAGAACATATTCATAATGTTGGAAAAATAACGCATCTGACGTTTAATAGTTGATGATTGACGCACAAAGTGTTTCGTGTCTCTGACATTACATACATGTTTTACATTTTGTAGCAGTTGACGACAAAAGGATGTTGTGATTTCCGTGTTTTGAACATAGACAGATTGGTTTATTTTGAATATTGCTGAGGCTGATTCTTACATATGACTATACATTTGAATGTACTTAATATTATACAAAAAAAATGGAATTCATTAATGTCAATTTGAGGCAATACAAGTCTAAAAAGTATATATATGTACATATATATGTATATATTACTTTTTTTAGATTTTTTTATACAATAAGATTCAGAAGACTTGATAACCTCCTTTTTTAGAAGTCGGTTAAAAAGCGACCATGTGTTACTTGTATCGTTGTTTTTATTTCACACTTCAACGGAGCATTATTACGTTTGACATTGATATAAAAAAACCTTATGGACTGAAAGATCACGTAGCGTAAGTTTTATCCAATTTGTTTATTCTTCTTATCGAATGAGAGTGGCCAACTCTGGTGTACAGAGTTTATCAAGCCGCCCTATGGGCTTCTGACATGGCTTAGCGACTGCCGCACTAGACAAACAGCCGGGATCTACAATTTAACGTGTCATCCGACCCACGATTATTATGATTATCATTTATTTATTGAAAAACCACGTAATAAGTCATAAAAATATGGACGTTCCTATTCCAAAATAATTAACAATTTGGCCTGCAAATAGAGGAAACGACAAATAATAATGATTCTGCTCAAACCACTCATTGTTGAAATCAAACAATATGAGAAATCGTACACTTCTCTTCCGTAGCTCTTCTAGTGGGAAAATTGCCAGAACGTGAAGTTCTAGGCACTGTTTTTAGATGGTACAAATATTTCCTACGTTTTTTTTCTTTTTCTTAATTATTTTGATACGATTTGTTTTTCTATGTTTTCTATCACTACACATAATATTATACACGATTACATATCTTGGTTGTCTATAACATAAGTATTATATTTTGTACAACAACAATAATTCAAAATAGTTCTCTTAGTGTAATATATTTGCAATTCTTGGTCAGTTATGTGCTTCTAGCTGTAAACAATGTCATCATTTTCTGAAATAAATCAGTCATAAAAAAAATTCAAAACGTTCTTATTCAAAACAATATTAAAATTTTGAATTTTCATTATTCAATAATTCTCTAAGCTATGCGCTATTTTACCACTTAACAGACGCATCCTCGTATGCAATAAATAGCTGCAGCATTATAATAGAACCGTTACGCAAGATTCACCAGTATAAGGAAGAATTTGGAGGTCAGACCAAAATAAACCATGCATTTGCAGCGATTGTTTATAATTATTCTTGATGTTCAGACCACAGACCGAGCCACAGATAAACGTCAAAAATAGAACATGTTAATAAAGATTTTTCATTTCATTTTATAAGTACTAAATATTCTATTTTATTTCAAATAACTTCTTAGAGATTACTCATTATTTATTTTTATAGTGCATGCACAGGGAATAATTGTGGAATCAACACCGGGCCTATTTGATTTTGAAGTTTTTTTATTTATATAAATACAATTCGTGGCAAACAGGCAGATGGCCCGCCTGATGGTAAGCAGTCACTGTTCAGTACAAACACTTGCAAAGCCAGAAAAATTGAATTACTTTGCCAGTTTAAAGAGGTATTTGAGTAAGTACTTAGTGCCTCACGACATAACCAGTTGGTATCGTAATTTTGTCGTGGGAACTAGTTGTGTCTAAGGAAAGTCGGTAGTTATAAAAGGAAATTTAATCCACCCTGGCACAACCAGTTGTGAGGTTTGAAGTCACGATTTGAGAATACACTTATTAAATTCGAGTACCTAAATACAAAGGTAATACTATGTGGTATATGAATATTATTTTTGATTTTGACATGTAAACTCTGTTTATGAATAAATTACTATGAACTATGAACTATTTTTACTGCAGTGGTCGATAGTTTCGAACCAAAGAGGATAGAGTATCGGAAAAATTGAACGGAAATTCAGTACAGTCTCTGTTCTTACTCAATACGTCCACCCGGAATGCGCTACCATTATATGATAGGGTTGCCAAATAAAAAAAATAGATAAGAAAAAGCAATTTATGTAAAACATTACTAAAATAATGAAGCTTCAAAATGTATGAGCCAAAAACCAACTTGAAATGGTGAATTTACTGAGTAAATAAATATTACGGAACCTTAAAATTTGCTTAGTAGTTATAGATCTACTAAGCAAATTTTAATGCTTGTGTTATATGTCGTTTTACGTTATATACTCTTGCTCGTCCTTTATTGTTATATTGCTGCAGTAATAAATAAGAAAATGCATATAAAATTCACCATTTATTTTAAAGTAACTATCCAACAAACAGCCATCAGATTTTATAAAATACTTTACTTTTTGTTACTTGGAACAAAAATATATCTATTTTCTAACCGACATAAAAAAGGCAGAGACCTGTTTTAAGGCCGCCAGTTGTGGAACTATTTTTTAAGTCTTTTGTGTTTCTGTTTATCTTTTTTTCTGTAAGTATGTGTGTTACATTAAAGAGTTTTATATATCTATCTTTTTTGCTTGCTTTTGGTTTTTTATTATATTTCATACCGTCTTACTGCTTCCTGGCAACCCTACTGCCCACATCTGTCACGCAATAATTCTCTGGGCGTCATGTACTTTCTAGCACCAAACAATAACAATGGTAATAAAAACCTTAAAAATAGGGCGTTTGCTTTTACGATCGAGATTGCGAGACGTTTAGGCGGAAAATGAAATGGCTTGAAAGGATTTTCAAAACATTCCTCTCTTTGACGCTTAAGTGCTCGGATTCAATTTGAAGCGTGTCGCTGGTAATAAAACACTGATGTCGCTATTCCTAACATGTTCTTAATTTTTCTTAATACATGTTATACTGTTAGATCTTCTTATCGAATGAGAGTGGCCAACTCTGGTGTCGAGAGTTCATCAAGCCGCTGCCTGGTCTCATAGCTTAACGACTGCCGTACTAGACAAACAGTCGGGACCTACAATTTAACATGTCATCCGATCCCCGGAAGCGCCCAAAATGGAATACTGTTAAATGATTGATAAGTTAAAACTAGATTACTATACTACATAAGGCACAAGACCGGCACCTGTGGCACCTAAGTGAGGAGGATAATAACCAACAGTGGTTTAAAAAGGGTTGAAGATGATGATGATAAACATATAGAATTCAACACTCACTAATCTCGTAACAACTCTAGCTCTTGTCGTTGTGTACATACCTAAATTTAATTCAGTTTACAGAATTAGTTATTTATTATTGTTATCGACTTTTTTTTAATTATTAATGAAACCTTTCGCCTCAAATATCACCACAATTCGTTAATCTCCATACCCGACACAAAGCGTACCCAAAATAATGTTGCCACAATTTGTTTACAATTCCGGTAAACACTTGCAAACCATCACTTACAGCTCTTCAGCGATCAAACATCGTAGACTAAATAATAACACACTTAATAATAGAGCTTGCCATTCTTTCCGAGGAGGCTAGGGCTCACTGAGTATTCTAATCTATACTAATGTTATAAAGCTGAGGAGTTTGTTTGTTTGAACGCGCTAATCTCAGGAACTACTGGTGCGAATTGAAAAATTATTTTTGTGTTGAATAGACCATTTATCGAGGAAGGCTTTAGGCTATATTAAATCACGCTGCAACTAATAGGAGCCAAGAAACAATGGAAAATGTGGAAAATACTAGCTAGGCTACTCTTTATACTGAAGTAATGCGAGTAAAGCCGCGGGCGTCCACTAGTATTAAATAATGATATTAAGAACACGCCATTCAATATAAATAGTAAATATTGACCAAAACAATGCCGTATCTCTTTTATAATAGACCACAAAATGGGAAGCGGTTTCGCACGCTCGATTTATTTACTTAGTCATTAGCATTGATGACGTAACAGGAATAATTTTATGTGTTTACATCGCAACCGCGGGCGGCTGAGGTTTACACGATGGCACTTGAAATAACTTTATTGATCTTTATAACGACGCTGTTAACTTTTCATGGCTGTATTTTCTGCTTAAGCCCATTGAAAGAGTACCCAATACTATACATACTGTCTTATTTTTATTTGTTGGCTACTGGTGGTCCATTTCTGAACGTCAACTAGTTATTCCTATAGACACAAGCGTTTGCTAAATATGAGGCTAGATGGCGCTGTGTACATTATTTATTTATACATTAATCGTGATCATTTTCTAATGATAGTCATGGGCAAATACATTCTCATTCAACGTTTTATCACGGAATAAAACCTAACAGTTTGCGATAAAGTAGTAACACGCCATATCTGTCTGGTCGTTGCTATGTATAATAAGTATTTATTTACAAAAGAAAATTATATATGTATTATATCCAATATCTAGAACCCATTATACAAACGTAAGTTTAGTGAGGCTAGATGGCGCTGTGTGATATGTCCTGAAATATTTATTAATTTATAAATAAAATAATAATATACACTAACCGACATGTTACTGTTAGGAACTACCTATATCATATGATAATAAATTCTCAATATCGTATTTCAAAGTAATCCGACTAAACTTCCAAAAAAGTTGTACCAAATCTACGAACACATACATCTGTCCAACTACCCACATTTTTCCAGCAGTTTTAATTATATCAAAAGTCCCAGATACAGTTAGTGTGGATTTGAGAACTATTCGGTGCACGTGCACTAATTAACTTGTCACAAGCGCGGACTGGGGCATAGTTTGACTGTGTTGCAATTTTATTCAATGTTTTTAACTGACTTCGAAATAAGGAGGTTACCAAGTCTTCTGAATGTTTTTGTTTCAGTACCGTACCAGCAGTATTTGTGTAGTATACATAAGCAACGAACAGACCCGAGGTTGTTATTTAAATTTTAATCTATTTCCATAATTATGTAACGTTTTATTGACAAAATATGCAAAGTTTTTTTTACTGGCCTGTTAGCTTAGTTTGTTAGTGGCTCTGCCTTCTAATCTAGGGGCTGCGGGTTCGATTCCCGCTTGACACAAGTATATGAAATTTTAAAATTTATAATTACTTGTGTTGAGTCTAGTACCCACGACACAAGCGTTTGCTTAGTGTGGGGCTAGATGGCGCTGTGTGCAATGTCCCGGAATATTTATTCATTTATTTATTTATTAATATTATTTAAAGTAAATTACAAAGGTATTTTCCAAATAATTAAGACGTGATGGCAGGAATTAGAAGTTACGAAATATATATGAAATACTTTAATCTAATCTCTTTAAAAATCTTATAAAACGTCTTACTTGGTAGTTTTTTCATTAGCTTTTGTTCTATGTACACTATTGTACACCAATCAACGTCCTAAGCGTTTTATTCTAGTACTCAAATTGTGAATCAACAAATTCGAAGCAAAAGCAAACAACATCCGAATCACTCAAAGCACTCATGAAAGAATCATTCACCTTTTTATTGGATTCCCGAAACCTATAATTCATATTACACTGTAATGGCCACTTGTTTGACTACCCGCCAACAAACTTGTCTGAAATATTTCTAGAACAAGATTATTCTGCTTGCGGATGAAATTGGAACTAAAAACTTAAGTGGAAAAGTGAAAAAAAACAAGCTAGGTTATAAAGTTAGTTTTATAAGTGTCTTCTTTGTTTATCAGGCTAGAAAAATTGAAACACGCTAGTTCTGTTTTTTAGAAATATAGCTAGTTTTGTCTACATGAAACCAAAACCATAGCTTGATTGCTGAATAGCACGCGCTTGCCTATATTAGCTTGATAATCTTGCTGTTCGAGCATATTTATGATCTTGAAAGTCGATACATAGCGCAAGTGCTGCTACTCCTTGTTCCACAAAGTAATCTCATTCTGACTTCTTCCATGATGTTGTACCTAAAGATATTATAACCAAAGAGTTATGATGATTGGTTTAATAATATCTGCCACTAGATAAACGTATTTCAACACAATTCACTCGGCCTGTTTGATTTTATAATATATTTTAGTATAATTATGACAAGGAGTTTATAATTATTATGATATATTGCGCCCGCTTTTTAAAGGCGGTGCTGATGTATTTGTAGTTGAAGAGTAGCTCAGTATTTATCATATTTGCGTGATAGGAAATCACACAAATTTACTAAAAAAGTTATAGTTTGTGTCTTCATTAGGAAAATATTGTATTTTGAATACCAGCATTATACAAAAATAAACTGAATTGGAAGTAACTTATTTAAAGATAAGTCATGTAAATATCAACGGGCACCCCAAATAAAAAAAAACCTATAATAAGTATTATACCTATAAACTCTTTTTTTGTGTCAAATAATTTTCACCACAAATCATATTATGTTATTAAAATATGAACTTATAGAAGCTTAGTTAAGTATACATTTTCACAACATTGCTCAACCTCAACCTGTTGTATAGTTGCACACAAAAATATGCACAAAACTAAACAGTTTCTATACATTTAACTTCCACACATACATACATACTTTTGACAAAAACACGCACGTATTCATTAAAACCGTTTCCCGTCCCCAAATTACATAGCAACTACGCCGCGTCCTGAATAATTCACGTTATGAATGCAGTACAAAATGTGATTATAAAAATGGGACCAGTTGGGAACTCGGGACTCAATGCACTTGACATATTCACTGCGTAATGCTTTCCGTAAGAGACTGAACCCACGGTTTTTTAACCGGTTTCACTTTTTTGTTACCGGTTTCGGGATATCTTTAAAAATCAAATTTTATTGACATATTATTAAATCCATATTAACCATTTGTTAACTTTTTTAGATATCGGTCTGGGAAAATCGAATAGCTAGGCCACAGGCATTTTTATTACAAGTATATTCACGTTTAAATGATGCTATACTAATGAAGTCTCTTTTATTGTTCTTAGATATGGGTATCTAGCGATGCTGAAGCAGTGCTATGAAAATGCTTTAAAAGAATCTGTTACAAGAAATTAAAAAAAATATTGTACTTAGAAAAAGTGTCAAAATATCCCTGTGTGATTACACATCCACAAGCGTATGACAATACCCACCTGGATATAAATATGAAGTTTTATGAACACTGTGGTTTAACTCACTCTGATATTCCGTTTTTTCCAGTTAGTCGGTCCCTGCATAATTCTGTGTCATCGCGGCAGATGTGGTGCTTACGTTTGCTTATTTTGTTGAAATTATTCATATTTCTGCGAAACTATTTTCGTTATTCAAATGCTGTTGCTCTGCATATGCCGATCATAATAGGTTTGAAATATTTAATGAATTTGAACGCTAGAATTCGGACATTTTCTTTAGTAACAAGGTCTTTATATTGCTCCATAATAGGTTATAAAATACAAAATAATCTTTAATTACAATATTAAAATATAAAAACAAGAGAAGAAAAACTAAACATACTACTTCTAACTACTACAAAGAGGGGCACTTAGAAAATCTTTAGAAAAATCTAAAGATAATCTAAGTGCTCCAGCATACTGGCCGCATTAGCATGGCAATGCTGATACGTTGAGCCAGAAAAAGGCCAGCATTTTGGTCATGCGTTGCGTCAACCAAGTGCTTCCGTAATATAATAGCTTTATAATAGAAATATTATTGGCTAAAAAAACATGTGGTTTTCATGTAAAAGTGCAAATGAAAACTTTAAAAAAATAATTTTATACCTAGTAATAACAATATTCAAGTCGGTAGGGATTACAAAAATCTAAAAACGTTTTTAGAACAAATTAGGGATTTGTAGCACTCGTCCATATAAAAGTATACTATTCCTAGAATCTGTACGAGAGCTCTAAAAAACAAACAGAAAAAGAAAACTTATCCCGAAGAGTTTCCGGATCCAGGAGAAAGTTGTTTTCTTTTTTTTCATTGTTTATATTTCCATTTGAAAACTTTAATCTCCTCCCCTAATTCCCGCTCGTTACAAATTACGTTTTCCTTTTATTTTCGAGAAAAGTAACTTTTAAATGAGCGCCGAAAGTAAGATTGATATCCATTAGAAGCTAATTTTGTAAGTAAAGGATCCAATGAAATTGCTCAGGTCTTTGTTCTCGGAAATATTACTTTCGTTGACTAATTAGAAAAAGTTTAAAAGTGTACTCTGCCGCAGTTATGGATAAAATTTTCAGAACGGCCAGGTCCGAGTTTATTTGTACTTGTATTTTTAAGGTAGTTTGAATGGAATTTCTTGAATTTAATCAATATTATAGCATGCGTAAAAACACAGTATTTAATTTACATGTGCCTACTTCCGGTTTTACTGAAACCCATAAAATTTGTGAAACAGGCAAGTCTGAGTTAATAGTCCAATTTTTTATGGTATTTTGAATGGAATTTTATTAATATAATCAACATTATTGCAATAATTAGTTATTGATTTTATGACGTAAAAACCCAGTAATTAATTTACATGCAACCTACTTCGATTTGTACAGAATTTGATAAAATTTTCTGAATAAGCAGGTCTGAGTTTATTTTTATTCGAATTTATAAAAGAAATAATTTTGAAATAATTTCTTAAATTGAATCAATTATAGTGTAACATTCGTAAAAATACATTTATTAATTTATATGTACTTCAGTTTGTACTGCAACCTCAACTCTTTACCACAGAGTATTTTGTCCCGTGTAGTTCACAAATTGTACCAAATCGGTAAATGAAATAAACTCTGGAACATCCTTGTCTTTCTTTCCACGCGGTTGAACGCAAGATGATATCAGGCTACTTCGATAGCCATGCTCAGTTACTTTAAAATGATAATTACGATTACAAAATTGTTGGTTCTTCGAATTTTAAAATAGATCCAAGTTTTAAAGAAAAAATCTTCGCTATATTTATCAAAGTATAAAGTTTTATTTCGGTACCAGCATACTACAATATACTTATCTTAAAAGCGATAGCATATAGGTTTTTAATAGGTAAGTACTTTTTGTCATAGACCATAATGATTGCTTACCACAAGGCAAATTATGACAAAGCAAAATATTATATAAAAAAACGAGCTTAAAATAAAAATATTTATCTCTGTCCATTATTGTTAACTTGTTAGCTGCGTCATAATATTACCAACGCAATGTTTTAATTTATGTTATATGATAGGCATTTATTAACTACCGTGCAAAACATATTTACATATGCATACAGATTTCTAAGAATTCGTTTGTTTGTAAAACGAGATTGTGAACGTCATTTGTTTTTATAGCATTATCTGTGTATAAATATGAAATTGAATGTTTACTTTTAATTTATGAGTTATAATTATGATAGTTCAAAGGATAAGCTTGTGCATAGGTGTGGCTAAGTAGCAAAGGCAAAGTTTCCGCGATGCGCTTTCCTTTGTTGGTTTTGTTTATTTCCTCGCCGCTTGCCAACTAACTTTAACTTTCTACTCATATTTTACAGCTATCAAACCTCGCAGTCGCCGACAAGGAACTAAACCCTTCCCACTCCACTCCAACAAATTACCTGCAAATAAAACATAGGCGCTTTAGCTAATAATTTACTACCTAGCTATACATTTTTATAACGTGTAACTTTAAATAAATCGTCGCTACGTGAATTTATGTCGCCTTAAATAATGTCCAACAGCAGAA
Organism: Macaria notata; assembly: GCA_927399415.1. NCBI lineage: Eukaryota > Metazoa > Arthropoda > Insecta > Lepidoptera > Geometridae > Macaria > Macaria notata. Next base: position 4,389,974 of record OV656743.1, read on the forward strand.
ACGACACGGGCGTGTAATTTGAAAAAAATAGCCAATCTAATTTTGTCAGATTTAACAATATTTATGCGGTTCGGATAACTTTAGTGTCCATTGATTTATTTATGAAAGCGCTGAATAGACGCCACGGATTTACGGGGCCAATTTGTTTTACGATCTCTAAACAACAAAATGGTCTAAAATGCTTATGCACGCCACAACGTCGGGTCGGGAGCCAAAGCAGAAAGCACTAAATACTGATGGTGTCGTAAAATCGAGGAGACAATGTTACCGGCGAGCATGTGCGGCTTTCGGCGATATAAAACAAAGTAGCCGTCAGAACGTCTAAACATAATTCTAGAGGAAATGTCTGCGAGATGGAACAAATGGAATCGTGTCACAGTTCGTTCTAAATATCCGAGACGGTCACTCGAGGCAGCGGCCGTCATTTACGCAATGCCTCTAATGGAAGCAGTACGCTAACTTCGGACAATATCAACTCTTATACGGATCAGATTAAAGTTATATTTTCATGCCACCCAATTTCTTGAATACTCAATAACGTTTTGACTGCTGCATCAGGCAAAATTTCCATTAAATCACATGCTTGAAATACATACATATTATAAAATTATCACTGTAATATTAAATTACAGTGATCAAGATAATTTTAAAATTTAAGTAAGTATAAGTAAGTGTACACGTAAACTCAAAAATTCAAAATTACCTATATATTAGTAGGCAAACGCGAACCTACATATTTCACAGTAAAAAAACCTAATACTAATATCATTGTTTTATACCAAAGACAAGCTACTGCCGCACACTGTGTTATCTACGAATAAACATGAGTACGCACTGAAAATAAAATATTGTGCGATCACATTTGAAACGCAGTCTAAAATAACCGCGTGTGTCACCGACCAACTGCCGGCGGCCTACTACGATGGGTTAACTCAACTAGGACAGTTTGTGTTGAACTAGATAGTATAGTACATAAGTGCCCCCTTTTTATGTTGTAGTTAGTTTTCTTCCCTTGTTTTTATGTTTTATTATTGCATATAAAGATTATTTTACTAGATAGTAAAAAAATCTTTACATTGACTGGTAAAATTATGTAAATTTGTATGGAATGTATGGCCAACTTATCGAGAGTTTTAAATAAATAAATATATTCCAGGACATTGTACACAGCGCCATCTAGCCCCGCACAAAGCAAACGCTTCGGTCGCGGGTATTAGACGGATATAACTTATATACTTTTTTTGTAAATGCATACTTAATATACATAGAAATGACCAGACTTAACACATGTAATTATAGAATTTTTAGAATCATAATAACTTGTGTTATGCGGGAATTGAACCTTCTAAGCTCTGCCTTCTAATCTAGGGGCGCCTAGATTAGAAGGCAGAGTCACTACCAACTAAGCTAATAGGCCAGTCAAACCGATCGAAGGGCTTTTGACATTATTAATAATAGCAGTTCCATGAGGCACAACTGAGACCAACTATTTAACGTATTATCCGACACACGGATGGTCCCTGATCTAAATGTTACTTTGTCTTTTTGCAACGGTCACCCATCCAAGGACTGACCGCGGCAGCAGTTGCATAACTTTGGTAAGCGCGAACGGATACTACAGTAGGTACCTTACCACCCAGGAAACTTCAAATAAATAAAAATTGCAATCAAAATTGTTATAAATTAATTTGTCTTATAAGAAAAATTCTCATCTAGTCGAAACAAAAACTACCTTTTTTTAAATTCAGTTAAAAAAGAGCTTGACACTGAAATAAAAACCTATTACTGTTATAGAATAAGGTTATTAGTATTCAAGTTCTAGTAAACAATAAAATAATAGTTAGCTAGGCACTTAATGTGTCGTAAACGCTTAAATTTATTGTGACACTTGCTAAAAGCTCTTAAACTCTAAAGAAAATGCAAATCTCATGTCTTGAAGTCTTCTTTCTTTTATATTTATTTAATGTCATTCAATCCATAAATGTTGTGAGCACATTATGTTTATATATGTATATTCAGATATGGAGAAATTAATTGATGTTTTAAGTTAGTTTTATTAAAAATCGATTTACCTAATTTGCTTTATAACACTTTATTAAGAGTTGTCACCCACATGTGCCGATGCTCAAAATGTAATATTACAGTTAAATAAATAATAATAACACACCAAAATATAATTTTAATTACCGATCCCAACTTGCTAATTATGAATTATTTGCCATTATGCGAAGCTTTTGCAAACCCAAAGCTGTAACGTAATTTAAAACCGTTCTAATATCTTTATGAACACAAAATGGCCCAGTAAATACATTTGGAAATATTAATCAACTCGTTTTTTAGGATTTTGCATCGGAACGTCAGATTTTTTCTTATAACGTGACGTTTGACATCTCTAAATTCGGCGTGACGTTAATCTTTATACAGACGTCGTTTTTGACACGATTTTTTGGAGGGGAACCCTTGATTCGATGAATGGAAAGGAACAGAAAACACATTTATTTTTAATATTTTCTTAGATAAGTAGAATTATGAATTGTCCTTTTTTTAAATATGGCAAATATTTTTTTTATCTTTAAACAGTGCTCTTAACTATAAATAAGTGCTTGCAGGACTTGTAAGAACATATATTGTGTATTCTAGCTCTTTATAAGTCAGGTGATATGAGTAGACATCAGAGAAGCTCTAAGTTCAGCAATAAGTCGATAAAGGTAGATGGATCCATGATGATAATCACATGGCTTTACAAACAATTAAACGGTATATTGTGCTAATGTTTTATCTCTGAACTTGCTAACAATCTATAAACAAATTTTGTTTTGAATATATATTTTTATTTTTAGTTAGAAAAAATCTTCCATTTTATTTCTAAATAAAGTAAGTTGAAAGAGATGTTTACAAAGTATTTTGTAAGCATGGTATCTGTGATCAGCATTACGTCTGCGAGACAACTTTGAAGGAGCCACTTGTACCTCCCAGATGTAGAGAAGTAGTTCCAAGTCTCTCTTAAAGGATCTTTTCGACGCAACAATCGTCTGAGGACTATAAATCACATTATCCGATGTACATCTTCACGGTCTTTGACGATAAACGTACCAAGATGATACTTATTTACTTACTAGACCCCGATGAAAGGAATTTTCCACAAAAAGGTTCTATTTACGTCTGTCTATCAAAACAGCCAGCTTTAATCTTTTGAAATGGCGTATTTTCGCAATATAGAGAGGTACAGAGAACCTGTGCCATAGAAATGTGGAGGAAATTGGTATCATAAGCAGCTGTCTCGTTGTATCCTTGGAGAAATATTAAAACACGGTACGAAACATTTCGGCACATGTACGGTAAATGGAGGCGGGCGGTAATTAGGGCTGTTCGCAATAAGGGCGGAATAAAAATAATGAAATGATATAAGGGGAAGATGGTCCGACATGTGTGGTCGGATGTGTATCAGATATTACAGTTGCAAATAAAATTCGTGACTCGCATGTTTATGTTTGGCTAATATACTAGTTCTGCTCTGCTGTTTTGCTTGTCTACTTTTGTTAGCCTGGATTCTAAGACAACTACAACATTGTACTAACTTACCTTCGTATGTATTATAGAATTTATGCAAAGTGCAACAAATGTCCATATAAACAATTCTCGTACATACATATTCACAAACTTTCGCCCAATAATTTTAGTGTAGTTACCCATAATAATGGAAAAGCGAGGGTGAATGAACTCTCTCGAACGAAACCGCAAGATTTTTCTATTTTAACACAGTTTCTAGTAGACATAGTAGGTATGTGAAGAAGACTGTCTACTCTCAAGTAATTTCTATTCAGTACCTCGCTGGCAGCGGGACTTAAGTGCTAATAGTGGTGAGGGGACCAGCCTCAATATCAATGCTGTGGAACTATACGCTTGCCTTTATTACACTGACTTGCTGACTCGGCGCGTCACACAGTTTTTTAGCTACGTCAGAGAATTCGATCACTTTTTGATTCAACCTTTTTTAGTTAATATATGAATAACGCATAGATTTTATTACGTGGAATAGGTTTTCGTTTGACTACCGCCTACCTACGTAAGTGCTAATATAAATAGAAATACGAATAAAATGGAATAAAAAGAACAAAGCTAGTGACAAATACATCGTAGAGCCTTGACATACTATAGTAATACGGAATAAGCTATTATTCTCGGGACTACCTACTCGTTTTTAATAGACAAGAATACAAGTTTTATTAATCGTAAACATGGGTATTACAGGCCCAATAATAATAGGAATTTAATCCTTGGAAAAGCATGAAGTTATCGTAATCCTGTCTAAAAAAACATTGATACAGTGTACCTAATATTCATGGCCTATAGCAAACCCTGAGCTCCATGGCTTTAAGTATTAGTAGGCCAAAGTTAGTTTTTTTTGTAAGCAAAATGGATGCAGATCTGGTCTGGTCCTCATGACATTCTCATGGTATACCACCACATTTTTTCCTGTTAATACATGAGTCAATTCAGCACTCTGCGCTAATCGTCTAGTTACTGTTGTAAAGTCGAGTTATAAAGCGCTAATCCACTCGGACCATCGCCGTGACAGTCGAACTCATATATCTGCCACGTCACAGCCAGTGGACGGCGCTATTGTTTCTACTCACAACTATAGTTTTTTTTCCTTCAAAACACCACAGAGATGTTCAAAATCTTAGCCGAAAGAAACAGAAAAAAAACCGTGCACAAACGTAAAAAACCTGCATTTGACATTAGTTTCCTTATTCTACTTCGTCAAACGTTTAAGTTCGGAAAATGTATAGAGATGACATTTTCATTTGAATGTCAAAGATAAATGACACTCGATGAAAACCATTGACGAAGAAGAAGAATACGAAAGCCAATGCTAGAATAGGCCGCGGGCCTACCGCCTAAGAGTAAACTATATCAATTGTCATTTTAATTATTGTGGTACCAAATGAGGTCATAAACGATAGCATTGATTATAGTTTGTTCTAAGGCGGTAGGCCCGCGGATCCCATTGCATATATCCAGTTTTATTTTGCCAGAGACTAAGTACCAACACACTATGTTAAATTGTAGGTCCCGGCTGTTTGTCTAGTACGGCAGTTGTAAACCCATGTCAGAAGCCCTTAGGGCGGCTTGATAAACTCTCGACGTAGAGTTGACCACTCTCATTCGATAAGATGAAGAACACACTATGAACTCATCGACTAGTTACTGTTATAAAGTCGAGTTATAAAGCGCTAATCCACTCGGCCCATCGCCGTGACAGTCGAACTCATATATCTGCCACGTCACAGCCAGTGGGCGGCGCTATTGTTTCAACTCACAACTGGACAGTTGCCAGAACGAATGCGGAGCTATGAACATCAGCAATCCTCTTAATAACATGTATCGGTTAATCAACCCGTGGCTGGTAATTAGAAGTGAGATCTATTGTAGAATGTACATACCTACACAATACATATATTCTTCTTCTTCTTATCGAATGAGAGTGGCCAACTCTGGTGTCGAGAGTTTATCAAGCCTCTGACATAGCTTATATAATAAGTAAGTGTGTTTGTTGGTCTGTGTCATGCTCTTTCACTCGTCTACGGTGTGGTTGTGGATCATGTTTTTTGGCATGAGGATTTACTACATACATATATAAGAGGGTCCCAAAATAACAAAAACTTTTTATATTGAAACAACGCGGCTGAAAACGCTGGGAATAGCGATTGTGTCTGCATAAAATCAAAATGTAGGTATTTGTACCGTGTAAAACAGATTTTGATGTTTTAGATTGAAATGGTTTGTAATCATAATCATAATCATAATCATCATTTATTCATAAAGCCATTTTACACGTCACATTGTATAGTTGTAAATTATATACGTTAATTTTAAGTTGGTATGTACATCTGCTACCAAAAGGAATGCTCAAATTGTGCTGTAATATCACGTGTCAAATTCCATTAATGAGTTCCTATAAGAATACATTTCTTTTTAATCTCAAAACAATGCAAAAGGTACCGCTAACAAATTGGTAGATATAAATTATTCGGGTAAATTATTCAAACTTGGCAACAGCAAAACAATTTGTAGCGTTTTACAATTGTGTTCTTATTGAACTATGAAACAAGACTTATTAATTCCACTACTGCTACTATACTTATACTCAAGACGCCTGCGACTTCACTCGCATTATTTCAGGATAAAAAGTAGCCTATGACACTCCTAGGACCTCTTTCTACCATAAAAATAATGAAGTTCGGTCGTTTTTGCGTGATGAGCATTTAAATAAACAGAAACACAGATAAACAGATAAAAATATAGAATATGCTGATACATATTTTATTAACTGCTGAAAGTATACCCAAACATTTATTTTCCTAATATATATAAGCTCTATAAGCTGAAGAGGGTCTTAAAGCTGTACATTTCTATGTACAGACTTTAGACCCAGATTTCATTATTATGTAATAAATGAAACTAAACTTTATATTCATATCTACTAGGTATTGATATTCCTAATGATGGCATTGGTAGCTTACCTCTCCAATCGTGGCTTCATTCATTATTCCAATAAAAACAATGTAAATGCGGTGAATGTGAACGTGTACTGGGGCAGGTTAATCAACCCGAATGTTGGCAAATAGACGTCAGGGGGAAACGACGTATTTTAGCCTGAGACATTACATGTTGAGACTCCGAATTATATTCGTCTCTTTCTTATCGAATGAAAGTAGCCAACTCTAGTGTAGAGAGTTTATCAAGCCGCCCTAAGGGCCTGCGACTGCCGTACTAGACGAATTATAATCGAAACACATAGACATATTTTCTTAATGTTAATTATCTCGGACCTTCAAATGTAGAGTAAATAATAGACATTGCCTCCTCTAGATTAAAATAAAGACAAAAGAACTCCCCTAACGAAGTAATTCTGCAGGGGAGTCACAACTCTCAGTCATGAGAAAATACGACTCAAAAAGAGAGAGAGGGATATAATATCAGGAGGGCTATTGACAAACAGGAAGTTAAAGTATACCTTGTTACGTATAAAAAAATAGTAAATTTCAAGAAAGTATAGCGGGAACGTCGTTGTAATTACCAGATGATAAACAAATAAATATTTCTAGACATTTCCCACAGTGCCATCTAGCCCCATACTAAGCAAACACTTGTATCGAAGGTACGATAAAATTTCTTTGGATGATAAATATTTAATGGGCAGCATGATGATGGTTTTTGTAATTATTTCTTAGAATAAATTGCTTATTGGGCGTCTCTGTGTTGTTTTCATCATGATTTCAGCATACGGGACGCGAATAAATATGCGACTCCCTAATAAGCAGGGATAAGCGACGAGTAGTTGGGGGAAATTAGCAACATATCCGGGATAGCGCCATCTATTGACCAAGAGACTACTATACTATAACTATACTTGGGAAATTTTACCTTAAAAGAAAATAAATGTATCGTAAAATTGTATTCTGGTTCGATTTGCAGCAGATTTTTATTTTTTAACTTTTGATGTGTTTTGTAAATTGTACTAGTAAGATACAAATGTTTTCTTTTTTTAAGGCCACCATATTTCACTTGAAAACGCTTTGCGCTTGGAAAAATGCCTACAGTTGTTTTTTCGCATGCCATTCCACGCCGTATTAACATGAAAGCAAGGGCGAGCACCGCGCGCATAGCTCCGGCCGACGAGTCTTGTCCACACTGCTCAAATTGTGCAAAACAATTTTGCACAATTTGAGCAGTTTTGCAGACGTTTATGACGAAATAAATTCATATAAAATCAGCCATTCAGAATATTATATTTATGGCTCTTTACTCCTCTAAATAATAACATTATTTTTTAGTAAATTGGTTTAAATTTCTGTACTACTTTTGGAAAAAAAGGTGAAAAATATTTCAAAACAACTATTTTTCAAATAATAAAACTATCGAGCAAAGTATACGTAATCGTGTTTTGGCGTCTTTTATTGTCTTAACTCTGAATCAAAATTATATAAACTGAAAAAAATAGCTCTATCTTATATACTTCTATTTTATTTGATTTTTATGAAATGTCGATTTCACATAGCACCCCGCGTTAAAATTATGAAATCCACCCGATTTAATGTTATCGCTTTATTTATTTATTTACAGACACAAAAACAACTTACAAACTAAACTTATAATAAAAAACAAACTCCGATGTAAAAATAAATAAATTAGTAAGTCTAACTATTGTGTACAACTTTCTTTACAATATAATGTTGTACTCTTAAAGTTTATAGTAAACGTCACTGTTATAAGTTTAAGATCAAGAGCGGCAAGAAAATTTTCAGTGTATTATTTTAAAGATTTATTTCCTACCACTTGTACTATGTTTCGTTCTGTTGATAAAATTGATCTTCTTAATTATATATGAGTATACCTATATATACATATATTGATACAAAACATCTATTTATCACATAGTAAAAGCACTACTAAAGCTTAAAAAAGTCTCCAAACTCTAAGAATATTGTTCTTTTTTCAAATACTCATCGAGTTCCAAGTAGAAATACAATAGCAGATAATTCTCCTCGTTGACAAACACACATTTCTCTGCGCGAGAGTCGAAAATATATTATTGTGCTAGGTTTGTCAATGATTCAGCCGTTTAAATATATTTCAAGGCTCTCGCAAATATTTCCACCAGATGGAACAAAAACAACATGTCTTTCTTTTCTACTCACAAAAAAAAATTGAGGAAACACGTTTTTGTACGCATTTTGGCTACGTTTATGGTAGCCAAAATGCGTACAAAAACGTGTTTTCTGATCACATGTCGTTGTTATATTTATTTACTTTGGAATTCGATCTTTTGCGCGTAAACTAATAGGCGTAGCTTGAACAAAAAACATATTATTTATAAACTCTACTCAACGACTCTCAACTCTCGGTTTTTATATAATTTACAAAGAAAAAAACCAAAAACAATAATCAACATCTTTTTATGGACACTTTTGACACGCTTTATTTAAGTTTTGCTATCGGAATCTTTTAAAGTTATTAGATGACATTTGTTAGGTTAATCCAAGTTTTCAAATTTAACCCTAAAGTTTTAGTTACTTGGGTACGAACCAATAGCAATTTACATTTAAAACATCTTACGAATAGTAAACTTATACGATAACACTGATTTACATGCGTACATACATATTACATACCCCTCTTTTCACGTCAGGTGTTAAAGAGACACCAAACATACCAGAACCAAAGAGCACGACAGTACTTGGAAAGTAGCACAAGTGGCACCACGTTCGTAAGAGATGGCACGTGACGTCACTGCTAATGCTACGCTGCTACGGCTCGCTACGCCGTAGCAGCTACGAAGCTACGAAGCCTTTGCACCAAGTGGCCAATCACGCAGCGCGCTACGTGCATATCGAATACTAAGCGGAAATGTCTTTGGGACGTATGTATGGGTTACTACTACCGACTTTATGTACATATTCTAGGTAAATATAATTTTCGAAAATAGAACGCTGGTTTCTAGTTTCTATGTTTGAGAACTACTTCCTATCTTTGATGAAGTCAAATGAAATACCTCCATTTGACTTAATTAAAACTTACAGTATGTTATGAATAGAAGTTAAACTGCATTTCAAACTTAGTTATCATTGCGTCGCATATTATTAAAAAAACAAAATACACTGGAAAGACTCAAAATATTTGGTAAATATAGTAGATATAACGAAAAGACAAATACTTAAGTATTTGTCTTTACTATACTTCGTTATACATAATATATCAATACAGTATTGTTATCATAATGATGGTTATCATCCATCGAGCCGTGCCTGTAAAATGCTTATTTTTTTAGACCAATAATAAAAATTATACCAAAGACGACCAATAACGTACGGTCCCCCAAAACACCACCCACGACAAACTTTACCCAAAATTAATGTTTTCAATTGAAATTGTGGCACAAAATAAGCAGATCGAAGCTGCGATAAATCCACGTCGGCCGGAGCTGAGGATCATAACTTCCCAAGCCACCTGGAATTGATTCATATTAGATTCAGATTATTTATTTTACCAGTAATTACAACTAAGTCATATTTGGCATTTTTAAAATTTAATTCAATACCTACCGGAAACATTTTTATACAACTTCTTATTTTATCTTATTAATCTATATTGACCTCCGAGATTTACAGTTCTAATTGGCTGAGCGAGTGAAGTGGGTTAAACGCCTTCAAAATTAACATTTTAAATATATACGAGTAGAGTATGGTTAAACTTTTTTACAAGGAATGGGTTTTGCAATTGACTATAAGATAATACTTAATTCGCCTGTGGGTAAGCAATCATTTACGTATGTTAGTAAATTGTGAAAACTGAAATTTTTAGACATTAGTTATTTAGCAAAGTGAAGTGGAATAGTTATTTTAACAGAAATTTATATATTTGCAAGTCTCTTCCCTTGACTTGTGCCTGTGCCTGTCTGTCAAAAATTTAATATTTATTACAAAAATATTTACATGCCAGTAACCTAATAATGTTTTTGCAAAGTCTTCATTACACTGAACTTCTAGTGTTCTAATTTTACACCGTTTTGATATCTTGCAATCTGTTTTCTTAACTGATTCCATTTATTTCTATCGCGCGACATTTGTAAACTTGTTCAGACTACATTAGCTCTCGCTACACACGATATTATAATCAAAGGACACCTAACTAACTGTCAACCTCACTTTAACTTGTCTATACTAATATTATAAAGCTGAAGAGTTTGTTTGTTTGAACGCGCTGATCTCAGGAACTATTAGTGCGATTTGAATTTTTTTTTTGTGTTGAATAGACCATTTATTGAGAAAGGCTTTAGGTTATATAACATCACGCTGCAACTAATAGGAGCGAAGGAACCATGGAAAGTGTGGAAAAAATGGGGAAAAATATTCATCTTTGAGGGCTTCCGTTGATAACTATTCCACGCGGACGAAGTCGCTGGCACAGCTAGTCTATTCTTTAAACAAATTGTTTCATCAACCATGTGTTTACTGTGGATTAATCAGCAAGCAGATGAATAGCGTAACATGTAGTTGTATACATAGAAGCTATTGAAAAGTAAGCTATTAACGCTAGCAGTTTCATTTTACTAAAAAGGAACTAAATAACAACGTATTAAGAAATATGTACAGTTCCGATTCCTATTATGACATAGGTATGTATAAAATATACAGATATTTGTTGGAGTTTTCGCATAATAATGAGATGTTTATGGGTTGTGATGATCCTGGCTCGCGGTAAGATCTTGCGTTTAGATAAATTCGTGCGCTAATACTAGAGATTTCACGATAGCACGTAGCGGATATGAAATATGTGGCTTTTAGCTATTTCAAATACACTAATTTAAAGTTATTTTATGTAACTGAGATTTCTATCATTCGCATCCAACCATTTCATTCGCATACCTGAATACGATTATAAGCAATTTTATTTGAGCGGTTTTTCTAAAAAATAATTGACGACACTTTGAAAAAATATTTAAAATGATAATTTGTTTAGTTACCGAAATGTTTTGATTTTAACTCTTTTTTTAATATTTTTCATAAATTTACACTTATTTGGGAATGAGCGAAAATAATAACGACAGGCAGGATTCGAACCTACATCATTTTTAAAACGAAAATATTCTATGTAAAGTAAAAAAATGCCGCTTATACCACTCTAGAAGATTATACTTACTAGCTATTAGTTATCAGACATTAGTGAATAGAACTAATATCAACATTCTATAAAATTTCTAAAACACCGTCTCTCGTTTTAGCACCAGGTAAACTCCCCCAAAAACTGGCAAACGGCGAGCCCGAGAACAATCTGCGAGTCATTTCTGGGGTTCTTTTTATCCCGCGCCTGTTATGAGAACCATTCCAGCTTATCTTGCCTTTAAATGTAGGAATAAAGGTAGAAGCACATTCTCTACAATGCACGGGCAGAAATTATTGACCATGTCGTCAGTGTGATGGGTAAAAGCTTTTGTTTTAGAGTGGAATATTGTATTGTAATATTTGTTGTGTTATTTTTGTTTCTGTTTTCATATAAGTGAAGGCACACAATATAGAACAATGTAGTTTTACTATTTAATGAGTAAAATTGGCATTTTAGGTATGCTTTCTATCGTATAAGAAGAAAAGGGTGAGCTTAAATCTGACAGCGCTTTTATCTCGTCTTGGCCCTAACATCACCAGAAATTCGTTCCCAATAAAAATAGGCAAAGTTTTTGTACAAGCCAATTTTTGGCTGCGTTGGGCGGCTCGTTTGCATCTCTCTCTTTGAGTCGTATTTCCTCATGACTGAGGGTCGTGACTCCCCCGCAGAATTAATTCGTTAGGGGAGTTTTCTTGGGCAGATACATCGTGGTGCTCGTTTGCATAGATATGCTAAAAATAATCAACAAGGAGATCAATATTGCTGAGTATTAACAGCATAATTTCAAGAGTCAATTTAAACACAGGCATGCTCTTCTGTCGACCACGTCTGAACGAATGTTGTTATGTTAAAATTCCATACAAATATCGAAAAAAAATACAACAATCATACGCATCTTCGTTGGTTAGTACTAATTCATAAAGCCGTATATTCATTGTTACTTGATCACTTCATTAATCAGAGCTTTTACAGCTTGCAAAGTAACATTGAGATATTTGTTTGCAACATTGTATATACACACATACGACACGTAGTCATCTGCTAAAAATAACTAAAAATGTTAAGAGCGTGCATTGCGATGGCAACAACTGAGAGCAAAAATATATTGCAGAGACATGTCTACCGGCAATCAGTTATTAAAATAAATAAAACTGATTCCGTGTATAGGTGAACCTACTTTGAGTACAATACATATTTTTATGAGAGGAGCATTTGTCGAATAACGTAACGTATATGTAGGTATATAAAATGACCATTATATAATAGCATTGCTACACAACTGTCTATTTCAAAGAAAATTGTATTATAGTTCCCGTAAGGCATGATTTAATTTAGTTTTCAAGCGATGAGGAAGAAATACACGATCCTCCGGTGGCGCCTCGATCGCCTATCCTCACCCGTCGCGGTGCGCGAGCGGTTGCGAGAGCGGAGCGGGCGCAGAAGCGGGGGGGTGCGGCAGCGAGCCGGCGAACCAGTCTGGACGAGGCGGCCAACCGGGACGCGCGTGCTGACTCGTCCTCCTGATGATGGAAACCTCAGATTTCCGAAACTTGTCGAGCTAATTTTTCGACGTAATTTTTGACGTAAGTGCTAGCCGGTTAATACAACTGAATCAAAGAAAATTGTCTCTCTAAAAAGATTTATAATTCAAACACACAATTTAATATACGACAAGATACATAAAAATTAAAGTACAAAATAAAACCTTACAACCTTTTAGTATTTCTTGTGCCACAAGAGATGTCTTTATGTAAAAAAACTGTCTCTTTCAGAAAGCTATAAACAAATATGTAATTTTTTTTAACTTTAACGGGTTTTGCACTTGGCCATAGTTTACCTGATAGCAAGCAAAGGCTATAGCCTAAGATGGAGCGTGCTTACCCGATAAGAACCGAATTATAATTATTAATTCAGAAGATATCTCTCTGTATCCAACTAATCATTGCCAAAGGTCTAAAGGCCGACTGCTGAAACATTAACGCGTGCGGTCCAACCATTGTTTTTATTATAAGCAAGCGTTGTGGCCTTTTTGTACTTTGCCTTTGTCAGAAATATGATAATAGGACATTTTGGAGCACGCCGTAAACTTTGACGATCAAAATTATAAGTTTAGACGGTCTAGAGATCTAAGTTGGTAACTAAGGAGTTTCTTGAAGTCTTTAGTCTAAATATTGAAGTTAGTTGAAGATTTTGTGTGATGTTGATATCTCAAGTTAAACTAAAACTTTTATATTAGAGTTTCATTGGAGCATTGTAGCTCATTACGAGTACGCATATTTAAATCTAATTTTAGTATCATTGGTGACGTAAATCCAATTTTAGTTAGATTTAGTATGCTCCTATATATTTCACGACATACGATATTAGTTTGTTTTGTTTTGAACAATCATTAATTTGAAATTTATTAAAATTACCTATTATCGTGTCACATTCGAACACTGTGAGAATGTTTATTTCTCAACACGTGCTCAAATATTCACGTGTACAGAATTCAACATCAATACTACGTATTTCCCACTTCTCAGTATTTGTTTATCTAAACGGAAAACAGTGTAGTACATAATAAGTCTATGTAAAACTAAGAAACGACGCCATATTTCCAACCAGGAATCTTGATCAGGGTAAGCATACCTAAGTCGTATTCATATATCTACTTAACTTCTGACCATTTTTTTTTAATTATGTTATTAGCTTTTGCCCGCGGCTTCGCACGCTTTATGATACCATATAAACCCTTCCTTTTGAATTAGACTTCCTATTAAATAACTGCATCAAAATCGAGTTGAGTAGTATCGGTCGTCAGTAGAGTGTATGGACTTATCAGGCAGTGTGGGCCGGTTTAATAATTGCAAAACAGTTTATAAAGTTATCATATCGAAAGTTTTTGAAGGTGATCTGAGAGGGGCAGTTCGCCTGCTTGTTTTAGATGACACTTTTGCCCAAAACAATGCCACCACACTAGAAGCTTTTAAACAAAAACACCCAAGTCCATCCCGTCCTCTAGATTTCCCACCAGCACCTGATAGATCATATACTCCATTAACTGTTACAGCGCACGAAGTTTCTTTAGCTATTGGCTCTTTTTACACTGGTTCCGCGGCTGGGCTGGACGGAATTCGCCGCGGTCATCTTAAGGAGCTAACATCCTGTAGCGCAGGTGAAAATGGTCCCCGCTTATTGGAAAGTCTAACCAATCTCTCTAATTTCCTTCTTAGCGGGCAGCTCAATGTAGAGATCTGTCCATATTTATATGGTGCTTCACTTTGTGCTCTCGCTAAGAAAGATGGAGGAGTGAGACCTATTGCCATTGGAAGTGTGTTGCGTCGACTGGTCGCTAAGCTTGCTTGCCACGCGGTGAGGGAGCCTATGTCTTTATACTTTCAGCCACATCAGTTAGGGTTTGGCACTCAACGTGGTTGTGAGGCTGTGATACATGCTACGCGTGCTTTTGCTTTAAATCCGACAAATTCTGACTGTGTAATGATTAAAATTGACATACGCAATGCATTTAACACCCTGGAACGAGACACTCTTTTGAGTGAGGCCCGAGACAAAATCCCAACAATATATCCATTTCTTTACCAGGTATATTCTTCATCATCAAACCTTTTTTTTGGCGAGGACCTCATTACCTCTCAGGTTGGCGCACAGCAGGGAGACCCACTGGGACCTCTCGTATTCAGCCTACAATATCATCACAAAATTAAAATCACCTTTTAATGTGTGGTATTTAGATGACGGCACCATTGCAGGTCCACCAGAAGTTGTATACCAAGATTTAGAAGTAATTATTTCTCAGTTTAAAACACTGGGATTGGAGGTCAACCCCGCTAAATGCGAATTTTTCCCGTGTAGCGCAGTTGTGTCTTCAAAATTTACAAGTTTTAGTGCCTTGTTACCTGGCATCAGAGAAATTTCCCAAAATACATTTACCCTGTTAGGTTCACCTATTTTTATGGAAGCTGTCCCTGACGCTATTGCCAGCAAATTGTTAATATTACTGGCAATTCATGAGCGCCTCAAATTAGTTCCTGCACACGTGGCCATTACTTTAATCCGCATGTGCTTTGCGTTGCCAAAAATCACATACCTTTTACGGACCACCCCAACCTGGCTTTGTGTTGAGGAAGTGACCTCTTTCGATGATGCCTTAAAATCGGTAGTAGAGTCTGTCCTGAATGTAGCTCTAAATGATACTCAGTGGAGGCAGGCTTCCCTTCCGATTAGATATGGTGGCCTTGGGATACGTTGCGCACGCGATGTGGGCTTGCCAGCTTTTCTAGCATCTGCACATGGATTTGCTAACCTATTCACTGTCTTGTTACGTTCTAATGGTGACTTGGGAAACATTCCTTTTGTGTCTGATGCTATGTCAGCTTGGTCATTCCTCAACTCAGGCGTACCGTGTCCAGAAGCGAAGCACGTACAGCGGGCATGGGATGATGTTGGTGTGAAGCGTTTCCATGAGCAGTTGTTGGAGGATGCTGTGGGAGTTGATAGAGCCAGACTACGAGCTGTGTCGCAACCAGAGTCCGGTGCTTGGCTACATGCACTACCGTCTCCACATCTGGGCACTTTTCTTGACGACAACTCTCTGCGTGTGGCGGTGGCTCTCCGCCTGGGCTGCAAGGTGTGTGAACCCCACGTATGCACTTGTGGCACCATGGTGGGAGCTGATGGCCATCACGCATTGAGTTGCCGACGTTGCTCAGGGAGATTCTCGCGGCACCATGCTCTAAACGACATAGTTCGTAGAGCTCTCAATTCTGCAAATATCCCGTGTGTCCTCGAGCCGGTAGGGCTGAGCAGATCTGATGGCAAGAGACCGGACGGGCTGACTCTGGTGCCCTGGAAGAACGGCAAGTGCCTAATTTGGGACGCAACTTGTGTCTGCACTTTTGCCGCCAGTCACCTGAGTCATACCATTCACTCACCGTCAGCTGCTGCCGAGGACGCCTGCAGAAGCAAAAAGCAGAAATATACTGCATTGGAAACGCTCCATCATTTTGTTCCTGTTGCCGTAGAGACCATGGGCAGTTGGAGTGGTGACGCTAAAGATTTCGTCAGGGAGTTAGGCCGAAGAATTAATGAGAAGACAGGAGACACCCGCTCTGGATCATTTTTGGTGCAAAGGTTAGCCATCGCGATTCAACGTGGCAACGCGGCGAGCGTAATGGGAACCTTTGCGCCGGGAGCGATCCGGGGTGGGCTCTTTGATTAATTTTTGTTTGTTTTATTTTACTTCATATTTTATTTTAGGTATATTATATATTTTAATATTATGTTTAGGACTTGTAAATATTAGTCAGTTACTTTATGTTTTATAAGTTATGAATAAATGTTGAGTAGTTTTAAAGATCTAAGTATACATTCAGAGATAGGGACAGACGCGGGAAGCTACTTTGCTTTATACTATGTAGTGAGCTTTGGCTCTCTTACTAAGGTTGCCTGGAAAAAATCATTAAAGGTCATAATGCCGCCTTATTGTACATACATCTATAGTTTAAGTCCTTTTATTGTATTTATTTATATTTGGTGTGTAATAAAGTTATTAACTTTATTGTTATTGATACTGTAAATTTGTAACATACATATTATATATAAGTTCTAATAAACTAATATTTACACATATTCCACAAGTATATAAAAAAATGACTTAAAAATACAGAAAACTTATAAAAAACAGATATTTACAAAAAGTTCAGCACACCGTCCATGTTGTCGCTGTGCGGCAGGGAACCCAGGATGCTGGCAGTATTTCCTCTTTCAATTTTAATAAATTTGTATTGTATGGTATTATATTGTACACATGTTTCTTCCTATGCTACGCAAACCTATGATATGTTTTAAAGAATTTGAGAAATGATTTCAATTACAAGGTTACCTTGACATTAAGGAATAATTCTATATATGGTATCGCCTGACATAATAACCTTGTTACGTAGCATTTTAGTCAAAGCGCGTTAGGTACCTACTATCTGTAAGCATAAGCATAAAGGTAACTATATAGTAATATTATAGGTACACTGTTATTACAGGTAACTAACATAGCAGTTCGTCATAGTACGCCAGTCGTTAAGCAATGTCAGAGGCCCTTAGGGTGGCTTGATAAACTCTAAAACGGCCAACTCTGGTGTCGAAAATTAATCAAGCCGCCCAAAGGCCTCTGATATGGCTTAACGGCTGTCGTACTAGACAAACACGACAAAGCGCCCAAAATGGAATGCCACTTTTCGGTCACCCATCCAAGGACTGAATTTTACAGACATTAAAAGCCTTCTTTAAAAATGTTAGGTATTAGTTACCCTGTATACCTATATATGCATAGTAGACATTAAAGTGACGTATAGTCAGCACTTCCCATTTGCGGTTTCATGTATCATCCCATACAGGCATTTGTATGGCACGTGCTAGCATATAGGCATTTAGCTTAACATCACGAGGAATTTGTAAACATTAATATATGTCGTTTGAATGTAATTGAGCATGATGATATTGTTAGTCATTTTACTTGTGCTGGCTATCTGCCGGAGCAATCTGGTGTGAAGGAAAAAGGTATTGAAATTAGTATTTTATTTATTACTTTATTAAATTAATAAAGCTGTTTGAAATATTAGTTATATCTCATTGTTGTTATCTAAAAGGAACACGTTAATGCTAGTCATTAAATAAATGTTTGGATATCAGCAGCAAATAAAACGTTACGAACAACCACACAACTAAGGAACTAAAGAGAACTTTACAACTTCCACACTAACAGCAAAAACACACAATACAAATACGAGTCTATGCTGTAATAAAACTAGCTTCCAAATAAAGCTGCCCTAACACACAGTTAGAGCTAGCCAGGCAAGAACCAATTAAAAACATACGCTTGAACAGATAAAACATAAAAATACTTATACATACAACAAAACCCGGCACCTAACACAAAGACCCACATCTAAAAACATATATAAGTACATCAACACAACAAGATAAGTTAAGTCTACGTCACGGCGAGACCCGCGAGCGACAATCTGACACTCACTTTAAACTATGAGTTTATATTATATGTACGTAAGCCATATCAGAGGCCCTTAGGGCGGCTTAATAAACTCTAAACATGTACGTACATGTATCTTCTTTTATGTTATAAAGAAACTGATAAAATTGGCATTTTAAAACTGTCGAATAATTTATTTTAAATTCTGCTATATTGTGATTGTAACTTGATGAACCAATTTATGAATATCACTTACAGTAATAGTTAGAAATGATTTTATGTAGGTAACAATTCTTTGTTCACTGAGATTGTTATAAATAAGCTATTAGCCATTTGCTAGATTGATAGTGAAAATTCTTGACGCAAGAGCTGGTCACTCTTAATCAACTAAAAGATTGATTTTATTACAAGGTATTTCATAATTTTATTACTAAAAATTTCATGACACACACAGTCCGCGGTCCCATAACGTACGTTCTGAAGATAAAAGCCATTACACCGAAACGTATAAACAACATACGCGAAATTACACGTGAAAAGGACTGAAAACCATAATAGTTACATATTGGTGTTCCCTAATGATCTAATTTCATCTTTACATGTAGTATGAGCCACCTGAAATGAATTCATCAACGTTGTCACGATAAGCCAAGTCAGCGTCACGCCGGCGGGTGGCGTGAGACAATTTGACACTCACTTTATATCCCTCAAGGAAGCGTAGCTTGAGATGCACGAGTGTAAGCCTATGTTACAGGGAATGTGATAAAACCGTTACTAAGAGAGATGCCTAACAAGGAAATAAATATAAGTAATAGTGTGATATTCAAAACATATAAAACGTTTGTTTCAGAAGTGTTTCAGTATATACTAGTCTTTCAGCATCTACTTGTTAATTTTTAGTATATTTGATTACAATACAGCAATTAAAAAACCAATGGAAATTACACGTGTGAATGCCCCACACATAAAACTGTTTGAAAACACTCTATATGAGTAGGCTTTGCCGAGATATAGTTAAAAAGTTTAAGTTAGAATTCATACAAGCCTTTTTATCGACCTCCAAAATTATAAATATTATGTATGCGTTTGATAAAGCTAAGCGTCCACCTTTCGGCATCGCACGCACCGGACGCATCGCACGCAACGGATCGTAGCATTCTTTGTATAGAGACTCATATAAGTGCGTCCACCTGTCCGCATCGTACGCATCGCACATCGGCAATGCCGACACCGTTGCTCCGAGAGGCAACTTTTGCGATGCGTGTCGATGACGTCATACGGAATGCCGATCAGTGGACGCACCCCGCGCGCTCGCCCTCCATCGTCGGCCATTTGCATTTGTTTGTCGTGTCGCGTTGTTTTTGCAACATGGACGCGTCAAGACTAATCGCAATTGTGCAAGAGTACGAAGAAATTTATAATTTAAAAAACCCTAACTATTCAAATCAGGAAACAGGGTGTGATATTCTCCATGTTCCGATCTCTTCTTGAATATGTCGTGTATCCAGATACTATGTTTCCTTTTAACTTTTTTTTCCAATTCTTCCTCTTCTGCTAACAAACAAGCTACAACGACAATTTGTTCTTCATCGCTTTCCTCCATCCTTACAGTCCGCACGTACGCTCACTACGAAAATCCGAATGAACTGGCATCGTCAATCCGTATTCTGGTACTCACCGTCGGTAATCCGTACGCTGCTAATACAGTGGACGCACTGTGAAAAATTCCTCCGTTTGATGCGATGCGTCCGGTGCGTGCGATACGGATAGGTGGACGCTTACCTTTAAGACGCATAAGCTAAGTATGGGGCTAGATGGCGCTGTGTGTCCTGAAATATTTATTATTATCAAGAAACGATATTTGTGTTGGAAACCTACATTACAAATTAAAATATTATTTATTAATAACCCAATCTTTTTACTTTAAGGATATTACAAACGGGTACGAATACACCTAATTTTATATACAATATTAAGCTAAGCTATGGGTCTAGATGGCGCTGTGTGATATGTACTATAGTATTTATTTGTTATTTATTAATCATAATGGGTTTCACAATCTTCCTGCAACACAAATACAGCGTATTCTGCGCGGCACTACAAGTAAATCTGTTACACTAAAATAATAGAGATGGCAAGCGGAACGACTTTGTTGATGTTCCGTAAAGTAAGACACGAGGGTGAAACGATTTGTCCTTGTATCATGGATCTCTTCCTGTGAGTTTTGTTTTTTATTTTCTTTTTTTTTATTTGTTACCTGTAAGCACTCTTCTATCGTTGGTAAAATATCGTAAGACGTTTTATTTACTTTTATTCTAGGCTAACTCGTACTTCAGTTTACGTTTTTTATGATAAATATGTAATATTTACAGCCACTGTATTTCTGTGATTTTTATGAAAATCCAAAGATAGGTTTTATAAGGAATTTGGTTGCTTGTTTACAAAAGACGTATATTACACCAGTAGTTTACTTTCTGGTATGAATGAAATACTTTTTTACAATTGTAACATAACAAAATTAATTTCTGGACCGTTCCACAAATTCTACGTCTCATAAAGAAACCGTCATATCAAAGCTCCGATTTTCCGGCTCCTGAGTCACATTGTATAACTGAATTGACATTGAGAATAGACAAAATAAGACAGAGACACCATTTCTGTTATTATATTCCTATTATTATACCACTACAAGTATATATTATATTCTTTATGTTTTGTAAGTGAAATAAAAAATTGTGCTGCTGTGGTTACTTCTGAAACCTTGCTTTACAGGACCATTTCGGTACCTAGTGCAAGTTTTCAGGGTTTCCTCGCGTACCAGATAATTCGCTGCACCTGTAATCTGTACCTAAAGAATGTACGTATAAGTCTTTTGTAAATAAATAAACAATTTGAATTTGTATTTTATTCTATATTATCGTTCTGGTTATTATGGTTTTTGGACACAGAACGTTAATATAGAATAAAATAAGAATATAAGGTCGTGACTCTCCTGCAGAATGAATTCGTTAGGGGAGTTTTCTTGGGCAGATACAGCGTTCACTACATTTAGTTCAATTTTATTTATTTATCAGTATGGGTAAGTATGTCAAATAAATACAAGTCTCAATATGCAGATGCATCACGTTAGACTTTGTGAGTAACTAACCATCATATATAAGTATTTTTTGTAGGGTCTAACGGACGCACATTTAAATATGAATATTGTGGATACGACACTCCCACACACCTAAATGGCTTATAGCATATATATAACACCTGTATCTAGAATTAATTCACAGGTTTAAATCGGAATATTCCATCGTAAAACCTGTCTTTAAAATATAATGCCGTTGTCGTCACAAGACCATCCGCCATATTGGAATATGAGTACCCGCGCGGGTGCGTTTGTGGCTTTTATTGGGCGAGTTTTGCGCAATTTACTCGCAGCCAGCTCCAAGTGGTCCGCTTGCTACAGTTCGGAAGACGCTGTGGATGTCAACAACACAGTGCTTTATGTTCTGGTTTAATTTATATAAAAAATTAAAGCATTTTAGTTTTTTTTTTTTCTGTAAAGTCGTTACTTTTTAATGAGAGCATTATACTAGTAGATTCACAGTTTAAATTGAAAAAATCTAATGGTTCAAGTCTGTTGCATACTTGGTATTTTAAAATGATTACTGAAATTTTAATTCGTTAAATGGTCATTGTAATTTTTTACATTTTCACAAACAAGCATCCAATTAGAACAAAATTGAACTCTAAAAAATATAATTGATTCCTGCCTGATGGGAATCAGGTTCCCCGCGGAATATAACCTTGCGATCTTCAAAGCGAGAGTGAATCGGTTCTTACTGGGTAAGCACGTTCCATCCCAGACCGTAATGATTGCTTACCATCAGGCGATAACGGTCAAGTTCCTTGTAAAAAAAATATAGTATAAGCTAAAAAGTATTGTTCTCATAGCAATTTAAATGAATTAATCGTGTAACTTCCATTTAATTTTTATGTAGGTATAGCACAATCAACAGGCTAATCAAATAAAGGCGGTTCTTTCTAGCCTCTTCAGCAGAAAAGATGGTCGCAGCAATCGAATTAAGATTACCTAATCAGCATTATTAGAGGTCCAATCTGGAGGCATATCCGAACAAAGGTCGTGGAAGTCATAGGCGATGTAACGAATGTCCTTTGTTTCATAAAGACAGTGATAGGTATAATATCCTACAGATTTAGCATTTATACGAAAAAAATACAACATGTAAGGTATTACACTTATTCTAGGGGCGAATATTTGTGCGCGCCTGTATGTTTACTATCTAGTTAAAAGTCGGGAACGCACGAAAGTCTTTTTAAAAACTAATTAATTAAACACTACGTCTGTTCAGACTAAAGATTTTATTTAGACTGCTTTATTCTAACATGCAATCTTATTTTATACCTAACACCTAAGCCGAGCCTTATCGGCCGGATGCTGAGTTGGCGACATGTAACCTGATCCGCGTGGTACGAGGATCGTTGGGTGGTCTGCGAATGTTATGACCATTGTGTGCGAGTACCAGGAACATAACGCCTTCCCCCTCAGACTCGAAATTATCGGAAAAGGATTTTCCGAGAATTTCAGTTTACATACATACATTTTCTTATTCTATATCTTAAGACTATTGCTGCTTGCAATACCAGGTCCTGCTCGGAGGGGTTTGTAGAGGCAGCGAACTTATGCGAATAACATTCTTAACTTACAAGTAAAATCGGATTTTCATTTACATTTTCATGTTCAATTACAGGGGTTGAGGGTGTCTCATAGATTTTCCGGATATAAGGTATAATTTTTAACTGTAATGTGTATACAAAAAACACCAATAAGATTATATAGAGCACAATTGTGGCAATGCCAAGGCTTTTCACTTCACTTGAATTTTGAACACTTGTCACACTTTTCTTCAACATATAATTGAGGTGTTGCACGTCATCTAGGTTAACTCGTTGCAGGTTTATGGGTTCCATATTTTCCATTTTGTTTTCTGATAGATCAGGTAAGTTTACAATAGGTATGCGGTTATAAGAATTTCCCAATTCATGGAAACGGTTTGCACGGAGTCGCAGAGTGCCAATGGTGACATCGCATGGTTTCTGGATAGTGAGAATGTATGTACCTCTCAGTGGCTCCTGTATGACGTCGTCGCTGCATTGCTGCGTAAGCACCTTTTTAAATTTGGAGAAGATAATCCAAACGTTATCAGAGATTTTCTGTGTCTTCAATTCTTCTGTAATGACCTTGTGCTTACTACATTTTGGTAGATGTGCTCGGTATTTCATTAACTGTTCCACACAGGTTTCTGCGAAATAAGGCGCGATGCTGCTTTCAGAGCACAGGTACTCTTTGGCGGTTATCTCTTTACACTTTTGGGCAAGTGGGCGGTAGCTTTTCTCATCCTGGAGTAAAAAGGGATATTCAGGAATTATGGTAAAGGTATCGGCGGTGGTATGGTTAAGCATGGGCAGTGGGTACAATTTATAATATACATAACATTCATTTTCAACTAATGGAACATCAATTATAAACCTAACATAACTGTCTTTAAGGTATGCTTTAACAGAGAATGTCTCTTCTAGATTTATTAGGTTTTGATTATTTACAGGATACATAAGCTTACCATATGTACTTATTTCTTTCAGCAATGCTATAATCTCTACAGAATCTATTACAGTTTTATGGAGTACAGACACTTTACTAAGGGCTAAAGCCGTCTCTACATCGCCGAGTTTAATGGAAATAGTGCGGAAATTACTAATAAAGAGGTTGAATACATTTATAATATGGAAAGTTAGAAGTTCCTCGAAATTATCATGTGATCTTAGGTAAAATTCTATTTTATTAACTCTATCATTCAGAAGCTTTGTGTTTTCATTTACAATTTCACTTGAGTTTACGATGTGATCCAGCATTTCGGTAATAATAGTGATTTTATTGGAAACGGCTTGCTCACGGGTTTGTGTGTCAGTTAATAATTGTTCGAAATGAATAGCGTCATCGTTATCTAGATTTCCTGTTATTACTTTGATCAAAGAACCTAGAGGGTTGATAAGACCTCGTTTTACGCGTTTGCTAGGTACTAACTTCTGTAGTTTTTCTGTAGCCTCATCACGGATGTATTCAATTTGAGACTGAAAGTCTTTAAATTTAATCATGAGGGAGGAAACATTTTTAGAGGCTAATATAACCTTGTTACAAAACTTTGAATATTGTTGCGAATGAAATTGCAAGTCGGAGGAGATACCTGTTAAATCTATAGTTTTTATAATAGACCAACTATCGTACTGTAGCGAGGCGCGACCTTGCTTAACTGGGAGGAGGCCTGGATTTTCATTAATTTCTTGAAGTTGAAGGCCCTGGCTCTGGAGACCTTGGGCATGGACGCACGTCACCATCACCAGGAGGAAGCACCACCTGCGGAGGGCGTTTTACATTTTTAATTGGGACCTTGGTGTCTCTGTCCTTGATTTTTATGGGTACGACGTTTTGTTTAGCTTCGCCAGTTATTATAGCTTTTTGGTACCTAGGTTTATCCTTGGATTGTCTTTTGTTTACTGCCTTCGCATATAATGCCTGTCCTTCCGTGAACGGCGGTACTATTTCTCCACCGCGTTTATGCTTCACCTTTTCTTTGTCTTTTCGCAGTTTTTCCGAGATGAATTTATATAATTCATTAGTACGTTTCTTATGATCTTTTATCAGTTGTTGTTTATAAGCTTTGTCAAATTGTACTTCAAAAGAGGAATTTAGTTCTGTGTGTCCAAATACAACTTCGAATGGTGTTAAATCTGTAGCGCTATGTATGGTATTATTGTATGCCATTATAGCATAAGTCATTATATTTGCTGCGTCTGTGTATTTCTTTTCGTATTTGGCTAGGCGATAAATTTCAATTATGGTGGAATGGAAACGCTCTACTATGCCGACAGAATTCGGGTTATTTGGTGTAGTTATGTGCAGTGTTATTTTGTGTAATTGAGTAAGTTCTCGGAGTAGGTCGTTATTAAATTCGGTACCGGGGTCGCAGCTAATTTTTCGCGGAATGCCATAGAAACTGAAGTATTTAAGGAGTGCTCTTACTACCTCGGGCGTTGACCGTGATGGTATCTCTATTGCCTGTGCTAGCTTGCTGAACGCGTCTACTATCGTGAGGTAGGATTTGGAGTCGATGGAAAATATATCCATGAATAATTCTTGGAATGGGGCATCCTGTGTTTCAGTGAGTTGTAATACTGGTTTGATTGGTTTTCGGTCATACTTGGCGATCCTGCATTGGTCGCACGAGTTTATTACTGCAGAGACCGTTTCTTGCATGTCGGGCCAATAATAAGATCGCTTTATTCTTTTAATTGTTTCTGTTATACCTCTGTGGCATGTTTTTCCTTCGTGTATCTTTTTGATTATCAATTTTTGTTCGTCTTCATTTTCAACGTTAATCACTCTCTCGGTGCATTCATGAAAATTGATAGTACCTTGTTTGAACATGGAAATCACGACGTTGCTAAATTCTCGTCGGTGCTGTGTGGTCTCGAAGTAAACGAAGTATTTGTTCTTGGGTTTAATGTATTTTTTTAGGAATTCACATACAAGGTCTGGTTTGCCGTGAGGTAAGAAAACCTCTAGAATTTTTTGATGTTTCGTAGATATATCGGTTACTTGTAGTCCGTCAGTGAATTTTTGAAACACGAGTATTTGGTTTGGTTTTGTGTCCACAGCTTCATGTAATATAGGTATACCTAGAGATTCTAAGTCTCTGCCTGAATGAATCGTTTCTGTAGCGCTGGAACTTGTCTCCGATGGTACGAGACATTCGGGTTCCTTACTCAAAATTTGGTCTATGGAATCTGTGTCTGAGATAGTTATAGGACTGTTGGTTGCCGTTCTCTCTGAGTCGGATATAGATATGGTGTCAGATTGCTGAGAAGGATTATCTAGATTGACAATCATTGATATATCGTCAGGTTCTTCTGCTGTAGTCAATGCATTAAGTTTGAGACGTGATAGTGCGTCAGCATTTGCATTTAGTTGTCCATTTTTGTGTTTTATGTCAAAATCGTATTCTTGAAGTCGTAAACGCCAACGTGTTAACTTACTGCCCGGCTCTTTTAGTTGATATAGCCAGAGCAAGGGTTTGTGGTCGGTTACAATGTCAAATTTCCTTCCGTATAAGTACGGCCGGAAGTGTTTTGTGGCCCAAATTATTGCCAATAGCTCTCTTTCGATGGCACTGTACTTTCTTTCTGTGTCCGATAAAGTTCGACTGGCGTATGCAATAGGCCGGTCAGAGCCAATTGTCCCTTGGGATAACACGGCTCCTATTGCCACTTCCGAAGCGTCGGTGGTCAATATGAAGGGCTTGTTCATGTCCGGGTATTGAAGTATCGGGGCGTTGATTAACAGCTCTTTACACTTTTGAAAGGCTTCGATGTATTTTTCCGATTTTTCAACAGTTTTTCCTTTCCTTAAACAAGCTGTTAACGGTTGTGTTATTTTTGAAAAATCTTTGATAAATCTTCGATAGTAGCCAATAAATCCCAGGAATCTTTTTATTTCTGTCTGAGTCTCTGGAATTGGGTAGTCAATCACCACTTGGATTTTGTCATTATTTGGTCGGAGTCCGTCTTTAGTTAGTGTGTGACCAAGATATTGAACTTCTCTCCGTAGGAATTCTGATTTGTCTAGTTGGACCTTGAGGTTGGTGAGTCTGAGCCTATCAAAGACTGCGCGTAACTTCTCCAGATGCTCGCGGAGTCCGTTAGAATATATAAGTATATCATCTAGATATACCAAACAGTGTATACCTTGCAGCCCTCTTAGTACGTTGTCCATGGCACGTTGGAAGGTTGCTGGGGCCGTTTTTAAGCCAAATGGCATGCGAAGGAATTCATAATGACCATTTTGGGTAGAAAACGCTGTCTTTTGTCTGTCCTCTTCTGCTATCTCGATCTGATGATAACCGGAAGCAAGATCCAGTGTTGTGAAATAATTGCTTTTACCTAATTTGTCGAAAAGGTCACAGATGTTCGGTAGAGGGTAGCGATCGTCCGTCGTTATTTCGTTAAGGCGCCTATAATCGACTACCATTCGGTATTTCACTTGTCCGGAAGCGTCAAGCTTTTTAGGGACGAGGTGCACCGGAGCGCTCCAAGGTGAGTGTGATTCTTGTACCACGTCGTCCTTGAGCAGCTTTTCTACTTGATTTTTAATTTCTTCAGCTTGGGCTGGAGCCTGTCTATACGGCTTTATGTATATAGGGTTGTCGCTTGTTGTTCTGATTTGGTGTTTAACCTGATTCGTGAAGGTAAGGGGTAGGTCTTCACAGTAGAATATGTCTTTATATTCTATACATAAGTCATGTATAGCTTTTCTTTCTTCCGAGCTAAGGTGGTCTAAGCGTAGCTTTGCTAGGTTTTCCTTGAGTAGCTGATCAATTTCTACTTCAGTAGATTCCGTTATGTAATTCAGGTCGCATGCTATTACGTCATCGTTTCGGACTGGCCGTACAACAAAGGGTTTCTTTATAGTCATGCCTACTTCATTTTCAGATGCATTTTGAATAACTGTGGTGGCATAAAAATTTTCACACTTCACAATAGCGGCGGGCATCCTGACATTTTCACAAAATTGTTTGTATTCGATAATTGCATCTCCGTTTTCTACGGACACTGGTATCTTTACCCGAGTTTCTGACCTTGGTTCTAGGGTCACCGAATGATCCTTGTCATAATATATTGGGATGGTTGCGTTTTGTGTTTTGAAAGTTCTGTCGTCTAGATCAATTTTGGCTTTCAATTTAAGCATTAGGTCCCATCCAATGACTCCATCATATTTGGGGTCTACGTCGTATACGAAAAACTTGTGGTCCATTTCTTCGTTGAATTCTTTGAATAAGGGTATGTCCACCACATGATTATGTGAACTGGATGCGTGAGTACTTGTTACCTCGAAGGGTTCATTTCTTTTGTATTGCTGGTAATGAGTGTCTGCCTTCCTTGGGCTGATAAAACATCTGCTGCTTCCTGAGTCTAGCATAAATTTTGCATTTATATCGTTGAATTTTACATAGGGTAGTTTTCGGGTGGCGTCGTAGTTGAGCTCAATTACCTCGGGGGGTTTGAGCTCAGGGTTAAGCAAAAATTTTCCACTGTATCGTCCTTGGTCTCTTCTTCATTGATTTGTTCTTCAGTGTATTCAACCATGGGGTCGTAATACAAGTTAGGGTCCTCATAGTAACCATAACCTTGTTCCTCATAATTAGGGTTGAAGTCGTCGGCCTGTTCCTGTGTTATGTTTATTTCATTCAGGGGTACCTGTCTTGGTTGTACCGTTCTCATGGTGACGTCACTGGTAAATGGCACTGGTGGTTTGTAGCCTTGATGTTGGGGTTGCTGGTAACCAAACTGTCCCGGTTGTGGACGAAAGCCTTGAGGCTGTGGCGGCCTGTATCCGAATTGTCCTGCTTGAGGGCGATACCCTCCTTGGTTAAATGGCTGAGGTGGGCGGTACCCAAAGGGGGTCATTTGAGGTCGCGGTATGTTTGTTTGAGTTGGGAAATTTGGCTTGTAACCAAACTGCATAGGAGGTCTGTAATTATTGTTAATATTAAATGGAGGTCGTATAGGCTGTGGTCTGAATGCCATTGGGGCTTGATTAGGGATACCGAATTTGAATTGTGGGTGTTGCATTACCGGAAGAGGTGGAGGTTTTGGTACTGTCAAGTGCTGTAGCATTTTTGATCTTAATTGGTATTGATCCTGGAAGTTGACTTCCTCCAGGACATGTTTAAGGGCATCTTCTAGAGTTAGGGGTTGTTTCAGCCGAATCACCCTAACCATGTGTTCAGGTAGGTTGTAGAGAAAGACGTTCAAAGCCGTGTTATTATGAATTATTTTCTTCGCCTGTTTCACGTCTTCGCTATTTGCCGAATTTTGGTGAATTTTCGAAAATAATATTGCGCGCATGTCCTGCACACGTCCGCAGAAATCTAGATAGGACTCTCCGCTTTTCAATTTAAGGGATTCCAGTTCAAACGCTACTGACTCTTCGCTACGCGGGTCTCCGAAATGTTGGATCAATAATGCCCTGAGGTCGTCATAACTTGTGAAGTCACCCCGCTCACTGATTAGGGCGGCAGCTTTTCCAACGAGTTTGCTGGTGAGACATTGCATAAGGAATTCATTTCTTTGGGTGGTACCTTGAAAGTACTGAATGACATACTCGCATTTTTTAAGGAAAAGCGTCAAAGTTTTAGTGTTGCCGTCGTAATCAGGGACCAGTTTTAACATGTCCCTAAGAAGGGGCGGTGCTATGGTAGCTGCTGTGGCTGCATCCACCATTTTTACAACTATCTATTACTATTCCTTCTAAATTAAAATATTTTATACTTAATTATAATTATCTGTGCAATTTTCGTCACAATTTACCTATTTTAACCTATTGCGCAATTTTAATCGCGTATATATCTAAATTAATCAATGTTGTGCAGTTTTAGTCACAGTTACCCTAAATTATCCTAAATTGTGCAATTTTAATCACAATATAACTAAATTTACTTAAATTGTGCAATTTCAATCACAATAAAATAGGCTTATACTAGAAAACAATTTTCGTGGATGGGGATGGGGTAAGCAGGAGGATTTTACTCCAGAGGATGCTACTCTATGTACTTACATGCCCAGCGCCATCGTAGTCCGCTTTAACAAATTTGTTTGGTTCGGGGATACCGGTGTCAGCTTCCGATGCTAGGGTGCTGGCACACTGCTGCCGCTCGAGGATCGCGGAATTCACGCGAATATTCACACGCGCTGGCTAGCAACTGATATCCGGCCCGGCTGCGCCAGTTAAAAGTCGGGAACGCACGAAAGTCTTTTTAAAAACTAATTAATTAAACACTACGTCTGTTCAGACTAAAGATTTTATTTAGACTGCTTTATTCTAACATGCAATCTTATTTTATACCTAACACCTAAGCCGAGCCTTATCGGCCGGATGCTGAGTTGGCGACATGTAACCTGATCCGCGTGGTACGAGGATCGTTGGGTGGTCTGCGAATGTTATGACCATTGTGTGCGAGTACCAGGAACATAACGATCTATAATTTATCTATTTACTTGACTTTTCAATGTTTACTATCTATAATTTATCTATTTACTTGACTTTTCACACTTAATTTATCGTAAAACCTATGTTTATCTAGATAAGATTGTTCTCACTACGTTAAATAAAACTTACAGTTTGTATCTTAATTCCTTATACACATATATAACAGCAAACGGTTAAAGTAATTATGTCACAATTGACACAAAAGCTACTTTTGTGGTTTTATATCTTTTAGAGTAAATAACACCACAGGGCAGTGTAAGTGTTCATTTATGACAAAAACAACAGTTTTTATAAAATAATAATGTACTGTAACGGTTCTATACATTATATTGTCTTTACAAAGGGGTAAATACGAGTAGTTTCTGTGACCTAACCACAAAATACCGAAGCAGAAATTACAAACTACAAATTTGCGTTAATATGCCAGTGTGTGGTAAATTGAACAGATATCCTTAATTGCAAACCACAGCTCGTAAATTTGTTAGTAATTTATTTTTATATCACACATATTTTCTGAGGTATTTTTTTCTTACTTTATCATTTCCTAAGATTATAAAAGAATATGCATATTCGCAAAGATCGGTACTTATTACATACTTCTATGCAAAAAAAATGTGGTGTACAATGAACATACTAATACACCACGTTTTTTTACTTTCTCGAAAGTGATTTTACAAAATCAAGTAACAGTCTGATTAATTTATATGTAATTGTTTTATCTGTTGTACTCATTGTCAAATGTATTAATGAAAAAACATCAATAAAACGTTATTTAAATCATCTCAACCTTGACATATTAAACTAGTTTTATTGACAAGAGATATTAGACAATAGCTGTATTTACAATAAAAAAAAATATAAAAACAAGGGAAGAAAAACTAAACATACTACTTCTAACTACTACAAAAAAGGGGCACTTAGAAAATCTTTAGAAAAGCCTAAGATAATCTAAGTGCTCCAGTCCACTACCAGAGGGCAGCGTGCATTAAACTAGTTGTTACTAATTGTTTTAAAATAAGTCGATAATAATTTTTCGTAAAGAAATAATAAAATCCAACACTGTCTCTCCCTCCACTAGGTCGTGTTGTGGTTTTAGTACCCGACTTGTGCCGAAAGAGTTGCCGATATCTCTCCCTCGTGATAAATCGTGTTGTTTTCGACAACCGAGACTTGTTTGTTGAACTATCTGGCTCGCTATTGGCTAGCTGGTAACAAGAAAACAACGTCACGTGACCTTTGTGCGGATCAACTATTTTGATTCCAATAAAAAATCCTTGCAAATTAGGTATATATGTGTTTTTTTTATGTGGAATAGGTTTGCATTTGACTATTTAAACTAACTAACTTTGAACTTAATCAAAACCGTCGTTTCTAATCATACTAGTATCTAATGCAAGGTGCTTACCAGCTGTTATTTTTGAAAAGAAAACACAATTAGGTACTTCGAACAAAATTTCTATTGCTAGGAAATTTCGGCTTGTATTTCTGTAAAGAACAATTTTGTAGAAGTAAATAGGAAAATCTGGAACTGACAGACCTCATTTGAAAAAAAAAACTGTTTCATAGAAATACCTATTAATTTAATTACTTGTTATATGAATCATGATAATTTTTTTATATCTATTAAGGATTAGTGAAACTAAAAACTTGATACAGAAACTGGAACGAAATCTTCCAAAAGACGTTTTTTTCTTCCCTATCATTCTGCAGACAAACATTGACACTGTCAACAGAAGCCTCGCAGTATTGACGCAGTACGCGGGAGCATGCTTGAGTAGTGACAAAAATCTCCAGAATACATAGACTGCTTATGTAGACACAGGTTAGCTGAATTTCAGTTTTGCTTTTGCAACAAAACTGACGATATTGCTATCTGCAAACTCTTCTTCATCGTGTCGGGTTCACTGGAAACTATAAGAGTGTTTTGTTGTAACTAAAGAATTAAGTACTTAATTTTCAAAAAATATTGTGAAATAAGATGGTAGGATCAAATTACATGCAGACTTAAATTTGAAACCTGTCACCGTCGTATAAATTACTTAGAATAAGCGTCTTTTATTCTTGTTACATACAATTTTGATTGAGTCTATACACAGAGCCACATTAACACAATATCCATGATATTCTAGCCGCTAATATGTGTAAGTTATTCATTGCCTAAACACCACCAGATAGATATACCACCGCGTGCAATCTACAAATTGTACAAACGCCATGGAAACCGAGAGTGTCTCCCGCCAGTCTGACACACGGCCCTCTCGGCTCGCAAGTATCTCCACAAACAATGTGCTCCCAAACTAGGGCGATCCCGATTCCAATTTGTACTATCTGTCCTTGTCACTCACGCCTCTAATCCCTCCCCTCTCGCTCGCACCGAACAGGGCTGTCAATCTTGGTTATACACATCACCTGCTTTACTATTATGTCACGTGTTCGCTCTAAGTGAAATATATTGCACATGTTAACTTTGCTTGTTGAAGCAAAACGTTGTTTGTAGTTATTTGTCTGCTGCAAATGATTTATTTGAAGTTGGTTTGTGAACAAATTGTTGTTCCAGTGTTGTAGCTGAGTTTGTTGCCGGTATTGTGTTTCTTGCAATATGGATTGTACTGAAAAGCACACCGTCTACTATTTTTAGTTTTTAGAGTTTGTATGAAATTTACTCGTAGTTCTCATTTGAATAAATATCAGCTTTAATGTTGTTTATACAATCTATCATGGCCAATACAGAAGTACTGAAATATGCCATACATAATGCACACAATCTTATATGTTATATGAAAACACTTACCTAAATAATTACTTTAAAATGACGCTTTCACAATTTCCTCCTCTATCAAACGCTAACCACCAATTTAGTGCAAAATGTTCATCTCCAACGGTTTTAATCTCGGGCATGAGCTGAAAGAGCCCAATTTATTCTAGTTTTAACTAACCGCGAGTTCCAGCCTTTGTTCTTGTTGGCAGCCCTAGCTCGGCCGCAATCAACGACTGCTGCCCCAATGATATTTGTGTTCGATTATAATTAAACGTATGTCCTCTTTCTTTGAAATGTCAAGCTGCCTTTAATTAAAGATCGTGTTTAATTATAGATCCGTCTCATTTCGTCTTCAAAGTCGGGAACAATGAGATGTTTGATTTCATCAGAGTTTTCTCGTTTCTTGAGAAGGCAATTAGACATATTGAGTAAATGAAGTTCATTAAAAGTATTGTCTGATATTATAATTCTGTTCTTTGTTATTGACTCACGATATTAAGTTTTCTTTTCTAAAACTCTTTTAACAGAATAACTAGAAATTGAGTTTATCTGACACTCGAATCTTATTATATCATTCTGAAAGATGCAATGAGCAAGAAGATAAAATGATTAAACAACATATACAGTAATGGTACATAACACTACTGTATATGTTATACATGACGCATTTTTAATGTCAAATATAAATGTAGGAACAAATTATACATAAAATAATGTAAATGAATTTTAAAATATCTCAAATTTATTTAGGTGTAGTAGACTTCAAAAGTTAATTATATTCCAAAACCGATTTGCCTCAAAGACGTCTACAGGAAATAATATTGGGAAATAAAATTTCAAATGACGCAATCATACTATACACTGTGGAGCGGAAACAAGTTGCTTTGTATCCTCAATAATTGAGTATTGGAATTAGAAAATTATCTAAAAGTATTTTAGAAAAAGTAGAACTGGATTTTAAAAACATTCTATTATTAACTAGTGAACGCCCGCGGCTTTGCTCACATTATTTCTCCACTGTCACACACCTAAGACCTCACCTAAACATCAAAAATCATGATGATCCGTTCAGCTATTTTTGCGTGATGAGCGTTTAAATAAACAGACACACAGATAAACAGACAAAAATTCTAGGACTTGTTTTGCTATCAATTCGGAGTATCTCCAAACATTTTTTTATATCTTCAATGACTTTTGACCCTCTTCAGCTTTATTACGAGTATTTGTATAGATTAGTTCATCAAATTTTTTGAAGGGATACAAGTCTTGTGTTAGTCTAAAATTGAATCTACTGACGAGTACCTAATTGGTCTAGTTTTGTTAAGTATTAAAGTACATACCTACCTAATTGTGTCCTCATTAATAAAACAACCCAATTGGCAAGTTTTATGATTAAAATCATGTATTTTTGGTATTTTTTGTTGAATCTCTACAACATTAAAACTGAAAGACTATTTTACTTCTACCGATTTCTTTCTTTCTTATTCCCATCTTTGTAAAGGAATCATAAAACGTACCTCATTATTCGCAAGTAGTTGTAAACTTACAAAGAAAATAAAAGCTGCGGTTGCGTCCCTGTGGAACATCTAAAAGTTTTTATATGGACTGAGCTTTAAGCTCACGAAGTTTGAACTTTGCAAGAAGGCCCACATCGCGAATTGCAAAAAGCTAAGTAGGCCGCCTGGTGCGTTGTATTAAAAAGTTTTTATTCAGGGCTTGGGATAAATTATTTATTATTTTTCTTTTGAATTGTCTTAATTCATTAACTTATAAATCATTCCATGTACTAAAAATATACATAAAGCTAAGATAAAATCATTTATATCAAACGAAAAATCAGTTCTTTAAGTATATATGTTTTTACGTTCTACTAACGTAGCTAAGATACCAAAGTTAACCACGGAAATATTTATGTCCCGTCCATATAGAATAACATTATATATTTTTGAAGTCTCTAAACACTTATCCAAATAATACCTTCTTAATTCGCTACCTCTTCTACACCTGATACTGGCGATCAATACAAACAAACACTCTGGAAAACTTTACAATCAAATATCCCTTGGCGTTTCTATGGAAAACAGAACGATATGTTTCAATGTTTTCTTACAATCGACATCCTACTTCACATCATCATCAATTTATAGGACTATCGTTGGGTACGAAAATACTCATAATTAAGTATGTAGAATTATTGTTCAAAGACATTGAATTAGGTATTATCCCTAAGTTCAGTAAGTAACCATCTTTTGTTTTGTACAATAAATGGTTGCTAGCTTGTCCTTGTAAACCGCAATCAAAATAGAAACGTAATCGTAAACACAAAGTGTTGTGTTCCCGCGTAAATCTCAATAATTGCAGGGTATATTCATGAAAGCAGTGGGTTCCTTACCCCCGCTGTGACAGCGGCGAAAAGCGCGCGACGCGCGGAAGCCGTCATAACCGCCCCGAGACAACTTGCCAACTCACCGAAGAATATATTAAAACTTTATCAAAGCCCAACTTCCATTTCCTCCGAGTGTCGTACCCTCCAAAGGGCTACCGCGAGGTAGAAAACAAATTAAACGCGGGAAATTGAAATATTTTTTCGAATTATCGAGTTTTGTCTGATTAGTTTTCGAGTGTGATTTTGACGTGACGAGAGAGGTTCCGTGGCGTAGACTGATGAAGGTCGTTGTTGAGATAAACGGAGATGAGTCGGTTGCTCGATCAATACCGAATTCAAGGTAGTCGTCATTTGTTTTGTCTTAGGCGAGTCATTTATATTGATTAGAGACAAGAAGGTAGATAGTATTTTTCTCCCTTGTTGGATGGAAACGTTTGTTTTGTTTGGACAAGCCAGACGGATTTCCGATATCTCATGTTGTACATAGGTACGTGTGTACATGTGTCTGTATTCGATATCTTAACGTGAAGTATGCTGGCCGTATCAAACGCGTATATTTTATAGAAAATGTTGTACGTATATAATGGATAAAGATATAAATTAAAGTTTATTTTACTATTCACAAATTTAACAAACTTAACATAAGGTTATATTGACTAATTAATTAAACTTAAATAATTGTGATAAATGTTATATTTGGTATGCGCACTAATCTAACTAAGGTGTCGTAAGACTCAAAGTCTCAAAATAATTTTCATTACAAAACCACAAAATCTACGTGGGTGGTTGTCATGAGTTGAGCCTTTTGTTAGGAGACCTACTTAAGTCAATTAGATTTAGAAGAATCAGTTTCGTATAAAAACCCGCTCATGCTACTGCACTTTAACTCCGATATTTTATTTCTCTTGACCTCGTTATGACGAATTTTACGACACAGCTTTTTATCAAAGCGAGCGTATGTATACATATCCGCGTTAATAAAATTAGTCGTATAAATATTCATGATTGAACTCTGAAGTCGAGTTATAAAGTTAACTATATCAGTTTATTAATTGCTATAATATAATTTGGGCTTCCACCGCCTTCCGTACGTTATGGTTCGGTTTATGAGATGCCAATAAGATTTTTATAGCCCAATCGAGCTGAAGCAGTTTAATTTCA
The DNA here is from genome assembly GCA_927399415.1 of Macaria notata. Classification (NCBI taxonomy): domain Eukaryota; kingdom Metazoa; phylum Arthropoda; class Insecta; order Lepidoptera; family Geometridae; genus Macaria; species Macaria notata. The sequence continues at coordinate 4,427,049 of OV656743.1, forward strand.
AACTGGCAACTTGATCGTGGAAAAATATATTACATTTTAAAATTAATGACTTTATTGCAACTTATTGGTTAGTGTTGTTACAATTCGTTTGATGTTTTGGCCATTTATACATGAAGACTTTAGGAGGTTCATGAAAAAAATATTGCTAATTGTATATAGATAAACACAAAGACCTTATAATGTAATTCCAAAATACCGCATTACGGCGTGTTCAATTCAACATTTCAGCTGTTTGTAGTCAAAGCAACGAATAAGTAGCGAGACAGGAAACGTAGCAGATGGCACAGACGCTTTGATTGCTTCTCTCTTTACTTCTTTTACCCATGTATACAATCTGAGCACATTAATGAAAATGTACACTCATGGTTAATATTAATATTTTTACAAGGTTCTGGGTATGAGGCAATTGTTTTAAATATTTTAAACTGAACATGCAAGCAATCGTTTTATTATAATCGAATACAATATTTGTTATAAAGTTTTAATGACTTAAACTAACGTAAAAATTAGTTAGAAATTGTAATTGCCAAAACAAATTTTCATAACATTTCTACCCATACACAGTCACAGTGTATATTCGTTTGTAATATCACAACATTCACAACTCCGACAACCCATCAAAGTCTTTACAATACAAATTCACAACACCCCATCCTAACGCTGGAAAATAATAAAACAATCAACAAACACAACACCCTAGAACACAAAGTAAATACAGGTAAATTTTAATTCATTTCACTCAAGCCCGAAAAGGATCAACACTTCATTTCTACGAGGCTACGAAAACAATACGAAAGAAACGAGAGATCCCCCGAAAGCCCTTGTGACGTCACCTGAGCGAATTAATCTTCCATCTCTGTCACACGCCATGATCCCATGACCTCTCTCTCTGACAATTGACCTATTTTCTGTGAGCGATAATTCTAAGACGTATCGTACTTGCATTCGACATGAGCCTGCCACTTTTGTTTGTCTGCTCCAATTTGCGAAGTTTTACGAGTTCGAATGCGATTATCTGAGATCCCAGAATACGGGTCCCTATTTGCATAGTCGTCAGCGTAAAAATACAAGTATGCGTGTACTTATATTTTTATGACTTGGTTAATAATAATACATATTTCAGAACTTCATCTAGCCCCATACTAAGCTTATGCTTCTTTACAGTTCCAAGGAAGGGTTTTTTTTATTCTGGTATTTGTCTAATATGTAGCTAAAAATAGTCAATACATATATATTTTTACTAGGTTCAAAATGGAAAGTAGTTTTTTTATTTAACAAATATTTAAGCAGACAGGGAAAGCCTTTTAAACCGACCTCAAAAAAAGGAGGTTATCAATTCTTCTAAATGTTTTTTTGTAATCCTATCCCACCTTCGTTATCACTGTGAAATTTTCATAAGCTAGAACACAAGCAAATATACCTACGTAATAATACTACATTATATACACTTTTACTTTTACATAATGGCATTATATCTACAAAGTCTCAGACATTATAACCAAATAAGACCTGAAAGTAGATTTAGATCTATTATTTAGATTAGATAACACGCACCAGCTAACGCATTCGTAGAGGGTCCGTAGAGTTTCGTAGAACTTGCTACGAAATTGTGTAGAGCCGTCTACAAAACATTAGAAAGGACAGACATTCTTGAAATGGGTTTTGGCACTGATATATATATATATGTGTATATTTGGCTTTGCTTAGCTTATTTATTTGATTTTTGTGTTATAACACTCAAATTATTAACTACATACAGAACCGAATGACAAAAGAGTCTTTAAAAAGCTTTATACATTTTCTTTAAACAAATTTAATTCATAATGTCATCAATTACCATACTATCATGATTGAAACCAATTAATTACCAAAACAGTCCTTTTGTGTTACAAACCATTCCAATAGAAAACTACTACATTAAATTTAAGTCCATTTGTTTAATTGTACAAAAGAAGCGAACTTAGGCAATACTTCACTAGTAACTATGTTGTATATCAAACAGATATCACCAGTATTTCAGCAGCAAGCTTTAATATCTTTAAATCACGCGCCACAATGTCCGCGGTCCAGCAATAATGAGCAGCACACTGGAGCTGCCACAAATCAACGATCCATCGAATCAGACCCAAATGTATTGCCTGCAGAGACGGCCCAGGGAGAACTACCATGGAACTTTTGAGATATTATTAGAGGTTTTTTTTAAAGATTTTATTATACCCTAAAATACAAGTCAAGTTTCGCCGCAAAGTTGGTCACTCTTTAGAAAGAAATATTTTTATTATGGCCTAACTTTTGACAGTAAAATTGGTCACTTTCACAACCTACTGATTTAGAATAAAATCGAACCTGCCGGTTAAACTATTTTATGACATATATATTTTATAATAAATAAGCAAAATGCATGTATTTACCTTTACAACTACTTATTATAGTGTCCGGATTTCCAGCATGTCACTGCATTGAAAAAAAATCTTGAAATACACGGGTTGTTGAATAATTTTAAATTGTACTAATTACTTCAACATGTAAAAGAACAAATAACAATAATATTAAATTCTACTACTACCTTTTATCTTCATCATACGGTTCTTACCCCAGCTCCAAAGCCGGTCACAAAGCCATTATGTTTAACAAACCATTATGGTTTTCTCAGCGTAGTTCCCGTCTCAATGTCGGTCAAGCTCGGCCACTCGTCCACTTGGGGCATAAACTGGCCTCTGGGACAAACCAGATTTATTGGAAAATAGGAATAATGAGGCCTAGTAACATTCTCATACAATATGTATGAGGTTTCTAACCATTCAAACAGCATTGTGAAGAAAAAATATCTGGATAGGTAGATTTTATTTTGGACATATTTCAAGCCCAGTGTCATTTAGATATATATTTTTATATATATCATAAATATAAATTAATTGTTGAACTTTTTACATGGCATGTCAGAAACCCTGTGGCGGCTTGATAAACTCTCGACACCAGAGTTGGTCATTCTCGTTCGATAAGAAGAAGAATTATTGAACTTCGGTTTATTTTAAATTAGTAATAGTTATCAAAGAACTGCGTTAAATAACATTCAATTAAAATTTTATTCATATTAAGAACCAAGAGAAGTCATAAAAAAACAGCAGAAGCCATAATTAAAATTAATAGATCATGATCTAGATAAGAACCACAAGCAGCCTCATAGTTCAAATATTAAAAGAAATAATCTTTTTTAGAAGCTTTTTATTTGTGTCCAAGTTTGATAGTTAGCGTTCAAGTCACGCGCCTGGCCGGTAGACTGCGGCGAGATAGCATAGACTATAATAGCTTGAAACACCTACGAGTAGTTTACTATTTTAATCTTATTATCTATAGATAAAAGATAAAACCTTTATGCTGTCAACGTTTTCTACAATCAGTGCATCTAACCCAAATTTTATTAATAGTACATTGTTACCCTAGGGGTGAAAGTAACTTAATTAGCCCCGAGACGGGGTTTGGGCGCCAATAGTTCGAGGGACTAAATAAGTCATTAACCCGAGGTAAACACTGTGCTTTTCATTACAAATACGAGGAAAGTAAAAATAAAAACATGAATTAGCTAAAGAAAATGAGTGAATAAGTAAATTTTTTTTTACCACCCAAATCAAAACAAAGATACCTCAAATCGTATGATGATTTTCCACTACCGCTTTAGCCTCTTCTTTTATAAAATCAGGCGTTAAATATATATATCAGAATCAGATGAACTCATTTTATAGGTACAAATCTCTGCTATACGTATAAACAAAAGTCTTCAAATAAAAAAAAATTATGGCACAATACAAAGTTATGGACAAAGAAAAAAAAATAAACTACCGCTTTCCCGCCTATTTTGTTTTTTTTTCTGTGGCCGGCCAGCTATTAATTTTATTAACCATTATTTTTTATTTTCATCATTGAAAAAATGGTAAATATTTTGCCAAAATCTAAGTTACTTATATTAAAGAAATTGTTGAAACTAAATTATAATAAAGTTATTTAAAAAATATGTATTCTGTAATCAAAACTTAACTTTAAGTTATTTCAATTTTACATCGTGGCTATACAAAAAGTTATAACACGGTTCAAGAGATAGGAAATAAACTATTTTTTTTATAATTTGACAGCTGTCAGTTGAAAGCGATTCTCCCTAGGGATGAAAAGTGCTACTTTCAACCCGCTCCTCAGGCAACTTCACACCTACTTTCAGAGTATGAGTAATGAAAATTCTTATTGTTTCATTTCTGTATTTATTTATTTTATTTAATAAATCAAATGTCCGTAGTCAAATACATGACTTGATAGACAAAAATCGTCGATCGATCTTTAGTAAGATACATATGTACATATGAGAGAATGTTCTATATGGGCTACAGATAAATAAAATTGCAGGAATTTTCTAATAAATCTATTGTGTTCTTTGGCATATGTGTGTCGGAATATAATCACCTTAATGAAGGTTCTATGAGGTGTGATGTCTTCGGGAAGTAGGTTAGTTGTGCCAACTTTTCAGTTATGGCGGTTTTACTGCTGCCTTTAGCTCCACACTAATTGGGTATAATTGGTTTACAACTCATAAAAACGAAAATAAATTGACGATTTGTTATGTACTTGAAGATTTGTTAATAATTGTGTGAGATAAGCGTAAAGAAAAATATAATAAATTGTTGCTCGAAATTACCTCTCCCCATTGACATAAAACAGGAATAGACTGGCCTAAGCCCACAATTATGTAATTGTTTGAATATTCACATATACATATCTTGTTGTTTGTGTAGACTTATTCTTTTTTGAGACATGGTATTGCCAAAATTTGCCTTTTGAACAATAATATATAAAAATAAGGAAAGAAAAACTAAACATACTACTTCTAACTACAACCAAAAAAGGGGGGGCACTTAAAAAAATCTTTAGAAAAGTCTAAAGATAGTCTAAATGTTCCAGCCCACTACCAGAGGGCAGCATGCCCAGCATACTGGCCGCATTACCACGCTGGATGCGGCCAATGTATTTTTTGAACTGATTTACCAATGAATATTTGATGATATTTCATCCTAAAAGAGGTTTTTAAAGACGGAAAAAAACAGCACATCCATACCATCTATAGGTCAAGCCCACACAGCGTTCAATCTAAATCCACGAGAATAAAAACGCAAAAAATGATCGTCCATTATATTGGCGGCAAAGCCCGCGTGTCGCGGTTTGGCTAATGCCTTGTATTATCCTCTGAAGCACAGAGTTTATAATACTGCAGACTGAAATTCTCTCTCTGCAAATTGTATTCCTCTTTACTGAGGGTCGTGACTCCCCAAATGAATTAAGTCATTGGGAAATTCTCTTAGACAAGTAAATCGTGTTTCCAGATACTTTTACGGGCTACTGACTGACTGATTATATGTTTATCTATCTTCTATACAAGTCAATGGAAATAAGAAACACAAATAGTTAAATATATTATTTATAGCTCGCCTTTAAATATTATTTATAGTATTAAGCTGACAGCAATTAAATAATCATTCTACTAGCTTGTACCCGTGGCTTTGTACACGTTATTATTAATTTAAACCTTTCTCTTGAATCACTTTATCTATTTAAAAATGCATAAAAATCCGTTGTGTAGTTTTGAAGATCTAAGCAAATACGTACATACATAGGGACGGACGCGGAAAGCGACTTTGCTTTTTACTATGTAGTGATAGTGAAAATGGTTAGAGCATAAAGAATATACCTAAGTGAAACGGGTTAAACAAATCATTGCTTGATTCATCTCTATGTTTTTCAAACTCTTTGCTCTGTATAAATCATTCACGTCGATGGCACGCTTTCACGCCGCTCGGATAATGGCTGCTCCGACAATCGTATTTTTGTGACGTTGAAATTGGCGTTTTTATGCTCGCTATGACATAATTTCCGATGTGACGAGCGAACGAGGCATTTACTGTCTCGTAGGACACAAACGGAGCTATTTTATATTATGGTTAGGTATTATTGCACTATTTCGTTTCGGTAAGGTAAACGAGGTGTAGAAAGTTTTCAGTTACACAAAAAATAGTAATTGAGGTCTCCTCGGTTGCAGTAATTTTCGAATGTTAAATTACTACCATCACAGTCGTTATTTAGAAAACCATACAAAAAAGCTTAAGATCCCTATTTATTTATACCTAGAATTACTTTGAAATAGTTAAAACATGTCTCATGATTAATTCCATCACGAGTTCCTGTACTTAAGAAAAATATAATTTATGTTAGCTAGTTAACTATTATTAGCCTTCCAAACATACAAGGCTCACGCAGTATGTATGTATGTGTTACGGTAAATGTGGATAGTGCGGAAATTATGTATAATTACCGGGAATTATGCATAATTACCAGTGCTCTCGGTAAAAGTGGAAAAAACTTTCGAATTAATCACTTTTACCGGTAATTATATATAATTACCATATCCCTTTGGTAAATGTAGTTAATAAAGAAATCAAACATCAGAATCAAAATGTTTATTAATAAATACAAGTAAGTATAAATAAAATAAATAAATCGCACGAGTAGAGGGTTGGCAAGGAGGCACCATTATACATTTGAGGTTCCAAAGACTCCCCCTGAATTATAAATTGTCGTTCTTCAAGTCGAGAGTAAACCGGTTTCTTCTAGGCAAGCGCGCTAGATCGTAGATTATAACGTTGCTTACTTACTTGTGTATGTAAATCGTTTGTAATGAGTTTTGTATAGTCTTACATTACTCATTACAAACAGCATCGAAGTTTCAGTCCGCGTATAAATAGCCAGACGCATAAATACAAGCACCTATAAAATGAAGCGGTCTAATCATAATTAGGTAGCTACTGCAGCGCCCAACACATCGCGCTCGTAGACTTGCGCAAGACGCATCTATCATCAGCTTGGATGAAACGAGTCTCTTCAGACCAGCTACATAAATCATTGCCCCCTGTCGCCCTCCGCCTGAACTCCGCGTGATTCATCAGCCCATCGCCAGGCGATGCTAATTCAAAAACAAAACACGAATTAATAAAAACAAACGACACTGAGCGACGCTCCCAACTCCAATTTTGTGACCTTCATTACGCATGCAGCACCGTTACAGGCCCGATAAATCCTTGATGTTTCAATTTTAAACGTTTCCGGCATTCTGTTTAGGTTTAGGATTTCCTTCACTCAATAATGGCGGAAGAAAATCCAGAGTTCAGTCAATCTTGAACGTTGAACCTCATTATTCGTTTCCACGTTTTCGGTTTTCAGCGAGTTAGAAACAAAACCATTGTTTGAAATATTGAAACCGCAAACTTTGACAGTGATACCACAATGCCGATAATTATGTTTTGTTTATCCTTTCCTTCTTTGTTATTGGTTATTGAAATAAGAATAATATTGACTGATGGCATCGCATCGTAATCATGTTGTAAAAGATTTGTTGACCTACCAAATTATGAGTACATTACACTTTTTTGATAAAATGTCAATTACAATATCATAACATTAATGACAATAACACACAAAGCCTAACTCTACCTCGCCCAAAATTCTCCCATAAATCGGCACATTTCCCCGTCGACCAATAAAAGTAATATAACAATAAGTACATACGATGTCTATGTTCTGATGAGGGTGCCGTCTATGTAAGATTTACCGGCCATCTTTATGGCGGTCTTAGGGCCCTTGTATTTATCCTCACGGCGTCACCTGTCAACTTATTATGGGAATTTAAATAAACGATGGGCTTTTATTATTCCGGAAGGTGGATCTGAATTTTTCATTGGCTTTTTGGTAACGCTGTTTATACGCGCCTACGCGATGCCTTCTACTTCGTTACCAGAGTTGTGTTTTTTGGGCTAGATGGCGCTGTGTGCAATGTCATTCGTTATTTTAATATTTTGTGCATAGGTAGCATATTTTTTAATTATTATGTCAATCAACAATTAAACTTGAAGACGTGAGTTGCATAAAATCTAAACTGAATTTTAGATGTAGTTAAAAAGTCACCAGATTTCTTTCTGCAAAACAATATGTACGCTAATTTATGAACATACGAATAAAACAAAATATTCCACCATACATTGTACTAAACATAAAATACAGCTACAATCATTTTCTATCTCGTCTCTTCTGTCGTCAAAAAATAAATTGCATACTTCAAGTAACTCTTATAACAAGCATCGTTACTGAAAATCAGAGACAGCGGTGTACGCAAATATTGTTATAAAGCCCTGACATGGCACATATGGAATTCATTACAGAAAACTGTGGGTTTTCACGGATACACATATATTTTAAACATATTTATTTTATTTGTGACTCTGTTGGTAGACATTTTAGAATTAGAATGAAGAGCTGTCATTTTGTTTTAAATTTATAACTTTAGTCAAGAATTAATTGGTTTCTTCTAGTCAAGCATGTTAGATAGACTAAAACGACGTCTTGCATATAACATGTACCAGACCAAATAAAAAAAGCTTCATACAAAAATATTTTATAAGTCTAAGCCAGTTTTGATGAGGTTTCTATGATGGCACAAAATATAAAAATTAGTAACCACAGTTTTCGAAACAGCCGTGTTTAGAGAGAGACCATATTAGAAATCTGGGTCTAACTTTTAAAAACCCTTGGAATCAGAGTTCATGTCTGTAATATCAATTAATTTTACTATTCATTTATTTACATCAATTATTTTTTGTTTTAGTATCTATGTATGTAGGTATAAAAAACAAATATCATAAAAGACTTAAAAAATAATTGAAAATTAAATTTACTTATCATTAGATACAATGAATTAAATAAATTTTCTTACAATATTAACGCAAAAAGCATACACGCATCAGTAAACTTGCCTTTACTTTAAACTTTAAAGTTAAAAACTTTCCCTAAATTTGTTTTTCATAAGTTAAAAGTTTATCTCTTTGTTCTTTGAAATGGATTTAGCAAAGTAAAAGCGTTAACTAAAGAAAACCGCAAGGTTAAAAGACTTGGAGGCTCAATTATATTCCATGGATTAGTACATCTTAATAAAACAAAGTTGATCTTTAATCTTAGGCACGTATATAAAGTTGTCTATATCTATATACCTACGTATAATAAACTAAAAATCTGTATCACACATCAATTCAAATAAAATCTTAGAAGATAGAATTATCGTCTCAGTTTCCGGGTTTATCGCTAAGAGCGATCTCTTCCAGGCATACAATCTGGTAGGGTTTTAATCTAAATAATGAAAAGAATACGACGAAGTATTTAATATATAAAAATATATATAAGTAAATTCATAGATTTATAGAAAATTCTTTATTGCAACACACGATATAAATTACAAAGAATTCCAAAAAGAAACTTTTACATACTAGTGCCATAAGTGGCGGTCTTATTGCTAAAAGCAATCTCTTCCATCAATTCAGAATGTACGTATCTACTCAAGATTATATTTGGACAGTACCTAAGTGTCAAGACTTTAAATTACCATTCTGTGTTAAATAAATTGAATGTATTTTATACCTTTACTGGTAGAAGTATGGATAAATCATCGATTTTCTTCGCTTTCCAAGCTGAGATTCTTTACTTTTGTTTGCAGTATCAGAAGTTACCTAAACATATACTTAATAAAACTGAAGAAGGTAAAAAATCTAACCAAAGAAGATATTAAAACAATTAATTGTCTGAGTAAAATTTTAATCCATTTAAACCAGTTTCAACAGTTTTTAGAATTTTTGTCTGTTTGTTTGTTTATCTAAACGCTCAAAACCCAAAAACGGCTGAAGAGATCATGATTTTTTATACATTTATGAGTGAGGTGTTAGAAGTGTCAGTCATTGAAAATAAATAGCAGCCAACTTAGTTTTTTTTTTAGATTAGCCTAAATATAGTCTAACTCCTTTTTTTCTAATATATAGTTTTTTTATTTTAATGCCTTATTATTAAATAACTGTTTTTCTTTAAATACTATACATACATATGACTAGTGTAGATTGAAACAAAAGGTAAAATTAATAACAATTCAAAAAGTTATGTAACTGCATTCCATTGTAAAATAATATGTTTAATTTTTAATTCCTTGTTATTCTTTAATTACTATACTACTTATAATAATGTAGCTTGGAACAATAAGCACCCACACTTACAGTAAAATTAAAAGTTCAAATAGTTATGTAACTGCATTCCATTGTGGCAAATCGCAGGGGACATTACTCATTGGGGACACCGGGGGAATAAATCGCTGTATTCTTTCCTCTTCCTCGGGGATATTTCGATTTTTCTCGCTGCTTTATAGGTGAACGCTTATTTACACTAAGAAGGAAGCGAGACGTGAATTTCAATGATTGTAGAACATTTTCTATTCTATAGTTGGCGATTATTTTTGAATAGTGGGAGGGGTGGTTAAGTTTTTGAACTATGTCGGGTTGAAATATTGGAGTTGAAGTGCTTTGAATAAGGATATTCGTGATTTTGATTATGTTTATAAATTAATTAAAGAAATAGTGTATTCACTTGAGTTTTACTTGGTTAAATCTAATGATACATTTTTAATAACTTCAGGGGGCTTTAATTGTTAACATATAAAACATACTCGTACGCATTAAAAGGGCACAATCTTATTTTGTAACAGCCTTCAAACTTCGTGACACGTAAACCAGAGCACAATAATCCGCGTATACACAAAATCTTAATAAAACATGTCAAGATTGCCAACATTTTTATCCCAAAGTTGTTAGAATCCGAGTATTATAAACGAGAGACCGAGTCCGGAGGCGAGAAGCCCTGGGCATTGCCGCTTCGCGCTGAAAACAAGTACTTGTTCATTTTAATATGCCAAGTTTGGGCACGAACAGCAATCTGCCTCAGAGAGTCATGTTACGACAGCCTTGGTTTTTACAATTATTTGACCTAATTGATTGTGACGTCAGTTGGTCAGCTAGTTAGTTAGTAATTCAAAACAGATATCATCTAGAAATAGGTACTCTAGAAAAATTAAAAAAGTTTGGTGGCGGCAATCGTCCATATATAAGAGTACCCCATTCAACAGGTTATTTAACTAATTCTAAAAGTTTTCAACTGAAAACATAACGCCGATCAGAGATGTTTACATAGACATATTTTAATGAAGCATGTTTTATATGAGTTGCAGAATAAACTATAAAATTATTATACCGTACATATACAGCAAGCCGTACCTGTGACTATATTTTACTAATAATAACAGAGAACTTCCTATCATACAAGTTCCAGGGGCTTTCAGGCGTTTCGTTTTCAAGTTTTTCTTTCCGAACTTGTGAAGGTGTATCACGCAGTTTTGTACCAGTAAAAAATACGCGATTAGCAGGAATGATAAGTAATTTACTAATTTCTTGTTGATTACTTGTGTTTAGTACGCAAGGTTGTGGAACTCCCTGCCTGACTCTCTGTTCCCCACGCACTATAATTCAGTGATCTTGAAAGCGAGAGTGAATCTTGTCGGGTAAGCACGCTCCATCTTAGACCATAGCCTTTGCTTGCTATTAGGTAAAGTATGGCCAAGTGCGAACCCGTTGAAGACAAAAAAAATAAAAACTAATAAATATTTTTTGATTGAAAATCCTCAGAGATGATTAACTGCGTTTTCTTCCACTGCAGGCATCATTAGGCGGTGGAGAAGAAAGAAACTGGGCCAGCGGGTACCTCCCTTAAATTCTCTTCAGCCCATTGTTGTTTTTCGACGCCGTTGTACAAGTAATTTCTTAGATAACACGCAGTTTCATTGTCGCTTGAGATGAACGATAATATTTCACAGGTATTCTCTGAACAGCTGTAGATTATGATTTACGTTGAGTTTTCTTGTTTTTTTTTAATATCTTTGGTAATGTATTATGCAAAGTAACAAAATGTAGGGCAACGCTCTCAAGATCACAACGTTAGTTCTATTATCAACACCTCTTTAAATAGACTCTACAAAACATTATTTTTTATTTCTTTCACATAGGTTAGCGAGGAATAATTTACACATGAAAGTTTACCTGCTCAAATTTATTACAAACCACACCTATAAAACGGCGTACCATCATCAAATAAGACGTGGATGGCTCTTTTAACCCATAAAATATAATAGAGCAAGCTCTCAGTTTCTGAACGAGTTTCAGACGGTTTAATAAATCAGTAACGCGTCAAACAAACCGAGCTATAAATTACGCTTCGAACAGTTTGGCCTGTTTCGCTTTACAGATGGGAAAAAAGTCTTTTAGGTTTATGGCAGAGCTTATATCACAGTTATGTGTACGCGTGTGTACTGTAGACGACATACCAACAGTTTGGTTTGTGTTTTGTAAAGATTAAATCCAACTGACGGTATTACCTACTTGATACAGGCGCACGTCTGATGCAAAACGGAGAAATCTACGGTTTTCGATAGTTTTTGTGCGCATGTCTGTTGTATAGTATTTCTAAAGTGTACAAATCAACAAGATATGTTTCATAAAAAATACATGGATTGATAATAAAACTAATGATTATTGTTATAATCTAATTGAAAAATTTGCGAGAAAATTTAACTAAACATCTAATCTGAGGTCAAGCTTGCTATCTATCACTATTTTAAAGTTCCAAAAACTTATGTTTGTATCTGATCCAAACTAAATAATATAAAACTCAAAGATGACGAACATAGTGATCTATCAACGCACAGCCCATACTACTAGACGGATTGGGCTGAAATTTGGCATGAAGGTAGATGTTATAACGTAGACGTCCGTTAAGAAAGGATTTTTGGAAATGCCTTTTTTGAAGGGGTAAAATAGTGAATGCAAGTTTTACTTCTTAATGCGACCGAAGCCGCAAGCAGCTACTAGTTACATAAGTACATAATTATGCTTCAAGCATACACGCACTACGAGTTAAAATAATCAACAATTTACTTTCCTTTTGTAAATTCGAATATCTTCAGTTGACTTTGAACGCTACATCAAATGTAATTTATGACCGTACCTATAATTTCTTTCACGTTTCATCTCACCTGGATGATTTAGCCACCATTCCTAGCAAGACTAAACGAAACCATTTTCCTTCGCAAGCCATAAAAATAGTTTTACTGCCAAATATACCTCGTTATTACTAACCGCGGTGTGTGATGAAATCAACGACTTTACACACTATAGAAACCTTTTTATGAGCGTTTTGAGACACGACACGCTTAAATAAAAAAGTAAAGTATGGTTTTATTTGAAAACCCCTTATTGTATATTTTTGCATGATGAATACAAGTCTATTGCTTTTTTGTTCTGGTATACCTAGGCTTATTCCTTGTTCAAACTTTTATAATATAATAATTTGTTTATTTGACCAAAAACTTACGTGTACGTACATTACATATTACAAAAACAAATACAATCTTATGCACTAGTATCTACAGTACGTCAGAAGTGTACTGAGCTCTGAGCTAAGTATCCAGTGGATCTTGTGTTTCAGAGCTGCAGTATCCCGCCGCGGCACATTTACTTAAATTTACAGAGATATATACTTATTTAATATTTATTAGTTCGGCAAGAAGTCAGTATATATATGGCATATATATATGGCAGTAGAATAAATTGAAGATGAAATGAAATGAAATGAAATGAAATTTGTTTATTTTGCATTATACTTATTGCATAACATTGTATGAAAATCCAACGGCATCCGAACTAGTTTATAACTGTGTTTCGGTTGCCGATGGCTTCTCCCCGTTTGGCTTGACATAAAAATAAGTAATTCATTCTAGTAACTTAATTAAATTAAACAGAGTATTAAAAATTATTTTGGATTAGAAGTTACAATTTTGAAAAACAATTTCAATATACATGTAAGATGTGTTCGTCTTATAATTTAATATAATACAAGTAGAATTCCAATTTAAAACAACAAGAAACCTATCTGTCTGGATGTATAACATTATTTGTGTGTTTTGTTGTAAGTCTGTGGTTTGGTGTATGTTGTTATCTGTGTTTAAATAGGTCTGAATACCGCCAAACATTTAAGATGGGATGACAGACCTATTGTAAATGTAAGGTGCGTGTGTGTGTGTGTGTGTGTGTGTGGTGTGTTTGTGTGTGTGTGGTGTGTGTTTGTGTGTGTGTGTGGTGTGTGTGTGTGTGTGTCTGTGTGTGTGGTGTGTGTGTGACAAGCCCAGTGCATGTACATAATTATTATGTAACTGTGTATGTTTTTACCTGTACCTAATTGTGAGTGTACACCATTATCAACAAGTGTAGTTATTGTAGAGATAGAATAAGTTTTGGAACGATTACCTACTCATATTTTAAAAATAAAAGCTTTCAAGCATCTTTTTTAGATGATTACGGTTTGTCTATGCATAACGGAACGTACATATTTACTAGCGTCTTAGTATGAATTTATCTGCTGCTGATTGGTCCGTCACCGCGTCATCGCCGTAGATAGGCCCATCACCATTCAGAGTTTATTCTTCACGGGTTGGCGCCAACTTGTCTCATAAAATTTTATATCGAACTATACATAGAGAGTTGGGTGTCTCCAATTTTTGAAGTCTTTGGATGAAAATGAGAAATAGTTGGTTATACTCGTATTCAGGTAGCATTGCCTCCGCACTGCGTCAGGGGAAATTAAAATGTAATGTGACATTATAAAACATATTTTTGTTTTATATTCCGAGGACCGAATTTTATATGCGGTGGTCTGGAGTCATATTAACTTTATGGCATGCAAGTGGCTATGAATAGTGACCGAAAGAATAATTCTATACAATTTGTTTTTTTTTATTAACCGGGGACATCAAATATGCATGACCTACTTTTGAGATACATCTATGTAACATTTTCAGTCTCGTATGTGTTTATTTATTAACAAGCCTTAGCAAATAATACCTACTAGTAAGAACACGAATTTGATCTTATCTGTGCGATTCAAGTTACATTACGATCAAGAAGTTATTCTTTATCATAAACTCGAGAAGAGTGGCGTCTTATAGTATCAGAGAATGGAATCTATATTGTTTTGCAGCAGCAATTCAGATGTTCTTGTAAACATCATGTGATCTATCAAATGTGTTCAAAAAATGCACCAAAAAAATAGCCTACAATTTAAACATCCCAACTTCACGCGCACTTATTTAAGCCGCGACATAATTGCGTCGTGATTGCGACCGTGACAAACTACGGCCGCTAGTGAAACAATCCGACAAAATTCACCGTGAAATATGACTGTTGTGTGTACGAGTTGTGCTTTATGGGTTAGTGGCGGCTTTATGGCAGGTGAGGATAAATTTTGTATTTTGAAGGTAGATAATAATAAATGATTAAGTTTTCTGTGCGATTATCATGACTGGAATCTGCCAATAAATGAAATCAAATGCTTGCTGTTATTTTTTTTTTTAATTTTCACCGACAATCATTATTCGTATAACAGAGGAAAAAGTTGTACCTCCGACTTGGTTTGGTTTTATTTTTCAATTGCAATTTAACATGTTTTTTGTAAGCAGTACGCGTTAATTACGTATTTGCCCCACGACGCTTTTGTGCGTCACAATATATCCGATTTTCCGATCTCAGTAGTCAAAGATACAGTTTAGTGGTATTTTAAAATATTTAATACATCGAATTGATAGCAAAACACGTTCCAACAATTCCTACTAATTTTGTCTGTTTTTCTATATCTCTGTTTATTTAAACGCTCAACACGCAAAAACGGCTGAACGCATAAATATGATTTTTGATTTGTAAGTAGTATGAGGTCTTAGGAGAGACTTTTTATTCTGAAATAATGCAAGCAAAGTCGCGGGCGTCCATTTATAAGTATATACAATAATTATATACTGTTTATGTAATCTGTTTGTATTTCAAAAATGTTATAAATAATTGGAATCACGGACAAAACAAACCGATTTAGTTATAAAAGCGTGAAGGAAGGGAGACGTATTTTCTAAATTTCCAGGCCATTATGTAAGAGAATGTTTTAAAATAATTGTCATTTCCACAAATAAAATAGAATCTGGAGTCTAACCAAGGCCGAACGCTTTCATAACAATGTAATCTACAGGAACATTTGTCAGGCGTTTAATGCTCTTTTGGCTTTCAACGGTTTCTTTTACGACATTTTTTAAACCTATAAATTTGATCTTGACTAATGACTTTAATTTTAACCTCTAAGACGAAGACAAAAAATAATAAAATACAGAAATGTTTAAAACTAAAGTTTTTTAGAAAAATATCTTTACTTGAATATTTTTTTCAAAAGTTTTTATTGTTATGTAATTACATTATTAATGTGATAAATAGTATCACATATTTATTCATATTGTAGTATGGTATTTAACGTCCTAACAGTTCTCCCTCTCTTGAAAGAAGTGTGAAAATATTTGCAAAATCCTTAATCATCTGAAAGCTCTTCTTAATTAATGCGCTTTCAAACTAATGAAAAATACTCAGACATGTCCATTGTCGATTGACTGTTCACTTCCCGAATCTAGTCGAAACGAGGGCAGTACTAACACCGTCGTTCTATATACCAGAGAATAGCATACCGCTAATTATTACCAACAGAAATAATTATTTCTGCTTTACCAACGCGAGTGACATAGCCCGTGACAAAAGATGTGACAGCGAAGCAGTGACGGATCTAAGAAACGCACTGCTCTATTTTAATCCAGATTTTTTCGTCTCTAACCAACCTTGACTCGGACTGAGTTGCGTTTTATTTACGTTGGCGGATATGAGGTTTGTTTTTTCACTTTTAATTTTATAAGACAGTTTTGGATCGCCTCAAGTGGGTAGTTAATTTTTTGCGGCTTTCCTTTCCGTGCGGAAAGCTTAAGTTTGTTACATTAAAGTCTCAAAAAGATATGCACAAAATCTAAATATATAAAATTCAAAGGTGACTGACTAACTGATTGACTGACTGATATAGTGATCTATCAACGCACAGCCCAAACCACTGGATGGATTGGGCTGAAATTTGGAATGAAGGTAGATGTGATGACGTAGGCATCTGCTAAGAAAGGATTTTTGGAAATGCCACTTTTAAAGGGGTGAAATTGGGGATGCAAGTTTTTTTTCTTAATGCAAGCGAAGCCGCGAGCAGCCACTAGTATAACATAAACATTCAAAGCTTTCTACTGTTCATCTTTGAGAATAGTAAGTAAAGTTTACTTTACCAAAAGTGTTTTACCAACAATAACCTAGATCAATAATAATTGACCTACAATAATAACACACACAATCATAAAATTCTCAAAAACACAGACATCTTTTTTGATTTAAAATATGTGTTCCCAAATCAAACTGAAAACAAAAGTGAACTAACCTACTTCCCACTTCAAAATCCCATTAGAGCTAACCAACCAACATGAATCCTAGTAGGCAGGAATTTCCCACTCCGCAGACAATAGAAGGTCAGTTTAGTTGTATCATAGCAATAGAATTCTGCCTTGGCAGGAGAGCCACATTACAACGGCGAGATTTGGCTCGCACACAATTGTTAAGCCATCGTGGCGGTCGGTAGTAGGAACTAGGGATGTGCTGGGAATTATTGAGGTAATATGATTGCAATTTGCGAAAAATAGTTAAGAGATTGAAAGCTAGCAAGAGTTACATCTAATTTGCATGTTCACATAATTATAATAGCTGTGTCGATAGTAAAAACTAGAGATGGACTGCAATGTTAGTAAGATAGCTGTGATTTTTAACTTTGCTCAAGCTTTGGCTATAGGGTCGCTTGTGTGGGTGTTTCTTTAGGTGATCTTGTGATAAAATAACTGTTTATTCAAGTTCTAGTTTAAATAGAAGAATACAAGAAGAATAGAAATTAATGAGTTCCTATTATATAGGTACGCCTCTGACTACTTTATAATGTATTCGTATTAAATTGTCGTAAAGTATGTATGTAAATAGGCAAGACAGTGACTGACTAAACGAACCTCATAGCTCAAGAATCTCAGGACGTGGTTCAAGCTGAGCACCAGATCTCTATTTCGCGCAGCGGTGTCTAAAGTGAAAATTGCCCTGATGATAGCCGACCTCCGGTAGGAGATGGCACCTCAAGAAGAAGAAGTTACTGACTTAATTTATTTGCCACGTATTTTATCAAAATAACATATTAATGATGCGCACCTAACGATGCAAGTCTTGTTTGATAGCCAGTTTCATTCTAATACAGCTCTATCATCGGTCACAGAGTCAATTTAAGTTGAAAAAAATTACATAGAAGACAATGCAATCTGATTAAACGTGTAAAAATAAGTTTTTTTTTTCATTCTAAATGTAGAAGCGTCCCGCAAACATCCCTGCCCCAGTAATAATGGCTGAACCGCCCAAACTGTATGCAGTTAGCATCTGTAGCGAGTATTTTATGCCGACAATTAGACTGCAAATGGTAATGCAACGACAAGTGGGGTTTGATGCAATTGGGGCTCAGTGATGACTGGAGTTAACGGTTATATACGAGTAATAACTAACTGTATTATACTATTTTGTTAATAGTTTTAATGACATCAAACTGTTCGTATTTTGTAATAGTTAGAATGATAGGAAAATTGTTAGTCTCAGCTTGTTATTAATTGTAGGGCAGCTCATGTAAAAGGTTGGCCACTCTCAATTGGAAAAAAAGAAGAGGTAGTCAAAAGATGTATATTTAGTATTTTTCTCCATCATTTTGTCACTATAGGCACTATAGGCACTGTCATAAAAAACCTGTAATATAACCAGGTTTTTACAACGATATAATTTTAGCCGCAGCTACGTTGAAGTAAGAGAAACAGATATGAAAAACTGATCATTATAATGTATGTGTAAGGTTACCAGCAAGACGTGAAAAACTGGTTTGATTATTACTTTTATTAATTTTATTTCATCTCCAAAACATTAATTAATTAATTCATTTTGTAGGTATGTAATATCACTTGATATCATGTCTGTATTTTTTTACGGAATCCCCAAATAAGCCGCGCATAATATGTTTAGTTTATTTTGTCATAATTAATTTGTTCTAGTTTTGACAACGTGGATTTTAATTATGTATGACAAAAAGCATGTTCAATGTCAAGAAACCTTTAAGACAATGTCTGATTAAAATATTTGTTATTTTTAAAATTTAATTTGTATGGAATTTTACGTAACCTTAATTGCAGGTTCACCACAAATAAAATCATACATAAGTAAACAAAGAGGTAAAATCTCAAAATTCAACTTAATTACTTATAACTGTGCTTAAATTCGTTTAACAAATTTGTTTGTTTTAATTATATACACTTTATTGTCAACAATAATTTATGGAAGTGGTAATGTTATATTCATTCTTTGTTACCAATTTAATCCTAAATCGTAGGTAATCAAAATCACTACCCAATCAAACCCAATCTTAAAAGCTACCACAGTTTTTTTTTAAACAACAGTATACCTACAAAGTCTAACTCATTTTAAACAACATAACAAACAGTAGAACAACGAGTTGTTTTAAAATCACAAATAGACAAGGCAAAATCAATTGTGTGCACAAACAATGATGCACAGAAAGCGCAACAAACTTACCTCATTAGATCCAGCCCCCGGAGCACTCGCACAGAACACAAGCACAATGTACGTCCGAATACTTCCTCGCTAGCTGTAAACAAGCACAATCGTACCACATCTGAATACGAATGGAACTCCCAAGTTTTTGCCTCAGTTCGTTTATTCTAACTCACAACCTCCGGGGAAATTATCGAGGGAAACGAGTCCCGAAAGCGAAGACAACATTACACATCGACGCTCACAGACGCTAACGCGCTATAAATCTTTACTGTCTACAAGATAAATATAATCTACATTAATCACAACTTACGGAGAAATTACAACCATTATTCGATTCAGGAGAGGACAGAATCGAAACACACTTTTGCATTTAATCACAACCATACTCGTTCCAGTCCCGAAGCCGCGTTCTTCCAAAAAACTACATCGCTCCAATTTTTATACACTAAACTCTAAGTTATTCACAACACTGAAGAGGTAAACATTGATAGCATCCAGAGATTTACATTTTGAAAGCTTTCCGTGTCCTTTGAAGTCGTCGGTTTGTTTTTCCATTCACTGTGACGTCGGCACGGGCGCACTGAGTCGACACACGAGCATATTACGCGGGGTTTAACTGATAGTTTTTGGCACAATAAAGTTTGGGGGTCATTCCTGCGCGCGTGCTAGTCCGAGACGCGGGAACGTAGGTCGGACGTCCACTGCCGGCCGCGCACTGAACACACGTCGCTTTACACGAGATGCATTTATAAATAGTTATGTATATCCGTTTGGGTGATGCCGAGAGTTCGGAGGACACGGCGAATGTCAGCTAGGAGCTGTCACTGAAACTGTGTTTTCAGTTATCCGACGCGACGTGTGTTCCTCGCACTGTTTGTGCTCTGTTACTAGAGGCACGCGTCCTACTGCAACTGATGAAAGGCGAAACCTGTTGAAATGGGACGGGGGAGAGCGCGGGAGCGAGACAGACTCACTTTTCAGAAGCCCGCCTCCTATTTTCAGCCGCTTATTTTGCTACACGCACGTGTGTGAGTGAAAAGTTGCGTGAGTGCGCCCGTCTGAAGCCGTGTTAGTGAGTTGTGGAAAACTCTCTTTAGGACGCCTTCACAGAGACCAGTTTCATGATCCTGAAAAGAGCCTCTAATAGATTCTATTGAATTTTGTATAGCAGAGCACATTACTAAGTTTTCTTTAGCAGTTTTATCTACGACTTGATCTATATTCATGGAAAATAGCTAAAGCTTTTCAGAGCTTTTAGGGAGAAAATATTAGCTACATACATACTGGAAAAATACTAAAACTATGCAAGTTACAATCAGAATAAAAACATTTAATACTATTTGCCAAACAACAGCCAATAATAGCGGAAACTATCAAAATTAAAATTAAAAAATAACTAAGCCGCTCAAGCTACAGTAAGGAAATTCAACCACTCGAAGTACAGTCCGCAAATTGTTACCTCGTATCGAAGGTGTCGCGTGAATTAATCAATTTAAAGTAGCATCAAGTCCAATATAAACAAAGGGTCTCGACACGCAGGGCCGGGGGGGGGGTGGTACTGCGCACGCATAAACCCCCTACTCCTACCCCCCTTACCCACACCATTAAGCCTATCCCGAAATGGGCACCTTTCTCTGTCAGTTTGCCCCAGTCTCGCCAACTGTTTGGAAACAGTGACGAAGATCGCGTGTAACGGTAAGACACAAAAAATAAGGATACATAACGTTACCTAACATTATAGAAAACTAGTGGAAGTCTAAGGCTTTGTATTGAAACAATAATGAATCGAATACTATGTGATTTACCGAAAACCATGACTTATAAAGCAGAATATACAGACTTATCATCAAACACACTTTTGCTTCTATATTTTAATGATAGGTAAAAACCCTTTAAGAAAAATCAGGCTAAATATGGTAAAAAGTAGATATTCAAAAAAATCGTATGTATCGTTATTAAAACCAGAGTCTTGCCTCACTGGGAAGAACAATTCAAATACTGTAATTCATAGTAAAATGCGTGCAAAATTAAAGTAAACTGATTTGAGATTTTCTTGTTATATTGTGTTTTTAACATAAAACAACACAAAATAACCAAAAGCATAAATTAGACTTTAACCCAATTTTCTGCGTCTTATAAATTCCTTAACCAACCTCATTCGCTGTATCTCCGGTACATTGCTCCTTGTACCTTCATTATATCTCGAATCAATTGACAAATAGGTACCTATGGCTAAACATTGCAGCTTCAACTTTCGGGGTCACCTTTGTTTATCTCGGTTACAAAAAAACTTCACACAAGCCCCTATTTGACAACTCAACGACAGAAATGTAATACCCGATTGAATTAGGGCCTTTAGACAGACTTTTGTTTGAGATAAAATCTTATGTGATGGGTGCTCTAATGGTTATTCGATTTCATCAATTTTGGGAACTGGTTGTAGTTGCAAAAGTTCAGAATTGTATTATTTGAGTCTTTTTAATGTTTTAGACTTTTTATAAGTGAAAGAAAAATACAATATGAATTTGAAGAGTGGCTTGTCAAATATATGAGTACACTGACTTTCACATATTTATACATAAATTTTGAATATGAACATTGTAATTAATGTACCTGAAGCTTTTTAAAATGTAATAGTTCGGAAATAATCGATTAACTTATACTCGAAAAATTGAAAATTTAAATAAATAAATGTATGAGTATAATATTTGAAATTAAAATCTGTAGATTGATACTAACACTAGTTTGTATCTTATCCCGAGTTAATGAGTGTAAAACCATTAATTTTCAGTTAAAATCTTTAAAAAATTGATGTCATGCCAAGACATAACAAACATTCGTTGAAACGCCAAAAAATAATTAGTTTAGAAACATCGGTCGCATCCTTATATCTATTGTTAGAGCATTAAAATGGTGGAGTAGTTTTTAAAATAGTAGTTACTGACATTCTTGTTGATTTCTGGCTCGATTTTTTGTTTATCTACTAATGAGCATACTTTTTTTTCTTGGTTTGGTAATTAAGTTCAGTAGGGTCTTCTACTCCCACGTCGTCTACTAATCTAAAGTTCGTGGGTGGTTCGATTCCCGCACAATTCGAGTAAAAATGATTATTTTTCAATTACGTGTGCCGTTATTTCTACATTTAATAGCTTAATTTAAAAAGTAACTATGTGTAAGCGTTTAAAGGAAATATGTGTCATTTACTTATCTGATAACCATAAAACGAAGAAATGGCCCAAAATTTAATTGTATGTTTAAAAAGTTTAGCTTGTCATAAGTATTAAGTTCTGGGTTGAATATGCCTGAAATAAATGACTTTTATTTATTATTTTATTTATTTATTTACTGGTAAGTTCCAAATAACAAAAGAATTATACCATTATTATACGAGTAGCTTTCTATGAGGACGTGATGCAGTCGTACGTACAAGTTTAGTTTCTATTAAAATATTTGTTTGTCATATGTATCTACATATATTTACATAGATATCAGACGGAGGATATCAAATAACATACAATGTATGATTAATATATTCATGTTTAGCGATAATAATATTGTGAATCAGGTTTGTAGAATTCGTAGAATAAAAACAAGGACCAAGGTTAATTACTTATTCCGTTCATATACACATCTGTTAACAAACAAAAGTAGTAGTATACAAATTTTAACAAACAAAAGTATGATAAACTATATTGCAAATGGTGTGAATAAGTATTAAAAAAGTAGGATATAAAAACCTGAACCTTGAAACCTTTACAAGAAGGCATATGCCTTACAGCTGCCTGCAGCTGTTATTAAAATTAAATAACAACCACAACAAACGGTAAAAATAATTTACTATGAAATCATGTCATATTAAATCTACACGCATACACACACTTCAAAATATTAATAAAAGTATAACACATTTCATCACAATTACAATATTCCAAGCTCAGCATTTAGTATATTATATTATTTGTGTCACAATGTCTTTTACTCAGATTATTTCTTCACAATCAGTAGTCATCATCCGGAAAACAGAAGGTCCCTCGTCTCACGTACCCAGCTGGGCAGTTGCCACCTCCTCCAGTAAGACTCATCCTGGAGTCTACGGTCGGAGTCACGGCCCCAGACCCAACATTTGCAGGAGGTTGGATATCGCCCCGCACTAAACGCACAGTCTTTTTGACCTCATCTATATCAACTGACATTTTATACATCGCCACTCCTTTATTCTTCACTTCGAAATCAATCTCCAATCCTTCAGCCGTCAATGGATACTCTCTGATCACTGTGCTCTCTATACTTTTCGTGAACAACAAGGCAAATAAAAGATACGTGAACATGTTGACAGTTAAGGACAGCGACGTCCGTTCGGTGTTCTGAACTTTAAAGTAGTGAGATGGGAATGATATACCCAGGGTTTTTATAGGGATGTACTCGAATGAAGCGAGAGGAGGGCATTGAGGAGGAAAATACCCTTTTTCCCGTCCGTATAAAGTACGATATGACTCGCGGTTACGTTACAGACAGTTCATTGTCATTTACTGTCTTATTCACTGACCTATTGATGTATCACTAATTAGACAGAATACGTCACTCGTCTAGAATGTACTGAAGAAATATAATAGGCAAGCATACATGTAATATTAGTCGTAAAATCATTGACGTATTTGATAGTTAATTAGCTAAATTTAATCACAATTATGTGATCTTATATAGTACTAGCTGTGCCTGCAACTTCGTCCGCGTGGAATAGTTATTTTGGTCATCATATTTATCTTTGCAAACAACCTCTTCAGCTTTATAAATTATAGCTGTTAGGCACGATTTGAACGGTTACTTGAACCGTTTTCGCAGCTCACGCAACGGAAGCCATCAAAGATGAATAATTTTCTCCCTTTTTTCCAGATTTTCCATTATTTCTTCGCTCCTTTTAGTTGCAGCTTAAAAACCTTCCTCAATAAATGGTCTATTCAACACAAAAAGATTTTTTCAATTCGCACCAGTGTAGTTCTTGAGATAAGCGCGTTCAAACAAACAAACAAACCCTTCAGCTTTATAATTATTTAGTAACTAGCTGATGCGCGCGACTTCGTCCGCGTGGAAAAGTTATTACCATAAAAACGGTTCTAGTGAGTTAACCTTAAAACATAGACATATACTGTTGCGGACATTTTGTTAGATTATTTCAAGAGAATTAATTATTTCATACACATTTGTTTGATATCTTGAACCGTTTTCGCAGCGCATGCAACGGAAGCCCTCAAAGATGAATAATTTTCCCCGTTTTTTCCACATTTTCTATTGTTTCTTCGCTCTTATTAGTTGCAGCGTGATGTTATATATCCTAAAGCCTTCCTTGATAACTGGTCTATCCAACACAAAAATAATTTTTCAATTCGCACCAGTAGTTCCTGAGATTAGCGCGTTCAAACAAGCAAACAAACTCTTGAGCTTTATAATATTAGTATAGATATAGATTTATTTAATTAGTATAGATTAAGTATCTCTGAACGTTTATGTTATTTTTTGTTTCTCTCAATGTCAATCTTTTTCTATAAAATTTAACCTTAAAGCCATAATAATAAGGTCTATGCTGTGTGCACATAATATACTCGTGTTTATAGAAATACGAATTTCACGTGAGTGAAAACCGTTTTAGTTAACATATTATTATATGTTGTGATTGTATAAATGAGCCCCGTGTCTTAACCACGTCAATTTGAGACGAGAAACAACCTTTGGGTAAATCAGTCTGATATTTATATCTATACATGTAATATGAAACAATATTTACACATATTAACACTAATAGAACTAAAAAAGAGTATTTACATCTAAACTAAATTTAAACAATCTACATGTGGTATGGAGCCAAGAACGCTGGCTGCAATACCACGCTGGATTGATATATATATATATATATATATCATTCTCCCGTCACGACTCGCTGAATGATATAGTGAGACGGGCACTTGCCACTGTCAACGTACCATCGGTTTTTGAACCGATTGGCATGGTCCGTGACGATGGTAAGCGCCCCGATGGCCTCACACTGATTCCCTGGGAGCGGGGAAAAGCTCTTGTATGGGACGCAACTTGCGTCGATACACTAGCTCCTTCTCGCCTCAGTGGAACAGTAGGTACAAGCGGCAGGAGCCGCGGCGGACGCAGCAGAAGAAGCCAAGCGGCGAAAATATACATCATTATCGACTGATTATATTTTCGTACCGCTTGGCTTCGAAACTTTTGGTCCGTGGGGTAAAAGCACTAAGTCTTTTATAAAAAAAATAAATAAAATGTTGATTGACATCACTAGAGACAAGAACGCTGGCTGGTTCCTTGCGCAAAGGATTTCTATAGCAATTGTATAAATTGTATTCTGTTTTGTGTAGTATAATGAATAAATTAAGAAAGGATTTTTGGTAATGCCACTTTTAAAGGGGTGATTAGGTGATGCAAGTTTTACGTCTTAATGCGAGCAAAGCCGCGAGCACCCAGTAGAGTAAAATAAATAAAATTTGAGTATGATGTTACATTATTTTACGCCCAAATTTCGTTTGGCTTTATCCACAGATTTCTCAGAAATTAAATTATATCGTATTCTTATTGCATAAAATTATATCAACCTCGATTCTTAAAGACCAATAAAATGGCATAGCTCTTGTGGTATTTTAAAATTCTTAAAAAATGCGTAAAAAATATGTGTATATTATACTTTTTTTAACTTTTTCCTGTTCGCTAAAGGATTAAATGAAACTTTTTGTGGAATTATTAATAAGCATTATTATCATATTCGGTCCTATAATTAATTTATTTGTATTTGATAGAATTATTTCTTATGAGGAAAACTTACCAACTCAATTTTAATGTCATAATAACAAGTGGGGTTTTTAACATACACAATAATATATATAGTGATAACCTGTATAATTAAATAATTGATTTGTTTACTCCCATAATTAATTCATTAATTAATAATTTGGATTACGTAATTAGAGGTAAATACAGATACACTCAATTGTGTAAGGAAAATATCTATTCTTGTATTTATGTAACAGAATTGCTAAAGATACATAAGTAGCATAGAAACGACCATAAAAATATGTTACTTATATTTATTTTGAAACCTGCGCAAATTAGTTTAAATCAGAAACATACCAAAGAACTAATAAAAAAGTCATGAAAAACATTATTATACATATATTTATTTTATCAGTCAATCAATCACGGATTACACAACTAACATTGCTGCAAACAAAATCATAACTTGAGTTTTTTTTTTAGTTTACTTTTCATTTTAGTCTTATTTATACCAACATCTTTTGAACGACTTTTGGTGATTCACGCCGTATGGTAAGTAAGATATTAAATTAAACTTTTATTGGAAAATGAGCGAAAATAATCACGACCGGCAGGATTCGAACCTGCGTATTTCGTATTTTTTTATTTATTATTTTATTTTATTTTTATTTTCGCTCATTTTCTAATAAAAGTTTAATTTTTAAAACAACCATAGTGCAGGTTAGCACTTAATAAATTAACTCATAAGTAAGATATTGGTAGTTTCCCGGAGAACTATCTGTGTGCCCACCACGACGTGAAGATGTAACTAACAAAGAAAACTACTGGATGATTCTGTGATGAGTCACAAGCCTTAGTAGCAAGGAATACGACTCGAGAAGAAGAGTAGTTGTTGCTGTTTTTCCTGTAAAATCTGTCGCAATAAATGTTTCTTTGTGTCTATCTGTAACTTGCATTTCACTCTTCAGAATCATAATACTGATCTTCAACACAGGTGTTCAAAGCTTTTCTGTAACCAATTGGACACCCGTTGCCGTCGAGACCGTCGCGGTCAGTCGTCATATAGGCCCGTTCAGTCACTGGGCTGCTGGTCGCTATAGCTGGCACATTTGCTGAAGCAGGAATATTGTCCAAGTTTGTAGCTTCCAGTCTTGGAGACTTTTGTTCGAGGTGCGTTACAAAATCTCCCACCGAATCGGTATCCGTTCGAGCCCATTCTTCTAATGGGGCTAGGTCGTCCACAAACGAAACGGGCACTAGCTCTCTAATAACGTAGCTTTCTATACCAGCTACTAAGATGCACAAAACTGCACAGAAAGATAGAGAAACCATTTTGTTTTTTATAAAAAAATATTATGGTTTTCAAAGTAATCACGTAACTTTTAGGACTGTTACCGTCAATTACTTCACGGGTATTGTGGTTTCTGTTTGTTTGTGCCTCCTTTTATACTTGTTCCTTAGTATATCATAGAGGAAAACATTTAATAATTTTTGATTTCCAAGAAATGAGTGCGTTTTTGCGTCACTGGATCGTTCGGGGAAGTTTTGCAAGCTACTCTTGGAAAAAACAAATGCACTTGTTTACGTAACTTAAGAAGTGATTTACGTAAAATAAAATGGTAACAACTAGTAAATAGCAGTGCCATTTTTAAACATATAATAATGACTATTGTCTAGATCTGTCCCAAAAGAAGAAATAAATTATCGTGCATGGTCTTCAATAATATATAAGTATATATGTGTAGTTTGGAGGAGGAGATACATTCTAGTACCTGTTTATTTAGCTATTAATTACTTGTTAGAAAATAAGGTCTTAATTGGAATAATTACTCACAAAATAAACGTTGGAGCTCAAGGGATCGATTCATAGGGGGATAGTTATATTTGCTCTACTAAAAATATGTTTAGAATGTAAATAATTGTCCCGGTCAGAATTTCGTGCTTTGAAGATTCACAGCAAGGTGAAATGATTTTATCCGGTACCTGTGCATCCAAACACCTAAGAATTCCGACTGCCTCGTTTGAGAGCCAGGTCCAATCCAATAAAGATGTGCTCCATAGATCACAGTGACTCTTGTGCGAGTGTCGCTTCAAAAGAACTTAGTGGTTGTATGTAGGTACGTACAATCAAGCAGTTGATCAGCAAGTTCTTGCTATATACATATTGTTTACAATATAAAATGAAATAACGAGTGCGATCTGATTCATACATACCTAACTGTTCCCCGCGGAATAGGAACCTTGCGATCTTCAAAGCGAGAGTGAATCGGTTCTTACTGGATAGGCACATTCCATCCGAGACCGTAATGATTGCTTACCATCAGGCGAATTACGGTCATCTACAAACCCATTCCTTGTAATAAAAAAGTACAAATTTGATAAATTTAATTGTGATAAAAAGAATAACAGAGCTCGTGCTAGGAAGTAAAATCTAACGTCAATAATTAATTATTATTATTAGATATATTTAGGTATATTTTCAAGACAAATATAAGAAAACAAGGAAAGACATGCGTAAACAGACTATTTACGATAAACTCAACAACCACGTAACAAATACGTAACTAAAGTCGTCAAATGTAAGATTCATTTCAACTTCAAAGATGGGAGACCCGTCATTGTACTTTATAAAGATTCCCACCTCTCAAAACAATGACAAATGAAAAAAAGGTATTTTTTTCCAGTGGATGCGTGAGAAGGCCTGTATCTAGGCACCCTTTAAAACGCGGTTTAAATATTAGTCCAGGACATTGAAAATAAAAAATGGGTTCTTGTTGTTCAAACATCACATACAAGCAATCAAAAAGTCAACAAAAATTGGAACTTTGATGAAACATTGGTATATTTTGACAGTTTGATAATTATGACAGTAGACAGTCAATTTTAGAACAACTAAAACGGGCTTGGTCTAGACTTATATTTAAACCATGTTTTGTAATAAGGCCCAATGAACTTTGGAGGTAAATTAGACCCGGACTAACACGGGTAACACCACGAAGCACTGCTAGTGTATTTTATATAGCCTAACTGGCAATTCACTGAAACTCTTATATGGATTGGAAATGGAGAGCTAGGGCAGAGCTGGTTTACCGTGCATATGCGCGGCGCCACCGGCGTTTTTAGACTATTTAGTTATTTACAACTATTGTGCACCCGCTGCTTCGCTTGCATTATTTTAGGATAAAAAGTAGGCTATGATACTTCTAAGACCTCATAGTATCTACACTCTAAAACATCACGATGATCCGTTCAGCCGTTTTTGCGTTATGAACGTTTAAATAAACAGATAAACAGAGACACAGATAAACAGACAAAAAATCTACAAATTGTTGGTACGGGTTCAGTCAGTTATCAATTCTATGTCTCAAAACATTTGTTTTAAATATCTTCGATGGGCTCGCATTATTTTGAGATAAAAACTAGCCACTTGTGACACTTCTAAGACCTTATACTACCTAGTACCTACATACCAAAAATAGTAATGATCCATTCGGCCCCGTTTTTGGGTTATGGTCGAGACATTCGACTCTCTCCAGCTTTATTATGTGTATAAATTAGAGCATGTAAAAGCTAGGAGTCATTGTCTTTATTTCGTCAATGTCAGCTAATAACAACTTCCTCCATAAGTAGGTACTCAATTAAATTAATGAATGGAATATTGAATTAGAATTATTAATTATTGTGTAGGTGTCAATTGATTCTTGTTACGTAAATGAATAGATACAGAGTAATATTATTACGTCTTTAGCTACGAGTGGGAATGATAGAACTTCTACTATTGGCATACCTATTCAATGACTTCAACTTTATTATTTGCATACCAATTATAATAATTAAATTATTAATAGTTCTACGAACCAATGACCGAGAGAACATTATTTTATGTCCTTTTTATATTTTTCTTAGAGCTTACTATACTAAATGACTTTCAACTTTTTCTTATATAATAATTTTGGGCTTCATTTGCAAACTTTTAAAATAAAATCATATCATTTACTAGCTGGTGCCTGCGACTTCATCCGCGTGGAATAGTTATTACCATAAAAACGGTTCTAGAGATTTCCACATTTTCCATTGTTTCTTCACTCCTATTAGTTGCAGCGTGATGTTATATAGCCCAAAGCCTTCCTCGATAAATGGTCTATTCAACACAAAAAGAATTTTTCAATTCGCACCAGTAGTTTCTGAGATTAGCGCGTTCAAACAAACAAACATACAAACTCTTCAGCTTTATAATATTAGTATAGATTCGCACGAACATGGTTAATAGAAGTACAGTATTTGGTATGTTTATATAATATTAGTTCGTCCGCTATAACATATGTCTGACAGCATGCTAATTTCAAATGTAGTTTTGTGTGAAATAAGCTTGATATCTCTGAATAGTGAATAGTTTAGTTGTAACCTAAATTTCACTTCGTGTACCTATATTTATGGTTATGATTGTCTTTGATTAACTAGTACGGAATCAAAGGATTTTGTCTATCGAACAAATATTAACAGAATTATCATACGCAGCGACAACTCACCAGATTGCAAGTAAAGGACCTCGTAAAACGAGTTTGTCAAGATTCGTGTATTTAATTTGATATTTTTTACTGTGACCGTTGTTTTTTCTGTTATTTTTTCAATGATTTTATGTAAATAGCGTTTGATTTAAGAAATGTAGCAGTCGACCATGTCACAAGACCGATACGCGGCAAAATTACAATGGCTTTGTATAAAAACTTGTTAGTAAAAAGCTCAGGTAGTAAGTACTTATACACCTAGATCATAAGAAATGTTTTAAACAAGGACCATTTTTTCGTATCTAATTAACCATTTCAACTTAATAATGAACATACGCTATGTTATGTATTTGTTTTAGTAACAACTAACATCAATAAAATCATAAAAAAATACCCAAATTAAAATTTTATAGGGCGACATTTTGCTTATTTTGTCAAAATTTATTCTAAATCATGTTTCACTAACTCCTACTTGAACTAGTCTGTCCAGTTCCAGACAAAAAAAAATAAGGAAGGTAAAAATAAACAATCCATATATAAATAACAAGTCACTTTTACTTAATCTTACTCATATTAGTATACAAGGTGTAAAATAAGAACTTATCACATAACTTCGATCGCCATTACATATCCAGTCTCTGTTCTTAATTTCCAACTAAATTTAGTACATTGTCCGCATTCCCGTTACTCATTAATGAGTATTTGATAATGTTGATTCTTAATACTAATATTCATAATCATCCTCAAAACAAAATCCTCCTTTCCTGACATATCCTTTAGGACAGCGACTTGCACTAAGGATAGATCGGGTATCTATATCTGGGATCTTCTCAGCGGGCTTTGAAGACGCTACAGCAGCAGGAGCTGTTTGGCGTACATTTCTTCCAGAAGAATACGAGTCCACTTGTCCAGAAATCACTGAATCAATCCTTTTCACATCACTAGTTGATCCATTATCAACAACTCTCCCGAACACACTCGCGATTAAAGCGAGGCACAACACGGCGAAACAAAATCGCGACATTTTAATAACAATATTGAGATGAGTTTATCGCAACCGGTCTGCCTTGATCTTTCGAGGAGTAGTGACAAAATGACGCTACTCAAGGCTTTATATACTTATTCATTTGGTGTAAGGTGGGTGATGAGGTAAATGTTACTGTAGTATAGTATATACTGTGTATATGTACTATATAGGAGTATCTAACACGGTCAGTTAACCCTTGAGGTCGATGAGTCATTTAGGATGAGTTAGATTGTTCTAATTCCCTACGATTGGCCTACGAGCTGTTAAATGAGATTTTTCCCTACAGTGTTTTCCTTATTTGTCTATGTAACACAAACATATAAATAGAATAATGTTAATTATTCTTTCATAGGAAATACAACTATTATAAATTTTGTAAAACAGTGTACCCTACATAAGTAGATTTTATAACCACACACAGATATTTTAACAACTTTGGTCCTATATTTTATTTACCATGTTGTTATTCTAAAGGCAATAACAAACTCTGAAGGTGCTAGCATGTAAGACAAGTAAAATATCATAAAATTAAATTCACGTAAAGTAATTTAATTATTTTTAGCATCAATATGATACAATGTTTTAACTAATTATCACTACACAGACACACAATACATATAACATAATACTTATGTAGGTACATCAATCACAGGAAACACAGTTTTGTTATATTATTTTAGAAACAATGGTTTTGTGGTTGACTTTTTATGGTTACTTGTGAGTTTACTGTCGATTTTATAGCTTAGGTACTAAAAAATCTAGATATATTATAATGATACAAAAAGTCACTTCCACATAAAACTCACAAGTAAGTATTGTACTCAATAAAGGCTAGGTACATATATTATGCATATAATGAACAATTTAACTAGATCTAGTCAGATTCAATCCAGTCAGAGTCAGCTAGACTGATTCAGTCAGGAAATCATATAAGCTCGCTTCCAAAACGACTCATAAACCAATTTAACTATTATCAACTAGGTAATTTTGATGTTAAATGCAAGTTGTAGTCAAGCGTGAACCTATCTCATGTAAAAAAAACTACAAATCGTAGTGCAAGTGCGCCTCAAGTAACCATGTGTATATATGTATTTTTTTTATTTTTTACACGAAATAGGCTTACGTTTGACCACAGCCTGCCTGATGTTAAGCACCGCTATAGTCTAAGATGTAGCACGCCTGCCTAGAAGAAACCTACATAAAAATTAAAACAGTAAAATCAGTCACTTTCACATCCCGATTAATCATCTTCGTATTCATCTTCAAAGCAGAATCCTCCTTTCCTGACATATCCCGCTGGACATAGGCCTCCTGAACTAATCCCCTCGCGGTCGCCCAGTACAATAATTTTAGTTGTGGTAGCACTAGCATCAGTGGTAGTAATCGTAGATTTCACTTCTGGTTTTGTAGTTTTCCCAGCTACCGCTGGCGCCACTTGCCGAATAATCCTCGGCGCTTCTTTGTCAAGAATCAAACTTTTTGGATCCATATCACTTATAACTCTGCCATCGATACTGGCAACCAAAACACAACACAATGCGAAAAAGCAAAGTTGACTCATTTTTCGCCTTTGTTTTCCCACCGGTTTTAAAAGTTTGTATTTATAAACGGTATTTACGATACTTCACAACCCGTATACCTTGATCTCGTCTCGGTGATTGTGTCATACAAAGAGTACACTTGCTTTATATAGCTATTTGTATATTATATTTCATATGTAGTATTTATATTATAATTATATATTTCCCCCGCCCCCGTGTAGGTTGTTGATATGTATCGTGATTCATGTTCAAAGAACGCTCGTATTTTCTTTGCAAAAGGCTTAAATTCTGTAGGAAAATGTAAAACACGCTATAATACTTATAAGAATAACCTTGTTACTATAGAGTTGCGAGTTTTTATAATACCTACACTCAATTGTCTGTTTGTTAATAACACATATTTAAAAAATCTCACTTTCCTTTCCAACTCAACTTAAATACGTATATTATTAATTCACAACCATCGATCAATTATAACCATTATATTTGATCGAAGTTCACAACAAATAAGTAGGTGAAAAATTCGAAAAGAGTTTCCTTGTGCTGAGCATCTTTCTCTCTAGTGTAAAAAAAACGTTTCCAAACGCTCAAATTGAAGAAAACCGGAATGCACAACCGAATATTTACAAGTTAATTATGAACCTTTTATGTAGGTCCGAATCCCCGGAATTTGATTTCGATCGAAGACGGTATAAAAACTGCAGCCTTTCCTGTTTGTTTGTCATGAGATGTATAAGACGTGTGGGCGATCCTAATTATATGCCAAATATCCGGTACGATAAAAAATAGCCATCTAACTGTAGCTAGTCAAATTAGTCACTGATTTAATTAATAAACGTGAAGTGGAGAATGTATCTGCTTATGTATATGTATACATATGTGAAAACAACGCTACTTATATAGGTATTTGCATATATTTTATTTGATATTCAGTTTATTTTTTATAATAATAAAATATAAAAACAAGTGAAGGAAAACTAAACATACTACATCTAACTACTACAAAAAAGGGTCACTTAGAAAATCTTTAGAAAAGCCTAAAGATAATCTAAGTGCTCCAGCCCACTACCAGAGGGCAGCGTACCCAGCATGCTGATACGTTGAGCCAGAAAAAGGCCAGCATTTTGGTCACGCGTCGCGTCAACCAAGCGCTCCGAGAGGTTTTGGAAAATAGTATGGGCTCCCGGACCCCACAGCCCCAAAGTCTCGACTCCAAAAGGCTTAAAGATGTAACCTCGGCCGAAGTTAGCATATTTTATTTAAATTTAAAATTAAACATATAAAGGGACTTATTTAAATTGGTTTGGAATTTCCTATAGGATCTGTGTGGCATGATAGAGAAGAGGCCTTTACACAGAATATAGGCTGATGGTGATTATAATATAATGGACTTAGTTACTTTAAACGATATCTCATTATAGTATCGCAGAATATAAATAAGTATAATATATAATTTTAAATGAATCATTGGGGCTTTGGGGTTTGTATAACGAGTATTTAACAAATTATCAACCAGACTATGTTTTTAAGTAGAATTATCGTAGGTGACATCACGGATCTCAACTAGTATCTAACAGATGTATGTATTTTACAATTCGATGAGCTAAATAAGTATCGAATCTTTATTCAACAATCGTACAATAGATGTCAATCCTAGAATTACGTGGAATCGTAGAATGCATACATAAATATGAAATTTACGACGTTTGCGTCGGTTCCATCTATGACTGTTTATTTAAGTCATCCTTCCACTCTGGGTTTACCAACTAAGCGGAAATGTATTGGAGGATGAGTCTAAGTGGAAAATTAACGAATTTATAGAAAACTGGTCTTTCCTAACCTGCCACAGCCCCTTGGTACTAGTTGCTTAGAATTTCTTCAGCAACCGGTAGAACCATATATTAAATTAATTGTTCTGTTTTCTGGCACTCGATAGCCATGTAAAAATCCGAAGGCATGTGTCTTCTGTAGAAGGACTTGAGTGTTCACCACGAATTATTTGCCCCATTATGCGAGGGAAAGGGTTCAGTAATGAAGACCTGACTCCAGAGGGTATCCAGTCACTTGCTCTGATATCAGGCCACCAGAAACGTCAGCAGCACTAGGAATCCTTTTGTCGAAGTCAAAGTTTCATCAATGTAAAAATTTTGGAAAAATTCCAGTACTTTTGGAATAACTTTACCTACGTTAAATGTGGTACACATGTGGTGGAATGGAAATGGCTCTTAGAAAACCTGCTTACGTTAGGTACTTTTAGCCAGACCTGTGCCAGAGAGTACTCCACTACCATGCTGTGAGCCAACGGCTTAAATGTGTAAATACATGAAGTATGAAACCAAATCAAAACATTGTTTTACTGACTTTAGTGGACTTCTCACCTAACGAATCATCGTAAGGTAACTCAAGGAACCCGAACCGATTGATCCATGTACCATGGTTTAGAGTTCAGTAGGAGTAGTTTTTATTAATCACATTTATGTTGTTCAAGCTGTGTACACATATTTTGGAATTTGTTCTAGATCAAAACCAGTTTAAAATGTATATTTAGTTCATTTAAGAACACATTCTGTTTTGTGTGCCTTTATAAAATAAATAAAAAGTAGATATAAGAACGTAAACTGTTTAGTTTTGTGTAAACTCCTGCCTGGTAGCGGTACTGTACATCAATTACAATAAACAAAAGTAAGAACTAACCTAGGACATACGTCAGATTCTGTGTTCTATTTATGTTCAAGTTTAATTAGATACTACTACCATATCAAATAATTATCACAATGAATTGTCGCTCTATTGTGACGTGAAAGCGGAACAATCAGGTATTCAAACCGATAATACTTTCGCTATTTGGTATCATATTTGTCTGTGCTATTAGATAGATTCTGAGGTTCTAGGTACATTAAAGGCATGACACCACGTGTTAATTGCTCAAGTGCATTACATGGGAATCCCATACGGCAAAATACATTCTACAAACTATGTACGGTACATACATACTTACATAGATTTGTTATAAATTATGTACATACTTAATTAGATTAGCTTGTTGTATAATTGATGGTGTTTTAATTGACCATAAGGTAGTATTCTTTACAAGCTACCATATGTTTGTACTATGTATATATTTTCTAGGTTACTGATTATGGCTTATTTTTAACTGACTTCTGAAACGAAAAGCTAGTCAATTCAACACATTTTACTTGATATTAAAATTTGAATACAATGGAAACATTTGTATGATAATTTGTATGTGTGTATGTCTGTATATAGGTGTCATAACAAGTTAGGTAAATAATTATTACATGATTTTTATTTTTGTATCTTATTAGGTAATTATAAATTTATAACAGGTTCGGTTCAGTTAAATAAAAATAAAAAGTAATTAGTTATTTTTGAGATATCCAGACACAGGTAGCTAAAAGTAGGTGCTAAGCCTAGGAGTTGATTTAATTTTTCCAAAACACTACATAACTGTTAAGTAAATCAGTGGAGCAGGCTCCATAGTTTCTATGTTCATATTTAGCAGTTCATTTTTTATATAAACATTATAATATTTAGTTTAGTCTTAGTTATGTTTGTCTAACTTTTCATCCAAAATACACGCATTTGATTGCTATGTTAGCTTAGTTGGTAGTGCCTCTGCCTTCTAATCAAGTGGTGCGGGTTCGATTACCGCATAACACAAGTAATTAAGAATATTATATTTTATAATTACTTGTGCTTAGTCTGGTCGTTTCTATGTATGTATAATAAGTATTTATTTACAAAATAAATTAATATAAGTATTATATCCCTTATCTAGTGCCCATGATACAAACGTAAGCTTAGTATGGGGCTAGATGGCGCTGTGGGATTTGTCCTGAATTTTTTATTTATTTATTTGACCACACTGCCGGCGTAAACGACACTGTAGTCGATAGAGCCTGGAATGGATTGAAAACAGGTAACCTTGTAACCACATATTCTCGTACAAGTACCTACCAACGAGCGTGGCTGTCACCAACTGTGACTAATACTAATGAATTTATTAAAACATTAAATGTATACATACTGGTTATTGGAAAACCCCCTAAGAAGTTTTGAATGATTGGGTAGACCTACTTATACATATGTATATAGTACTTCATTTGGAGGCGACGGTTTCTTTAAATTTAATTTTGCTTTACTTATGTTACCTCAACATAAGATTTGGCTATAAACATAATATAGGTAGATATTCTGACACAACAAATCGGTACACCAGAGGAAAAACGGCTGTTTGTATAGTACGGCCTTGTACGGCAGTCGTTAAGCCATGTCAGAGGCCTTTTAGTAAACTCTCGACACCAGAGTTGGCCACTCTCAATCGATAAGAAGAAGAAGAAGAAGTAAAAACGTCATATACCTAATGAAGTTGTGTTATAACAAATTTTGTTTATCCAACATGTACTCGTAACATTGCTCTTGAAGTTTTCATGAATCACTGGTTACCTACCGTGATGCGCATTGCATAATGATGCAGGGACTAAACCAGACAAACAGGCTCTGGATGCGGTCGATGACGTCACAAAATATTATGACAACCATATTGGGAACTAGCAGTGGCCTGTGGTATAAAAAAATGCTTGTGTAATTTTTAACCGACTTCCAAAAAAAGGAGGTTATCAAGTCTTCAGAAAGTTTTTTTTTTTCGTTTTTTTTGTGGGGATGTTACGCGATTACTCCGTTGTTTATGAACCGATTTCAAATTTTTTTTTTCATTCGGTGAGGATAGTTTCCGATATGGTCCCATAAAAATTGTTTTTTATTCGGTCAGTACTTTTTGAGAAAAAACCAATAAACCAACAAATTGATAAAGTTTATGAAAACCAATTTTACTCATAATTCCAAAACTACTAGTCGAATTTTGATACAGTTTTCTGTAATGTGTTGAGGTTTATTGGGTGCATCTTTTTATCTATGTATTACGATGACAACTCACCAGGGGGCACATATACACTATATCTTCTGAATTATCAGCCCGATTTTGATGCGGTTTTCTCTGATAGGCTTAGATTTGTTTAGCAAATGAATTTGTGTTGTAGTTTTTTTTGATAGGCTTAGATTTGTTCAGTAACGTGACAGTAGAGTTGAAGTCGGTTTTTGCTTTTGTTTAAAATAATTATTGTAAGTGCTGAGCCCTAAATAAAGTTTTATTAACAAACTTATTTGCAAATGAGAAATGATAAGAATCCTGCGAGTCGTTTATTTCCAAATGAATTTGTTAGTAGCTTGTAGGTTAGTCCAGAGTTTAATCTTTTGGAAATTTTTGTTAAAATCAATTCAGTACCTACGTAAAGCGTGAAAAGGGAAACTTACTACTTAGTTTACTACACGTTCACAAATTTCGCTTTTCGCTTGATGTGATGCTAATCTATACTTATTGGTCCGGAAAAGGATGTTTCGTCATTCAATACAAACTACTTTAACAACTAGCAATGACCGATAGGAGTCCAAGTTCCGACTGACATGACTATCTAATTTCAATGAACGTCAGAGATAAAATTACACAATGCATGATTTGTCCTAGTGCAATATTTAATCGACATTTTAATGATATTTTTTAAGTTATAAAGTACCTTTTTTATATATTTTAACGCGTTTTCAGGCTTATGCATGACTTGTAGGTACTCTGTATTCTATGGTTTGACTACAGCCTTATGCAAAACCAAAACGCCATCACAGAAGGAACCTATTTTACTTATAGCCTTAAGTAGGTATCTATCTATGTATATGATATGTGCGCAAGTAAGTACACACAAATTGAATTTAGATACAACTGGGTTCATATTAGATAGCCCCTTGTTTATCATACTATAAGAGCCTTTATACCATATATACCATACGCCCAAGAGGCTAATGATGGTTTCAAAAATCTCTACACCAGTTTACATCCACTTTAACACGATATCTTTAAAAACGTGTCTACTGGCTACCTATGACCCCATATCCA
Source organism: Macaria notata (assembly GCA_927399415.1). Lineage (NCBI taxonomy): Eukaryota > Metazoa > Arthropoda > Insecta > Lepidoptera > Geometridae > Macaria > Macaria notata. The sequence goes on from OV656743.1 coordinate 4,466,369, forward strand.
CCTGGTTCCACCTCCCTTATACATATAGCAAAGGTTAAAAAAAGCTCGCAGTGATTTGCAAAGTCATTCCCCTAATGAAAAAATATTTTGCAAGGTCCTCGAGAGGCTACATGTTGCCAGTCATCGTATCGATTTGATACGACCTGCCTTAAGGTGGCTTCTCACTACGCGTGCTACTACGCGTCGCGCCGCTCCACGCGCAAGAACACGCCACGCGACACGCCGCGCCACCCGTTTGTGCGGCGCGTCGCGGCGCGTGCCTTCTGGCTTTACACCTCAGTTTGATTCAGTCTGTTTAGCGCAGCGCACTATGTCTTGTGAGTCGAATTGCCACCTCCAGCCATGGAGCAATGCCACTGAAGAAGAAGGCATGGCTGTTGCATCAGCCGTTTTTGTCTTATTTTGTGGATATCGTTTACTTAATAAAATTAACAAAAAGAAGAAGAGGAGACGCTGGTGGATGTCAACGTTCAATAAGAGCCGGTCAAGGTAATCATTGTTTGTATTTTAAGATAATTACATAGGTACGTAATTTTTAAGAATCCTATCAATATATTTGATGGTATCTATTGGTAAGTTTGGCGCGTTTTAAAATGAAACTTTGCTGCCGGAAAATTTAGTAAAAATTATTGTATTTTTGTTTCAGATACAATGGATCAGATATGCTATCGGATTTTGTTAAAGAACCGAACAGAAAATTTGAGAACTTCTGTAGAATGTCACCAGAAGATTACGAATATCTAATGAATAAAATAGGCCCTATAATTGCAAAACAAGATACCCATATGAGAAAATGTATTCCAGTACAAGAACGGTTTGCAATTGCTCTCAGATTTTTAGCAACCGGAGATAGTTACACAAGCCTTTCATATCTTTTCAAAGTATCTATCCAAACAGTTTCAAGTTGTGTCACGGACGTTTGTAAAGCATTGATAAAAGAACTATCACAAGAAATAAAAGTAAGTAGTAGAATTAAGCATTTATTTTTTTAAATCGTAAACAAATAGAAATTGACATCATCCATTTAAACTAAATTACTACCCTCCTCTTCATAGAATTCTTTTAATAGACTTTGCGAAGCTGATGTTTCGACTTGCGACAGCTGTGGAGATGGATAGTTTGGGGATGGCTGTGGTGAAGATAATGAATGATAGGTTGGGGATGGCTGTGGAGAAGATAATGAATGATAGGTTGGGGATGGCTGTGGAGAAGATAATGAATGATAGGTTGGGGATGGCTGTGGAGAAGGCGTTGGATGATAGTTTGGGGATGGCTGTGAAGAAGGCGATGGATGATAGGTTGGGGATGGCTGTGGAGAAGGCGATGGATGATAGGTTGGGGATGGCTGTGGAGAAGGCGATGGATGATAGTTTGGGGATGGCTGTGAAGAAGGCGATGGATGATAGGTTGGGGATGGCTGTGGAGAAGGCGATGGATGATAGGTTGGGGATGGCTGTGAAGAAGGCGATGGACGAAAATTTGGGGATTGCTGTGGAGAAGGATATGGATGGTAGGATGTGGATGGCTGATAGTAGAGATTGCCGGAATGTCCAAAATTCGTGGGCTGTGGTGGGTTGATTAGTATTTGTGCATGTGGGTTTGACGATAGTTCTTTTTGCTTCAGATTGAAAATCAATCTATCAATTTCCAACATCGCTATTTCACGTGTATTTTCTTGTAAGCCTCTCAATTTTTTGCACAATAATTGTGTGTATAATGAACATTCATCTTGCGGGATTTGGGGTTTTTGAGTCATTTGTTTTAAATAGTCGTATGCTTCGTTCATTTTATTTTCTATATCAATATTTTTAGCACGTTTTTTAGGAAGAGGTTTTGGTCTTTTAAATTGAACTGATTCTTTATCATCCTGTTTACTATCTTCAGAGGCATCTAAATCACGGTTATCTTCTATTTCTTCTATGTCGTCAGTGACCTAAAAATAAGAAATATTCATGATAATTTACAATATTTTTATTTGTTTTAGCTGCCACGGACATCATCTGACTGGTTAAGGATAGAGAAAGGATTCCGCAGAATTTGGAATTTTCCTCACTGCTTAGGAGCTATCGACGGAAAACATGTGCTAATACAAAGTCCTATTCATAGTGGATCTGAGTTTATCAACTATCACAAAACATTCAGTGTTGTATTAATGGCTTTAGTCGACGCGGATTATAATAATAATGCTCTAACGGAAAATATGATGAAACCATACGCAGGAACTCATAATAAGGGATCTAAAGAACGCGTGTTTAATTACCGCCTTTCACGAGCTCGAAGGATTGTTGAAAATGTCTTTGGCATTATGTCTGCGGTGTTTAGAGTACTAAGAAAACCCATGCTTTTACAACCAGATATTGTAACTGATATTGTGATGACATGTGCATTGTTACACAATTTTTTGAGACGGTCTAAAAGGTCTAGACTTATATATACCCCTCCTGGATCCTTTGATACCGAAAATGATGATGGCGAGATTCAGCCCGGTTCTTGGCGTGATGACCAAAATGGAGTTGCTTCCCTACTACCACTCCAAAATCGGCCAAGAAGAGCACCTCTTTCCGCCAAGAATATAAGAGACCAGTTTGCAGAATATTTTATAACAAACGGTGCGGTTGCCTGGCAAAATAATTATTAATTTTTTAAGTAAATAAAGTACTTACCTCAGAATCCTTCGTTTTCTTTGGATTATACACATCATTCAAAAATTGGGCCATCACATTATAAAATGGCCAGTCGGGCTTATAGATTTCATCAGCACCGCTGCCAGACTTTATTGATTGGCAAACTTTACTTCTTAATTTTCTATAGGTTCCCATTAAAGAATCCCTTTTCTTTTTAATTTCTTGTAACGGTATGGTACCACCTTTTAAATTCTGTTTAATTCGCAGCCAGGCATCATGCTGGTCGTTTTTGTTTTTATGCTCCGCATTTTTCGAATTCCACAGAGAGGGTTCGCCTTCATACAAAGTTAAAAATTCGGCGATCGTTTCATTCGGCCACTCCATATTCACCACAGTACCTCAACGTAGGACGAGTCAAAATGAAATGAACGAGTTCAATCGTGTTCGTCTGTCTGGGTAGGTACACGCCGCGCCGCGCCGCGCGCGCCCGCGCCGACACGCGCGAGCCCGCGCCGCGCCTTTGAAGTTACCGACTTTTAGCGGATAGGTCGCGCCACGCCGCGCCTGCCCGCGCCAAGCTCTTCACACTGCGCGAGGCGCGTGCCGGCGCGGCGTGGCGCGGGTCAACACGCGCAGTGAGAAGCCGGCTTTAGCTTGATGCTTTCAACTTGAACGGTATTTCTTATAGCTATGTACATATATTGTATATGATAATAGGCTTTTATAATCTAGCTAAATAATATAGCTGTGGAGATACGATTTCCTTTGTGTATATATAAGATAGAACATAAACATCAGTAATTATTATAATAGGCATTCTGTATTGTGTTGTAAAGATAGATATATCTACTCTCCTAACAATATTAGTTTCCACGGAAGAACCCTGACAACTGCAATACAGGGAATCCTACAGCAGTAGTCAGGACACACAATCTAAATATTCTGTGCAGCCTAAATTAAATTGTATAAATGTAAATTGTTGTTAATTGTTATAATTGTTGTGTGTACAGTATTATTATATACCAAATATAAAAATAAAATAAAAATACATATTTTAAGATCGTAAGTAATTACTATTGGCACATACCAATAATGATGATGAAAATGTTTTCCAAACCGAATTTGGCTACGACGAACGTATTTCCTACGAGAAGGTTACTTAACTGATGCGTTATCACATGATTAATGTACCCCATATTTTATTACCTATCTTGCAGTTCCAACTGAAACTGCATGGCTTTGGATTTGTTCCTAACTTATCCTGATAGGTATGGCTGCGCCTGGCACCGAACCAAATATTACAGATTTGTATATAATTTTAAGTTTTAATAATTTGATAGATTCATTACTCACAATTCTGAATTTTGGAGTAGCTTAAATTAAAAATATATAAAGACTGGATGACTGACTGATTTAGTGATCTTTCAACGCACAGCCCAAACTACTGGACTGAAATTTGGAATAAAGGTAGATGTTATGACGTAGGCATCCGTTAAGAAAGGATTTTTGGTAATGCCACTTATAGGGGTGAAATAGTGGATGCAAGTTTTACTTAATGCGAGCGAAGCCGCGAGCACCCACTAGTAATTATATAAAATGGCGTCCTCACGTGTAGCAACTGTTAAAAAGAAGTAGACAACTTCTGTTACACCAATATAACAAAACGAAATTGTAGATATTTGCTAGTCTGTTTACGCCGCCACGGTGCACAATATTGTGGTTTTGTTATAGTGACAGTAGGTACAAGTAATAAGGCATCTTTACTGATACAGGCAGTTTATATTGTAACTCATAAAAACACACAGGTTATCATGTAAAAACCACACCAGACATAACTTTTTATTACCGTATGTACCGTCTCCATACATAAAATAGTGCAACAATAAACACCAAAAATGTACTTAATTAATACAATACCTACATACATATACTTAATCACTCAATACTCACAGTGCCGTAACTTTTTCTACAAAGAAAGTCATCTAATTAAAGCTAGGTATTAACTTAGATTTAATGTGTAACTACTTTCGTACTTTAGACAATTGATTATGATTTTATAACAGGTATCTTAGCTACGATCTCAAAAGTAAAAGCGATTATAGATATGCATGATCCAATAATGAGTAAAGTGTACGCGAACTTGAAATCGCTTTGATTGAGAGGGGCTGTTGTCGGAGAGAACTGGGGTTTGCATTTCAAATGCTCCGTGTGAAATATCTCTTCGTAATGTTGATCCACTAAACCAGCCGACATTATTTTGAAGAAAAATTTATTAAACGGTATCTGTAAAACCGATCCTCGTCTGAAATAAATGGCTCTCATCAAAATGCCGACGGGCTCTTTTAATTTGTATAATTGCAAATTGCACTCTTTATCTGCCAGCATCCACTTGAATGTCTCATACGTTTCATCGGTGACTAGAGTGTAGTAAGACTTGTCTTTCTTATCCCTCACTCGTTTCAAACATTCTATGATTGATTCACATTCTATTCTATCTCTAGTCTGTCCCTCTTTCAACCAATCTGAAGTCAAAATGAGCTGACGATGTTCTTGTATTTCATCAAAATCTTTTGGCTCGTATCTTCTTATCGGGTTGGTCTTCATGCTCCACATGTATGATTGCAAAGTATATGGAATTATTAGTATAAAAAATAAGAAAAATCCCAAAATAATACTCGCAGGTATCCCAGATTTCATTTTTCGTACCGTCACTTTATTTACTAAATATCCGAAAACTATTAAAAGGTCTCTGATGAGATCGTTTTTGTATGAAGGAAATAGGGATAAAGAATATGCTGCTATTGAAAAACATAGGAAACAAATAAAAATCATAACGAGCACATAACGAGCTTTGCTTTCGAAAAATCCATGCCAAGTATCTTCAAAAGCCGCCCGCGGCATGATGACCAGCATGTGACCGATCGTCAACGGATAACTGAAGAAAAACCTGTAAACACTGGCGGAACCAACGAAATAACCTCCTACGGCACCTTCTGCTTCGCCGCTTAGAACTTTTTCTAAGACATCCGTGTAAGTAAAATTTCCCATAAGGCGCCCCAGTTTGTCTGTTTTGCTGTACGGTATCAATTTTATTTCGATGCCTGCATATTTTTGAAATAATCGTAAAATTCTCTGCTCAACGCCTTCGTTATTTGGTTCATCAAGATTTACCAACGGGAAAATATTGTACGTCATGAGCTGGAATTTACATCCACGGATGCTCGCCATATCTGGAAATATGCTCGGTTTGCTTGGGCTTGTCGTGTAGTTGGAGCAAGTAGATCCTAGCACCAGCCTCTGGAGATGGTTGCAGGGATGTATCGGTGATTTAAACGAGTATATTTTGCCCGCATCCGCGCCATCCTTGACTATAATGGACACATTGTAGATATTGGCATATACCAAAAACTTTACCATGTCTTCGTGTTGGTCCTCTTTAAATTTTTCCAGGACTATAATAAAATTTGCGCGTGGGTTGAAATAGTAATCTTGCATGGTGATATTTATACCATTTTGGAATTCGGCTACGTCATGTACGGTTGTGACGTAGAGACGATTCACTCTCTTCAAACGATTCCCTGCAAACGTCGTGCTAAAGAAGGAAGAGTTTGTTACATGTAGTTTAGATATTGTCACATTATGGTTTACGTTCAGTAGAACTACATTCCTCTCGAAAAGGTCGTTGGTTACGATATCTTGTATGATCTCGCTAACACAGCTAGTAATATCACCATCTTCAGGTTTCTGTTCGTAGACAACAGTGAGGTTCCCAGTTCCTATAGCTGTTATTGAAAGAAAAGAATATAAAAAGAAACTGATAAACAGAAGTTGTCTCATTTCAACTAACTTGAAGAATACGATAATGTTCTCAGTGGTATTATTTCAAAATTAAACTCTCCAAATTGGTACCTAAGTAACTAGGCATCAAAATGTAGGTATACTTCTTGCAGTAGGTTCTGAATCTAATTCAAACGTAAAAACTCAAAATCGAATAAATTAGAGCCACATAATCACTAAAGCGGTACTATTGGGAGTGGTGGAATCAAACACTAAATGAGCCAAGTTTAATTCGACCGAGGTATACTTAAATCAGGCATTCAATTAGAAGGGACATAAATCATAGTAACGTTACCTAAGTGAATCTTTTATTGCCATTGCCATATGCTACGAATAAACTGTACCACTGAAACGTAACTGAGCTAAAAAATGCTTTCACTGGTTGATTCATCTCGACCAAATATTTGGTCGGTGGGTTCTATAAGTAAACAGTTACATTCTGTAATTTCTACCATCGGGGACCAATCACTAGCAAGTTTTGTGAGCGTAGGTACCTATGCTTTCAGGTGAGTAAAAGACATATGGAACATGGACGCGACATCTGTATGGACTGCCCGATCCATATTAACGTTATTCATAGCCGTGGTGTCATTATGGGAGGTCTGAAACGATGAATTGTTCTGTTGAAGAAACCATTTCTAATCAGATCTTATCCTATTGTTGGATAATGAAAAATTGAGCCGGCAGAATAGGTTGCGTGGAATTTCAATAAATATTTTTTTCCATAAATCATTAGGTAGATACAGTACTAACCAGACAGACCAGAAACAAAGGGAGATAGGGTAAACTGGGCAGGCCCCGTGCGAACGCATGCGGTACAAAACGTACCTCATCGGCTCACCGCTTGTCAGTCGGCGTGACGTTGGGAAAACAAAGTTATTGAACCATTGCTTGGTTTGTATTAGACGTATAACAATAAAGTTGTTATTATGCCGCAATTGATGATTACCTACGCATAACAAGCACTAAATGGCATGACACCTAGTGTCCGCAATAACTGCTGGCGGTTATTGCGGACACTAGGTTTCAAACAAAAATTCTTAGAAGGCCAATCTCTTTTTGTTTCTGTTATCTGTGGTAGTAACCTATAAACATAACGTACGCTTAACATATTTTATATAGGTACTTACCTAGATTAGTAAAATTAAAGTTAAATTATTGATTTAATTATTTTATTATACTTAGGTAGGTACCTACTAGTGTTACTTACGTTATAGGTGATAGTTAGAGAAAGAACTTCGTGTGGATCATAAAGGAGAGAAAGTAGCTGCCTCTTTTATCCGTTGTAAGGATTTATAAGTAGATAACATCTATTTTTTTAATCCTTTATAAAACTCAGTTCGTTATTTGTAGGCTACTATTTCGGTTATAGAACGCCTGTGTTAAAAATCATATTTATAAGTGATTTGCTAATAAAGAATGTTTTTACTGTTTATAATCTGAGAAGCGATCATATTAAAGAATAGATCAAAATGTTCATGGCCAAAGAATATGTACTATTACCCTCGAAGCCCTTTTTTAATGGCTTTGAAATGACTTTGATTTATTTGGATAATCCAAAAGTTTCAACCATATCCCTCATCTTGTTTTCATAGTTTTCTAGACCAATTTACATTTAAAGTTGCTAAAGCTGATAAGTTTTTGTTGCTATTCTGATTTAAAAAAAATGCGCTGTTAAGTTTAATGTTTCTATCAATGTCAAATTAATAGATGTCATTTAGTGTTGCTACGCTATCGATAGTTCTATCGTTTTTTTATCGATATTATTTATTTATCGATAAAAAAGTTTTATTTTATTTCAAACAAAGGTATAAAAAAAAATATAAACTATGAAATACCACAACAAAAGTCTATATTTTAATCGGTGAAAATCGATAAGTTTTTTTTTAACAATAATCCGACATATATTGCTCTATATCTAAACAAAATAATATATTCAATAATAAGAAACCATATTTACACATATTAACACTAATTGAACTAAAAAAGAGTATTTACATCTAAACTAAATTTAAACAATCTACATGTGGTATGGAACCAAGAACGCTGGCTGCATTCCCACGCTGGATTGCTATAGAAATCCTTTGCGCAAGGAACCAGCCAGCGTTCTTGTCTCTAGTGATGTCAATCAACATTTTATTAATTTTTTTTATACAAGACCCCCAATGCTATGCTTTTACCCCACGGACCAAAAGTTTCGAATCCAAGCGGTACGAAAATATAATCAGTCGATAATGATGTATATTTTCGCCGCTTGGCTTTTTTAATTTGAGTGACTAAGTGACTTTGCCTACAGATAAACCACAACATAAATTAATTCGAAACTAATCATAGAACACAACAAAACAGCTGGAAAATCTGGCGAAATTGCTGTAATATTTGTTAAAAAGTAATTATTATAAAATGTGTCAACATAACAAAATATTTTTTTTTTTTTTTTTTACATCATGTAGCAACAAACATTTAATTAATTAATCATTGGGTCCTTCTTTTCTATTACTACAGAAAATAAAAACAGTAGCGTCCCACGATAAGAAATTATATAATCAATGTATTGCTGATAAGATAAAACAATATTATATCAAAATAAACAAATACACATTCCAATATATGGCAACATTCTTCGTATTTTGTACATTAAAAGATAATGTTAACGGGTAAAATGGCTATTAAGTAGCAATCAAGAAACACATTAGAATGCATAAAACAATAATATAATCTAAATTTTGACCTATTTTTCATATACTAACATTGAATTACTATTAACACAGTACAAATCAATAAAATGCATAAAAATACCGACCCACATAAAAATTGTTGAGGTACATAAAATAATTAAATGATATATTTAATTATATGATTATATTTAATGAAAAAAACACATTAAGATTTTAGGTCGCTATCGAATTATAATAAAATAAGTATGTATATACGACCTTAGTGCGGGTTTAAGCACTTGGAAAATATAATATGTATAATATTATAATATATATGTTGCAATAATTGTTTAATTACAATGTCGATAGAACATTATTTTATATGAGTACAACACTACCTAGTTCACGAAATTTGACTTGTCTGAAGTTGTCTGTCAACTGTCAAGTCAAACAATCCTATTCTGTTGGATTGGTTGTCGACCGTGAGAAAAGGAAAATGAAACCAAAATAAAACTATGATCTCATAAATTCAAATGAATTTCCTAGCTGCTCTCCTCAATTCTATAAACCCAAGTGTATTGTAGTGAAGTGAAGAACCATGCAGCAGTCTCCGTTTGAGAATATTTTTAGCATTATCGGTGGCATAACTGAGGGCAGCGAAAAGCCGATGAAACATGGGTTTTATAATGCCTTTGCGTTATTTATTCTTACGGTTTGCTGTGCTGCAGTCTATGTATTGTTTTTGATCCTAGAACCATTCTTCAAACCTCTTTTTTGGGCATTATTAGTTGGTTCAATATTGCATCCTTTCAAATACAAGTTATCAAAGAAGTTGAAGTCATGGTTTGAAGAACTGGAGAAGTCTAACTCCTCTGTGGTGGTAGGTCTTATGACATTACCGCTGAACGCTGTTAATTTAGCCTCTGATACTGTGGGGCAACAGTTTTTGGAACATTATAAGGTGAGATCATTACCACTTCAAAAAATTCTGATTCATAATCTAAATGAGAAGATCCTTGACTAATAATGAGTGTCTAGTTTGTATCTTATATGTACTGTGTACAAGTACAAAATTCTGAAATATCTGACTCAAACAAATAGTAAGGAGTCAATATTTATCCATTGGTGTTTACCAAAAGACAATACCAATGTTACACTGAAGTTTCATAAACATTCATCAATGTGTGTGATATGCGTTTTCAATCTGTATTACATCAGCTGATGCATTATCAAATGTCTGATTTCACCAAATAGAATCTTTAATCGCAATATACATATGCATCACTTATACTCAGGCATTTTAAATCTCCTTATATTATCTTGTTTAGAAAACTGTTTCGGCTCAACTTTCCAAAGCCACCAATCGCGTTGGAGGTCCATAATTTTTTAAGAAGTAGATAATATTTACACAAGGCTACACGTTAAATATTTTAGCGCAGAGATGCTTAGTTTACGAGATATTAATTTTTTCAAATCGAAAAATAATCCTTTATTTTGACAGTTTCTTGACACTATGACGGCCATTAGCGTTTCGTTTTGCGGACTGCTATTACATACAAGCGTGCAACTTATCAAACTATTATATTTATTTGCTAATGTGTATGTAATGTTTAGTTTTTGTCACAATTACGTATATATTGATGAAAAATACATATAATACGTAATTAAATAACTTGACCGTTATTTAAAACTTAATAAATTGAGAGTGGCAACCGTGTTTTCCGCTTCCTTTTTCCCTCTCTTTCGATCTTTGTGCACTTTTATCGTTCTGTCTCGCTCGCACACCCCCACCAACAGGCGACTGAACCATGGAGGTGGAAATGGTTCGACCTCTTTTCATTGGCGTCGAGTTTTCCGCTGCGACAAGTCGCTAGTCTTGGAGCAAAAGTGGAATATTAATTCTTATTGAAATTCTAAATTTCAATTTGTAAGTGTGCCTTTTCCAATGGAAAGCAGTAAGTTTAATTCCACTTGACTTTATTTTATTGGTAAAGTGATTTTTAACTGTGTTACCGTTCGACTTTACCATTTGACTTGTTTCCTTTTATTATAAATAATTTTATTACCCTCAATTTTCTTGCATGATCTATTTCTTTTGCTTGACTTTAATATTGTGTACTTGGAAACTGAATTATACAATTTTTCTTTAATATCTACCCTCAGATATATTTAATCAATTATTTTTAACGTAATGTTCAAAATTATTTGTGGATTGCATTTCAGTAATTTTAATACTTGTATGTGTATTGTGTATGTACCCCGTACATAGGACGTAGCTAATACTGTGTTTTACAAGTAAAATGATATTCACGAGTGATCAAACTAGAATTTCAATTCGATGAATCACGAATATGCGCCGTCGCTGAGGTAAAAAAAAGGGGGGGCGAGTATGCATCATTGTTAAAAACGATCTGCTAGATAACTTCACAAGATATGAACCTCGCAGGTTCACGCAGTATTTTTCTAATGCAGATAAATGATGTTCTAATACAATAGAGTAACCGACATGTCTTTTTTTTTTTACATCTAAATTTAATAGTGTTAATTTACTTTGCTTACAATTCAATAATTTTATTGAGTCCATAATTTAAGAATCTGTGATAGATACGAGTTAAATTTGTAACATTACAAATACATATATTATGTGATAATATAGCTAAGAACCGTGAATACGGATAAAAATGGAACCAATGGTTTTGTCTCTCTTATTTTTTGTTCGATTCTTATGTTCGATTTAATTAATAGTTGACGTTATTATATCAATTGACGTAAGAGTCTGCGCGTCGCAGACCCGGGAGTAGCGAAACTCGCGCCGTGCGCGGTGGTTGTGTCCGTGACAAACCAGCACTCGAGGAGTCGTAAAGATCGCGCCGTGCGCGGTGGATGTGTCCGTGGCACACCAGAACTTCTCCAAGTACCAAGGTCGCGCCGTGCGCGTCGGTAGTGTCCGTGACACCCAATACTTCAGAGTCCGTGACTCTGGAAAACACCAGGAATTTATATAGCGGGACATGCGTACATAAAGACATGCTGTGGTCTGTACCCAGCCCTCGCAGGGCTGTGGTCATAACGGCCCCTATACAAAGCTTTCCCAGCCAGGGATCTTGTATAACATATTGTGCTGTGATGCACTGTAAATCTATTCGTAAGCCCTCAGGGGCTCATTATGTAGGACCCTCGCAGGGTACTCTAAAGACATGCTGTGGTCTGTACCCAGCCCTCGCAGGGCTGTGGTCATAACGGCCCCTATACAAAGCTTTCCCAGCCAGGGATCTTGTATAACATATTGTGCTGTGATGCACTGTAAATCTATTCGTAAGCCCTCAGGGGCTCATTATGTAGGACCCTCGCAGGGTACTCTAAAGACATGCTGTGGTCTGTACCCAGCCCTCGCAGGGCTGTGGTCATAACGGCCCCTATACAAAGCTTTCCCAGCCAGGGATCTTGTATAACATATTGTGCTGTGATGCACTGTAAATCTATTCGTAAGCCCTCAGGGGCTCATTATGTAGGACCCTCGCAGGGTACTCTAAAGACATGCTGTGGTCTGTACCCAGCCCTCGCAGGGCTGTGGTCATAACGGCCCCTATACAAAGCTTTCCCAGCCAGGGATCTTGTATAACATATTGTGCTGTGATGCACTGTAAATCTATTCGTAAGCCCTCAGGGGCTCTGTTCGTAAGCCCTCAGGGGCTCTAATCGTAAGCCCTCAGGGGCTCTATTCGTAAGCCCTCAGGGGCTCTATTCGTAAGCCCTCAGGGGCTCTATTCGTAAGCCCTCAGGGGCTCATTATGTAGGACCCTCGCAGGGTACTCTAAAGACATGCTGTGGTCTGTACCCAGCCCTCACAGGGCTGTGGTCATAACAGCCCTATACAAAGCTTTCCCACGCAGGGATCTTGTGTAACACATTGTGCTGTGATGCACTGTAAATCTATTCGTAAGCCCTCACAAAGGGAGGCTCATTATGTAGAACCCTCGCAGGGTACGTAGCCTCTAACAAAGACAAGCTAATCATACCGGACCCTCGTAGGGTATTTTGAAGACATGCTGTGGTCTGGACCTAGCCCTCGCAGGGCTGTGGTCATAACGACCCCTATGCAGAGCCATCCCTCGCAGGGATCTGGTAACAACTCAAAGTTATTCGCATTTCTAATCATATCTATTATCTATATTCAGCGCAGAGCTAAACTTCCAGCCACGTTAATTACCTATTATTGCAATACATGACAAACTGCTGGTTAAGTATAAAGATATATTATGACAATATCTTTGCAGGCCAGCTTAAATATCTTGTCAGCAGATAGCATGAAGTGGAAGCATACGCTTAACCTAGTGCTAAAATATGACATTGTTTCAAAACCCCAAAGGCCTATGCCGACCAAACGATTTAAATCTATAGAATCTAAAGCAATATCGCAGAATAGTTTTGTCGTCACAAAACTGATAAATACTGATACATGAAACATACTGATAAATGTATACGTGTAGGTACTGTCTTTACCTACCTGACAGTTACAAAGATCTAACAGACGGTTTCTAAGGCTAATTTAGCTAATAACTAAATCTCGCAAAGCTGCCTTCCGTTTTGCTCTAAACCTGATTTTCAAAGATGTGACATCACTAATGAAATAGAACTTAATACTTATACCTATCCGTAAAATTAAATGGCAAGAAGGTAAGTAAATTAATATTTGTGACCTGGATATACGCCTTATACGAGTAATACATAGTATTAGACACCATGAACGTCAGGTGTGGCAAGCGAGGAAAATCTAATTTCGTATTCAAGTTTCTTCCTCCTGCGTTGTCTTGTATTTCTGGGAATAACCCGTAGAATATGAATATTCAAAATTAATGTTCTCTGCCTTATGGTGATATACTTGTTCAAAGAGTTTCTTAACTACCTGGTAAGCTTAGTCTTAGTCTAGACTCAGTAAATGAAACTCCTGATAAACACTCTTGTTCTCAATACTGTTTACAAGAAATATCTTTCTGCATTTTCACATTTGTCACTGAGGTTCTTCTTTTCGTAATCCTTCCCTGTCGCATTATTTGTCCTCAGAGGTGTCGATTTTGACTTGGGTCCTCGACTCAAACGTATTATCAGTCTGGACACGAGTCACGGTGTCTTCACCGCGAACAATAGAAATGGACGATAAACCGTATCCATAGGCACGATCATCGTCAAAGTTTATGTATCTGAACAGTGCTTGTAAATTGCTGTCTTAATGCAAATAAGCATACAGGCTTTTGATTCATTTGTATTCAATTGATTAAACTTGACAGTGTAATTCATTCCAGGGAAACACAACAGTGCCATACAGATCACCTATAACTAGCTAGGTCATCATAATCATTATCCTGATAGCACCTATAAGGACTAAAGAGATCTAATGCTCAGTCTAAATAGTGATCATCTTTATGTCACCGGACTAGATCGATTTGATATTGATACCATTTGGGTAACATTGATTTGATTTGAACATTCTTGCGGACGCGAATGTACATATATCAACCCTGGTGTGGGTATATCCGTCACCCTTTTGTAGTTACGAAAATGTTTCAACCGACAACATCTCAACTTAGAGCCTAAATACTAGTTACTATCTACCTGTCAGAATACAGAATATAACGCTAGCTTGGCAAAATGTTAAGTTGATTAGACAAAATCACAACTGGAAAAAACCTGGCGTAAAATGGCACGAGGTATTTAATATGAGCTGATGATAATAACATTTTTCCATTTGTACCAAAATTGGCAGGCTTATTACTTTAATAACAGATTTATTCAAATTACATGCTACATTTGGTTATAAATCCGTGGTACCTATATGGACTAATGTATTCATGTAACATCGTAGGCACGATATTACCGTGTCGTAGGCCCATAGAAATTGAGCTTATGTACCAGTATGTCATCATACCCAATACATCCAACTATCGCATTATAATATAAGCTCTCTACGACACAGTTTTTTACTAATGGCAGTGCAATTTGTAAAATGTAACATATTGTCTATTTACAATAAATTTATCTTATCTTAGTTTAAAAACCTCCATGTCTTGGTATTGGTTTTTAAAATATTTTCGACATTACATTCATCACAAAATCATTGCATTTATTACTTTGCTCGAGTCGCAAGAGTTAGCCTTGATAGCTGAGTACTCTTAACATTTAATCCAAGAATAACTGTTGTGTCCATACTAGTCGTAGTAAAAACTGACACAATTAAGTAGCTATAGACAATCAGGACGAGAATTGTCTTAAAATCCTACTACTTAGCTTCATCACTGTTTTTGTGTAAAGCATAACTTTTCTTCATGTAAGCCATAGTATTATGACTCACATTAGTATTATGACCAAATCTATTTATTGATTTCACACATCAATAAGAGCAGCTTTCTGGAGAGATGTTATATCAGGTTCAAATTCATACCGTCGGAAGTAGTAGTATTCAAGTAGGTCTGACAAATTACTTCTGATTAAAGCCTGGTCAGGGTTGATTGGTCTCCATCCCAAAGTAAAGATTTAAAATAATACTTCTGTGATTATATTATTTAACTGATAAATTATTATTATTTTATAATAATAGCCTCAGTTCTCTTACAGTCAACCCGATATAAGCTGTTATTTCTAGTCTGTCTAGTACTGCTAGTACTTTTGATTACTTAGTTACTTCAACAAAAGTAGTTATATTAGCTCTGAATAAAATGTGATTACATCACTTTCTGTCTCTCGCACATTGGTTGGTTTTATGTATGTATCTAAGGTACACCTACCTTACCCTTTACCTATGTACATATACCTTCCCAGTACTTAAGTATCTATTACTTCTGTACATGTTCACATTGGCGTCTTTTACCCACCAGGCGATAACAGACACGTCTCAATTTATTACGTTTTAAATAACGGTCAAGTTATTTAATAACGATGTTTTACCTGAAATAAAACATATATTAAATACTTACCTTATTTAAAACTTACATTTTATTTCTGCCTGGTGTAAATTTCGACTCAATGAAAAGAGGTCGAACCATTTCCACCTCCATGGTTCGGTCGCCTGTTGGTGGGGGTGTGCGAGCGAGACAGAACGATAAAAGTGCACAAAGATCGAAAGAGAGGGAAAAAGGAAGCGGAAAACACGGTTGCCACTCTCAATTTATTAAGTTTTAAATAAGGTAAGTATTTAATATATGTTTTATTTCAGGTAAAACATCGTTATTTTATTTATTATTTGATCGCAAATTTTTACGTAGTTATAATATTTTGTGTGTAACTTGTAACTTGATGAACGAAACGTGACGCCATTGTTTTTTTTTAGTATTGGCGTCACACTCTTCGCGTATTTGCCAGTGTCAAGTAATTTTCTTTCTTCTTCTTTAGCTTGAGCTTCAGCTCAACCCTCAATGGATGACGTGTCAGAACACGGGACACGTCATGCATCCTGTGGGGACTCATTCCAGGGCAACAGGTTCCCCGACCTGCCACCCAGAGCCCCCAGGAGTCACGCAGTCGCACGCCAAAGCGACCGCCCTCCTCCAATGCGCCCTCTGCGCACGGAGTTCGGTTCCCGTGTCGCCGCTACTCGGCCGGTACACCGAACTCCTCTCGCCTCTCGGCGACCACCTCGGGTGCTCTTAAAGAGCACCCAGCTCCACCTACACCGCGAGGTGCGGCGAGCTCCCCGCCTCGGGCCCTTCAACCAGCCCTCTCGAAGGGGAGGTATAGGCGAGGGCCCCCACTCGATCGAACGTTTGGACACAGGCTAGCAAGATCCACCGGAAGGTGGAAGTTACTAACCTGTGGACGGGGTGCACCAGGTTTCCCCAACTAACCCCAAATCCCCATATGGAGAGATGAAATTAGTTGGGCTTACCCAACGTGAAGGTAGTCCGATCATCGCACCCCACGGGACGCTAAACCTAACTTAACCTGTTGTAGTGCAAGTGTTGGACTCGAAGTCACTTGTCTGTGACAGAAGGTAGATTAGGTTCGTTAGGTTGCTTTCTACCACGCACATGCGACGTTGAGCGAAGCGAGGAGGAGCCAAGTCCTGTTGTAGTGCAAGTGTTGGACTCGAAGTTACTTGTCTGTGACAGAAGGTAGATTAGGTTCGTTAGGTTACTTTCTACCACGCACATGCGACGACGAGCGAAGCGAGGAGGAGCCAAGTCCTGTTGTAGTGCAAGTGTTGGGTTAGGTAGTTAAGAACCCCATAGTGAAATCGTAGTACTTAACCTCAAAATACAAAAATGGTCATATCTCGAAAACTATTGATCTCCGCACCCCCCCCCCCTTTAGGGGGGGCTTACCCTCTCCCCCCTCCCTCTCCCTCCCTCCCCAACCCCCCCCCCCCCCCTTGATTGGCGGCTTTGGAAAGTTTAACCACTGTTTCTTAGCAGAAATACTTAATAGTGGCATAGTGTACCTAGTTAGATAATTTTACAAAAGCTCTTATATCAAGTTGGAGAACCAAAAACTTGAATTAAGTGAACCGGTTCTTGGTGGAAGTACCAAAAACTTGCATGAAGCACTTTGCTTCTACCTTCATGGTAAGGACAGCACAATTATGGAACTCTCTATGTGGAGCCCTGTTCCCAGAAAATTATAACCTAGGTGTCCTCAAATCTAGAGTAAATAAGTTTCTTCTATGCAAATGTGTTACATCTTAGACTACAGTGGTGCTTAACAACAGCTAGGCTGTAGTCAATTGTAAGCCATTTCGTGATAAAAAAATCCTGTGGTAACACAGGGAATCCTACAGCAGTAACACACAATGTAACAATATATGCATCCACTTGTATAAATGTAAATTGTAATAGCAACATTGCATTGTAACATACTGTAACATATTTGGAATACTCTGTGTTTAAATAAATGATTATTTATTTATTTATTACTTGAGACTTGAGTAATAAAACCTATTGTTATATTTAGAGCAAAAATATTCTTTATCCTTTCCAGACTGTAATAGGCCTACTGTCAGCCATATTTGTGGTGCCATGGATGTACAACTCGGTACCCCGAGGGCTAGCATGCCTGTTCTGGCAGATGAGCAGCTTTGTGAGCTTCTCCACCACTCTGCTCATCAGCGTCTGCAGCTCTTATATTGTAAGTGGTGTATGAAAACCAGACATAAATATGATACAAAAAACATAAATTGTGAAAATTGGTAAAATAGCTTCTGTGACTAAACATTTTATATCTTGGCCATGTCAACCCTTAAGTTATGGTACTCTTTTTTGCTAAAAAAAAGAAATGAATAGTACAATATATGTTTATTTATATTATTTGTTTTATATATATGAAATAAGCTAAAAGGATTCAATATTTTACATAGGTCTCTCTATCTAACTAGTTATTAGTATTTTCTGTAACATTCATAAATATATATACCTTATTGAATACAAACTAATGGAAAGCTTGTAACCAGTCAACCTTAACTGAATTTAAATTTAGTACCTACTGTACACTGTGCAAGTTTCAAATATGAATATTAATTATATTATTGTTAATTTAGATATTTATATATTTTCCAGACACTAACAGTAGTCCTGGGCTACCTAATCAGCGTCTACATATTATGGACGCCGGAACGAGCCAATGTCTTCAAGGCAACCTCCCAGTTCCTATGGCTAGTCATCATCAGCTGCCTCGCCAAGTTGACGGGATCCCTTCAAGTGTACACGTTTGTGATACTGCAGGGAATGTGTATCACTGGACTGGTGCTTGAAGTGCTCGATGTGCAAAAGAAAATGCTGCTTACTGGTAATATTTTTTTCAATTTAGTATAGGTAAATTCTTGAAGCATTAGTTGTCAAATTAATAAGTAGAATTATCAGAAAATACAGATTATTATCCATTAGATGATTACTTCTCTGAAAGGAAAGTAGATATAGAGAAGACTTTTAAGTTTTTCTCAATGTGATAAAAATAAAAAAGTCTTAATTGACATTTTTTTAATTATTTCTCTACTTTTTTATACACCTTTTATTAAATTCGGGTTTAAGAGTAAGATAAGCATCCCACTAATAAGAAATAAAGGAACAACTAAAAATCTAAACTACAAAATTTGTTCTGTGAATCAGATATTATATTCAAATCAAAACTATATGAGTAAGTATTATAACTTATAATTTCAGATCCAGAAGCATCTCTAACAATGGCAATTTACCAAGCCATAAGCAGTGGGCACGAAGAAGACAACAAAACAAACAACTTACTAACTGACAGCTCCCAGCAGAAACCACCCGAGGTCCAACCAGACACCAACGAAGCCACAGACCACGAATCAACCCCAGATAAAGACACCCCATCACCAGTTACACCAGAATCTATGCCAAAAAGAGGAAGTTGGGCACCGAGCGACCTGCAAAGCTCCCCACGACACGCCAAAATGATGTTCAAAACTAGAACCATGTCAGCTCTACCATTACAAGGCCTTAACCTGAGAAACAGCAGGTTCCTGGCAATGAAACAACAACGATCTCTGGACGAAAACTACATGAAGAATAACTTCGCGAACGACGAAGAAACTGCCTTATATTTTAAACTATTATTCTTTGGGTGCCTTTGTATGCTAGTATGGAAACACATATGGCTATTGCCGGTGATATTAGTGTTTCTCGCTATACACGCGTTGAAGATTATGCTTAATTACTTTGGAGTATGGTTGTTTTTTGAGAACCAGTATAATAAAGTTATGGGAACGATAAGGTGCTGGTGGAATACTAGGTACGATTTTTTTAGTAACATTTATCTTTGATTTTATTAGTGCTTTCAATCAAACATGCTGTACTCAAACATGAACTTATTATGTACTAAAAACAGTCTCTGTGATTGAAGATGGAGTAAAACTAGCTAAAGAATGAAATTACCTTTCAAAGTAGACTGAAACAAAACATTAGATGCCTGAAGACATTTCTATTTTTAATTTTGCCCTTGGATTTCACCTTATAGCTTAGTTTTAGATACTTTAGTGTATTAGCATATCAATAGCAAGTTTCTCGGAATGCCTAGATTCCATGAATCACCATGTCAAATGAGGTCACAGACTTGTATGGTAGCCGCTATAAAAGCAATACGAAGTACCATATAAAAGAGCCAAAAAAAGTTGGTAAATAAATATTCCGGGACATTGCACACAGCGCCATCTAGCCCCACACTAAGCAAACACTTGTGTCAGGGGTACTAGATAACGGATATAATACTTATATACTTTTTTATGTAAATACATACATACTTATCTACTATATAAAAATAAGTCGAGTTTTCCTTCCTGACACCATAACTCCAGAACGCACGAACCGATTTCCCCGGTTTTGCATTCGTTGGAAAGGTCTCGGACTTCGTGAGGTTTATAGCAAAGAAAATTCAGGAAAAAAATCAGCAGAAAAGCGGGAAAACAGGGAAAATCATTTTTCACATACAGCGCCATCTCTGATACATAACATGTACTACAAACTGGCGAAACGGAATTCGCCGGGTTTGCTAGTTTTACATACAAACGACCAGACTCAACACAAGTAATTATACATTTTAAAATTCATAAATACTAGTGTCGAACACGGGAATCGAACCCTCAACCCCTAGATTAGAAGGCAGAGCCAATACCAACTAAGCTAACAGGCCAGTTAAATAGAACTAATCAAATCAAATCATTTATTCACCTTACAGCATCACACTGTACAGAGCAAGACAAAATTATATTTTATTTCTTAAAATTACATTACACTAACTTATTAAAAAGCGGTACATAATCTGATGATGAATGTGTAATCTAAACATGTGTGTTGCAGGCAATCAGCCCTGCTCCCAGCGCACATCCGCGGCATTGGCAAGATGCTGTCGATCTGCAACAGCAGCCTGACAGAGATGGCGTACAGCTCGGTCGACACCGTGTCCAGCTGCTTCGTCATTATAGGACTTATATTGTTCCTCACTGTTGCTGTCATATTTATTTGTATACAGGTATGACTTTGATATTTTTATTCATAAAATGTATACAAACTAAACAAACTTTTTGGCATAAACTGAGTTTAATCTATACTAATATTATAAAGCTGAAGAGTTTGTTTGTTTGTTTGAACGCGCTAATCTCAGGAACTACTGGTGCGAATTGAAAAATTATTTTTTGTTAAATAGAACATTTATCGAGGAAGGCTTTAGGCTATATAACATCACGCTTCAACTGTTAGGAGCGAAGAAACAATGGAAAATGTGGAAAAACGGGGATAAATATTCATCTTTGAGGGCTTCCGTTGCATGCGCTGCGAAAACGGTTAAAGATATCAAACAATATGTATGAAAGAATTATTCCTTTTAAAATGATCTAACAAAATGTCCGCGACAGTATATGTCTATCTTATAAGATTAACTCACTAGAACCGTTTTTATGGTAATAGCTATTCCACGCGGACGAAATCGCACGCACCAGCTAGTCTCGTATCAGTGGTTTCTGCTTTTACTCGCTCGTGGGCGAATAAATGTTAAAATTATAAGATGATAAGTAATGTTACAAAGACGATGAATTCCAAAGACATGGTGCCATCCATCGAAGGATTATTATTATGTTCTGTGCATATGGACATCGTTTTAGCAACAAAAACCTACTATTTGAGCCATTTATCGAAACAGATAATTGTGTATATTTCTGACAGGTTTGATTGTAAATCCCAGTCGTTTATCATAAGACCAAGTTGTTGAACCAGAGGCCCTTACAGCGGTTTAAAAATCTCGATACTTAATTTGACCACTCTTCACTCACACATTAATACGATAAACTTTCTTTCCGTTATCTAGTACCCACGACACAAGCGTTTGCTTAGTGTGGGGCTAGATGGCGCTGTGTGCAATGTCCCAGAATATTTATTTTATTTACTTATTTATTTCCAGATATACTCGGAAGCGATAGTAGTGGTGCAGCTGAGCGGCAGCTTGCTAAACAGCACGTACGTGCAGAACAGCGAGCTGCACGCTTACCTGCCCGACGGGTGGGAGGAGAAACTAGACTCGCTCATTGACAACGCATACACTTACGGCAGGGAGGGGATATCTACTGCGGTAAGCATATTGTTGGAGCGTCACATCCCGCTGCCAACATAACGGCGGGACAGGTCGACCAACGGGAGAGGTTCCCGCCAACGACGACAGGGGGCAGCCCGCGCGCCAACAGAACGACAATACCCGTCTATCGCACCGCACGCGCAACCAGTAAAAATATACAGTCCACTCGCATCAAGACATACCCAACTCGTTGTTATTTCATCCAACAAGGCATTCCAATAGGACCGAGGAAAGTAGCAACACATATAATGATTTGATTTATTATGAATGAATTTGTTGTATTCTATGAATAACGCGCTAGCCTACGAAAAACACTCAGTCTTGTAATGGAGGGCAGCTTGTTGTTTGCTTGCACGTACGTACAGAACAGGGAATTGCACACATATCTGCTCGTAGGATGGGAGGACAAACTCGACTTGCTCATTGATAATTAATGCATACACTTAAGGCAGGAAGAGGATATCTACTGCGGTAAGCAAGCACTGAAAAATTAAAAATTAAATGAAAATTATTTATTTTGTGACAAGAAATAACATACGAACACATTCAAGAAAGTAAGACAAACACATTTTGCACATACACAATTTCCTGTCACAAGCCTATCTGTCACTGGTGGTAAGCACACCACGCTAGCCTGCAAGAAACAAGAAACTCTTCTATTGAAAGGCAGTTTGTTAAATAGACTACCTGGCTTGTTAATACCTACGTACACAACATCGAGCTTTATAATACTGTGGTAACAATGCGTCTATCGAAAAACATGTGTAGTCTGATATTATCCAATAAAAAAAACTATGTTCGCATCAATGAGGTTTTACTAATAGAGACGTTATACTCATTGAAAATCGCCCTAGGACGTGGCGAAATTATGCTATAGCTACTTAGGTAGAATATACGCAGCTTTGTTTACGTTATTCAGGAAAGTAAAAGAGATCAGAGATATATAAAACCCGGTTGTGAGAAATATATAAACGTATGTTCACAGCTACGTGAGCCGCGAACCGCGTAGCTTCGAGGCGACTGAGCCGTCCAGGCTAATTCGCTTAGTTTGAGTTCGCCACACAGAACGGGGTATAACGCATCTACCTCAGTTTATATAGAATATCATTGGCTCGCATATATTTACGGAATACTCAATTTGGACAAAGAGTATTGTCATTGTTGTCATTATCAATGTTTAATTTTAGAAAATTGAATAATTTCGTTTTAATACACATACGTACCTATTTGTTTACGAAATCCTAACAGAATACGAAGACTGAGATATATGTACTTGTACATTGTAACTTGTATTTTATAGCTTACAGAAAGCTACTGTATTTTGTGCTAATAAGCTTTGTGTGTGTTCTTTTGTCGCTGCTTCCGTCGGATGTTACAGATTGACAAAACTGTAAGTGCTTTATTTTGTAAGCTATGAACGTATCCACTGTGTATGTACTGTGTAGTTATACCTTATTTGCAACCCAAATTTGATCAACTGATGACACCAAAGATTGCGGATTTCAATTACTCTACATGTAGGATTCTAAGTTTAAACAATTTCAATAATTCTTTATAAACAATTGTGCATTTTGAAATATCACAAAATGTATATAAAATATTTACTAATATTTTAGTGCCTTGAAGTCGGTTTTTGATTTTAAAAAGTATATTTTTTCCCTTCCTTCAGGTCAAAAGCATCCTCAAAGAAGGTGACCCGGAGAAGATAGTGAAGGTGGAACAGCAGATCCTGGAGATCTGGGACCGAGTGTACCAGAGCTGGGTGTCGGGCCACTTCGCGTCGCAGTCCGTCGGGCCGCAGGTGGACGGCCTGGCGGTGCAGGACTCCTGGGACAACTTCGTCAACAACGTCTCTAATACTCCAGGTGAGGTTTGTTTGAAGATAGTAAGATAGAACAGCAGATCCTCGCGATACTAATAATTAAAATATGTTGTTCCAATTCCTTCTCTATAGTCGTATGTAATTTGTATATGTGCTCTTTCTTTTTAGTCTTCTTCTTCTTATCGAATGAGATTGGCCAACTCTGGCGTCGAGAGTTTATCAAGCGTTAAGCCATGTCAGAGGGCTCTTAGGGCGGCCTCTGACATGGCTTAACGACTGCCGTACTAGACAAACAGACGGGACCTACAATTTAACGTGTCATCCGACCCACGGATGCGCCCAATATGAAATGCCACTTTTTAGTCACCCATCCAAGGACTGACTGCGTCGACCTTTGCTTAACATCGGTAATCGCATGCGATTGCCTCAGCCAGCTGAACTACGGGCGCTTATTCATTTTTCTTTTTATATAGTAATAGTCAAATATAGAAGGGTCTTATATCAGTAATTAATAATCTCTGTGCTACCATTATTTACAACGAACAGTATTCATTCGACCTACGAACATGGCCAGATGATTCCACTTTTTCATCATCTGGGAAGGCAACGTTTCGTTTAAAGATTATGTATTAAGCAATTACTTACCGCTTCTTACATAAATATACATTATATTCTGATCTGTTTGTTTTATTCTAATTCCCAGGCATGTTCGACTACTCCGGCATAGTGACGTGGGTGCAGGACAACGTTGGCACTCTGAGCGCCATCGCGACCAGTATCTGGGCGCCGCTAGCCAGCAATGTATCTCTGCTGGCTGGCTCCCTCGGGGCCTTCACGACACTGCTGCTGAGCGGAGGTGGCGCCATCATCAACATGTGTATTAACTTGGTAAGTGACGTAAACTAAAATGTTATTTAGTGACAGTGTCTAGTATCTGGGCGCCGCTGGCCAGCAATGTATCTCTGCTGGCTAGCTCCCTCGGGGCCTTCACGACACTGCTGCTGAGCGGAGGTGGCGCCATCATCAACATGTGTATTAACTTGGTAAGTGACGTAAACTAAAATGTTATTTAGTGACAGGGTCTAGTATCTGGGCGCCGCTGGCCAGCAATGTATCTCTGCTGGCTGGCTCCCTCGGGGCCTTCACGACATTGCTGCTGAGCGGAGGTGGCGCCATCATTAACATGTGTATTAACTTGGTAAGTAACATGAACTAACACGTTATTTAGTGACAGTGTCTAGTATTTGTTCGCTGCTGGCCAGCAATGTCTCTCTGCTGGCTGGCTCCCTCGGGGCCTTCACGACATTGTTGCGGAGCGGAGGTGGCGCCATCATCAACATGTGTATTAACTTGGTAAGTTATAACGGCGCAAAGCTATTTTTATACAGTTTGCATTCCACCATAATTCACCTCACGGTGACCCATCATCATGGGCTACGATGGATCATGCTAACGTTATGCCTAAATGTATATGTTGTATGTATAACCATCTTGACGCGTCGCTATGAACTATTTATTATTTTGTAAACCACTTGTAATGAAATATCACATAACTGACAATAAAAGAATCTGAATCTAAATGACTCGCATTGCGGGATAACGCTAATATGTCATCTAATTGCGATAATTTGCGTTTTAAAAATGACAATTTATTCTACTTGAAATTCTCTACAAGTTAATTTGCAGCTCCCTGTACATTGCAGGTAGTATTCTTCACGACGCTCTTCTACCTGCTAGCTTCAAGCAACGCCCTGTACAAACCTGTGGAAGTCATCATTCAAATCCAGCCCAACTTCGGACCTCGGCTGGGCATAGCTCTCTCTGCTGCCATTAATCAAGTAACTAAACCATATAAGAATGTTACAAGATATTTTTGTATGTTTTCGTCCCTAAAATTGTCTAGTTTTTGTAAAAATAATAATAATGCTTAAAATTTACGTGTTACTTACGCCGCCTCGCGGTGCTACCTTCGCTCGCATTATTTCAAAATAAAATGTAACCCATGACACTCATACTACCTACATACCAAAAATCATGATGATCCGTTCAGCCCTTTTTCCGTGATGAGCGTTTAAATAAACAGAAAACTGTTTAAACGTGTTTTATTTATGGATTTAAAGTATACCTATGCATTTTTTTCTAATATCCTTCAATGTACAGATTTTGACCCTCTTCAGTTTTATTATATGTATAGATAATCTAATATGTGTTTATTGCAGGTTTTCCGAGCCTCCTTCAAGATGGCGCTGTTCTACGGTCTGTGGACGTGGCTGGTGCACAACCTGTTCGGTGCTAAAGTGGTCTACTTACCATCAGGTTAGTGTCACATATATTATGTAAGCATCTAGAAAATATATATAATTAATTTACTGAAATTTAAAATTACATATATTTTGGAAGGTTAAAGATAAGATAAGTTTGTGACTTAAAAAAAATGATGAATTTCAATTATATCGAGTTTCGTTTTTCTATATCTTCTAAAATAATATGTGGTTTAAAATCTATTACCTTTGTTATTTATAACTTTTACGTAAAGTTTTGATAATATACTAGAAACGATATATCTTAGTTACTTAATAATATTTTAGTATTACACCGAACTCCTAAGATTTAGGTCTAAAGTTATCAACTTCGACCTGATGATCCTTCTCTAAATATCAAATCATATTTACTTACATCATTGACAAATCTTATCTGGAACATGCAACAAAAAATCTAAAGAAAAAATACACCAGTCATATAACTTCACGTTTATATAAATCAAAGGTCAATTTATATATACAGACATCGAGCGGGCGTGAGACGCGTCATGGCCGTCACAAATTATATTGTTTTAGCCACAGTATTAATATAATATCTTGATCTACCAAAATGTCATCGCAAAGATTTTAAAAACATAAATACAAATATTGGATTTTTTGGAACACAACCAGAGTTTGTGTTTCCGCAAATTTACAATCAGGGTTGCAAATTAAGTGTAAATCCCTGCAGGCTTGTAATACTCAACCTTGAGATAGACTCGTATCGAGACGACAAAATTACGCCAAGTAATTTGTTTACTCCATCGTTCGAAATACCTACCATAAAATATGTCATATGCAAAGCTCCATGTCGACATGAGCGTGGGGCCCGCATGTTGGGACTGGTAGAGATACAGAAAATCTCGATAATTGTCGACAAAAACTACGAGAAATACTCATCTCGTTTTGGACATCAGAATTTGCGAGTTGCTTACAGTTGTATTCAAACGCGCACGACGTATAAAATACAAAGCACGTTCGATATCTGCACAAATAAATCGCCACTCATAAAAAGTTAGTGCGATTTTTATGCCAACTGTCTGGCATTTATCTCCAAACTCATTTATAACTGACGCTACATTTTTACCGGCCGCGTCCCGACTGATAAACAATAACTGGCTTTTTATCACAATTAATTCACAATAATGAAGAGTTTTGTAGCCCTTATTGTTATGGTGCTAAGGTTTAGTTTGGCAGTGAGAATAAACTTTTCCAATTGCCAGAATCCTGAGTGGTATTGTGTGAATAGTGCGCCACATGATGTTACGTATACGTGTCCGGTGTCAAGGAATTATGTAAGTAAAATTTATAGACTTGTTTTTGAGTTTTATTGTATTTTTTTACTTGACACTAAGGTCCACTTACACAACGTGTCTTAAACACGCTTAATTATATTATATGTAGTTATTTTTGTCGTTAAATACTTTGAATAGAAATCGTAGTGCGAATGGGCCTTAGTCGTTATTATCTACATAAGAAATATAAATTAATTTGTTTATTTTTTCTATTTACTTCAAATTTCTTCGTCTATCGTAACTGAATTTTTTAAACCAAAGATACCTGGGTTATACATTACTTGACAAATATTGGTGAATGATAACTTTCTACTGTCCTACTCTAAAAGAAAAAGTAAATCCAGTTATTTTTATAGCCTTCAGACACTGACTAAAAACATAGCTCTAATGTTTGTCATATTGTTTCAGGAAAATGTGGTGCATCTAAAAGACTTCTACTCAGATCATTTTACCAGTCTCACCATACAGAACTGCAAGGAAGTGAAAGTGATCATTGACTGCCCAGTTCTGCTGAGGAATTCACAACTGCAGAGATTTCTCATCAGAAACACAGAAAAACTGGAATTTGCTACATTTGTACCTGGCTTGGCTGTACAGACTCCGCCTGAACTTGTCCTAGAAAATGTAAAAGAAATTATCTCCCTACCAAGGAAGCTTATCAAATCGCCAAGTTCGAGCACCGAACGGAAATGCATGGGAGCGAATTCAATGAAAAAGTTGCGTATAGCAAACAGCGGTATTAACATTGTCCGAACGCGCGCCATTCACAATGTCACCGACATTAAAAGTATCGAATTCGAAAATGTGACGATAACGACCGTCCAGACTTTCGGTATCGAAGCTATCATGCACGCAGATAGCACTCTGTTCAAACTTGTCGACACTACAATAGATAATATTGAATCTAAAGCGCTCACGATACAGGCCGCGACTGTCGCAATAACCGACAGCAATGTGGGCGAAGTGGCTACCAATTCAATAAACATCACCACCGATCAACTCCAAATTATCGGAAACACATTCAGGCAAATAAACTCGTACGGCCTCACTGTGAAATCAGTCAACACAGACATAAAGAGAAACGATATCGCCACGCTCAAAGCGAACGCTTTTGCCAACATCAAATGCACAAAGAGGAAAACAAGCAAAAAGGAGTTCAATTTCTGTCACAATAGAGTTGAAACCGTCGAACCATACTCCTTGATCTTCGACTACAATAGTTGTAAAAGTACGGGAGCGTCGGTCTCCATTACCAACAACAAAATAGATTGTAGATGTCGGAACATTGCGTTCCTGACCTCTGCGACTAGTAACGTGGAGCTGAACAGTATGATACTAGAGGTGTCGAACAATAATACTTGCTTATCGGCACCTTGCGAGCTTCCCCTCGATATCGTGAAGCTATTATTAAACGAGAGCAACATGTGCCAGTTGAACCTTGACCCTCAGGTGATGTGTTTGCTATATAACGATAAGCACGCCAGTAACGAGGTGACTACCGACGAGGAAGTCACGGAGCCGGCGCCGACCTTGTACCTGATAAGACCGGCCAACTCTCCCAACGGAGCGGCCCCTATGACAGCCGTCAACAAGGAAGATCTACTCCGAGACAGCAATCTGAACATGACGAACCGAACAGCTATAAAAGTTGTGTTCGATTCATCGCGCGATTTCGTTGAAACGTTGCGAAGTACTAGTACGTCTAGGAAGAAAGCCGCGGAAGATCCGAAGCCGCCTCCCAACGATGAATATATTAACCGTTGTGTGGGATCACACTGCCGTAATAACGCAGCTTACGATAAACAGAAAGCACTGGACTTCTACAAGTATGTGTACGCACAGCTCAGGCAACCCAGGCAGAACGATAATAAGAAAAAGAAGACTTGAACAGTTTATGACTTTGTTATTAAAATACTATCTGTTATGTATTTTTATTGTTTCATTGACTCTAAAATTCAATTGGGTATGTAGCTAATGCCCATCTCATAATCTTACTACAGTAGCAGGTATTTATTTAACAGATATAGATATCAATGTTGGTATATTTTTGTCAGAATCAAGCTTTATTTAAATAACTTCTAAAATCAAGAGACACATTTTGTAAATAAGGAAAAGTAATCAAAATTACTGCTTTAGAATTAAAGACAAAACATTCTATCTCTCATGAAAAAGTCTATAGTATCTATTTAGAAATGTAATCAGATCTCTATCATACAAATTAAACAACTTTTTTTACAAGGAATGGGCTTGCACTTGACCGTAATTTGCCTGATGGTAAGCAATCATTACGGTCTAGGAATTAATTGACTTGGACATCAAAATGAGCAGTCGGTTTTCCTATTTTGTATCTTCATAGCACGTATTTTACACGCGTTGTAGTTTCAAACCTTAGACAAGAGAGTTATCAACATATACATACACTAGCTGTGCCTGCGACTTCGTCCGCGTGGAATAGTTATTTTGGGCATTAATTGTTTGAATTTTGAACCGTTTTCGCAGCACACGCAACCGAAGCCCTCAAAGATGAAGAATTTTACCAGTTTTTTTCCACATTTTCCATTGTTTCTTCGCTCCTATAAGTTGCAGCGTGATGTTATATAGCCTAAAGCCTACCTTGAAAAATGATCTATTCAACACAAAAATAATTTTTCAATTCGCACTAGTAGTTCCTGAGATTAGCGCGTTCAAACAAACAAACAAAGTCTTCAACTTTATTATATTAGTATAGATTATACATTATTCAACTACCGTTACGCACTTCCTCTATGTTAATTAATTTACAAAAGGTACAGACACAAAATGCAGTCTTTAATGATTACAAACAAATTACACTGTGACGCATAAAACTAAACCTACAGTTCAATGAAGTCCGTACTCAACACTCATGTTGGATTCTGACTTTTACATTTTTTTTTTAATGAAAAATACTTAATTGCTACAAATAATGAACAACAAATAAGTAGACGAGTAATGTAATAATGACAGCAATAAGTCAAAGGCACGAAGAGGAAGAGGAAGGCGAAGGCCGAGAAGGACATATATCAATCAAAGAGAAGGCAAGCGTCATGTCGTATAAGGAGGTCAAGGAATTGGTCGAAAATCGAAGAGAATGGCGCATACTCCACAGACAAGAGCATTGCTCTTAAATTTTGAATGAATGAATAAGTTAAAGTACATAGTTGATCTCAATAAATTATTAAAATTATTATTTATATTAATGGAATTAATCACGTGTTTCCAGTGCTAGCAGCAGTGCTGGGCGCCGCGCCGTTCCTGGGTCCATACCTGGCCGGCATCCCCGCGGCGCTGGACGTGTGGCTGCAGGGCCGGCCGATGGCAGCCATCATGCTGCCGATAGTTCAGGCGGCGCCTATCGCCTTCCTGGACGCTGCCGTCTACGCTGAGATTAAAAAGTAAGTTGACTTTTTGCCAATTTACAACCCTATCTATATTAAGGTCTCAGAAGGATATGCCTAGATCGGCTAATAAAAACCTGAGAAATGTCACCATCTAATAGCTTTCATCGTCGAAATATTAATGAAACCATCACAATATAAAGATAAAGAATTCTGAATACAATCCTCATTGATTCGTTCGAGAATTATTGATTGAAAACCATAAAAGAAACTTGACTATACTCATTTAGAATGTGCAGAGAACCATTGGAAAAAGACGCCAACATACATAAACACTAAGTTTTTAAAACTATTTCGTTATACCTGATGTTTGTGTTCCAGCGGCGGCCACCCCTACGTGACCGGACTGGCCATAGCAGGCGGCATCTTCTACCTCGGCCCGGAGGGCGCCATCCTGGGCCCGCTCCTCCTGTGCTGTCTCATGGTGGTCCTCAACCTGTCCTCCACCTTCCTCCGAGACACCCCCTCGGAGGAACGAGCCGCCCTCAACTCCAGAATCAGGTAAACTCATGAACTTGCGGTATTGAACTTAAGCGGGTACGGAATAAGTACGCAGTTACTTTTGGCGTATAAGTCTTTTGTGTTACGTGTTAAAGCTTGAAGCTTCGTATTTATACATTTTTGAAGATTTTAGGACTGCGCTGTCCTGCTTTCTAATAATCTTGATAATAAAAAACGTAGGTACATAAAAATATGTATTTGATATAGTAATATTTTTCAGTTTGAATATCTGTTTTGACGTGGTGAAGATTTTTCAAATGTTGCCAAGAGCCTTTGACCACAAAATATATTCTTTAGATAAAAAACACATAACTACTAACGTTTATTTTTGGACTTGAATAAACAAATAAAATAGACCATAAGTTCAATACCATAAGGTTTATTTCCAAACCACCGTTTCCACTGTGCCTTGTGAATCTTACAATGAATCTATAAGTACATGAGTAGTAATTTATATAGATCATACTTAGTTATTTGATTTGTGTGAAGAACTGAGATTTTGTATACCTTTTGATTTCCTATCCAGAGATGAGCAAGGATTCCAAGTAGTCATAACATGAGATATATTTAATATATTACTTTCTTATGTGGTGTACACATGTATACTAATATTTATACATCCTTTATATTTCTTTCGACTCCTGTCCATCCTACGGTTGCCTGGAAGAAATCGCTATTAGCAATAAGGCCGCCAGTTGTGGCACTATTTTTAAAGTCTTTTGTGTTTCTGTTTGTCTTTTTTTGTCAATGTGTGTTACAATAAAGAGTTTATCCATCTATCTAATAAATGTGTAACTCGACGCGTCGTTATGAAATATTTATTATTTGTAAACTACTTAGAATATAACAGAACTGACCATAAACGTATCTGAATCTGAACCTTAAAATGATATTCTACGAAATTACTAGATACAATGTTGAATTGTTTTCAAAACTATTGCCCAAGTTATCACACAACACAAATCAGCTGTTTCATACAAATAGTTTGTGGAGCGTACCCCGCTTTAATCCGATTTTTTTTAAATTGTGGAGCAAAATTCTAGTGTTATTTTTAATATACTAAAACCTCTTAAAATTACATCTGTCAACGGTGATCCTATGCATATATAATTATTTATTTAGTAATAAAATAGGTATCTTAAGATGTTGCATTTAATATTCCTTGCTCGTCTCTGTATTCCTGTAAGAATGAGATCTGTAAATATAAGTTTTTAAGTTTTAACTAATCTGTGTAATCTATCTCGTAGCTAATATTATTTTACTGATGTTCTTATAATTTAGGTCGTTGTTGGGAATTTTTCAATAAAAGGTGTGTACTTACTTAGTAGTTTTTTCAAACCTTACTATTTTCAGTTGAGCACTCTTGTATTGCTATATGTAAATTATTTTAAAGCACCCTTAGACTTAAATATTGTTTACTGTTATTTTATTTATCGCCCAATCAATTTCTAATACAAAACGCTCGGCGTATCTAAACGCCAAAGTAAGAATTACGTTAGTCGATATTTTGCTATATTTGCCTTTCGGGTAGAAAAAATGGCTAAAATCTAATAAAATGGACTTTTTTACTAAATGTATTCATTCGTCACAAGTCGACTTAAGCGTTCGTTTTTAAAATTTGCTTACGTAACACGGTTGGAGCGCTATAAAGTTTTATTTTGTATAGACCCATTTTAAACAGCTTTTAGTTAATTAACTGCTGATATTTTTTTGTCAAATCGTTAATCTACCGGTCACATGTCCGTGACTCGACTAAGATTGGCTAGCGATTAAAAACAAGTTTTAAATAGTCTACTAGACTAATGCCTTGATCACACGGACCGAGTAAACGGGCGAGACAGTGCTCTCGGCCGAGTACTCGGTGTGTATGAACATCACGGCCGAGCACTCGGCCGAACAAATTGGCGAGACAGTAGCTCGGCCCCCGTTCTATTTACTAGGCCGAGTGCCCACCCTCCCGCTTCCCCGCGCTGTCTCGCGCACTCACTCGGCAGGTTTGAACGTGCGCACTCGCCACTCGACACTCGGCCTCATGATTTTTTTCGTCGCCGCACGTGCTATTTTTTGAGTGCAGTTGTTTAAAACAGTTAAAATGTCGGCTTTTATTATTATAATATGAAATGGGACGTCGAAACAACAATTAAATTGAAAATTAAAATATGTATTTAAATTTATACAGTTATATGAACTACATGAGTGTTTGTGGAATTTTAAATCCCCTGAATATAAGATGATATAAGATTCATGTAATTCTTCTACTAATAGTGGAATGAGTAATTTTGTAATTATCTTTTTACGATCCATACGTCCAAATTATAGTCTCAATAGAACTAACTGCACTGACTGTGCATATTTCAAAATGTGTGTGAACAGCTACTCGCTCACTACACTGTCTCGGCCGAGAATCATTTTACTGTCTCGCCCGTTTACTCGGTCCGTGTGATCAAGGCATAAGAAACAAGTCTAGTACTAGTCGCTATAAAAAAAATAATAGAGTAAATATGTTTCTTCTATTTTTTTATATGTTAGTTTTTAACTCAAATGCTATTGTAAGTATATTTCCAAAATTATTTGTCGCATGATTGTTAAAATAATTTGCATGAAATAAAAAACAACTCTGGACTTATATTAAAAAGATAAACGAAATTGCTCTACAAATGGCATGCTCCTTTTGCTTCTGTGAAATATGCATGCTTTTTTATCTATGTGACTTTTCTACTGTACTTTTTTTTTTCTATCTCTATCAAAATAAATGTATGCTTTGGGAAAATGGGTATCTTATTAATACACGGGTTGTAATAAAGAAAGGATTTGGAAATAATTTTGTTGTGTTATCACAAGAACATAGAAAAAAATATTATGTTGTGCAGAAAATCAATGATTTTAAATTTACCGTAAAGTTTATTTTTGGAACAATTGTACATTAACATTTTAAAAACTGAGTTGAAAACGATGTCTTCGCAATGAAACTAAGAACTTTAACATGTTGTATATTATGTCTTACTATAGATACCGATTTCTCCAACAGCCAATAAATAATAATTTGATATTGACAAAACACTAAACCAAATGGATGTTTTCTTTCAGGCTCGGTGCTTATCTGTGATGGTCTTGCATGGAACCTAACTGTTACGTCCAACTACCGATTATATCGAGCAATCTCTGCTATAAATGTTACCCAGCACCATAGACCAACTAACATAGAACTTGTCAATTATGTTTGATAATTTTGACAGCTGTCATTTCCAAAAAAAATACGCGGATTAAACTTAACGTCAAATTCGCTGACATGTATGAAGCTGACACGCACGCAGTGATACGTGAAAGGACCTGGGCGCTCACCACGATGAATCTGCCCAAAATAATTAATTCTGTGGGGGAGTCACGACCCTCAGTCATGAGGAAATACGACTCAAAGAGAGAGAGTATGAAGTTGACAACTGTCAAAAATATCAAGCTACACATAATCAGTGTTGGGCAAAATTTAATTGCAATTAGCATGATCATTGATCAATTGTAATTGTAAAAAATACTACTACTTTTTACAGTTACTATTGATCAATTGCAATTAAATTTTGCCCACACTGGCTATAATGGACATAGCACTAGTTGGTTTATGCTAACATATCCGTGCTAATAGTGCTACCAACTTATGACAGACTTAGGCTAGTGATGTATTTTATAAAGATACACAGTGGACATATGTGGGATTGTAGATGTGTGTACATCATGATTTTGACAAAATTAGTTCGACAGTCAATTCTAACAGAGGTGGTGGCATTAATATCGCTAAACTAAAAGAGGTGCGTTTGTTACCACATACCCTATATTATATTATAAAAACTAAACTAAAAACCTACAGATAACAGAAACAAAGGGAGATTGAGTAAGTGGGCGGGCCCCGTGCGAACGCATGCGGTGCAAAACATACCTCATCGTGACGTCAGGAAACAAAGTTATTGAACCGTTGCCTGGTTTGTTTTAGACGTATAACAATAAAGTAGTTCTTGTGCCGCAATAGATGATTACACATAACAAGCACTCACTGACAACGCACGCTAACTCTTGATCGAAATGCAGCCGCTGCTCTGATTTTTGTGGACACTGGTCCACAAAAATTAAAAAACAGCGGTTTCTAACAAAAATTCTTAGAAATCCAATCTCCCTTTGTTTCTGTTATCTGTGCAAAACCTCCTAGAAGGTGCAAAAGAACGAACACCAAAATTTTGATATTGTTGTTTGTTAGTCTGCTCATATGCAAATGTAAGTATTAACGCGCTTCCAAGAGTATTACTTTCGAAGCTTAGTTTTGAATGTTTAAGGGAACATTGTTTGTCCTCGATATTAATGATTGCCTGATTTTAAACTCGAATGATTTTATGTGACTGTCAACAGGCTTATGATAAGAAAACATCGTGGAAATTATAATTATATTATTTTCGTGCTTTTACGAGACGAAACGAAAATGATCGTTTCCAGGTGGTCTGTCAATAAAATTGTCCTGTTTATACTGATTATACTTATGTTGGAAATGGACATTTGAAACTCTAAGATTAAAAGGTATATAAGAACCCATATATATCTAACGCCACCAACATAATGTTCTACAATTCAACTCAGACCATCATTAAAATCTAGGATAATAAATATGTTCCTATATCACTGATCGATGTGCCAATCTATTTGTGTTTTATATGTGAAATGTACTGTTACTCACACTTTATCTGCGCTGTGAACATAGCTCTCTGCCTTCAAGATGCTAATAGCCTAAGGCTTAAAATTTCTACAGATATCAGCATTATTAATATAACTGCAATATAATTCAATGAATTGAATCAACTTTTTAACGAAATCATAGTAAAAAAAACCATTGTACTTTCATAAAGTTGCTTGTAAAGTTAATTTGTTAGCTATGTATTGTTGACCCAGTATATATATTTCCTTATATGTATTCTGTTACCAAAATCAAAACTACTCCAATGTTTTAAAAATCGCATAAGTTGTAGTCAAGCGTAAGCCTATATCATGTAAAAAAAAGTAAAAATATTAATTAAATCTCACCGTTGACTTGTGTATGTCGCTATCTCTGTCGCTACCGCGTAAAAGTATTGTCGTCTCGCCTCGCGAAAGTCGCTGAGAGACAGAGATAACAATACTTTTGCACGAGAATAATAGAAAATGCAACTCAAAGGTCAACATACGAGATTCTATACATGTTCTGTGACGTTGCTTCAGATGAAGTAAAAATTAAATAAATTTTTAAACTTTGTAAAAATTTAATTATTTTTAATGGTGCTTTTTTGGCTAAGTAGTATTAATAGCAAACCTCAAACTCCTATAAAAGGGGTAAAATGGTTATTAAATAATTGTGTCTACCATTATATGTTGCATCAATAAAAATCGTTTACATGCGAAGATTATTATTAGATTTGACGTAACTAAAAATTTTACTTACTCGAATAATTTTCTTTTATGATTGAAAAAGCGTTAACGCATATACTAAAAGTGATTATGAATACTATTGTGTTGTCCTAGACAACTATGTTAAAACGTAAAAATAAAAAAACAACGATCGTATTGATCTAATTTTATAAGAAATCAAAAATAATCATTTACTTATGAAATGTATGGAGATTATCAATATTTATCTATTTTATTGTCTTCTTTAAGTTTGACTCTCTCAAAACGCTTTTCGTTATTAAGTTTGTGTGTAGTTTATTTATTGTATTTTTAACGTTACGTTTGTATAAATTAATGATTTAATGTATTGAAAGTAATATATTGAAACTCAACTAAGAGTTGTATATAAATCAATTGAAATTACATTAAGCCTACAGAAATAAATATGAGAAACTAGAGTATTTATTTCGTACACATATGTACTTATTTTTCTTCGGTGTATTCTGCAGCAAAACTAAGTATGTAAGAAAACTACATTTTATTCTTAAAAAGTGATCAGATATATTTATTATGTGTACCTAAATTATAACTTATTATAAACGTTCTGTAACTTTTTTCGAGTAGGTACGCCGTAAAGCCAAAAATAACATGCCACAGTTTTCATAAAAGAAGACCAATAGGTAAAATCGGAGCTCCATATGTGGGAGTATTCTTTCCATAAATGAAATCTACAAGAAATAAAAAATTACTCAGTACTTAAAAATCGCCCTTACCAGTTCGAAAAATGTTCGTCCAAAGATTTTTATTGCATAAAATAGGAACGCAAATATTGTAAAGATTTCAATTAAAATTATTTTATACAGCACGCAATATTTTGCAATGTAAAAGAGGAATAAATGTATTATTTGCTTTTATAAACTCTTGTATTATTTTTCTTTTTAATAAATATATAACCTTGTGTTGGTTAATAGCAGGGGTCGGCAACCGGCGGCCCGCGGGCCGTATGCGGCCCGTGGACTATCTTGGTGCGGCCCGCAAGCCTGAGGTCCGTAAGAAAAAAAATACCAAAGCAAAAGGCAAAAATTCACTAGAATTTATACGGCCATGCGTTGGGCCATGAGAGTACGAGAGTACGTTGAAAGCTCGCTCAAACGCGGGGTGATAAAATTTTACCTATTTTATTTCTTAACAACTGTTTATCAAGACTGTGATATTATGTATTGTATCTACCGAAAATAAAGATTTGCTGTATTCAAATTCATAGCAATATTTTTTGCGCTTATCCGCCGCACATGGCCGTCGGCGGCAGCTCCTTTGAAACAATAGGCGGCGGCACTCTTTGATTAGACGCAGGTGTGCGGCGGCGAAAAAATTCAAAGCGACGGGCTTTAGTTAAAATCACAGCCGCGCGCAGCTCTCTCCTCATTCTGTTGTGGAAATTCGCCGGAAAATCACGTCTCATCTGGTTGGCAGCTACGCGATTCGTTTCACCTTTCTTCCCTTCGCTAATAGCTTCTCACGACGTATGAGGTAAGTACATATATATATACGTTGTATGCACTCGCGAGCAATTTGTTATATTTTGTTTACTGCTTGTTAAAGTGAACCTTCAGATTGATGGGTAAAATATATTCTATGGACGGGGATAGTACTAGACACGACATGAAGATAGTTATGTCATGTTTTCATTACCTATTTTTTAATGGGGAGTTGAATTTGTAGGTGCCAAATCGAACATATTTATTTTTTTACACCGAATTTAAATTTCTTCATTATTGTTACAGAATAATTATGGAAACATGGCTTCAAGAAAAAGGAAGATAGAAGAAAAAAGATTTTTTAACGAATTATGGACAGAATTATACTTTTTTATCGAGTTTAAAGGAAAACCGTTATGCTTGATTTGTCAAAAGAGTATTTCTGTAGTAAAGGAATATAACCTGAAGCGACATTACGACACTGAGCACAAAGCTAAATTTGACTGTCTTGAAGGAGAAATACGATAAAAGAAAATTTTTGCTTTGAAATCGTCATTAAAAAATCAACAAAACATATTTAAGGTTGTGGCAGACAACAGCGAATCGAATGTTCGTGCCAGCTACAGGGTAGCAGAGATTCTAGCAAAAAGTGGACGTCCGTTTACCGATAGTGAATTAGTTAAAGAGTGTGTCTTAGCTATAGCAGAAGAAATATGCCCAGAGCAGAAAAAAATGTTTGAAAGTCTTAGTCTCTCTGCCAGAACT
The DNA here is from genome assembly GCA_927399415.1 of Macaria notata. Lineage (NCBI taxonomy): Eukaryota > Metazoa > Arthropoda > Insecta > Lepidoptera > Geometridae > Macaria > Macaria notata. Next base: position 4,505,532 of record OV656743.1, read on the forward strand.
TGCACCCGACGTACCGAAGACTTGGGTGCTAATTTGTGTGAACAACTCAGGGATAAGGCACAGTCTTTTGACTGCTTCTCTTTAGCGATGGATGAAAGTACGGACGTGTCGGATACAGCACAGCTACTCATATTTGTACGCGGCATTGTCGATAACTTTACTGTTTACGAAGAGCTTGTGAAAATGTGCAGTTTGAAAGGTACAACTATGGGAGAAGATTTATTTCACCATTTGGAACAAGCTCTGGATTCATTGCAATTAAGTTGGGAAAAGTTAACAAGTGTCACTACCGATGGAGGTAAGAACATGAGCGGTCAAAACAAAGGTGTTGTCGGGAGAATCATCAGCAAAGTGAAAGAATCTGGATCTACTGTGCCATTGATTTTTCACTGTATTGTCCATCAAGAGGCATTGTGCTCCAAGGTTATATATATCCTGGAAAGAAATAATGGATACTGTAACATCCACTGTTAATTTTATAAGAAGAAATGGGCTCACACACCGTCAGTTCCAAAAGTTTTTGAAAGATCTGGAAGCTGATCATGGTGACGTGGTTTACTACTGTGAAGTAAGGTGGCTCAGTCGAGGTGCCGTTTTGGAACGGTTTTTTGATTTAAGAAAAGAAATTGGCAACTTCATGGAGATGAAAGGAAAGCCAGTGGAACAGCTCACTAACAAACAGTGGATTATCGATCTTGGTTTTTTGACTGATTTGACTATGGAACTGAATCAGCTTAACAAACACTTACAAGGAAAAAATAAATTGATTTGCGATATGTATTCAGATGTAAAGTCATTTGAGATGAAACTGAAACTGTTTATCAAGCATATTGATGAAAAAAAGCTTGACCATTTTCCTAATTGCGAGAAAGCCGTGGAAGAAGCTGGAGCTAATTTTGAGTGGCAAAATATTACAATGAGAAACGTGTTAACATAACTACAAACTGAGTTTGTAAATCGATTCACCGACTTTAAAAAGATCTCCCTTAACATGGAAATATTCCAAAACCCTTTTGCAATTGATATTAATGATGTACCAAGCAATTTGCAAATGAACATAGTAGATTTGCAAAGTAATAGTACACTTAAAATGGCATTTAAGGAAAGCACTGACTTGGTACAGTTCTACGGAGGTTTGAGTTCTGAAAACTTCAAAGAATTGAAAAAGTTTGCTCAGCAGATAATCACTATGTTTGGTAGTACGTATTTGTGTGAGCAGACTTTTTCAATTCTCAACTACCGCAAAAATAAGAATTGTTCACGGTTAACGGATGAACATTTAGACGCGATACTGCGCGTGTCTACGACTAAAATGAAAGCAGACGTTAAAAAACTTGCAAGTCAAATGCAGCCGCAAAAATCTCACTAGTTATTACTTTTATGTTAGTATAGTAATTTAATTTAAAAATACATGATTGTATGAATATATATGCGTTTTATTTCATATATTAAAAAAATTATAAATAAGTGCGGCCCGCACTATTACTCTGGCAAAATATCTGGCCCTGCTATAGCAAATGGTTGCCGACCCCTGGTTAATAGCATGTAACTAGCAAGAAATAATGTCTAAAAAGATATATGTATGCTAGTGTGATATAATCCATATATTTTACATAGTTGTGCTTTCAATCTGACTATACATAAACTAACTCATAAGCACCAAATGTCTAATAATAAAGAAATCAATCATTTCTCTCAATAACTGATTGCAAATTCGGCCTGTACCAAAAATACATAACCGGTACCTATAAAGCTTGATCGGCTGAAGTAATTATATACTCTGAGTCACCGGGAAATGAATGTAGACATTATCAGTAAACCGTGTTAAGAAACCTTGGAATATGTGAGCGACCTATGTCAAACTAGTCAATATCTTGCCTAGGTCTATTACGCAGCTAGCCACATTTTCAGACAAGTTTTTTGTTTCCTGTCTTACAAGAATTGCTAGGTTGACCTCGGCAAATATTGCTTCTTCCCTATTGGATAGGATTGGTCAAAATAAAACAATAATGTAATAGATGCAGCGTATTTATTATAATGCTTGTAGAAAATATACAACAAAACGATAACAAGTAGGTATGCACTTCTATCTATAACGACTTCTAAAATTAACAAAAAAAAATGATATGATAAAATACAGTTTTTGCTGAATAGTTAGTTTTTCTACTTATTAGAATACAAACTCAAATATTTTCCCATCATAAAGCCATCAGTCTATGAAAAATCAGATTTTCTTCATGTACTCGTTCACTGATTAAATTAGAAGCTCCAACCAACATGCATTATTATGGCCACTTTACTTTTGAGTGAAATTAATACTATTAAAAACACATCAATCTAAATTCACACTGTAGTCTTGTTTTCTTATGGTATCTTCAATTGACGTAATATTGAACACTGATAGACTTTTGTAAATCGCTAACTTTGATCAGCTTCTTATTAACGTAAACCATCTTGAACTTTGCTTCTGTGACTATAATACCGTCGTCATAGAAGTAGCCCTCTGAATAAGTGGTTTCTAGCCACAGGAATAGGACTACGGAGTCTGCAGTGACATCGATCTCGTAGGAGATGGTGCCATCTGCACGCTTCCTGGGGTATTTGGACACTGTGACCTGTAAAGAAGAAGAATTTATTTAATTCTTACCTTAAAGATAACTTAATTAACAGAGTTTTAAATTTTATTTAAATTGACCTACCAGTGGCTACTGCACTAGGTACCCCTGTATCGCAGCAGCCACACAAACAAACAAATTGATATATGTATTAGCTTGTGGGTAGGCGCTTAGTTTGCGTTGATTTGGGAAAAAAGTAATCTTGTTAACATTGGGATCCTTTACTACCAAAATTCACGGTAAACTGTCGTTTCATAGCGACATGATAAAGGGACAAACAGATAAAAAAATATACTTGCATTTATGTAAATTATTACAAAACAACTCAAGTGGTGGATATTGGTTGTAAGAAAAATTGTAAAGTAGTTCGTAAGAAAGCGTAGATTAGGTTCCCCCATAAACCGCCTGGGGAGTTAGATGTATTCAAATAATTAAAAAAAAAAAAAAAAAAAAAAAAAAAAAAAATCCACCACTTGAGTTGTTTTGTAGCGCATTACTTCAGCTATGAAGAAATAGGTCGAGGTTTGCAGAGTTTGAAGGTAGGATACGGATTCTTGATTCATTAAATTACTATAAAGTTAACTCACCGTAACATTAGGCGATCCATTGAATCCCTTGATCTGCTTCAACGGTTTCGGGAACAAGTAATTATACGGCGAGCAGGGGACTCCCGCCGTGTGCGCTGAGAACCTTAAGAACACCTCATCCAGATCGTATTCATTCCATATATCCACTTTAATATCTTGTTTCACAGCACTCAAAGGTCCAGCGTATGCAGGAAAAGTTTGAGTTTTAAGTGGGATCTGACTGCTCCATTTAAAAACGTCAATTGTTATAGTGCCTTCAGAAATTGGGACGAAGCGGTCGTTTAAGAGGTAGATGTCGACTTCGTTGGATGGCTTAAGTCTGGGAGAGACGAGGACTGGCGAAAAGAACGTCATAGCAAAGTAGTGTATCACTTTCCAGTTGCCAGTGTATTCTGAAAATGAGGTTAGAGACTTGTGAAGTTTCTTTATAATTTCTGGTTGGAACTTAATTATTGTTCCTCCCTATTTAAACTTGTAAAAGATTACTGAAGAAATCATGAACTATATGCACTATTTTTAAGATATTTAAGCAAGAAGTAAGCGGTTTCACTCAAAAAAATGGCAAAGTAAGTAAGCATTTGTCAAGTAAGTGAGCCCGTTCTTGCTTAAAAGTGTTAAAATGTCTTGTCTTGGTCTTCAAATTCTATACATAAGCAATGTCATAACTTTCTGAAAAAAAATACACATTGCTTACCAATGCTAGACCAAGATGGCGCTTGCCACACATCATTCAGCTGCCAAAACAATGCCCCCATTGTGTACCAGTCTGCTTGGCTTTGTCTGTAGAATTCTGACTCTGCTTTCATTGCCATAGCTTGGGATATCTACGAAAAATAATAAAAATATATTCGCCCAATCTTAAAAATTCATACCCAATTTTTCGTATAGGTCAGCAAACCATTAGGTACTATTTTGACCAGAAAAAATACGCCTATTAATATTTTTAAACATTTTTGATAGAAGTTTTTCATTAATTCTCACCTGACTGTAAAACACATATTTTTCAAAGTACTTCGGGTCATCTTTCTCCAACTTCAGATGCTTAAACATTTGTGCTTCGATAATTTGATAACCATTAGCCAAATGTTGTCTATGCTTTGAATATTCGCTGTCGACGGCGAAATCTTTGGGGTCTTTGGCAGATGTCTTCATAGTCATCACTGTTGGAAGAGATTGGAACCCATATTCTGATGCGAATCTCGTAAAAGGATAGATGTTTTGATCCCAATTGTCCGCTAAATAGTTGTAGTAATGACTGTCGCCGTAGTGAGCGTCGTAAGGGTTGTTGGCAATATATCCTTCTTTGACTGACTGTAGCCCGTTAGTGGGGCTGGATTCTAGGTATCTCCGCCCAGGGTCTAAACCTGAAAAAAACAGATTCGTTCCAATATTACTTCGTCAATGCCTTTATAATCTTTTATCATGATGATTTATCGCAGCAAAAGAAAGGGGCACATAAATAGTACTATAATACATTATATATTAATTATATAAATATAATACATAAGTGACTAAAATAACATTGCTTTAGTTTAGGTACACACTTATTTATAATCGATCGATTATTGATTAAATCGATTTAAAGAATACCCAAAAAAAACTAAAAATTTCTATGTTTAGATTTTTGACCCTCATTATCTTTATTATATGTATGTATGTATAGATTTTATGTGCTCATATTGATTAAATGCTGGCGCGTCATTTTCAAAACTACCTGATTTGCATAATTTAGACTTACACAATATTTTTAATGTGCATGTGATTTTTAAAGATGCAATTTGAATATTTTGAATACATTGACTTGATTTTTAATATCACCTAATTATGAAGATCAATTTGAAAACCAACATGTCTTCCTGTTCCTATATATTTAACAGTATATCATCGCGCTTAGCTTTGATGTTGCAATTACGTAGTATTATGCAATATGTATTTATTCAGCAAAATAATTAATAATAAATACACTACAAAATTTACAAGAAATATTCAATAATAAACAATATACATACATACACTAATTATTTATTAGAAGAACTATCTTTTAAACGGGCTAGATGGCGTTGTGTGCAATGTCCCGGAATATTTATTTATCTTGTTATTCAATGTCTAATGCAGTGTCGTTTGTGGTGTAAACAAAAACCTTTTTAAAATAAGATGATACAATAAGGAGTAAGATACAAACCTTCAACAATAGGTTTGATGGTGTCCACGTACAGTTTGATATAGTCCTGTTTATACCGGGGCAGGTCTGCGTTGGTGTTGTACCAGTTGAACCTCAAAGCTGCTTCGATCTCATTGTTGCCTGCCCAGAGAGCTACTGACGGATGGTGCTGGAGCCTAAGGACGTTTTGCTCGATTTCTAACTTGACGGAGCTGGAAAATAATAATAACATTTAAGTTGGTACTTTAATATCATAATTGGTGGTAATAGTTTTGTATGCACTCTAATACGACTTGCTGTAAGTAAACAATATGAAGAAACTTGTCATCTTGTTCGTCGTCCACGTGATTTCTGATTGCGGATTTCAGAGACTAAATCTTAATAATTGGATTTTATCACCGACGCCTGTGATAGTTAATTCAATTTTATTTGAATTAATCTATAGTGGTAGTTACCACACATGCGTCCATACGCGGATTAAAGATGTTGTGACTTGCATGAAAAGTTATGGAAAAAAGCTTTTAACACATTAAAAAGTTTATTTGGCTACAACTTACTCTAAAAACTCCGGGTCGGTGGGGTACATAGAGCACGCAAACATCAGGTCCTGCCACACGAGTATACCGAATTGATCGCACTGGGTGTAGAAATAGTCACCCTCGTAGATGCCACCGCCCCAAACTCTCAACATTGTCATGTGGGTGTCCTTTACAGAGACTAACAGATTGTCCACTGGAAACATAATAAGAAACACAAATGTGGGCTGGAGCACTTAGACTATCTTTAGGCTTTTCTAAAGATTTCCTAAGTGCCCCTTTATTGTTGTTGTCAAAAGTACCTAGTATGTTTAGTTTTTCTTCCCTTGTTTATATGCATTATTTTTGAAAATAAATGTTTGTTAATTAGTTACAATCCATTTTGACCGCTTCCGTGGTTCGCATGACACGTTACTATGTCCCGGCTGTTTCACTAGTAGGTACGGCAGTCGTAAAGCCATGTCAGCGGCCCTTAGGGTGGCTTGATAAACTCTCGACACCAGAGTTGGCCACTCTCATTCGATAAGAAGAAGAAGAATGTATGTTAATTTGAAACTATTTTTAAAACACTGGTAGAGCCCTGTCTACTACAACACAGTAACCAGGACCCAACAAAACTAAAATATTCCTATAGTTTAATCCTTTTTGTTAATAAACCATATTATAATCTACTCTGCAATGAGCCTGCAATGCACTACATTTGGAAATATTACCTACGCAAGTATACGACATTCTAAAAGGTTAAGTTACCTATCATTGAATGTCGGTTAGCTTCTTAAATCTAAAATTATATATGAAGTTAGGTTTGGTCGGAGTGAACTTACATGTTATACCTATCTATTACAAACTATTCTTATCAATTACTAGCTTTTATGATTACATCTTTTAGTTAAGTACTTATAGAAAAATAAAAAAATAAAAATAAAAAGGACCTGTGTATGTACATACTTGAGAAAAAAACATTATGGATCAATGCATATACATGTTTATTATTAGTATCCTTACCAGAACTGTGTTTCCTGCTTACTATAATCAGGAGTTTTCAAATTTAGAGTTAATAGATATATTCTAGGTAAGCGTATTACACCCTAGGCTGCAGCAATGCTTAACATCAGTTAAGCTGTTGCAAACGTAAACATATCCCACGTAAAAAAATACATGCTAGCAAATCTGTATTTGATTATCTGTTTGGTTGTTTGTTCTTTTTCTTGGCCGGGATTTGAGATAGAGGAACAGATTTATCGAGATTATCAGCATGACGATTGTTAAATGTTACATATTCTACATCTTATTCCAATAAAAGCGAAAGGATTCCAACTCGGAGCTAATCAACCTAAAATAATAATAATATAAATAAAAATAAAAAGGGGCGACTTTATGGCGAGTCGTCGGTGAGTAGCGTCACCGCGGACCCCGATTCCCTGGGGGCTAAATGAGACCCCCTGCCTCCCGGCTTGCCTTGATTGGCCGTCCGGGAGTGGAAGACGCAAGAGCTCAGTACCTAAGCTCCAGGGTGGAAGTGTTAAAGGGCATAACGCCGCTAGTACCGCTCAGAGAACGCGCAGCACACCTCTCGACACCCTAAGCCACTCACACCAATGTTGCCCTTCCGGTGTCATCTTAGGCTGCCTTTTGTGGAGGGCCCATTTAGTGAGTGGCAAGTCATCACCCGCTATATTTTATTATGAATGAGGCATAACTGGCGGGTGCCGTTCCTCGTACAATAGACCAGTTTAATTAAGTCAATGAACAACTCAACACAATAGCCTGTAACATTAATACCATGTCTGCAATAGTTACTTTATATACCTAACATCCTCTATCTGTAATTTTTACTTAATTTTAAGTATAATATTGTAAAAGGCCTCTCAGTGTTGGCTCCGGCCCCACTGATGCCTTAAAAATACCGGGCGTAAGGCCCGAGAGTCTGTGAAGAGAAATAAAGAATATAAATAATATATATAAGGCGATAAGCCTAAAATTACTGTAAGTCTGGCAAATTATTTTCACAGACAGACATTGATTTCTACCATAAGAATAAAATGGCTACTAGTTTATATTTATTAAATACTTATACAAAAAAAATGTTTTTCAAATATCTATAATTATGGAAAAATATACAAAGCTGATGCATAAATATGGCTAGAGACTCGACATGCTGGACTATAAATCTGCCTAACCAACGTATTACTATGTTAAATTATGTTAATTTGGTCAATTCTGCAGATATAAATTCATTTATTAAACGATAGGTTATTGTAATGGTACTTTGTTGAAATGCATAGATCATTAATTGATAGAAATAATCATCTGCTGATTGGTATCGTATCACGTTCAAGTATTTGTGAATTATCGTTTCTATTTTTTAACTATCTGGCCGTATTTGTTAACATAGTTTGTACCACAAAACAATACAAATGGAATTTTATACATGACTAGTGGACGGCCGCGGCTTCGCTTGCATTATTTTGAAATAAAAAGCAGCCTATAACACTTCTAAGACCTCATACTACCTATATACCAAAAATGATGATGATCCGTTTAGCCGTTTTTGCGTTATGAGCGTTTAACAGATAAATAGACAAAAAATCTGCTGTAACGTGTTCTGTTATGGATTTATTACAGTATACTCAAACAATTTGGGGGCAGTGCCCCCGCCAAGTCGAGCGCGAAGCAAACACTGCCATACCACTCTTTACCGGAACCATTTCGCCGCATTTTCAGGCCCTAATTTGAGAACCTCTGGATGGTACCTACTAAAACGCTGAAATTTTTGTCATCTGGTAAGCTATATGGACACACTTGAAATCCAAAATTTCAAGTCGGTAAATTATTTAGTTCCGAAGCTATGGGAAAGCACAGTTTCGCATTTATGACACTCACTCACTCACCATGATCATCAAAATAGAAATAATATTTCCCATAAACTGAGAGAGAGAGACAGAGTGGGGCACATCTTCTATAAATTTCTATAAATAAATCAATAAGCCCACGTTTCTACAAAAAGGAGTGAAATCCCACCAAAAATATTCTGAGTTAATTTTATTAAGTGCCTGCACTATGGTTGTTTTAAATTAAACTTTTATTGGAAAATGAGCGAAAATAATCACGACCGGCAGGATTCGAAACTGCGTATTTCTGCTACCGTCAGAACGCCTTAACCACTAGGCTACGGTCTACTAACTGCCAGGCGCGAAAATCCACACTCATTTCCCATACACTTGAATATTTTCGCTCATTTTCCAATAAAAGTTTAATTTAAAACAACCATAGTGCAGGTTAGCACTTAATAAAATTAACTCATAATTAAAAACGCGAAAGGCCCATTTCTCGTCATATCAGGTGTCCATAGTACATCGATATGAGTGCTTGTTAGACATATTCTGACAGCACAAGTGGCGCCATCAGCCGCTCAGTCTGAAGTGTATGGGAAATGAGTGTGGATTTTCGCGCCTGGCAGTTAGTAGACCGTAGCCTAGTGGTTAAGGCGTTCTGACGGTAGCAGAAATACGCAGGTTCGAATCCTGCCGGTCGTGATTATTTTCGCTCATTTTCCAATAAAAGTTTAATCAAAAATATTCTGTAAAAAATTAGCCAAGTCTCGATGGAGCTGCTTGTTTATCTCTAAAAAGTAATGTAATCAAGACAAGGTCGTGCCAAGTCTAAGGTTCGTTACTGCAATTTCTTTATTATTATAGTTAATGTTACATGACTGGCCGTTAAACATGCTTTATACGTTAACTAGTGGGTACAAGTACAAGTCAACGACCAAGTCACCCAACTTTGTTTCTTTCTAATATCTGCTATGTTCGATTTTTTACCCTCTTCAGCTTTATTGTATGTACCTACCTATACTGTTTAGATATTGATTAAATTTCAATATACTTATTCAATGTTCTAAACCATGTTTTGGTTGAGGTAGGACTTTTATCTAATGCAGATATACTTACATAACTAGTTTTATAAAGGTTAGTTGCTAAATGTAAAAGAAGTAACATATTTTCTTGATAATATAACAAATTTGTTAGTCATTTACATGCCCAAATACTGTCATATACCTATAGCCTGAGCCTATAGCTTGAGCCTGACTGACAAAGTAGGTATAAGCATAGACGAATGTCAATGTCATCAAAAAATATTTAATAATAACGGTAAAGTTTGTTTTATGCGTCATCTAGCGTACTAAGGATGCGATAATTCGAATGCTATCTTTCATTCGACAGCAACGCCATCTCTCAATAGCCTGGGATAATTTTACTAAACTTGAAATTTATTATACAAAAAAATACAAATAATTTAGACCAATATTAGATACCTACATATTAAAAAAATACTATAGGACTTTTGAGCTTAAATAGCACAATAATAATATATTTTTATCGGTGTTCTAGTCCGGAATATATATTCCCGGGCTATTTAGCAGCGCCATCCACGAATAATACATAATTCCAAGCTTTTTGCGATGTACGCTCTAATGTACTGCAATTGCTGGTCTACTTGAGTTTACTTCGTCTATGGTATAATTATTGTAGGTAGTGTAAAACGGTTCAATAAAAAAAATTTGGACATAACATTTAAAGTTAGCTTAGTAACTCAAAGTTCGTTCTAACAACTCAATGTAAATCAGAATAATCATCATCATTATCTGATAATATAAAGTAATATTTACCTATTTTAGTATCAGATCCGCGCTCCGGCAATATATGTGCTGGGATCCAGTTTGAGCCCTTCATGAAAAGAGGATATCCATTCACTTTGAAATAGAACGTCAGCCCTTGCCCGGCTGTGCCATCTGAAATTAATTAAACAGAACGTGAGATTTAATTTCTAAATTTATCTCGTACTAGTGGAGGCTAGGCGAGGCTTTGCTCGCATTATTTTGAGATAAAAAGTAGCCCATGACACCCCTAACATCCCATACTAACTACATACAAATCATGATGATCCATTCAGACAAACGGAGACAGAGAAACACAAAAACAGACAAAAAATATATGTACAGATAGATAAAGCGTAAAGTAAAACGTAAATATGTAAAGGGTGACTGAGAGTCTGCCTCTCGTATCATAGTCTTGATGGTCTTAAGACAGGATATCGTTTATTCGTAAGAAAACAGTACTATCTATTATTTTGTTACAACTCTCTCGTAAAAAAAACTTTATTGGACGCATTAACCGTAAAAAAATGGTAAAGATTCCAGCAATAAGTAAAGCCATGTATTTTGTGGCAAAGCCCACATTCACCACTTCTCTTAAACATATTTAGCCATGTTTAACTGGTAATTCCGTCGCTAAATGCGTTTAATAATCGTTGGGCTAAGGAAACCTAAGTATATTGCAATTTTACTTACTTCTGATCAGAGAAGCATCTTCTTCAACCAGTTCCACGGTCCTGAACCCGATCTGGAGGTGCTTGTGCGATATTTCTCCAATATGTCCTTTGGTCGATAAATACACGTCCAATTTGTATAGAGACTGGTTTCCATAGCCGTTCGGCCACCAGGGACTTACTACGTTCTGAAAGTATTCAAGCAAAATATTTTGCGGGAATTGTTACGTCATGGTCTTTCATTGGTATTTCTATTCCATTAGTATGCGTCAGTACGTTCACTAAAATACACCTCTTACGTTTACACTTGTTGTCTAAGGGGGCTGTACTAGAATTTATGCGGCATACAAATGGGGTAACTATATAAGTATATTTGTAGTGTTTATTACTATGATATTGGTTCGGTAGGTGGGCAGGTAAAAAAGCCGAACGAAGATAAAGGAATTTTTTTTTTTTTAATTTTTTTTTCCATAATACATATTTGTAGCATCACCTTTAGAAAAGCACCTCAAAATAGCAAATGTATGAAGAGATAACCTTACCTCACTGATAGTCATATTCAATTCAGCAACAGCTGTTCCATCACTCTTAGTGCTGATTTCTAAATCTCTAGCAGTCTTTATCGACTGCTCTGCGTCCACCGCTAGAGATGCGCTGAGATATCCTTGCAACTTCTTTACTTGCATACTGGATTCTATGTGAGCCTTAATGTTAAGCTCCCATTTCGAATCCCGCTTTGTGATGTGGGTAGTCACTGTACGAATTATGGCGCCTCTGTAGAGTTCTATGTACGCTGGTTTCCTAAAATTCAATCATTTACTTTACTGAATACATTTCATGCAAGTGAAGTAAGTAGTTGGAAAAACGATGCCAGATATTCGATCGTGGCTTAGCGATCATAACGTTTCTCGACTTGATGGCGACAAGACACAGGTTTAAATTCCGCATATCCATTTGCAATGACACTCATCAGATAACACAAGTCCGCTAGAAATATAATTATTCAAGTTATTTACGTTTTCTTTTTTGTGATACTCTGAAGTTATTGTATAATCCAACCAAGTTACTTCCACATTCCTGTTTTAGCCGGTAACATTAAACCCTGACTTCGTTCTTGCGTTCACAACAATATCTAATTCACAAAATGCTCTTTACAAAAACTCTTTTACCAAAGCCCAACGGACGGGAAGGCAGGCCCCCAGTCCCAAGCAAACGAGGCTTGCATCTTCCTAAGCTGGTTGGCGTGGCACTCTCCATTATACAGATCCGGTACACAGTCTGGTGCCGTGTAGTGTTTGGCCGAGCGCTGGTTGGCTGCCTCCACGGGGGATACGAACTGGATCTTAATCTCGTTTCTTCCTATCTGCAAAAAAAAACATGATGAAGATTATGAGTAACAGTAGTGTCGCTATACTAAATGCGATTGCACTTGACCATAATTCGCCTGATGGTAAGCGAACATTATGGTCTAGGATGGATCATGCTTTAATTTGTGATGTGACACATGGCGAAAGCTCCCAGTTTTTTGGTATCATATTACATTGCTACGGTGTTTTGACTCAGTTGCTATTTTCTGTTTTAATTTAATATAATAATGTGATACTATAGAATAAGAAAAAGTGATAGTGACCAGCTGTGTAAACAAGTAAGCTGTTGCTTGCCACGGCAGGAGATACTGCGGCTTTGCAACACAGGATCCCAGGATACCCAGCGCAAAGCCCAAAACCTACCAAGTGTAGCACCAACACCAAGTAAAAAAAACCCCGCTAGATATGTAGGTATGTACGTAAACATTGAGTTTTTACATAAATAAACGTTTTTTTATTAAATATTCCTTAGGGGAATGATTTATCACTTAATGGATGTTGTACAGCAAGATCAAGCACCTAGTGGTGTTCCTACAGCATCATTTTGGAGACATTTTCTCCATTTTAGTCTAGACATGACTCTCTACCTGGAGCCCTGATACCAGAAAATTATAACAGGGGTCTTCAAATCTAAAGTAAATAGGTTTCTTCTAGGCAAGCGTGCTACATCTTAGACTATAGTGGTGCTTAACATCAGGCAGGCTATAGTCAAACGTAAGCTTATTTTGTGTTAGAAAAAAACATGCTCCTGTTCGTAAACAGAGTCGTTTAGATGAATAAAGCTGAAGCGAATCATAATCGCATGCTTACTTTACTCGTATCTATCGATATCAAATTGAAAAAAACGATTTTTACTAAAAACCAAATTGATACCTACCAGCCATTTTTATAGGCCTTTTAATCGTGTACTTATTCAAAGAAGATTAAATCAAGTCTTCATTCCCACGACTTACCACACTAATTTATTCATGCCTAAAGTTAAATAGGCAATTTATAACATTCTACAACATAGGCCTACTGTTGTTATGAGGCCTTAAGGATGTAGAAAATATTAGAACTGGTTTTACTAGTTCAATAATGTTCAAAACTTTTTGGTTTTGGTACCTACGAGTAGGTACCAATACTTTTGACTAATGACTTCTCAGGATAGGTACAAAAACCATTCACCATGATACCCAATGAACAATATTCATTTTAAACGAATGATCAAAATTGACTACGTTTTATATTTACAATCCTAAGACTAAATCAAGTCTCAATTATTGTGATATGTATTCCTATTTATAAAATATTTTACTTTGTTCCTAACTTATCCTGATTGGTATTGTAACGACAGGCACCGACTCCAAATATTCCAGATTTCAATAAGACTACTCATAGGATTGTAAGTTTCAATAATTTCATAGATTCTTTACTCCCAACTCAAAATTTTGAAGTCACAAAAATGAAAATAAACTATTTATTAACTTTTTAGTAAAGGACGGCTTGAAGTCGATTTTTAATATTTATTAAATAAATTTTATTATCTCTCTATAGTATATTATGATCGAAACCAAGGGTATATTTAACCATGACCCCTAACTTATGGGAAACTATTGCATATTCGCTCTGTGAAAGCACTCAAAGATGTGATTATAAAATTAATTGTGTCGGAATCCGTTAAAAATGCTTTATTTCACAGGAAAGAATACAATAATATCACGATTAAATAATAATTATAAAACAATATTTCCCGTACCTGTAACTTCTTCTTGACATCAAACACGTATCTGACAAACATGTTGTTGGTGGTCCCGATGGGGCTGCCGTTTAACTCGATGTATGCCACCGTGTCTACTCCTTCCAGGACCAGGTGGACTACTTCCGACTCCAACTCCATTGGCGCCACTGGAAATGAGGTTTAAAAATATACATTCCGGGGCATTGCACACAGCGCCATGTAGCCATATACTAAGCGTCTATATAGACTATAAGAAGCGCCCGTAGCTCAGCTAGCTGAGGCAATCGCATGCCATTACAAATGTTAAGCAAAGGTGGACACGGTCAGGCCTTGGATGGGTGATCAAATAGTGGCATTCCATTTTGGGCGCCTCCGTGGGTCGGATGACACGTTAAATTGTAGGTTCCGGCTGTTTGTCTAGTACGGTTGTCGTTAAGCCATGTCAGAGGCCCTTAGGGCGGTTCATAAACTCTACACGCCAGAGTTGTGGCCAACTCAACTCGCATTCGAAGAAATCTATAAGATAAGTTGCACCAACTGCAACAGAATATCAACTCTGCACATGCTGAATGCAAGCACCCAGTGCTAGTCTTGCGTTGGGACCGGCATATTGTAATGAGTTTTTATAGTTTTTTTTTAATAAGGCGATGTCTTATTTTACACCTTAATAGTGAATATGCTCAGTTTGACTTTTTTTTCAAAATTTAATGCAAATTTTGGATGTAGGTTCTTTAATATATGCTTTTAACGTAATTAACATTTTCAAAAAAATAGTGTAAGGTCTATTGAAACTAGTCGAGCAGGAAACGTGGTGATGATTTTATAAATTAACATACGAACGTGTTTTGAATTCATTAGATATTATTATTTCATTTATTGAATATGCAAGTCAGCCATGAATTAAGAAATAGAGTAAAGCCGAGAATATTTATAGATATACCAAATACAATTTATGTATCTATACTTATCTAGTTCAGAAATAAAGCTAGGACTCTTTTGTCCCAAATAAATCAGCGAAAGTTGAAAGTTCAACGAAGACAGGACGAAAATAAATAAAATTTATATAAATGCCAAAAAATAGAATAGAAAAACATTTATTGAGACAGATTTACAAAATATATACACACACATATATACAATAAATAAATAAATAAGTGAAAAAACCCACCCGTTCTTCGTTTAATATAATTTAAATCAGCCACAATTATCTAATTATAATAATTTAATTAATAATGTTAAATTCTGTATGTGTTGTCTAATTACTATATCTAAAGCTTGGTCACCGAAGTAAAATTATTTTTACGATTATTCTTAATGACTGTGTCTTTGTACCTACACTAATATAAAAAAATGCTTATTAAAAAATAAATACTTATTTTTGTTTTAATTTCTAGGTTTATAGGTGCTTTAACTTGACCTACATATATGTACATGTTTATAAAAAACTT
Source organism: Macaria notata (assembly GCA_927399415.1). Lineage (NCBI taxonomy): Eukaryota > Metazoa > Arthropoda > Insecta > Lepidoptera > Geometridae > Macaria > Macaria notata. The sequence continues at coordinate 4,521,294 of OV656743.1, forward strand.
AGGAATACCTATGCAAGATAAGCTCAAATACAAAAATGATTAAGATGTCTTAAACTAAAAAAAAACAATCTCTCTTGAGTAGTATTTCCTCATGACTGAGGGTCGTGACTCCCCCGCAAAATTAATTTGTTAGGGGAGTTCTCTTGGGCAGATACACCGTGGTGCGCGCCCAGGTCCTTCTACGGAAGTCCTCGGATATTGTGGTCCTCAAACATGTCGGTTTCCTCACGATGTTTTCCTTTACTGTTAAGTGAGTGAAAATCTACACTTAAACTAAATATAAGAAAATACAAGTCACTGGTGTAGGGTCGGATTCGCGCTGTGTGATATGTCCTTAAACATTTATTTACTTTCTGTGTTTAAAAAAATAAATTAAAGAGAATTACCAAGGAGCCGTCCCGTATAAGTCCAGGTGTCGTAGGCCACCCATCTCTGCAGCTTGTCGTTGAACCCCTCCACGATGTCTCCGATGATGCCAGCTCGCTCCAGGTCTGTGTACACCCCGCCAGGGACCGTGGCTGGTACCGAGATGGCTGTGGAAGAGATACATTCATTACGCTTTCAAAGAGTTAGATACTTATGCCAATACAGTATATAATTTGGGTGTTCTAATCTATGACACGTTACTTCTTCTTCTTATCGAATAAGAGTGGCCAACTCTGGTGTCGAGAGTAAATTAAGCCGCCCTAAGGGCCAAGTTACTACAGTCTATTTAAGGAATCTACCTGGTTTTCAATTTTAAAACAAAAAATATGTTTCTATTAGATAATTTAGTGATGATTTGTAAATTAGTAAATAGTATATTACTTTTAATGCATAACTTTTATAAGCGTTTGTAATAGTAGTTTATGCAACTGTCATATAATGAACACTCGTTACTATTATGAAACTCGCTGCGCTCGTTTCATAAACTCACACTCGTGTTTTAATACCCGTGTTATATGCAGTTGCATACACTACTTTATCTTCACTAATGCAATTAATCAAACAACAAAAGTAAAAGCTGACAATAGTTAATTTTTCATATAATTTTCTAGATTTTTCTGGCAAAAGATTGTGAGTTACTTTTGTTGCCAATTCTAGAATATCCGGATGCGTACAAATATCATCGTCGCTATCCATTTTTAACTTTTAATTTGTAATTACAAAACAAAACACATTGCGAAACATTAAATTCACGCGTAGGTACGTGTACGCGACCAACCTGATTGGCCCTGCAATCAGGTTGGTCACGCTTTTTCGATGTTATAATGAGCTATTACGATATCGATGTGGATATTATAACATCATGTGAAATTGCTTAAATTGAGTGTTTTGTTGTCTGTGCTATAACAGTAGTAATTATAAGTCAAGTATTGGAAACATAAGTAGAATGTTACAACATTAGTGTAGATAAAATTTGTTATAAAATATGTATATTTGCATACCTTGTGGGTTGAGTACATACGGTGTTCATGTATAATGAAATGTACCATCTTCTTTACCTGTACTCGGCAAATAAATACTTTGACTTCGACTTTAAGTTCGTATAAGACTGGTCAACTCTGGTGTTAGAGTAACTACGCTTTATAGTCTCGAATAAGTGGCACTTGTAATATAAACATATTTGTTGCAAAACTTACTTTGGTAACATATAAATCAATGCTGTATCAGATTCGTTATCTTAAATCAAATATTATGGTATTTTCGTCGTTTGTGATGGTCTTCATACCACAAGATTTTCTATATACCTACTTAGGTAGATTGTTTCAAATTGCTCAATAGGTACATATGTACGTTTATTCAAAGCAAAGCATATATACATTCCATATAAAATTCCAGTAAATGTGAATTAACGTATCGTAACGAATTAACTATAGTACAGTCCCGAGCACGAAGACATTGTCGTCATACAAGCATTGATGTATATTTGAAACACTTAAAATTGATTTACAGTTTTAGTTTAATCTATGTCAGTTTCTAACATTTTTTTTTTATTCTCATTTTTACTCACATGTCAGTCCCATTGTATATACTATACTAATTACAAAAATATTAAACTGTTATGGAGATGACCACCAAATATCTCACTTAAGTTGAGACATGTAGGAAAACAGATCTCTCGCCGCGTCACAGTGAGGCACAGCTAGTATATCATTGAAGCAACCCACATCCCGCAGGTTGAGTTGGTAGGTCACTGCAAGGGCGCGCCGCTCCTGCTGAAGGCGGACACACTCTACCAGTACATGGTACACATCCTCTACAACTCCACATGTTTCACAATTCGGTGTATCCGCCTTCCGCATGAGGAATGCGAATTTTTTTAACGGCATGTGTCCAGTTCTTAGTCTATGTGCTGTAACAATTAACTTACGTCCGATAGAAACATTACTGAACCATGGTATATGAGGGGGCTCACATACTACTGTTTTATACCAAATACCTTTATACATAGATCTTTCATCGAAGTATTCTTTCCATGTTTGAAAACACTGTTTTTTTTTTAATTTGGGCAGTATTTCGGTATAATTTGGCAATTCTAACATTATACCATTCCAAGCATTAATGTATAGGCATTTAAGAAACCATGACAATAAAATTATAGCTAATTGCACCATAAAAAAGCCGAATTACGCGACCAAAAAATTTTAAAAAAATGTTAAACAACGCTAATCTTAGTACTTTTTCCGAGTTGAATATACATAATCATTTTCCATTCCTTGTGTTTTGTATACTTAGTTCAAATGTCTACGTTTATCTTCCGTTGACAGCAATCAACCAATTAGAACTCATCTAGGGTCCAGGCAATGAATAGGTACTAGGCTTCAGACCCAGCTTAAGGAGAAAGTTAGCAGAAACCGATCATATAGGCCTAACAATTTAATACCACAATGCGTCTAAGCTACCTAGCACATTAACATTGTTTGTGGTTTGGTTTCTCTTATCAGGTTACATTCTGTTACTAATTAATAATGTACTGCAGTTGCACAACGTTATGAATGGAAGTACCTTAAAATGTATAAGTTTGTATTGTAGTGATCAAAAGTGTCATTTTTATATTTTAAACTAATTTATTTTCACTATTAAAACAAGTTCCAAATATTTGATTTAAATTATTGTGATAAAATTAAAGTCACATAATTAACAGTTCATTTTATACATAGGTACCTACGTTAAATGTAATTCAATAGTTGTTATGGTAATAAATCAAATTAAGGACGTATAAATACGTAAGTAAGTACATACATTTATACCTATAAAAGTGTCAGAGATATGAGAGAAATTATACCCACTTATGTAGGTACTCTTCGTCAAACAATAACATTGTTATCTATATTTTTATAGTACAAATCACACCGTACATACCTATATATAATACGTTAGCAACAAGTCTCTGTTCGTTCATCCTATAGTGTCAATTTTATTGCCGGCCGGCCGCAGGCAGGTAGGTAGGTGCACAATCATTGGCCAATTTCATGGTCGTGACATTTCCAAGGGGGCAATATCTTAGCCACTTTGTCTTATCATGTCTTCTATACATATCTATATATATACATATAATAAAGCTAAAGAGATCTAAACATAGAAGATATTAGAAAAATATATGTTTAGGTATACCTACTTTAAATCTATAACAGAACACGTTTTAGCAATTATTTAGATTTTTTTCTGTTTTCCTGTTTATTTAAACGTCCAAAACGCAAAAATGGCTCAACGGATTATCATGTTTTTTGGGATGTTGGTAGTATGAGGTCTTAGAAGTGTCATAGGCTACTTTTTATCCCAAAATAATGCGAGCAAAGCCGCGGGAGTCTACTAGTTATATTTATAATATAGGTGAGTACAGAGTATGTATATTTTTTGTGTCTAATATTCGTATCAGTATATGTGACACAAAAAAATATAACTTCAGTGTTAAATAAATTATAAACGAGAATTAATTATTAGCATATTATGAGTAGGTATTTTGTTGCTAAGCGGCATTAAGTAGTTAAGACCTTGCGACAAACACAATTTTACAGATAAATTATAATGTAAACTTTTCAAGTAAAAAATAAACTATTTAAATACAATATAAAATAAAAAAACGTAAATAAATAAAAAAAATATAGAATTAAAAAGCCAAGACATGACGTTAAACGGTTACCTAGTAGTAGTAATCACTAAATTTATAAGACTTTTCCTTCAACTGTGATAATATTAAATGTGAATAATATGAAGTGACAATTTATACATAAATAAATACATAATCTAATCTAATATTAACATAAATAATACTTAGTAAAACAGAAATACTTACATCCATTCTTGTTGGTCAGCATCCACTCGACTCGCTTCTTAGCCGAGGCGAGGTCCAAGTTGGAGGCAGCTTGGTTCATGCTGAGGAAGACCAGGGCCAGCCAGAGGAATGTCCTGGAACTCCTGGAACCCCTGCACCTCCTGGAGTCCGAGCCCAGGCCACTCGCCATATCGAGGGCCATAACGCGTCTGGCGCTCTGCAATTTGGCGCGATATTTGAGACGAGAAGCGTGGAGCAGATACTATGTTGACTGCGTTGACAGTTGCCTGACTTTGATTTGTTGATTTCGTCAATGTTACGCTTAGATTTTTTTTGGTCTGGTTGGACAAATATATTATAGAATTGTATTAGGTACGAATATTATTTATGTAAGTATTTTTAAGACAGTAAAAAGTAAATAAATTTTTTAATAAGTGATATAATCGATAAAGACATACTCGTATTGTTACGAAAAAAGAAAGGAATATATTCTACAAGTAATAGATATACATATATAATGTAGTTACAATAAAGTAGTTTTTTTACAATTAAATCATGCTATGAATAATAATATCTACGATAGCGGTTCGACCACAAGGCACACCTTAACCAATAGCACTCTGTCGCACGATAACTAGCGGAATAAAGCAAATACTGTGTCTACGGCATCTCTATAGGTTTTATATCGACGACTACCAGTATTGTATCACGTGACCCGGCCATAAAGTTAATCGTTAGGCATCTGTTGTTCTCAATGTTCTCATATGATAGTGAAGAGCCATTATCGATGTATTGTGATACAATAGCGATGATTGTTGAAACAAGATAGTTTGTGAGTAGCAATGTTTGTGTGTGTTTTAAGTCTTTTTGTGTGTAACTTACACACGCTGGGTTACTTTACTAAAACTTATTTCTATAGGACAATGACACGATTAGCCAATTCTATTTTCATCATCATCATCATTTTTTTCCCCACGGCTGGGTATAGGCATCACACTCGATAAGCCAACAGTCTCGGTCTGTGGCAATCTCGTCCATTTTATTTAATTATTTATTAATCTTAGATATAGGTAACCTTTAAAATATAAGACTTTTAATAGTCGTATCGTAACATGTATAAAAAACAAGTTAAACTCTTACTCACGTTAAGATTGACCCAGGTTAGTTATATTTCACAGCACAAACACTTATTCAACCGTACAGTTTGACTGTTGCAGAAATAATAAATGCAAATGGTCCTGCTTCCAATCCTCATTTTTTTAAAAAGTCTACTATGCTAATAATACCACTTACTTAAACATACGTGTACAAAGCGCGGTGCCTTTTGTAATTTTTATAAATATTCAAATCAATAGATTTAGCATTTATATATAGTAAAATTTGTGTTAATGTCTCCATCCCATGGTTGCCTTGAAGAGATTGCTTTCAGCAATAAGGCCGCCACTTATGACACTTTAATAGTTTCTTTATGTTTTTTTTATGTTGGTTACAATAACGAATAACTATCTATGTTAGGTAATTTGCCTTAGATTACTTAGGTTAAAAAAATTAGCGTCATTTTGCCCAAAATATCAATTGATACTTATACGATATTGGATATAAGGATACACATAATGTATTTGACCTACATACCTAAAGACCTGTTTAATAGGTCGTCCAGTGACCCGTTTAGGTTCCAAAGTTCATTAACTTCGTATCGTAGCAAATTAACATAAAACACTTAAATAAAAAAAAAACATTTGGCAAAAAGTTTTACAAAGAAACACACTTAAATTGTGTACCGTGTAGAAATCAAAGCTTTTTAATATTTTTGCTGTCAGTACTAAAACCTCTGTTCTAATTGCAAAAAAAAACCAGAACACACACACAACAGTAGAACATTGCTTTATAGTTTGTATTTTATTTAAAAAAAAGGTTTTTTTTATAGAATAAAAACCGAATTGCCTTACTGGCGTTCCTCTGCGGCCGGCTTCAAACTAAAACCTATATCAGAATATTGTTAGGTATTTTCACGGTGAAATATTATACTGTTTGGGAAACTCTATACACGCTTATCCCTATTAGCTGCCCTGTCAGCTGCTTAGCAGGGCAATGACCGATAGATACAATGCTCTGCACTCTATGGTATCTATAAGTCATAAACGCTCTAATAAAATAAATCGTTAAAGTAGCTGTAAGTATAACAAGTAGATTGTCATTAATCTTATTAGACAAAGGATCTAATATATATATATGAATATGAATATTTCCAAACTGCTGAGATTTGTATTTTTATCGATGGTAAAATAATATTATAGTTTATTATAGGTACTACGTTATCGATATTAATGTTTTGCACGTCACTAAACTGCAATTATCTGCAACGAGCAATACCTACTCATGATGGCTGAATTGATAGACATGTATGCAGCTATACTCGTACAATTGAAAAAAGCGAGTGTGGCTTAGCGGTTCCAGTGTTGCTTTTCATCCAGACGCACACGGTTCGAATCCGGCACTACACCGATGACTTGTATTTTCAAGTTATCTGTGGATTTGCACTCGGTTATCGGTGAAGGTAAACAACGTGAGGAAACCGACATGTTTGAGGACCACAATATCCGAGGACATGTGTCTTCCGTGGAAGTACCTGGGCGCCCACCACGATCTATCTGCCCAAGAAAACTCCAGTCGTGAGAATTTGTTTTTTGACTCGTACTAGCTATTTCCCGCGACTTTGCTTTATACTATATAGTGATAGTAAAGAGCAGTCGGAATCGATAATTATTCATATATAACTGACTTAATTACAAATCTGAATCGATGAATGATTAGGTCATTGTTGGTTGGTTAGGCATTATTTATCCAAAAATATTGAGTACACATGTATATTAGTTTCATCTTGGCTTGCTCGTTGATTGAAACGTTGCTTATCATCGAGCGAAATTTATTCAATCATGAACCTATCTATCTAGGACAAAAAAATAGTCATTTTAATTTACTATATCTGTTTGTGAGATTAAACTCTTGTACATTGTCATATTATTTTCGAAGTAAGTACTCTATTATTGCTTCATGAGATCTTCTTGAAGCACCTCTTGAGAAGATAATGAGAATATAGGTGAAGGATTTCGAAATGGCAAGTGACATCTGTTGATGATTAATGGTAATAGTATTCTTTGATTAATATATCTTTACTAATATTATAAAGCTGAAGAGTTTGTTTGTTTGTTTAAACGCACTAATCTCAGGAAATACTGGCGCGAATTGAAAAAATATTTTTGTGTTGGATAGACATTTTATCGAGGAAGGCTTTAGGCTATATAACATCACGCTGCAACTAATATGAGCGAAGAAACAATAGAAAATGTGGAAAAAACGGGGAAAATTATTTATCTTTGAGGGCTTCCGTTGCGTGCGCTGCGAAAACGGTTCAAGATATCAGAAAATATGTATGAAAGAATTATTTCTCTTGAAATGATCTAACAAAATGTCTGCAACAGTATATGTCTATCTTTTAAGGTTAACCCACTAGAACCGTTTTTATGGTAATAACTATTCCACGCGGACGAACTCGCGCGCACCAGCTAGTTTTCAATAAAATATATTTTGAGATATTTCGCTAATGTGTATGTTTCAAAGAATACAATAATGACCCTTTTCTTCATATTATTTTCAGTGTTGAGTAATTACTTACACATTGGGTGATTTTGTGAAAAATTGTATTATCTCACTGACTCTAAGGGAAAACTGCTAGTGTCTACAGTAGGTATATATACAGTAGGTACTTATAGGTAAAATTTATAATATGAATAGAATAATTTTGTCTGAAGAGCTGAGGTTGATAGAGCGCAGCGAGAGTGAAGTCAGTGGCGCTTGGAAAGGTAATATAACTTATATTGTCAATCACTTACAAAATTAGTTTGAGAGTGGGTATTTTTAAAGCAGTTGGCTAACATTTTGCTAAAGTTGAATTACGAATTATTTGTATTGTAGCGGTGGTCATATACCATCAAACAGAAAGTAATAACAATTTACTTATAACGCCTGCAAAACGACATGGCATAGGTTTGCGATTCCCATTTCTAAATTATATTGGTAGGCGCTAAGAAAATCAAATTAATTAGAGGCTTTTGTGCGATAACATACATCATGTGTAACATATCATCTAGCTCAAGAAGAGAAGAGTTAGATCCAGATTCTTATATAGATACCGGCATCTTAATTATAACATTGCATCTGTGCTCGAGGTACTTGGGTACCTATAGGATCTTGTGTTGATTCAGTTCAGAGCGTAGGTACCTATATAGGTAGTGTTAGTAAACTGACTGTAGGTATATTTAGGAACTGACTAATAAAATAAAATAAAATAAAATAAAATAGCCATTTATTCATCCACTTTCTATAAAAATTTCATTACAATGTCCATAATTACTCTTATATAAATTTTATGTCAAATGAAAATAAATATGTTAATGTTTTTGTAGGTATGCTTATGCTTAATGTCAAATAAAATAAATATTAATGTCAAACATTGTTTTAGGTCCCTGTGTTACAGCTTAATTTAAGTAGACGTCGCCTCTTTGGCGTAGGCCTCCCCCAGTTGCGACCATAGCTTTCTGTCCTTCGCCATCCGCCTCCACTCCTGTCCATATTTGTGAGTAAAAACATCGTCCCATCTTCTTTTTGGTCTGCCTTTCTGTCTTCTCTCCTCGCGCGGAAGCCATTCTATGACTTTCTTCGTCCATCTATTAGTGTCCATTCGGCATATATGCCCTGCCCAATTCCACTTCAACAATCTCACTGCTGTGATGATGTCTCTAATCTTGGTCTTCTTTCTTATTTTTTTGTTGCTAATTTTGTCTGAGAGTTTTATTCTGAGCATGCTCCTTTCCATTTTCCTCTGGCATATAGCTAGCTTGTTCTCATCAGCTTTCCGAAGAGCCCATGTCTGGCACCCGTATATTGAGTATTGTTAGTTATGTTCTGTTTCTTGCGTCAGTTAGTAGATACTAACCTAATGGTTGTCAGTAAGCTATGTTTGGAATAATCAGATTATAACTGCAGATATTTTCAGAACAGAGATCTAGAATTTTGAATTGAAATGCTGAGCTAAAATCTATTGTAAAGAATGTAAAGATAGCAGCACAGAGTACCTAAATTGAGCATACTTATAGGTAAATAATAAAAGAAACTGCAAGAAAAAAAAACTTAAATACCTAGCTAAAACAAGACAATCGTAAATATTTTTTGACAAACATACCTAGCTGTACGATTTCCTTGGTTTTCGTGTGTAGGATTATAATAATAATACAATACACCTTGTAAAAGTTCTTAAAAATCTTAACGGCAAACTTATCCACTACCACCCACTACACACACTCACCTGCAGTTTAGTCGCGCACAAAATATATCCAAACATTGCCTTATTAGTTGTTACCAAACGGCTCGCACAAAGCGAGGTATTATCAATAATATTTACGTTGGCGGTGAATTGGCACCGGCTTCATTCCCGGGGAATTTGCGGGCATTACGCGGCGGTCCGCCGGGAAATAAACTTTACATTCAATTTGCTCTGCACAGATAAAAACCAATCTCAACGTTTTTATATATATCAGGATAACTTTAACGTGAAAGAAGAACAAACGCACATTCGCAGACTTTATACAAAACGTCTGAAGTTACCTTTAGCGTATTTAAAAAAGACATCTTTATAGGTTTGCTATCATTGTTCGCCTAGTAAATATCCTCAACTCAGATTTACAAATACTCTACACTCAACCAGTGAACCTAAATCTTATAGTATTTTACTAACGTTCACAGGACGTTTCGCGTTTTGCGCGTTCTGCTTCCACATGTTTCAATTCCATGAGAAGTTCGTGTTGTATCCCAAGCTGCTCTCGCAGTCTATGCTTTAGTCCTCGAAAAATAACTTGTAACACTTAGCAGATTCAGTCTAACATCTCTCTATACATTAATTTAATATGGGTGTTGATTGTTGAGCGTAAAAGAGTAGGTATGTAGTAATGACACACATTAAATAAAAATAAAATGAATATTCGCTAAATTAGCAGCACTCGTCAACTAACAATTTATTTATTTTATTTATGTTTTATATATTTTTTTGGATTCAGGATAGCAGTTAAATACAGGACATAGCTTAAATGTCAAGCAAGTTGTGGCCTTTTCAAAGATTTTTGGCCTTCACAGGAGCCCACCTACTGCTGTTCTTCCTAGCGTTCGTGTTCGGTTCGTTCTGCACGTTCTGCTTCCACATGCTGATGTACCTGTTCGATGAGAAGTGCGTGCTGTACCCCAAGCTGCTCTCGTTGTCCTCCCTCAGACACTCCATCTATGACTTCTTGCCGGATAAAGCTGGAACTGGTTTGTTATTTATGTAGATTAAGACCTAATTGCACAACCCCATGTCACCAATTTTTACTAGGACTTTTGTCGCTAAATGCGTGTAGGATACGTGTGCAAATGGGCCTAAAACTACTATTTGGTGTCACGAATTCGGAAAGTGTTTAAAAATAAGTAATGGCCTGTACTACCCTTTACTTTTACTCCCGTAATGATTTTTGTGCTAATCACTTCTACATAATTCCCTACCTGCCATATACAGATATAGTGTTTAAAATGGGCATTCTAGAACTAGGATCTATTTTTAGTCTTTCCCCAACAGTGCTTCCAGTAGACTTCATAGGCGCGAAGTTTTCGGAGAAGAGTGCATGCTACCTACCGATATATGTGCCCCTGGTGTCAGGAATATTCGGCCTGGTGTGGACCACCATGTTCCTCATGTGCTCGTCGGGCAGCCGCTCGCATTCTGGGTAAGTTGATGTTTTGGATAGTAAAACTAAGAGAGAAAGCAAGAATGCAAGGGAAGCTCAAAAAAAATGGATTATGTATCGATGGAAGAGCCATATGCTTCGCAGATTGGCACCTATCTCGATATTATATGGCGCGTATCCTAAGAGATTTCCCTTTAAAAATTAACCCTGTGGAGGAGTCACGACTATTAGTTATGAGGTACCTAGTACAAGTCTAGGAAAAACCTCAATAGTTCTATGAAATTGCATTCAGGCTACTACTGCCCTCCAACGTAACAGAGCCTATACAAAATTATACATACCTATGTAAGTAACTGATATATTTCAGTACATTTCTCCATATACGTTTCGACACGACCACCGATTTTTGTGGACATTGCAATACCTACGAACATGACGTGTTCACTTATGTAGGTTAACAAACATACTCGTACATAGGTGCATTGCGAGAAGCCAGTTAAATCGCGGTTTTGTAACAATGACCTCAAATTTAATAGATGGGTAAGATTTATTATGGTTGGTAGGTAAATATTGTCATTGGAAACAGGACAATCCACTGTCAACTTCGTATACTTATAAATAATAAATAAATAAATATCCTGGGACATTGCACACAGCGCCATCTAGCCCCACACTAAGCAAACGCTTGTGTCGTGGGTACTAGATAACGGATATAATACTTATATACTTTTCTTTTGTTAATACATACTTATTATACATACAAACGACCAGACTCAACACAAGTAATTATAAATTTTTAAAGTGCATAAATACTTGTGTCATGCGGGAATCGAACCCGCGACCTCTAGATTAGAAGGCAGAGCCACTACCAACTAAGCTAACAGGCCAGTCATGAGTAACTATTGGATGGCCCCGGTTTTTTTCGCATTATTTCAAGATAAAAAGTAACTTATGACACTCCTAAGACCTCATACTACCTACATACCAAAAATCATGATGACCCTTTCTGCCATTTTTGTGTGATGAGCGTATAAATAAACAGAGACACAGATTAACAGACAAAATTTCTATAAATTGTTGGAATGTGTTCTGCTATGAATTGAAAGTATCTCCAAACATTTTTTTTAATATCTTTTATGTTCAGAATCTTGACCCTCTTCAGTTTTATTATATGATTGATCTACGACCTACAGATTCTTCAAAAAGCATGCATGACAGCTCACTCCAGGAAAACAAAATATATAGACGGCAATTGGAAATATTTGCAGCAGAAATGGAATCGGTTCACATTATCGCAGGCGAAAATTGTTACGGTGCATGTTATTTTTTTCACTTGGACTGAATGTTGGTGTGAAAATTATTAAGATTAAACCGTGGCCCAACGCACAAACGTGGGTGACATTGGCGCAAAATGAACATAAATTGGTTCCTTACTTATTGAAGGCAAGGTAAAAACTATGTAATTCCCAGTCTGCAGCGTCCATGGCGCGTGGTGCCCCCTGTGCTGGTGTTCTCTCTAGCCATGAGTTGTCTCTGCATCTACACGTCGGCAGTCACACACGACGGACTCAAGGAGCTCTGCATCAAGCTTGCTAACGCCACTGGGAGCAGCAGGTAACTTCTAGAGGCTTGGATAAGATCATGTTTATTTTAATACTTATCCAGTGTTTATTCAATACACCCTGGTTGTACAGGATGTATCTTCAACTGCTCGAAACACTGTGAAACAGTATACTTATTACATTCTTAACTAATTCTGTTTCCTATACATAACTAGATTGGTTGCGAGCTAAACCGATTTTAATGATTAATTTGGTTTCAAGGTAGATTATAGCCTGGATTAACACATGAGCCACTTTTATCCCGGATTAACACGGGTAACACCGCTGATTGTTACTAGGTTAAAATAAAACTGACCCGTATTGACAGTTGTTCTTACACGGTGAATGTGGCGACCTTGGCCTACGAGCGTCAGATCCGCGGCGTGTACCAAGCCACTCGCCTCACCGTCTCCTCTGCATGGATGCACACCGCCTGCTGGGTCGCTTCCACCGTCCTAGCTGTGGCCAGGATCCTGCTGGCTGTGGACTTCCGACTCGTCAAGATTAGGGCTGAACTCATTGGCGATATAGATAAATTGCTGGTAAGTTACTTAATATGTTATAATGGGAACGCTGATAGTTATCGTAAACCGATATTATGTCTCCCCTTATACCTTTTTCCCTTTCTTTAGGAACGTAATGAGAGGCAATTGCGAACGATCATGCCAAGTCCACGCTACAGTAAAACTTCAATGGGAAGCGAAAAGAAGCAACTGCACTTCATATCGCCCCAGCTCGGCCAGCTAATAGACGATGGAAACGACATCCTCTTCATATCCGACCTACCGATGACCGAGTCGGACCCCGGACTTGTAACCGAAGAAAAAATTAAATCCTATCGAATGTTAGCCCTTCAAGCTGCCTCTCACGAGCATCGATTCATAGTTGAACTGTTATACGATTTGCTAGATTTTCTCGACTACTTCTTCGGCGAACAACACTCGAGTATATCTATTGTTGAAGAAGAATCTGAAACTATAACTCGTCAGTATGGACAGCAGGAACTAACACCGAAACAGCGTAATTATCAGTCAGCCGACAGCAGAGATACGGATATTGCCATCAGAGTCATAAACAAAAAACTTATGAAAAGAACAACACATAAAAGTGACGAAGACGTTACTGTACATCAAGCTCGTGAAAACAAGCCGTGGTCTTACGATTCTGAATTAAGTATCACTCCAGAATTACTAGAACATTTGAGGGCAAAAGCTGAAGCATCGAAGCCTTCGAGCAAAATAGATGTTTCGAAAGATGATGAGAAAAAGCCAGAACAACAAGCACTGAAGTCAATGCTTAAGACTGAAGATGTGGCCATCCAAACCGAGAAGCCACAGAAGTCCAGAAAGAAACATAAAGTCACTATCGCATCTTCGAAAACTTCAACGGAAGGCGACGACGAGGAAGGTGGGAGCTATTCTAAGCAAGACGAAACTACTCAAACAAAACCTAAAGAAAAGCAGGATTAGTTTGCTCATTTACTCTAATACATTATCTATTAACTTGTTCTTAGTTTTAAATTATGTTGCTGATATTAATGATGTACTTAATTTCGTTTCAATGTTATTAAATAATTAATTATATTTATGCATAAAATATTTTTACTCTTATTATTAAATCTATGTCTGCGCGCTGCCGTTGTCCCAGAATGTACGTTCTGATGATGGGTGACTTTTCACCCGAAACGCGTAATCAACATACGCGAAATTACACGTGAGTGAAAACTGTTATAGTTACGTATTATTTTTACTCTTATTAATTTTTTGCTGTCGTCGTCTAGCGTCCGAAATAAATAACACTTTTTGATCACCCATCCAAGTATAATCGTTTTGACCGTCGCTTAACTTCAATTATCTATTACCTTCCATAGCCGAGTCATGGGCATGTCAGTTGAAAAGTCATCGTCGTCTCGCCAAGTCACGGTCGCTCCACAGCTGCACAAGTTCAAACAGTGATGAAACGTTGGAAATGAATGTGTTTGATATATAAATGAACTTGACTGTAAGAAGGGCCTTGACATACTTAAAATCAGGTTTTTGTATTCTCTTACATAACGCAAGTGAGCACAAATAAGTAGTGAAAGTGGTCTGATATATCGCTTTGATGGTTTAATTTAAAGACTGATGTAATTCATTCGTTCAAATTAGAACTGTTTTAACTGATAGTGGTAGAAGTGGGATAGAAGACAAATATTTTAGTTAAAACTTTGCTTCGGTGTGACTTTAATTGAATGTTATTAGTATTTAATATAATAACATAATATTTATATTTTATATATATATATTTTTTTTATTTTTTTTATTATTATTTTTTTATTTGGTAGAAACTCTTGGGCCGTGGGGTCAGAGCGCACTTGACCTCTACCAAGATCTGTCGGGGCGTTTGAAACAGGCTTCGCGTGACCAAAATGCTGGCTTGTACTTTGCCCAAAAGATAAGTCTAGCTATTCAACGGGGAAATGCAGCCAGCATTTTGGGTACGCTACCTTTTGAAAATGTAGATTAGTTTTTTTTTTATGATGTATATATAATGTTTATTTTTTTTATTATTATTTGGAAGTGTTACTATTAATTTTTGTTGTTTTGAAATAAATATGTGTTATATTTATATTATATAATATTTAATTAAATAGGTAGGTACACTTACACGTTGACAGTACTAATATTTCAGACATAAAATCTACCGTATCTATATTTAAAATATTCATATTTTTTTCTTGCCGTAAATTAATTAAGTAATTATATATATATAATTACTAATAATTACTAATAATTAATATATATATATACAGGGTTATCAGGAAAGGGTATGGTAAGCTGAAAACACCTAAAAGTATCCGTTATAAAGATTGTGTTCTGAAAGTTTCAGCGGGAAACCAGCAATTTTTTGTTTCCATACAAAAGTAGAAAATTATTTTTTATCAAAAAAATAGCACAACCCTAAATTACTACGATCAAAGAAACAAGATGGCCTCTGGGATAGCTCAACTCTGCGCGTGGCTTCTGTGCGCCTAGTATCATTAACATTTTTCGTTCGGAACGCGCCGCCTCCGACTGGCGCGCGCCGAAATCACGCCATACGAATTTACCTATTTTACTCGTAAGACATTTACGCTAGAAGACAATCTGGTACCAGGGCTATAATTATTGAATTACAAAAGAGGTATTATCTTATTTAATACAAAATACCTACCTACTTAGGGAATAATAATTAATATATATATATATATATATATATATATATATATATATATGTGTGAACATTATTTTATCCGTTATTAAAGAAGTGACTTGTACGTTTTTGGAAATATATATATATATATATATATTTCCAAAAACGTACAAGTCACTTCTTTAATAACGGATAAAATAATGTTCACACAAGCTTAATGATTCCTACACTAATATTAATCACATCAAAACCGGAACACCACCATTATAAATTATTTTATCTGTTAATTTTCTTCAATTTGATCCAAACCCCTCCTTCCGCGGCGTACACCAGAGATGTTGGCTTGATTCTCATGGGCACTGGTGTTCTTTCATCCAGATGCAACTCGAATTCGTATAACATCTTTATTAACGCCATTTTGGATTGGATGTAGCCTTGTCTTATGCCTGAAAAATGAACAAAAATATTACAACCCGGCTTATGTACGGGTAAATTTTATACAAAAATGGTTTAAAAAACACCAGTTTGAAAACTGCAACACAATTCCGAAAAATAATTGGAAATCAAATATAATAATTGCTCTGCAGATGGACTTGGATGACTCCAGTATTTTGCAGATGAAATTAATTGGACTGACATTGAACTTTCAAAATTCCACAGTAAGCGTAATTGTTTCAATATTCATTAAAAACTCACCAAAGTAATAAAATATATTTCATAATCTAAGTAACGTCAATAATTTAGTCATAAAATACCTAAACACTTTCTAGGCCCTTCTCCAAACGGCATCCAATGGCAGGGATGTAGTTTCGCTTTATTTTCCGGCGTGAACCTTTCCGGGTCGAACTTGTCCGGATCAGGAAATATGTCCGGGTCCATGTGAATCGCATGTATTGGTACAAATACTAGTGTTCCTTTGTCTATGACTAGATCTGAGTTAGGAAGCTTGTAGTTCTTGTTGCAGCGCCGGAATAGTGAACGCATTGATGGGTGCATGCGCATTGTTTCTGGAAAAAAAATAGCTGTTATGACTTCTCTCTCTCTTGAGTCGTATTTCTTCATGACTGAGGGTCGTGACTCCCCCGCAGAATTAATTCGTTAGGGGAGTTCTCTTAAGCAGATAACATACCAAAATCGTCATCACATTATCTAATACACAGAGAGATACATATTACATACATCATAAAGATAGATTGAATGATAGAATATTTATTAACTACTGAAAAAATGCAAAAGCGACAAGGATACAAAACTGTTCTTTATTTATTTTTCCCAATAAAATAATTTCTTTTTACTGTAAAGGCATCGTCGACTACTATGTCTTTGTCTTCCTTAAAAATTAAGTCTACATTTACATTAGCTTATCACCTTAGATAATAAAAATCTTACCATCTAAAACCATATTCAAGTACACCATCTCATTCTGCGCTTCATACGTGCATCCGCCATACTTGTCCAAGACCCTCACCACTTCCTCCCTGGCTCTGTCTTGTATGCGAGGGTTGAGAGCCAGTTGGTACGCAGCGAACTGCCCCGTAGTGGCTGAGGTCTCGTAGCCAGCTATCATGTATAACATTGCGTTGGCTGCCACGTCGTTCATTGAGAATGGGAAGCTTTCTATGTATTTTACGTTACCTAGAAATAATAGAATGATTTATTATTTTTTATCATCATCATCATCATCAGCCTGTTTTCGCCCAATGCTGAGCATAGGCCTCTCTTCTAATTTTTATTGTCGGGCTAAAATATAGCAGACGCTAAATGGATAAAAAAGTATAAGTATGCTAATAAAGAATTCTAATTCGGAAGATCTAAAGTATAATTACGTTTAGTTTGATGCAATTTTACCAATATTATACAGCTTTTCGAGTGTAAGCAAGTCGTAAGAAACTTTTGTCTATACAGTACCACGTTATTTTTATAACACGCAAATTAGGCAAAAAAGATTAAAATGAAATCTATACTAATATTATAAATCTGCAGAGTTTGTTTAAACGCGCTAATCTCAGGAACTACTGGTGCGAATTGAAAAAATATTTTTGTGTTGTATAGACCATTTATCGAGGAAGGCTTTAGGCTATATAACATCACGCCGCAACTAATAGGGGCGAAGAAACAATAGAAAATGTGGAAAAACGGGGAAAATTATTCATCTTTGCGGGCTTCCGTTGCGTGCGCTGCGAAAATGGATTCAAGATATAAAAAAAATATGTATGATTCTTTAATGCCCAAAATAACTATTCCACGCCGAGAAAGTCGCGAGCACAGCTAGTCTATAAATAATAATTGAAAAATTGACAGGTATAGAAAACTGTAACTAATCGTATCTCTCTCTTTTTTTGATTCGTATTTCCTCATGACTGAGGGTCATTACTCCCTTGCAGAATTAGGGCAGATACATCGTGGCGGGCGCCCACGTCCTTCCATGGAAGACACATGTCTTTGGATATTTTGATCCTCAAACATGTCGGTTTCCTCACGATGTTTTTCTTCGCCGCTAAGCGAGTGCAAACCCACACATGACTTGAAAATACAAGAGGGCCGGTTTCAAACCAGGGAGCGTCTGGATGAAAAGCAGACACTGGAATCGCTAAGCCACTCGCGTAATCGTATCTAACGAATAATATAAAATGTACCTTTTTCATCCACAACTTGACCATCCTTCAATTCAATAAGTGTTTGCAAAAAGTCATTTCTTCTGTAATTATTTTCCTTGCGATGTTCCACGGTCTTTTTCACAATATTGTAATAGAAGTTTTCTATAGAAGTACTTATTCTTCTAATTTTGAGAGTATGAAACACGTCCGGAGCAAAGAATGCAAAAGCTCTAATTGCTCTCCTGAAAAAAAAGCAAAACTTAATTGAATGCTATTTTATGTATAATGTATACTAATTACCTACTACATTGCATTATAATATATGTTTGTTATATGTGTGCATAAAACGAAAAAAAAAACATATTATAGAAATAACACAATGTACCTACGTACGAAACGTAACGCAAATAGACACAGTGCAATGATCTGCGTTTTGAGTTTGGAAACTACAGAATATATATTATTTTAATTTCTACGGGAAAAGATAAGTGTAATAGTAGATTGTATCATAAGGGAGCAAAATAATATTTTTACGGCGAGGGCGCTTTTTTGAATCCAGAGCGAAGTGAGGGATTCTAGAGTAGAATCCCGAGCGTAGCGAGGGATTCTTTAGTAGAATCCTGAACGTAGCGAGGGATTCAAAGTACGTCGCCCGAGCCAAAAATATATTTTACGCCCGAGTGATTCACTCTACTTTTCATCACCCACTATGAGAAAATAAAAGGCGCCTCATATTTTATTGTAATATTGATATTTAATGAAACAGAGTAACAACTAAATTGAAATTAAGTAGCAGGTAGTAGATTATCCATCACATTTCTTGCGTCAGTTCTAATACTATCAGGAGTTAATTCTATACTTTCACTGTCACTTGAAGAACTCATTTTTCAAAACAAAATCATGAATTTCTATCAATCCGTGAAAATTGACGAAAACGCGGGCTATAGTTCGCGCGTTTTTAATTTTATTTCTTTTTTTTTTTGTATTCAGCCGGCGCGCGGCGCTATATACTATGGGCCGTCGCACCAGCCAGTCTTTATTCAAACAATATTTGCGTTCGATTTCTTGGGCCCTGAACACAAGATGTTCCAAATTCAAAAAGTGCGCGGCAAAGATAATTGCGGCGCACTTATAAAGAGGATTAAAAACTCATTACTGCCCGCTAAAAGTTTCTTATAGAAAACACCACCTTTGGGTGCACTTAAAGGCGAACCAAGTCGTCTTTTTCGAATAGGTGGGATGAAAAAATGCTTTTAATTACATGTCCTTGTAATTTAGATAGATATTTCAATCATAACAAAACTCACCAATAGAAAGACTTGTGATCAAAATACTCGTGTCCTAAAACGTGGAAGTCTGATTTGGGATTATTAAACCCATTGCACTCAACACCAAACCCGATGTTACCAATTATTTCCATCGCATATTTGGAGTAGAAATCCGAGAAATTAACCACTTCCCCGTTAGAATGAAGTACTGACGCATAGTTAAGAGCCTTGCTCGCTATGTCTTCTACAATTGGGTACATTGTTTTTAACTTTCCCGGCGTAAATGTGGGGGTCATTTTCAGCCGCAAACTCTTCCATCTCTTCCCGAAAACGTTGAAAAGATTCTCCGCCAATCTGTCTCCGATACCTCCAGCGTATGTTCCTCGGGATTGAAAATGTTCGAAATCCTTAATCAACACTTGCTTTGCTATTTCCAAATCGTTTATCAACAGCACAGGACAGTGAAACGAGTACATGCCCACAAAAGGTAAATGTTTGTACGTGTAGTAGTTATCGATATATGGCTGGAAGAACTGCTCCTTCTTCTTGATCACATTTTTAATGTTTCCAAATGGGATCATAGGTTTCGGTCCGGTCACACCTCGTCGGGACCAATAGTTGAACTTATGGTAAAACCACAGTCGCACAAATATGATTACAGATATCACGGTAAATATCCTTTCGTATGTTAAAAATGGTTCGATAAAGTAAGCCATGGTCACTTTCACAACTCCGAAAAATGTCTCTGTTTATTTCTCGCTGCTAATAAATGCAGCTGCGGATTCTGCGCACACGCAAGTGCTTTAACCGAGGGTTTTGGTGCATACTACGATGGCAGAGCAAACTCAGTGGTTATTTCAAAACAACGCGCATGTTTGGTCTTGAAATTGGCCTTATAACATATTGACCTATTACGTAGATGCTTTTAACAACCATGCAGGTGTTAAGGGCCTAACCATTGGAAAATAACTTGGCGGTGTTATAGAATATAATAGATATCAGGTGTTAACTTTTATTTAGAAAGATCTAGTATCTAGTTAAGTCATATATTGTCTTGTATTAATCCGCTTTGACTCATCCTCGCCGCTTTAAATAACAAACAAATTTATTTTTATTAGTTATCGTTCCTAAGGTATCGTCTGCAATTCAGGGTTCGACATTTTATAATAGATATTGTGTTACAAACCAAATGTAAGATACTTATCACAATATGTGAAATTTCAAATTAGGTTGTTTGCAGTTTCGTAAGCCAACATATTTCTAGTTAAATAGATAGATAGATATTATTTATTAACATTCAGAAATTACAACTAACTTATTACAATAATAACAAGAGATGGCATCAGTCATGTCTCGTCAAAAAAATTACTAATTAAAATTACATTAAATTAAACTTATAATTATTTTAGCTGTATAGGAGCTAGATTAGATATTTAATTTAAAATTAGAATCAAAATGTTTAAAATTATGTGTACTTACTTAATTAATTAATTTAGAATTATTATGACAACAGCAATCAACAAAATAGATATTTATATATTTAATTGTATACGAAATTGGATTGGGGCGATATTTTTTAATGATTTTAATGCTTTAAAGAAATTACCAGATTTGTCAATAGACAAGTCAACCTTATGGGGAAGGTGAAGTAAAACGTTCTTTCACCTAGTTACGTAAACATGTGCAACGGATGCCTTTTTCTGCTATTTACTAATCAGTCGTCGTACTATTAGGTCATAGTACAGAACATGTGGTGTCTTACTTTCATCTACATAGGTACAGATGGTAGTCATTTATCTTTGCATTTAAAACAATTTGGGACATTCCATTCCATGCTATTTAGTCTTATTTCAAGCATGCGCTTGAGTTTTATAAAAATGAATTGATAAATTTAGTATTAGAATGAGACTTGTGAACATAGAAGTTATTAGATGAACATAGAAGTTATACAAATGTTTGGTATATTTTAAATCAACAAGAGAACACGTTTCAGCAGTTTTAATTTTTTTATCTGTTTATTTAAACGCTCATCACGCAAAAACGGCTGAACGGATCATCATGATTTTTGGTATGTAGGTAGCATGAGGTCTTAGAAGTGTCATAGGCTTAACTTTTTATCCTGAAATATAGCAAGCAAAGCCACGGGCTTCCACTTGTAGAAAATATTATTGGGATTTAAGAAGTAGGTCCGGCTAGGTCCATTAGCTTGTACCCTAGAACCGTGTTTTATGATTAGCTAAAACGACTCGAACAAATTGGAATTCTCGAACTCAATTGCTTTAGAAGATGACAAACAATCTGTTACATCATGAATAATAGCACAAACAAGTTGTAGGCAATTTGTTTGTGACCTTTAGTTAGGTAACTGACCATTCATGGTCAAGACACTTGATGTATTAACGTGCAGTAGGCCGAAAGATTTTTCTTACAAACTGATTTATAGTAACACTAGCGGACGCCTGCGGCGTCGCTTGCATTATTTTAAACTTCAATACATCATACTACCTACATACCGAAAATTATGATAATCCGTTCAGCCGTTTTTGTGTTACGAGCGTTTAAATAAACATATAAACAGACAAACATTCTAAAAACTGCTGAAACGTTTTCTGTTATTGATTTAAAGTATGCCCATTTATTTTTAACCGACTTCCAAAAAAAGGAGCTTATCAAGTCTTCTGAAAGCTAAAAAGCTTTCAAAAGCAAAAATGTGGGTATGTTACGCGATTACTCCGTTTGTTTATGATCCGAAATAATTCTTTTTTAAAAGTTTGATAGTTTTTTAGGGTTCCGTACCTCAAAAGGAAAAAACGGAACCCTTATAGGATCACTTTGTTGTCCGTCTGTCCGTCCGTCCGTCCGTCTGTCAAGACCCTTTTTCTCAGGAACGCGTAGAGGTATGAAGCTGAAATTTATATCAATTACTCAGGTCTACTGTCCCTTGAAGCTGTGAAAAAATCAAACTTCTAAGCCAACGCAATCAAAAGATACAGCCATTTATGCCGCAAATTTTCGACACTTGCAAGGGAATCAAAACCTACAGGGTGCTTCCCGTGAACTCAGAATCTTGAAATTTGGTACGAAGCAACGTCTTATAGCATAGATAAAGGAAAAATTACGAAAACCATAAATTTTTAGTTACATCACAAAATATTTAACCTTGCAGGTTTGTACGGAACCCTCGGTGCGCGAGTCCGACTCGCACTTGGCCGGTTTTTTTACTCCTAATTCTGAATTTTGAAGTCGCAAAAATTTAATTAAATTATTTATAAACTTTTTAGTGACAGCAGGCTAGAAGTCGGTTTTTCATTTATTTGAAATAAATTTTATAATATCTTCTATGTTCAGATTTTTGACACTCTTCGGCTTTATTATATGCCCGCGACTTTGTCCGCGTGGAATAGTTATTACCATAATAACAGTTCTAGTGAGTTAAACTTAAAAGATAGACATATATTGTTCAGCATATTTTGTTACATTATTTTAAGAGAAATAATTCTTTCGTACATATTTTTGTGATATCTTGAACCGTTTTCGCAGCGCATGCAACGGAAGCCCTCAAAGATGAACAATTTTCCCCGTTTTTTCCACATTTTCCATTATTTCTTCGCTCCTATTAGTTGCAGCGTAATATAGCCTAAAGCCTTCCTCGATAAATGGTCTATTAAACACAAAAAGAATTTTTCAATTCGCAGCAGTAGTTCCTGAGATTAGCGCATTCAAACAAACAAACAAACTCTTCAGCTGTATAATATTAGTATATATGTTACGGTAAATGTAGATAATCGGGAATTATGCATAATTACCGGTAATTATGCATAATTACCAACGCACACGGTAAATGTAGAGAATTATCCACATTTACCGGTAATTACATACAACTAGCTGTGCCAGTGACTTCGTCCGCGTGTAATAGTTATTTTAGGCAATATTTTTTTGCATTTTGAAGCGTTTTCACAGCGCACGCAATGGAAGCCCTCAAAGATGAATAAATTTGCCCGTTTTTTTCTACATTATCCATTGTTTCTTCGCTCCTATTACTTGCAGCGTGATGTTATATAGCCTAATGCCTTCCTCGATAAATGTTCTATTCAACACAAAAATAATTTTTCAATTCGCACCAGTAGTTCCTGAGATTAGCGCGATCAAACAAACTCTTCAGTTTTATAATATTAGTATAGAAGTATAGATAACCATACCCATTTGGTAGAATATAATAAAATCAAACAGCAGAATCAAAAAGTTTATTAAAATAAATTGCACGAGTAGCGGTTCGGCAAGGAGGCACCGTTATACATTAGAGGTTCCAAAGACTCCCTCTGAATTATAATTAGTCGGTCTCCAAGTCGAGAGTAAAACGGTTTCTTCTAGCGAGCGCGCTAGATCATAAATTATAACTTGCTTAACATCAGGCAAGTTGTAGTCAAGCGTGAGCCTATGATTACCGGTAAATGTGATTAATTCGAAAGTTTTTCCCACTTTTACCGAGAGCACTGGTAATTATGCATAATTCCCGCATTATCCACATTTACCGTAACATATATATGTATAGATACACTAAGAGATTCTGTCAATATATCAATTCGTATAAAAGTCGTTCATGCTGCTCCATGATATTATAAATATATAATAGGTATGTACGCTCAAGTTTAAAACGATGTGTTGAAACTTTGCCCAAATTGTAAGTACAAGGATTGTGTAAATACGGCTTTCTTACTTGAGCCAACTGGTTTATTTTGTCATCCATTTTCCCTGTGTCACGTGCAATTTTGGCTTTATAATGGAAGTAAACGCTTCTAAATATTTATATACAGTTTATTCTTGCACAACACTCATTTGAACTTACATACTATCGAAGTAAAAATATTTATAGAATCAAAAAGTTTCACTAACACACTCTTATGTACGCTTTATAAAAAGGATGACATAATATTTTAAATTAATCTGTGGTATCAATTTCAGCTTTCACAACTTCTCTTCTTAGTCTCACCAGATGCTGCAAATGTGCTGAAGGAGATCTTGAAGTGTATCTCCTATCGCCTCGCGGTTTACTTCTGTAATTACTCAAATAATGCTCGTAGTTATACACAGTTCTCTCTAAATCATTACAAGACTCATTTATCTGTCTATGCACATCTTGAAACGAGTCCTTTGCTTTTTCATTTCGTCTTCTGGAAAAATCATTGCTGGTACTTCTGGGACAACTTCTATAGCTGCTAAAAACTTGAGCATTATCGCTTGAACTGTCGTTGTTACCAAATTCATCAGTTAGTGAATTTGTGTACGCACTTTCGTCATTGTCGAGGCCCAAAAAGTCCCTATAAAATTTCGCTCTCATAGTTTTGGCTCTTGCACTTTCTTTATACACAGGAATATAGTTAGTTCTTCTCAGAGAACCTAATGTTCTATTTGCATCATTACCATCTTTCCAAATAAAAGAATCCGTTTCAAGTTTGCTCGAATCTGTAGCGTCCGAATATGTTGTTTCGTTTGTATCTTTTTCACCGTCTTCCACGGCTACATCCACATTTGTATCTTGTCCATTACTATGTTTATTATCCTGATTATTAATATTTTCATCTTTATTAGATCCCCAATCAGTTTGTGAAGCAACATTAATTGCATGAGCTATATCAATATCTTTAAAAGTAACGATTCTTTTCGTATCTCTCTCCTTGGGTGGTGAAAGGATGATGTTGTAGGGATACAAATTTTCATTACGACCTAGTATGATATTTTTGATTTCCAGCTGATTGTTTTTTTGTAAAGAATCAATGGATACTCGTGGCAAAGAACAGTCATCCATATCTGGAAATTCTTCGCTTTGTTTTGCAGATTCCAGAGAATCAGTGCTATTGGACATATAGTTGCAATTTTTTATTTGAGGTGTATTGACTTCGATACATATATCATGTACTTCGCTGACTGGATTAACATCGCAATGATTTGTAAGTAAATCAGGTGTCATCAAATCTAATGTTGTTTTATCATTTTCATCAGATGTATTTACATTATCATCGGAACTTTGCGATTCTGTATCTGCTGAGTAAGTTTGTGATATATTTATACTTATCAAAGAAGCCATATTTTCTTCTGGATTCTTGGCTTCATTGTGTAAGTATTTGGCTATATTTAACGCTCTTTTTTTTCTTCTTGGAGGTGGCACTACTGGAGTTTGTGTTTGCCTTTCACATTTCACCAGTTTATCTGTCATGACGCAAGAGTTTCTAAAAACGATTTTTTTGTTATCAGGACTTGTAGAACTGTCACTTAAATTCAATGTGCCATATTTTGATCCAACTGCGATTTCCTTACAACGAGGCGTCATGGGAGCAGTTTCAGTAGCGACGTCTCGATGGAATGCATACGAATTAGGAGTTTTGGTTTTGACAATATATGATTCTAAATCAGTCTGGACATCTATTGCTTGATCTTTAACTCTTATTACTGCCCTCCGGGTTTGAGTAAATGCAGGTATACCGATTCTTCTTTTATTCCTGATGGCTTTTTGACTGAGCTCCATGAGTCGTTGCCGAGCATTCGTACAAATACGCAACTCATTAAGTGGTTCCATGATTTTCTTTTCTACTACTGCCTCTACTTTAGACGCTGCTGCTTCTTCTTTCTTTTTCAGTTTAGTGTATAATCGCTCTGTTACTGACGCTACTATTTCTGCCCTTTGACTATCATGCAATATGGTAATGTTGGGTGGCTTTGGTTTTTGAGATTGTTCATTTAATTGAGTAGAATTGGGGCTTGATAGCGACGTAGCAGGTGCTGTGCTTGGTGATAAAGTTTCATCTAATTGCAGAACTTCCTGAGATTTATACTGTCGTCTTTTATGTCTCAGTGGTGCTACAACTTTTAAATCGGTGCTGCTGCTCGTTCTTTCCAAAGATGGAACAAACAGTTTGTTCACTTCCTTATTAATCTCATCTACTATCTTGATGTTTTTGTCAATCGTGTTTATGACATCCGAACTCCCGCTAGCAACTGAGGACGCAGTCGATTCAGAGTTAGCGTCTGGTTTCGGACGTGCTAGATTCATTATGTTACCTATGTTGGCTTCTGGCTTTAATGCATTTAATGGGGAATTTGTATTAGTTTGCAGATTCCAGTGATGCTCATCGTATGATATCTTTCCAGTTTCAGGAATCTGAAATAGATAAAATATGTTTAGTCTATTATCTAATTCTCATATCTCAATGTTTGTTTATTGTCATACTCACATAAATGATGAAGTTCCTAGCTAGTTCTGATATCAGCTGATTGAACTGGGCAAGTAGAACTGCTTTGGTAGTAGTGTTGGAGCTGAGGCCTATGCTCTTCGGAGTAGGTAGCTGACGAGCTCTTTCGGCCCATCGGAGGGTAGACGCTGACTCGCCGTAGCAGGCGAAACTTGGGGACACTGCTGTAAAGTAAAATAAAACAAGCTGAATTCGTGTTTAGAACTACTGTACATATACGTAACTAACATATAAGAAGATAAGACTTGTATAAAGTTGGGTAGCTTGGATATTACATGTTTTAGCGCACGCAACAAAATCTTTCACAAGTAATGCCCATCGTCCTCCTCCAATCGCGATTCTCATTACTTAGGGTCGTTATCCTCCGTATATATCGGAATTCACTTGGGCGACATCATAACTTTCTCCATGAATGAATAAGTGACGTCAGATTTAGATGTAGCATAAGTTTCTCAAGTCCATACTTTAGCTCGATGACGACTTCTTAGGTCGACACGGTCAGTCCTTGGATGAGTGACCGAAAAGTGGCATTCCATTTTGGGCACTTCCGTGGGTCGGATGACACGTTAAATTGTAGGTCCCGGCTGTTTGTCTAATACGGCAGTAGTTGAGCCATGTCAGAGGCCCCTAGGGCGGCTTGATAAACTCTCGGCACCAGAGTTGGCCACTCTCATTCGATAAGAAGAAGACTTAAAGACTAAGGGCTAATTTAAGACTAAAAGCTAGTTAACTTACTAGCAATAATAAATGTACTGGCACCGCCTGTGAAGCAGTCTTTGAGCAGCCACGTCAGCGCCGAGTCGCGGTACGGGACGAATCTGTTCCGGCCAGAGCCACAGCTCACTGGAAATTAACAAAATACGATGTTATAATAAAAAAGCTGTTGGCCGGGACATATGGTAGGAGTTGGGGGAGACCTTTACACAGAGCTGGGAGTGCTGGGACATAATCTAAACATATTATAAAGCTGAAGAGGGTTTAAAGTCCGAACTCTGAACATTGAAGATATTAAAAAAATATGTTTGAAGCCGTGATAACAGAACACGTTCCAACAATTATTAGATTTTTTGTTTATTTAAACCCTCATCACGCAAAAACGGCTGAACGGATCAACGTGATTTTTTGTATGTGGGTAGTATGAGGTCTTTGGAGTGTCAATGCTACCTTTTATCCTGAAATAATGCGAGCGAAGCCGCAGGCGTCCACTAGTAGGTTAATAAAGAAAACGGTGTTAAGTATTGTATATTTATATGTATTATTACTAGCTGGCCCGGCGAACTCTGTTCCGCTTTAGAGGCAATAAATTAGCAGATTTTGGATTTTAATCACTACAATTTAAAAAAAAGGGATTAAATGTATCCTATGTCCGTCTCTAGTTTTTTTCTGTTAAGGGTTTGAATGTGTAGTAAACTTTTTGTGTTTTACTACTCGTATGTGTATTATACATATGCTGATTGTACGTAATAGCATATTGAGTCACTTTGGGTACACTTGGGTAAACAATTTAATGGGGTACAAAAGATTTACCTATTTACAAAAACCTATGAAAAATGTGAAATTCAATTAATCTTATTACCATCGTTCATCAGATAATTACTGAATTAGTGTCTTGGCATCGCTTCAAGTCTACGTTGAAAGTCCATCAAGTTTTCAATCATCTTCATAATTAGCTGACTAGTTAGCAGAAAGGAAGTCGCATTATTTTAGCCCAATTTGTAAACACCAAAATGGCAAAACTTTCCAACTCCTAACTATCGGTGTTAACGATATCAAAGTTAGTGCAATTTGAACCAAGTTTTATTTCTAGAATATAGTCACGGTAACCATGGACTCCTATCTGTCTCTTTTGTTTTTACTCGTTCAACACAAACTTTTTTTTTACTTGCACCCTGATCTCTGCCACATTGGTTACCTGAAAGAGATCGCATTGAGCGATAAGGTCGCCAATTAGGACACTAATTATTAGTTTTGTTTGTTTCATTGTGTTTTTTCCTGCTTGTTATTGTTTATAATAAAGTGTTTTCTCCATCTTTCCGCAACCAGCTGACGTGCGTTGGCCGAATACTAGGTCCTAATAAATTATTCTCATCTCGACTTATATAGTATCTTATGCTACATGTATATTAACCTAACCTATAGCGAGTGTTATCTTAGCAATATCTGGACAACATATCGCTAAGATAACACTAGGAAATATTTGAAAAAGTTTAAGGAAACTTGTGGAAACGTTAAGGAAAAATTATTTAATGAAACTATAGTTTGAAAGTCTGTAAGTACCTATGTTTTGAGGACCGCAATGTAGGAGGACATATTTCATTCGTGAAAGGATCTCGGTGCCCTGTTCAAGAGAAATGGATAAAATTATTCAATGGGAAAGGTACTACACTAATAACGTATATTGATGACTAGCTGTGCCTGCGACTTCGTCTGCGTAGAATAGTTATTTTGGGCATCATATTTATTTTTGCAAACAACCTCTTGAGCTTTATAAATTATAGCTTTTACTCATGACTTGAACCGTTTTCGCAGCGCATGCAACGTAAGCCCTCAAAGATGAATAATTTTCCCCGTTTTATCCACATTTTCCGTTGTTTCGTCGCTCCTATTAGTTGCAGCGTGATGTTATACAGCCTAAAGCCTTCCTCGATAAATGGTCTATTCAACACAAAAAGTTTTTTTCAATTCGCACCTGAGGTAGCGCGTTCATACAAACAAACTCTTCAGCTTTATAATATTAGTATACATTTGATTTGATTGACGACGCTAGTGAGAGCTCTGCAGGCTGTGATGTCGTTGATGACGAACAAGGGCAAAGTTCCAAGTCAATTATAGAGTGTCACTACCGGGTATCATCATTAACCCCATCATGCCATATTGTGATTAAAAACCGATTCAATTTGATGTATACTTACAGGAAAGTTTTAATTTTATGCAAGTTTTTTGCTAACATTTACGTGTAAGCTACGTCAATCCGTATGTCGAATTACATATTGATAACTATGTTTTTGTGAGTAAAGACTTTTTACTTCAATCCATGTAAGTAGGTTCTAGATTTGTTTAATTTATCGACGTGATAGGTAATAGAAGTGAAACAAATTTTTTTTTTACATATCTCATAGAATAAACTTAGTCGATGCGATGTGTATTCAAAAATTTAATGGCAACGAATCTTAATAAAACCTATGTTTTATTGTGAATTGGTTAAAAGGCTTTTCAAGTAAAGGTTTTTTTTAAAAGGTGAATTTTTTACCTAGAGCTGAGATGACGTTGCTGAGAGCCACTAACGACTTGTTGATGTTGGCGCCCTCTTTTTGCCGCCCGCCGCCACAACCTTCCCAGCTAGCCTTTTCACTGAAATAACATAAAAAAACACTTAAAAAACATAGTTATAAATTTATAATCATCATCTGCCTGTTATCACCCACTGCTGAGCGTAGGCCTCTCTTCTTATACGCCACTCATCCCGGTCCTGCGCAGATTGAATCCAGTTATAAATTATATACTTGTTAGGAAATACGTTACCTACTTTCAACTGTTTGTGGTTTGTTTCTGCATGAAAAAAATATCACATAAAAAAAATCCAGTCGTTTTCATATCATAAAACAGGTCAAAGTGAAACACTTTTTTTATAAGTAGGTTAGAAGACTACTTAGAAGCGAGTTTGGCTCAGCGGTTCCAGTGTCTGCTTTTCATCCAGGCGCACCCTGGTTCGAATCCGCCCTCCACCAATGACTTGTATTTTTAAGTTATGTGTTGATTTGCACTCGCTTAACGGTGAAGGAAAACATCGTGAGGAAACCGACATGTTTGAGGACCACAATATCCGAGGACATGCGTCTTCCGTGGAAGGACCTGGGCGCCCACCACGATGTATCTGCCTAAGAAAACTCCCCTAACGAATTAATTATGCGGGGGAGTCACGACCCTCAGTCATGAGGAAATACGACTCAAAAGAAAAGAGAAGACTACATAAAAGGTCAAGGTCATCGACACTGCTTTAGCATGTCATTTTGAAAACCAAACTCTTCCTGAATCTGAACAGGTTCGCTCGCTTTCCAAAAATTCAATGCCATCATTATAATTAAATTATCATTATCATTTAAAAATATTTTAGTCGTGCATAGATCTTTTGCTATCTATGTATAGTCCATTTTCCAAGCACACCATATTTTTTTTACGTGGGATAGGTTTACGTTTAACTACAGCCTGCCTGATGTTAATCATTGCTGCAGCCTAGGCTGTAACACGTTTACCTAGAAGATACCTATTAACTCTAGATTTGAAAACCCCTGGATTGTAGTTCGCAGGAAACACAGCTCTTTAGGTATCATTTATTTATCCCATATGTATGTATATTATTGTGTATCCGAGGTATTTTGAAAGCATGTTACATAATTTTACGTTTGAATGGCACCCTCATATTTTACACTGTATGGGTATGCGGAGGGTTGACGACATTAGAATAACCGGGAGCACCTGGATTCAATCAGCGCAGGACCGGGACGAGTGGCGTACAGGAAGAGAGGCCTATGCTCAGCAGTGGGCGATAACAGGCTGATGATGATGATGATGGGTTACCAGAACAGCTTTACGCATATCTTTATCATTATTTTATGTGATATCTTGTTTGAGATCGTATAATGATTTGACAGCATTCCAAAGCTCCACCAATAATTACTCGGCACATTATTCTAAACTTTACGGCCATTAGATGCGTGTTGCTAATAATCACGTCAATACAAAGACCATAACTGAGAAACACCTAATTGCTTATCTTTATACGATTTGCCCACCAAGTGTCCTTTATTTGGGGTCCTACGTTCGTATAAGAGTGACCTTTGGTGCCGAGGAAACGCCTAAATGGAATACCCAACTACTTTTCAGTATCCATATGGACTGACTACGGTTGACAAATCCAAACTTCTTCTCTTCTAAATCTAGAAGGGTCTTCAAATCCAGAGTAAATAGGTTTCTCCTAGGCAAACGTGCAAAACCTTAGACTACAGTAGTGCTTAACATCAGGCAGGCTGTAGTCACACGTTGGCCTATTCTGTGTTTAAAAAAAACAGCTGTACAATTGATAATAAAAAGTCGAGAGTAAACTGGTATCTTCTAGGCAAGCGCGCTAGATCTTAAATTTTAACATTGCTTAATTTGCCTGATGTAGCCAGTTGTAGTCAAACATGAACCTAACTCATGTAAAAAAAAAACCTCCGCTAATGCAGTTTTGGAATAAAATGTTGTCTGTCACCGTCGATCGATGTTCCATACCAAAAATCATCAAAATCCGTCGTTTCAGTGTGGCATAGAAAGGTATGAAAATGAAATGAGGCATCCACTGGGTGTAATACATTGCGTGAATATTATTCAACGCTGCACAAACATGTCGGCATGCACTGCTAAGGATGCCTAGGATGGGCTTAACCTACTTTAGGGCTAAGGGCATTCACGTCCATCCATCTACTAGAAATACATAGTAAAATTAACTATTGTTTGACTTTACTAGCTTTTAAACGTATTTACTGATTGATGCAAAATATTATCTACGTGTATTGTCATGTACCGCGTGTAGCTGGAGACCGTTCTGTGGGACACGCTGGAGAGGAGGCCTATGCTCAGCAATGGGTGGACACGGTGTACACCCATAACATAATCTATTCTTCTTAATCATTGTCTTCATTGCTAAAGGTCGTGTCTAGCTTGAAGTCTTGATCACTTGATGAATTATGCTTCTCTATGATGTACCGTCCCAGAGCTTGTATGTTTAAAATATGTATATGTGACTTTTAAATCGCACATGTCTTAGACTTGAAGTAAAATTGTGTTTTTCTACTTACCAAAATCTAACATAGTCCGAAAAACTGCAGCATGAAATGACTATACAAATCGAGTATGTAAACGTACCTATCTACCAACTCTAAAGATATAATATCAAAGTTTGTCATGCATTCTATGCATTTAACTTTGCGAAGTAACTTGCATGTCTATAGTCTGTAGAAACATAATATCTGCTTATGTTGTTGCTTCACTTTTACTACTTATTTAGTATTCAAGCAATGGTATAAATTTCATTCGGCAGGTGTTGTTTTCTACTAGCTTCATTGTGACGGCGTTAAGTACTCTCGCATATAGGTAAAATCAGCAGGCAAGCTAATAGCTTACCTCCCAGCGAGGTCAGCGAGAAGTAGGGTAGCATTGCGCGAGGGCTACTCGAGAAGCGCATGCAAGCGATATGAGGCATTATTCCAACAAGACGCGACTACTCTTTTACTAAGACTCTTATATGTATGTATATAGTAGCCAGCAAGCTAGTAGCTGGCCTTCCAGCGAGGTACAAGTGAGATGAAGTATTGTTTTTGCGAGTAGCATCTAGTACACTTGTATAGTAGCGAGCAAGCAAATAGCTTACCTTCCAGCGAGGTCAGCGAGGTGCAAGGTAGCGTTGTGCGTGGCCAACTCGAGTAATGCGTGCGAACGAGATGAAGTATGGTTCCTACGAGTAGCTGCGGTACGACGTCGTCTCGTTCCTTCGTTTACCAGCGCTAGAAGGGTATCTACGTCGTGCACGGCAACGCGGCGAAGATCTGGTGGAAATAGACAAAGGTACAATAAGTATAAAAAGGGCATAGTTATCGCTTAGTGGATAATAATCCCGATAACAATCGGAGAGCTTGGCTCTGTATTCTCAGATACAGGTCTTGTCTAGGTCAGGGTTCTCTCCCCCCCCGTGGGTCACTACCTTGGTGTGGTGGGGGGGCCTAGTACCTGCTGCCGTTTACGGCCATAATACGGGGAAGCCAAAAGTGACCCGAGGATGGGCTCCTTTGTGCGCCAAACCGGACTCCGTGTCTGGAGCGCTGTTGAAGGGGCGGTCCGGTGGCGAGCTCGCCCGGACAGTGTCCCCGCCCGGTCTCCTCCTGGGGACAGCTGGCTGGAGGACGGAGGTGGGCCTTTTCTGCGTACGGAGAAGGCGATGAAGCAGGGCCCTCGCCTGTACCTCTCCTTAGAGAGAATTGGTGTTAGGGCCGAGCGGTACTTCTGAAGAGTGTAATATCTCCGATAGCGGTGCCGTTGATGAGGGAGGCGCTCATTTTTGCCTTTGTGGTGACAATGAGAGAGCTATGTGCCTGAAATAGGCGGAGAGGATGCCGTGAGGCATTAAAATGGACTCCGTTTGCGTGCCACACCGGACTTGTCTGGAGTACGTGAATGCGGGTGGTCTTTTGGCAGATTGCCATTTGATCTATGGGGGCGACGTCGGGGTTCGACGTCGTAAAAGACACCTTTAACTAGGTGCCGGGCTCGTAACCTCATTGATCGTGCTTCGGCGCGATCAGCGAGGCCGAGGACCTTGGCTTCACCGCCTGGGTCGCGAGGAAGAACACCTCTATAAAAAAATCACCCTGAAGGTCAAGCGGAGGGCAGCGCGAGGACCTGCATGGTCACCAGGAAGGCTGGCCGCTACTGCACCAATCATCTCCGAGGCCCAGGCGAACCTCGTGAGTATTTAGCCTTACCCGAGCACAGGGGGCTCTGCTGGGGTGTACCGAATAATTCCCCCATTCTCGTGGGACTTGATATGAAGTGCAATAATTTAAAAACTAAAAAAGATGAAGTTGGGAGAGGGCATAGCCCTGAGTTAAGAAGAAGTTTGCGTAATCGCAGACGGTCTGAGAGTTCGCTCTTAGACGAGGAACAGCCCCGTGTTGACATGAGTCGATCCGGGTCTGGGATGGAGGTGACCGCAGATGCGAAACCTATATCAGAGGGTCGTCTGTGGCAGAGTTTAGACTCTGACACGGACACTTCCTTGGTGTTTGTCGGGCCTGGGGCATCCCGGCGTGATGAGTCACGTAAAAGGAAAAAAGGAGGGTCTGGCTGCGAGCCAGAGAGACCAGTGTCAAAGGACAAGAAGGCGGACCGAGCTCAGGCCACCCCGCGGACCTCTAGGTCTAAGAAGGAAGAGTCATCCTTTGATGCAGAAGCGGAACCCTCTTACGAGCTCGTAGAGGAAGCTCTGGCTAGCATTGCCAGAGTTGAAGAGATCAGCAGGAAGTCTGGAAACCTAAAGGGCACGGGCCAACGTGCCCTCGATCTTTCCGCGGCAACCCTGCGAACAGTTGTTGGTAGTCTTGCTAAAAGGACGACCAACGACGAAACCAGGCGGTTGCAGCGGGACAACGCCCGCCTGCGAAAAGAGGTTGAGGAAATCCGTAGCGAGTTAGGCTCACTCCGTGAGGAGTGGAAAAACTCAAAGAGGAGTTCCGCACAGGCTACTCACAGCCAGTTCCAAGCTGAGTCTGAGAGGCAGTCCATTATGCGGGAAGTCGGCAACTTGGTGAATGCTCGGCTCGACAACTTGGAGGACCGCCTCCTTCCAGCACAGAGGATCCGACCTCCGCTAGCGGCGGATCGAAAAGCGGCTGAGGTCTCAAGATCTTCTGCGATTGCGAACAAGAAGAAGGAATTCCTTAAATCCGTAAGTGCAGAGCCTACACCGGGGCCTTCTGGCTTGCAGAGGCGAGAGTCCGCAGTCCAGCCCCAAAAACCTGTCAAGGGTAAGGGCAAAGGCAAAGGAAAAGGTCAACAGAAGGCTGACCCTAAGGCGAAGCTGGCTCAAAGTCAGCTTCGAGGTGGTACCGTGCCAGCAGCGTCGTCTCAGACGACTCCGGTTCTTTCGGTTTCCTGCCCTGCCCCTGCCGAAGAGCAGTGGACGCAGGTGGTCCGGCGGGGTGCTAAAAAGGCCACTAGGACTCAAGGAGAGAAGCGGGCAGCCCCGCATAGAGTCCAAGGTCCAAAGTCGTTGAGCCATCTAAGGGCGGCCAATCCTCGCCCTCCTCGCACTGCAGCGGTGGTCATCACACTGCAGCCAGGAGCGGTTGAGAAGGGCCTCACATATGGCGAGGTTCTCAAGCGAGCCAGAGAAAGACTCATTGAGTCAGGCGATCTAGAGGCAATTAATTTGCCTCTAACTCGCATGAGGACCGCGGCGACAGGCGCCAGAATCATTGAGATTCCTGGTGCAAATAAAGTTGATAAGGCAGACGCCTTGGCCTCAAAGCTACAGGAGTTCTTTGGTAGCACTGGAGAAGGAGAAAACGTTAGGGTCTCAAGACCGGTCACTACTGCAGATTTGCGGGTGAGTGGTCTGGATGACTCGGTATCTCTGCCGGAGCTAGTGGCGGTGCTTTCCAAAGCCGGTGACTGCCCATCTGACGCCCTCAAGGTTGGCGATATAAAGAAAGGGCCAGGCGGTATGGGCTCTGCATTCGTCCGCTGTCCTGTGACGATTGCCAGGAAGATAGCGGGTAAAGGCCGGCTTTTAGTCGGATGGGTGGCGGCGCAGGTCCGGTTTCTTGAAACCAGACCTCGTCGCTGCTATAGATGCCTTACAACGGGCCACGTTAGGGCCCAATGCAAAGCAGAGGTTGACCGCAGCGAGGAATGTTACCGCTGCGGTCAAAATGGCCATAAAGCCAAGGGATGTACTGCCGACCCACGCTGCACTCTCTGCACAGCTGCGGGACAGCCGGCGAATCACATTTCTGGGGGCAAGGCATGCGCAAAACCCCTGAGGCCGCAGCCCAGTCACAGCCGGCCAGCCCCTCGGGGCAAGTGGGAAGTATGGAGGAAAGTTAATAGTATGGCACTGACTTTCCTCCAGGCGAATGAAAACCACTGCTACGCGGCTCAGGACTTGCTCTTGCAAACTCTTGCACATCAGTCTATCCAAGTGGCAGTGGTCTCAGAACCAGTGAGGGTTCCGACGAGGACTGATTGGATCGGGGATGCCGACGGAGTCGTTGCGATCACAACGCAGTCGCCAATCCTCTCCCCGCCCCTTAGAGCAATTGCTAGGGGCAGAGGTTTCGTAGTCGTCCAGATTGGCCAACTGTTTGTTATCGGGGTGTATCATTCCCCCAACAGACCCAGGGCCAGCCTGGAAGCCCTCTTAGGTGAAGTGGCGGCTGCCGTTGAGCGGTGTCGGCCCCGATCCGTAGTGGTCCTCGGAGATTTCAACGCCAAATCTCCAGCGTGGGGATCTCTGACGACTAACCCGCGGGGCGAGGCAGTGATAG
This sequence comes from Macaria notata, assembly GCA_927399415.1. Classification (NCBI taxonomy): domain Eukaryota; kingdom Metazoa; phylum Arthropoda; class Insecta; order Lepidoptera; family Geometridae; genus Macaria; species Macaria notata. Next base: position 4,558,288 of record OV656743.1, read on the forward strand.
AGTGGCTCACGGAGACTGGTCTGCGCGTCCTGAATCAGGGATCCGAATTGACCTGCGTTAGGCGGGGGGGAGGATCAATAGTTGATCTGACCTTTGCCACACCCGACGTCGCATCTCGGGTTCAGGACTGGAGAGTATTGGTGGACGAGCACACGGCGTCCGACCACCGATATATTCGGTTCAACGTCTTGTCTCCGTTCCCGACGGTGAGGAGAAGTCCTGACCCTGGACCTGGACGGCGTTGGGTGTTGCGACGGCTGGATCCCGAGGTTCTCCTAGAGGCAGCCATCGTGCAAACATGGTCTGCAGCTCCGTTGGAGCAGCCCGACGTAGATGGTGAAGCAGACAACCTGTGCGAGGTAATGACGCGTGTCTGTGACGCTGCGATGCCCCGCGCAGGGGCGAAACCATCCAGACGCCAGATGTACTGGTGGACGGAGGAGATCGCTGGGCTCCGTCGCCAGTGTGTGGCTAAACGTCGGGCATATCAGAGAAGCCTCAGGAGGAGACGCGCAGAGCAAGAGGAGGTAGATGACCTGTATGCGGCGTACAGGGAGGCCTCAAAATCTCTCCGTCGAGCCATTTGGGACTCGAAGGTGAAGTCGTGGCGTGAGTTGCTGGATACGCTGGAGTGGGATCCTTGGGGGCGGCCATATCTGCTAGCAAGGCAGAAGCTGCGCCCTTGGACTCCCCCTATTACCAGCTGTTTGGACCTGGTGGTTCTCCGCCGTGTGATTGAGGGACTGTTTCCCTGCGCCCCAGGGAACGGATTTGTCCCTCCCATCATGGCGAACGAAGACGCTGCCAGTGACGCGTACGACACAGCTGACGAGGTCTCACAGTGAGAACTCGGAGCGGCAGTCCTGAGAATGAGGGCCAAGAACACGGCACCGGGACCGGATGGCATACCTGGCCGTGCGTGGGCCCTCGCTCTGGAGGAGCTGGAGCCGCAAATGAGATCCCTTTTCACTCGATGCCTACGGGAGGGGCGCTTCCCGAGGAGATGGAAGAACGGCAGACTCGTCCTCATCCGGAAGGAGAGACGGCCAGAGGATGAGCCGACAGGGTATCGCCCGATAGTGCTGCTTGACGAGGCGGCCAAGTTGCTGGAGCGAGTTGTCACAGCCCGCCTCGTCAAGCACCTGGAAAGTGTTGGTCCAGACCTGGCCCCCACGCAGTTTGGGTTCCGGAGAGGTCGCTCGACGGTCGATGCGATTGCGCACGTCCGCGACCTCTCGAGGGAGGCCTGCTCCACTGGCGGCGTGTTGATTGCTGTGTCCCTTGACATCGCTAACGCCTTCAACTCGCTGCCATGGAGTACGATAATGGAGGGCTTGAGGTACCACAAGGTACCCTCATACCTCCAGCGCCTCGTCGGGGACTATCTCTCTGGTAGGGAGGTAGTCTACCCGACGATGCAAGGAGAGGAAAGGAGCCGCATGTCGTGCGGAGTTCCACAGGGGTCTGCGCTGGGTCCACTCCTGTGGAATATAGGGTACGACTGGGTCCTCCGGGTACCGGACCTTCCTGGCGTCGGTGTAGTTTGCTACGCTGACGACACGCTGGTCACTGCCCGCGGGACGAGCGTTGACGAGGCGCTGCTGTCGGCAACGGCCGCAGTAGCCACAGTAGTGAACAGGATAAGAAGGTTGGGGCTGCGGGTGGCGCTCCACAAGTCTGAAGCAATTTGCTTTCACGGACGTCGGGCGCCACCTACAGGCTCACGGATAGTTGTAGGAGGAACCTCCATCCCCGTCGGTACTTCGCTGAAGTACCTCGGCATCGTACTTGATGGGCGATGGAGGTTCGAAGAGCACTTCAGGAGGATGTCCCCGAAGTTGATTGGTGTGACTGCGGCCCTGACCCGCTTGCTGCCTAACATAGGAGGCGGTGGGGTTACTTGCCGCAGCCTTTACATGGCGGTTGTGCGCTCCATGGCACTATATGGAGCCCCAATATGGGCCGGGTCCATCTCCACAAAAGAGCGCGCCCTGCTGCGCGGGCCCCAGAGGAGTATGGCCATCCGAATGTGCAGAGGGTATCGCACCCTCTCACATGAGGTGGCCTGCATACTTGCAGGGTCCCTCCCGTGGGACCTTGAGGCTGGCGTCTTGGCGCAGGTTTACTGGCGCCGCTCACAAGCGCGTCAGCAAAGCCTGTTACCACTCCACGAGGAGGTGGAGCGCTGGAGGAGGGGCGCAAAACGCGCAGCCGTGGGGGCTTGGCAGGATGGTATCCTCGCTAGGTCCACACGACGAGGCCAGGGAGCCACCCGTTTCCTTGAGGCCATACGGCCTGTCCTAAGGAATTGGGTGGAACGGAAGCATGGCGCGCTCACCTTCCGGTTGACGCAGGTACTCACGGGGCACGGATGCTTCGGGAGGTATCTGCACAGAATCGGTAGGGAGCCAACCCCGGTGTGTCATCGGTGCGGCTGCGTGGAAGATACCGTTCGCAGTACGCAGCACGTTCTCGAGACATGTCCGGCGGAGCTCGGACCGCGATTATCTCTAATCGCGGTAGTAGGGACAGACCTCTCCTTGTCGACCATCTTGCGAGAGATGGCTGACGACGAGAGGTCATGGCACGCGGTGGCCTCCTTTTGCGAGACGGTGGTGTCGCAAAGGGAGGCCGAGGAGCGGGAGCGGGAGGTGAATCCTGCCGCTCATCCGATCCGCAGAAGAAGGACACGGAGGCGAGCCGCTCGCGCTCGGACTCCGTCTCCACTAGGAGGCCCTGGGGCGTGGGATACGGGGGCATCCCATACCCCCTAGCAGAGATAAGGGCCTCCCGAGGAGTCGATGCCTGGATGTCCCTGGGCATCGCTCGCGCAGTAAGAGGGAGGTTGTCCTCCTGAGGCGGGTCCACCTGGACAGTGGACTGCGGTTGGGACGGGAATTTCGGGAACTTGTGGCACTAGAGGCCATTGAGAGTCGAGCCAAGAAGATCATTGGTAATAATAAACTGTGCCGAGCGAAACTTCAAAGTCTTGAACACCGTCGCAAAGTCGCCAGCTTGTCGGTTTTCTATCGGTTGCATTTCGGAGAGTGTGCCGCGGAATTGCACGGACTAATTCCGCCCGCGCCCTTCTTTCACCGGACGAGTAGAGGTACGGCAGGACGACACCGGTTTATGGTGGAAGTTCCTAAGACCCGCACGAAACGGTACGCTTCCACCTTTATTGTTCGTACCGCTAGGTTGTGGAACTCCCTGCCTGGCTCTCTGTTCCCCACGCACTATAATCCAGCGATCTTCAAAGCGAGAGTGAATCGGTTCTTATCGGGTAAGCACGCTCCATCTTAGGCCATAGCCTTACTTGCTATCAGGTAAACTATGGTCAAGTGCAAACCCGTTCAAGTTAAAAAAAAAAAAAAAAAGAATTGCGGAGGAGTATTGCTCGCTTGCCCGCGAAACCCGTCCTTGCCGAGGTGAAGGGACATCGTGGTAGGTTTTAGTCGGTAGTGGAGTCCCATTAGCTCTGAGCCCGACATACCCCGCCGCCCCCCCCGGGGAGAGTGCGGGGATGCGTAAATGCATTTCCTCCACGAAAAAAAAAAAAAAAAAAAAAAAAAGGTCAGGGTTCTCTGGCTTGGAAATTACCTATCTATACAAAATACTCGTAGATTTAAAAATTACGCTATAGTGCACACAAAACAAAACCACAACAAAGAAAATAATAAATCCAGTGTCAGAAACTGCATAGCGTCTTTGTACATTGTACAATCGCACTGTAACTTTGATTGGATTTCTGTTAGGTAAGCGTGCTACACGTTAAACATGTTGGTTGTATTCAAACATGCCTACTCAGCGTACTATTAAACTTACTCTGCACATAAGGTCCTTTAGTGGGATGCTCTCGGACCCGCAGGTCCTTGCGTGCGTTGCCCCGTCTTCTAGGAAGCGAGTGACAAGTTGGGGCAGCCTCGCCCACTAGTAGGTCGTGCACTCGCTCGTTGTAGATCTCCAGGAAACTGCGGAATATTATTTTTACATTAAAACATGTTGATTACATATTTGGTGCTCAATTTATTTGCGTGGACTGGTCTCATTGGCAATCTTGTATGCGTTGTAAAATATGCTGTTTTTATAGTTATTTGAAGGTTATGGGACAAGAAGAATTTTCACTTTGTATGGTATATTAATTCTTTCTGCTTTGGAATGGATCATTACCTATTTATTTACCTATCACTCGAACCCGTAGAATGAATACCGTTGAATGTTAGGTACGTTTTATAACTTTCAGAGGTGTGCTACTTTCAAAAAATAAGTGTCAGGAGCAGAACTAAAATTACACACGTGTGTCGTATGTATTAAAACATAAGTCTTGCCTAAGCCCTATCCATCAAAACTTTTAAAAACAAAAGCAAATTGATTGTTTCCCGCGCCGAGTATAATATAGGAGCTATCACGCCGAGTCACGTGATCCAGACAAGTAAATATACAGCCTGTGCCAACTACAGACATCATAAAACCATCCTAGACAAATCATCTACACTACCATCACATACAATTTGAACTTTAATTTCCTTATAATAGGATCCAAAATTGCAGCAGTAAATTTGAACGAACTTTAGGACAACAGTTTATAGTGCGATGTAAACATTTAACTTTAATGCCCTAGTAATAGAATTGAAAATTGCAGCTGTAAATGTGTGCGAAGTTTTGGAGAAAGGTTTTGGTGGTTTGTTGGTGTTACAGTAAGTATATGCCTATGTATTTAGTGCTTAGGTACTAAATTGTAGGTGATAAACAGCGATGTTTAGTTTCGTAATCTGAGTTATTAATATAAATAAGTATAATACAAGTTGACAGAGGTTATATAAAATAAAAATATGGTTAATTTTATAATGATGAAGCTATCAAAAGAATCTAACACTATCATCATTAAAAGAAGGATTTCATCATTAAAAGAGGAAAAAATTTAAACCGGTTGAAATGAAATTTAAATCGGGTTGAATGCGCAGGTAGAAGGAATTCATATGAAACATAAATAGCATAGAAAAAAACCATATAAATAACGAAGATACATTTAAGACAACGTCTGAAAGAGCCTGGAAGAGATCGCTCGACGCGATTAGGCCGCCCAATAATGCTGTATTGATTGAAGACAACTTGTGGATAAAAAATCCATGACAAATATTATAATGATTGTTTTGTATTAATTATGTAAAAATATATATAAATAGTAAATAGTTGATAGTAATTTACTTGAAATTATTCTCACTATCATTATCATTATTGACCTACCATCCAAAAAGCGACTGGGAAAAATCCAAAACAAACAATCACTAACTCGCTTGGGCGGGCGGGTCGCGACACGTGCGGGCGCGAGCTAGGGCGGGCGGACTATTGTAGCACCTTCATACGGGTGAGTAGAAACTATTAGTACAGAGACAGCAAAAGAACTTGGCACGTTGGCGGGTAGGAAATAGTTTTTTTCTTAATATGTATATGTTTTCTTCGAATCATTCTGTTACCAGACTGTATCCTAGCTCGATACAGACAGTGGTAAAATAATAAAAACCGGTACACCTCATTCACACAAATACTGTAGATGAAATTCATTATCATCATCGTGAGCCTGTTATCGCTCACTGCTGAGCATAGGCCTCTCTTCTTGTACGCCACTCGTCCCGGTCCTGCGCTGATTGAATTACTTACATAGTAATTAATTTTATCACGTTAAGTATGTTTCGTATCCTTAGTCCGTACTTTTTACCTTTTTTTATACATATACATTACATACAGACCCGTAGCTGACGTAGAGGAAAGGATCGCGTAGCCTGCTGTTCCCTGCTACGTAATTTCGCAGACCATATTTGGCGTAGCTGGATCTCGCTACGAAATAATGCTTGCAAAAAAACGTTACGACCGAAACTAAGCTTGCATTTATTCTTGTCTGGTTTTATACTACATCTACCCAACGGGCTGAAACCGTAGGAATGTTATAGAAATAAACTTACGATTGAAATAATTAGATGTCGATGTGTAAGACGGTTTAAAAGAAACATTCCCATTTTATTCTTAGAACTAGTGGGTGCTCGCGGCTCCGCTCGCATTAAGAAGTAAAACTTGCATCCCCTATTTCACCCCTTTAAAAGTGGCATTTCCAAAAATATTTTCTTAGCGGATGCCTACGTCATAATATCTACCTTCATTCCAAATTTCAGCCCAATCCGTCCAGTGGTTTGGGCTGTGCGTTGATAGATCACTATATCAGTCAGTCAATCAGTCAGTCACCTTTGAGTTTTATATATTTAGAAGATAAAAACATACAACGCAAAATCTGTAAGTATCTATTAATAGGGTTGAACCATAATTTTGAACATAAAAATCCTTTTACAGACCGTAACCCCTAAAATCTCCATATAACCCTGTATCCCACTACACAAGCAGCCAAGGTGGTGCTTCCAATGTCATACTAGGAGCTGCCGGATGCGGTAATCCACGCAAATAAACCTGTGTAATGATGCCACCTATCGGATATTATCGAAGATAAACGCCGCCGGGAGGGTGCGCTTCGATTGGCAGGACGGACTCAGGAAGATGAACCTTATACGAGTATTTCATTTATTACCAAAGAAAATCCTTCTCCTTGTAAGTCGTATTTCCTCAAATTCAATTCATTTGTTTTGCAAAACATGGGTAAAACCTCATCACTTTGTGTTGGGATTCAGCTGCAGAATTGCCTTAAGGCAGTTCATTTAGGCAGATACGCAGATAATGTTTAAGCCATTGCCGAATACGCTTGCTATTTCCTTGCAACAATATATTAATAAGCATGTGATCAATTGATTTTGTTACTTTGTCAGCATAAAATACAATCTTAAACCACAGAGCTTTAATTATATTCTTCTGAAATAATAAATTTAGAAGAAATAGTAGACGACGTAGATCCGCTTCTAAAGACATAATTTGTTGTCGGTGATATAAGATCTTTTTCTTAGAGACTTGGGCCACATACAAAGCGTTTTAAACCAGATTAGTGAGTGTGAACGACCAAAAGAAGTAAGGGATATCATACCCCACAGATCCGCGGGTCGGATGACACGTTAAATTGTAAGTCCCGGTTGTTTGTCTTATACGGCAGTCGTTAAGCCATGTCAGATGCCTTTAGGTCGGCTTGATAAACTCTCGACATCAGAGTTGGCCAGTCTTTGATAAGAAGAATACCCCACAGTTTCATTCCTCAGTCCGCCCCCACTCGCGTGATGATCCAACCTTGGCGCCAGGAACCCTCGCCGCCTTCTATCGCCATTCAAACTTAATCGAAAACTACCCACAATATATTATTACCGAGTGTTGCCACCATAACAATAAAAACTTCGCCGCGAAACACTGATAGGCGTTTTATGGAATTAATTTATTGGAGAAATTGACTCGATACGGTGGAAGATTTCAAGGACTTTATTTCGATCCAACTTTATTTATATACATAATAAATATATAAACGTATAAATACTTTTGGAATCATAAAGTTCTTATACTAACTTACTGCGTGCAAAGGTAACTTACATAACTAATACTCGTCATACTGTAAGTATCAAGCAAGAAGTCACTACACTTAGCGTTTACAAGCATAATATTCAAGCTTATCCATCCAAAGAGTATCAAAGTGGGTGTTGAAATAGGTGGAAAAATTTTCATTTCTGTTGCAAATGCATCGCGTGCTCCACTGTATGATGTTTTCACACGATATCCCCACACGACAAACAATTTTCACTTGTATCAAGCTTTTGGAATGTTAAGAACCACAACATACCTATCTGTCTGACTACAATTTTACGTTTTATTCAGATTACCTATTTCAGATAGAAAGGAATATCTACATTTATACTCGTCTGTAACCGCAAAGATATCTTATACTACTAACGTACTTACGAGTATATTTAACGCATTGTGCTCATCATTTTGGTAAGAGAAAATGTTGAGCGCAATATATGAAGAGCCTACGTTTAAATTCGTAACTTGCCATTAGACTTACTCGTTACTCTAATGAGAACCATGTTTGTGTTGTTTGATACTGGCTAGCCCAAATAGCCAAGTACATAGGCAAGACAGTGAAAAATGCGGAAACCCAGTAACAGTCAGGGTTTTTAATTCCAAACGTGGACTGTCCCTGAAACTGCAACAAGCCAATCTGACATGTTCCATTGGTCTCTTGACTTTCTCTCCTTAAATCTCACCTGACAGTAACAAGCGTTGCCCCCGTCTTCACCAGCTCGCGACACAGGCGGGGCACGAGCCCTGGTTGCGTCTCACTGCCCGCCATGGTGTGTGTCTTGCCCGTAGCACTCTGCCCGTATGCCATCACACACGCAGACTGGCCGACAGCGATGCTGGATAGGACTTCGCGGCCGATGCTCTCGAATACCTGACGGAAGAACGTTAGGATGGTATTAGATACCTAGTCAGGTCATAAATTCTGTCAAATGTTTAATATAAAATAATGGAAACAACTTTATTCTTTATGTAACCATTTATATACCAAAATGAACTTAACAAAACATAGATTCTTATGACAATAAAGTTTATTCAAAATGAGCTCCGTGATTTTGAATACAGGCCTTCAATCTGCGCGGCCAGTCGTCTATCGCTGCACGATCGAGGTCCATGTCAATATCGGCGGCCGCCTTAATTAAGGATGTCTTGAGTGACTCCAAATTGGGATGAGGCTTTGAGCACGCCTTTTCCTCCAAGTGTTGCTATATCTTGTAATCTAACGGATTCAAATCTGGACTGGAGGAGGGCCAGTCTTCGTGCCGGATGAAGTCGATTTCACGCGCCGCCAGCCAGTCTTGTGTGCTCTTCGCCCTATGAGCTGGCGCCGAATCTTGTTGGAATACCCAGTGCTTGTTATTGAACATGATATGAGAAACAGGTTCCACAAGGTTCGTCAGGACTGTATTTTGATACACAACTGCATTCGTTTTTACACCTTTCTCACAAAAATGTACCTCTGTTAAGCCCCGATAAGAAACTCCCAACCAAACCATGATCGAGGATGGAAAATGACCTCGTTGGACACGCGGAATACGTTTGCTCGCTTCTTCACTACTGTGTGCGTACACCTTATCATTTTGTTTGTTGTAGCTCTCTTCTACGGTTAAAAATTTTTCATCCGAAAAAAGAATATCCCGATATTTTTTTCCCGCGTACCGCTTCAACAAAGCGCGGCATCTCTTCAGTCTCAGGTCCATTAGACGAGCATTCAAACAATGTCCTGTTTTTCTTCGATATGCCCGAAGCCCTTAGTCTTCATTTAACACCCTTTTCACCGTGGTTCTGCTTAAACCCATCTGAAGGGACAACAGTTTCTGCTTACGTTTGGGATTTCTTTGAATTCGCGCCTTCACAGCTTTTATCACTGCTGGAGTCCTAACAGACCGAGGGCGACCACTTCTTGACCTGTCATCTACACTAGAGTCTTCATTGTATCGTTTGATGGTACGATAAACGAATCTTTTGGTTATATTAAATTTTTTCAGTATGTCAAAAAATTGAATTGGTGCGTAACCGCAACGATGCAATGCAATAACTGCAACACGGTCTTCTTTAAGCGTCCACTCCATATTTAAAAATGAGTAAAATTCTAAAAAGTATACATGTTTATTTTCATGAACAATTCGAAATTCGAATTCAATAAACTTTTTTGTGGCCAGCATTCTAAAAGAAAAGTTTTTACTGTGTGACAATACTTATGACCTGACTAGGTATTATCATCAGCTCTATAGCTGATCAGCCGAAATTTTTGACATCTGTTTGAAGATATTTTCTATACCTACTTTCTGTTGCATAGATATCAAAAGTTTTTGTTGTTTTGTGCCGTGTTGAGGCCGTGTCTAGGTTGTGGGCTTGTCAGTTGGCGTCCTATCCCACTAATCTATTAATAGGCAAACACAGCCAAACACACACAAACGTTTTGTATATGCATGTACACGCACAAACGTTTGTTACTACTACACGCTTAAAAGGCTGAATTGATTTGGTTAAAATTGGTATGAAGATAGAGTAGACCTTGTATTAACACATGGGCTAATTTTTATCCTGGATTATCGCGAGTAAAGCCCCGGGTGCCGCTAGTATCACTATACTTATTGTCGCTATGGGTAAGTAGTTACCTAACAATAGATAAGCTATGTACCTTCTCCTGTGATGCGTATCCTGGTAGAGTAGGCAGGCAAGAGCTATCGAACGTGTAGTCAGCGAAGTAGCGACGGGTCCTCTCGCGGCTGTCACCGGCGCCTGACGCGCTCACCTGAGCAAAACATAATAGTGTTTAAATTGATTCTACATACAAAAAAAATAACAATATTCTTTTTATTAATGAGGTAAGAAATATATAAAAATAGCTTTTTAATTAACAATACATTTGCATATTAGCTACATAGTTACTTTATTATCTTTATCAAAAAAATACATTTTGACATTAAATTGAATTATTGTTAGGTGTCTTTAACTTACTTTCATGTTGGTGATAGTGACGGTATGGTCATCAACCACATTCACGACTGAAACCCGATCTTTATCTGATTTCAGCTCTCTGAAAAACAAACAACGTAGGTATTATCATACGTTAATGTCTGAGGAATAAAGCGCCAATACTTAAACACTGTGAAAGATTAATTAAATATGTTATTCTTCGTAGTTAGAAGAGAACCGGAAATATCTACCCACATTCTAGCTTACCTGTCTGTAAACGGTCTAACTCTGATGGCTAATTTAACGTTAGACATTTTGCAATCACTATACATAAGTCGTTTACAATCTATCTACAAGCACAGTCTTCTAAAGTATAGTGATCAATGAGCTAGTAAGATTTGACTGAGACGTTTACTATGCGTGAAACTACTCTGGACGAATCTATTTTGGTCCACCGGTCCCTGCTCTTCCTGTATGCATTTTGGGGAAGTTTACGGGAACGAAAATAGAGTCTGTCTATTACAAAAGCTTCTTCCGGGAATAAGTTCACAACTTTGTATATGATTACATGGTAATACAATGAAAATACGTTTCTGTAAAGTTGGCAGGTACCTACTTACGTAACTTACTCGTATCTAATACATATCATGCGTATTTGAAATAGAAAATTTAAGACACTTATTAATTAAAACGTACATTCCTAGCATAAAAAGGGACCTTGCTAGAATCAATTAAATTTTCACGCGCTCACGGATGCGTCCATGCCATAAAATCGTCTTTTTGCTTAATGGCAAATATCAATTAGATCTGGTATCAAGTAAAAAAATATTGCCATTTGTCAAACAACACATCAAACGTCAAGACTGTCTTCACTCTTCAGTTTTGTCATTGTCACAAAAAAGCGACGAGCGGTGCGAAAAAAACCAGAAAAGTTTCTGATTTTGCTACAGTAAAAATATGTAATTGCAGCACAAATCACAATACAAAGTCGGTATTACAATAGCTACAGCCAGTTTAGCAGCGATCATTATTCGCTGCCATTCAATGTACGTATTTATTATATTTTCATCATCAATTTTTGTTACGTTATATTGGCTCTGTAAACATGAAATTCCGATCTCACTCTCTACTATCAGCATAATAATTTGTGCTACTAATCGGCTGCATCATCAGCTGCCACTTTCACTCCATATAGTAAAAATAATGGTCGAAATAACTCCAAAACAAAACTATATAAGGTTTGTTTCAGAAATCTGAACCCTAAAAACTAACATTTATTGGCGTAAAAAGTAATCTATCCACACGGCTAATTTAATTACAAGTAAATGATGATAAAATGATAATAATGTAATTTTGATTTCAACCCTTGTGAACTTATTGTAAATTACAAGACTAAAGAAAAAGTGTAAAAAATCGACCTAAAATGAATTCAAATGTTACAGAACAAAACCGAGATACAATCTGCATTTTTCTAACATAGATTATATACCTTTAGTAAAAGAGATAATGAACTCTCTCAGTTGACCTTTTATCTGATCGTATTGTAGAAAAAAGTCTTACATATTCAGATATCTATTCTCAAAGTGTTAACAGAGCATAGCTATATATTTATATGTATTCCCTTGGTATATTTTAAAACAGTTTGTGTTGTTATTTTGTCCTGACAAGATGTTGGTGCGCAACTTAGCCAGGTCTCTCTGGAGGACCAGCCATGTACAGAAGAGGTTCCTGGCATCGGAGCCTACACAGGCACAGCCGGCTGATAAAGATGGATTGGACCCAGCTCAGGTATAACATAAAATAAGATCAATTTATGGGTATGTGCCACTAATAGATTTATAAGCGAGTAAGGCTTAGCGGTTCCAGTGTCTGCTTTTCATTCAGTAACACCCTGGTTCGAATCTGGCCTTACATCAATGTCATGGTATTTTCAAGGTATGTGTGGATATGCACTCGCTTAGCAGTAAAGAAAAACATTGTGAGGAAATGGACATGTTTGAGAGCCACAATATCCGAGGACATGTGTCTTCTGTGGAAGGACCTGGGCACCCACCATGATGTATCTGCCCAAGAAAACTCTCCTAACAAATTAATTCTGTGTGGGAGTCACAACCCTCAGTCATGAGGAATATGACTCATGAGTGACCACTAATATAGAGTGAGTTATAGAGGTGAAAGTTTTTGTGTGTGTTTGTTACTTATTCATGCTAAATGATAGAACCAATTTAGCATTTTATTTTACCGCTCCATTTTAAGCCTCCTCCTTTACTGACCATCAGGCAAACTATGGTCAAGCGCAAAACTGTATTAGTTAATAAAAAATAATTAAATTCAGTGTGTAGACAGATTAGACCCTGGATTATCACATGGGCAGCTTTTATCTCAGATTAATGTGGATAATACTGCAGGGTGCTGATAGTTTGAAATATATTATAGAAGCTAGAGTGCTAGAACTACATGGTGTCAAGCCCTGTTGAGAATTGTGGTCAAATAATGAAACTTGGTAATATTCAGTACATAAAATCCATTTCATTGCAAATTAAATTGTACCCTTTTATATATAATTTGTAATCTTAAAATAAATGATATTTAAATATGTATTACGATGGTATATTAAGTACATCATTATACATTCACTATGCATAACTTATAATAATTATTTTATTAAACAAAAATGTTTATAAAATTACTAATGTAGGTATTCATTGTAATCATCCTGACATGATTTGATTAAAGAAGATGATTTATAAGTAGGTATGTAATGTCCAGAATTGAATGTGATAACACATCATGATAATTAAATTCAATTACCTATTGCTAATTGCATTAAGGAATGTAAACATGTATGGTAAACTATGTAGTATTTATTCTTAAAAACAAACTACTTCAAATGTTAAATGATAAAATATTTGCCTGGCAAGCCTCTGTATGGCCTACAAATCTGGAAGAGTATATAATCATATACTTATAAATATAATAAAGGTTTTCCTAATTTCCTTAGAGTAACATACTTAATTACTCTTTGAGAAATTACCAATTACAGTATTTTTATTATAAGAAAGCTTATATTATATAAGAGCTGCATAGATCCAAGATACCTTTGAAACATGATGTCTCCGTCTGCAAATTGGTCTAAATAGGGTGTGGAAGAGTTGAGTTTGAGTTGAGTTTTGAAATTATTTATTAACCATAAACTTATAAAACATTTGATATAATAGTGTAAATAATAATCCTATCATACAAAATCGTGCACAACAAAACATTTAAAAGGATTCCACTTTCCTATTATAAACTTATCACATGTAAACTTTTTAATGAACTGAACGATTTATTAAGACTTTCGTGGCTAAAACTGTAGTAAACTAATGCACTTATTGCTAGTAAAAGCAGTACACTTTTAGGCCTTTACATATTAAGCTATGTTAATTACCACACTTGAGGGTAGAATAATAAAATTGTCCACTGGCTTTGCAAACTGTCGTTCAAAACAAGCAGCGAGAACGTAGGTATATACAAAGTTATGTTGCGTGTGAATGGATCGGCGCGCTCGACTCCGAGCCGAATGGGCTTCCGCGTAGGGTCGAGAATCGCGCGCCCGGTCCCGACCAGCGAGTCTCTCCACCCGCAAATCACTAAGTCACGATCTTATCTATTCATCGTCCAAGAAGAGATGGTGCGGGAGTTTGTATCGATTATATTTGTCGATATATTTTAATGTACTTTTTCTTGTCTTACCGATGTTAGTAATTAATTTGTTTTTACTAGTTGGGTTTCTATATATGTAGAATGTTTTAGATAATTTATAAATGTAAGATTTTATGCTAGGTAGACCTATTTTTAAGTGAAGTTTTTTGAGGTTTGTATATAGCGGCGTGTTATATGAGTTTTTAATTGCTTTATTTTGAATGATCTGGAGTTTATTAATATTAGTGGCGCAAGTACTACTCCACACGGGACATGAGTAGGTGATGCAAGGTCTGACCAAAGTACGATAGATGTTTAGTTTGGTACTACTACTAAGACAGGACTTTTTGTTTAGAACAGGACTCAAAGCATTCAGCGCTTTGATTCCTTTCAGGCAAAACTTAGTTGTATTTTCGGTCCAGTTTAGTTTACTGTCCAGTATAAGTCCTAAATATTTGACCGACTTGTTCCATGGGATGCCGAAGCCGTCAATTTTTATTTTACGAGCAGGAACGGATCATTGCCTCGTAAAAAGGATGGCCTCTGTTTTCGTAGCATTGATTTTGAGTTTCCACTTGTTGAAAAAGGAGTGTAGTAACTCGATTGATAATTGGAGTCTGCTGATTATCAGGTCAACGTCATTGGATGACGTATATGACGCCGTGTCGTCAGCGAAACAGGCCAAATCAGTACGGGTTTGCCTGGGGATATCATGAAGGAAGACTAGGAACAGATATGGCCCAAGAATGGATCCTTGCGGTACTCCTGCTGGGACTGGTTTTGGCTGAGAAGTGTAATCTCCAATATGGACCTTGAACGAGCGCTCGGATAGGTAGCTACGTATAATTTTGACTAGGGCCATGGGTGTATTTAGGCTTATTAGCTTATATAGTAAGGCCTCATGCCAAACGCAATCGAATGACTTTTCAATGTCTAACAGGATCATTCCGGTTGAGTTATTGAGGTTAAGGTTATGTGTGACAGCCTCGGCAACTCTAGCCAACTGCTGTACAGTTGAATGACCACTGCGGAATCCAAATTGTTCGTCAGGGAGCATACTTTCGGTGGCGAGGGCTAGCCTGGAGTAGATTAGCCTTTCAAACAGCTTGCCCAGGCAAGGCAGCAAGCTTATCGGGCGGTAAGAAGTCGGTTCAGAAGCCGGTTTACCCGGTTTATGAATGGCAATGACCTTGGCAGTTTTCCATATTTTAGGGAAATAATTAAGAGTTAGACAGGCGTTGAATATTTTGGTGAGCAGAACTAAGCCTTTCTTAGGAAGATTTTTAATCAAGAGATTTGATATTTCGTCCGATCCTGGTGCTTTGCGATTTTTTAATTTAGTTATATGAAGTTTTATTTCAGATGGCCGAATATAGAGATGGTTTAGTCTGTCAGGTGGGTAATTGTCTAGGGCACTCAGCGAGCAGTCAATGGCAGCCTGTTCGTCGCTCGGCCAATCATGCGTCAATAACATGTTACCGAGGAAAGAATCCGCAAGGATGGCGCATTGTTCCTGGGTGTTTTTAGTGAGCATGTTATTGTTTGTCTTTAAGGGAGGAATAACAGGTTTTGAGTTAGATTTTAGTCCATTAACGACTCGCCAGAGGTCAGAATTAGGATTGTCAACCTTCTTTAACTTGTTATCCCAGACTTTGTCGTGATAAGATTTCAGAGCAGCGGTGACATCAAGTTGAAGCTGTTTTATCATAGTTCGGAAGTGGTTGCGAACCTCAACGTCCGTCTCAGCAGCAGCGTATCTCCGAAAGCGGTTTTTGCGTTGGATTAGGCGTCTAATACGTCGTGGGACTTTGGACGAGTACCAGGGCTCAAATGTACAGATAGGAATGGATTGGTTTCTTGCCTGAACGATAGAATTTTGAAACTGACACACAGCAGACTCCACTTCTTCGGTATCGTTGTACACGGTCGCTGATAAGCGAGTGCTATTATTTAGTATTTGGCGGTATTTGGTCCAATCGGCTTTGGAGTAATTAAGTTTAACTATTGGTTTACGCGTGATTTTAGTGACGAAATTGGCAAAGACAGGGAAGTGGTTTGACGAAAGCGCCGGTATGGTAGTTATACCATCTAAGAAATTAAAGTTTTTAGTGAGAAGCACATCTGGTATACTAGGTGTCAGATCAGTTCTGTAATGTACGAGGGTCGATTCGAGAGGGCTATGAACTATATAATCGCTGCTAAGCATGTGATCGTACAAAACGCGACCTCGGGAATTTAAGGGCCCTGGTGACCAATATGGGTGCTTGGCATTTAGGTCACCCATGACAATCACTTGACTGCCTGTTGCCATGAGTATATCGAGGTCTCTTGTGAGCAATGGTTTGTTGGGGGACTGATACGCTGATATAATAACTAGATTGTTGTTAGCAGTCAAGCTAAGGGATATGCCAACCGCTTCTGTGTGCGTCGTTGGGGAAATAGATAAAAGCGAGTGGATAAGATCGGATCTGACAAGTATTGCTACCCCTCGACCAGCACCACTAAGGTGTTTATCTAACCGATGGCAAGCAAATCCTTGTAGGTGAAGATTAAGACGGTTGGACAGTAGTGTCTCGCATAAGGCGATTACATCAACGTTGAGTTCTCTTACCAAATTTGTTAGTTCCTGCTGCTTATGTTGAACACCGTCAGCGTTCCAGTATAAGAAACGAAGACCAAACATTTTATCAGACATAATGCCCCAAGTGTGATAATATTAATATAACCTTTTCCATAAAGGTTTTACAGTTAATGAATTCTTTTTTTACGGACTGGATAGTATTAAGAATTTCCAACATTTCAGCCGTGGCTAAATCTTGATGTTGCGTCACTTCAGTGGGTGCAGCGTTGATTGAGGTTCGCACCTTTTGGCTTGTGTCGAGGTTATGTAGTTCCTGATTGCGGTTCGGAGGGATGATGAATTGAGAGCCAGTTATGTGGCTATTAACAAGCTGCGATGATTCCTTGTGCTGCCGAGTGCTAGACCCTGCCACCTGGGCCCAGGATTTACCGCGAGTAACAATGGCTGAAGGCTTTGGTTCATTTTGAGCTATGATTGACTCACGCAGTGTTTCTCGTTTTGTCTGGATGCGGGTCAAGTATTTTTGCCTTTCAAGACATTTGGAATAGTTGGCTGGATGGTCCAGGTCGCAATTGCAGCAGCGGGCGGGCTCGTCTCTATTCTTCTTCGGGCACTCCCATGTCGGATGATCCAGAGCACATTTGACACATTTCGCTGGCCGGTTACAGTTTTTAGAGGCATGTCCAAAACCCTGGCAGCGATAACATTGTGTTCCAGTTTTGTTGTTAGGCTTGTATTTATCAACACTCACAACGCAATTAAAAAGGTATCGAATTTGTTTGAACTTTCCCATTTCGCTACCACTGGGAAGTTGAATAAGCAAAGGAGGGCACTCGGAAGGATACCGTGTTTTCAATTCTATAGTTGTGGCTCCAGGGAAGCCCATTGAGGCTAGCTCAGCTGGTAAATCTTCTTGTAAAAACTTAGGGAGACCCTTGATAACAGCTTTTGGCACTTTTTCATCCTTTCGTGAGAAGGTGTGGAAGGCCACGTTTTCTTTAAGGAGACCTTCTTTGACTTGCTGGTGACCTTTAACAGAATAGCATTGGACCTTGACTCTGTTGCGCCCTCTGTATTGTAGGTGGAAGCCTTTTTCGTACTTCTCAATGGTTTCTTTGATGCTTTTGTGGCTCCAGTCGCCCAAAAGTTCGACTAGTATTGGTGGTATCTGACCAAGCTGTCTCTTGCTGCTCGCCTTCTTGAAAGTTTCAGTAGCGGGATCATCATGTGAGTTGTCAACCGAATCTACTGTTAAGTTCTGAAACTGGTTGCATGTGGAGATTGGAGGTGTGCCTACTGGAGGTTTCGTCTTGAGAGATGATCGTTTAGGCTTACTCCATAAGGGGTCCTCAGCAGGCCGCTTGGCCGTCAGGCTTTCGTTCGATGACGTCTTCTTCAGGTATCGGTCCATCGTGGTTTTATCGATAACGCGGTTATCGACACGTACCACAACCCTATTTTTACACGACTCGAGTCGGTTAGCTTGACAGTAACTGAGCACGCACAGCTAACTTGGACGCGCGCGCTCCCCGCGCGGTCCGCACGGTGAATGATAAATAGGGTGTGGAAGAGTTCCAGCTTAAAAAATATCTCTGATATTATTATCTTCTAAATTGACAAGCCTCTTGTCTGTGGTAAATCCTTTTCCTTCCAATATGACATTCCTCATGTTCAGTTTTTCTTCATATGGTATGAATGCCATCATACAACGAAAACTGAACATGAAGAGAGAGAAAATCCAAATCATCAAAATCAAAAGGGCATCATCATCCTCAACTGGTCTTGTCCTACTGCTGGGTATAGGCCTCTCTGCTTTATATTGGCCATCTCGGTCCTGTGCCAATCTTGTCCAGTTTCACCTTGCGGCAGAGAAATGTATAACATTCAAATGATCATATTATCTTTTCAGGCTGAAGCTCTAGACAAGGACATTTGCCTGCTCGTAGATGAGAAGGACAACTTCCTTGGCACGGCAACAAAGCGGGAGTGTCACAAAGTGGACCCGGATGGCAATGTGCTGCTCCACCGAGCATTCAGTGTGTTCCTGTTCAACAAGCGAGGAGACATGCTGATGCAGAGGAGGTCTAGTAATAAAGTAAGTTTGTCACAAATAAAGTAAGTTGTACCATAACAAAAAGGTATACTAAAATGTAATGATGGGTGTCATTACACCCAAATTATGTGAAATTACATGTGAGTGGAAACCGTTAATAGTTACATATTGATAAAAAGGTACCATTTCACAGTATAAAGCTCGAAAATCTCCTCCAAGTATAATTTCAGCACATAAAATTTATAGATATAATAAACTACCAAACTGTAGACTAGAAATACTGTAATATAAAGAATTCCATGTAATAACAATTTATCAGTCTTCACTTCAAGATGGCACCCGTTTCTCCTAGTCAACTGCCTACTTAATATATTTTCCAAAAGACTATCAAACCATATAATTACGTTGTTTGTCCAGTCGAACAGAGACCGCGTACAAATATTTTACCTACTACCTTGTAAATATTAATGTTGCCTAAATTCTATGACTTTAACTTTTACTGCTACCTGATAGTCCAAAAATAAATCAAACGTGCTGTAGGACTGCAAAGTTTAAACGTCGCGAAAAAAGACCTGTCCATTGTAGGTAAATACCATAATACATCCATATGAATAGGTTCTATGTATGTGATAATATAAACACTTAAAGAATAACTGAGGTGTTTGTTTTGTATCCTAAAATAGTATAACAATGGGAAAACTAGCTTTCCAAATACAATACATACTTCTTACATATTATTTATTATTCTTGAGACTCAGATACACAATGGGGTAGTTATTTTTTTTCCTATTTATTATCAGATAAAACATTCAGTGACGTCATAGTATTATTGAGTAGATGTATTTGCATAAGTAGGAAATACTAACATGCAAAATGCCTAGACTTGGCTATAAATAGAAAGTTTATTGTTTTAAGGTCACTGTTCTTATATTCCACTTTTACTGTATGATTTTTTTTATATTGTAGTAGTATAGTAAACTAAATAGTATAAACTCCCGCTGTCTGTCCCCTTATATGCTGAGATCTTTATAACTACGCAACGGATTTTGATATGTATTTTTAATAAAATAATGTTTTGATAGGTAAGCTTTTGTTTTGACCATGACCATATGAAGCCGGGCCGAGTCGCTTGTTTAAATATAAACCTTTCTTTGAAACACTCTTTTTTATACATATTTCATGTGTAAAAGCGAACGAATCAGCGGTTCCAGTGTCTGCTTTTCATCCAGACGCACTCTGGTTCCTATCCGGCCCTACACCAATGACTTGTATTTTCAAGTTAAGTGTGGTTTTGCACTCGCTTAGTGGTGAAGGAAAATATCATTAGGAAACTGACAAATTTAAGGAACACAATATCCGAGGACATGTGTCTTCCGTGGAAGAATCTGGGCGCCCACCACGATGTATCTGCACAAGAAAACTCCCCTAGCGAATTATTTTCTGTGGGGGAATCACGACCCTCAGCCATGAGGAAATACTACTCAAAAGACATGTAGTAAAAATTAACTAATAACTAGTTTAAAAAAGTTTAAGCTAGACAACCATAGTGTGGGTTTAGCACTTAATAAATTAACTCATAATAAGTAGTATATTAACCCAGGGGTCTTCAAATCTAGAGTAAATAGGTTTCATCTAGGCAAGCGTGCTACATCTTAGACTACAGTAGTGCTTAACATCAGGCAGGCTGTAGTCAAACGTTAACCTATTTCGTGATAATAAAATATATATTGTTATGTATTCTTTTCTGCAGGTAACATATCCGGATTACTACACGAACGCGTGCTGCAGCCACCCGCTGTACATCGACGAGAAGGCGGAGGATGTCATCTCGGCGGCCAAGCGCAGGCTCAACATGGAGCTGGGGATACCACTCGACGCGGTGAGGATTATAAACTAAGTAATTGTAACCACTAGCGCGTCCGGATGACTGTTTATCTAATTTTTTTGCGTTAACCGTCAAGGTAACTATACCAACCTTGGCGATTAGACACTTGAAATATTTATCTGTGATAATGTTGAAGAAGTTCAATATTCCACTAGATGGATTTGTACTGAAATAACGCGTCTTTTGGTAGCACAAAAGCACGCCTAGCAAAAGTAAGACTAATAATGAATTTTAAAATTTGTAATAACTTGTGTTGTTGTGTCTGGTCGTTTCTATCATATCATCATCTGTATGGTGCAAATCCCGAAGTGTCGCACGAAGCGGTACGCCTCTACGTGTATTGTACGTGGCGCTGAGTTGTGGAACTCCTTGCCTGACTCCCTGTCTCCCTGTTCCCCACGAACTATAATCCAGCTATCTTCAAAGCGAGAGTAACCGGTTGCTATCTGGTAAGCACGATCCATCTTAGACCATAGCTATTGCTTGCCATCGGGCAAACTGTGGTCAAGTGCAAACCTGTTTTAGTTTTAAAAAGGCCCTGCGTGATATGTGCTTTTTTTATTAAGTCTTGACTCTTGGGATGTATAGGTATATAGTATTTTTCCGCAAAGTAACGCCTGATTCAATATCTTATTTATACATTACATTGTTAACATGTAAGTTTAGTAAGTAAATAAGTTTAAGTTTGTGTGTCTCAATAAATATATTTTTTCTTTCTTCCTTCTTTATTTATGTAAATACTCCAGCTGGACCCGGCGGAGTTCACGTACGTGACCCGCGTGCACTACCACGACCCGGGCGACGGCGTGTGGGGCGAGCACGAGATCGACCACATCCTGCTGCTGCAGACCGACGCCAAGGTCAAGCCCAACTCGGACGAGATCTCCGAGTACTGCTTCGTGCCTAAGGCGGAGTTTAATGCGTGAGTGCCATAGATAAAATATAATTGCTTTGTGTGACGGAAATTCATATTACTCAAAGAGATCTCTCTAGTTAGTTTCCATAAAGCTTTTTTAACAATATGCGAGTAGTTATATTTCTACCGCCTAACACTTACTTGCCATGAACGATTTTAATAGCTGAACGACATAATGAAGTAGAAGAAACTAAGCTGCCCGTTCTGCTTCTTTGATGAGGGTTCATCTAAAAGAAGCAGCATGGAATCACAGGAAATCTTGGCATTTGACCTCCAAACAACAGTATGAAGTGAAGATGGTATTTGATGTCACTTATAATAAAGAAACTAGGTGCTCTGTGCGCGGGCGCCAAGGGGCTCGCGAGGGGGGGTTTAATAAAAGGGGGGTGCTCCGAAATATGAAAAAATATCCATAGGTCCCGAGATCCCTGGGGTACTCCAATGTCTCATGGGCAAAGTGATGGTGAAGCTCGGGCCCTCGACCTCGTTTCTTCCTCGATTTGACGTCACATCACAGCACTGTCTCTGTCATTGAGTTCGTCCAGACTCTATGTATGAAATTTGTATAGAGTTGATTACTTTTGTTTGAAAGCAATTATTTTTTTGTTTAAATGTAAACATGTTAACAGTAAAATCAACATCATACATCATAGTAAAATTAATTGTTTTCCTTTCATTATAAGCGAAGTTTGGTTCGATTTTTTACTATGTTATTTCATTGTTACAGATACCTCCCAACCCTGGAGGGTCCCATAACCCCCTGGTTCAACATGATCCGCCGCCACCGCCTCAAGCTGTGGTGGGACAACCTGCACCGCATCAAGGAGCTCGCCGAGCCAGACAAGATCCACAGGTTCAAGGAGGACAAATAAACAATATATGCACAGATAACAGAAACAAAGGGAGATTGGACTTCTAAGGATTTTCGGTTTGAAACCCAGTGTCCGCAATGACCGCTAGCAGCATTTCGATCAAGAGTAAGCGTGTGTTGTTCAGTGAGTGCTTGTTATGCGTAATCATCCATTGCGGCATAAGAACTACTTTATTGTTATACGTCTTATACAAACGAAGCAATGGTTCAATAACTTTGTTTTCCTAACGTCACGCCGACTGACAAGCGGTGAGTCGATGAGGTATGTTTTGTACCGCATGCGTTCGCACGTGGCTCGCCCACTTACCCTATCTCCCTTTGTTTCTGTTATCTGTATAGGTATCTAATAACTATTTAATGATGGGATTACTGGCTGACAGTTTTAACTACTTATTACTAATGCATAGATAGTCTTCATTCCACCGCCGAACAAGCAGGAAGTCAGCAGGGCGTCACCGGTTTATGGTGGAAGTTCCAAAGACTCGCACGAAACGCTTTGATTCTACCTTCATAGTAAGGACAGCGAGACTTTGGAACTCTCTACCTGGAGCCCTGTTCCCAGAAAATTATAACCTAGAACCAATAGAAATTATTACCAAGAGTAAATAGGTTTCTTCAAGGCAAGCGTGCTACATCTTAGACTATAGTGGTGCTTAACATCAGGCAGGCTATAGTCAAACGAAAGCCTATTTAATATAAAAATAAAAAAAAAGTCTTCCTACTTCTTAATGCACAGTATTCTAGGGCAAAAAGTTATATATACATACTTGTAGGAAAAACAATTTGCTACAAATTATGTCTTCACAATTTTTTTGTAAAACGCATAGTTTCTGAGATATAGCGAAAAAGGCGTTTTTACCTCTTTTTCCAAGATGGCGGCCGGGGGACAAGAGCGGCGACCCCACAAAATTGAATTTAAGCTTCTATTGACCCCCCAAACATGCCTCAAAAATAAAATTGCGTCCCCTAAGAAATGCAATATTCGGACCTAAAATTGTAAAATTTTAATGGACTCCTGTATTTCCACCTATACGAAGCATTTTGATACGCCACATTTTATTTTAATTTGATAACACCATCTTATTTGCGAATTGCATAAATAAGAAAACTGCAATGGAGAACCGCGGGAGTCAGAAATTAACAAGTTGGTCCAAAACTTAAAAAAATGTAAACCAGTAATCCTGAGAGTGTGAGATTTGTATCGTATCTGATAAAAAAAAATAACAACGCAATATGACCCAACTTGGTTGCATTATGTTATTAATGTTGCCAATTCTGACACAGCATTTATCTAAAACGTTTGCTTTCCGCCTCTCTTTTTTATCCGATAAGTAGGCAAAGGATGGCAAGATTTTAAAAACATCAAATTGATGTAATTGGTAATTCAGAATTAGTGTCATTATATTATAGTTTAGTCGTAATAGTTTTAACCAAAGCGGCTGTTTTTTTTTTCACAAAATAATGGCAAAGTAAAGTCAATATTTGTAGAATCAAATGTTTTATCAGATACTGTACGATTCTTAATTAATGATTACCTATTAATGTTATGAATGTACCATATTGTATTTACTCTATTTATTCCAAAATTATTGAAGGCTGAAGAGATATTTTGAATACAGTTTGGTTTTCAGTATAGAAATGCTGAAAGATACAGAGAACAGCCAGCGAACCATTTCTTGTGGTTAGATTTAATCTATTTTTGATTTAGCTAAGTTACTAATTATTTCAAGAGTGATTTCAATGTATGGTAAGGATCAAATATTATTTTCAATTTAATTTAATTACGTTTTTGATGTTTGAAGTCGTATAATGTAAGCATGGGTGCTTTATAAATAATGCATAGTAAAAATAAAGCAGAATAGTTTTATTGCTTGTTTTATTTAACAACCACACTATATTAGACAATAATTGCTCTATTGTGCCATCTATCGTTTAAAGGCAATCTACTATACATATAAAAATAAGTCGGGTTTTCATTCCTGACGCTATAACTCCAGAACGCACGAACCGATTTCCACGGTTTTGCATTCGTTGGAAAGGTCTCGGGCTCCGTGAGGCTTATAAAAAAGAAGAAGCCATCTGGTGGCGAAACGGAGTTCGCCGGGTTTGCTAGTGTTATACATATATTATGGTATACAGGACTTATAAATAACCTCTACAAATAATAGAATGGTAAACAGCAGTGTTGGACATAGGCTTACATGTAAAAGTGACAAAACAAATATTTACAATAAATCTTTTTCTCTCTCCATTTTTATCACCAACTTCTTTATTTTATCACATTTTTTAGATACTTAAGTTTTAAGAAGTATTCCTTAATCAATAGGTTTGAGACGCTCTTCAAAGCTGGCATCCGACAGTGAGAACGGAGCATATTTACCAGGCGTTATCAGTTGCAAATAAATGAGGCGGTTTTAGTATGACTAGAAAGTAGTTAAAAGGTCTCTTTAAAAGAGAAAAACTGTGACTAAAAATTATTTTTTTGAATAGTTCTTTCATCATTAGGTTTCAGTCCAGTTTAAGTTACAATAAGTAAATACATATATCACAGTTTTTTGCAATTTTTATGACTATAGTATCACCCATCAACACTTAAAAGGTCACTCTAAAAGAGACAAAAAGAGGACTTTCAATAAGTAAATACATTTCTCAGTAGTAAATAGGTCCCTCCAAAAGAGTCAAAAATAGTGTGACTGTTTTAATGTGACTGCAAAGTAGCTGAGATAAAACTATGACATACAATAAGTGATTGTTTTTGTCGATTTTTTTCTACAAGTTAGTTAGGTTACCTACAATAAATAAATATGTACATTCCTATTTTTTGCAATTTTTATGACTACAGCATCATTCATCGATAGGCTTCAGCAGTTCCTCCGAGCTGTCCCCCGAGTGTGTCCCCGAGGTACCCTTGCGCCGCGCACTCAGTCTCGTGGCGACCCACTGTTGAGTGCGCGTGTCCTGGATACGCTTCCTGTACCTCTTCCTGCGCACTGTCACCGGGATCTCGGTAGATGTTAGAGAACGGAGCAAGTAAGCTTGGCAGGTTATTTGGTTGCCGACGTGGAGACCGTTTCGGTACGCCGTGTGCAGGTAGCGGACTGTTACCACTTGAAGTATCTGTTGAAATAACATTATTTGTAATTTGATTGCTACTGCTTACCATCAGGCAAAGTGTGGTCAAGTACAAACCGGTATTAAATTTAAAAAAGAGTGTATTTGGGAAACAAAGAAGACTCATTGTGTTGATCCAGTTTCAAAACTATGGTTATATTAGTTATACCCGACCAAATCCAAATGCTTGCTGTATGTGAAGGAGTGACGATCATTCGAGAGGTTCCAGTACCTCTTGGGAGATAGCCTTGTATTTTTTTTGTATTTAAGTCTATCTAACTTCAATAATGTTTTATGAATTAATATTAGTGTGTTTACTGCTGGTTTTCATGTACTTAAAGAAATTGTTTTATAAAATGAGTTCTACTTATAGTAGTAGCCTCAGAATCGTCTCACCATTGCCACAATAAGGAGCGCCATAACTGCATTGAATCTCCATGAAACTGCCATCATCTCTTTGATCAATTTCTCTTCACAACCATCCTTAGATATTGTCAGGTGTTGCTGTGAAAATAATTTAAAGACAAAATATTATAAATACCTAACTATATCCTTAACTAAAATTTAGCGATCTTTCAAGCGAGATCAAATGCTCCATATTAGTCCATAGTGTCTATGTGTGGTTGTATATTTCTATTGCTTACCATCAGACAAACTGTGGCCAAGTGCCAATCCATTTTAGTTTAAAATATACTTACACTTGAGAACTCACTGAAGTATATCAATTTGGAAATAGATCAGTTTGTAAAGTATGCTACTTTCTACGAACTTAATTAGGTATATACTCACAGTAGGATCATATTTATAAATATTGCTTTTCCTCGTGATTTTGTGATGAATGCACGGGTAGAGCGCGTCTATCGAACAGCAACTGTATGGGACGTTGTCCGCAACGAACTTACGATCTACTTTCCTAGAAGAACAAAATAAAGGTTAAATTAATACGAAGACTCATAGACTATACTTAAATAATTAGATAATTTATTGTAACTAAACAATACGTAAACATGTAACAAATCAATGTTGTGTAATATGGTATTTGGAATCCGTTATGATGCAGTAAGTTTTAATTAATGTAATAATTCTTTGTAATCAACAAATTTTGCATGTCTTGTAGACGGAATATGGAGGACTTTTTAAATTTATTTTTATATTTAAGACCATTTTGTAAATACCTACCCTTGTTCGCAAACAATAAATGAATTTGAGTATACTTAGTCTATGGTAACTAGACTGTAATAAAATAATCTCTATTTTAGTTGTAATAATCGGCTAGCACTTACGTCAATAACTATGTCGAAAATTAGCTCGACAAGTTACGAAAAAACTAAGGTTTCCATCATCAGGAGGACGAGCTAGCACGCGTCTCCCGGTTGGCCGCCCCGTCCAGACTCAACTTGTCGGGCTAGTTTTCGACATAATCATTGACGTAAGTGCTAGCAGCTAGCCGGTTATTACAACTAAATTTAATCATGCCTTACGGGAACTATAATACAGTTATCTCTATTTGGCTTAGTTTCATTGCATAAAATTTCGTATAGGTACCTACCTACGGAAAGTTATTCGAATCAATTAGCGCCCCTAGCGGTGAATAGCGTAACTATACTACATAATATTGGCAAAAGTACCTACAATATTGCGAAATTACAAGCAATAAATTCCTACCAATGTAGGTGCTTAGTAGGCACCTATTGCAATCTACAATGTAGGTACCTACTTAAGCTCAAGTTTTTCGACTTTTCTTCTGTTAAAGCTTTCTTGGGAAAATAATAAAATTGTAGTTTTCTCTGCTCTATAAATTTAAGGATTCAAATGGCTAACAGTGTTTTGAAGTCTCGATTGACGCCGGTAGTGAACCAAGGTATGTAGAACCACTCCTGGTAGTTGACGCGGCCGCAGCAGTGGAACCTGGTCTGCAGGCGGTCTATGGCCACCTTGGAAGGAAGGTGTGTGGCGTACCGGAGCATCGCCTTCGTTATACCGCCCTTGATTTTTGCTGGAAAGTTTTTATAGATCTAAGAAATTATTATAGAAAACTTAAGATCTATCATCACAATTTGACAGACTGCTGAGTATAGGCCTCGTCTATTGGTGTCTAAATGTTGTGTCTTCTGCCCTTTTGATACATCACTCTTCGATGTTTTTTTTTTAATTTACAATATCTAGGTACGTTTTTACTTTGCCTACACAACCTGCCTGATGTAAAATTCCGTTTGGGTCTAAGATTAGAAGACCCCTTAGCTTATAACACAGATCCTTAGGTACCTCTAATTATAGTTGACTGGAGTCCAGAATAGAACATGATGGCAAGGAAGATTATGATGATGATGATTAGTGCCCAAACGTAGTAGAAGAGACCGTTAGTGACGTCATATTCTTTTCGTGGTAAACCAGCTTTGAATAGTTGGTAGAGACCGTAAAGCTGAAACAAACATTTTAAGATAAAAATAACATCACTAAAATTATAATGCAAATTAACTTAATTGGTAAGTATCCGTTTATGCAAAAAGTACTTATTTACTTAGGTACTTATTATACTTACGTTATCTATCTATTTGTACGTATTTACTTACCTACCTACTTAATATTATGCACATGATATGCATTTTATTATATTATAAAAATACCTAGGGATGAAGGGGGCAAATCACTCTCCATGCTCCAAGTCAACCTCAACCTGCAAGTGGTCATCCTGCTGACCAACCAATGAGGCTCTGGCGAACCGAAAGATGGCGGTATATCCATCCGAAAACACGTAGCCTAAATAACTCAGACAGATGTCGGGCAGCAGCGATATCCGTGCGATGAGCTACGTTCTGCGATCGCCAACCCGCATGCCCAGCGTGGCGATTAGGGCATTACCTCCCAATGAACGGCACAATTAATCAACGGCCCCTTGTTCCCGGTCGCCTTGCTATTCCTGCCCAAGGCGGCGGGCATGGTAACGGCAAGGCAGGGGGTGCGAAGAATCCCCGGGTTATGGCTGGCCGCCAGAACCCACTGACCATAGCTACGTACAACGGACAAACGATTCGGGCTGATGAACATCTAGCTCAGGTGGAACAGGAGCTGGAGCATATAAGGTGGCACATTTTGGGGCTGTGCGAAGTCCGAAGACCGGGGGAGGACACCATAACCTTGGAATCGGGTCACCTTATGTACTACAGAGAAGGACACCTGCTCTCCCGAGGCGGAGTTGGGTTTCTGGTCCATAATCTGGCTCCATCCCTTGCTGGCAACGTTCTAGAAGTCGCCAGTGTGTCGTCAAGGGTTGCGTATATTATTGTAAAACTTACCGATAGATACAGCCTGAAGGTAGTCATGGTATACGCCCCCTGGTCGATGCGCCCAGACTCAGAAGTGGAAACCATGTACGAAGATCTCTCGAAAGCCCTGCATAGAACTGCTAGGGCCCACTTCAACGTTGTCATAGGGGATTTCAACGCCAAAGTCGGAATACGGACTGGCAGTGAATCGGTAGTAGGACCTTATACGGTATTGGAGTTAGGAACCAAAGGGGGCAAATGCTTGTCGACTTCCTCGAAAAAGAGGGGCTTTTCTTAATGAACTCATTCTATAAGAAACAGCCCCACAGGAGATGGACGTGGCGAAGCCCCGGAGGTTCCACAAAAAATGAGATTGATTTCATCATAGCAGACAAAAAGCGCATATTCAGAGATGTCTCAGTGGTAACTAGGTTCAAAACCGGCAGTGACCACAGACTAGTGCGAGGCTCTCTGAATATTGACTTCAAGCTTGAACGTGTTCGATTGATGAAATCTACGCTCCGACCAAACATACTCCAGACCGTTATAGGATCTGAAACGTTCCAGATAAAACTGGAGAACCGATTTGCCGCCTTGGAAACTACTGATGACGTAGACCAGAAACTCAACAGAGTAGTGGACGTCTTGCGAGATGAGGGCACAAAATTTTGCGGAAAACGTGGCAACAGTAAAAAGTCTAAACTTTCACAGGAGACTCTGGAGCTCATGGAGAAACGGCGGATTACTCCCTTGTCAACTTTATCAGAAGAACCTAATCTCAATAAGAGAATCTCCAAGCTGGTACGGCGTGACCTCCGAAGTGCAAACACGCTGAGAATTGAGAAAGCGATTGAGCAAAATCGGGGGTCTAAAGTATTTCACCAGCCGCTTGGTAGAGGCCATCTGACTAAGTTGACCACATCGGAGGGGAGGGCTGTCACTTCCATGCCGGAGATCCTTGCAGAAGTGGAAAACTTTTACGGTCAATTGTACTCGTCGCACGCCCCTCATCAACCGCCAGAATCAGACGACACGAGAGCCACACTCACTCGCCACTTTACGGAAGACCTGCCTGAAGTCAGCGCAGACGAGATCGTGATGGCCCTTGGACAGCTTAAAAATGGAAAAGCCCCAGGTGAAGATGGCATAACAACAGAACTCCTCAAAGCCGGAGGCGCTCCTATCATCAAGGAGCTACAGGATCTGTTCAATATTGTACTCTTCACCGGGCCGGATTTCGGAGCGGATACAGCACCATAGACCACATATTCACGGTGCGGCAAATTATACAGAAAACTGAAGAGTATAATTTGCCGCTTTGTCTAGCGTTTGTGGACTATGAAAAAGCGTTCGATTCCGTTGAAATCTGGGCTGTTCTGGAATCCTTGCAGCGGTGCCAAGTAGACTGGCGATACATCCAGGTGATTAGATGTTTGTATGACGCCGCGACCATGATCGTTCAAATCCAAAACCACCAGACTAGACATATCCACCTTCGCCGGAGTGTGAGACAGGGAGATGTCATATCACCGAAATTGTTCTCAAACGCATTGGAGGATATGTTTAAGACACTGGAGTGGAAGAAACGGGGCATCAACGTGAATGGCGAGTACATCTCTCACCTGCGATTTGCTGATGATATCGTTATAATGGCGGAAACGCTGGAGGAGCTGCAACAAATGCTGAACGACCTAGCTGATTCATCTCAACGCATCGGTCTTCGGATGAATTTGGATAAAACCAAGGTCATGTGTAACGAGTACGTTGCTCCGGAACCGATAGCTGTAAATGGCTCCCCTCTGGAGATTGTCCAAAAGTATGTCTACCTAGGGCAAACGCTCCAACTAGGTAGGAACAACTTCGAGGGCGAAGCCTGTAGAAGAATACAGCTGGGTTGAGCGGCATTTGGAAAACTTCGTCAGGTTTTCTCGTCCTCCATACCGCAAAGCCTAAAGACGAAAGTCTTCAATCAGTGCGTCCTACCAGTAATGACTTACGCTGCTGAGACGTGGACACTAACAGCAGGATTGGTTCACCGTTTCAAAGTTGCTCAGCGTGCTATAGAAAGGGCTATGCTTGGAGTTTCTCTTAGGGATCGTATCCGAAACGAAGTAATTCGGCAGAGAACAAAAGTCACCGACATAGCTCAACGCATAAGCACGCTGAAGTGGCAATGGGCCGGTCATATTTGTCGCAGAACCGACAACCGATGGGGTAGGCGAGTTCTGGAGTGGAGACCGCGGCTCGGCAAGCGTAGTGTAGGGCGCCCTGCCACAAGGTGGAGCGAGGACATCATGAAGATAGCAGGGAACAGGTGGAGACGAGAAGCACAAAGTCGGGCTGAGTGGCGTGCCTTGGGAGAGGCCTATGTCCAGAAGTGGACGACCGTGGGCTGATGATGATGATGATGATGATAAAAATACCTAAGTATTCATATTAATAAACCTACCTAAGTGAGGTAAGTAACTATATTTTAAATTTAACACAGTGATAACTTTTCAAAACCACATCGATACCAACCAATTTAGAAGTTTTTTTTTGCTGTTCTGCCTAAAGTTTTGCGAAAGTTAGTAATAATTCCCTGTATATAGATTATATACCTCTATAACCACAGCTATGAAAGCTCCACAAGCAATGAGAACAGGGATTGCGTTTCCATCTGGCCAGCAGACGAGGTCCAATAGAGTACCTTCTTCGCTGCGAATACTCTCCGATGTGTTGATAAGCCAAATCAAATAAAATATAACAATGGGCATGCAAGCCATGAGGAGCATACGTATGTTATTGAAGGAGGCCCACGATAAATACATAATTAGGGTCGTTTTTATTTACTCCTTTCTTTCTTCGATTCTTGCAAGTCAAGCAAATAACTTTTCTATCTAATTTTTTAAATCTTTGACAGATCACATGGTCTAAATACCAGCACTAGCTTGCATACTGTCCATGATTGTCAATGTCAAATGTCACGTCCATGTGATGTAAAGAAATTTGTGTTTTGATTGTGAAAATAAAAATGTAAAAGAAAATAATAGCAAAACAAGCCTATTTTTGCATTGTTTTATTTGTTTTAAAACGAGTATTCTACTTTAGTTTCCAGTAAGTTACTATGAATGAAGATATTTCCATTAAACTATGGGTGGTGAAGTTTTGCGTAAAAGTGGTCTATCCAAAGTTCAACCACTACGCTTTTCTGGTTTTCCTCGCAATAAAATATAGAATTCTGGTGAATAAAAGGCGGTCTGGCTCAAAAGGTATGGACAAATTCATAGTCAAGACTGTTCCGTCGCATCTTGCCAATTTAATTACTAAAGAGCTAGTGGATGTCAACTTGCCTGTTGTTGTTGATAAATGCATATTGGTATCAAAAGAACAATACATACAGCTCTGCAGTGAAAACCTCTTCTACAGAGACAACGGTGTGCTATGGGTTTCTATGAAGCTATCACCAGAATATAAAAAGAAACACAAAGACCAGCAAAATATCTGTAAGAAACAAAGCAACTTGTTGAAATACAACTTGAATTTTGTCACATCAGAGATACACAAAAAGCTTTGGTCAGATAGCAGTGCTTGTAACCTGGATAATGTGAGGGTTGTGCCTATAGTTGGGTCGAAACTAGTTCAAGAAAACACTGCATACTGTACAGAGAATGAAGCATACAACATTTCATCATCTTTTGACTTGAACAGTGAAGATGTAGAAGTTACATTCCATCCTTTCTCATCTATAGAATACTCTCCAAAAATAGCCACAGTTGCTGAAGTCAGTTTGATAGTAAATGAACATGATGTGTCCAATGAGTTCACTAAAGAAGTTTTAACAAACCACTTTGAAGTCCCAAAGCTTTTGAGTGCAAATGATGTATTCAGCATTGACCTCACTCCTGAGGTGACTGGGAAATATCATTACAAATACATAGAGCTTATTAAAACTGTAGGAAAAATATATTTTAAGTGCAAAAAGCTACTAACTGACACAGAAGACACTGAAAATAAAGATCACAGGAAAGACAATGTTGTGAAAGCATATTTTATTGTGAAAGGAGTGACTCAGCTGTCATTGAGTGAAAATATACACTCATTGAAACCAAAGGATGAATATTTCAAATTCCAAGATACTGAAAATAAGAGTTTGAATCTACTGCAGTCATGTCCAAGTGGCCTGAAGAAAGTATATGATCAAATGCAGGAGACTATTAGCCCATTTGTAAATGGAGATATTAGTAAGTATTTATAATTGAGATTGTATTATCTCTATTGAGATTATATAATTTTTTATTTGTCTTAAATCTGATAAACATTATGCTAGTAAAAATCTCTGTATTTATATTTATTTTACTAAGTACTGCTATACATACTTATTCAAATTAAGTCTAAACATATTTTCAAAATCTAATTAAATTATTTTCGTATAAAATTTACACAACTCTAAATAGTGGTGTGTTTGTGTCACGGAGATGACCTCCTTCCAGGGTTGGAAATGTCTTATATGTATGACAATGTGTTATATTACTTCACAGATGATCTATCTTCGTCCCTGTCCAGTCCAATCATTCCAATGCTGCTGCTAACAGGATCCCTGGGCTCAGGGAGACATTTACTGGTGAAAACTTTAGCTAAACACAATGGTGAGTTACAAAACTTGATTTAAGTACTTACTTGGCAAAAACATTGTATTAAAGTGAATATGCATATACCATGACCTATTCTTGCATTCAGTATCATCATCATCATCATCCAGCGCTGCTTTCGTCCCACTGCTGGGTATAAGCCTCTCTCATAATATGCCATTGGTTTCAATCTGTAGCCAGCCTCATCCAGGTTTGACACAACAGATCTTATGTTGTGAACCCATCTTGCAGCCCAATGCCGGATGTTATATATTCAGTATAATTGAGAGTAAATTTCTTGAGACTAATTAGCCAGTTCAGATTACTTTTGAACTAAAATAAATTAAATTAATTAATTAAACCATCTTAGACTATAGTGGTGCTTAACATCAGGCAAGCTATTAGTCAAACGTAAGCCTATTTAATGTAAAAAAAACTGCAAAAGATTTTGGCAAAAGAGAGAAAATAACATACAATGATAACAATAACACACATTTCGTTATTTATTTTTTGTTAATGTTATCACATTAATTTTATATACTATTATATTTTTCTTTCCAGGCTTGAATTGCCTGACAGTAGACTGCAATGCCCTGCAGAGTTCCACGGCCAAGCAAACTGAGAGTAAGATCAATGCAACCATACAGAAGGCAAAGACTTGTGCTCCCGTTATTGTGGTGCTGGATCATTTTCAGGTAATTTTTTTATATGTATAGGTTTTGTCATACCATACTTCAGTTATGAACACATATGCAATATATTAAAAATAAATTAGCTACATCCTATGTACACTGTACAGTAGTGTACAGGATACACATCTTGACTATAAACTAGTTTATGTTAATATTTTGCTGAATAAATGAATACTCAATAATTATCTTGAGATAGAACTTGGTCAATGATCCCAGCTTGTAATTATTTTATTATTGCCATCTAAATTGCGTCTTTCAGTAGCTTTACATAAAAATAGTACCCAGTATTAGTTATCACTTTCAGGATACTATTCTTCCACTAAGGTAGACATCATATAATCCATAGCGCTGTAATAGATTTAATAAACAGTGTGTATGTGAGTGTATAATCGTAAATGATCTATCTGTGTTATCACAAGTTCCTGCCAAATAGCTCAAAGATCATAAACATTTTGTAACTCAAACATTGTAAAAACTTTTTGATGACCTAATATTTTTATGAACACACTTATCAAACATATTATCAGAAAATTATCATTCACATTCTAGGTGTTTGCAGTTGACCCCGAGAATCATGAAGATTGTAGAGTAATTGAGCACTTTATGAATACAATAACAGATTTATACCAGAACTATACAAAACATCCCATTATATTCATAGCAATAACTGAAAGACAGGACTTGAAGCCTAATATACTAAGACTATTTCTAGATAAGATTCATATACCTAAGTTAAAATCTCAACAAAGATATGAAATGCTAGAATGGTTTGCAAAGGCAATGCAGTTAAATATAGATGGTGGAGAAAGTATACATTCCAATAAGGACATAAGTGAAAATCATTTGGACAAGTTATCAAAAGATGTGTTGCAAAGGGTGGCAGCTAAAACAGAGACCTTTTTGTATGGAGATTTGGACACCTTGCTACATTTTGCGTTGAGGGAATCTTATTTGAAGCAACATAATAAGTACAATCAGCCTCCACCTGATCCTGATTTGAGATTAGTTAAAGAAGAGGATTTTAATTCGGCATTAGGTAAGTGTTTGTGCAAGTCTGTTAATCTATACTAATATTATAAAGCTGAAGAGTTTGTTTGTTTGTTTGAACGCGCTAATCTCTGGAACTACTGGTCCGAATTGAAAAATTCTTTTTGTGTTGAATAGACCATTTATCGAGGAAGCTTTAGGCTATATAACATCACGCTGCAACTAATAGGAGCGAAGAAACAATGCAAAATGTGGAAAAAACGGGGAAAATTATTCATTTTTGAGGGCTTCCGTTGCGTGCGCTGCGAAAACGGTTCAAATCGTGGGTAACAGCTACTTATAATTTATAAAGCTGAAGATGTTGTTTGCAAAAATAAATATGATGCCCAAAATAACTATTCCACGCGGACGAAGTCGCGAGCACAGCTAGTTACAGATAAAGACAATCCTTCAAATATGGTTGAGAACCCTCTATTTTGAAGTTGGTTATTATATATGCGAAAACCGATGGTTGATGATGTTTATTTTAAAGCCCTTTTTATTCCAAGTTTACATAACAGTCAACACACTGTAAAGAGTGTAAACATTTTCAATACACAAATCAAACTGACATAAAAAATTTGAATACCTGAAACGATTGAGATATACAAGTAATTTATATTTCAATTCAAACCTCTCAATAAATTTGTATATGTGTAGTACTACTCCATATGAAGACTCAAATTCTGCCCACCATCCTGCTAAAATGCAAAATACAACTAACTATTATTTAACATATCATTATTTTTCTTCTGCAGAGTCCATAAGAAGTCTCCAGAGCCAGCACCTAGACGCGCCCAAGATCCCTAAGGTGTACTGGGAAGACATCGGTGGGCTCGACAACCTGAAGAAGGAAATCATGAAAACCATCGAGTTTCCCATCAAATACCCTCATATGTTCAAGAATTCCAGCTTGAAGAGATCAGGTATTTAATGTGAACTCTTCCTTCCTGGAATCGTATCTCTCATGTCTCCATGTGACCACCACCTCCCAGCACCTTCACCTTGTTGAAATCTTTCCACCTTCCTTCTATACATAATTTATTAAAGCAAGAAACTTAGCTTAGGAATCTGTTCAGTTAAATCCATACACGGGAATATTAGGGAGGCCTTTGCTCTCTGTCTTTGAGTTGTATTTCCTCATGACTGAGGGTTGTGACTCCCCGCAGAATTATTTATTAATTCATTACGAATAAAATAATCATTCTGTATTGCGTTGTATAGAAATATCTACTCTCATAATCATATTAGTTTCCACGGAAGAACTCTGTCTACTACAACACAGGGAATCCTACAGCAGTAGCCAGGACACACAATATAACTATTCTATGCATCCTAATTTAAATTGCATTGTATTTAGAATACTCTGTTCATGAAATGTGTAATTAAATAAATGAATATGATTATGAACGCCCAGGAGAACTCCTGGGCGTTCGTAACGAATTAGATAAATTATGTTGGGCGCCCAGGTTCTTGCCCTACAGTGTAAATTATATAGATAAGATTTTTTCAGCCAGTCAGCTATCAAGATAATGAAGTGTATCTGTGCCAGGCCTGCTGATGTTCGGGCCGCCGGGGTGCGGCAAGACGCTGGTGGCGAAGGCGGTGAGCACGGAGCTGCGCGTCAGCTTCCTCAGTGTGAAGGGGCCCGAGCTGCTCAACATGTACATCGGGCAGTCCGAGGAGAATGTTAGGAAAGGTACTGTACTACTGTCACTACTTCTTGTATTAGTGTTTTATTAAGTTATACGAGTATGAATAAATCTTTGGTGATGAGTTTCACATTTTGTAACTATAACGGTTTTCACTCACGTCTAATTCAATTAAAAAAAATATTAATAATAATTAATTGAGTTTGTCAAGTCAAAGCAAGTCAACTACGAGGTAGTCGTTTATAACTAGGTATCTAGAATAAAACAGATGGTCATACATTGAAAAATGCTACAACTTATGTTTGAAGTCGCTCTAAGAGCCTTTGATAAGTGTTACCAGAACGACTCAATGCTATAAATAGCTTATAACTTAGACGTGCGGGACAAACAAAAAACTACCATGTACTGCCGTCCGTAAGCCTTGTAGTGAAACGAATTAAATCTAGCTAGAGTTAGTTACTAGAAAGTTCAATGTATAATTTGATACAGTAAACAATTTGCAATTTACTTAATCTTATACTCCAATTGCAGTATTCGAGTCTGCGCGTGCGTCGTCCCCGTGCATAGTGTTCCTGGACGAGCTGGACGCGCTGGCGCCGCGGCGCGGGGCCGCCGGGGACTCCGGGGGTGCCAGCGACCGGGTGGTCTCGCAGCTGCTCGCTGAACTGGACGGGGTCTGCAGCGATGGTGTGTTGCTCAGTTTCATATTATATCCGTTAGATGGCGCTGATCGATTTACAAGTTCAAATTTAGAATGCGACTCAATACGAGTAAAAAACCAAGATTGCGCTGATGTAATATTTAAATGATGACGTTAAACATGGACGTAAAATAACATAAAAAGATAGGTAGGTATGCAATATTATTCTGAATATTTTTTTATTCATTTGCTAGCTTAGCTCGACAGTAACTACCAATAAATTAATTACTAAAAAAGGAAATGCTACTAAACTAAGTAAAAAGAAAAGAAAATGTTACAAAAAGTTTTTATTTACTATATTTCCTTCAGATGCGGACTCGTCGAGCCTAGTATTCGTGATGGGCGCCACCAACCGGCCCGACCTGCTGGAGCAGTCTCTGCTGCGCCCCGGCCGCCTCGACAAGATGATCTACGTGGGCCCCTACTGCGGGCAGCGGGAGAAGACCAGCGTGCTCACCGCGCTCTGTAGGAAGTTAGTAACTTAGTTGTTAGGGTAACTTAGTTGTTAGATTAGGGTCTATATGTGGTCGCATAACAACTTTTGTACTAATTTAGGTAGGCATAACGTTTTTAGGACTAATGATAATTTACCATAACAACTAAACGCATAACTGTTTTCGCATAATGTTTACTAGCATAACCATCTATAGCATAAACATAACTTAGCATAATGTTTAAAGGCACACAATTAGAAAAACATAACAATACCTACACATAATGATCAACGGCATAAACTTTAAACTCCTAACTAAAAAGCAAGAGCAAAATAGCAGACTGTGCGTGGGAGAAACTAGAGAGCAACCTTACGAACCTAATCTACCTTCTGTCACAGACAAGTGACTTCGAGTCCAACACTTGCACTCAAGGTTAGGGTAACTTAGTTGTCTTTGGTAGTTGGTGGTAACAAACAACAAAGTTTGCGAGCGAACGGTCTGTAGCGTCTTCAACAGTGAAGACAAGATTAAGAAGATGAAGAGATTGATATGTTATGTATTATTATTTCCCAGAAGCAAGCTCCGTCCGGAGGTGGATCTGGGCGCGGTGGCGGCGGCGCTCCCGGAGCGCTGCACGGGCGCGGACCTGCTGGCCGTGGTGAGCGCGGCGCGCGCCGCCGCCGTGCGGGGACTCGTCGCCAAACTACATTCCGGTACACGCATTTATTGTATTACCGGCGTTAGCTTACTATGCATATACATATAATATCGGAACATTGAACGCTTGTGTCGTGGCTACTTGATAACGGATATAATAATTTTCTTATGTAAATACATGTCTACTTATTATACAAGAAACGACCGGCCTCAACACAAGAAATCACGATTTATTTAAATTCATAATTATTTATGTCATGCGGGAATCGAACCCGCAACCCTAGATTAGAAGGTCAGTCCAGGTAGGTGGTTGGCTAGGTTAAGTTTACTATGGGTCTAGATGTCGCTGAGTGATGTATCCTGAAATAATTATTAATTAATTATGTTCTTTAAAGCAAAACCGGTCTAACTTACTTGAAAAAAAGTCTTAATCGACGATCGTTCCGACCGTGTGTCGTTGAAGACATTTTACGCGTAATGAGTTAGACCGTTCTTGCTTAAAAGTATAACAATGCACTATACTTCTAAAAGTGTACTTAATAATGCGTTTGTTCCCAGGTCTGATAAAAGAGAGCGAGTTGAGTCCAGATTCGGTGGTGCTGGGTGTCTCAGAGCTCTGGCACGGAGTGGACACATACCGACCCTCCGTTACTGAACAAGAACTAGCTTACTACGAGTCCTTGAAGAATAATATGTGATTGTACATAGTAGTGGAATTCTAGTCCTATTGTGATGTTCCTAGTTATTTAAGTATATAGTAATATGAATTTATTGGGAAGTGTTATGTAATGGGAAGATTAAAATATAAATTGGAAAATGTTGGTACCTAGGTATATAATCTGGGTTTTATTTGATAACATGCAACTAACGCGATTAAGTAATTAAATTTATCCAAATTTATTTAAAAATGTACATATTATAATTGATTAATTTCGTTAATTTTAATCAATAATAGAACTGTTGACAAAGATATGTCTCAAATGAAGTTATTAAATATTGTTCTTGTAGTTAAAATAAGAGTTTAAAAATAATACATTACTCCACACCCCTAGCTCGATTGCGTACTCAAACTCGTGTTTGAGTACGTAAACTAATAAGGGAACACTCCCTTGTTACTTGAATTCGTTACTTCCCTAGATTGGATTTCTTAACCTTATACATATCAAACAAATTGTAGGTTTCTGCGAGGTAAAAGATGGGCAATGAGCTGAGAAGTAGATCACGAAGGGCCTTTGCTTCAGCGCGGGTGGCGTTATTGTTTAGCACGCCATCTAGTAGGAAGTAGCAAGACTATCTTTAGTGGCTTTGCGCATAAACAATATAGACTCTAGTTCCGGTGTTGCCAAGACCCTTATATTTCGAAAAACTGAACTGTCAAAATGACATAAGCATATGGCATAGACAATCTGTCTTTTGCTTTCTTTCCGGTTTCAAGATGGTGAGTGCGCTGTCGAAATATATTTTAAATTCTGAAAATATAAGAATTTCCTTCTAAATT
Organism: Macaria notata; assembly: GCA_927399415.1. Taxonomy (NCBI): domain Eukaryota; kingdom Metazoa; phylum Arthropoda; class Insecta; order Lepidoptera; family Geometridae; genus Macaria; species Macaria notata. Next base: position 4,598,346 of record OV656743.1, read on the forward strand.
TCAAGTTTTTAAAGTTATTCTGTTAACTTGTGAAAAATAAAAATCAGTAATCATTCTAATTCATTCCCCCAACTTGAGTTCCGATTCTTCAGGACATGGATGTGCAGGAAAAGCCTCGTGGCGGTGCTTGGTTTCATCAATGTTTTTGTGTTTTTAGCCGCCCAAGAAGGACACAAAGGCTTCGGCCAAGCAGCCCCAGAAGACACAGAAGAAGAAGGAAGGATCCGGTGGCGGCAAAGCCAAGAAGAAGGTAAACAATTTGAGTGATAAAAGTGAGGTTATGAATGCGCGTGAAACTGTTATTTCTCTGTATCGTGCCAGATGATTATAAAATGAGACTTGAATACTGTGAGAGTAAATTTAACTGATATATTGAGGCTGATGGCACCAGTATTCCCGGTTACAGTGAAAATGATTGTTAGAATTTCTACTGACGCACAATTGTTTGGTTTTGCAGAAGTGGTCCAAAGGAAAAGTCCGTGACAAGTTGAACAACCAGGTTCTGTTCGACAAGCCCACATACGAGAAGCTGTACAAAGAAGTGCCCCAGTACAAGCTGATCACTCCCGCCGTCGTGTCCGAAAGATTGAAGGTCCGCGGATCCCTCGCGAGGCGAGCGCTCATCGAGCTTAGGGAAAAGGGTATGTACCAGTGCTGTTATCAAAGCTCTTAAATTAAAATATATAAATGAGAAATTGGTATATTGATGGACAATGCAGCCGTTTATAGTGTTTTTGTAGAAATTAAGATTAAGTATTTCGTAGTGGGGTGTCTGTAAAGATATTCCTCGTGATAACTTATAAAATAATTTATGTTCATATAAGGCTAGTTATTAGATATTGTTGGCTCCAGTTTATTGTGGGCTTTTAAAAATGTATTGCTTGCATTTAAATGTCAGCATGGTGTTTCACAATGAGTCGGATATGATCCGATCCGCTCGTAGTAAAAATGGTAGAAATTAAATACAATGGTAGAAATTTAAAATATAAGTTTTAAGGCTAATTTTACCATTTTTACTGTAGATTTCATATGAATAATTATAAATAGAAATAAATCAATGTATAATTATGTGTAAATCGGGTTGAATATCATGAAAAAACAAAATCGAATTTATAATCGACGGAAACGAATCCGCTAGCTTTTGGCTCACAGAACGGTTCCGATTTTTCTGATGAATAAATTTGTTAAAAGATTTGTATGGAATCATTGTGATTTGGAAAAATCCTTTCCGTGCCAATTGATTTCCGTCTCAATCGAATCGGATCTGTATCCGACTCATTGTGAAACACACCGCTGGTCAAGAAATGCATAATTTTGTATGTTCAGTTGTTTAGCTTTCTGGTTAGTTGTTTTCTACATAATATATGTACTTAAATCATGATGAGGCAGTATCAACTCTTTTATAAAAAAGTTTAAATTTAATTGCTTCTAAGAAGAACTTTCTATTTTCTATCCAGATAGGAAGCTCTATTTTAGGCTAGGTTTGAGTTGTGAATACACCAATTTAATTTAGGATATAACGTTAAAACCACCATTTAGTGATGATCATTTTATCTTTATGAACCGTGACAGTATAAAACTGATATATTGAGTCTGATTATTTCCAATTGAAGTCACTTCATTCTTTTATTTTTCCCCAAGTTCCAAATATCCTGTCTCTTGTTCCAGGTCTAATCAAGCAGGTAGTCCAGCACCACGGACAGGTCATCTACACGCGAGCGACCAAGGGAGACGATCCCGTTGCTTAAGTTAATGTAAGGACAAAAAATAAAAAATACCAAAAAATTGGCACTCTTTTATTAACAATAACCTAACCAACAATACTTAAATCAGGAATAGGAGGTAGTTCCAATTTGTATTTAGGCACACATTAACTATATTAAAGTATTTAATTTTGATCATAGAATTTACAATGTCACATAGATAGGTTACATGGTTATAGTACATCATAAAATTAAGTACACAATAAATAATTTTCCACTCCTAAATGTACATTATCTAGAAAGCTTGTGTTTTTCATCTAGATCAGTGAGTGCAAACCTAGAAGCAGGGTAGATGCTCCTCAGGTGGTCCTTGATGCTGGTTGCGTGCTCCTCATTGGCCGTCTCCACCACTACATTAGCCTGAAATAAAAGGAGAATAGGTTTAGGTAAAAAATAAATGATAATTTCTTTTAGAAAAAAATACATGTTATGTGCACTTCTGGCGGACCCCGAACTAGCATATGAGCCGATTTTAAATGAGTAGCAAACAATGTATATCTATACATTGTATACATAACACTATCAAGTCAAAAATCTGTACATGTATACCTATATGTTGTGGATAATGCGGGAATTATGCATAATTACCAGTGCTCTTGGTAAAAGTGAGAAAAACATTCGAATTAATCACATTTACCGGTAATTATACATAATAACCATACCCCTTTGATAAATTTAGAAAATAATGAAATCAAACATGGCAAAAAAAACAGGCAAGGAGGCACGGCACTGAATTATAATTTGCTGGTCTTCAAGGCGAAAGCAAACTGGTTTCTTCGGTTTATTCCAACTAGTCCTACTAGTAGTTCGATAGTCGAACTGTTTGGAAGGTTTTGTTCCAAGTAGTTCGACTATCGAACTACTTGGAAATTTTTATTCCAAGTAGTTCGACTGTCGAACTAGTTGGAAAATTTTATTCCAAGTAGTTCGATGGTCGAACTAGTTGGATTTTTTATTCCAATTTGTTATACTGACGTATCGAACTATTTGGAATCATGGATTTTATTCCAAATTGAACTACTGACTCCGATATACAGTAAAACAAAAAATAAAACATGATCAACTTATTTTTCGAGCATTTTTAATAAAATACAATAAGAAATCTTTAAAGGAGACTTCACCTCTGAACTTGACAGAGTGACCTGATGAAGATAATACCCTCGGTGTCTGCTACTGGAACTCGGGGACGAATAGAGCTAAGTGTACCGAGTTTGGGCTCGTTATGTTAGTCATGATGAGACCTTACCACTGGACTTGATGGATTGACCTGAAGGTATACCCTCGGCGTCTGCTACTGGAACTCCGGGATTTTCACTGAAATTGGGTAAAATATTTCACACAGGTATCCCTAGGTAATTTGTTTTTAGTTTTTTTTTATATATTTATTTTTCTGTATTCCCCCGCGTTGCGGAGGTCCTTTGTTACGGCGTCCGAGGGAAAAACCGCTCCGTGAGTCCTAAGCGCATGGTTTTTTAAATTATTATTTCAACTATTGTATCAACATGTGTAATTTGTTTTATGTTGGTTTAAAGTGATCCTTCACAGAGAATTGATAAGAAATAATAACAAAAGACAATTTTCTTTTCTTCATGACTACCATTATATTCATAGTAGTTAGAATAAAATCCACGTTTTCACAAAGTTCGATCCGTTACATGTAAAAACTTTGCTGGGATACATAGGTAGTTAAACAATTAAATTTCTGGTTACATACAGTAATTCATATTGAATCATATTTAAATATTTAATTTAAAAAGTATTGAGGTTACAAATCTCATCATAACTAACAAAATGAGCCCAAACTCGGTACACTTAGCTCTATTCGTCCCGGAGTTCCAGTAGCAGACGCCGAGGGTATACCTTCAGGTCAATAAATCAAGTCCAATGGTAAGGTCTCATCATGACTAACATAACGAGCCCAAACTCGGTACACTTAGCTCTATTCGTCCCGGAGTTCCAGTAGCAGACGCCGAGGGTATACCTTCAGGTCAATAAATCAAGTCCAATGGTAAGGTCTCATCATGACTAACATAACGAGCCCAAACTCGGTACACTTAGCTCTATTCGTCCCGGAGTTCCAGTAGCAGACACCGAGGGTATATCTTCATCAGGTCACTCTGTCAAGTTCAGAGGTAAAGTCTCCTTTAAAGATTTCATATTGTATTTTATTAAAAATGCTCGAAAAATAAGTTGATCATGTTTTGTTTTTTGTTTTACTGTATATCGGAGTCAGTAGTTCAATTTGAAATAAAATCCATGATTCCAAATAGTTCGATCCGTCAGTATAACAAATTGGAATAAAAAAATCCAACTAGTTCGACAGTCGAACTACTTGGAATAAAAATTTCCAAGTAGTTCGATAGTCGAACTACTTGGAACAAAACCTTCCAAACAGTTCGACTATCGAATTGGACTAGTTGGAATAAACCGTTTCTTCTAGGCAAGTGCGCTGGATCGTAGATTATAACGTTGTTTAACACCAGTCAAGCGTGAGCCTATTTCATGTAAAAAAAACTCTAGTAAAAAATAACATAAAGTAAAAAAAAAAAATTAAAAAAAAAATATTTTATGTTATGTTTTGCCACCAAACACCAAACAGAAGGTTTGAGCTCTTGATCCTCTACTCGTGTGATTTATTTATTTTATTTGTACATGTATTTATTCTCATAAACATATTGATTCTGATGTTTGATTTTATTATTTTGTACATTAACCAAAGGGGTATGGTAATTAGGTATATATAATTACCGGTAAATGTGGATAATTCTCAACATTTACCGAGTGCGTTGGTAATTATGTATAATTCCCGGGAATAATGCATAATTCCCGATTATCTACATTTACCGTAACATAGGTATATATTAAAAAAGAAGTTTGGATATACATACTTCAAATGGATAATGGAACATTTAACAGTTTTTATTTTTTTTGTCTGCACAAAAATGGTTGAACGGATCATCGTGATTTTTAGTTTATCGGTAGTACATACGAGGTCTTAGGAGTGTCATAGGCTACTTTTTATCCCGAAATAATGCAAGTAAAGCCGCGGGCGTCCACTAGTGTATAAACTATAGATGTTACCCAAGTAGTCCCAGTATCGCCTTGCACCCACATCTGCTCCGTGACCAGGCTCTTCAGCACGCCGCTCTCCTCCTCGATGACCCTGGCCAGCTGCGAGAGGCCCGCCCTCTCGTCGGGCAGGGGCACTGCGAAGCGCAGCAGGCGCCCGCACGCCGCCAGCCCGCGCTGCACGGCGCGGCACAGGCGCCCGCCGTCGATGTTGCCGCTGCTTATTATACATACCACCCTGTGGAAGATTATTGTTAGCAATAGTTCGTAGATTAGGTATTAATATGTTGCTTAACATCTGGCGAATTGTAGTGAAGCGTGAGCGTAACTAGTATGTATAAGTAGATATAAGATAAGATCTAGGTATAAGGGACTAGTTACCACCCTCAGTAATCTTTACATATTATAAAGTTAAAGAGTAACTTAAACTGAGATTCTGGTACGGAAATCAAACAAACAGTGTGAAATGGGGCGACGCAACTTCTAGTAAGTATAAACTAGAATGTGGAGTTCGTCAGGGTGGGGTGACCTCTCCGGACCTGTTTAACTTGTACGTGAATGGCCTGATTGAGGAGCTGAGGGGCACCAGGATCGGCTGTCATATAGGAAATGTCTGTGTAAACAATTTGAACTATGCCGACGACATGGTGCTCCTGAGCCCTTCAGTCAAGGGTTTGAGGAAGCTGCTTTCGGTCTGTGAGCATTATGGTAATGCCCACGGACTGAAATACAATGTCTCCAAATCCGAAATGATGGTATTTACAGGTAAACAGCGTCCGGATAGGATACCTGAGGTGTACTTGAACGGTGCTGTGATTGGTGTGGTTAAGCAGTTCAAGTATCTTGGTCACTTGTTGACGGAACGGCTGCATGATGACGATGACATAGAACGCGAACGGAGGGCCCTCGCTGTCAGAGGCAACATGCTCGCTCGGCGGTTTGCGAAATGCAGTAAGGATGTAAAAACCACGCTCTTTAAGGCGTACCTACTGCTTAAGCATGTACACGTGTCAGCTGTGGATAACGTTCACGCAGAAAGCAATGAGCAGAATAAGAGTCCAGTACAATGACGCGTACCGGGCTCTTATGCGGCTCCCGCGGTGCTGTAGCGCTTCGGGCATGTTCGCGGACGCGGGGGTCCCTGATTTCTTCGCTGTGATAAGAACTCGCGTAGCCTCGTTTTGGCGGAGAATGCGCCGTTCCAACAACGAAATTCTCATGGCTGTGTCTGACGACTTTCGGAGTCCAGTGTATAGACGCTGGATCTCTGTCCACATGGACAAGAACAAGAAATGACCCACATGCACAATCTTGTGCATGCTATTTGTATATTTTTAATAATATTTTTTTTTTTAAATTGACAACACCCCTTTACAGTGTTCTATTAGTATTAAGTTCTGGGTTGAATATGCCTGAAATAAATGACTTTTATTTATTATTTATTTAAACTTTAAGTAAATATTTAAAACTTAAAATGTATACTCTCCAAAAATAAGACCCCGGAAGGAACTAATCTCCGTGACACAGACGCACCGGGCGGCGTCTAGTACGGTGCTTTAGTGATATTTAGTATGTGTGCATTTTTATGAAAATAAATAATTTTGAATTTGAATTTGAAACTTTTATTGGAAAATGAGCGAAAATAAAAATTATGTAATCAGAATTAAGGTTCGATTCGAATCCTGCCGGTCGCGATTATTTTCGCTCATTTTCCAATAAAAGTAAGTTAAACAACCATAGTGCGGATTTAGCACTTAAAATTGTAATAAAGGGTCAAAAATCTATACTGACAAAAAAAATTGGGTATACATACCTACTTAAAAAATAAAACAATAACAACACGTTTCAGCACTTTTTCGATTTTTTGTCTGCTTGTGAGAAATACCAATCGAAGAAAGAGAAAGACTAGCCACTTATTTAGACAAAAGGCGTATTTTAGTGATCGTTACTGACAAATACTTATGAAATAAAAAGACTAATGTATTAGTCAAGTTACCGCTTCCCCCTGAGCTCGGGCGCCAGGCCCTGCATGAGCGCGGCCACGGCACACACGCCGGATCCGTCAGCCACGAGCCGCTCGCGCTCCAACACGCCCAGCATGGCGCGACCTATGCTGCACTCCTCTACCACCAGCTGAGGACAGAAATATTAGTAGATGACATAACGCCTGATGGAAATTGAATTGCAACAATTAGTACACTGTCATTTCAATATCAAATTTTATTTTATGGATAATTTTGTAAGTAACTTATATATCGGAATGACAGATGTCATATTAGCATAGATCTACCCCCTTACTTTTAAGTAGTTAGTAATATCTCAGTTTATTATCTACCCGCTATATTAAATAAATCAGTCTCAATAGGTACAGATGGCTTTGATTGCGTTGCGACATACGATCCTTTTTCACGGACAAACTAGTAACTTACATAGAATCTAGCGTATGAAATATCTCGAATAAATATTTTTTATTTATTAATTTTATTGGATAATCATCAAAGAGTTTTTAATACTGCAGCTATAATAACCGGGTTTATCGTTACCTCTTTTTATCTTCTATGGAAAGTCATTCGAAAAAACAGACATATAATATCAAACTTTTATTGGAAAATGAGCGAAAATAATCACGACCGGCAGGATTCGAACCTGCGTATTTCGAAACATAAAACATAAAACCTTTTTATTTCACAAGTGGCGCCATCAGCCGCTCAGTCTGAAGTGTATGGAAATGAGTGTGGATTTTCGCGCCTGGCAGTTAGTAGACCGTAGCCTAGTGGTTAAGGCGTTCTGACGATAGCAGAAATACGCAGGTTCGAATCCTGCCGGTCGTGATTATTTTCGCTCATTTTCCAATAAAAGTTTAATTTAAAACAACCATAGTGCAGGTTAGCACTTAATAAATTAACTTATATAATATCAGCCTCGTCTTCAATATTAAAATGGCAAATCTAGATTCAATTTCAGAAATCTCTATTGAAAACTAGCGAAACTAAATTGGTAGGTAAGTACTCTTGTTTCGTCTCTACTGTATTATAAAGTCACAACAAAGTCTTACCATTCGATCTAACCGCCCCCGCAGCGTGGCGAATGCATTAGCCCCCACTATGCTGGTGTTGAGTCCGTCAGCCAGGTTGGGCAGGATGGGCACTGGAACCGGCTGTCCAGCTTGCAGCGCTTTCATCATCTTGGGAACCTTCGCGCATTCTGCTCCCTTAAGAAATATAGATTTATTAGTCGCCTAAGATCGCCCGCAGTAGGTAGGTATAATCAGCAAATGTTCCGTAACGACCTCTCATTTTTTCTTATTAATTTAGCAATCTTCCACACGTCGTATCGTCGCCATTAGGTACCTACCTACTGAGGGTCGTGGCTACCCCTCAGAAATGATTAATTGGGATTTTCGTTGCGATTATTGGGTAAGTACCTACCTATAAGTATCTTACAACACAAGTAGGTATATTATGTCATATGTGTAGTTGTAGAAAGGTTTCCAGGATATTCTACATGGTACCAAATATTCGACTACTGCTTCGTAAAATAATTATCTATCAATGGTGTGGTAAAAACATAAGTAGGATATCACTACACAATCAAGTACCTATGTATAAACCGACACAAACTACTACTAAATAAATAAAGTACAAGAAACAATAACTCACATATACAAGACAAGAGCACTTGAGTTTCTTGGTAGCCTGCAGCACAGCAGCAAGCAGCCCCCCCGCCGCTGTGGGCACGATCACAGCGTCCGTCTCCGGTAGCTGAGAGATTATCTCGAGCCCCACGGTGCCCAGGCCGGCCATCACGAATGGATCGTCGGAACTGCGGAGAAAAATGTCACAAACGCTATTTCCCGCGCGCGGAACCTAAAGTGCCTAGTACACTGGCCGCGTTTCCTGGCTGAATTGCGATGGAAACGCGTTGTGCCAGGAACGATCCGGAACGAGAATCCTGCCTTCTCTCCCGCATTCGGCGCCCGAGGTCCTGTACGAGCTTTCATCATTAAAGATTAAATAAATATTCTACGTGGGTACCGTAATACCCTTGTACCTTTTCTCTTAACTGACTGTTCTGAAATAAACTTAACACATTTTAGGCGAATTAGTCGTTTAACCCTGCAATGCCCAGTTTCTTTATTTGTTTATTTTTTTGTATACGTTGCAATCATCTTACTTAAAATAACATTATTAATGAGAAAAACTAGTTGTTTTGAAAATATTTTTTTTTTATTTCGAGAGAAATCTCACTTGTCCATATGGACACGCTAAGCACTGAGGTGTACAAATTTGATGAAATCGTTACTAAATTAAATTACAAACAGACACGAGAAAACATAGAAGAACTAGTTCTTCCTGGCCCTTTGGTAATAGAGTTATATTTGATCAAATAATGTAACACAATCTCCCTTCAAAAATCAAGTTGTGCCCTTTTAGAGCCTGCTTTCCGTCGTAGTTTCCAAGCATTGTGAATACAAGCATCCAGCTGAACAAAGCCCAATACCATATTTTACTTCTAATGTCCCGGAATATTTATTTATTTATTTAATGTGTATTCGATATATATTTATATCCTCGCTTATACGATCGACGCCTCACATGAACCGATTGTATTCACCAAAAAGATGAGGACGTTGGACCTGTACATTTGTTTTATCTTTCTGTGAATAACGCTTCACAGTAATTATGGGTTGAATCCCCACATTATTGGAAGCAATAGACACTATAGAATTGTCCATCCATTTTATTCAAAGTATCGATACGTCCACCAGCACCTACTTGTTAACAAAAAAGCGCAAAGTAATGTCAGCTCATGCAAGTGCTTAGCGTGTCCATATGGACACACGGACAATTTTTTTGTAAAACTCGATTGAAACAAAGTTTTCACTTAGTTTATAATTTAAAAGTCAGATAACACTATTGACAACAGTCCTATGCAAAAAGCTGTTAACTTATAGTGTAATTTATAAGAAAAATTACCTACTCTTTACCGCCATTCATGTTTTTTCCAAATATCAAAATCAAACTCAAATAAAAACCTTATTTAGCACACAATACTCACACACGCTAAAAATAAATTTCATTTGACATTTTGACAGTAAGTAGTTACATAATCAATGCTTACATTTTCTACTAACTGCGTGTCTATGTGGACACGCTAGACATTGCTGGGGTTCAACTACGGCATGGTATGAAATACATCACTGGGACGAGGAAAATAAAACAAAGTTTTAAAACAGTATCTACCTAAATGCTACCTTAGATACGTACCTAGATCTAAAACACCACAGTCAATCTCAATTGTGGATATATTCGAGTAGATAGTAGTTAGGGTAGATAAGTCTACCTGGGAACTACAAACTAGCGCCGATTCGTAGGTATTCTAAGAGTTCCTATAAAGGTTAAGGCCAGGAAAGTTAGGAGTTTCCGACGTTTGAGAGGGTGAAGTGCGCACCCTCTCAAACGTCGGTAATTTGAAACATAACGATGCGCTCCGTGGGTACGTCAATCCCATACATTGGTCTTTCTGTTCCATAAGTATGCGACAGTACCTACGCTCACTAAAATACGCCTCTTGTCTAAGGGGCCTCTTGTGCAGGTTTAGATACGCACGTCAGTGGGTGTAGCGGGGAGCGAGCGTCGTCTCTGTAATCTGTAGCGTCACACGCTGCAGTGCACAGCTTAGTACATACTTTGTACGTACACCTATACCTACTTGAGCAGTATCTGATGCGTGTCCTCCCGCGCCTTGGCTGCGTACACGGCGGCGCTGTCCCGCGAGTCCCCGCACACCACCACGTCGGCGCCCAGCTCCGCGCAGCGCTGAGCCAACACCGGGGCTGACCGCTCCGGGAGCACCACCGTCACCTGAGACAAACAATAGGTTCCTTCTAGGCAAGCACATCGTAGAATGGTAAGTTTATTCATTAGTGTTGTGGCCAAGATTAACATTATCCATTAGAATAAAAGTATGCTTGCAGCCAAAATTTACAATAAGTAGTATACATGTACCCAATATCTTACTTCATTCTACGATATGATTGTGCCATCTATTTCTGGGTACGAAAAAGGACACCCAAATTGCCATCATGTAGGTACCTACATTTAAAAGTAAGTCCACACAATCCAGGGATCTTCAAATCTAGAGTTGATAAGTATATTCTATCTAAGCGTGTTACATCCTAGGCTGCGGCAATGCTTAACATCAGGCAGGCTGTAGTAAAACGCAAACTTATCCCACGTAAAAAAAATATTTGTAAATTCTACGCTGTACAGTGTATATACCTATACCTAAACCAATAAGCATCTAGTGCTGTTAATCGTGATGGCCATGGCAAATAAGCCACGCCCCATTCATTCAAACTACTCATTCATTTATTTAAACCAAGCAGTCATTTGACCAAGGAGTTAATAAGTAAAATTGTATACATACGGGTACTCCTAGTGCCTTCCCATGGTAAGCCGCTGCCAGCGCCATGTTCCCGTGGGAAGGCACGATCATGCCGCGAGCGCGCCCCTCCGAGCCGTAGCCTAGCAACGCGTTACGAATGCCGCGCTCGGCACAACTGGAAATTATAGAAAAATATACTTATTAGTTAATGGTAAAATTCAATATGTTAACTTAAGCTTTGATTTCCTAGGAAAGCGGTGCCTTCATATAGCGGCCGTAATACAGCGGTGAATGACGTCACTAAAACGTTGTCTATGTAAACGAAATGGCGCGGTTTTCTGGAGAGCGGTAACTTGCACCGTAATTTACTTTAATTATTTTTGCGTCCGTAATATCACGGCCGCTATACGATGGCACCGCTTTCCTAGGAAATCAAAGCTTTTCACTCACGACGCACATACATAATGATAAAATGTCTCACGACAGTTTTAATATTAAAATGGTAAACATAGATTGAAAGAAGAAGACTTCTTTCAATCTATGTTGGTAGAATGATGGAAGATAGACTGTTTTAACAAAATGGTAAATAAAGTACCTAATGTAATTTGCGGTCATTTTCTTTAACAGCCGCAAATAAAGCCGTGCTCAAATATTTTCAATAAATGAGAATTAATAAAAAGGAAATGCTGGATGGATTTTTTGATGGGGGATTTTAAGACCAACCTCCGATTTCTTTAAAATATTGTGTATGTTTTTTCTTGTTTAGCGTGATTCTGAGAGGCGAACATGCATAATATTATTACTGTTTTAAAACTTACCTCCCAGTGTACTGTAAGTTTTCGCATTTCAGGTAAATATCATAGTCCATGTGCTTGCTAAGTTTTGCTTCCTGAAAACGAACATAAACGATCAGGAATATTTAAATTAATGTGAATGGCATTCATTAATATTATGTACATTCTTGGAATCCAAATTTAATTAATCTTCAAAGCGAGAGTGAACTGGTTCATAATGGGCATGCACGATCCATCTTAATTCATGGCTATTGCTTACCATCAGGCAAACAACGGTCAAGTGCAAACCCGATTTAGTTAATAAAGAATTCACGCACATTCCTGCGCGCATTCGATAGCAGCACTTCTGCTTTGAATAGGCATTCTAGATCAATCTTACACTTCTGCAAACAAACCAAAACTTTATTGCAAAGTTCTCTTCGAACTGAGACTAAAGGAATGTTTAAGCTCCTTATTTCTAAGCGGTACTTTCTACTTGACTAGCTGTTAGTAAGTTGGTAGTGGTTCTGCCTTCTAATTGTTGTGGTGTTCGATTCCCGCGTAACACAAGTAATTATGGATTATAAAATTTGAAATTACTTGTTAAGTCTGGTCGTTTCTATGTATAAGTATGTATTTACGTAAGGAAAGTATATATGTATTATATCCGTTATCTGCTACCCGTGATACAAGCGTAAGCTTAGTGTGGGGCTAGATGGCGCTGTATGATATGTCCTGGAATATTAATTTATTTTATTATTTACTCTAGCAAATAACTAGGTACCTAAGTATATAGATAAAAAAGAAAATATATAACTTACACAAAGTGGAGTATGTATGATACCGGACTCTATTCTCGTGGCCGCTTCTTTTATTTCGTTCAACGTTATTATATGTGGTTGTTTGGCGAAACTCAAATCTGACTCCTACAAAATTAATTAAATTTATAGAATTTTGATTCACACAAAGATAACATTATATAAATATTTATTCATAACTTATAAAACATAAAGTTACTGACTAATTGTATATATTTACAAGTCCTAAACATAATATTAAAATATATAATATACCTAAAATAAAATATGAAGTAAAATAAAACAAACAAAAATTAATCAAAGAGCCCACCCCGGATCGCTCCGGCGCAAAGGTTCCCATTACGCTCGCCGCGTTGCCACGTTGAATCGCGATGGCTAACCTTTGCACCAAAAATGATCCAGAGCGGGTGTCTCCCGTCTTCTCGTTAATTCTTCGGCCTAACTCCCTGACGAAATCTTTAGCGTCACCACTCCAACTGCCCATGGTCTCTACGGCAACCGGAACAAAATGATGGAGCGTTTCCAAGGCAGTATATTTCTGCTTTTTGCTTCTGCAGGCGTCCTCGGCAGCAGCTGACGGTGAGTGAATGGTACGACTCAGGTGACTGGCGGCAAAAGTGCAGACACAAGTTGCGTCCCAAATATGGCACTTGCCGTTCTTCCAGGGCACCAGAGTCAGCCCGTCCGGCCTCTTGCCATCAGATCTGCTCACTACTTACGTGTGAACCATAATTAAAATGTACTTACCTAATATATTAAGTAAATAACAAATAAACTGTTTTTTTTGTATATGCACCATACACATTAACATAATTTGATTCTATCTATACTTATTCTTATGGACATAATCAAGATAGCATGAAACAGGTGGAAACGAAAAGCACAAAATCGGGCTGTGTGGCGTGCCTTGGGAGAGGCCTATGTCCAGAAGTGGACGACTGTAGGCTGATGATGATGCTCTATACTTGTTACTATACACAACAAAAAATAAATGTGTTTGGTGAGTTTACGTTAGGAAGAATTGTAAAGAAGAAGTTTATTATCACAGTAAAATCTTACATACACCTATCTGCTCGTAGTTATATCTGTACTAAGTAAGTCAACAAAGTAAGCTTACCGATTGATGCATTTTTACTTAATTTTTGCCAAATATTTACTAAAATTTTGAAGAATTTCTCCAATAATATTTTTGACAACAATAGTGACAATGGCAATTAAATCTTCTCCCTCCATAAGTGTAATCAATAGAATGAATACTAAAGAAGTTTTCATACTATCTATGGAGAAGTTTGGTAACAATGTAAAAATATAAATTCGACGCGGTCACTTCTTGGATGGGTGACCGAAAAGTAGCATCCCATTTTGGAGGCATCTCTGGATAAACACTCGACACCAGAGTTAGCTCTCCGACTCCCATTCGACATGAAGAAGAAGTGTAAAATTGACCCAAAATGTGGAACAATAGGTATGTAAACCAAAAATCCATATTATAGCGAACATGTAGGTATTATGATAATATGCTTATAGTTCAAATCTTGATATTTGCATGAGCACCCTGTCTCGTTAACGAATATATGTATGTACCTACTTACACATAAAAATAGTGAAACACAGAAATTAAACCTTTCGGTATATTCTCAAAAATAAATAAACGTTTAAAAAATATCACTTTTCATTGTAACAGAATAAATTAGTTTACTGACCGAATATCACTATTAATGGAACAGAAATAAATGAATTCAATATTGACGAATCAAGGGACAGTATTATCACGTGAATATAAAGTGCGAGCGAGGGTAGTCTTTGAGCAGCTTCTTCTCCAACTCCTTGGCGTGGCTCAGGTCACTCGTCTCTATCAACATGTGCACCTGGAAACAGATAATTTAACTGTTAGGAAAATACCTAAAAACACTACTAAAAACGGAGTGATCCCGGTGGGTTTTTATAGAGGATGGTGTGGTGTGGCTCACTGCGTATCTGGGGCGCCAAAATTATAAACGACGGACACTTTATTTTACTTATTGCCTTAAAGACACTGTTCAATATAAAAAGTAGGTACATCAAAAGTTATATGCTCTTTATTAACCGACTTCAAAAAGGAGGTGCTTAAATTTTGTTTTCAACACTTCAAATGGTTTAAGCTTGACTACGACTTGATGATGGCATCAGCCACCCTAGTCAGTAGACGGTTGAATAATAAAACTGTCGGGCCATAGCCCCGGGCACGTCGGGCAATATTGCACTGAACTTTGTAAAAACTACAAGTCTTCAAGGTGAAGAGTTAAACTCACACATAGTGTTAATGGATCGCGTCTCATCCAAGTCCTTTCAGGCACAAATGTCCGCACATCTGCCCCAGCATCAGTTACTCTGGTTAAAAGAAGGGCCACAGCGCCGGGCACGTCGGGCAATATTGCACTGAACCTTTTAAAAACTACTTATTCTAATAAATAAAAAATAGTACTAACACACAAAGTGAAAGGATCGCGTCTCATCCAAGTCCTCTCGGGCACAAATGTCCTCACATCTGCCCCAGCATCAGTCACTTTGGTTAAAAGACGGGCCATAGCGCCGGGCACGTCGGGCAATATTGCACTGAACTTGATGAGGCGTCCCTCCGCCGCCATGCCGCGCTCTATCACGTGGGAGAGGCGAGTGCAGCTGATGTTGCCGCCTGATAGGATGCACACCACGCTGGAATGGGAAAACAGTTATGTTAGAAGGAACTGCCTATTTTATTAAGATGATAGTAGTGTCCTGTGGTCTTATCTGCGTCGACTTGGAATGAGTGAAATGATAGATACTAAGTAGTGTGAGCCTGTTGATACAATGACTGATTTACCCCTTTACTAAATTCACAAAACATGTTTTAGGACCCAGGCGGCTAAAGCGTTGCTCGTTAAACATTTCCTACTGCTACTTTTTCGAGTAGTTTCAGCATTGCTGACCGAAACGATTATGATATTGATAAAATAAAAAATCTTTCATTTTCTTTCACAAATTCATGTTAAGAACACAGACTGGCATATAGTTAAATACAAATATCCCGGAGAATTTCACACAGCTTCATCTTTTCCCCCATACGCCGTTTGTTTTTCCTAAACGTTTGTGTACTAGATAACGGATAAATGTGATGATGATGATGATGTCATTCAGAACTATTAATCGAATACTCACTTCTTAGCGCGCAACTCGGGCGTCTTCCCCGCCATGACGGCGGCGGCGGTGGCCGCGGCCGCGCCTTCCACCACCATCTTCTCTCGCTCGTACAGCACTATCATCGCGCGGGAGATCCACATCTCGTCTACTGTGATCTGAGAATCATTCAATGTATTGTCTCAAATGGTTGTATGTTTTGTACAAAATATATTGATAAATAAGGCGTTTTCCATTACCACAACTCTTGCAGTGACGGGAAGGAGTGAAACTAGAATCTTGGCCTTGCTCCGATATTTTAAGGAGCTCGGCTAGCTGGGCTAAGCAGTAATGGAGGAAATGCACAAAACGCCCCAAGCGGGATGTCCGTGCAGGACTGACTCGTCGGTCACGAGGAAATACGTCTCAATAGACACAAGAGACTCACCATCCTATCTAAGTAGCCGCGCACGACGTGGAAGGCGTTGCTCCCGGCAATGAGGCAGCTCAGGCTGTCCGCGATGGATTGGTTCATGGGAATCATGATAGGCTTCTTCTCTTGGAGGGCGCGCGTCATGGTCGGGGCTGCCGTGCATTCCACGCCCTGGAATAACATTAATGGCTAATGAGTTCTATGTCATGCGTAAATCTATCATAATAAAATTAATTAAAAATAGTCACATACTTGTATCTTTCCAGTGGTTGGTCATATATTTAGGTCTAACAACAGGTATATATATGAACTGAACAGTAGGTATGAATTAATAGGTACATGTTTTTATAAACTAGAAATAGGTACTTATACTACCTCTAACCAGTAAAATACTGTACACTATTAGTTTTATCATAGAATTTAAACAATCTAAAAATGACTTTTTCCGTCAAGCATTTGACTACATTTAACCGGCCCTAGGTAGGTACCAACCTACTACTGTGGTAAAAAAATAGATCATGGGCCAGCTACCCCCAAAGAGCAGAGATAGTGAAACTTTGTGTTCAAACTTAGGCATGTACCTACTCGTAGATATTATAATAGTAGTTTATCTACACTAATGTTGTAACACTCTAATTATGTTTCCAATACTTGACTTATAATTACTACTGTTATAGCACAGACAACAAAACACTCAATTTAAGCAATTTCACATGATGGTATAATATCCACATCGATATCGTAATAGCTCATTATAACATCGATAAAGCGCGACCAACCTGATTGCAAGGCCTGAATCAGGTAGGTCGCGCTTTATTGATGCGCGCAGCTGCGCTCTCTTTAGTTAGATTTTAATGGCGGCAATTTTAATGCGCGCATGATAATAAAGCGCGACCAACCTGATTGGCCCTGCAATCAGGTTGGTCGCGTTTTATTGATGTTATAATGAGCTATTACGATATCGATGTGGATATTATACTACCATCATGTGAAATTGGTTAAATTGAGTGTTTTGTTGTCTGTGCTATAACAGTAGTAATTATAAGTCAAGTATTGGAAACATAAGTAGAATGTTACAACATTAGTGTAGATAAAGAAACTTACATAGATTAGACAAGAAGGCTTGAGGCTCTTGACGGCGAGTATGAGGCCGGCCACCAGGCCGCCGGTGCCGACCGGGCAGATGATGGCGTCGATCTTGTCCAGCTGGTTGAGCAGCTCGAGGCCCAGCGTGCCGTACCCAGCTATCATGTCGAGCCGGTCCGAGCTGGAATAACGAAGAAGTTAAATGTTACAGAAGCCAATTAGAATAAGGAAAATAGTATTTAAGTTCAAATTGTAAGAAAAGTGCTATGCCCTAAACTTCAAACAAGCAACAGGGTCACACAACTCAATGTTTCATAGAATTTGTTCTAAAATGTAAGATTGTATTGTGTACAGCATAATAAATTAATAAATAGAAATGGTGATAAGCAACTGGTAGGTAACTCCTATTCTGCGGGGGAGTAACAATCCTTAGTACTGAGTCTGCTAACCATCAGGCGGGCCACTTTTATATAAAAAAGGTAGGATTACAATTTACAAATGTAAAATACGGCGTATGCCTTTAGCGTCCAATGACTGATCTTATAAAAGAACTCTAAGTAGGTACATAATACAGAGTAAGTACGTAAAACGAAAAACATACCCATGAATATAGGTAGATCCAATCTCCCCAGAATGCGACATGGCATGAAGACTGGACTCATTATAATCATTGCCATGCACTTTCACTATTGCGTATGTCTCTTTGAACCTCTGTTTGTCAGTCAAGGGACAGTCCTTGGGGATGACCACGTTCATAGGAATAGAATGGTTGAAGCCATATTGTGTCATGGCAAGGAGGAAGTTCCGGCCTCCGGATATGGTGCAGCCGCGGCTCTTCTCTTGTGGCGACATGCATGCTAGGATGTTGGAGACGCCTCGGGCTTTGAAACTGGAGAGAAAAATATTAAAGACATTACTAATCATCTTATCATACCCTAACGAGAACATTTCTTGGTCTGATATGTTTATTCCTCTTGCAAACTTCAACAGAGCAAGTGATTCTTTAAAATGCTATAGGGTATTATAGGGTCTGGAAAGTGATATGGGCTACAGTTTGTCTAACAGACAGTTAACTTTTCAAATTGATCTATAAAAAGACAGAGTTTTAGAACATGTAATGAAAAATATAAAACAGCTAACTAGCATGTAGGTACCTGCCAGTATACTGTAGATTTTCACATTTTAAATACATGTTGCAAAATGACTTCCCAATATGTTTAGCTTCCTGTAAAATAATAAAAACTTTATTGTCCTGTTTACACAGACTTATCATACCTATTAGTTAAATGTAAAAACTTGAGTTAAAATTAAATAATTATGTATATTTCCTTACAATCAATGGAGTCTGAACAATAGTGTCCTTAATTCTGTTATGAGCATCTTGGATGTCCTGTAGTTTTAGCTTAATCTTGCTGATGCTTGCATCACCTTTTGGTGGTATTGCCTAAAATACAAAAGGGTTAAATCTGAAAAATACATTCTATCATACAAAAATGTATCTTTCTATATAAGGTACTAGCAAACCCCGCGAACTCCGTTTCGGTTTCGTTTTTTTCTTTTATAAACCTGAGCCTGAGACCTTTCCAACGAATGCAAAACCTTGCAAATCGGTTTGTGTGTTCTGTAGTTCTAGTGTCAAGAAGGAAAACTCGACTTAATTTTATATAGTAGATTTTCTAAATAAGGGATTTTCTTTATTGATATGCTGATATATCACTACTACCCACAGAAATCTAAATAAACAGGTACTATTTAGATTTCTGTGCTACTACCAGTAGGGATTGATTTTTGATGAAATCAACTCAAATACCCAAAAGTTCAATATGAATAGGTTCCAACAAGAAGTTTGATAGATCAGCTCATTCCTGGTATATTATATTACTCTATGGTCTGGCTGCTTGTAACATAGCTTTGCTTTCAATATTTTTTAGTAATATTCTTAATTACTGAGGGTCAGTGCCCTGTAGGATCATCCACAAGGATGTTTATCAGTATGCTGCCTAGATCTAAGTGTGTACATATTATAAGTACCCCTAATAGGTACTTACTAGACATGTGTCCGAGGTGCTTAGATAGCCGTACAGGTTTCCCAGCAGATATGTACCTATCATGACCCATTGTACAAGCACAATCCAATATGTGCATGCTATTGTGGATCCAACAGACTGTGTTTTTACGATGGAGACTTTACCTGCTGACTTAGGCAGTTGTCTCCAAAAACTTTCCATGTCGCCGTGGTCACTTGCTCAGACATGGCCGAATGATAAATCTATTCAGTGCTATAGTAAAGAATAAAATGAAAATGATGTACTGTTGGAAACCGTCGTCATACATTTGGTATTTTGGTCTTAAATTTACATATTTTTTTGGATATTTTTTGCAGGCTTTTTTGTGAGTTTTCTAAATTTTTATTAATGTCATGAAGATGTTTGAGTGACACTGACAATTTTTTTCTTTCATGGACTAAGGATTTAATATCAGACATTCAAAGGTTTTAATTCAACCTAAAATTTATAAATTTTTAGTAGAACAAATAGTTCAGGCAACCCATGACCAGCGTGCTGGCGCATTCTTGGCGCAAAGGATAAGCATTGCCATCCAACGTGGCAATGCCGCCAGCATGCTGGGAACATTGCCTACAGATATACTTTTTTTATAGGTGTTTTAAGTTTATTATAAGTTTTAGTTTATAAGTTAGTTAAGTTTTTATTTTTAATTAGTAAAATTTGTTTTGTAAGTATATTTTCAACCTTAACTAGAATAGATTTCAGAAATTCTTTTTTATTTACTAAAATTCCAAAACACAGGAACATGAAGTATGTAACTACATTATTCTCAGTAGGCACACTAATTTCCCTTCGAGGCCATCAACTTTCTTATTCTGTAGGCAATCACACTAACTTGTAAAACAAGTTTTGCAGTCATTACACTTAGTGTTGACATGCACCTACATCAACACTCATTCAACTTATTTTATAGCTAAAAATAATTGCATTGGTAACTCGCCTGTGAGAAAGACCATTGTTCCAAAATGGAGAAGTACACCCATTCTAAGGTAACAGCTACTTAAGATTTTAATCAAAAAGCTTGTTGTAAGTTTGTAATTCATTTATTTGATTAATTAGTTAATAGCGAGGGCATCACTGTGAGCTTCCTGTGCAAGCTGCACTTGCAGGTTTAACAGCTTGTTCTTGAGCACTACAATCCCCATACAGACAATATTCTCTGGTTTCAGTGCTCCTGATGACTCCACATTAAAGAAATACTTGTTTGGTTTTGCTTCCCAGTTGAACTCTGCTTCAAATTGATCTTCATCCAGCTCTGTGTGCTCGCTCTTGGGCCATTCATCAGGTTTAGGGAACAATGTATGCCTCATTGAGTTGTCAGGATCATATTCAAATGACACTCCAGCGGTAGGATTCCATTTAGCATGTTCCTTTCCAAATCCTTTCTTAGCATAAGCACGAAGCTTTAGCTCTTGACCTTTTCGTAATTTGATGATTAATATTTCGTCAGTCTCACCATAGTCAGCCTGGTCTTCGTCCCTGTGGCGAGATGTCACGGGTACTACTCTTGGATCGCTCGATTTCAAATCTGCTGTTGTCACATGTCTGGTTTGATCGTCTGTGCACTTCACATCCAGGGTAAACTCAACACTACACTCGGAGCAAAAGTCGGCACACATGCAATCACGAGAGTAGCGGATTTTGTCCACGACATCGTCGGATATGAGAGGAATCAGGCCTATTCTGTGAGCTAGAAACTCGTCGCTAAGAACAGTTGAATTTGCCTCGAGCTGCACCCAGTCGATAGCCATAGTTGGTGTCTCCGCGATGAACACTCTTCTCATGCTGTTGGCGACGCTGAGCTCCGTGTCTTCGACAACGAACTTCACATTATCATCAGTGAGTTCCGTGATGTGCACGGAGGGTTGGTTGGCGTACGGCATTTTGTGTATTACACGTCTTTGAGTTGTACGTGACGGCCTATGAGATAAGAACTTATTTATTACACATTTACAATTAAATGATTGGGAATAATCGGCTTACGAGCCGAAATATTACAAACGAAACGAAACCAAAGCTAGCGATATGCGTCCGCCGCCGGATGCGGCGTTAGCTCAGATAAAGGAACCAATAGATATAACCCTGATGACGTAACGTAATGGTAAGAATGAGATAGCGCGCTACAGTTTTCACAAGTGTAATGAAATGCACGATATTATTTTTTTGTCCTTGTCACCGTGGCCGTTTTAGTTTGTTTGTCAAAAAGCAAGTTTGCCAAACATACCAACGTCTTAGTGGTGATTTTGAGATTTTACTGTATTTTGGAGTTTTGTAGGTGATGTGATAATTAATATAGTGTTGTGGTGTTTATGTGCAATGGTGGGTTGTAGTATTTTAGGCTGCAAAAGCCGTAGTGAGCGGAAAATTGAAGGAATTACATTTCACTCGTAAGTTCATTATTTAAGTAAAAATATGATGATATTGATGTTTATTTGTGAATAATTTCGTATTATAATGTATATTCAAACCATTTCTTAATCAGAAATATCGATTAAATACGGAATATTTACAAATAAACAAAACATAACCTTTAATTCTTAGAAGTTCAGTGTTGCACTGTTAAGAAACTTATTTACCTACCCAGATTCACATCAGAAAAAATAACATATTTATTTTACATTTTAGGTTTCCTGCTAGTGATGACACACTGAAAACTTTATGGGTGGATGTTACTGGACGTCAAAATTGGCAGCCTACTAAATATTCAAAAATTTGTTCAATTCACTTTGATGTGAATTCCTTTGAATATAAAAAGAAGAACGTCATATTAAAACCAAATTCAGCTCCAGTGAAACATATATTTGTAAGTAAAATTCATTATCCTTTTTTAATTATTTTAGCAGTTTATTGCAACATGTTGTGATCTAATACTTTGCCGGAGAGACTAATAAACTTCTGTTTAAGGACTGTTTCTGTATTCTGCAATCCCAATCAGTAATGTGAGCAGCAAATATAGCTGGATTAAAGGGCAATGTAGTCAGTGAAATTATTGGGCATAAGAGTTTAGTAGGCCAATATCCCTGAATAAGCACAAAATTTTAACCTGAATGGTGTTAAAGACATCCGTTTAAATGCTGTAAGCAAATATATTATGTACATTTTATTAATTGTGTTCAAATGTTTTCAGTCTAAGAATCCAACGCAGTGTGGCAGAGATGAAGGGGCTAAAAGTTTTCATGATGCAGTCAGTGTTATGGTATGTACCTACATACCCATACTTCATAAATCATCTACATACAATTTATTGCTGTTAAATATTTTATAGATGATTTTTAAATAAAATATATTTCAGTAATAATTATATGACATATCTGTCAGACTATTGCATATAATATTTAATTTTGATTGGTTTTATTTAAGTCAGTGATAGAAGTTTGCATTATTTTTGTCATAAAATTACATTTAATGCCTTATTTTTTTTTCCATTTACAGCCAGGTACCAGCACTAGTCATGACCATGTACAAATGTCTGGAACCAAACGAACTAATGTTTTGCAAGAAGTCCAAAATATTCAAAATAAGAGGCAGCATTTGGTAAGTGTAATCTGTATAATATATCTCAGACATGTTCAGTTTTTTTAAGTAATACATATTGTACATATGACTGAAATGCAAATGCATACTATTGTCTTAACATACAATTATTGTCTTTTTTCAGATGTCACAACCTGTTTTGGAGCAGTCATCAACTCCTATAAAACATAAAAGCATACAAAAATTGTTCGAGCTTGAGAAGAAAAAATCAGCCAGTCGCCTAAAAAAATTACGTGCTGTGCGTGAACGTAAAAGAAGACTAGAAAAAAAATCGGCTCGTTTGGAAAATATTATAGCGGCACTAAAATGCAAGATGCTAGCTAGTTCTGAGGATATTGATTTATTGTCAAATATAGATACAACAAATGCAGACTTTCTTAAAAGATATTTAGACAACGAAAATAGTCCAAGAAAATATTCGGCATCCTTAAGAAAATTTGCAATTTTTTGCATTTCATTAGCCCAAAGGCTTATATGTTTATTCGCAAACAATTTAATACATGTTTACCACACCCTAAGACATTATACAAATGGTATACTTGCATCGATTGCGATCCAGGGTTCACGCGTGAAGCTTTTGATGCGCTAAAACTATTAGTAAAGAAATCTACGAATAAAATACTTTGTTCTGTTAGTCTTGATGAGATGTCCATTCGCCAGCATCTCCAGTGGAATGGTAAACAAACTGTTGGTTATGTTAACATTGGACAACATTTAGATGCAGACAATGTACCATTAGCCAAAGACGTTTTAGTATTTATGGTAACATCTTTAAACGGCAGCTGGAAAATTCCTGTGGGTTATTTCCTTACAAATGGTGTCAATGGGGAGCAACGAAGCACACTGTTGCAAAATTGCGTCCATTTATTAAAGGAATGTGGACTTCAAGTTGTGTCCATTACCTTCGATGGGTGCCCTTCCAATTTAGCTATGGCGAGAAATTTAGGTGCGAAATTTGATAGTGCTGACGATATTCGTCCTAAAATAAATGTTGAAGGCGTAGATATCGTCATTTGTCCAGATGCCTGTCACATGCTAAAACTAGTAAGAAATACGCTTGCAGACAAAAAAGAAATGTTTAATGCGGAAAATAAATTGATTTCATGGAAGTTCATTGAAAATTTGCATAACCTCCAAGAAAATGAGGGGTTACGCTTAGCTAATAAAATAACGACGGCGCACATTAATTTCAAAAACAAATTATGAAAGTTCATCTCGCTGCTCAAACTCTCAGTAGATCAGTTGCGGTGGCTCTAGAATATTGTAAAGACGAGCTTAATATAGATGATTTTTCGGATTCGGGTGCAACAATAGAATTTATTAGATATTTCAATGATATATTTGATATTTTGAACAGCCGTCGATTGAGCGCATATGGCATTAAAAAACCCATAACAAAACAATTTTTTTTAATTATTAATAAAAAAATATTGATTTTGAAATGTATGTAAAAAATTTAAAATTTTCAGATGGTCAAAGTGTAGTTAAATCTCAAAGAAAAACCGGGTTTCTTGGTTTTTTAATTTTAGCTAGCTCCATCAGAGTAATTTATAATGACCTCATTAATGTCGAAAATGCGCCGCTTAAATATCTGTCTACTTACAAGATGAGCCAAGATCATCTAGAAATATTCTTTAGTGCCATACGCTCTAAAGGAGGATTTAATAACAATCCTACGGCGCTCCAGTTCATGTCTGCCTACAAACGATTATTAATTCACGGTGAATTAAAAAATATTACAACGGGAAATTGTATACCTCTCGAATCTATTAATATTTTAACATGTAGCACAATATCGCTTTGTAAAAAAATAAATAGTCGAAGATCAAAACTTATGCAAATGACGGAAGATTTAGATGCAAAAGACAAATTTATTGAGATACCAGACTGTCGTGACTACATTAACGCAGGATTGACAGAATTTTCAAAAGATGTCACCATTTATATAGCTGGCTACATTACGACAAATTTGAAAAAAAATATTAAATGTAGTGAGTGTCTGGCAGCAATTGTTTCCCACGAAAAATATCCAGGGTTCATAAGAAAAAGAGATTTTGGCGGATTGCATTATCCATCTAAGGACGTGATCGAAATATGTTTATATGCTGAAAAAGTTCTAAGGCATATCCTCACAGTCAATGGTATTGCATATTTTAATAATAAAAATAACCTACCAAAGCTGATAGTTGAAATTTCGAAAAAGTTTATTTTTTCAAAAATTTTTGAGGAATTAAGTGAGCATATATTGGAACAAGATCCTCTTGAAAATCATTTGATTCTTTTAATCAGAGCCATTACGCTTAGATTTTTAGAAGTAAGAATCCATTTCTTACTAAAGAAAACATCTAGAAGAGATGAGAGAATTAGGAATTTTCATACAAAATTAGTTTTATTTAAAGGACAATAAAAAATTATAAAAATTATGTGTGAAGTTTTATTTAAATGCCGCCTTGAAATTTGTTCGAAAAGACTTCAGGGAGGTGAAGCAGCACCTCTTTTTAGGCTCTTCCAAGCAGTCAGGGCAGCAATATGCTGGTAGTTGATACGGCTGCTGTAGGTATGCATAAAGTGGCCATTTTAAATATTATATATAATGATGAGAACAATATTTCCACTTCTAATTATCGCTCGTTTGCCTTCAGTAAATGCAAAGTTGTATTTATTGTACTAATAGATCATATTTAAAGTTGAATTGTCTCAAAGATAATATTATTAAATTTTGCCACCGAAAACTGGTAATTTTCCCAACATGGTCACACCGAAACAATATAGTGCTGTTTCATAGGCGGCCACGCTACGGTTATATCTATTGGTTCCTTTATCTGAGGGCGTTAGTTACCAAACTGACGTTGACAACTGAAAAGAAGTGATAGTCAAATATGTTTTTTTTTAATAAATCGAATATTGACTTTCTTTTTATTTAGACTGAACTTTGTTATGATAAATGATAAATCTTTGTATTTATATTTTAATAGATTTCTTATTCTTCTTGTTGATTGCGTAACCAAGCCTCAACCCCAAGCCTATTTATTAAATCAAAAATGTATATAATGTTTTCACAGATAATAATTAACAGAAAAAACGCTCAAATATTTAAAAAATACACTCAGCGTTATTCTTTTTTGCTCGCTGTAAAAGTAGTGCATAGTTAGTTGATATTTATTTTTAAAATCTATTTTGTTCACAAATTTCCTCTTTTGAGAGTAGTCCTAGCCCAGTATAACATTAGCAAGAATGAAAATATCTAAAAGTTGTGTACCCAACAATTTAAGTACTGATTTATCTCATATATCGAACTACATACTATTGTTTACAATGTAAGTAAGATTGCGTGAATAACGACTCCTAACTTTATTATACTACGGGAATCGATATCGACCGGTCGCTAAAACAATTACCTCATTTTATCTTGCCACCGAAAAACTGTGAAAATGGAGAGGTACAAGTGCGAGCCTTCGGTAAGACACGTGTACCTAATGATTTATCTGTATTAGATAGTGGACTATCCCGATAGCAACGCCTCATAGCGTCACCTTTTGACCCTATTAATTTCAAGCAAATAATTAGTGCATTTATGACTACGCTCGTCGCGATAAGCCATTCCTTCGCGGGAGTCGGAAGGAAGTGGTGTGTTTTGGAGTTGAATTATGAGCTTTAATTACTAGATAATAAGAACCATGGTGTTTCACCAGACGATCGAGTTTGACCCGATGTGCGACAGGGAGCATCCGCAGAAGATCACCTTCGAGGATGTGTCGGCGGCCGCTTTTAGGATACAGAGTGGGATTGTGAAAACGCCATGCGTGGTAAGCTTTTTTTTTCTTTAAGGGTTAGTTGGTTTTTGATTTTGACATTATTTAATACTAGCCAAGGATTTTCATCCCTCTCTTTCTCGTGGTAGCTATGCGTACCTAAGCCTAAGCGTGTAGCATTTTTAAAATGGATATGCACTTGACTTTAACTTGCCAAATGGTAAGCAATCATTGGTGAATGACGATGGAGCGTGCTTATTTATTTATTATTAGTCTACAAAACAGGCACTGAGCACACACATACTTACTTAATATTATTTAAAATAAAAATAAATTACGAGCACTTAAAGCTTATTAATGTGAACAGGTTCAATCTGGCTTTTAATATCTATTTATTTTTAAATGTATATTTTCATCAATGTACAGAGCGCCGGGAATTAATTGTCATGTTCACTGTACGTACATATTATGCCCGTGTAATCTATATTTACACTAAACTTCATCCAAATCAATGAAGCCAAGTTTCAGCTGGTGTAATGGAAACATACGTGCATACACTCCTAGACTTCTTGCACCGTAGAAAAATATTTCCGTTGACGATAAAGTAAAAAAAAGTAAAAGTAAAACTAGGAAGAGAAATAGAGAAAGCAAGGCCAATATACCGTTGCCTCTCTGTCCAATATAAACATTTCTGTAAATATTTTCTATGTATTTTTTATTGAACTTACCTATCTGTGTTTCAGAAATCCCACATGTCTAATACTTTTGGTATGGACATCTATCTCAAGAACGACTTCCTGCAGCAGACGGGAAGGTAAGCAAAACTAATATTTGTAACAATTCGTTAAAATAATAGTTAACTAACTAGTAAACTAACCTACTTATGTCGTATCACTTTAGTGTAAGCGATAGTTACATCACCTTTTTTATTTGCAGTTTTCGATAGTTCTTCAAATCTTTAAGATCGTAAAGTTTTAAGTTTATTTTCTTTATTGCAACTTAATTTTTTCCGCAGTTTCAAAGAGCGCGGCGCTCGCAACGCCCTCCTCCTTCTATCCAAGGAGGCCAAAGAAAGAGGAGTTATATCAGCGTCCCTCGGCAACCACTCCCAAGGGCTCAGTTACCACGCGAAACTCCTTAAAGTACCTACAACAGTGGTTATGCCCAATGTAGCCCCCATCATGAAGATACAGAAGTGCCAATCTTACGGCGCCAATGTGATCGTGCACGGAGACGACATGAAGGAGGCCAAATATCATGCCATGATGTTGGCGAAGGAAAAGGGACTCACGTATATTAACGGGTAAGTAACATTATATTTATTATGTATCTATGAAAATACAATTCGATGAAAATGCGTTACAGGAGTTCAATTGACCTGAATTGGCTGCTGTAGCTAGTTAAACGCATTGGATAGAATTGGACATTGATTTCTTATTCATTAGATCTCTTAACTAGTATCTAGGTACATGTACTATATGGATGATATTGCGAGGAGAAATTAGAGTCCCTATTGGAAATTGTCTTGTCTTGACTTACTGTATAACATTTTACTACGCATGCTAAAATGAATTAATTATATTGTCAGATCATGCCGTAACCCTACTTGGTAAGTTTGTCAAAAACATTACCTACTTGTGTATATTTACAAAAACACATTATTTTATTAATCGCCCAAAACAAGATCACTGTGCTGTTCACTATTTCTATGTTATATGTTTTACTTGAAAATGTACCTAACTGACTAGTTAGGTCATCAATAATTTGCTACTAATTCATTTCTTAATTGATGTAATAAAATTAGTTGTTATCGTTTCAATTAAGTAAATATATAAATCTATACTATAATATTATAAAGCTGAAGAGTTTGTTTGTTTGTTTGAACGCGCTAATCTCAGGAACTACTGGTGCGAATTGGAAAATTCTTTTTATGTTGAATGTGTAGACCATTTATCGAGGAAGGCTTAAAGCTATATAACATCACGCTGCAACTAATACTTAGGAGCGAAGAAACAATGGAAAATGTGGAAAAAACGGGGAAAATTATTCATCTTTGATGGCTTCCGTTGCGTGCGCTGCGAATACGGTTCAAAATTCAAAGAATTAATGCCCAAAATAACTATTCCACGCGGACGAAGTCGCAGGCACAGATATTTACTAAGAAATAAATCATTATATGGTTTTTGTTTCCCATGGCTATCCATCATTCTGTCACTTTCCGTCCATAGTTCAGACAATTTAGCCAAAACAGAGTACTACGCTGATGTCAGAGAAATCCTTAAGCGACTCCGCTACCAAGATCTTTACTGATTGACGGTCCAAGCCGAGGTTCGTGCCTCAGAGGCGCCCTTGTGTCAGTCGCCCCAAACTAGTACATAGGCTCGGCCACCATCAGTGCTCAGCCACCGTCTGGTGACGCAGCAATGGTTTTATTTGCATTTAAAAAAAAGAGATCTTTAGCGTGAACTTCCCCAGGGTCAGTGTGCCCCGGAGCCCTCTACAGAGAGCAATCTCGATGATGCCCTACCAGTTCCCCCTTGGAGACTGGCAGATGACCCAGTGATGATGCTGGGAGTGACAATTATAGATTGACACTTCTTTCCAGCTACGACCACCCGCACATAATGGCGGGTCAGGGCACGGTGGGGTTGGAGATAGCTGAGCAGGTGCCTGAGGTGGATGCAGTGCTGGTGCCGGTGGGGGGCGGAGGACTGCTGGCAGGTGTCGCCACTGCGCTCAAACATCTCATGCCGCATGTCCTTATTTATGTGAGTATGTATATTTATCTAGGTGTATGTGTATTCCGGAGAGTGTGCAGCGGAGCTACATGAACTGATTCCCTCAGCTCCTTTCTATAACCGAACAAGCAGAAAGTCCGCAGGTAGGCACCGTTTTATGGTGGATTAAGTGCCGAAGTGTCGAACACAGCGCTTGGCCTCTACGTTTATTGAACGAACAGCTAAGCTTTGGAACACTTTACCAGAAGCCGTGTTATCTGCGAACTACAATTCAGAGGTTTTCAAATCTAGAGTTAATAGGTATCTTATAGGTAAGCGTGTTACACCCTAGGCTGCAGCAATGCTTAAAATCAGGCAGGCTGTAGTCAAACGTAAACCAATCCCAAGTAAAAAAATATCTTCTATGGACGAGTGGCGTACAAGAAGAAAGGCCTATGCTCAGCAGTGGGTGATAAGAGGCTGATGATGATGATGATGTATTCAATCAGCTGCATATTGGTAGGTATAGTATAGCTGTATTAGTTTTTCAAACAGCAACATTATCCTCATTTAAGTGAGTAACCAACAGAAACTGACAGTGGAAATGGAAACTTTGTGGGCAATGGACCTGAGCAATGTAGGATTCCAGCTCTTATTAAATCATTTTCTATATAACTGGCATATTTGAGGACCACAATATAAGATTACACGTGTCTTCAGTGGAAGGACCTGGGCGCCCACCACAATGTACCTGCCCAAGAGAACTCCCCTAACGAATTAATTCTGTCACGACTCTCAGTTATGAGGAAATACGATTCAAGAGAGATATAACTGGGGCACAAAAAATATTGCTAATATTTTTTTCACAACTCGTAAGACCATTTTAAATTCCGGGTCACACTACCTATCGTGATAATATGCGGGTCAATCACTTTTACAGACTTCGTTCTTAAATTGTAATTAATGCGTATGTAATTATGCTTATCTTATATTTAGGTCTGCCCTGAAATAGGCCAGAGGTCAGCATCAGATAATCGCACCAGATGAAACTAACGCATGTTGGATTGGTTTTTTCTTTGCTGTTTATATGCGTAACATTGTATTTTATAAATTAAAATAAATTGTTACATTATGGTATCTATCCATCCATCATTGCACGATCGAAGTTCAAGTTCATGTCTTCTTCTTATCGAATGAGAATGGGCAACTTTGGTTTCGAGAGTTTATCAAGCCGCCTTAAGGGCCTCTGCGACTGCTGTACTAGACAAGCAGCCGGGACCTACAATTTAACGTGTCATTCAACAAAATGGAATGCTACTTTTCGGTCACCCATCCAAGAACTGACCGCGTCGACCTTTACCTAACGTTGGTAATCGCATGCGATTGCCTCCGCTAGCTGAGCTACGGACGCATATATGCAAGTCCATGTCGAAACCTAGTAATGATGTATCGAATAACGAGTTTTGGGACAAAACAATAAGCTTGGTTTTTCAGGCGCTTAAATAATTATAATCGAAATAAATAGGTAGGTACTTAAAGATTATCTACAAAATCAACATTTATTTTGTTCCAGGGAGTGGAAACAGAGAAATGACCGAGCATGAAGCACGCCATCGACAATGGGTCGCCGGTAAGCGTGGACATTCGATCCACGCTTGCTGATGGCCTCGCCGTGCCTACTGTGGGCTACAACGCTTACGTCACCGTCAAACCTATCGTGGATAAACTGGTAAGTGTGAGTTTGTAGCTTGCTAAATTATAAATTAATTACGGGTCGGTAGTAAGCATATTACACATAGTGTCTTTTTGGCTACGTAAGTATTATGTATACCTACTGTGTTACGGTCATCAACATCTCTTAAGTCACTTTCATGTCCATTTTAAGTAGATAAAGTAGTAAGCGTAGGTACCAAAAAAGCTATTTTGGCAATAACTTCCATTCTTATGAAATCGACTGCCATTAGTCTATCATATTTAGCAATATTTCAATTAACTTAAATCAATGTCTTGTTATAAATAAGTATTACAAGTAACATAAGTTATGTACAAACGTGACGATTCAGTAGATTATAAGCAACTAGTAGAATCTAGATAGAAATGATGCAAAACTTTCCCTAGTATCAATAGACTGTTTACAGATAGCTTATATGACCTAAGATTATAAACTTAGTCATAAGACAAACCACACACAGTGCAAGATAGGTGTATCGGATTATTCCAAGACCTATCCACCTACTACATATATTATATTATCTATACCTTTGGACATACCTTACTGCTTCACATATTCTTTCAACACAGTGACGTCAGTGTATAATAGTAGGCAAAAAACGAATATAATAGTAGACAAAAGTTATTATTATGTGCTGTGCTTAGCTTTAATAGGTAATATATTTTGTATATACCTATATAAGAATACTAGTGTAACATAAATGTATCAATGTTAAGCCAAATAAATAAAATTGAATAAAAAAAAATATATAAGTAATAAAATTTTAGAATTTAAAATTACTACGTTGTCCGTACAAGATATTTTATCGAAGTACTTATCAGCATTTGGTGTCTCCTCATGATAGGTATACCTCTGACCTTTTTATCTCTTCATGCAGCAAGTTCTTTATTCTCTTATCAGTTCACGTGTTCGGTACCTATTTTACGATCTACATGTCTGCCTATAAAAAAAAAACAATTAGTAGTTTATGTGAGCAGAGTACAGTGAGAGTAGATAAGTAAAACGTAAACAAGATTCGTAAATTGTTTAATTTTATCGTCACCAAGTGGAGTAATATTTTTAGTACTTACTTATTGAATTAACACAAAATCTCAAATAGTAATGTACATATCACGAAAAATAAACTTAAAGTTACCATTGACGTAAACGAATCCGCAAGTTTGGAATCCGCATGGAAAGTTTTCGATTTTTTATCAAATAGATTTGTTAAAGGAATCGTATGGAAGCATTGTGACTTGACAAAATCCTTTCCATGCCGATTGATTTTCGTCTCAATCGAATCGGATTCGTATCAGAGTCATTGTGAAACAACATGCTGTTTGGAGGGAGTAAAGTTTAGTCGAAAATGTTCTGGATTAGTTGCTTCATGTGAGTACGCTCAAACAAACAAGAAGATATATATTAAACATGTAATTTTAGATAACAGTGAACGAGGACTGGCTAGCCCGCGCCATCTTGCACCTAGTGGAGCAGGAGAAGTATGTGGTGGAGGGCGGCGGGGCGGTGGGAGTGGCGGCCATCTTGGCGGGGCTCGTGCCGGAGCTGCGGGGGAAGAAGTAAGTCATCTGCTTCTATGAAAATAAAAAAAATATAAGAAATATGTAAGAACTTCGAATTGATTACAGAACATATTCGAACAATTTCTAAAAAAAATCTGTTTATCTGAGGCTCTGTTTATGTGTTTATTTAAACGCTCATCACGCAAAAACGGCCAAACGGATCATCATGATTTTTGGTATGTAGGTAGTATGAGGTCTTAGAAGTAAGTATCATATGCTACTTTTTATCTCAAAATAATGCGAGCGAAGCCGCGGGCGTCCACTTGTTATACATAAAATTGTCATTATTACTTTGATTTTTACTGGGTTAATATAGCACTACAGCACGTTCTAGCCTAGACCATAAAGATCTCTTACTATCAGGCCAATCATGAT
Organism: Macaria notata; assembly: GCA_927399415.1. Taxonomy (NCBI): domain Eukaryota; kingdom Metazoa; phylum Arthropoda; class Insecta; order Lepidoptera; family Geometridae; genus Macaria; species Macaria notata. Next base: position 4,631,545 of record OV656743.1, read on the forward strand.
CAAGCGTAAACCCATATAGTTCTATATTCTCCATACGATTGGATTTATTTACGTGGTTAATTGGTTGTTCTGTCGAAACAAGGACACTTTTTTCTTCATAGATCTGCCATATCGAAATAATTTTCATACTTAACAATTTTTTTTGCGTTCCAGGGTGGTCTGTATTCTATCAGGCGGTAACATCGACACAACAATACTGGGCCGGTGCTTAGAAAGAGGTCTGGCTGCTGAGGAACGACTCGTCAAGTTTAAAGTATGTACAGTTTTATAAGTCCCTACACTAGTGAAACTCTCTACCTGACTCCGTGTTCCCCACGCAATATAATTCAGCGATCTTCAAATCGAGAGTGAATAAGTTCTTATCGGGTAAGCACGCCCCATCTTAGGCCATAGTATTTGCTTACCATCAGTCAAACTATGGTCAAGTGCCAACCCGTGCTAGTTAAAAAAAACGAATAACATACGAGACACTAAACGAAATCAAATCAAAAGACTTTTTTGGATATATTAGCGTAGTTCAAACTGATGCTTGATTTGTAGATAATGAATATTGGCACTTTGCAGATGCATATTAAATACTTTATTAATTTACATTTTAATTCTGTAGGTACACTACAGAGTAATATACTTAATCCACTAAATTATTCAATTTACTTACATTTATAGGTAACAGTGAGCGACCGGCCTGGTGGTATCGCCGAGCTGTGCAAACTGGTTGCAAATATCGGAGTATCTATCAAAGACATCATGCAGGAACGCGCCTGGGTGCATGGTGATATCTTCAGCGTTCGGGTAAGGACACAATGAAAATAAATATAGCAAAATATAAATTAAACTGCAAAGTGGTATCCTCTTGGAATCGTAGATCGAAATGCCAAACTGTGAAACTCCTCGCTACAACCTCTGTTGCCTTTAAACTACAAAGAATTGGTCTTCGAGCCGTAGCTAAATCGGTACCTCGGAGAGGCAAGATAGGCATCCTATATTGTAGACTGCTACATTGATTTAGGTACATCATGCGAAATCGTAAGCATATCTAGCATAAAATAATCATTGCTCAAGTTTGATTTGGGAGAGTCGATTTCTACGCAACATCCGTTAAAGTGACAAAAATAGCAACGTAGTAAAGATTGTATTGCGTAGCTGTTACATACCTACATTTTTTATTTCTTTGTTGTATCATATTTTTATTAATTTTATCTTCATATAAATATCTTTATTGTAACAATATTTTGGCTGGGGGTCGCTTATTAATTCAAAATATGACCCATAACAGTACAATAACAACTTTTATGAGTAACTATACAGATACGCTTAAAACAATTAAAGCTCTTGATAAAAACGGCGTAGATTAGGTAACATTGTGAAATAATATTTCTGATAATAACTTGAAAGTATGATGAGGGTAAATCATTTGTATATATCATGAAGATAGTTGACTCCAAAACACTGCCTTGACGGACTCCCTTTTTCATGATGAAGGTTTTGTCAATATATGTAGACATATTGAATTGAAAGAAAGAAAGTAAAAACATATTTATTGGGACAGACTCCACAGCAATTACACAAAGAAACATCTAAAATCTCCGACAACACAACCCCAACTCAGCAAAAAGCTGGTTTGGAAGGAGCATCCAGCGATAGTAGCTTTAAAAATTATATTTACGTTACATTTTTAGGTGAAAGTGGTTTGCGAGACCCGTGGCCCGGAGCACCTGGCTCAGCTTCGAGAGATCATAGCGGGGTCTTACCGCCAATGGGAGTTTACGAGAGAATTCGAGGACGCGGATGGACGCCGTAGCAGCGTCGACTCTTTGGACAATGTGTCGCATTGATTAGTATAAATAAAGCTATTGAAATTGGTATATTGTTAGCACGAGGAATTTAAAAAATAAATGCATTTTTCTGTTGCTCTTGTATGCTGCTAAGATGCTGCTCGATTTTATTTTGCTATGTGTCCGGACTTTATTTAACAATTAGGAATTCTATGAGCAAAAACAATTAAATAATAATTAATTATATTAATAATTAAATATATTTTTAGATGTAGTAAGTATACTTATGTAATTCTGTGATATGTTTGCAAAATTTACATTTCTATGTGTTTTAATTTATAGCGAAATTTGGATGTAGGTATAGTGCCATATTATTTTGCTAGCATTCTAGCCTTTTCTTCATCTTAAGAACTTCCAGCCCCCTTAGACAAGAGGCGTATTTTAGTGAGCGTACTGACGCTCGCTTATGGAATAGAAAGACCAATGTATGGGAGTGACGTAATATTTCCCCCCGCGGAGCGCGTCACGATGTCATTCCCACTTATGTGACTTTTTGTAAATAATCAAATACTGGATAATTTTTAAAACTAGGCTAAGATGTATTTAGTTAGCTATTATCAAGATAAGATCATGCATTATACACTGAATTCGAAAATACTACGAAGTCTTTCTTTTATTAAAGCTTTATGAACTTTTTATCTAGTTTCCTAGTGAATGTATGTGTGTGTGTGTAGTATATTTATATTACTCTATGCTATATAGTGTCTTGTAAAAAACATTTATTCAATAATAATAAACAATATATACACTAATAAAACTAAAAAAGAGTATTTACATTTAAACTAAATTTAATTGTGTCTTATTATGACATACATTTGTAATAATCACATGTCACGTTTTATATGACAATATTTTCACCGCCACAATAAGCAAAACATGATTTTATAGAAGAAAATTATAGTTTAATATATTTTGGGTCCATTTTATTCAAATTTAATATGTTGGGCGAAATTTGATTTTAGTTACGTTAATTACTCTTTCATACAATAGATCAAATCCAAAATGAATTCAACAGTAAGTTTTTGCTTTTTTATTTACTATCAAAAATCCAAGTGTTTCTATTAAAGTTTATTGTATCTAATTTCTTAAATAATATCGTTAAATTAAACAACCACGGTATCTTTTTCTACAATTTTATTAAGGATCAAGTTATTTATTAAGTGATCACTATAGATGAATAAAATTGATAAGATAATCTGATTATGACTGAATTTCGTTACTTTACTATTTCAAAGCCTTATGAGTAGACACTCTAAATAGTATCCTGACGGTCATGACGACTGAGCATCAAGGAAAAAACAACAACTAAGAAAAACTGTATGAACACACGTTACTTTGGAGCAATATCTATTTATTTTGATTAGAACTTGTTATACAACCTATCTCGAAACTATTATAATGCCCATATAACTAACACTTTCAATTCGAATAGGATATAGAATTCGACGAGTTCTGCGATCCAAATAATCCTAGAAAAATCAAAATAGAAGATATCATAGCTGCACAGAGACGGATCGCCGGCGCTATCATTAAAACACCATGTACCGTAAGGAAATGAATTCATTCATAAATGAGATGTCTATAAGTATAGATCTCCTTTAGGTATGTGTGGCAAACAACAATAGATAGGAGGTATTTACTTCCAAATCTATGCTAATATTATAAAGCTGAAGAGTTTGTTTGTTTGAACGCACTAATCTCAGGATCTACTGGTGCGATTTGAATAATTCTTTTTGTGTTGAATAGTCCATTTATCGAGGAAGGCTTTAGGCTATATAACATCACGCTGCAACTAATAGAAGCGAAGAAAATGTGGAAAAAATGGGGAAAATTATTTATCTTTGAGTGCTTCCGTTAATAACTATTCCACGCGGACGAAGTCGCTGGCACAGCTAGTTAAAAATAAGTCATCAGTCAATCATTTCTCACGCTAAACGGAAAGCGCTAGGTTTAATGTGTTATTGGTTTATCTTCATAATTTACTTTAGTTGGCAAAATATATTTAATTCATTTTTTACGAACCAAATAAAACAAATTTGGCGGCCTATCTGTTCATTATTCAAGAAAAAAATTGTACGCGCTATCTTTTGGCTGTAATAAATGATTTTTTATTTTGATTTTCATTATTCTTTGACGCCGAAAGCGCCCGACGGGAATCCATAGTGCATATTTGGTTCATTTTATTTATGAAAGTAGTATTTATAGATGTGGCCCAAAAGTGATAAATCAAAAACATACTCATCTACATATATATATATACAAGAACTTAATCGATTTGGATATGATTAGACTATAACTGTAACCTATTGTTTTAGAAAGCTCACATGTCTGAAAAATTGGGTGTGGAGATATTTATGAAACAGGATTTTCGACAATATACCGGGAGGTAAGTACACGTGGATACGTAACCTTCCTACTCTACTAGTGTAAATTGGTTTGATGAAAATATATAAATATGAATATACACATCTGAAAAAATATATATATATATATCTCACAATAATTTGGTAAATGCCCTGTATATTAAACCCTGATAATTCTTAAAACTTTACACTATGGTTATATGTACAAGTGGCCGGCCTAATCACCTCAAGTGATATCTTCCAGGCAACCGTGGTAAGAACATTCAGCTCGATTATAAGCTTTTCGTCGTCATCGGTTAGAATTTAAATTAGCATAACGTTTATATTCAGTTACCTTTCCCAGCTTTAAAGAGCGTGGTGTTCGAAATACCCTGGTGAACCTTACCGAGGAACAAAAGAAGGCAGGCGTGATAACAGCTTCTTTCGGAAACCATGGGACCGCCATGAGCCACCACACCACTGTTATGGGCATACCTTGCATAGTTGTGATGCCAATATATACGCCTACGGGGAAAGCTGCGCGGTGTGCCCGATTCGGTGCCAAAGTCATTCTACACGGCATATGTTTAGCGGAAGCTACGAAATATGCTATGGCTGTTTCTAAGGAGAAAAATATGGTTTATATTAATGGGTTAGTTTTATTTTTAACCCACTTGTATAACATCACCCTGTACTTAGTACCTACGAAGGTACCTACATATGAGACATAACTTGGGTTTTAGCCTGGAAAAAAATGATAGCTACTTATGTATTTCACTTTTCCATTTATTTTAGCTTTGCACACCTGTGGTTTCTAGGGTCTTATGATGAAGCAAACAGGCGTGTCTTTTATACTACCTATTAATTTATTAACGTATTGGTGGACGCCCGCGGCTTCTCTCGCATTATTTTGAGATAAAAAAACTTCTAAGATCTCATACTAACTACAAGTATATCCCTAAATTTGTTAAGTCGTTTTTGCGTTAGATATGGGCGTTTAAATATGCAGATGAAAATTGTTGAAACATGTTCTGTTATGGATTTAAAATATACCATAACATTATTTTTTCTAATATCTATGTTTTCTAATATCTATCTATCTATGTTCAGATTTTATTATATATTCTATTCAGCTTTATTATACTCGTATGTATAGATTAACTTTGTTTTATGATTCAGTTTCGACCATCCAAACGTTGTAGAAGGGCAAGGCACGGTCGGTCTCGAGGTGATGGAACAGGTGCCTGAGTTCGACGCCATCTTGGTGCCGTCGGGGGGCGGAGGCCTGTTATGTGGAGTGGCGACAGCTATCAAAGCTCTGAAGCCCGCGGTTGAAGTATACGTAAGTGGGGAAATTTTACTGCTAAACGATCTTAATGAATTGAGGCAGGAAAACAATTGAAAGAAAGAAGAAGAGTAGCATTTGGATATGACAAGCTATCACCCCTGAACACTTGTTCTGAATTTCGTAAAACCACGTTTGTCTACTATTTTCTCAAAAACTAAACGTCATTGATATCTAGTTGATTAATTCAATAATACACTCTCCTCCTCGCGTCGTGTTTTTAATTACTAAGGTTCGTGATTCCCCCACTGATTTTACTCTTTGAGGAAGTTTTTTTGAGCAAGTAATCGAAATCAGTACAGACGTTTAATTTTTCAACATACAGCGCAGTGATTACATTTTTCATACTAAGGGCCTCTTTTACCATCTTCAAGTAAAGTCCCAAGTAAGCTACTTGCCAATTAAAGTGGCAAGTACCGCGCGAACGGATTTCACCATGTCTGAGTAACGCTAACCGCCACGTAAACTAGCCCGTAACTTACTTGCCGCATCATCTGCCCAGTATCCTAGTTACTCGGCAAGTAGGCAGCCATTACGTATTCTGTCTCAATCTGTTGATTTTGCTCGTATCTTAAGTATCAAATTGGAACTTGATGACATTATTGTAACAAAATAATATTTCCAGGGTATTGAAACAGACAAGACCAACAGCATGACGGAAGCTCTGAAGAAGAACGAGCGAGTGTTCGTGAACATCGAGTCCACCATCTGTGACGGACTGGCCGTCAACATGGTCGGGGTCAACACCTTCCATAGCGTGCGGGGATTGGTGGATAAAATGGTAGGCTATATTTGATTATTCCATAGAATCCACTTGTACAAAACAGACGAAAATACAGAAAAGACTGTCATTAAGCTCTCATTACCCTATTTCTCCATACAAAAACAACTATGACCCACCATTCCATTGCAATGTGAAAGAGGAACAAACGGACCAACTAGTTCCGCACTTGCTATGATTTTAAACAGTCGTATGACATATTGTATTTATTGTGTAAACACAAATATTACCTTGTGTAACGCTTAGAAAGAATGAATGAGCACGTCAAATTAAGTGCCATATAAATAAATAAATATATTCCGGGACTTTGCACACAGCGCCATCTAGCCCCATAATAATATATTTTTGTAATGCAATTTGTGTCCTAAACATAAGACTATTTTATTATTGGTCATAATCAAATGCCTGTATAATTCAGATCTGTGTGAAAGAAGACTGGGTAGCTCGTGCCGTGACTCGGGTCATGGAGCAGGAGCGGTTCATAGTGGAAGGCGCCGGCTGCGTCGGGGTGGCGGCCATCATGGCTGGACTGCTGCCTAATTTGAAGGGGAAAAGGTATTGGTACAATCTACCTTCTTATCGTCATTATGAACAACAGCCCTCCCAATCCCGATATGACCTGGGTCCATGTTGTGGCTAAACTTGAGTTTTTAATTTTTCGCTTGGCTGCTGATAAAGAAACAAAGAGCCCAAGAGACCTCCCCCCAACGAAATGATACTGAGGGGATGTACTATCCTTAGTAATGAGGAATACAACAATAAGGAAAGAAGGAGGCCTGATAAAGAAAATAAATCCCGCACAGAATAAAATGTAATACCTATTTATTTATTTAACTAACAACGGCATTGATGGCAGCATGCCCATTTATTTTTTCCAGAGTGGTTTGCATAATGTCCGGAGGTAACATCGTGCCATCAGTTCTGACGCACGTGATGGAGCGAGGTCTGACGTCCGAGGGCAGACTCTTCAAGTTCCGTGTGGTCATCCACGACAGGCCGGGGGGTCTGACTGAACTGTGCAACTTACTCGCTAGTCTGGGGATTGCGCTGCGGGATCTGGTGCCTGAGAGGACTTGGGTCAAAGGGGACATTAGTAGTGTAGAGGTGAGTCGCTTTATAAAAACTTCACAAATCATACCGTGCTATATAAATAGAAAGGATTTGTTGATATGTTGGTCTGTTTATTCAATTTATATGCAACCACGAATACACAAGATTTTTGGTATGGTGATAAAGTAATCTTCAGAGCAATAAGGGTCAATTTTTATCCTAAAGGAACCGCGTTCGAAGCCGCGGACCATCAATAGTTAAAAGTAGGAAGAATGCTGCTCAACCTTGACGTATTAAATTGATATTGATTCAGCCCTTATAACCAACAACCTAAACTCTATAGTCGCTGATCGTTCTTTTCTGTATAGGAGACATGTGTAAAGAAACTTTCAACTTTTATAAAATAAGGAAGGTCTGGCCGTCGAGCGTCGTGGGCTCTTGGGCTATTATGCAGTTTTTGTTTTTCATCAGGTCAAAGTGATATGCGAAACGAAAGGGTGGGATCACACGAAGGAGATGATAGATAACATCAAGAAGAACTACAAGCAGTATTACTTCCCGGACATGAGCGACCGCCCCGAGAGGGCCGGGACCCGGCGCGGGCCGTGCTTAGCGCCCCATCCTGTTTGCATGGATAATGCTGCCAAGAAATAAAATAAAACAAAATGGTGCAGCAAAAACATATCTACTGTTACAGCCAGAAATATCATATACTTTGCATGAGTATACAGAACAGAAAAATAGAACAAAATGGTGCAGGAAAAACATACCTACTGTTACAGCCAGAAATATCATATACTTTACATGAATAAAATCAAGAAAGGAAATAGATTGTAAAGGCCACATAAAAACACGAAAAGAGGAAATCTTGCCGGAATCGATATAACACCTCTTTTTATATGTAAACTCAAACTCTTTTATTTAATGCGTTAGGAGGCGACAAAGCTTAGATTCTTGTCAAACTGACTTCAATACTTCAAAAATAATCGAAATTATTTGTAGGTTTTTTTTACATAAATGATAAAAATATACAAAACAATGTTTTTCTAGGCGCATATTTCAATCAAACAGGGTAATGATTTATAACTAAGCAGTTACGCATTGAATACAATCAAAAAGACAAAGAAGTACAAAGATCCATCATGAATCAACCAGTGGTAAGTAATCATGTTTTTTTTAAACGGACTACCAAATCATTATTTCAAAATGTAAGAGCGATGCTCTTGTCGGTGGAGTATGCACCATTCTCCTCGATTTTCTCCCAATTCCTTGACCTCCGTCCGTATACAACATGACACAACACATGTTGCCTCTTTGATTTGATCGATATACATATATCCGGCCTTTATCTTCCTCTTCGTGTATCTAGCTTCCCCTCGACAAAGGTTTTCATAAACTCGTCATGTCGTATTTGGCCAAACATTGGTGATATTAAAAACATTGAATTTCATTACGCTTAAGACCACACACTTGTAGAATTCTTAAATAATATAAATGGTACAAAATGTAACTTCATACTTAACGTCCCTACTCTAATTTTGATAGCTACTAATCCTATTTTGAGGTCTTTGACACCATTCCTTGACCTGACCAACAGTGTCACGTATATGAGGGTGGCACAAATGCCTTACCGTCTAGTGTAAAAAAATGCTACGACTTGCAGCGTAACTGGTGAAACCATATCATAAGTGGTGTTTTTTTCCATCAGTCAATATTTTCATCTGTTTGTTGTTTAATTAATTTAAAAGTACATAACAAAACATTATTATTTTCCATAGGATATAGAGTTTGACGAGTACTGCGACCCCAATAACCCTAGGAAGATAAAGTACGATGACATCCTCGCGGCCTACAGGAGAATCGTGGGATCTATCGTCAAGTCGCCCTGCACGGTATAAAAACAAAATAAAAAAGCCTTTATTTCTATCACATTCATTCACACAACTTATATCTATTATTTTAAATTTAGAATCACCATTATGATAAAGACACCCTTAACCAACCCTGCACGGTAAACACATAGTAATTATTATGTATCTACAATTTTTTGCCCGTATATTTTTTATAATTTGATGTACGAGTAAGTATGTATATCAATTTTAAACTTATTTATTTGTTTTAGAAATCTCACATGTCTGAAAAACTTGGAATGGAGATTTACTTGAAAGAAGAATTTCTTCAGTACACAGGAAGGTATATTATACCACGTATTTCAATCAATAAAAAAAACATCTCACGTATCTTATTAATTTTATAACGTTTTATGGTTCAATCTGCAACTTTCAGTTTCAAAGAACGCGGCGTCAGAAACACTCTAATGTGCCTCACTGAAGAGCAGAAGAAATATGGCGTCATATCAGCCTCTTACGGAAACCATGGGTTTGCCCTTAGCCACCATTCCACCATGCTTGCTATCCCTTGCGTGATAGTGATGCCAACTTATACGCCTATTGGTAAAATATACAAGTGTGAACAGTTTGGAGCCAGGGTCATAGTTCATGGAGCGTGTATCGACGAGGCCAAGAGACATGCCATGATCGTGGGGAAGGATAAGAGGATGACTTATATTAATGGGTGAGATGGTTTGATCTATAGGAAATATGCTTCTAGTTTTAAAACTCGGACGGCCTAACTGTGAACTTCTTTTCTTGATATTCAATATAAGTACATATAAATCTATCTAGGGGTATTTAATGCAAAACTATAACATCAAACGAGTTGTAGTCAAGTGCGAGACTATCCGTTAACAAACAGTCACTCCTTGTTTAAAAGAACTTGCAAGTGCACTGTGGTCAAAGGAAGATCTTGGCTGTAGTGGAAGAGAAATGCCTCAAAGCAAAACGATTCCACTGAATCACACTATTCTATTTTTTATATTCGATTGTCTATTTCATACATCATCATCATCATTAGCCTAATGAGACCCTCTGCAGGGTATAGGCCTCCTCCCTTTTACGCCAATATTCCCTGTGTTGCGCTGTTCTTGCCCAGATGTTTGCTTCAAACTTTCTTATATCAACAAGCCACCATAGATTTATTTAATACACAAATGCAATTATAAATACTGAATATTGATTGACAATGAGTTTTTATAATTCCAGCGCTGACCACCCAAACGTGATCGAAGGCCATGGCTCAATTGGCATAGAGATCATAGAGCAGGTGCCGGCGGTAGACGCCATACTGGTACCCGTGGGGGGCGGAGCCCTGCTCGCTGGAGTCGCCATCGCAGCCAAGCACCTCAAGCCTGATACAGAAATCTATGTGAGTATGAAAAATAATAATTCTGTTTGTAATTGCTAATTTATGCGAGTATACCAACCAGCGTGTTCAAGATTTAATTAGGTAATAATAGTGTTGGTTCTCTTAGATAGATAGATAGATAAATTCTTTAACACAACATACATAAAAAACAATACAAAAAAACATAGAAAATAAAATTTGCGTTTTAATTGGCGGCCTTATCGCTAAGAGCGATCTTCTCTAGTGCGGTGTTTTAATAAAAAAAAATTATAAAATAATATAATATGCATGTAAAACAAAATAATTTGCTAGTTAATGGCGGGTTTACTCGTACCTACTTTATAAAATATTGTTAGGCTACGCGTTGATGTCTTTTATGTGGCGTAGCACTTTGTAGATCATAGACATTTTTCTATTGACTCGTTTGAATAAATTTCAGGGCATCGAAACGGAAAAAACATGCACAATGGTAGAGACACTCAGAAAAAACGATCGCATCTTTCTTCCTATCGACAACACCATCGCAGACAGCTTAGCCGTGAATCAAGTCGGCGTCAATACATTCAATAATGTCAAAGGATCGGTTGTGGATAAAATGGTACGTTAACGCCACAAATATACTGGTTACTTATAAATAACTATACACGCTAAGTAGTAGACATAGAAATGAAAATATAATGTAGATAGTATATTATTATTGGTTTAATAAAGGAAATTGTCAATTTGCAAAGAAACGTCTGATTCAATAACTTATTCAAATAGGAATTTAAGTTATTTTTATTAGAACTTATTAAATTTGGTCCTCATTCTTCCGAGCTTATTAGGATGATATTTTTATTTTCCAGGTTGTGGTAAAAGAAGACTGGGTAGCTCGCGCCATCATGCATATTGTCGAGGAAGAGAAGCTGGTGGTGGAAGGCGGCGGCTGTGTCGGCATCGCAGCTATAATGGCTAATCTGTTCCCCAACTTGAAAGGGAAAAAGTACGATCTATTATATTTAGCAGTTAACTATTTTCAACTAGTGACCCATAGTCAATTTGGGATATTATAAAATTCGCAAATTTTTTGTCCCATACTCGGTTAGTCTAATGCAAATCTGTTAAGCGGTTTTTACAGTGAGTGTGTATTGTGTACGTTTGTGTCATCCCTCACAAATGTGACAAGACAATAGCTGTAAGCTCATAGGTGCACAATACCGCACATGCATGGGTATATAATATGCTCTTATAAGATATACTTATGAAATATAATACGCTGGAATGGTAGTCGATTAATAAGGCTAAATATTCAACATTATCTACTGAGATGATTATACTTCAGCTAAGTACATCAAATTTACACTTGTTCTAAGTAATTCTAATTACTAGTCTATTTGTGCTTGTCTTTTACAGAGTTGTATGCGTGATGACTGGAGGCAACATCGAGCCGACCATTCTAGCGAGAGCATTAGAGAGGGGCATGGCGGAAGAAGGCAGACTTGTCAAGTTTAGAGTCACCATCGACGACCGGCCAGGGGGTATGGCGGAGCTGTGCGCTATATTGGGAGGCATCGGCATAGCCATGAGAGACTGCATCCCGGAGCGAGCCTGGGTCGAGGGAAACGTCAACTGTGTGGATGTAAGTTTATTTTTTGTTTCTTTTGAGCCGTCAAGCTGCGGTCAGAATGCTTGTAATAACAAAGAGAAAAAGCAGAAAAATGCCTCGACGAGGTTTAGGTAAGATTCTAAAGAGATCAGCCGCCGGTTGCTTGGTCTGCATGTGTTTTGTCTAAATATAATAAGCACATTCGAGTCTACCGTATGAATATAATGATAAACCTGTAAGCGAAAGTGGTGGTTTTGCCCAAATTCATTAAGTTGTTTTAAACAAGATAGGCTCACGCTTGACTACAACTCGCCTGATGTTAAGCAAAGTTGTAATCTACGATCTAGCACGCTTGCCTAGAAGGAACCGATTCACTCTCGACTTGAAGACCGATAAGTTATAGTTTTTGGTTCCACAGTTTGGCAGTACCTACGCACGATGAAAGTCGAAGCAAAACGCAAATATTTGACCCCGCCTCATCTCAATTATTCTGTTACAGCTTCAAGTCCTAGCAGAAACGAGAGGTTGGGACCAAACAAAAGAGCTGATAGAACACATCAAGAAGCGGTACAAACAATACTTCTTCCCTGAAACCAAGGAGGGTAAAGAGAAGGCTGGAAGTGCTCGTCGTGGACCCTGCCTGGCTCCCAACCCTGTCTGTATGCAGAAATAGATGTAAGAGAATAGAATAGAAGAAATCGAAGATACAACCAGAAAACTAATGCAGTGTGCTTACATATAGAACTACTATAGAAGTAATAATCGCGCTGGGAAAAGAATTCACCAAATAACAAGTCAAAATATCTGAAATGGTCCTGCCATAGTAAGATTCTTTGAAACATACCGTTTGCATCATAATAATCGTATTCAACAATATCCATCCCTCATACAATAAATGACTGACCAATCTCAAATTGTTTTTATTTTCTAGAAATGAAAAGTATATAAATAACAGATGTTTGTCAATTTACAAAACGAAACGTATGGACGATAGCAAAATTGCAAATGAATTTAATTTAATGATAAGGTAACATGTAGGCAAAGAATACTATTACCCTTTTAAAAAAGGGTCATGTAGTTCCCGGTTGTTTGTCTAGTACGGCAGTCTTAAAGCTATGCCAGGGGCCCCTAGGGCGGCTAGAATAACTCTCAACACCAGAGTTGGTCACTTTCATTCGATAAGCAGAAAAATAATGCAAATTTGGTGCTTAACATCAGCCCTTTGACTTGTTTTAATTATTTTCTCATGGATCTCACGATCACACAAGGATTTTTTATTTCATCCCTCTCTTTTTCTCTATTATTTCCATGCGATCACACGAAGGATCAACACAAACTTTTTACCTTCTTCTTCTATGAACCTTTCAACAAGATAATACAATTTTAAAATCAATGCCACATATGGTGGAAGATGTCTTAGCCAAATTCTTATTCTTCTGCCAAATTGTCAAAAATTCTACAGAGCGTTCAACTCTTGTTTATTATTTTTAAAACCCAAAAAAAGGAAAAATCTTTAATGAAAGTGATAAAAGTATGAACTGGTCTTAAACCCAGTGATCAGAATGCCTAAGCCTAGGAACATAGAGCCTCCACCTCCACCAGAATGTCCCAGGGAACCAATGGGATCAGCACCAGCACTTTTGGCTAAGAGACCTATAGTCAAAATGGATATTTGGTGCCCGGTAAGATTTTTTTAAGAACTCTCAAGTTATATTTTACTATATTGTTACCAAACTAATTCACCTGATGGTTAGTAATATTACAAAAGAATGGTAACGTCACAAAATATAACACAATATAATAACGTTACAGTCCGAAGTCTTCGTAGTGCACTTGTTTTGAAAAAGCTTTTGTAAAATGAGTGATAATAAAAAGTAACTCTCATGATATAAGTTTTAATTACACACCCAGTAATCTAAGTGACGGAACCAACATCGTTCCCTTAATAATGGACACAACAACGTGTCAACACCTTATTAAATTGGTGATTCAAAATAATCCTTGTCATAGAGAGGAACGCGTTGATATCTTGTTTATGTGGGGTAGAGTGCTAAGGAAAATGTTATTCGTAGATGGCGTATGGCGTAGCAATTAGACCGGAGTGTACCTATTTATGTGTCTCAACAAGCTCCCTGTGCTGCGGTGTTACTAAATACTAAGGTCGTCGGTCTAATCTTCATACCAAATTGTATCCCAATGGGTTCAAGCGTTCGAGATAAAGCAACAAGCATCATCATCATCAGCCATTATCGGCTTCTGCAGAGCATACATGCATACATACATTCACAAACCTACGCTTCTATAACATAGGGGTTATTTGTTTTCCATTTCAAAATCTCTTTTAATTTTTAGAGAAATATCGAGTTTGATCCATGTTGCGATGAAGATAATCCCAAAACAATATTGCCGAGAGACGTCTACAATGCGGCGAGGGCTCTTCGTGGTGAAATTACTAGAACTCCGCTAGTGGTAAGTTACCTTCCTGGGATAAAATAATCTTCAGCTCAAATCATCCTTATCCTTATGGCCTTAGTATTTATGTAGCGTCCATACTATTTTTGCAACTGTGTTCGTGGCTTAATTAACCAATACGATAGCCACAGATGCGGTCACAATATTGGCAGGAGTAACGCCATTGGGTGGAATTATAGAGTTAATAGGTATCTTCTAGGTAAGCGTGTTACATCCTAGGCTACAGCAATGCTTAACATCAGGCAGGCTGTAGTCAAATGTAAACCTATCCCACGTAAAAAAAAAATATTAATGCCTCGAATAACATCCAATATAGTTAGATTTTATTAAATACTTTACCAAATGGTAAATGTTATACTGAACCTAAGTACGTTTGTTGCTATTGATGAAAATAAGTAAGTAAATCAAAAATTCTACTGCAAGACAAGTTTAAAATTATGTTATTAAGTTAGTTTCGAGTTTTATTTAATTTAAAAAGCACCTTTAGAAACGTTACTTTAAAACAGTACAGTGATGAAAGATTTATTTATTTATTTCCAAAAGGTATGACCCACAGAAATCTAAATAAACAGATACCTGTTTATTTAGATTTCTGTGGTATAACCACATAAGGTATAACCACGTAGGTAAGCATTCAACGTAAAGTTCATTTTCCAGAAATCAAAGTGCTGTTCTCAGTTCGGCATGGAAGTCTATTATAAAATGGAGTGTTTCAATCGGACGCACAGGTTATTTTGACACGTATTTATTAATTTAGATTAGTCTACGGTTTAAAAATCGACCAAAAATATCTTGATATGTTTTTCATGTCTGTATAAAATATCTATTCTGTGTATATCTATCTGATCGATCGACCGATTTTCATTAAGTAGGTATTGACTAGTTATTTATCGTGATTTATTGGTCAATTTGAATAGCCATAGATAAATTAATTAATTATTATAGTTTACTCCATAATACATTAATATTATTGTCATTGAATTGGTGCCTAATTCTTATTTCAGTTTTCACGAAAGAGCAGCGTACTATGTTTTACAAAAATTAACTGACGACCAAAAGCGAGACGGAATATTTACAGCATCTTTAGGAAATTGGGGTAAAGTAAGTGCAAATAAACATGAAATTATCTTCTGAATATGTAAGTTTGTTTCTTTACGACTGTACTGATTTGGATGACATTTGGTAACATAATGGATATAGACTATTTTTATTCCGAATTAATGAGTGTATAATTGTTATCCCATGACACAAGCGTTTGCTTAGTTTGGGGCTAGAAGGCACCGTGTGAAATGTCTTGAAATATTCATTCCTAATTGACCTCTTTTTAAACTATTTTCCAGGCATTATCATATAAAGCTCGCCACTGCAGCGTGCCAGTAACAGTGGTGTTACCAGACCATACTCCCCCTGAGTACATTGACAAGATAAAGTCCTACGGGGCTAGCGCTGTAAGACACGGGAAAAACATGGCGGAAGCCAAGAGGCATGCGTTCGTGATGATACATGATCAAGGATATGGCACGTATATAAACGGGTATGTGAATTAATAAAGGTGACAAGTTGTATTTTTTTTGCTGATTCTGTGTAGGTTTCTTTTTCCAATTTTGTTTGATTTAAAAATCGGTGTATGAGCGCTGTAAATAATTTTGCTGCTCGTATAGCACAGAATACATAAGTATGTTATGTTATGTCAAGGTTGGTTAACTGTTCTATTGCTGACAATGGAGTGTATGTAGATGGTTTCTATAAATATTAGAGCTGATAGATGGATGTTTTCAGTACAACAAAAATCTAACATGAAAGCCTACTTCTCAATACAACAAAATCCAAACAAAAAAGTAACTTATTTACTTTTTTGATTTGAAGACAGCATTGTGATTCTCATGAAATGATCGTGGTAAGCATTAGACCCTGGATTGTGATGAACAGATATCAAATATATTCCATTCTAGTTACGACCACCCTCATGTGATAGCAGCAGCAGGGACTATAGGGCTGGAGATCCTGGATCAGCTGCCGCAGACGGAGGCAGTCCTTATTCCTGTGGGGGGCGGAGCCCTACTCGCAGGCATAGCCACGCTGCTCAAGCAACTACGACCTGACATTTTGATTTATGTAAGAAGTCTATAGTTCTTGGTTCTTGCTCTTGATATAGCTTGCGTAATATTTCCTGACCTAATTCTAACCAACTATCACATTATTTAATTGAAGCTGTCCAAAAAGATCTAAAGTCACTAAGCTAAACTCTGATGAGAATGGCAAACTCTAGTGTCGAAAGTTTTTTGACTGCGAGTACTTAGAACCACTAGGACAGCTATTTTTAAATGCATTTAGCGAAAAAAGGACCAAGATTTTTTTATCCTAAATGTATTTAAGAAACATTGTGCAACTTCTAAACGCACCCGGAAACAAAGTTTATCACACTCATACCAACATCATTTATTTCAGGCGTTAGAACCAAACACATGCTGCTGTTTCTACAAAGCCATGGAAAACGAACGACCATATAAGACCGAGAATGGCTTCAGTTTAGCTAATTTGGCTATCCAGACTGCCGGGTGGAATGCTTACCATACTGCGGTTTCCTTGATCAACAAAATGGTATGCGAGCCGTTCATCTAAATTAATTAGGCGTAGGTAAAGTTTAGGGTAACACCCTAGGCTGCTGCATTGCTAAACTGCGAGCTGTAGACAAAAGTTTCTCTCTATTGAGTCGTATTTCCTCACGACTGAGGGTCGTGACTCCCCCGCAGAATTAATTCGTCAGGGGATTTCTCTTGGGCAGATACATCGTGGTGGGCGCCCAGATCCTTCCACTGAAGACATATGTCCTTGGATATTAGGTCAAAAGTTTAATCCCATGCCGGAGTGATTAGAAAGTAGGTAGGTACATACATACAAGGTATGATAAATGCTCACTGACCTCCATTACTACAAGTACGCGGTCAGTGTAAATGCTTTTGTATGTATAAAAAATCACTTCGTGGAAAATTTCGTTCAAAAGTGACGGAAGGAAAACTATAACGTTTGTTAAAACCTACACATGACATCTCACAATAAAAAGTCTTCCCACTGACTTTGTAGAAACGAATGGTTTTAAAATTTAAAACACAGTCTTGCAACTATGTGGTCTAACGTAACATTTTTCTTGAAGGTTCTAACAAAAGACGACTGGATAACGCAAGCGATTCTACATTTCGTTGAAGAAGAAAAGATGGTTCTAGATGGAATAGGAGCAATTAGTGTCTGTCCTTTGTTTTCGAAACCAATGGTACTTCCAGAGCTGTTGGGAAAGAGGTAATTTATTTTAAGTAGCTATTTCTGTTGTCATTTCTTAGATTTTTTTTTTTTCAGTTTAGTGTGAGTACATGTATCCACCACTTACGGAATCCTTACTTTCTTCAAGGCAAACTTCTTGCTCCGTTCTTGCTCCGTTATACGTAAACAAAAATCACCAACAATCTCAACAAGACTAAATTAAAGGAGTACTTAATTACCTTATTTTGTATCATCTCTCGTTTTTATTTTATCTTATTTATTTCAGGATAGTTTGCTTGGTGTCCGGTAGTAATATAGATAACTTCACTTTTAGAAAGGCAATGGAAAGAGCACTGGCTATCGATGGTCGCAAAATTAAACTTACTGTAAGTTGTAAAAATACAACTATTTAAAAGTTCTGACTACACAAGTTTTGACTTAGACGTATTTTCTTAAACATACTATATAATATTCTACTAAATGTATTGTTTGACCAGAATGCTTTTCGTAAAAGTTATACACGATTTAATGAATTGCATCGTATGATATCTGTTTGTACTTTTAAAAAAATCAGTTCACTTTACTTAATGAGTGTAAAAGTTACCAAGAAATGTCTGTAAAAGTGTTGTACTTAGTTGAAACTCGCCTAACTTGAATTCACTCATATTAGCAAAATGATATTTTAGGTAAAAATAAGAGGCGATGACACAAAAATGCGTCTAAAACTACTAAGCATGATCGCCAACATTGGCGTTAACATTTTGGATACCTATACGATAGCGGCGTCTGTTCTGGAAACTGACTTCGAAAACGTTTATGTAAGTATAACTAATTAACTTTGTATGAAAATGGCAAAAAGGTCTAAAACAGTGCCTAATTACTCTCATAATAAGAAGAGTCAATGAACCATTTTAAATAATTTATTACAAGCAACGTTTATCTGAGTAAAGAGTACCCATGAAGCTAGATAGCGCTGGAAATATGTTGATTTATCTTTTTTGTTCATGAAATGTCTTTGGGCATTACTTTTGAAAGCTTTCGCTACTAAATAAACTTCCTCGTCTAAATAAAAGCTTTCTGAAGTGAAAAGAAGCGCCCGTTACTCTGCTGGCGAAAGTAAATTGCATGCGATTACCAACGGTCGCAAGGTCAGTCCTTGGATGAGTGACCAGAAAGTGGCTTCCTTGGGTCGGATGACACATTAAATTGTAGGTCGTGGCTGTTTGTCTTGTACGGCAGTCGTTAAGCCAGAGCCATTTCAGAGGTCCTGAGGGCGGTTTGATAAACACTCGACACCAGAGTTAGCCACTCTCATTCGATAAGAAGAAGTAAGCTTACAAACGCCTTTTAAACAACTTAGTAATACGTATATAATAAGTATGTATTAACAAAAGAAAAGTATATAAGTATTATATCCGTTATCTAGTACCCACGACACAAGTTACCGTGACACAAGCGTTTGCTTAGTGTGGGGCTAGATGGCGATGTGTGCAATGTCTCGGAATATTTATTTTATTTATTTATATATTTTTCGATTTCAGGTGAATCTAATATGTGAGACTCGAGGGCTGCAGCACGGTTGCACTCTGAAACGAGTGTTGAACCGAATCTTCCCAGATATGTGCGAGTTTATTGAAGAACCTTTCAGCCCTATACCTATCTGTATATGTACGCCTAAGAAGCCCGTCATGTGGTGCTAAGAGGAACATAATGTGTGATTGTTACTTGGGTGAATTATAAAATATATCATTTATAATAGTAATACATAAAAATAAGGGAATAAAAACTAAACACACTACTTGTAACTACATCAAAAAAGGGGACACTTAGAAAATCTAAGTAATCCATCCCACTGCCATAGGGCAGCGTGCCCAGCATACTGGCCGCATTACCACGCTGGATAACGATGCTGATACGTTGAGCTAGAAAAAGGCCAGCATTTTGGTATTATGAATATTTTCTTATATCTATAGAATAAAGTGGTGTTAGTTACACCATTTATAACTCAAGAACGGCTGAACGGATTTAGCTGAAAATTTGTGGGGAGGTAGCTTAGACCCAGGAGACGGACATAGGATACATTTTATCCCGTCGTTTTTTTTACTGAATTGAATAATATCCAAAATCTGCTTATTTATTGCCTCTCAGGCGGAAAAGCGTTCGCCGGGTCAGCTACTTTAATATAAATATATCTAAATGAAGAAGTTATACTGGCTAAGCCAATTCTGTGAGATTACGATGGTAATTTACTTTATGTACAAAGCACGTTAAGGTTTTAACTGAACTTTAATCTACTTTTATGTAAACTCTATTTTCACTTACCAACATACATTATTTTTTCACCCAGACACCTGTCAAGCGTCAAATTCTCTCAATCCTTGTGAAAGCTGTCACAGATTTACAAACAAAACTTGAAAACTTGGTCAGCAGCATGTGAACTGAATAAAATCTGGAATAAAAGTCGAAATCCCTAAGCCATAATCCACCATAATCTCAAGCTAATATCTCAAGACATCAAGCCACCTACAAATTACTCGTGCCCACCATGTCTCGCCGAAACGTAAGCACCGCTTCATGATAAATAAATAAATTCATCGAAACATGAACTACAGATAGTCTAAAATATATTATTATACGCTTTCTTTTTCAAACTTTAGTAAAAAATGATTCATTAAAAAACCCTTGATGAATAAAATTTCTTTTAATAAATTAATGCGTCTAACGCTATGAAATAGTTTTTTTTTCGACATATCAATCTATGAATCAAGTACGAGTATGCTAGCCAAACTTCTACTGTAATAGCACTTACTTGTAAATATATTTTCAGGAAGATTTCGATGAGCACTGCGATCCAGACAACCCTAAAATAATCAAAATAGAAGATGTGGTAGATGCCGCGCATAGAATGAAGCCATTCATTGTTAACACACCATGTGTAGTAAGTTTTTTCTTTATGCAAGTTAGGCTTACGCTTGGCTACAAAAATTTGCAAAAGGTTTTACATCATAAAGTAAAAGAATATTTTTTTCTATCGATTATTGTGAAATAGTGAAAAATAAATATTTTATCCAATAATATATGCAGTAGAAATAAGTTGTACAATTGAATATTTATTAAATAGAATCGTTAAATTTCAGCCATCGCACTGTCAAAAGAATTTTGCTATCCAACTCTACTACAAGCTGGAAACCATGCAAGCATCAGGAAGGTAAGCCATATATTTTTATTTACTCATATTTTGTTTATTATATATTTTTGGTTGTTTTAGACTTTTGTCTAATTTAAGGTTTCATGTTTCAATAAATGGTTTTTATTCTTATTCTCAAATAACAATATATGTTATCGTATAATTATAGGTGACAGTATACAAATTTCCCTGTTGATCTATGTTATATCTAATTTACTGATATAAAGAGTAACCTTCATCAGTCATGAGACCATGTCCTGTGTAGGTGTAGGTATATCAAATGTTAACACTGCTTTCATTTCATTAACCTAATCAGTCTTCTAAAACAATTATCAGTAAACAGTAGTAAGTATGTGTATGTGTAAATACATATGATTATAATTTCAGTTTCAAAGAGCGTGGATGTCTCAACGCATTACAACTATTGCCTCTTGACAAGAGGAAGCTGGGCGTAGTTATTGCTTCTCTCGGCAACGAAGCCGGCGCCCTCTGTTACCACGCGCACAAGATGAATGTCCCAGTGTTCGTGGTCATGCCCCACACGGTGACAATCAGCAAGATGCAGAAGTTCCACGGTCTCGGAGCCAAGGTCCTCATTCAGGGCACAAACTTGTTGGAGGCGCAGAAGTTTGCGAGAGCTCTTGCCAGGGATCGGGGGTTCACGTTTATTAACTGGTTTGAATTTATTTTTTATTTGGTTTCGATTTGAATCTGTTTATACCGTCCATGTCATAGGAAGAGACACATTTTTGCCATTTAACCGCCCGCCACCAACTTTTCCTGTTGGAAGGGCAATGTTTTTAATGAAATCATGGGGATTTCCCATACTACGTACCATTATTATATGTTCAATGAGACGAGACGTCTCGCCGAGATGAACAGATTACAAGGATTTAATTAAAGGATTAAGTAACAAATACAAACAATAATTTGATTATTGAAGTAAATGTAATTATATAGGATAGATCAGCGGTTCCCGAAAGGTGGTCCGCGGAACCCTGGGGTTCCGTGGGAAGGCCGCAAGGGTTCCGTAAATAATAATAAAATTAAATTCCATAATAAAAATCTACATATTTACGGTAAATGTACAAAAAATAACTCATAAAAAATATTTGTTTTTTATGATTTCCAAAAACCTAAACTATTTTCCCAATTATATCAATAGAACAGCAATAAACAGTTAAACAAACAACTACTCCTAAAACAAACTCAATTTATACACCAAAACACACGTTAACCTTTATAAGGTAGGCAAATTCCCATTCTCAGTTATCAACGTAGGGTTCCGCTAGGAAAAGTATAGTCCATTAGGGTTCCTTGCCAAAAATAAATCGGGAACCCCTGGGATAGACGATGAACACCTTACATTTACATAATCCAATCACTTCATGTAGGTAATGACACGTGACACATTTCTCCGTTTATCTGTTTATTTAAACGCTCATCACGCAAAATCGGCTGAACGGATCATCATTATTTTTGGTTTGAAGGAAGTATCTGAGGATTTTTATCCTGAAATAATGGGAACGCAGCCGCGGGCGACCACTAGTTAATAATTACTTATACGATCATATTACCTCCCTTTTTAATGGTACGCTATGTTTCAGCCGCGACCACCCTCACGTGCTCTCGGGCTACGGGTCCGTAGCCCTGGAGATCTTGGAACAGATCCCATCAGTGGACGCCGTGATAGTGCCCGTGGGCAGCGGAGGGCTGGCCGCGGCCGTCTGCACCGTCATCAAGCAGGTCAAGCCCACCTGCCTTGTTTATGTGAGTACTATCTAACTATATCTAATATTTATATAAACTAGTGGGTGCTCGCGGCTTCGTCCGCATTAAGAAGTAAAACTTGTATTCCCTATTTCACCCCTTTAAAAGTTGCATTTCCAAAATCGTTCTTTAAGTCTATAGCGAACTGACTAATGAAGCTACATAGAACACTTGTGTTGTAAATGAGTAGTTTAACATCAAGAAACCTAAGTAGGTATATAGGTCTACAACTTACTATGATGCGTCCGTGGTAGTAAGTTATAGACCATAATAGTTTGCATAATCAAGTAACCTATAGGTGCTTGATAGGGCCATTCTAGAATGAAATAATATCGAGTGTAACGTCACTCGATATTCTTTATGCTTCGTTATAGGAAAAAATGTGTGTTCTTTGTCAATGTCCAAAATCCTGCACACTAAGAACTGAAGAACTGACAATAAGAATGAGCTGAACTGATTCGAATACAAAATATATATGTTACTGTAAAAGCCTGAAACGTGGTATATCCTAGGATTTACCGGAAATCCTAGAATTTATTTACTTATTTTTATAATGGCACACAAAACAGAATGTAAGGGCACTCAGTGGTAAAAGATCGAAATATTATTTCATTTCGAACTTTTACCACTAGCCACTTGGTAAATCCTAAGATTTTACAGCAATTCAAATTAGATAAGGAGATAAATAGATAAAAAAATTTAAAGCGTGCATTTGTAAGAGTTACGTAATATACGAGTAACTGGGTTAATTACGTGCTGAGCAGTGACCGTAAACTTGTTTCGTTTTTGAGGTCAAATCACAATCCAACGTAACATTGGTCATATTGTTGGCGAAGGTCTGAATACTAAGAACTCGTTAATATTTTCGAAATATTGATTAAATTATAATCATTTTTTGTTTCACTAAACTGATAGAATTGCTTGTATTATTGATTTGTCTCTCTCTCTCTCTCTCTCTTGAGTCGTATTTCTGCATGACAGTCGTGACTCCTCCGCAGAATTAATTCGTTAGGAGAGTCCTATTGGACAGATACATCGTGGTGGACGCCCAGGTTTTTCCACGGAAGACACATGTCTCCAAACATGTCAGTTTCCTCACGATATTTTCCTTCACCGTAAAACGAATGCAAATCCACACATCAATTAAGCAATCAACCATTGATTTGCTTATCCATAATTTAATTTATTACGGTATGGTTTTGTGACTGATTAAATGTCTATACCATTACGTATGTTCAAAATTATGAATACCTTTTTTGTTACAGGGAGTGCAACCAGAATGCAATTCAGGGTTCTTCAAGGCCTTGGAAATAGAAGAAGCCATCGTGTCGCCCCTTAGTGCATCTCTGGCCGACGCCATAGCCGTGCCAAACATTGGCGTCAATGCCTTCGCTAATACTCTACCACTGTTGGATAAAATGGTAAATTTTCCTTGGAATAGGCAAATTTTTGACATATTTGTGTATGTCAGACTCTGACATTAAATAAATATATATTTCGCACACAGCGCCATCTAGCCCCATACTAAACAAATGCTTGTGTCATAGACCAGGTACTAGAGAACGGATATAATACACTTTTCTTTTCAAAATACACAATATTAAGTAGGAACATCTTCAAATAAAAAAAAATTGGTTTAGTATTTTATGCAAAAGGTAGTGATGATTATTTATTTATTTTTATTATTCGGAAATTAATCTAAGAAATAAGCTTTTTATATGAGCAGTATTTGATTATACCAGTATGAACTGGAGTCATGGAAAATATCAACCGACGACGATTTAATTCTCAAATGAGTAAGTTACCATCAAAATAAATATTCCCTCATCTCTATTTAGTGTAAAGTTGAGTATTCATTCAAACAATATTTTATACGTCACTTAGATATCTGACTACATAAAAACATAAAAAGCGTTTATTTCAACATTCAAAAGACTAGTTTCGTAACTGTCTGTGTCCATTTTCCGCCCAGTTGCTGGTAAACGAGGACTGGATAGCTCGCTCGGTGCTGCACCTAATGGAGCGGGAGAGGTACGTGGTGGAGGGCGCCGGTGCCTGCCCCCTCGCAGCTATCATCGGGAACCTCGTGCCAGAGCTCAAGCTGAAGACGTACGTCCTTTCAAAGTATTCAGTACAAAATTTATTGTAAATTGTAATTTATAATTTTTTTAATGTGAATAGTTATTAATTGTTATTTCCTATGAATTAAGTACTTAAATGGTTGTTTATCTCCTTTATAAAAAGGAAAATAAGTTTGCCAGTTTATTAACCTTATAAACACTATTAGCGACATCTAAACATATAAAACTCAAAGGTGACTGACTGACTGACATAGTGATCTATCAACGCACAGCCTAAACCACTGGACAGATCAGGCTGAAATTTGGCATGCAGGTAGATGTTATGACGTAGGCAATCGCTAAAAAGGATTTTTGGAAATGCCACTGTTGATGGGGTCAAATTGAGGGATGCATGTTTAACTTCTTAACGCGAGCGAAGCCGCTAGCATCCACTAGTTCTATCTATAAGGTTTTTTTATGTGGGATAGGTTTGCGTTTGACTACAGCCTGCCTGATGTTAAGCATTGCTGCTGCCTAGGATGTACACGCTACGGTGTAAGGTACATGTCTTAGCTGCAAATTGTGCTCATATTTTGCTGAATAAATGAAAATAAATAAATGAGATATCTAAATTCTAGCCAGCCTAAGCCTGTAAAAAGGATAGTATAAAGACTTAATCTAGATCAAGTCTTCAAGGTCCCTATACGAAGCCAGCATTTCAAATAATATTTTTTGTAGAATATTCAAAAAATAAAAATGTAAATAAAATTGACGTAATGATGGAAACTCACCATTTGCTAAGTCGACACGAATTAATACAGGTAGCCAATGAAACAGTGCCAATCGAACAAAAACTGTTCATTAAAATTTTCCAATAGGCAATAATTGATGTTCCCACGTTTTTAACCGAATTCAAACAAAGTCTACTGAGAGGTTTTTTTTTCTATTATAGCGTTGTATGTATCCTGACTGGTGGCAACGTAGACGGCATAATGTACCCGCGGTGCCTGGACCGGGGGCTTACCGCTGAAGGACGCTTGGTCAAGTTTAGCGTAAGGATGTTTGCTTTATCTTGGAGTTAGTTGCGAGTATTAACTGTATTAATATACTATCCATAGCAATCTCTATTGATATTTATTTGTAAGTAAAAGAATAAAATAAATAAATCGACATTGCACACAGCGCCATCTTGTCCCTTACTAAGGGTAAGGTTTAAGTGTGACTACAGCCCGCATATTTGTTTGTCATCGCTGCAGCCCAGGGTAACACCAATCCAATACCAATACTGATTGGGAACATAGAGATGAAGAGTTATTTATCCAAAACCAACAATTCTCCCATTTTCGTATTTGTCATTTGAACCTATTGCGTATGATATGAATCTATCCGACTGAGATGTGTTTAGAACTCGTAGTCGTAGATATATAATATATGTCATTGACGTAATTGCATAAAAAATAAGTACATACAGTACGTACAAAATTATGTTTGGTACCTACTTGTATAGCAAAGTAAAAACGTCTATTTCAACATCTTGAAACCGAAAGTTTGTGCGTGTTTGTGTAGGTATGTTTGTTATTTTTCACGCTCAAACAGTTGAATCGATTTGGTTTTTTTTTTTTAAATAAATTAGACCCTTGATTAATACTTAGGCTATATTTAACCCGAATAACAAGTAAAAACGCGGGGCGCTGCTAGTCGTTCATAATATAGGTATACCTACTTACTTGAACTTTTCACAAGATAATTCTATATATTCAGGTGGGCATGAACGACAGTACATCTGCTAAGTCACGTATATTCGACCTGCTAACTGACGGGGGATACAATCTAGTGGGCGAGTTCCAGAACCGAGAGTGGATGGAAGACGATATTTATTCTTTGGAGGTTTGTATAATGTCTTCAAGCCGAGAGTGAAACCGTTCTTTCAAGACAAGTGCACGAGATCGTAGATTATAACGTTGCTTAACATCAGCAGAGTTTTAGACAAAGCTTCTTGAGCCTGTCAAGTTAATATGTTAAATGGTGGGTTAGCAAAAAGTTACATTTAAGTACAACGCGTTGCATTAGGTACATAGCGAGTGTGACTTAGCGGCTCCAGCGTCTGCATTTCATCCTGAAACACCCTGGTTAGAATCCGGCCCTACGCCAATAACTTGTATTTTTAAGTTATGTGTGGATTTGCACTCGTTTAACAGTGAAGGAAAACATCGTGAGGAAACCGATATGTTGACCACAATATCCAAGACCATGGTGCCTTCCGTGGAAGGACCTGGGCCCCCACCACGATGTATCGCCTGAGAGAACTCCCCTAACAAATTAATTCAGCTCTGGAGTCACGACCCTCAGTCATGAGGAAATACGACTCAAGAGAGAGACATGAGATGATGAAACCAATCATACCAAGTCCTTATTCGGCATAGAAAGGAATTCGAGTAATAAGCAATGTCAAAAACCTATAAAGCTGTTTATAAACTCTACTTCGTTTACCATAGTTACATGTCTATCATTTTATGAAACCCATAGGAAACTTATATACTAAACTTCACTTCAAACGTCATATTTTCTTTACTTTCAGATGAGACTGGTAGCCCAAACGAGAGACTTGGAGCACGCTCTAGAACTGAAGAGAATAATCGAGAAGATGTACCCTTGCAGTGCCCTATTTGAGACAGAGCCGTTCAACGATCGCAGAACCTGCCCTTGCTATGTTAGGAAGTCTATGGAACACTGAGCATCATCATTATCATCAACCTATTGTAGAATCTATTGAAAACAAGAGAAACAAGATTTTGGTTGAGCCATTAGTTTATGGAATTCTATAACAGTATTTGAAACAAATTTGCTTTTAAATTTATAAGAAGACAGTTTAATTTGAACTATGTTTTATAAAGAATTGTCAGAGTGAAATTTTATGACTATAGCAAATATCCCTTATTACGACGAGAGGTTGAAAAGCCTTGAAAATGAAAACTATAGAACATTTATTTCAGTTCTTTCAAATTAATTTATCCAAACTATGATAGAAGAACTCTTGACCGAGGCTTTTCCCGCCTTTTTCCATCCTTTACCACTAACTCTACTATATTCTGATCCAAATGGTTATAACCCTCTTTTATTTCCTCCCTACTACATTTTCCCATCGGATTCTGTGCATTCTATCTGGGTAACATTTGTAACATGTTTGTACATGGCAACACAATAAATACAATATGACCTCTGTGACCTTTTTTCTTTCAGATAAAAATGTAGTTTTAATTTGTTATGTTAACTTGTGTTATCTGTAGGTGACTTACCACAACTTACAGAGAAACAAATAATAAATTATAGCTGAAACAAAAACTGTTTCTTAATAAAAAGTAGTGTGTGTTGCTTTTGGATCCCTATACTGTTTCACACACACACATGTATTACACACAGTGGGATGAATGTAAATTAATTTGTAGTTCATGTGATACAATAGAATGATTTCCAGATACATACATAAATAGCAGTCAAAATCATAAACCTCCCATAGTCAGGTAAAAGTTATATACTTAATTAAAACTTATCATGTGATAGTCATAATTGAGATTCTACCCAATAATACAATAGCTTACTTATACATGTACCAGCTAAACAAAATCAAAATCAATTTGCCTAAAAATAATCAATAAAATATATTTTCACTTAAAACAAATCAAATTTTTAAACTCTAACAAGTACATAGTATACAGTATATCAATTATTATTTTTTGTAAGTATTATTGTTGAGTACCTTACAGGTTAGATAGAGAAGTTTTTGTCCATAAAAGTAGCCATCCTCACATCGCGCTTGCTCAGCCCGTTGCAGTCATGAGATGACAAAGTTACCTGGAATAGAAAAAATATTTTCATTAATATAACACTAGATTTATCAAAATATTCACAAAAATATAACAAGTTATGTTACTCAATGTGTGAGTGAGTGACTAAACAAGTTATTCATTATTAATTGTGGGTTTATTGTGAGTTACCTACTTGTTGATTAAAAAACATTTTTTTTTTTAATTTAATGTTTCGCAATGTGTTTTGTTTTTTAAATACAAATTAAAAGTTAAAAATGGATAGCGACGATGATATTTGTACGCCTCCGGATATTCTAGAATTGGCAACAAAAGTTATATTATATTAAGACTGTTTTATAGTAATCTCGGCAAAATCAAATGTAAAGTGGACAAATGTGTATTTAATATTTAACCGGGATCTTGTAATTTTATTGAAAAATATATTTATAGAATTTAACAGCCAGATAACAAAATAAGGTATTGTACATTTCATAGTTGTTTTCTAATAACTCACCTGCAATTTATTGTAAACATTGAGCCATTCAGGGTGGTGGTCCATCTTCTCAGCAAGCAAGGCAACTCTGGTCATGAAACCAAAGGCCTGGTTGAAGTCCTTAAACTGGAACTCCTTTTCAATTGCATCCCTGTTGCTTTGCACCTTCCATCCAGCTTGCAGCAGCGGCGCGAGCAGGCTGTCGCGATCTTCTGAAGTTAATTTGTCTGCCTGGCAAACAAAAAAATATTATAAGCCAATAGTCATTGTATAGCATGATTTAGTTCCAAAGTTTAGTAGGAAAACAATATTTCATACCATTTTCCTTTTACTGGGCGAGGTCGCGGACACGCTGGCGTAACCGGCGGCTGTAGATTGAATGCCATTGATCCGAACCGCAGCCTCCAATCGGCAAGGCCTCGAGGGGTGAAAGTGTATCGCCGAGCGCGCGTGAAACAAACTTCGGACTGCTATCATTGTTGATTTATGAATGGATTTTAATAGGAAATGAACAGAAACTAGACCATATGACCACACCAATCAATACAATAATAATACGAGATGCCCTCAGAACGATTTGTTTACAAAAATCACCGAAAACACCTGTTGATTTTGGTACAGAAAAGAAATTTTCAATTATTAGACAGAGATATAACTATGTTTTTGTATGTGTAAAACAGAGATGGATAATTGTTGTGACCCGCGAGATTACTGTCACGAGACTGTCACTGTCATGAACTTAACAAAGTAAATTTTTTTTTTCGTTCTTAATTTTAAAAACTTTTAAAAAAGTAAGAAAGGCCCGCGCATATTAAATGTGATATTTACCTAAATATTCATTTGCATTACCTAATTAGCAAGACAAGGTGATTAAGTCTCTTTAACTTCCTTCTACTTTCCTACAAAGCTTATGGAAGATAAACAATACTGAAATTTATATTATATTTTATTAAATCTTCTTAAAATATTTTAACTATAAATACAACTATTATTTTTTACTGTTTTTAAACCTACTGTTGATATTACAAATTCTACAGAATAATTTGGTAAATCAGGAGCAAAAACCACAGAAAGTTCTCTGACAAATGAAGAACACATTTTATTTTCTTTATTCCTGACACCAACAGTTTTTAAGGTTTTTTTGAGGTATAGTCTACATGAGACCATGTTAGACCAAGCTAGGCCCAAAGATGGTAACATATCACTTGAACTTTCAAATGCAGCTGTCACTTGGTTTATACAAATAACAGCCAAGTTATATTCTTGA
This sequence comes from Macaria notata, assembly GCA_927399415.1. NCBI lineage: Eukaryota > Metazoa > Arthropoda > Insecta > Lepidoptera > Geometridae > Macaria > Macaria notata. Next base: position 4,662,039 of record OV656743.1, read on the forward strand.
GCAACACTTATTAAATTAACTGCCAGCTCTCTCATATCTTCTGCTCTTTGAACATAGTTTGAGCTCTCCACTCTAAACGGTGCAGCGACAGAGTCCAGCACAATCAGAGTACATTTACTCTGAGCAAGTAGCTTGGGCAACCTCACCCTCACACATGATAACAAATCCTTGGACTCTGTTATGTGCTCCACAAATGTAGCTGATCCATAATCAGCTCGGGGATTGTAACTAGGCATGCCTTGCTTTATTTCATCAAAACGTTTCACAGGAAACAGATCTTCAGTACAAATATACACAGCATGGTCAGGCCAGTTATATGCAGCAGCTTGAAGGCTTATCTGAGTTTTACCGGAACCACTCTCGCCATATATTTCTGTTATAGTTCTTCTACGGAAGCCACCTTTCAAAATAGCATCAATACCGCTACATCCACTTGAAATTCTAGAATCATCTCGTTGTTTTAGCAAATCATAGCAAGTCAAGCTTTGTGGGCGTACATGCTCTGACACCAAATTCTTTATCAAAAGAATGTCTTCAACACTCAAGTTTGTAACTTTTTTAATATCCCAACAGGATAATATTATCAATTGTTTAGATGTACAAATACCAGCCCTTTCAATTACATCGTATAGTTTATGTGGTAATAGCTTCTTTAGATCATTCACATCATTCATTGTCCGTAAGTTGAGTATTATCACTTTGTACTTAGCAACAAAGAATACTATCACCCTTTTGAAAAAGGTTAGCAACGTTCACTATTAAATGCTAGTTTATAGTTCCCATTCTGATTTTATTATCTTTTTTTCAGTTTCAAACCAATCAATAAACATTTAATGAGGTCGATATTACGCCAAAACAAAAGTTTATAAAAACGAGCTTCCACCTTCCACTTCCAAAAACTTTGTTTACAAACAACACTCCATGGCTCCTCCCCTCCCGCCATTCTAAAAAGACAATGACATTTCTTTCTTTATGTTACTAACTATGTTGTCATTTGCAACCAATCATATGCGTAGATTTTGACATAATATAATTTCATTAGAATAGAATCTCGGAGGAAGGACAAGATTAGAATAGAACGAATTTTGTCAAAAACAGCTGATGAATAATTTTCATGGATAGATAAAATTAACCACTACGTTTGTCAATCCCCGGTTTAGATCTTTCGTTGGTAATTTTCTTATTACTCTTGAGTTGAGCTTAATTTATTTGTAGAAAAATAAAGAAGAACAAAACGGTAATCTTGCATAATGTCCTGCAACTCTTGTGCAAAAGGATTTTCGCTTCTACGCCCAGAGGTAAACAATAGGTCAACCATAATAACTAATAAGTTTATGTATGTACCTACTTAACTTATTCCAGATAATAATGAAAACCATTTTTGTTTCCAGAAAGGTTGTCCCAGTTGTGGATTTAGTTTCTGTTCAAAATGCTTAAACAATAAAATATTTGTACCTAAACTTAACTCTGAAGCAAAGGTAAGTTTGCCAATAAATGAAAAATATCTTCATAACTTTTTAGTGGTAGCTGTAATACCTATAATATATGTAATATATATAGCCATAATTATACATAGGACATATAATTAGGGCTCAGTGAGAATATTAATTTCACATAAAATCCTGATATTTCACAGGTTTGTACAAAATGTAAAAAGTTGCTGGAACAGAAAGACAATGTAAATCAGACTGTTGCTCCACCTGATGCTTATTACAAGTAAGTACTTGCATTTGTTAGATAAGACTTAATTACTTAAGAAACATACAACTAAAAGATATCACTAAGTTTCTAGATCTTCTATTTAGATTTCTATACTTATAAAGCACACACACTTGCCACTCAAATCTTTAACCAGTTTTTATACTGATAATATTACTTTATAATTATGTAACTTACATAATTCACAAACTTAATTTTATTAACCCATGCCAAGTACATTATGTGTGATTCAAAGTCAGCATAGATATTTATTGTAACATAAACTGTTAGCAAAAAATGATGGACCATTAATCATTATTTCTAGACGGCTATTAGCTGTAGATGAAAAATCAACTGATACATCAAGCAGTACCTCTTCCAATCAAGGAGGTAGCATAGAGGACCAAATACAAGCAAGACTGGCCAAATTAAAAGAAGACAAGGTAGCCAAAGTCAGCAGTGAAGAAGAAATAACTCAAAGATTGCAAGCCATTAAGGGAGTGCAGTCAGTTACAGATGATGATATTAGTAGCAGATTGGCAAAATTAAGAGGAGTGCCTATTATTGTAAATAAGGTAAATAGCTCTGATGAAATAAAATTGCTGTGAGCTGAGTATTTCAAGGTCAGCCAAAACCAATGAAGAAAATTGCAGAAGAGATTAATAAAAATTGATACTTTATAATATTAAGTTTTTAATAACCCTTGCTATATCTACCAACTATATTTTAGTTAGAACACAGAATACATGATATAAGTTACAAGTTTCCTATTTTTATTGTTTTCTAAACTATCAAGGTGATGGAAAGAAAAGAACTTGCTCAAGTAATCCATTGTAGAATCAGGATTAAAAAATGTCTCTTATTTTTTTAATTTAGCCAGTACTTCCAACCCCAGATCTAAGAACAGAGCAAGAGCAGGCTGATGATCTAATGAAGCAATATTTAGAGCAAACTCAAATAGACACAAAATACAAGGATGAATTTGACACCCTCGTCAGTGATATGGAGTCAAGAATGCTCAAATTGAAAGGGAGTTCTGCAGAAACAGAATCTGGCCCTTCATCAAGTGTAATAAAAGAAACTGATGCTCCTAATGAAGAATCAGAAGATGAAGAAGAAAGTGTTAGGAAAATTGTTGAGAAGGTAATTTTATTAAAAGTAAAGTGTAAGGAAAGAGGGTTTTTAATAACTAACACATGAAATAAATCAGCAGTTCCTTGTATTTTGACACAGAGAAATGTACTTTTTGAATGGAATAGATGTGTTTTTTACCGAAGTCATTGCAAAAAAACTTTCAACATTCTACACCCTTAAAGGTCATGTATTAGTGACCATTAACCCAATATAAAAGATACCTCTGCTCTGCAGTGTTTGTTTGTGGCCTGTGTTACCAACATGGTATAATTAATTATGTTGATTTTATTTTAGATAAAAAAAGAAGCATCATTAGAAATCAATGAGATTGCCCCATCGACACATGATGAGTTGCCATTCTGTGAGATTTGCAATGAAGATGCCACAATGAGATGCTTGGGATGTAGGTACTTGTTCTGTAAACGCTGCTTCAGAGACCATCAAGATGATGATGATGGTTGCAACAGATACGAGCCTTATAAAGCACCTAAAGACAGCCAATATTGAAATTATATTTGCTATGAAAGGCATCTTATTTTGTAATATTAAAATAATCAAGCTGCATTTATTTACACACAAAAAAAACAATGATCAAACAATTTTTTTGTTAAAACTATCAACATACAAAAAAAAACAATTATCAGACTTAAGCACCTGTGTGATCATTGGCAATGCTTTATGAATTTAGCAGATTAATGTGCAAGCTTTAAAAGACGAACTATTTATAAGCTTACATTTTATATTTTTTGATATTGTATTTTAAAACACTGATCAAATAAAACGCAAATTATTTTTTATGATTGTTTATTTCTTAACTCCTCCATAATTTTCGGTATGACATTTACTAAATCTTTAGCAGTTTGTTTGTATCCATTTTCGATCCATATATCTTTCAACTTGTTCATGACTACACCAAGTGTCTTGCCTGCGGGTACTCCAGCATCTTTTAATATTTTGCCATTGATAGCGAACAGGGGTACTTCCCATTTGTTGAATTTATCTAATAAAACTTCATCTCCTCTGTACTTTAGAACTTCGCGTACATAAGCTGCCTCGTCTTCTTGCTTGTGTTTCAGTTTGGCGTTTATGACTAGTTTTTCATAAGGTCTGCAAAAATAAAACAATGTAGTCAATGTATAATGAATTAGTTCGAAGTAAAATCACCATTTTGATTTTTACATTTATTAGAGGTATGATAAATGAATGTAGTTTATAAAAGTAGGTACGTAATTACTCCCTTAAAATATTATTTAACTCTTTCAGTCTTAGTGGTTAGCGTTACTAACCACCTGTTTCCGATTTTTTTTTTACATTTTTCAGCGTTATTTATCGATAATACTTATTGAACGAACACGTCACTGTGCATCTTACTTGACATAATTTTAGTATCAAATTTCTCCAGATACGCATTACTGAGTCATTATGTCAACTTCAAATTACTGGACGCGCTCGTTTTTGTTTGTGAATTAGAATGAATAAGTTTAATAAGCTAAAAATGTAGTTAATATTTTTGTTTTGTTTTGTAGAAAATAGTAATATTTTTAAAGACATGGCAGAATTGTATGAGATTATTATGATTTTAGTGTACAATCAAGGAAAATATAAGGTGATTAGCCTTACTAACTACTGTGAATATCGTCATATTTTTTTGAATGTTTTATTGAAATCAGATGTTTTACTTTTTTTGCTGTATGCCTCGTCTATTTTATGACAAAGCTATCCAAAATGTTTTGACAATGTAGAAACTGCTGTAGGTGGGAAAGTAAATAGTGATTTTTTTGTGCGTATTTCAAGTGCAAATATCATAAAGTGTATTATGACATTTATTTTAACAGCTACCCATTGCAAATAGCACGGAAAGAGGATCAAATATGTGTGGCACAGTTAATTCCAACAGAAAATGTTTGCCATAATTTTATTGTGGGGGCAAAAAAATTCAGAGAGGGCAACATGACTAGGATATGTGACGAAAAGGGGAGTTTACTAAAATGGAAAGGCATAAGTTAATTTCTTATAGTTTTCTAATATATGTCACCTTCCATTCATAATAAATAATGTTAACATATGTTTCATCTATATCGAAAGTCATAGTGGTCACCATAACTAACCACCATATTCCTCAAAAGCCTTTTTTACAATATTTGTCCCATGCCCATGTCAGAAATAAACAAAAATGTTCAATTTTATCACCCATGTAAAAGTGTGACTCAAAGAGTTAAATGCGGATTTAAACTTTAGTAATTCTACATTCTTATTTATCAAGGTACTGTAATTGTGAGAGAATTTTATGTTGCAACAATTTACGACTGTAGTAATTAATAACACTATTTCAAAATATTGTTTATAATTACTATGCAATAGTGAAATACAATACAGCTATTTATATAGCGCCTGCCAACACAGCAGGCTAGCACTATAAATTATCTGTGCTGTTATGTGCTATAGTAAAATGTTATCATTATCACTTACAATAAAGGTCTATCTAAAGGCATCTGATCATCTCTATGAATCACAAGGAAGTATGCCATATCCCTCTCAAGGTTAGACAACTTCAGCCGTTTATGCAGAATGGTCACCTCATCCATGTCTCTGAGCAGTGCTACGAGGTAACTCATGGGGTTCAGGGTGAGGTGCTCTCCTCTCTTCAGCACCCTCTCTAGCTCTTCCAAGTTTGGTGATGATGGTAAACCTGGATTGTTATAAATATCAAAATATATTTTTTTTATTACAATTGATACAAACATTTGTGTTGGCGAAATATCCTGGAATATTTATTTGATTACTTAAGTTGCCAATGATTTCAGTTATTTATTAATTTTATAATGTGACATATAAAGACAAAAATGTAGCATAATTTTAGGTGTATTTGTTTATAATATTTCACACAGAAGTAATAATTGAACTAAGTAATTGTAATTAAAAATTGACACTATACAAACACATATGCATTAAAATATGGAAGAGACAATAATGTGAAAGCATTATCCTAAGCAATAAGATATAATAACATACCTATATACTTTCCAATACCAACATCAAGCATAGTCTTCAATAAACTGCCAGCAAAGTTTCCTTGCAGCAATTTCCGTAATTCCACCCAGATCCTTTCACCAGATATATCTTGGAGACCTTCCACATTATCACGGATACATTGCAAGGTTTTTTCTTCATGTTTGTCGGGTTCTTCTGCAATTTTGCCATAGAATCTGAAGTATCTCATTATTCTTAAATAATCTTCTTTGATTCTCACATCTGCGTCTCCAACAAATGCCACTCTTCTTTTCTGTAGATCTTCATATCCAAAGAAGTAATCATAGACTGAGCCATCAAAGCCTGCAAGTTTACATGTAGGATAAAGGGATAGAAAAAAAAGATTCCAATATATTTTACTATAAGCTAACATAGCTGGTACCTACAGACACTCTCAGCTCAATGATGTCACAGCTATACAATTATACTTATTCTTACTCTTACTTCATATTATAATTAGATCTTTTTTGAACTGGATGAATGAATTGAATCATTATATATATTCGTAATAAAAACAAATTACTTGCATTTACATCAAGAAAAAAATATCCAGCAATAGTTTGATTACCTACCTAAAAACATAGAATTTATAGTAAGATCTCTTCTGTTAGCGTCCAGCTTCCAATCTGTAGTATATTCAACCTCTGCATGTCGGCCGTCAGTTACCATATCTATTCTCAAAGTAGTGACTTCAAAGTTTTCTTTATCATTGATCCTTGGCGTAATAGTCCCATGTTTCTCTCCATTCATGTTTATCATCCGAATAGATTCTGTTGTGAACATTTCCTTCATCTGCTGTGGAGTGGCTGTAGTTGCAAAATCTAAGTCTGTAGGTTTCTTTCCCATCATTAGGTCACTGTAAAAAATAAGTAGGTTAAGCTGGATATAGGTGTTGTAGTAAGAAAACAAATGTAAAGTGTGTGAGTGTGTTATTATTCCTTCTTCATGTCTATATGGCTGAACCAATTTAGATAGCATTGAGTTTGGAGTTTTTTTTTTTATAAATTTAACACTTTCTAGTAACAATGTCAGGCACGTCTAGTATAGATTTATCAGTAGTAGTTTAATAATATACCGTACCGAACAGCTCCACCTGCAATTCTGATCTCAAACTGGTATTTATCAAACAACTTCTTCAATTCATTTACTTCTGGAGTAAATATGCTATGGAACTCGGGCGTCTCCAGTCTGGTAACGATTGGATTCTCGCGGCTTTTCAACTCCATGTCTATTCTTGAACGTACTCTGCGACGGCTGGTATTCAGAAAACAGCTAAAAACCTGCGAAAACATACGTAGCACCGATATCAGATTTTGAGGTTAGGTAAGTAAATATTCAAATCTTATGATTACAAATTTTACCTTACTTTGTGAATACCTATATATATTCAGAAGTTTAGATAGTCCAGTTAGCATACTAAAATTCTTTATTTATTTCTTTTCTCAATATAATTTATTTTATTTTTTACTATCCAAAACAAAACAATTTGGGTTACTTGACAATCTTGACATTGACATTTAAAAATAAAATATCTTACAATACAAGATTACGTCTGTGGTGTAGTTCATTGATTAAGGTACGTATACATTTTGTTTTACGGTGTAGAAGAGAAAATATCATCGGAATTTTATTTTTTCGACTGGCAAGGACAAATGCCTTATGTCATCATTATCATCAGCTTTGATTTAAAATCAAATCGACTAACAATATAAGTGTCTCGTTAATGAATACCAAAAGTATTGCAGTTTCCAAATTTTCAGAGCGAGCTCTTTGATCAGTTCGAAATAAAAAAAATTAAACAACTATGTTATTTATATATGAGTATAAAAGAACGTTGAACAAAAACCCACCATCCGGCTATAATAACTTTTATTCCTTGATTTAAAAATGTAACACTCATACACAGTAACTATCATTTGCCACCCATCAGGTTGTTCATTCCACTGGATCCTTGCTGTAGTTGCCTCATCATGTTGTGGAGACCGGACATGCCGCCCATTTGCTGCAGGATTCTCGGGTCCATCATCTTTGCCATTTGTTGGTTGAGCTTAACCATTTGAGTCTGGTTGACATTCTTAGCCATGTCACCTCCTTTGAAGAGTCCTTTGATGCCACCCATCTTTTTGACGACGGCAGCAAATTTAGTGTATTGGGTGATGAGATCTTTGACATCTCTCTCAGTTACTCCGGCTCCTTGAGCCACTCTCGTGATTCTGGTGGGTTGTTTTGAAAACAGTTTGGCACCATCTCGGTGGTCTAATTCTCCTTCGTTCATGGAATCCATGATGGTCATAAGCCTTTTCAGTTTGGCCATTGATTCTTGCTCGCTGCCTTTTGACATTAAGTCTTGAGAAAAACCAGGAATCATTCCCTGGAAAACAGAAAATTAACAGGCTAAGTAACTAATTTCTTATTGATAAAAAGGCTGTAAAAATATTCATACTGTAATCTAGTCATGTTTATTTTTTTCTAGTAACTATGTCATGTTAATGTGGAAACATTATGTAAAAGTAAATTGGAAAAAAATCTATCGTAATTGTATAAAATTCTGGAGAGAAAACCAATACTCAGCATTAGTTTCATATAAGAAAGTGCTTGTCCACAAATGGTTACCATAATTTGTGAGAAGGGTCCCATTTTCATAATATTCTGGAACTGTTCATACATGGCCCTCAGAGTGAACTGGCCATGCTTCAGCTTTTCTAGCAGCTCATCATTATCATCCAGCTTGAGTTCATTGACCTTATCCAGCAAGCCCTCTATGTCTCCCATACCTAGCAGTTTGTTTATAAATGGCTTAGTTTTAAAAGACTCCAAGTCATCAATGTGTTCTCCCGTACCAATGAAAATGATTGGACTAGCAGTAGCTGCCACCCTGGAAAATTCAATTTGTATTTTGAGTAAACAAGGAAGACTCTTAAAAAAGTAAGAACTTAAAGCTAAAAAGATAAGTATATTAAAGGTTAAAAAAAATAAGTATATTAAAGGTTGAAAGTATTTTCTAATATATTATATTGTACCCACCAAATAGCCTATCAATAAAAAATGCTTGTGGACCAATTAGGCACAATCTAGTTACAAAGATTGTTATTCACATTAGGTAACAATCTCACAAAAATATACAAATTTAGATTCTATGTATTTGTGCAGCTCTAAATACCTACATACATCACTAGCTTACTCCTCGACTTATGTTGAATTTATTTTTAATTTAATGTAGATTAAGTTAACAATAAGTTGTTCATTTTGTTACATTTTCTAATAAAGAAATAAATTAATATTGTTTTATTTTTATTATATTGAACTCATTATCACAAGTATATAAATACTCACGCTGACAATGCACCGCCTCCCTTGGCATGTCCATCCAACTTGGTGATGATGACAGAACCAATATCTACCTTCTCCTTGAAAGCCTTTGCTTGCGCCTCACAAGCCTGACCGATCGTGGCGTCCATTACGAATATTATGTTGTCTGGTTTCTGAGGAATAAATGCATTTATTCAAGGTCAAATTTTGAATTATAGTGGCTAACTTTATTTAATCTTAAAAGTACCCTCGGAGAATCTGGTGTAGCTTGACTACTGTCTTCCTCTGTTAACAAACCATGTTTCTTATTTCCAGATGTAAATGAAAACTTTTTTATATTATTGCATATACACCATTGATGATTTGATTGCTTATAATGGCTTCAGCTATAAATAATTATACATATATACACACTTTATAAATCCTATTAAGAGGACGCCCTGAGAATTTGGTAGCAAGAATTCGTATTTTACTCGACATGGACAAAAGCAACTAAACTAAAATTTTATGTTCAAGATTCATCATTTCAATTACTATATTTTACGAATATCATAACACCAACGGCCAATTTTTGTAACACAAAATAATTAATCAAAAAGATCTCTATAAAGTTGAGTATATCGATTTTGTCGGAGTTGGTTTTGGATTAGAGCATTAAAATTTTCCACACATGTTAATTAACACAGTCACTTTGATTTGTGAATAGATTATTTGAAACAAATTCGTAATTTTTGAAATAAACGACCAAAACCATTTTGTCGCTTGCGCCCTTTCGGAATAAGTGGGGTTTTAGCGATACTTGCCACCCGCGCCTGTTCGGCGGTGCAGGGCGCTTGGACCTACAATATCAGATTTATAGTTCGCCACTGCGTCGTCTTAACCTATCATTATTACCTTATTACTTGCCTAAGGCGATAAGGCTGTCCAATGTTACATTAAATTAGTTTTAGTTTCTTTAAGTTATTATGATTGTTTGGTGTGCATCAAAGATATATCTATCAATACATAAATCTTGGTCTCATAAAAGTATAAATGTGTAAATCATTTTCACTTATGTAATTGAGGTAGCATGTCAGCAAAAAATGTAACTATAACCTTTCTATCAACAGTTAATCAAATAAAGTTCATTAAAATTATACAACTCACAATAGCATTAGCAACTGCCAACATCTCCTCAAACAGAGACTCCTCCTGCTTGTGCCGCCCGCTGGTGTCCACGATGATCATCTCAAAGCCTTCCTTCTTGAACATCTCCACACCGGTGGTGGCAATCACCACTGGATCTACTTCTGTGTAACTGGAAATAGGAGTAGATATCTTTTAACACTGAATAGGCTTACAAAACAGTCTGTCTAAAAGAAACCAATATAACACAAGATGTTTTACATAGCCCAATTTTTAAGTAGGCTATCTGTTTGATTTAGTACAATTTCAGTAAGGAAGAAAAGTACTAGGTATGCCAAATCACTTGCAATTATGTCTCAGTAAGGCCTGTATGTATACAAATACGCTAGTTTTTGTTGCAATTAAAAATACCTCGTAGTTTTGATTTTTTAGGCATTCAAAGTTTCCAAAAATATCCAATCCGACGGAGAGCCCCCCGTAACCGCTTGTGACGTCATACTACAGCGCGCCGTGGCGCGGCGCGCTTAGTATCAAGTCACCCGCGGTGATAGTAGGTGTAAAAGCTAGTATTTTGATGTGTTTTCTTTCGCGTAATAAGAAATATTATTCAATTCATTAAATTTATGAAGGATTTAAACAGAGGAATCGGATAATTTACCTAAAATAGATGGATTAATTATTAATACGCATTATTTACTAACAAATATTTATATGCCGCCAAAATGCGAGGAATAAAAATGCAAGGTTAAGTAAACATTCCTTACTACTTGTGCTTAGTAGTTTATGTGATCTGAATATTGTTTTATCAAAACAAGATACCCAACTTATGTCACAATGAAAGAATGCGACTCAAATAGTAGAAGTACCTAACCTACCTACCATATTTTTTACGTTAACCAGAACAAAATATGTATTAGTTTTGTAGCTATAGGTAGATACGTAAGTATATATGTATAATATAGGTACAACTATTCTTTTTGCCTTTTTAGGGTTCCGTACCCAAAGGGTAAAACGGGACCCTATTACTAAGCCTCCGCTGTCAGTTTATCTCCAGGCAGTATCTCATAAACCGTGATAGCTATAAAGCTGAAATTTTCACAAATGATGTATTTCCGTTGCCGCTATAACAAAAAATACTAAAAATTTCAAAAAATCTATACATTAAGGGGGTCCCCATACAATAAACGTGTTTTATTCGTATTTTTTTGCTCAATATTAAAAACGCGTACAGGTAGATGCTTCAAACTTTCAAGGAATATTTACTTGTACGGTATATTACCTTTCGAAACAAATAATTTAATAGCAATAAAGTAAATATTATTATTATTACATTACAAAAACGTGTTTTTTTTTTATATTTTTTGCTCCGTATTAAAAACGGTAACAGGTAGATACTGAAAAATTTCACATCTAAAATTTAAAACAAGAAAATTCTTACAAGCCATCTACACCTAGTCTACGCGAGTAGGCACAGTGATTTTAACTTATATAGAAAATAAAGGATTACACAAAACAGCTACATGTTTCTCAAGATATTATAACTGTAATACAATGTAAAAACGTAACGGAAAGTTCTGTATATAAATATATATTTATAAATAAATATAAACTACAAAAATATTTTAATAGTCTTAGGTATTCACGATCTCTGTAAACTATAATTAAACTATTTTAACCGGTATAATCGCGTACTTATTGATTCAATATTTTTCCTGGCAATATAAAATCAATAAACACAAGATTAATCCTGTTAGAAATCATTATTATTACTTAGGTAATTAAATATGATTGAATGGTCTTCACAACAATTAACTATTCTTTTATCTCCAAATGGATTAACCCTCTTCATAGCTTTTATCCATTATTTTTCCCATTTTAACGTCCTTTAAACTATAAAAAAAAAACAACTTTTCCGGTGAATTGGTAGTTGTATTTTTACATTTAGGCACAACACATGATTTCCTAGTATTTGAATTGGACATTTTAAAAGTATTTAGTTAAAATTTAGACGCCACGAGCGCGCGACGAGTGAGCCAGACTGAGCGTGCTGTATGATGACGTCACAGAGTCACCAGCAGCCCGCATCGTGCGGTTACAACTTGTTTTACTTATAAGTCGGAAACTAATTGACGTATCGAAGTACATAATTATTTCACTAGTATTTATTATTTTTGATAGAGAAAAAGGAGTTATAAAAATCAAAATCAATTATCGATCTTCATTATACAAGAGAATACAAACTAAAGGCCAGAAAAATAAACAATGTAGAATATGTTTGAATTAAACTACACATATAAGGCTTCTTTAAAATCTTTCAACAAACTGTATTTTTTTTAAAAGTGAATTTATATAAAATAGAATAAGAAAGTAAAGAAACATCATCACCTTTTTAACAACCAGCAGAATCTTTTATTGTGAAGACAAGGAATACATGGACCTGTTTATATTGTTACTCTAATGGCAAAATAAATTAATAGATGTATTATATTTGAAGAATATATATGGATGTATAATATTCTAATGAGCATTTATCAATGTCACATACCTTCCATAAAAGGGTATCCGAGCTTTAGTACAGTTCTGTTTGACCTGGTCATAAGCACCAGCTCTGAATGTGTCAGCACACACCAGACAAGACTTCCAGTTTTTCCTCAGGTAGTGGTAGGCCAGCTTAGTACAGGTGGTTGTTTTACCAGACCCCTGCAGACCTACAAACATCACCACATTGGGCTTGCCCTTGATGGGCTGGTATGGCTTCACTCCTGGATCTACTAGCTAGAAAATAAATAAAACCATTATGATTAAAAAGTTTATGGGTATCAATTTTCATACCAAATTTTATCTATATTGCTCTCTAAGTAAATAAGAAAAACTTATAAACAAATTATCAACATAGCAAAATATGGCTTAATGAATTAGAAATCTTAAAACTACCCATGCTTGTTTTTGTTTCAAGGCAGCAGTTTTTGCTATAAAAGTTTACAGCAACACTAATAACTTTAGTGCTAACTAACTTTTAAGAGGTCAGAGTCAAAAAATAAAAAAAAACTAGATCATGGAACATACTTTGACAAGCTCCTTGAAGACAGCAGACTGGATCATCCGCCGCTTGTTGAGCCCTCCGGCCATCTCATCAAAATCAATGACAGCTCTGACATTCTCACGCAGGTTCTTCACTAAACGAATGTTAACATCAGCTTCCAGTAACGCAGCGCATATTTGTTTGAGCATAGAATTCAACACCTAAAACCAAAACATTCATAAGTACAACCAAGGAGATAAGCTTATGTTGATGTATTCCACTTTCATTTTGTGTCATTACCTCCTCATTGATTATGGTCGCTCTGCTTAACGACTGCAAAGCAGTCGTAATTTTACGACCCAAATCTGCTAAAACCATCTTGATTTATTGCTATATATCCCAAGTAACACTAATATTTGTCAGCTGGTGGGGAACACAATGGTTTAGGAATTACATTAGTATTGTATGGCAGTATCAGTTTTAAATATTTGTGACATTATTCTAGATACAAGGCAATTGTTTTACAGAAAATAGGAATGAGAAATCACTATGAAATTCAATGTTTTTTTAAGAATTTCCCTTTTCGTATTTCCCTTTCGACGAATCCACAAAAACGTGTTGACGTGTGTTTGACGTTGACAGAATTTGACAGCTCGCCAACACGACGAAACTATACGTCAACAAGCGTTTCGTTTTTGCACTTAGACAAATCAATGGACCAATCAGAAACGAGAAAGTTCTTACTTATCTGTAGAATTGAATGAACAAAATCAGAATGATTGTTGCATTTTTCTAAATACTCTGTGGTTACACAAATTCGCCTTGTAATCATCGTGATTTTGTTGAATTTTGTGATTTTTAACAAAAAATATTATTCGAAATAATACAAGAGAGGAGCAATCATGGTAATCATTGTTTCGCTGACTCTCATGCTCTTTAATTAAGTGTATGTCTAGTGATTTCTCTAAAATTACTTTGCGTTTCTCTCGTTGTATGATACAGGGTCAAAATCAATCTGGAGGTGGTAGCGGTGGCGACAAAAAAGATGACAAAGACAAGAAGAAGAAGTACGAGCCCCCAATCCCTACTCGCGTTGGCAAGAAGAAGAGGAAAGCAAAGGGTCCTGACGCTGCCTTGAAGCTGCCGCAAGTCACTCCTCACACCAGATGTAGGCTCAAATTATTGAAACTAGAAAGGATAAAAGATTATCTATTGATGGAGGAAGAGTTCATCCGCAACCAAGAAAGACTGAAGCCACAGGAGGAGAAGATAGAAGAAGAAAGGTCCAAGGTAATTGACCTTACAATACAACTGAATTGACAATAATTTATTATAAACAATGATGAATCAAAAGTAGCCCATTTGACAACACATTGCTGTTATACACAAAGATCTTTATTCACTATCAATCAAGTATTATAAACTAAACTGTGGAGCTCCCTGTGGGAATGTTGGTTCCCTTTGAACTGTTGTACCTATATTGATTTTTGCTTCTGAGATTTAACTCATGCTAATAAGCATTCTAGACTATAGACTAAATCAGTTGGGGCTTAATAATGAGAGAGTTGTAAACATGTTTGAGACAAATTTGAGGATATCTGGAATAAATAAAAAAATATATTACATCCTACCAACACACATACCTAGCTCAAAATATACAAATTCTTATGTCTTATTGTAGGTACTACTAAACATTAATAACTACAAGATTCTATCAAATCATTGTCTCTGTTCCCAGGTTGATGATCTGAGAGGGACACCGATGTCGGTCGGCAACCTGGAGGAGATCATAGATGACAACCATGCCATCGTGTCTACGTCGGTGGGCAGCGAGCACTACGTCAGCATCCTGTCCTTCGTGGACAAGGACCAGCTGGAGCCCGGCTGCTCTGTGCTGCTCAATCATAAGGTAAATATACACAAACAAACAATATTACTTAATAAAAATAAATAAATATTCCGGGACATTGCACACAGTGCCATCTAGCCCCACACTAAGCAAAAACTTTTATCTTGTATTGTATTGTCAATTAACAATAATACTAATACAAATATTATAAAAAGAACATAATTATACCTAAAATTGGTTCAGTGCACTCACTTGAAAGAAGAAGGAAAAGATTTAGGCAGGAGGCATCAGGCAAAGAGATAAGGCAGTGGCCATATCAGATAAATTGATTTCATCCTGCCAGTAATTGACTATCTCAATTCTCTTATTGGAAGAGAAAACAAACATTCACACAAAATTTATAGATACTGCACTATTTTTCCTAGATATCAACAAATTCTCAAATGTATTTTTTAATTTTATAATCTAGGTGCATGCAGTGGTGGGTGTGCTGGGAGATGACACAGACCCCATGGTCTCTGTCATGAAGCTGGAAAAGGCTCCACAGGAGACCTACGCAGATATTGGAGGGCTGGACACACAGATTCAGGAAATCAAAGTAAGACCTCAAACTTAAATAGGTTTTTTTCTTTCTAATTTTGTGGATGCAATCAATACAATTCATAAATATGCTAGAAATTGAGTGAAATAAGGCATTCCTTGTGTAACTATTGCAATGTAAAATTGTAGTTGGTGATGATGATGTTGAATGAATGAACCAATTATGATACAGCTGCATCTGAAAACATAGGCTTTTATTTGTCCCACTATTAATTAATTTGTAATTTAATTAGTATTTTGTCTGTGTGAGATGATTTATATTATTTAGCATCTATATGACTGTGTATAATGTCATTGAGAGGAGTTTAGCACTCTAGACATTTGCCTGTTTTTTTTTGTTAGTTAATAACTAACCTCCATTGTTTCAGATACAGATACAGATGTTTATTGATAAATTACGGAAGTTAAAAAATTTAATAATTCATACAATTGCACGTATTACGATATTACAAGTATTAATCAATTTTTGTATCAATGATACAAATGATACAATGATCAATTTCTGTACAGGAATCAGTGGAGCTGCCCCTGACCCATCCAGAGTACTATGAGGAGATGGGTATCAAGCCTCCGAAGGGTGTAATCCTGTATGGTCTGCCCGGGACTGGCAAGACCTTGCTGGCCAAGGCTGTGGCCAACCAGACCTCAGCCACCTTCCTCAGGGTGGTCGGCTCCGAGCTTATTCAGAAGTATTTGGTAAGCAAACTGTTTCTGAAACCTGATACCTGTAAATGTATATAATAGTTACTAACTAGGAACGATAGAAAAAATACATAAATAAATAAATATTTCAGGACATATCACACATAATATGTAATATTATATAAAGATATACACACACACACACACTCAACCAGACATACAATACAACAATCACCTACACATAATTATATACATAATCACCATATTTATATATATATATACATTATATTATATTACAACAATTTCATTACATACCTAAGCTTACACAACACCCAGAAACTACACACCACCACAGAATAAAGAAGTAGTACACCACCAATACTTACTTCATCAACACGCTACAAGCTCAATAGTAAAATACTAATAAATAAAGAATTTAGTGGCAACACAAATCTCTTTTCCATTCAAAAAATAGATAAGCTGACAGTTGTTTACATTGTTTTTGTTTCCTCATTGATTGATATCTATTTTTCTAATTTCTAAGTTTGTTCAGTTGTTTAATTAGTGTTTTTACTTAATTAATGTACTATTAGTGCAAAGAAACATGGTTACAAGTGTGGGGGTGGTGGTGTCTCTGATTTCCTTGCAACACAGGACCTCTGGTACCTAGCGCAGGAGTCAGTCGTTCCACCATGTACCAAATACTTTTTAATGTACATATTTGCATATTCTACATCACATAAAATAGGTACGTTTTTTACATATGTATTTTGTGACCAGAAAACTATTCGATTTATTTTGTTGGTGGCCGTAAACCACTGTTTATTTGTTGATGATATTTATTGTAATACTCATAACCATATGTCATGAAATATATCTCAACAACTGCAGTATCAGGAGCTGATTAGCTCAATAATTACTTATTTTTCACCATTACTCATTTAAAATTTTATTTGTTTCAGGGAGACGGGCCCAAGTTAGTTCGTGAATTGTTCAGAGTGGCGGAGGAGCATGCACCTTCTATAGTATTTATCGATGAAATTGATGCTGTCGGCACTAAGCGGTAATTATATATCAGTTTAGTTATTTTTTTAAGTCTCTCTGCAGTTATAAATTTGTTTATACATATTGATTTATAAATTAATAAAGATCTATGTTTAGAAATGTTACAATATTATAACTATTCCAGTTAAAATTGGTCTTTCTACACTTAAGTCGGTAAAAATGAAATAAATGAATAATAAATATTTTTTTACAGATATGACTCAAATTCGGGCGGTGAGCGAGAAATCCAGAGAACTATGTTGGAGTTGCTCAACCAACTTGATGGTTTCGATTCCAGAGGTGATGTCAAAGTAAGTTAGAAACGCAATTTTTGGAAGCATATAAAAAGTCACTTTAGCCTAGTAGTGATCATCATACTGTCACTTTTGATATACTTACTTGATAAATCCTTAAAAATAATAGGTAGGAATGTGGCTAATATACCAGTGTAGATGAACTTTTTTGTTGGCACAATATAGGGATAAATTGGAACACATTTTTAAGCTGAACTCTGATGATCTGGAAGGAAATAAAAGAGTAAAAGTTAGTAGTGAGTAAAGATAAATACTATACTTAGCTCAGTGTATGCCAAGTTACAGTGCTGATTCAAATCATGATGGCAATCATTTGGGTCAGCTCCCTGATCTTACAATATAGATACTTATGACATATTTTATTAAAATTTGTCTAAAAAATCTAGCATAGTCATAATATGGTGTGTTACACCCTAGGCTGCAGCAATGCTTAACATCAGGCAGGCTGTAGTCAAACGTAAACCTATCCCATGTAAAAAGAAACAATTATTTTTTCCTACTATATTCCAGGTGATCATGGCAACTAATCGTATCGAGACCCTGGACCCCGCGCTGATCCGCCCGGGCCGCATCGACCGCAAGATCGAGTTCCCGCTGCCCGACGAGAAGACCAAACGTCGCATCTTCACCATCCACACCTCTCGGATGACCCTCGCTGAGGATGTCAACCTGTCTGAGCTTATCATGTCCAAGGATGATCTCTCCGGAGCTGATATCAAGGTATCATACTTACTAGATTCATTAAAATAACAAATCTAAATTTAATAATAGTGATCAAATGTGGCTTCTTCACCATACACATCTCATATGACACTTGCTGAGTCAACTCAACTTTCTCAGCTTATCATGTCAAGGATGATCTCTCCAGAGATGATATTAATGTAACATTCATTTTATAATATTAGTAATTTCAGATAATAACCAGTGTATGTATCTGTATAGCGAGTGTGGCTGGGTCTGGGAAGTCTATTCTATATCTATACAAATTTCATCTAATTCGGTTCAGGCATGAAGAAATAACAAACATACACACACAAACATTAGCCTATATGTATATTTTTTAAATAAAAGTGATGTGATATTTTTTATAATAGATGGCTTTTTCCTATTTTTTCCAGGCAATATGCACAGAAGCAGGTCTGATGGCGCTGCGAGAGCGGCGCATGAAGGTGACCAATGAAGACTTCAAGAAGTCCAAGGAGAGTGTCCTCTACCGCAAGAAGGAAGGCACTCCCGAAGGACTCTACCTATAAACTTCTCCGTTGTGTTATATTTCACTTAATTCTGATATGTATGAATTAACTAAATCATGTAGGCATGCGTTAGACAACAGTTGATGATTAGTACCAACCTATATTTACTTACTTAGGTATGAGTAGGTCTTGATTTCAGCATCTACTTGAAATGGTCAAAATAATTTCTCATTCTACATCTACTGTTGTGTAATGTGTTCTTACATTTTTATGAAAATTAAAAATAAAGCTTATTATTAATGACTGGATGTTTCTTGTTTCCTGTTCATTAGCTTAGGTGCATTTTTAGGAATCATTGTAAATATGCAAGTCTAAAAAATATATGTAGGTAGCACAGTATACATAACTTTGTGTAATTATAATTGATAATTTTTTAGGTTTCGAATTTAGTTAAGAATTGCCATTCATAAAATTACCGCCCGTTTTCCTTTTTGATAAAAAAAATGACTGGACTTTGATTTAGCGTCTACGTTAAAACTGAGAATTGACTTGGCAAACCTAAGAGCGCCGGTGCCAGGTATACAAGACTCTTGGCCGGTGCACGCAAAATCTCTGAGGTAGTCACTTGAATATAACGTTAACGTTTATTCAAGCGATTAATAAATTATACAGGCATGAGTAAGGTTATATAGGGAAATACCTTGGAATTACGGAAATCAAAACTTTTAACTTGATATCTACGAGTACATACTTTTTTTCGTTGCATTAAAAAATATTTGATTATCTGTATTTTTTATCATTTTACGCTTATGTCAAGTTAACGTCAACCAAACTTCAATATCGATTTCGTTCATTCATTTTATTTGGCTTTACTTGGAAAGTGTTTAATTTCATTTTCATGTGAATTTTAATTAAATAAGAGTTCGTAAGCGAAGTTCCCGTAACGCCAATGAAACAAGATGTTAGTTGACAATAAGTATAATATATGAGCGACTCCAGTAGCGATTCTATTGAGGCGACCGAGCATACAGCACTTATGGACGGCCACATCGCAGAAGCTCGACCCGACAGGGAAATAGCTGAGCGGATTGCTAGAAAGCGGCAATCTAAAACCGAGAGCCAACGATCTTATGGGGTAAATATTCTATTTTGTCACAAATACTTACATGGCCAACATACATACAAGCGTCAGCCCTAAGTTATGACTAAGCAATGATACACCCACTACATAACAACAAAAAAGAGGGCAGGTGCTTATCTAGCTATAATTCTTTATATTGCGATGAGTGTCACAGCCTACATACATATAAAAGCAACATTGTTGTATTCAATTGTAGACACTAGTGTATAAAAATGCTGTTAGATCAACTAGGTAGGTTGGTAAAGTACCTGTTATTCCTTCACAGATGTTTTTATTTAATATTAGATTCTTGTTCCAAACTTGATACAATATCTTCAGTATGTAGCCTAAGAGTCTAACACATATTTAAACATAAATAGCAGAACTTTATACTTGTGTCTTTCTCTTCATAATAATATCACTAAATGAAACAAAGATATAACTGAAATTAAAAATGAATTTTTATATCATTTATAGTTACTGAGAAATTTTTGAAATTAAATTAAGGTATGAAAGATCACTCAGTTAGTGGTACAAACATTCATAGTTGTTTTCATGAATAATTTAATTTTAAAAGTTTTGTGAGACATTTTTCAATAGGTTAACTAAACAGTTCTGTGTGCTGCCACAGTCCCAGAACACACATTCTGAAGATGAGTGTCATACATTTGAAACACGTAAACAACATATGTGAATCACATGTGGGTAGAAACTGTTTAGTTAACAAATTTATAATATTATATTCTTATTTTTACATCTCCAGAGTGTGAATCAGGCAGATGGCAGCTCAGGCTCCGGTCAGGGCCGGGCACCGCCGGCGCCCCAGCAGCCCCAGATTGAGGACCTGGAGCTCAAGTATGGAGCTCGGCATGTCATCAAGCTGTTTGTGCCCGTCACACTGTGCATGCTTGTCGTAGTCGCCACTATCTCCTCTATCAACTTCTATTCAGTCAAGGATGTATATTTGTAAGTATGAAAAAAGTTAGTGTTTTATGTATATTAAATTTTAATATAGTTTGATCAATCACAATACAAAGGTACAACACATGTCTGGACTTAACAAAAAAGCAAGCTTTATTTTTGTTAGTGTTGATCACAAATAGATAGCATAATAATGACGTTAGCTAGTTTTTTAATATATAATTTACTTACTAATAGTAGAAATATATAAATGCAAACGTAATGAGATGAGATAATGAGACATAATAAAAATTCACATATCCAATCCTTGCTTCCAGAGCGTACACACCATTCCATGAAGAGAGTCCGTATGCGGTGACAAAAGTATGGAATGCACTGGCCAACTCCATGATCCTGCTGTGTGTGATAGCGCTCATGACAGTGCTGCTCATAGTGCTGTACAAGAAGAGGTGCTACAAGGTCATTCACGGCTGGCTCATTCTGTCCTCACTCATGCTGCTGTTTCTGTTCTCTTATCTGTATATAGAGTGAGTATATTTAAGATGTTGATAATATTTATGTTTAAGTATCTATATTTAAGTGTCAAGAGTAAGCATAAAATACATTTATTGTGACGCGAACAACACAACACCAAAACAGAACACAATAAATTAGAAAGAAAGAAATACATAGCTTCACATTTCGTGTCACAATCGTGCCCCAACTCAGCATGTGCTGCACTGGACCTTGTATACTTAACCTTTATTATAATATCTGTCTATTGTTTGTATGGAAGATATCACAGATGATAAACTAGAGCTGAATAAATTTAAATTGTGTTACCCAAAGAAGAATAATAAGACCCAATGTTAATCTGAGATAGATAAAGCAGTACCCTGCTTGCCATTGCACCTGCCATGCTACGTTACCTGCCACGTAACGTAGCATGTTACGTTCCTAGCCTTCAAGTGAGTACGGCTCGTCCACAGTCATCGCGTATCTGTTTGCGAGCTCTCGGATCCGCAGTGTTCATGACGATATCACGCCGACAACATGTCTCAAATGGTGGCTAGTGCTGCGTTCATATTCATTTACAATATCATCAAAAATTATAAAAGTCCACGTCGATTTTGGCAAAGCGAAATATTCAAAAATAGAAATCGTTATAATTTAGTGTTGGATATGAATCTTATTTTTACAGTTTTGGCCCGATGTACCCATAGCTTGTCCAATATTTTCCCAAGCATCCACTTTCAGTTTACTTTTATAATAATCATTATCTTTAGGGTCCCACAATACCGGAGTATTTTGATATAGTTCAATTAAATTTAATTCTTGTTCCTCTGTCCACTCCATTGTGAAGAACGTTCGCGAGTTTTTTGAAGCTCGCACCTACGTACTTACTACTGCGAGCCGCTTTGTGCTCGCAGCGATACCGCCACTCGGCGGGTCGCTGCGATCTCCCCGCGAACCACGCGCGAGCGGCTCGCAGCGGGCTCGTGCCTATGTACTCACTTGATACAGTATCTGATACATTACATGCTACACGGCTAGATGAGTACCCTGCTTAATAGTTTCTAGTAATCCAATCTTTATAGGTGCTTTTTATGAATGGTATTGGGGTCACCATTGTAAAATCATATGTCAAAAACATGTGAATTTCATCATAACAATGTGTTATTTTCTTTTCCATTGCTTACATATATATTTGTATTTACAGAGAAGCTCTAAGAGCCTACAACATTCCCATGGACTACATAACACTGGCCTTCGTAATGTGGAACTTTGGTGTGATGGGCATGATAGTGATCCACTGGAAGGGCCCGCTGCGGTTACAGCAGGCCTACCTCATCTTCATAGCCGCGCTCATGGCTCTCGTGTTCATCAAGTACTTGCCAGAGTGGACCACCTGGGCGGTGCTCGCCGTCATATCTATATGGGGTTAGTGGTGATATTTTAAATTTTGAGATTAATGACTGACTTACATCTACCATAATTACCAAGAAATTTTTAAGTTATCAGGTTTGAAATGAAATTAAAATTATTTATTTCGTGACAAGAAATTAAGTATGAACAGGAAAGTAAATTAGACAAACACATTTTGCACAAACACAATTTCCTGTCACAAGCCAGCCTCAACTCTGCATGTCCGTTTCCATTCCTAGTCCATATGATAAGAAATAATACAAATTTAAAAAGATTCATAGTTATAAAATATTATCTGACATTTTTTTTATTATTGCGTGGGATAAGTTTGCATTTGACTACAGCCTGCCTGATGTTAAGCATTGCTGCAGCATAGGGTGTAAGTACATGGTTACCTAGAAAATTCCAAAGTATAATAATAAATACATGAACCAACTACAATAATGTGTTTGGTATTGAAATTTGCTTCATTGTATATTAAACAGTAGAAAACCACAAAATTTACTTATTATAAAAAAAAATCAAACACATTTTTGAGATGATAGTGTTTCTAAATACTGCTGCTACTTTCTTACAAAATGTAATAGAATCAAACAATATAATCTCTAAACACAAAGTGTTCATAATAATCTTGTGTATATTGTTACAGATTTAGTAGCTGTATTGACACCTAAAGGACCACTTAGGATATTAGTTGAAACTGCTCAAGAAAGAAACGAACCTATCTTTCCAGCCCTCATCTATTCATGTAAGATGTTAACCGAATAAAATTTATTTAAAAAAAAACGACTTCAAGTATCACTAAAAAGTTAATAAATAATTTATTCTCATATTTGCGACTTCAACGTTCAGAATTGGGAGTAAAGAATCCATCAAATTATTGAAACTTTTATTAGTATTGAATTCCGTAATATTTGTTGTTGCTGCCTAGGTCTTCTCGGTAGAACTATGTCTGCCATGTGTAGTAAGATATATTATTATGACGTGTTCGATTTAATTTAATTATTATACTATAAAACCATATTTAAATCAGTTAGTAAGCACTTGTACAGTAATCGCAAAACTTCTAGTCCGATCTGAAGTTGCATCATAGCGGCCCGCGCATGTACAGTCACTTGACTGTACATGCGCTACAATAGTATGTACGAATTATATTTTTACCCGAATTTTAATTAAAGGTTTTTTTACTATTTATCTATTACTAAATAAATAATATATTATTATTATACATAAGAAATTTATATGATTAAAAAACAATTTAACAAGAAATATTATTTTAATCTATGGTGCAAAGATTGCTGCCACATTCACAAATAACAAAAACAGTAACAAGAAACAATAACACGAAACGAAAATTCAATAATAACACTTAATAACCGCTGATACCCAATTTTTGCTGCTGCGCAGGTATTCACCTCGTGTTCAGATCGGACTAGATGTTTTGCGATTACTGTAGTAGGTTAATTCACATGGGAAAGTGGTGCCCCTGAGATACAAGCCTAGCATTATGAACTGTTGCCCCTGAGGGCAACAGTTCATAATTAAATTGTAGCATTTAAATTATTTTCGTAGGTATAAGTTTGATAATATTAGTCTTGAGCTACAAATTTTGTAAATTGGTGGTAGATTTAAGTACAATAAAAAATTTGATTTGATATTGATTTGATCGGAGAAAGCCATAAATTATTTCTACAGTGTATAATTTCCGTTGCAGCGACGGTGATGTACTGCCTGGCGGGCGCGGCGGCTCCGGCGGCCGAGCGCGCAGGTGAGCGCGAGCTGCGCCCTCTCAACCCGCACGGTCCGTCTACACTCCCTCCTTCTACTCTATCCCCTCGGCATAAGGCACATATTTGCCTAGCTTTTGTGGTTGGGTGCAGGCTATATGTTTTAAACATACTCTCCAAAACTGAGCAATAATATTGTTTTTTTTATTCTTTAAGAAGGGGGTACGTCAAGTATGTCCTTCGGTGTTGGTTAAATGTTGGCTGCAACTTTTACAGTCCATTTGGCCCTACTACTCATATATACCTGAACTACCAACCATGAAATTAAATTAATTTTATTGCCATTAATGAATCATATAAAAAAGTTAAATGGTTACCTACCTATTCAGTTTTCATTTTCATATAACCCCTCCGCTGGCGCGTGACCGCCATATTGGCCGCAGAGTTTTACCACTGGAGGGAATAAAGATGGAGAGAGTGCTCATTTTAACCGTTTTTGTTTTTTCTGTCCTTGTATAGTTTCCTTCGTATACGTTTTGGTGTTGTTTTAAAGTAAACAATAATCTTAATCTGGCCCTGTCCATTTTCTATCCTTGTCCAAACCTTATTTCGTATTGTCCTGGTATCGTAGAAGCGTGTGTGGTGGAGGGTGCTTATCTATGCTTATTTTATAACATGTCAAAATGTAATGTCAACATCATTGCATTTTTGTGTGTAATTTATATAAGTGTTCCTGTACTTTATGTAGATGCTTGTGAATTTGCTTGCGTGGTTCGGGATAAAATGTAACCTATTTCAGTCTCAGGACTATACATATATTATTACCATACCAACCGTCACGATAATACATTACTTTATAGTATAAAAGAGCATACTTTCGCATAACACAAACATACTTTCAAATATATTTAGGACTGATAAATTAAAAGTGATACGGTAACCTGAAGCAATACAAATCGTCTAAATTGAAAAAAAACCTCATGATTAGCAGGCGAAGCGCGTCGCTCGTCGGGCGGCGGCGACGCGGCGGGCTTCGACGCGGCGTGGCGAGCCCGAGCTGACGGCGCGCAGGGCTCCCACCCCGCCGGGGCGCAGCCCCCGACCGCTCCCGCCGGCGACGCGCCGCGGAGACTCCGCGTCGACTCCACTGCACCTTCACAATACACCACAAGAGTAGAGCGACCGCCCGCGCCCGACCCTGAGGCAGAAGAAGAGAGTAAGTTAACTTTATATAAAATATTTGTACACAGGTGAGGAACAAGATTCCAATGAAGCGTCTCCAGAGCGAGGTCCTGGTCACATGGTGGATGCAGCCACGCTAATGGAAGAGGGTAAGTCATAGACAGCTGCAATCAAAATAAATGAGATTGGAAAACTGAAATGAAATGAAATGCATTTAATTTAGTTGTATTAACCGGCTAGCACTTACGTCAAAAATTACGTCGAAAAATTAGCTCGACAAGTTTCGGAAATCTGAGGTTTCCATCATCAGGAGGACGAGTCAGCACGCGCGTCCCGGTTGGCCGCCTCGTCCAGACAAAACGTCGTGAAATGCATTTATTGTCCGAAAACTAGGTATAGTACAGGTCTTAAATAATGTTGATAGGATAAACATTTTACATTTAGCACGCTAGTTTTTACCGTGTTAGGTTTACAGACAAAAGATATATAATTGAATTAAAAGAATCCGTCAATATAACATTTGAAAAAGAAAATATATTATAACTAATGTCAAAAACTTATAACAGGTATTTCACAAATTATGATATTATAATAAAAATGTAAACGATTATATGATGAAATAATTACCTACATTACAAATAAAATGTCATTACACAATACTTAGACTTAAGACTACTCATACATTTACATTATGTGTTGATCTTTGAGAAATTCATCAACGGTGTAGTATGCCTTTGAAATCAGAAATTTGTGTAGATCATGTTTAAACTTGTTTATATCATTAGTGAGGCGAATTGACTTAGGTAGTTTATTAAACACAGTGGGTAACATACAAATAATACTATTTCCTAAATAAGCGGTACTACAAGTTGGCGTTTTCAGTTTTCCAGCATGTCTGAAGTTATCAGGGAACCATCTGAAGAGCTCAGAGTTGGTTTTAGCAAATATTGCTACTTGACTTATGTATAAACAAGGCACAGTTAAGATTTCAAGTTTTACGAAACGCTTTCTACATGAAGTTGTTTTACTAATTCTACAAATTGATCGAATGCAGCGCTTTTGAGCCCTGAGTACTTTCATCCTGTCAGTTGAGTTGCCCCAGTACATAATACCATAACGCAATATAGATGCTACGTGACCGTGATAAGCTGTTAATAAAGTTTTATCATTTGCAACTTTACGTAATTGGTATAGTGCATAAGCGAATTTGTGTACCCGCTTACAGAGGCCATCAATATGCTCCTTCCAATCAAGCTTATGGTCAATGTTCACTCCTAGAAAACGGGCAACCTTTACTTCTGTTACTTTTTCTTTCTCATGGTAAATTTCCAGTTCAGAGTTTTCATTGTGTCTATTTCTGAAGTACATTATGTTCGTCTTATTTATATTAATTTGAAGATTATTATTTAATAGCCAGTTAATAAGTGATGTCAAAGTAAAATTAATGTCATATTCTATATTATCCATGTTACTTAAAGGAACGTTTTGCATTTGTGACCGCCTCCCACTCCAGCTCCCTGCGTTCGTCCCGGTCCCTTCTCCTCGAGATCCCATCTACCTTATCGTACTCCAACTTAATGTACAATCATTCCTTCACCATCCAAGCCATCAAATTGTGGAACATGTTGCCATTGCCTGTTAGGCAAGCTAAGTCCATAAGTATTTTCCAAAAACTAGTGTATCATCATTATTTATCATCCATATAGTATTATGTATTGTATTGCTTATTATTATTTATTAGTGTATTATCTGAGTTTGTATTGTGTTCTTTCACTTATATATTTATTTTACGTATTCTTGTACACCGCCTATTTAAGATTCTAAATCCTGTCCATCCAAAGGTTGCCTGGAAGAAATCGCCTAAGGCGATAAGGCCGCCCAATGTGCATTAAATTAGTTTTTATATTTCTTTTTATATTGTAATTTCTTTGGTGTGCATTAAAGACATATCTTATCTTATCTTATATTGCTAAGTTTGTCATTTGAAAATAAAATTGTGCAGTTGTCAGCCCATAGTGTTATATGATTTTTGGTAATATTTGGCATGTCATTTATATATATTAAAAACAACAATGGTCCCAATACACTTCCTTGTGGGACGCCATATTTCACTACCTTTGTTTCAGAAGCATATGACACCATTGTTGTAGTCTTAGTACACAAGCTATTTAAATGTGTAACTTGAAGCCTGTTACTAAGATATGACTTAATCAATGAGTGTGCATTTCCCCTGACCTGAGGTATTGTAGGAGTGAGAAACAATGATTTTGTCAAGTCTATACCATTTAATGTTTCGTGTCTACCTTTAGTTTTATTTAGATGACATTGACCAACACTCAGAAAATAGTTATTAAAATGATTTGCCATGTCATTAGGTTCACTTATTTTTTTACCCTCACTTGTAATAATGCAAGATATCGTCTAATTCGGAAATTGTAATTTTTGATTATTTATTATGTCCCATGTCGCTTTTGATTTATTCGTCGCATTCTGGATGTGGTAGTTATTTTGCGCTTTCTGTGTAAGCTTAATAACTTTTTGAATCTCTTTGTGTAAGTTTTTAAAGTGTTTTTAGCATGAATTGTCTTTTTCCTTCTATAGTGCCACAAGAGATCAATTTTTTTCCTAGCGCATCTTTTTATGCCTTTTGATACCCAGGGAAGCTTTTTGGTATTTGAGCATTTGACTTTTATTTTAGGAAAACACATGTCATATAAAAGTACAAACATTCTATGAAAGTTATTGAAAGCTATGTTTGGATCATCACTCATGAACACGTCCTGAAAGCTAAGACTACTAATCTGCAGAAATAGATATTTCAGCTAGTTCCGCGCAACACTACTTGTATGTAAACTCAAACAAAACGGAAAACTGAAACTTTAGATTGTATCGAAAGATATTGGTTTGATTGTACTAGCATTGAATACGAAATGGAACAGAGTGAAAAAAATATTTGAAGTGGAACAGCAGCCTTATTCCGTTTTTTTTTTCAACTTAGATAGTAGTTGTACATTTTAGCACAATGATGTAGGTGTCTAAATATTCTTCAGGATTTTCTGTATCACACCCCTGCCCTGCCCAGGATATAGCAGGATGCCCTGTTAAAAAAAAGTTATTTTCCTAAAAATCGGCTGAAACATCGCATAATTTTCACCAGCTTATGTACAAATATGACCAAGTGTTCCTTGATAAGATATTGAATCAGGCGTTACTTTGCTTTGTTTCCGCAGCGGAAAAACACTAGATATTTCTCTAGAGTATAAGTGTTCCTTGTTTGCAGAGGGTGTGAAGCTGGGTCTGGGCGACTTCATATTCTACAGCGTGCTGGTGGGCAAGGCCAGCTCCTACGGCGACTGGAACACCACGCTCGCTTGCTTCGTCGCCATTCTTATTGTGAGTACTTTTTTATTGTTTTTTATTTGGTACCAAATCCTACCCCCGATCTGCAGGGTGTTTCATAAATTCGGAACGTTTCCGCTCGGAAACGAAACGCCAATTATCAAAGACGACAAACCGGCCGGGCTATTACGTAAAAAATAGCAGACAGCGATAGCATAGCAGTAGTCGGGCGACCGGTCGGCAAACGTCAAAATAAAACCGTATTACGTAAGCCTTTTCGTGGTCGTTGCTCATCGTCTGCTCTGTTGTCGTGATGCACTTGGTTTTGTATGGAAAGTAGCGCCACTAACGATCGAACGGTAACTGGTGGTACTACGTAAGCTTGTAAACAACAATCAAGTGTCTATTTTCCTTCAGTCCTTCACACATCAATCTGCATTTTAAGAGAATATTTTTCATTACTCAGTGTGAATCTTTATTGTTTTGAAAACAAGTAGGTATAAGTTTTTAGAGATACATAATATAATCAGTAAATACGTGAAATATTTATTTGTTTATTCACGAGATACATATTGTGAATTTTTAGAAGAAAATGGAGATGATGACGATGATGATTTTTGTGTTTTTTTTTTATAAAATTATATCACTTTTTTTATTTGTTTTCTAAATAATACTTTTTTCATAATACCTATGTATGTAAATGTATGTATAGAATATTCTAAATAAGTATTTATAATTGACGAAGTTCATAACAATAACATAGTTGACACATTCAATATTATTTTCCCCCTAAAAATACCCTGAATTGTTTCTAAAAAAATCCTAAATGGGCGTAAATAAGATTGTATGCTATTTGTACGAATGATTGAATTAACCTAAATCCCTAAATTATAATAAAAACATCTCTAAGCCATATCCAAGATGATAATTTTCACCCGTTAACAGGGCAAAATCCCTAAACGTAGAAACACTACAATAAAAACAAGTAAGCAATCACTTTGCAACTAGTAAAATAGCTGTCGCCGGTTTGACAGATCGATCGCTTGGCTGCTGCTGCCGTGTGGCTCGCAAAAGTCTTACGTAATACGATTTTCAAGACAAGCGTAGCAATTACAATGGCGATGAATGCATTTTTAGTTTATCAGTTGCTCGACAGAGGCAGCACTGTTGATTGCTGACTGGCTGCTGTTACATAACACGAAACTGGCATTTGACAGTAGCTATTGCATGATTTTCGGCTTCTGCTAACCGTCTGCAAGATAGGTAATAGCCCTGCGGATTTATTTTAACCAATGACAGTCATCCACCAATCATAGAAGTTACAAGAAGTTCGGTTTCGTTCCCGAGCGGAAACGTTCCAAATTTGTGAAACACCCTGCTAGTTATCAGAGTATTTTCTTACATATTGTGTGTTACTTTCTGTCTCTCTCTATGAGTCGTATTTCCTCATGACTGAGGGTCGTGACTCCCCCACAGATACATCGTGGTGGGCGCCCAGCTCCTTCCACGGAATTTAAGTGAGTTACGTTACTCGAGATATAAGTGCCTGTACTTTTTTTTGTATTCATGAAGATTAATTTCTAAAACCATAGTTCGTAATCTTAATTTATTTTCGCTCATTACCACATAAGTATGTCAATCGAATATTATTGATATGTCATATCAGTAGCAGAATTGTAGATTTCTATGTAATATTCTTAGTTCTCTGCTTAAGACTTGAATTCAGTGTGAAATGAAACAAGTATTTTGAGTTCTTATCTCAAGAAAAGTTTATTCGAACCGTTTAATAATAAATCATGCCTATTTTTTATATAGCACATCTATGTAAATCAATGTCTCATTATTTTAAAGAAAAAGAAAATAATTTATCGGAGCAAATGATAAACAAAAAAGTACAAACAAGTAATACATACGTATGTATTTGCCACAATATAATTGGGGTTATAGCATAATGCTGGCTGCATAGCAACAAGCATTATGCTGAGTTGGTTTTTGCCATATTATATTTTGAATGCCTACCTGTGTCCGCAGGGCCTGTGCCTCACGCTCCTCCTGCTGGCCATCCTGAAGAAGGCGCTGCCGGCGCTCCCCATCTCCATCACCTTCGGCCTGATCTTCTACTTCGCGACGCGCGGAGTCGTCAAACCGTTCGCCGACGCGCTCGCTGCAGAACAAGTATTTATTTAGCCACCGCTTTATGTTTCAATTTAAACCCTTGCCGTCTTAATACTAAACGCGGTTTATATATTAGCCCAAGACTTTGAAAATAAAAAGGTTCTACTTATATAAACATATATGACATTGTTTGTTAAGTAATTGTAAATATTGTGATTGTAAGGTATCTGAATATTTGTAAATGAAATAATTAATGTAACTGGTTGCGAGCGTGTTAATTATTATTAAATAAATGACATACAAACAATCAAAATATCAACTTCAAATTATAACGTTGAATTATTATAACACTTTTTTTTACTTAAGAACTGGCACAATACAAAGTTATGGCCAATTAAAAAAAAAAAAAATTATAACACTTTGACAATTTTATTATTATGACACAGGAAAACAAATTTTGAACAACTAGAACGGACTGGCATATTTTCTAAGTTCTGGAGTAATAGTTAAACCACGTTTTGTAATAAGAACCTTGAGTACTGTGGATTTTGAACGATAAAAATAAAATAAAAAATCCGGGACATTTCACACAGCGCCATCTAGCCCCATACTAAACAAATTAAAATAATTTTTTTTTTTTAACTTGTTAATACTGTAGCTGAACTTGGAGCAAGCTTGCACTGTGTAAAATATGTGACAACGACAAACTATCTCGCTCGAACATTGTTATTTTTGATCACAAGAAATGAATAAGCTATAGCTTTGTAACTATATTGAGCTTTGAATGTATTGGACATAATTTTTTCTTCATAAATCCTTTAGAGAATGAAAAGCTCAACTAAAACTGTATATAACTTTAGTAAATAAAAAACTTTAATGTCAGCCCTGAACTGCAGAAAGCTTGGATTGTTTTAAAACTTGTTATTGTATTAATTACATTTTAAAACGCAAAACATGTCTGCTTCAAGCGAGCGAGATAATTTTATTTGTGAACCACTTAGGTAAAATAGATCGAAAAGTTGTGTGCTCTCACTTAACGAAAATGCTAAATCGAAAGACACATTTATTCATGAATGCTCATTATTATGTATTCAACAGATTTTACTATACAATACTTCTATTTTGTAGCCAAGAAATAAAGTCTTTGATGATCATGTCTTTCAGTTTAGCATAAAAATAAACAATATCAAATCTACAATATTTTCTTGATGGCTCTTTTTGCTTCATTTGAGTTATCAAATCAATAAATGAGGAAAAAGCACAATCTTAATCAATTAATACGGTAAATGAAATATACTGAAGTTCGATAAAATATTAAAAAAATGTAATAAATTCTTATAAATATGTAATGAAATGGATTGAATGATGAAAATTGCCTTTTTATCACCTAATTTGTTAAAGACTTGTATGAATAAGGACCTTATTGTCATCAAATGCTGATTGCATCAATTTCAAAGTAATATTGGCTGTTACTACATGATAAGTATGTTTAAACGTAACATTCTGTTTTGGGCGCTTCCGTGAATCGGATAACACGTGAAATTGTAGGTCCCGGCTGTTTGTCTAGTACGGCAGTCGTTGAGCCATGTCAGAGGCCCTTAGGGCGGCTTGATAAACTCTCGGCACCAGAGTTGGCCACTCTCATTCGATAAGAAGAAGAAAAAGTATGTTGAAATGTTATTATACCAAGTTTAACATAGTCGTGTATTTTTTACAATGAACGGAATGACTTTCATGTAATTATATAAGAATTTACTTAATTAAAGCTGTATACAGCGCTGCTGGTGCATCGGCAATGTATTAACAGTTTCATAGGTAAGATTATTTATTACTATTGCACGCGGCTTCGCTCGCATTTTTTGAGATAAAAAGTAGCCTATGCCGCTTCTCATACTTTACACTGCACGTGTACCTACGTGACGTTACGTTCAGCCGTTTTTGCGTTATGATCGTTTAAATAAACAGACAAAAATTCTAAAAACTGCTGAAACGTGTTCTGTTGTGGATTTAAAGTATACCCAAACATTTTTTTCTAATCTCTTCTATGTTCAGATTTTTGACCCTCTTCAGCTTTATTATACCTAGTCAGGTCATAAATTCTGTCGCATGTTTAATATAAAATAATTGAAACAACTTTATTCTTTATGTAACCATTTATATACCAAAATGAACAAAACATAGATTAAGAGTTAATTTATTAAGTGCTAACCTGCACTATGGTTGTTTTAAATTAAACTTTTATTGGAAAATGAGCGAAAATAATAATAAATAATAATAAAACCGCAGGGGCGACTTTATGGCGAGTCGTCGGTGAGTAGCGTCACCGCGGACCCCGATTCCCTGGGGGCTAAATGAGACCCCCTGCCTCCCGGCTTGCCTTGATTGGCCGTCCGGGAGTGGAAGACGCAAGAGCTCAGTACCTAAGCTCCAGGGTGGAAGTGTTAAAGGGCATAACGCCGCTAGTACCGCTCAGAGAACGCGCAGCACACCTCTCGACACCCTAAGCCACTCACACCAATGTTGCCCTTCCGGCGTCATCTTAGGCTGCCTTTTGTGGAGGGCCCATTTAGTGAGTGGCAAGTCATCACCCGCTATATTTTATTATGAATGAGGCATAACTGGCGGGTGCCGTTCCTCGTACAATAGACCAGTTTAATTAAGTCAATGAACAACTCAACACAATAGCCTGTAACATTAATACCATGTCTGCAATAGTTACTTTATATACCTAACATCCTCTATCTGTAATTTTTACTTAATTTTAAGTATAATATTGTAAAAGGCCTCTCAGTGTTGGTTCCGGCCCCACTGATGCCTTAAAAATACCGGGCGTAAGGCCCGAGAGTCTGTGAAGAGAAATAAAGAATAATACTAATAATAAAGAATTAATTTAAAACAACCATAGTGCAGGTTAGCACTTAATAAATTAACTCTTAATTAAAACGCGTTTCCCTATGGGTGTGTGAGCGGGTGCCTGTGTAGGTGTGGACAGCATATCTGACTCCTGGGGTGCGTCACATGAAACTACATTTCTCAATTTACTATTTCGTGTATTCACTCAGCTCAATATTACATACATGTACTTCGCGTCAAGTCGCAGGGAAGACTGTGTGTGCGGTGTATGAAACTGCTGACGCGCGTAACTCTACACCGCCACACGCGAAAGGCCCATTTCTCGTCATATCAGGTGTCCATAGTACATCGATATGAGTGCTTGTTAGACATATTCTGACAGCACAAGTGGCGCCATCAGCCGCTCAGTCTGAAGTGTATGGAAATGAGTGTGGATTTTCGCGCCTGGCAGTGAGTAGACCGTAGCCTAGTGGTTAAGGCGTTCTGACGGTAGCAGAAATACGCAGGTTCGAATCCTGCCGGTCGTGATTATTTTCGCTCATTTTCCAATAAAAGTTTAATTTAAAACAACCATAGTGCAGGTTAGCACTTAATAAATTAACTCTTAATTAAAACGCGAAAGGCCCATTTCTCGTCATATCAGGTGTCCATAGTACATCGATATGAGTGCTTGTTAGACATATTCTGACAGCACAAGTGGCACCATCAGCCGCTCAGTCTGAAGTGTATGGAAATGAGTGTGGATTTTCGCGCCTGGCAGTTAGTAGACCGTAGCCTAGTGGTTAAGGCGTTCTGACGGTAGCAGAAATACGCAGGTTCGAATCCTGCCGGTCGTGATTATTTTCGCTCATTTTCCAATAAAAGTTTAATTTAAAACATAGATTCTTATGACAATAAAGTTTATTCAAAATGACCTCCGTGATTTTGAATACAGGCCTTCAATCTGCGTGGCCAGTCGTCTATCGCTGCACGAACGAGGTCCATGTCAATATCGGCGGCTGCTTTAATCAAGGATGTCTTGAGTGACTCCAAATTGGGATGAGGCTTTGAGCACGCCTTTACCTCCAAGTGTTGCCATATCTTGTAATCTAAGGGATTCAAATCTGGACTGGAGGAGGGCCAGTCTTCGTGCCGGATGAAGTCGATTTCACGCGCCACCAGCCAGTCTTGTGTGCTCTTCGCTCTATGAGCTGGCGCCGAATCTTGTTGGAATACCCAGTGCTTGTTATTGAACATGATATGAGAAACAGGTTCCACAAGGTTCGTCAGGACTGTATTTTGATACACAACTGCATTCGTTTTTACACCTTTCTCACAAAAATGTACCTCTGTTAAGCCCCAATAAGAAACTCCCAACCATACTATGAGCGAGGATGGAAAATGACCTCGTTGGACACGCGGAATACGTTTGCTCGCTTCTTCACTACTGTGTGCGTACACCTTATCATTTTGTTTGTTGTAGCTCTCTTCTACGGTAAAAATTTTTTCATCCGAAAAAAGAATTTCCCGATATTTTTTTCCCGCGTACCGCTTCAACAAAGCGCGGCATCTCTTCAGTCTCAGGTCCATTAGACGAGCATTCAAACGATGTCCTGTTTTTCTTCGATATGCCCGAAGCCCTAAGTCTTCATTTAACACCCTTTTCACCGTGGTTCTGCTTAACCCCATCTGAAGGGCCAACAGTTTCTGCTTACGTTTGGGATTTCTTTGAATTCGCGCCTTCACAGCTTTTATCACTGCTGGAGTCCTAACAGACCGAGGGCGACCACTTCTTGACCTGTCATCTACACTAGAGTCTTCATTGTATCGTTTGATGGTATGTCAAAAATTTGAATTGGCGCGTAACCGCAACGATGCAATGCAATAACTGCAACACGGTCTTCTTTAAGCGTCCACTCCATATTTAAAAATGAGTAAAATTCTAAAAAGTATACATTTTTATTTTCATGAACAATTCGAAATTCGAATTCAATAAACATTTTTGTGGCCAGCATTCTAAAAGAAAAGTTTTTACTGTGTGACAATACTTATGACCCGACTAGGTATATTGTATAGATTCGTTTTTAATTTAATTACTTGTTACACTTAGGATGACAAAAAAAGAATGCCACTATTGAACTTACAAACTACTTTTTTACCAGTGTTTTTTTATACTATTCATGTTTGTGCTAGGTTTACTTTTTTGCTATGAACACAAGACCATAGGCAATGTAGATCTGTGGTGGGCTGCTTCCTTGGTGACCCTTTTTATGAGAAAATTAGTGGTATTTTCAACTTGCATCCCCTATTGACGCTTTTAAAGGGGTGAACCCCTTTAAAAGCGTCATTTCTTAAAAATGCTTTCTTAGCGGATGCCTACGTCATAACATCTACCTGCATGCTAAATTTCAGCCCAATCCGTCCATTGGTTTGGGCTGTGCGTTGATATATCACTGTCAGTCAGACACTTTTGAGTTTTATATATATAGATTTAGATAAATCGTTTGATTCAGATTGTTGTTTATCACCAGTACTCTGTATACTTACCCAAGCGCAAGATGTGAATTGAAATGAAATGCAATAAGTAGAATCAGTGATGAATTTAGTGTAAATAAGTTTATTGTAGGTAACATCGGAATACTTATTATTTTATAAAAAATAATTAATGTAAAGTATTATGAATAGGATATATTATTTTGATTTCCTTTACTAATGTTTGTTTTACAGGAAAATAATAAGATTCAATTGATTAAAATGAATTATTTAAGTTGTAAGAAAAATTCACACCAATTATCCAACTATATTATTTAGTATATTTAGGGGAGGTCAGCTCAAAACGGACACCTTAACTTTGAATGTCACATTAGACGACTTAACGTATTATATCCTATGATAATTTTGAACCAATGGATAAAAAGTTGAATGTATTTTCTTTCATTCTTAAATGTGTATGATGACAAGACATAACTTTGATTTGAAAAAAAATTGGATAAAAACTGCTTTGCCCGACAGGTCGCCCAAAGCGGCCATGTAGTACGGGCAATGTGGCCAGCCCTTTTTTTATCTATAAAAATAAACTTACAATGAATAATGTAATCATTGTAAGCCCTATTTATATAGATAATATTTATATAGATTTAATACACATATCATAGGAGTAAAATTCCAATAATATACAAATGTTAAGGTATTTGTTTATTTATTTACCAGTCTTTCACTGTCTTAATTACAATTAAAAACAAAATTAAAATCTTTTCTTCTCATAAAACATAAAAGGTTCATACTTAATCGGTTTATTTTAAATATCATGACAAAGTTCACAGTAGTAAGATCCAATTCCAGTGTATGAGGTGCAAGATTCGTGAGCCCATGATTGACAATCGCCACATTGAATCCAATCTTCCCTTGGCGGATCTTCAAAAGGTTCCATACAAAAGAGGCAACTGTAGGTTTTTTGTTGGTACACGGCATTTATTCTAGTTTTAGAAATTTTGTGAGTTTTAGCACCGGTGACACGAGTTTTAGTCTTTTTTTGTATTCCTGATGACCCGGGCTTTTGAGATAAAGAATTTTTTAGATTTTTCACAACTCTTCTCTCTTTGTTAGCCTCAGTTTTTAGCTTTTTAGCTTGCTTTTGGATTTGCTCATCTTTAATGGGCGTGCTTGTTAAAACTTCAGCCCGCTGTGTTTTCCTACGTTGAGCGGTTTTATTGGTGGCCATTTTTGGCAGTGGTCTCAATGCCATAGGGCTTTTATAGCAGCTAGCGCTTGGATGGAAGACCAACGCTTTATGAGTGTTGTCCAAATCAGTGTCCGTTGTTACTCCTTCTGCGTTACCAAAATCAGGCAAACTGGATCTATTGTCAGTCGAAGGGATCTTTTGTGAGTTTTCTTCAGGCGGTGCTTTGGAGCTATCTTTTTCTAATATCAAAAGATCAATAATCGAAGGTG
This sequence comes from Macaria notata, assembly GCA_927399415.1. Taxonomy (NCBI): domain Eukaryota; kingdom Metazoa; phylum Arthropoda; class Insecta; order Lepidoptera; family Geometridae; genus Macaria; species Macaria notata. The sequence continues at coordinate 4,700,091 of OV656743.1, forward strand.
ATGGTGTTCTAGAATCATTTCGTTCTAATGGCAGAGCCTGTAGTTGATGTAGAGTACCAGGGTCATTTAGTTCTATAGGCATTGCATGCAGTTGCTGTGGATTATTAGGTGTTGTTTCATTTTCAGTGTAAATTGGGTTCTCCATGGTTGTAGCTGGTAGAAAATCAGCATCATCGAAAATGAATCTATTTGGAGGCCACAGACCAGTTTTTTCGAAACCACTAACAGCATTATGCGTAGTCGCTGCTCGCATATAGGCAGGTCCAAATATACCGGCAACATCTTTTTGGTTGACTATGCGTCCTACGTGCTTTTTCTGGAATGTTGCCAGACTTTGCTCGAAATAAGTCTTCAGGGGTCCATAAACGCAGAAGTCCAGCGGCTGCATCCGGTGTGTTGTATGTGGAGCCAGTGATACAAAAATAACGTGGTTCTTGGATGCAAGCTCTAAGGCTGGTAAATATTTATGAGACTCATGATTATCCATGATAAGTAATACTTTCTTGTCTGCTGTCGGACGCACCGTGTCTATAAAAAAACGAAGCCACTCCAGGAATACTGGACCGTTAGTCCAGCCATTATGGCTGACAGTTGCCTGTGTGCCTGGTGGTGCTCCATCCAAAAGATAAGGCAGCATTCGTTTTCGAGCGAAAATCATCAACGGTGGAACGAATGATCCAGCAGCGTTACAGCAGCAGATAATCGTCGTCGTTCTTCCTCGCTCGGTACTAGCGATGTGACCCACTTGTTTTTTGCCCAATTTTGTTAAAACTCTTGGAGGTTTGTTGGATGAGGTCTGAATTCCTGTCTCATCCATGTTATATAGACGCGTTGCATCTATTTGGTGCTTCTCAATTTCGCCCTCCAGTATATCAAAAAATCGATATACTTGAGGTCTATTAAAGCCTCTGGCTCTTGCAATTGAAGTAGGCTCAGGTCTTCTAAGGGTTATATCGGGATGACGCATTGAAAAACCTTTGTAAAAATCGTGTCCTGCTGCTCCATTTTTGAAAGGGTGTTGAATATTGTTTGCTTCAGCAAATTGGTAAACGAGCTGCAGGAAATCCTCTTTTGTAAGGCCGAAGAACAGGTTGTCCATATGAAAGACATATTCAATTAGCTCTTTTTCCTGCTGCAAAGTGAATACTGTTGTGTATCTTCCAAGTTTTTAGGGTTCCGTACCTCAAAAGGAAAAAACGGAACCCTTATAGGATCACTTTGTTATCCGTCTGTCCGTCCGTCTGTCAAGACCCTTTTTCTCAGGAACGCGTAGAGGTATGAAGCTGAAATTTATATCAATTACTCAGGTCTACTGTCCCTTGAAGCTGTGAAAAAATCAAACTTCTAAGCCAACGCAATCAAAAGATACAGCCATTTATGCCGCAAATTTTCGACACTTGCAAGGGAATCAAAACCTACAGGGTGCTTCCCGTGAACTCAGAATCTTGAAATTTGGTACGAAGCAACGTCTTATAGCATAGATAAAGGAAAAATTACGAAAACCATAAATTTTTAGTTACATCACAAAATATTTTTTTTTTAATAATCTTAAACTTACTACCCATTTCCTCATAAACGCGTAGAGGTATTAAATTGAAATTCATACCAAATACTCAGGTCTATAATACCTTTAAGCTGTAGCAAAATCAAACTTCTATGTCAACGCAATCAAAAGAAACAGCAATTTAAGCTGCATATTTTGAAACTCGCAAGTACTTGCAAGGGAATCAAAACCTAAAGGGTACTTCCAGTCGACCTTGAATCTTGAAATTTGGCATGAAGCAACGTTTTATACCACACATAAAGGAAAAATTCCGAAAACCTTAAATTTTTAGTTACATTACAAAATATATATTTTGTAAACCTTGCAGGTTTGTACGGAACCCTCGGTGCGCGAGTCCGACTCGCACTTGGCCGGTTTTTTTTTGTAACAGAACCTGTCTCAACATGCCTTCTTAAAGTTGTGCGAGGTATGTTGTATTTGAATGAAATTGATTTCAATGAACCTTTCTTCTGGCGTACTTCTTCTATTGCCCGTGCCATAGAATGTTCATCCCACCACGCTTGGGTTGTTTTTCTTTTATAATTGTTCACCATCTAAACATAACATACTGAATTAGTAAATTAATTTTAATAAGGGTAAAGCGGACAGTGGCCACTTTGCCCGGACCGCTTTGCCTTTTTCGGTTAGTTTGATTTCGAGTTAAATAACATAAACATTTTTTACTTTATATACCAACAGATATTACACAATCACTCACAAGTACACAAAAAAGTAAGTATTATAATCAAAAACAAAGAAATATATTGAGATTTTGCCAAATCAATAAAAACTTACCTTGCATATTTTTAATAAATCGGTTGAAAATCGTCAGCGTGCCACCGCAGCCAAGTGTTCGCTCCGACTGACTGCGGTATGCCGGGGGCCCCGTGAGGGGTGGGTGTTTGCCTACGCGCCCGGAATGGCAACGTCGCGGTATTATTCACGATTACTGAGTAATAAAGCATGGCCGCTTTGCCTCCTATGTCCGCTTTGAGCTGACTTCCCCTATATTTTTTTTACATTCCATAATATTTTAGTTTTATTTGAAGCAGAGGCTACTAAACAATGGATTGATTATGTTGTTTGGCCTCGAAAAGTTAGATTATTTCGTCTGCTGTAGTTGAATGCTCAATAGTAGAATTTGCTAGAGATCTTGGTTTGTATTGTAAATTAATACGATTTGTACTGACTTTGCCAGACTCTTTGATTAACCTTTTTATTTCTTAGCCAATATGTATGTATAATATTACTTTATTTCAAGTACGTTTGTTTTAAGAATGTAATATCTATAGCCATCAACCTTTACTGATTAAAGTATAAGAACAACGGGATCTACCCTTGAGTGGTGAGTTTTGTCTATTTCGCACCTTGATTATAATAAATAGACAAAACAACTAATTACGCGTAGATTTATAATTAAGACATATGTTAACTATTGACATTATTTTTTAAATCTTATATTTTGCCTTGTCATGTTATGTATTGTACATAATATGTTATTCATTATATTTTCTTTGACAAATAAAATATAACTATCACTACTGCGTTTCATTTCGAATAAAACAAGGTTTATAAAGAAAAATGTTTTATTAGGTAAAATATTGCTCATAAACTTTCAGAGTATCATACATGTATACATAAAAACTGTATATTATGTACTTTACAATGTAGGTAACTCAATATCGCAAATTCTATTTGTAATGCCCCGGACACACGCTTGGCAAATAGACGACCAACAGCGCCCTCTACCAATAAGTTGGTAGAGTGGATTGTTGGACGCCTGTTTGCCACGCGTATGTACGGGATATAAAACAAAAACATATGTAAAACTCTCGTAAATTGCCATACATTATTGCACAAACGTGATCAGTAATTAATTTTAAACTATTCAAAAGTAAAGAGTAAAAACGTGATGATAAATTAACTAAGTTAATAACAACCACTACACGATTACTACAGATATGTGTAAATATTTCTAAGGATATACTCGATTATAAAACTGATCTAATGAGAGGTATATGTAACAAAATATCTACAAAACAAAGAGATCAGCCTGAGCCCAACATAGTTATTTGTTCACTGTCAAAAATATAAGTACAATTTCTACTAATTTTGTCTTAATTATTCCATACAATAATGCCTACAAAGGTCTAATGCAAGGTCTACCTTGTGACCGTTAATAATTTACGAGGCGATAAGACGCGTTAAAGTTAAAAATATCCCAATAAGTATAATTTCTATGCTCTTGCACAGGCTGACCCTTATCTTCGCTTTTTACATAATTATTCGATGATTCAAAAAGTACATAAGATCTATAAACATGACTGCCCCTGTCGAATCATCCGTGCACAATACTCGCTCTAATAAATATTCGAGCAAATACAAAAGGTATGTACACATAAATCAGATGAACAACAAAGTAAACTAACATCAAATAACATTACGATTGGTCCAAAATGGGAAATTTTTATCAAAAAATATTCAAAACAACGTAACAAATTAAAGATCGAAAAATTAATACTTGTATATGCAAACATATTTTAAAAATAATTTAAATAAATCTAGTCGCAACCAAAACATCTGTAAATAAATGCACGTAAATCTAGATCAGATTAAAAAAACAGCAACAGTATTTACTGAGTAGGTACTTATCGTTTCCTGATTATAGGCACTTGTGAATGGTCGAAGAGAGTGCACCGATCCATTGCAATAACTAAATGGTCTACAAAAACTACCGCTAAGTAGTATTTAGGAATAATTTGTTCACATACGTTTGGAATGATTTTGGAATGTTCATGTCATGTCATGGTTTCAGGGAAACATCCTACAAAATTCACTTTTTTAAGTCTCATAGAGATCCATCACCCTTCCTATTAAAAATATTACAACCACTATATGCTGCGCCAATCCACCTACTTGGGTTTTAATCAAACCTTTTTAGACTAAATTGGGATTGGGAATCTCAGTGGGTCCTCCTTTCTTGATGACCTTCAATGTTTCCTTGGGAGGCTTGGCAGTGTCGGATGGTATTTCCTCCTTGATTGGTATCTGTTCTGGCTTTGGTAGTTCCTTTACTGGTTTCTGTGTTTCTTTGGCCTTTGGTGCTGCATTCGGTGCAGGTTTAGGTTTGACCTCCGGTTTTGACTCAGCTTTGGCAGGCGCCGGTTTAGGAGTAGTGGTTTTTACTTCAGGTTTGGTTTCTTGTTTGGGTTGAGCTTTAGGAGGTTCAGTTTTGGCCGGCGGTGGTGTGGTAGGTTTCGGTTGTGCCGGTTTGGGCTGCTCGACAGGTTTGGGAGTCGGTTTCGGTTGTTGGACAGGTTTCGGTTTATCGACGGGTTTCGGTGTCGGTTTTGGTTGCTCCACGGGTTTTGGCGTCGGTTTGGGTTGTTCTACAGGTTTTTGTGTAGGTTTAGGTTGTTCGACCGGCTTCGGCGTCGGTTTTGGTTGTTCGACGGGCTTGGGCTTTTGTTCAACCGGTTTCGCTTGCTTCTCTACAGGCTTGGGTTGAGCGGCTGGTTTGGGCGCTTCTCTCTTGACTTCCACCTTTGGTTCTACCGGTTTGGGTTGCTGTTGCGTTTGTTTAGCTGCTTCCGGTTTCCCTTCAAAGGCTTTCTTTAGTTGCGGCGGCACGGGCAAGGAGCCGATAAAGTTTTGCTGGTGAGGGTTGCCAGTGTACAACCGGTTGTTGTAAACAATGGCGTCGCTAATATGGCCGAGGCTTCCGTCCGTGTTGAAGTAAGATGCTACGATGTTGCCGCTCCAGTCGATTTGAACAAGACCGGACATTTTCGGAACAAGTCCTGATGTGCTCTTGAAGTGACCGATCTGTAACAGATGAAGTTATATTTAACCTTGAAAAATAAAATCAATCTCAAATCCTGAAACATGATGGTATACTTTCGAGTCAATATTGTCAATTACTGTTCCATTATAGTAGTTTATGCAACTGTCTATAATGAAGGGTATTAAAACACGAGTGTGAGTTTATGAAACGAGCGCAGCGAGTTTCATAATAGTAACGAGTGTATTTATACCTGTGTTTTATGCAGTTGCATACACTACTTTATCTTCACTAATGCAATTGATCAAACAACAAGAGTAAAAGCTGACAATAGTTATTTTTCATATAATTTTCTAGATTTTTCTGGCAAAAGATTGTGAGTTACTTTTGTTGCCAATTCTAGAATATCCGGAGGCGTACAAATATCATCGTCGCTATCCATTTTTAACTTTTAATTTGTATTTAAAATACAAAACACATTGCGAAACATTAAATTCACACGAACGTGTATTGTCACAGTGATTTTGCCGCCATTAAAATATAACCAACGAGAGAGCAGCTGCGCGCATCAATAAAGCGCGACCAACCTGATTGGCCCTGCAATCAGGTTGGTTTCGCTTTATTGATGTTATAATGAGCTATTACGATATCGATGTGGATATTATTCCATTATGTGAAACTGCTTAAATTGAGTGTTTTGTTGTCTGTGCTATAACAGTAGTAATTATAAGTCAAGTATTGGAGACATAAGTAGAATGTTACAACATTAGTGTACATAAAAATACTTACGTGATAGGTGATATCTTCAAACACGACATGGGGATAAACAGTGTTCAGATACTCGAAAGGTATCTCGACCAAGCGCTGGATCCTGGCGATGAACTTCCTGGCCAGGGGAGCTTGCGCCATGGAGCGGAGGAGCAGGGGGTTCTCCTCATCATAGGTGGTGTACAGACCGACCAGCACTCCGGAGCCGTCGGGGAGCGCGCGCACGTTGTCCGGAGTACCTGCAAGTGGAGGAAAAGGTGAGTCTTCTTATAGAGCCTTTACCAACTAGGGAAAATTCATAGTAACCCTGCCTTTTACATTGTTTGGGCCTGTATTTGACTCCAAATTTTGCTTTCATACAAAAAATATGTGAAAAGTTGGTGATACTTTTGGATATATATATATGGATATTGGTGGAACTTATCTTGGAGTACCCTAAGGGACCTCGGAATCTATATGAGATAGGGGGTTGGTGTTTGAACACCTCGCGTTAGGGAAAGAGAAGGTGAAAGTGAATACTTCCTTTTTTAGTCTAAGAAAATGAGTTTTAACTGTCAAATCCAAATAATGTGAACGAGGGCAGTATAATGATATGATTATCAATCAACACTAAAACTATATGTACCTCTCAAGAACCACTCTAGGCAAAAGCTTATTTCCTCTGTAATTTCATTACTACGGGAGCCTTATTCAAAGTTATTCAAATAATTTTGTCATTAGTATCTGGACTTACGATGCCTATTATATTCAGGCTGTTTAAGATATAATATGATCCTCTATCAGAGATAAGAAATATACTAATAAGAAAACTACAGATAAAATAATTCATACGATAGTCGAATAGGTCACATTCATTGAATACAAAAGGTTAAAATCATAGACCACTGAAAATAATACAAACAAACAGCTGAGTAAATATTTTACGGCTGCGGAGCTTGCGATAGCTGCCACATTTCATTAGATCGGTTACAACACCACCAACATGTTACTTCTATATTTTATAGTTTTTATAACAATAACCCGATGTGGCAGTCAAGTTATTTACTCTAACGACTTGTATTTTCGCGTGCAACCTGGAGGGAGGACCTGCTTCTACGAGAATGGGAGCATAGGAGATATCATGGAAGTTTATTATCAAGTGGTGGACGGCCAACACGGAGACCTTGACATATCGCTGGACGTCTTCGATCCGACTGGAGGCAAAATCATCGCAGACTATAAGAAAACACAGAACTCCGTGATACAGGAGCTCACGATAAATGGAGGTTACGAGTTTTGTCTGGACAATTCGTTCAGCAGTTTCAACTCAAAATTAGTTTTCATATATGTAATGATGGAAGGAATAGAAGACAAGAAAGAAGCCGTTGTTACAACCATAGATAGTGAAGGAAACGAAGTGAAGCAGATCGAAACCGTCAGCTGGGAAGGAATTGATGAAAACGGGATACCATATTACGTAGATGTGGACTTTATAGCTGACTCCCTCACTAGTACGCTGAAGAAGGTTGTGAAAGCGAGACAGATGTTGGAAATGTTTGGCGCGAGGAAGTCTAGAGACTCGTATATAGCTTTCGAAGGTATTTTCGTGGTGGACTTGTGGTCGAGTTTCCAAATAACAGTCATGTGTATTGTTGGTTTGGTGCAAGTGTTTATGATAAAGAAATTGTTCAAAAAACCATTGATATACTAGAACTACATAAGTGATTTTTAATTAAAATTCAGAAGATATATGTATAACACAAAATCAATATTTTCTTTACTCCATTCTGCATAGACATTGGAAATCAGTTATTTAGGTCTAAATTATCTAAAGCGTCTAACAAACTTCGAGACAATAGGAATTAGGTGACGTTCAAGAAAAAAATACAAACATATAGATTAAATATTTGCTGTTTGCTTGCAGTCTACAAATAACAGTCCCCAGATATCAATACTTGCATTGATTCTTGACACGGTTTACATAAGTAAGATATGCGTAATGAAACCAGGACGAGCGGTATAATAACTAATTTATTGAACCAAAATGAAGGTATCAAAATCATAATAAAATAAGTACCCACAATACTTTACAACATAGAACCTAGGTTCACATTTGACTGCATCCCACTTCATATAACGCAATGCTACAGCCTAGGTTATAACACATTTACCTACAAGGATTCTACATAAATACATGTACAAGTATATTGTATTACATATACTTTATACTTATACAGGATACCATACTAGAGACATTCAATATAGCTACTACAGTATGCAGAGCACCATCAACTTTTAACTGACCATGTTATAAATAAACTAACCTGGTAATCCAGTGGCAAACACCTCAGACTTTCCTTTCTTGGGTCCATCAATGTAGTACTTCATGAGCCTAAATTTCATGGTTTCAGCCACAACCACAAACTGGTTGTCGGGAGAGATGGCAAGCCCGTTGGAAAACCACAAGTTGTCGAGCAACACCTTGCTTTGGTTCTTTGCTGCATTGTAGTATAGCAGTCTAAATAGAAATAAATAAATGTACTTAACATGCAATCACCGTTACTAACTTTTACACAGTTATTAACTTTTGTTTCCCAATTACGTTAACTGATTATTAATTAACTTATAAACCTAACCTTCATTTGTAATTTTATTGTATTGGTACATAATTAAATAACATGTATAACTGGAAGACGTTGGTATCCGGGATACATATATTCAGATCCCAACATACCGCTTGCATCTTCGTAATTAGATATAAATATATCTTTTCTTAGTTTTTTTTAAGTATTGTATGAAACTAATAAACATTTTTGAGTTTGGGTCAGCTGGCCGCTATTTTTTATTCCATACAAACTATTGCTTGGTTTTTGAGTCTACAACAGTTTGTATGGAAATAGCGGCCAGGTGTCTGCACCTTAATTCATTTAGATTACATACACAGCTTACAACTGGATGCATGTTGATGTAAGAGCACATTTTAAATTCAATAAAAAATATGCTGACATTTTTATTGTCACAATATAATAATGTTTCTGAAGAAAGAAATTGTTATCAGTTGAGTTGATAAAATAAAATTCATTTTTAATCTATCTATCAACATTACTTTACCTTCCAGATGGATCAGCCAGAGTAGCAAAAGCACCATCTTTAAGCTGGAAATCCTTTGTTGAATCTGTCCAATAGAAGTCTCCATTCTTGGTTAGAGCAAGAGAATTCATCAACTTGGGTTCCCATCCTTCAATGGGTTTCCTCGGAGACACCAGGAGTTGCTTCTTGTCATTCTTCAGGTCCACCTTCCATATGCCGTGGTAAACATCGGAAACGTACAGAAGATTTTTGCTCTCATCTATTTCAAAGCCGAGGGGTCTTCCGCAGATATGCTCTTGTGTTAACCCAGCTGGAGGAAAAAACAACACATTTTTAACCAACTTCTCTCTCTCTATCAAGTCTTCTGAAAGTTTATTTTTGTTTTAATACAAATAGCTTGGCTTGCCTATTGTTTTACATCTCTTCATATAATTAATACAAGTGCATTATAAATAATGAACCTACTACTTTACTTGGCTTGGACACATAGTATAAGAAATTCCAGCAATTCAAGGAAAACAAATATGTATTTAATATAAAGATACATTACACTATTACTCATATTCATTTATTTACAAGTAATTTTTTTTTACAATATATGTATGTATAAAGAAAACAAATAAATAAAAAATATTAAGTTTGTAGCAATTATAAATAGAGTATATATGTATGTAAATTCATTTACAAGTTTAATATTTATTCTACCTATTTTGATGCATGGTACCCAATCAGTTAGCTAGCAATGTCATTATCAGTCAATGAATTACCAACAGCTTTTAAATCCTAAAAGTCAATAAAACACAATTACAATCTGGTGTGCAGTAAAACTCTGATAATAAATGAATAATTCTTATCTTTCACTTTAATAAACACATTAAATATGCACAAAACCAATTTCATATTTTTCTATGATACTTAATCTTGCTTTTGACTAAATTTACATATCATTGAAGGTCAAACAATATTGTTATTGTATTTTACTAAATGACTAATGCATTGAAAAATGAACATACAGAAAATCGTGTTCCTTTCAGTAAGAACAGATACGGTCAGAAGACACATTAAAATGTAGACCCTGGGGGTGTGTAAGGCCCATTTATCAGGCAGCTATAAAGGCCTCTGACATCAGAGGCTTAAGGTAGCCTAATAAACTCTCAACACCAAAGTTGGCCACTCTCATTCCTAAAGAAGAAGTAAGACTACAATAGAAGTTGAACTTCTGTAAACATATTCAAGAATACCTTATATATATGTACTGTTTTAGGATGTAGGTAAGTATTATATTAAAATGAAATATTTATAAATGACTTACAGCAAGGAGCTCCAATCTTGGTGACAAATGTGACGTGGCCACCTGGGCCCACTTTCACAATTTCTCCAGTGGCGAGACTTGTGTATAATTCACCCTTGTACACTTGGAATGCCTCGGGGCCCAGCAGTTTGTCCACAAAGGCCTTCTCTGCATTATTCAAAGCATTGTTGGGTGCCAGCGGGCCAGTTCTAGCCTGAGGTGGGTCTAGACTGTGAATTAATAAGTTATTTTACATTTATTTTCTGCAAATGGATGTCTGTCGCTTCACCTGTGTTGTATTACGATTAAAAGTAGCTCAAACATTCAATCAAAATGAAAATCTGTTACTAGTTGCAGTGAGAAAGTTAACAACCAGTTTTGCATTTACTTTTAATTAAGATTGTTTTTTAGACTAGTAAGAGAAAAGGTACAATAGCTAGTTATGAGTAAACTCTGGAAATATGTATGTTCATAATTTAAAAGAGCTGTCCTATTTTAACTTATGCTCATTATCAGTGAGTTATTTAACATCTACTGTAAGTAAATGCACATGGGCCAATAATTAATTCTATTATCATATTTCTTTTACATTATACAAATATAGATAAGTATTGTGTCTTGAACACAAGCATATTATGCATGCACATTAAGCCCCACCATGTCCTAGCATACATAGTCAACATGTACAAACAAACAACTACAGGTAACTAACATTATTTGAGATGATGTCATCAACAATGTTTCTTTTGCACATGAAAACAGGTTAGTGTATGAACTATTTAATTTTTGTATTTTAGCTAAGGCTTGAATATGTTTGGATATAATTTTTGTTAACTAGTATTTGCTGGCAATAAGAGTATGAAAATTATAATATTTTACTTACGGGATTGATGTAAACTTGGTGTATGGAGGCAGGTTAGGAATAAGAACAACAACAGCAGCAAATATTAGGAAATATATCAGTAACTTGAACAGCCGCTTCACCAGCCCAGATATAAAACCCATTTCTACAGCTAATTGTCAGCTGAAATAAAAACGATAATTAAAAGTGAATTAATTATGCATTTACTTAATATACTTTCTTCAAGTACAAGAGTGATTTCAAAGTAACTAATTATAACGAGAGTAAATTTTGAGGCAGCTTAATATGTAGGTAAGTGGTAGCAAAAAATGTGAAAGTACTTTTATAAGACCGAGAAGCGATCTATATTAAATACGAATGGAAATAAGGTATGTAAATGACATGGCCTGTTATAATTTGTAATAATAAAACAATATAGTAGGCGGAGAACCTAGCAACAGCAAATAGGTACATATTTAATATATTGAATACTCGTTACAATGAAGCCCTCTACACAATTTACAGTTATTTTAAGTCTGGAAAACTTGGCACGAAGTTCCTAATTTGGTCGAAGGTTCAAAGTTTACTTAGTTACCAAACGTACCGGTAAGAATTGACATTTTATTTAATTATAATACAAAATAGAGTTACAAGATAATCTTAATAGTATACCTTTCAACCCAGAGATGCGAAGTAAATTAAAGAAAAGCTAATTTCCAAAGAAAATAAGAACAAAGCCGGTTTGACATCCATCCGCCACCTTGCAAAATGCACAGATAAGGAAAACAAATTTCTATTGAACGAATGATTGTGAGTTTGAATGGCACACAGCGTTCAATTGAAGGAGCGTTTACGTCAAACCATTACAGTTCCAGTAAGTAAGGTATTGTTAACTGTGGAATTTTTGACATTAAAATGAATGAGTTATTTGTCTATGGTTCCTTTTTAACCTGTGCAAGCTCCATCTTGGACGTGCTTCGCTTTTCAGTACAGCGAAAAATATAATTTTATCGCCATGGGTCACGCCAATATCTGGTATTCTCACCCCCGCAGATACGGACAGGGTTCCCGCTCATGGTGAGGAATAGTTCAGATCATTTAGTTGGCTGTTCAATTATAACCCTAAAACACGTGTCTGAGTGACTCCCGCTTTTCTTTCAGCCGGGCCTGCTCCAACAGACACGGTCTCATCCGCAAATACGGTCTGAACATCTGCAGACAGTGCTTCAGGGAGTACGCCAACGACATCGGCTTCAAGAAGGTAATATTGTGTACCTACATATCTACTTTGATCGTATTTTAGCACTGCAGTACTTCACACGCCATATGATTGAACCTCATAAAACTAAATTGAGTAATTCATTCATTACTTTGTGAAGAATCTCGTGTAAATCGTTGTTTCTGAATACCTATGTGTTGTGTTTGTTTATCTTCAATAACTGCCATCTGCAACTTACTGTGTTCCTTATCTATCCACATCTTACCTACTAGTTCATGTTAATTTGCAGTTATCTTGCTATGCATAATGCTAGTATCAGTTTGCAGTTACAATTATAGCTACCCCAAAGATATTAGTTCTTGCTAAACAAAAAAGTATACAATTAATCTCGTTAGCCTGGGATATGTTAACACTTCTAATTAACAAGTTGACAGACTCCTTCGGCCCTTACTTGATTTCTCATTCTGTGTAGATCTACCATCTTTCTTATTTGTACAGTTTCTTGCAGTAATGATATACCCATACTGCTCTATATCAGTATTCATTATTCAGCATAACATTACCTACAAAATACAAGCCCTCCATCTGAATTTGCAAAGGATTTGGAGCCTTCTCTAATAAAGTGATAATATTCAGGCCTTTGGTGGGATTCAATTGATCATAAATTTTTTAATAGTTCTATAATAAGTTTTATAATCTATATCCTATCTTTTTTTTTTAATGTTTACTGTTTGGTTTTGTGGCGCATAACTGTCTTTGTTGGTGTGTTTATTTGGCAGTAACATGATGTATCATTGTGATTTTTGGTAAGGTGATAGTATAGGTCAGTGACAGTGACTACTTTTATGGTATCACAATCATAGCTGCAGGCATCCACTAGTAGTAAATATTTTTAATGTATTCTCACCCATTATGACCTCAACTTCCATGACTAATTAGATGTTTTTGTTTGTTTCAGCTGGACTAAATTCTAAGACAAAAATAAATCTTATTTTAAAGTAAGTTTCTTGGTTTTTATTTTTGCAGATTCAGATTCAGTTTATTATCTTGGTTTTTATTTATTCACATGTAAAATGGGTACAGTAGATCTTAATTAATATGAAGTTTCACCATTACAACCTTACATAAGGTATGCAATAAATTAACTTCAGTCATATGATATTAGGTTTATTTCAACTACAGTGTAATATTGGTAAATCCTGTCTAAATATTGGCTTAATAATATATATATTTTTTAAATTTAATATCATTGTTTGTAGACAAAACTAAGATATCTTAAATTATTAATGTATGCAGCATTTGCCTGTGATTATACTAGCTGTTATAATGCAACCTCTTTGCAAACTGGTATAAGTAGCTATTACTAAACTTTCAATCAAGATCTATTCTAGATATTTTGTAAGAGTAAATGTAGTGTTATCAAGTAGGTACAAGGTTGTTTACAAAAGTGCATTAGACAGGTATAGGTTACCACACAACTTCTAAGCAAGTTTTATATGAAAGTAGAAAATTCACATGTTTTTAAACTGCCCTAGGGGCTTCTAGGCTAGGTAGGCAACATAATTAAAACAACAGTTTTAAATATTTAGGAATTTAATTCTGTACAAAAGTATAAAAATACAAAACACTACACTACATATTATTTACAGCTAATAAACAAATAATTTAGGACTCATTTAGAGATTGTTTCCATTGCTCTGGCCAGGCCGCAGGTTGCCAATAGTTGAGCCAACTCTCTGAAAAATAAAACATTAGGTACATATAGATTTATGGAGTTGACTTGTCAGTACACCAAGAATTATTATGGTTTAGGTAATACAGGTTGTCCTGTTCAAATCAATTCAAATGGTGTTTGAGTGTAAGTATAAATTATAGCAAAATATACTAAATAATAGGTAGGTAGTAGTTATACGAGTATATTTTGATAGAACATAATGTGGTCAAATAGTAGTCTGTCCTGTAAGAGTTGGTGCTGTATGTACGTATACTGCAGAGTAACCTGAATTATTCTAGCCAAGTATGTACCTATTTTGTATTACTTAGTTGACTTTTATAAGTGCTCAGGCTTTGATTACTTGCAAACGTTTGGAGATGATCATAAATAAGTAACACAGCCAACAGGATTTGTTCCTGCATTTTGTGGAATTCGCTTGCGTCCACGATGCTTTCCACAAGATACAAGGTCAAATACAGTCGTCATGATTTTCTTTTCATTTATTAAGCTTTATTGGAATCAAAAATTTAAACTACCTACCTAAGTTTCATTAAAAATGGACTTGCAGTAGGTAGTATAAACTTACTTGACCAACGCCGGCCAGTAGAGCGAACAGGCTGCGCTGTGGGGGCCTGCAATGCTTCTTGCCTCCCTCCGCGCAGCACAGGTTGGGGAAGCAGTCCACGCTGGAGCTGCACTTCTGCGGGAACACGTCGTACGCGGGGGGCGCTGTGCACTGCAGGTAGGACTCCAGCATTCTCACCGCTGGAAGGATGTGTGTTAGTGTCGTAAAAGAAACCTATTCATCAGGTTTGTAGCTGATAAAATAGAAATTGAAATTTTTGAACTTTTGAAATTCCAAAATTTCAAAAATTTATATTTAGCTTGTTCCTAACTATATTAATGTAATCAAGATCACTGGAAGGGACTAGCTAACATAGCACGGGTGTGCCCTCACCCAGTATGTTAGGTAGTAATTAAGAATTATTGTAACACCTTTTCTAAATAAATGAAATTTGAATTTGATAGCTAAAGCACAGTATGAGAGGCTTATTGCCCCTGGTCCCTGTGATAGTCCCTGAATTTAGTATTAGGCTATTAGCCAACTAATTTAAAAAGGCTCCATGTTTTTGTGCTCTATTATAATAACAAAATGATTAACAACAGATAAATATACTCCTAGTGACTAACTTTGGTGTTGAGTTTTCAAACTGCCTGAAGGGCCTCTGACTTGGTTTAATGAAGTAGGTACTATTATAAGGAGCTGGAACCTACTATTAGGGAGTTGTCCAAGCAAGAGAAGCGCTCAGATGTCAGTACCACTTAAGTCTTTTGCAACGGTCTCCCATCCTAGGACTGACGGCGGCATCAGTTGCTTAACTTACGGATACCTCAGTACCACTGCGCGTTGACTGATAGGTGGGTTACATAAATTTATATATTTGATTAATGGGCGAGCAGCAAATTGCTGATGTACCCATTTCACACTGTGTTAAAATTGTTTTATATACCTAGTCCACACAGAGTTCAAATTTATACAGTCCACTAGTGTAATGGGTGTAATGATCACAAGTTAAGAAAAGATTAAATAATAAAAGAGGGTAGGTAACACAATGACATACGTCTATCGATGGCGTTAGCGACGGGCACGAGGTCGAGGCGCGCGCGCGCCGTGCGGCAGTAGGAGCGCGTGCCGTCCGGGCAGCACACGCGCGGCCAGCAGTCGGCGTCCGTCTTGCACGTCTGCACCTCGAACAGCAGCTCGCCCAGAGGGGCCGCGGGGCACTCGCGCGGGATCACGCCCAGGAGAGCTGCAATAAGTTAAGATTTGTTAATGATGATTTCATTCTAATTTCTTTTTGGTTTGTCATTCGAATACAATGTTACTGAATATAAACAAAGGGAAAGTGAGTAGGGCGATTCGATTGTAGACTATTTTGGAAGAAATAAACTATACTTTTGTCTGCCCAGCAGTGGGTTGTGTAGCGTTGACTTAAATTAGTCTTGTATCAGATACTTCCCATTGCCATGTAGCTATCGCACAACTAAGCAAGTTCGATACGCTTCTCATTCAGCTATTAATCGTATATGCATCACGTATGTACGACCATGGAAGAAACAGTTTTACGAGAGTATATAAACTAAAACATAGGTATAGGTACCTACGCAGTGCCCCACAGATATGAGCTAGTTCCTAAGGAAATTCTTTAAATGTCTGTGGGGTATTTTAAACATCAACTAGATATTATAATAATGATCAATACTCACGTTGATGAGGCACCGGCTTGGCTTTAGGCTTCGGCGCCTTCACTCCCTTGACGCACCGACCATCGCAGCATACATGGTCCGCCCCGCTGCTCGCCCTGCACTGCGAGTTCTTCTCACAAGGTATCGGGAACAGCAGTACCGGCGCTTGACCCGGCTTGGGACAGACCAGCTTGGTCTTCCCGCCTGTGCTCGAAGAACCCTCGTTATAATACACCTCAGAGTTTTGCGTGAGAGAGTAAGTTACGTCGCTTGTTATGTCACTGCCTACGGACAATAGATAGTCCATTGAAATGTTACATGAGCTTTGCATTTCTTAGTGGACGAAATTTTATTTTTGGGGCATGTTTTGTTTCTCTTTTTTGCTTATAACTTCTTTAATTATTAATTTAGGGCAAAAAGTTATAGAAACATTATTGTAGGAGAAACAATTTGCTACAAATTATTTCTTGGCATCTTTTTTGTAAGACGCATAGTTTCCGAGATATCGCGAAAAAAGCGTTTCCACCCCTTTTTCCAAGATGGCGACCGGGGGACAAGGGTGGCGACCCCACAAACTTGAAGTTAAGCTTCTATTGACCCCCCAAACATGTCCCAAAAATAAAAATACGTCCACTAAAAAGTGCAATATTCGGTCCTTAATTTGTAACATTTCAATGGACTAACAGCCTAGTTCAATAACGAGGCACTGCACTAGTTGACCTTCCCTAGAGGTTTAGAATGGACTTGGTATTTGGTGCGATCGTTATCTGCTTGTTTTGCTTTGAGCCCGGTTTAGCGGTATCTGGGGTGTTGTATAAGATATTGTAGACCAATGAAATTGATTCCGATAATACGCGGTTGTGAGTTTACTCATTAGCACCCTAGAGTTGTTAATATTTTGTTAAGTACATAGGGATGCACTTTAGAATGGACGCTTGGTATTTGGTGCGATATTTATCTGGTTGTTTTGCTTTAAAGCCAGTTTCGCTCGATCTTTGCTGTTATTGTATAAGAGATTGTAGATTAATCACACGATGATTTAACTTATAAGTAAGAAGTAGGTAAAGTTCTTGGACCGTACAGAGAAGATAAAACTTAGCGTGACGGAATGCAATTTAAATAGGTATGTGTTTCCGTTGCATTGCTTACGAAAAAATAATAAAGCTAATATTTTCTTATTTTATTTTTGGCCATAAAATTTGTTGCATTTGCTCCACCGATTCCGTCACTTTCCATAAAATAAGATGATATTATCGGGAGCATTCTTTATACAAAATAAGTAATTTAACTGATAATTACGGCACAAGTTTATTCTGAGCTAGCGTGCTATCATTAAAAATGTGGTAGTGCTTAACACCAGACTGTCTCTAGTAAAATATATGCTTTCGAGTTAACAATGTCAATGTGAAAAGTACGTAAAAAGAGATAACGCCTACATAAAAAAATCACACTTACTTGCTTTGACAGGAGCGCTTGCTTTCACAGTGGTTGCTTCCGGTCTCTGTATCGGCAGCAACTGCAAGAACGGTTGCAGCAGCGGTATCTCCGTCGTCGGCTTTCTCGTTGTAGGCTTGGGGGTCGTTGTGGTCGTCGTCGTTGTTGTGGTTGTCGAGCTGGTGGTTGTAGGTCTCGGGGTTGTAGTGGTTGTGGTTGTAGTCGTGCTGGTTGTGGTTGTAGATGGCGTGGTTGTGGTTGTGGTGGTTGTAGTCGGAGTGGTTGTAGTGATGGTGGGTGGCGTCGTGCTTGTGCTTGTGCTTGCGCTAGTCGCTACGCTACTCGGTTGGCTGGTAGTTCTATAACAACGACCAGCCTCGTGAGGTGTGGTTCTACTGGCTATGGTTGATGTTTTGTATATGAGAAGGTATGATTGTTATGTATGATTAAGTACGTATGTAAGCACAAATGATGGTTTATTTATGAGTAGGTATTATATGTATGGCAATGGTAAGTATGAAATTAATGAACGAATTTCTAAAAAGTTGTTTGTGCTTGTATTCACATAACATTAACAAGGTCTTAAGATTTTCCTAACTTTTTAAAAATTCGTTCGCATCTATGTGTTTCTCTATGCTATGTATTGTATATCATGATTTATAGTTAGGTAATGGGTAGTCAAGTGTGGGTATCACAGTATGATTAACGTTCGTACGTAGGTAGGTACATTTATAAAATTTGTAGTTTCTTTCTTTGTAAGTACATAAAGTTTCTTTAGTGTTTATCTTGGAAAATCTTAGATAGAATGATATGATATCAATAAAAAAAACAGAATTGTCATTATGACGTCATTGAGCTATAATGTACTTACGTACAGTACATTATAGCTCAATGTATGACGTATGTTTGGTAATAAATAACTATTCGAAATGATTGGAAAACCGCAAATCATTAAAATTAATCACTCATATTTCACATTCACATAAAACGTTCGTAAACCATCATGCGGGATATTAATGAAAGGGCAACTCTTTATACAGGGCTACTAGAAACTAACGCATAACCTTCATATTAGGTCCTTACATTTATGAAATTAGCTTTTTGTCCTTTTGGCTACTTGGAGGAGGAGAAATTTGTGCTTAAAGTGACCAGTATTTCGTATGTAAGAACCTAATATAAATAAGACCAATTCGCAAAAAAATCCATGCAAAAAGATCATTGTCCCTGACAAAATTTATGGAAAACCATCATTTTTTCACGTATTTTTCAAAAGTCTTACAACACATGTTGTTACTTCTGCCGTAATAAAGGCAACTTTAAATGATTACTATGCATTCTTATGCGTTATTTTCACTAATCCTGTGTAATACTTATATATACTGTATATTATGTATGTAGGTGATGATA
Organism: Macaria notata; assembly: GCA_927399415.1. Classification (NCBI taxonomy): domain Eukaryota; kingdom Metazoa; phylum Arthropoda; class Insecta; order Lepidoptera; family Geometridae; genus Macaria; species Macaria notata. Next base: position 4,719,405 of record OV656743.1, read on the forward strand.
GCAATGATGCAATGTAATGTATTGAGGCTGTATGGCGGCAATGCAACCTATTAGGTATTTTCTGTAAACTTATGTAAACTGCTATTAAATAAGCAAGTAAATTGGCCTTCATTTCATGAGTTATGGCACGTTGTATTTCTTAATGAATAAAGTAAAACGTTTTGCTACTGAATTTTATTGAGTAGGTAGGTATATAAGGTACTTCTTCACGCATTTCGTTCATATGGAGACATTATAGACCTTAGATTTTTTTGCTTTTTGAATAGGTACTGTTTTATCTTGTGTTTGCTATTTAATAAGAGTTACTTGGCATCTTTTCTTACAAACATAAATAATATTTTAGTCGCGATAATAAGGTATGACCTACTGACTTATAACTTGGTAGGTATAGGTATACTGTATATAGTTATTATAGTATAATATCGTTTATGACAAAGCAGGCGCCGGTTCTAATTCGTAATAGCAATAGTTAACAGTAACTTGCACAACTTAACCGCTTTTATATTTCGAGAGAAATGAAAGTAAACATAACTACTAATAAGGAACTTAGTTACGTGAGCGCTCTGACAAGAGTCAAGTAAACGGTCTGATCGAAGAAAACCATGTTAAAAGTGTTAGCGACAATAAACTGGTATATTTGTAGAAGAACTAGTGGCGCCGCGCGACGTTATCCGTGTTAATCCGAGGTCAAGAGAAGCCTATGTGCTAAATTATCTCAAAGTGTATCAAATTTCACCTAAATCGGTTCAGCCGTTGGAGCGAGAAGAAAGAAGAGGCATACAATAGGTACTCACACCCACGAACTGTCGCTTTTATAATATGCTTTTTTTATACAATAATCAGTTTTTATTTTAAAAATATTACCTATCATGTTCAAATTAACTAATTATTTATAATTAAAAAATATTATTAAATTATTCAAATTAACTAATATACTTACATACGTTTGATATAATAATACATATTCTCTACTTTATATGAATTGATGAGGGTAAGCGTTCAAAAGATGAGCCAAATAAAAAAGCGTTGCATTATGGATCAAGCGGATTTTGGCAATGCGCTTTTGTGCAAGAATGCAGGTGCTGCCACAAATACATAATATAAAATACAATTGGCACAGATAAAGCTTGCAATAATTAGACAAAAATTGGTAAATTAACTAGTTCTTTTCCCAGTAGAGTCTACTCAAGTCTGATCTGTAAAGAACTAAATAATACACATTGATTGAAGTATCGTCTTTTTAAAGATAGTGTTGTTAAAATTACATCAATCAATTCTATAAATCACATACCTAAGTAGTATATGCATTACATTATGTTTGAAACATGTTTTTCTTACTCTTTTTGCTTGTGACCCAAATATACGAGTATTTGGTAAGAAATTGTAAATCAATAAGAATTAAGTATATTATTTAGTCAGCAATAGATAAAGTCATAATCAGACTTTGCCCACATTACGTAAATGATTTAACCTCTTTAGTAGCTTGATTCCTAAATATTTACTATAAAAAGTTTCGTTTTGGATGACTTGCGAAAAATAGCACCGTTTTACCCCCGAATGGTAAAAACGGTTATTTAGGTTCCAGCCGGAGCTTGACCTACTTGATGGCAAAATAATATGCAAATAGAAATGAAAATACCCAATTTTCTTTGCTATTTGCATAGAGTTATGACACAGTTTAGATAACAGTTCAAGGTTAGCATTGAAGAGGTCAGGGTAGGTGCTGATTTGGCGCGCAAATATTTATTTCCATTGTTCTTTGTCAAAAATTCGTGTCAGTGTCGGCTTGAGTTTTGTATTACAAAACCCATCAAATACATATGTCGCCTATATTTGTAAGTTTGAAAACAATGCACTGTCGCAAATAATGACTTACTACACTACTTTCTATAACAGTTTTGATATGATTACAAACATTGTTCAATTTTTGAATCGCGAATCGCCTAATTTAACGAAGTACATATCTACGAACGTCATTGAATTCATTCGTTAATCATAAATGCATACAGTTTGTAAACTTTGTAAAACAATGAAATGTAAATAATAGCGTAAACTATGTAACCTAAGTTATGTTACAAATTACCCTACTATAACAATCATGAAATTATATAATTGCTAGTAATGTTAGTCCTATTCATTAAATTTAGCGTTAGACGGGAAGGCGGCTTATTAGAGTTAATAATTGCTCAATTTGAAAGACATTAGCAGCTGGCCCTGAGTTTATTTTACGGTCTTGTACCTTTAATATTCGAAAGTAGGTATTACCTACTTAATTTGCTGGACGCGGTTTTAGTTTAGCGGCCGTGTTGTTAGTTGATGTCCTTTTATGTCGAGGCACATTTTCATAATTGACTAGAGGTCCTAGTTTAATATAGGTAGGTACCAAATGTGGTTCTAATTATTTGTAAGTCACGTGTAAAAAATAGAATGTACTCCAAATTGGCCCTTTTTGTCGTTTAATGTGCTCTAATATGACTAAAAGCGGTCATGTACTTGTAAACTTGTATTAAAAAATTAATGCCATAAATTTTTGATAGGTTTATATTTTGGCAAAGTTTAATTTTGTTACAAGGCGAGTTCTATTGCTGCAGCCTATTTCTCACGACATATATTATTTTTTATTTAGCATGTTTTATTTTCTAGCTCCTCGTAATTGACAATTTGTTAGTTGTTATAGGAACAGTAGGTACCAACGCTTTATCACTGTAGTCTACGTAACTACCTATGTTTTACTGGAAATTTTACCTTCCTACAAATATACCTTATGCTTATCCTCAGCACACTTAACTTGCAAGCACAAGCAGAAACTTCACTTACGCCTTAATAGCAGCAGTCCGGACGCCCTTGGTGCAGACGCCCTTACAGCAGAGGTGCTGCTTCGTCATCACCTTGCACTCGGAGTGCTTCCGGCAAGGGAGCGGGAACAGGTCCAGCCAGCCGCTGGTGGTGCGCACTGCGGGGCATGCTAGCGACTGGGATTGTACTTCTGGAATGGAAAATAGGAACAGGTTTCGTACTTGGATACGTTTGCTTTCAACTAAAATAAATAAATATTCCGAGACATTGCACACAGCGCAATCTAGCCCCACACTAAGCAAACGCTTGTGTCGTGGCTACTAGATAACGGATATAATACTTGTATACTTTTCTTTTGTAAATACATACTTATTATATATACTATAGAAACGACCAGACACACAAGTAAGTAAAATAAAGTATAAAAAAGTAACTAATATGTTTATTTACTACTAATTGAAAAACTTTGTATGTACACTCGTATTACAATTCATGTTTTGGTTATTATCTAAACTATGTTACATTCTTAACTATATCATGCATATAAGTAGTAATAATAATATTCATGATTAGTAACTAACATAGATATTAGTTATTCTTTTCTTTCTTGTGCCCTGGAAGTTGGGTCGGCCCCTTGTGTGGGACGCAACTTGCGTCGACACATTGGCGCCGTCTCATCTGTCTTTGACACGGTGTCGGGCTGGAGCGGCGGCTATTATTGCCGAGCATCACAAGAGACGCAAATATGCTAACCTCGGCCGAGGTTACATCTTTGAGCCTTTTGGAGTCGAGACTTTGGGGCCGTGGGGTCCGGGAGCCCATACTATTTTCCAAAACCTCTCGGAGCGCTTGGTTGACGCGACGCGTGACCAAAATGCTGGCCTTTTTTGGCTCAACGTATCAGCATTGCCATCCAGCGTGGTAATGCGGCCAGCATGCTGGGTACGCTGCCCTCTGGTAGTGGGCTGGAGCACTTAGATTATCTTTAGGCTTTTCTAAACATTTTCTAAGTGCCCCTTTTTGTAGTAGTTAGAAGTAGTATGTTTAGTTTTCCTTCACTTGTTTTTATATTTTATTATTGTAAATAAATATTTATGTTATTCTTTTCAGTAGATATAGGTTTGCTGCAAGCTCCAAGATACGTTCCCTTTGAACAGTAGGTACATACATATACATACATATCTAGGCATAGGTATCAGTTTTATTATATTTACTACGTATATACCTATAATATGCCTCACCTTGGGCTACCGTGTCGCGTGTGTGGATAGGATCACCCTTGTGGTCAAATATCTGAATATCCTGTGTAAAAACTAGCCTAAACGTATACTTATTTTGTTCAGAAAGGATAGTTTTCTTCAATAATAAATTACTGATTAAAAGAAAAATTAAAGGTTAGATACAAGCAAATGTGATCATCGTAGATAGAATACTGCAAGAGTGAACACGGCAAGCTGTAGTTACGAGCAATGCGTGCGTGAATGTATCAATCAGTTATGAACAATGGGCAGTTGGGGAATACAGACAAAGGAATTCATTCCCAAATTAAGCCATCTTATCCACTTAATATCTAATGACCCGTGTGCCATTTCGTACCTGGTGCAGAGTGCAAAGGTTAGCTTTGGCTGTCCAAACAGGAAATGCAGCTAGCCTAATGGGTATCTCTGCACCAGGAACTATTAGGGGCGGTCTTTTTGATGAGCTTTTAAATTTTTGTGTAATTTGTTAGTGAGGTATAAGTTTTTAGAAATAAGTAGTTTTCAGTCCTAAGTCTTGTAAGTTGTTTTGAATAATAAACATAATCTCATAAAAAAAAATACATTTACAATAACCGGTACGAACTATATTACACATTATTATTATTTTTTATGTAATAAAGAATAATCTTATATTACACTTTTCAATAGTAGGACGGTCTAATATAGTATGCGCATAAAACATCCAAATTAGTTCAACGTTTTGAACAAAATAGCAATAAGTGTAAATATTCACACAAAACCTTCATTTACCTACATAAACCAAGTTACAAAGTTATGCTCTCATTACACTGATCTTAGTAATATGCCTCATACAATTCTTGTGGTTATGCAGTTGGTAGGTAGGTTGGTTCTACCAGTTTCTAACGACCTACCAATATGCGACTTCCCGTACCTTACTCTCGTTTAATTATACAAAGATGGTAATTAGAGTTCAAACGTTGTGTAACTATATAGAGTGGTCGAGTTACATTTTTCCTTGTAATATTATAAGCTAAAGTAAGCTTGACAAGGAGTGGTCAATTCTGGTGTCTAGTTTTGAAGCCATATACAAAAAAGTAGAAGGCAAATTTATTAAAAAAAACTGTTAAAGCTTTTCGAATACAACGAGTTATAATAGAAGTTTTGAATAAACTTTTTATAAAGAAGAAACAAAAGCCATAGACATAAAACTAGGCCATTTAATAGAATTTTATGAATAGCAAAACCGTCAGAACTAATTAATGATGTGCCTAAACTTTATTAACTGTACGTTGAGCATTAAAATAAAAGCATAGAAACTTTTCAAAGAAAGTTAATTTGCTCGGTCTATCGAGGTCGGACCTTTTTACAGTTTGACAATAATTTAAAATGATATATGGTTTTGAATAACAACAAAAACACTTCAAACAGTTTTTCCATACCTCCAAATAAAGAAAAGTTCAAGTTCATTCATTCGTTAATATAATTGTAAAATACTTATTATACCTAAAGCTAAATTGTTCTCACGGTCACAATGGTTGTGACAAACGACGTAGAATTACCATCGATGGAATCTCTCGACGCAGACGAGATAAATCTTTCCACAGCTACTCTGATATCTGCTGCGCCTTACGTGGGCAAGAAATGTGAGGATATCAATAATGAGTTCATGTTGTGTCGACAAGAAACTGCAGACGCTCGAGCTTGCATCGAACTAGGCAAGAGAGTCACCATGTGCGCTTACAAAGTGTTCAGAGACATCAAGGAGCAATGTCTGGAAGAGTTCAAGCAGTACTCCAACTGTGTTGACAAGAGTTCTGGCGACTACGGGTACAGACACTGCCGGAATACGCAGGAAATCTTCGACCAATGCATGTGCGATAAGGTATAATAGATTGTCTTAATTGCAATCACAAATGTTACAGATAGATAGATAATTATTTATTGTCACACACATATAAAACAAAATGAATAACATTACTTACATAAACTACTCTAGTGCCACAAGTGGCGGCCTTATTGCTAAAAACAAACTCTTCCAGGCTTTTCTTCGCTTCCAGATATTACCATATGTGCACATTGTGCACCCTGTGCTTATATAGGGTATTTGCTAAGACTACGGTTGACTCTTACTACTAACACGTTTGTGTTTTTTTAGGTTTGCATGGCAAGACCTGATTTTGGATACTTCACTAGAGGCAGGGTACATAGTACTATAGCGCCGTATCCTGACGCCCCGCCTTGCCCCTGCGAGCCGAAAGTGCCTGATCCAACTCCGTCTTTACCAGATTGCAAGCGACGGTACCCGGCGCGCTTTGGCGGCAGACTGTTCTGGACCACTGAGTAGATGAAACTCAGGGAAATTAGAGAATTTTTATTGAGACCATGTGTTTTATTGCTCATTATATTGTTTTGAAAGAACTAAATATATCGTAGGTGGGTACTTCCATGGGTTACTTAGATCTCATATCTATACATAACTGGACCTTTTCTTAAGGATTCTTTAATAAAATACAATAGAATTTGGCATACGAATTTATACTCTTTAATGGATATCGGGAAACCTTTGACTTTTTGACGTTTAGTTCTATTGAGCATATAACTTAGGTCGTGTAAAATCTAGCCAAAATACGAGTCTTCTTCTTAGCCGCCCTAAGTGCCTCTGACATGGCTTAAAGGCTGCCGTACTAGACAAACAGCCGGGCCCTACAATACTAGTATATACATACCTAGGTAGGCATAGATGTCTACATTATTAGTATTACAAAGTGTAAAATACTTAATGTTATGCAATTGCCCTTCAAATCGGGCAGGATGAAAACATCCTGCCATTTATTGAGAAATATTTGCATTGCTTTAACATTTCCCTTCGTGTTAGAAGGGAAGTGTGCTCAGATATGCATTATCTTACAATCTCTTGTAAGTAAGATACCTTACTTCGTATCTACTCAATCTACGCGTCGAGATTAAGGAAGTTTTATTTGTTATGCGCGGTTTACTGCAGGAGAGGAAATCGTTATAGTTTATATATGTTTATATACCAATGTTTAATTAAGTCAATTTAAATATAAATAGTGGGCCTTTGAAGGAAAATAATAAATAGATTTAGTGCCTTTTCAAGTAAATACAATAATGTATTTTGTGTGTAACACTAGAAATGATAAATGTACCATGGCAAACAAACGCATGCAAGTGATGTTAAAAACATCACTTTAGAATTCGGTTAATTTATATCTCAGAAAAATTACAAAATTGATCTATAAAACCGTAAACTTTAGTGAAATCGAGGAGCTTCACCAAAACCTACATGTAAGGCTGAAAGGTCACCTAAAAGTCGAAAGTACTGGCCAATAGGCCAAATGCAGTGAATGGAAATACATGTGCCATTCTCGAGAGCATTATCCGAACATGTTGCAACCAACTAAGGAGTTACCATCATGCATACAGATTGACGATAAGCTTATTGCTCGTATGTACTTAAAAAGTGCTCGGTGGATACCAATTCCCATTAAAGCATCATTAGGGTCTAGCGTAACTCGCAGTCTTATATGACTGTGGTCTAGGTGCGCTAAGTCTGGTTTATTTCATAGGAAATATCATTAGAAATAGTCTTCGACCGTGATCTTTAGTCCTACTTAGTATTAATAATTATCAGGCACATGTAAAAACAATGTTTTTATAAGATTATTGATTAACTAGCTGCGCTCGCGACTTCGTCCGCGTGGAATAGTTATTACGGGCATCATATTTATTTTTGCAAACAACCTCTTCAGCTTTATAAATTATAGCTGTTACCCACGACTTGAACCGTTTTCGCAGCGCACGCAACGGAAACCCTCAAAGATGAATCATTTTCCCCGTTTTTTTCCACATTTTCCATTGTTTCTTCGCTCCTATTAGTTGCAGTGTGATGTTATATAGCCTAAAGCCTTCCTCGATAAATGGCCTATTCAACACAAAAAGATTTTTTTAATTCGCACCAGTAGTTCCTGAGGTTAGCGCGCTCAAACTAGCAAACAAACAAAATGTTCAGCTTTTTAATATTAGTATAGATTAGTTGCTTAGGGATCAGATGTTCAAATACCTAACTACAGTGTAAAAATCATCGGTGCATTAATTAAGGCAAGATAAGTACCTACATTGACGTGTAAAACTCACACTACCCCTCTTTTATGTAGGAGTTAAAAACAGTAAATCCTATTTACAACTCAGCGATGAGTAGGTTATAATGTCTTTTGTTTAAAAACAAAGGAGTTTCTTTAACAATCAATCGTTTTTCATCCAACATATTTTACCTACTACATTGTATATATGTTGGTTGTATCTCACTAAGTCATGTCAGAGGCCGTAAAGGTGGCTTGATAAACTCTCGACACCAGAGTTGGCTACTCACTCGATAAGAAGAAATAATGGTAGTATCTAAAGAGAAAGGTGTAATGACTTCCAACTAATTTGAGGTAAAATACGATGACCTTTAAATGTGCATAAAGTATTTAATTGTTAAGCACAAAGTAAGCTAACTACTTAAAAATAGATAGGTAATCACAATGCGTTGGAGCCTTGAGCTGAACCTAGATTATAGCATTTAAAACCTTGTTGCTTGCGAAATTGTTATCAAAATTTAATAATAAATTTGTCTGTATACTCAATAATGTTTACTGTATAGTTGGGTTTAGACAACCTTCGCTTATGTTCATAAAAGCGGTTGATTTCGCAGCTGGTCTGGGATAAATATATATATATATATATTTAAGTATACAATGAGATATCAACTAGCAATCAAGTCAAAGGGTCACAGTATAAAGAAAATTGGTAATTAAGTAGATAATAAAGTCTTAAAATTTTAACAACAGACAGAAGCAACAAAAACAAAAAAAAACTAATATTTTTGTAATGCGCGTACTCTAATAAGCCAATGCAAAATAAACTAAATATTAATTGAACTTGAGAAAGTTTTCTGTTCCATAACCTGCACCCAAAACATCGAGACGTATAAATAAAACAAGTATTGTAAAGATAAGATTGTCGCGTCGCGTCGTAAGTATTGCGCTACGCAAGTAAGAATTTTAGCTTGAACAAAAGACATCAACGCGCGTGCTATGACCAATGGGCGCGGAGTTTGGGTTACGAAGATATATTTTGCGATCTACAAAGCGAGAGTGAATCGGTTCTTATCGGGTAAACAAGCTCCATCTTAGGCCATAGCCTTTGCTTACCATTAGGCAAACTATGGCAAAGTGCAAACAAATATTAGTTAAAAATATATATAAAAAATTATAAATAGTAGGTACTTATATATCTATTTACTTAACATTCAAACTTTATAAAACATATTCAACTATTTGGGCAAAGTTGTTCAAAATACCAATACATACACCGTTTCATGTTATCCGTCTATATATATTTATTGTATTAAGAATAATCTATTGGTAGAGGAAATTTTGCGATGAATCCCAAATTGTTTTTAGTAATTTTAAATTGTATTGTGAGTATGAGTTGCCCTTGTTACATAACATTTTTATAGTGTTATTTTATAGCTACGTTAATCTATTTTATTAAATGAATGTAACAAATAAAAATAAAGTGTAAACTCTTTATAGCGTTATCCTTTATAACGATAAACTCCCTATAACGTTAAATTGAGCCCAACTTGGTTGGTTTGCGTTAAAACCGACATATTGAAACACTCTTTATAGCGATACGCCATTCTCTATTACGAAGAATTAAGAAGAAAATGTGTTCATATTTTTAGACAGTAAATTTTTATTATCGGTATTTACTTATGTTATGTTATCTAGTTAAAAAAGCCACCTTCTTTACCTTGAAGATGCTTAGCTATAAATAAGAGAAAGAGAGAGGTAGCTAAACTCTATTTTCGTAAATGTCAATGGTGCAACACCCAAACGTTAAATTCAGTGAGATAAGTTATGATTGTGACAAAATGCTAATTTGTATAATTTTAGCAACTTGGTTGTTGGGAAATAAAGGAGGATACTTTCAGACGTTGCCCCATCTCATTATAATAACAACCGCTGGTGGAGTTATGAGAAAATACAACGTTTTGCCTTTCTGCCTGTTTATTGATACTTGCCCATGATGTAGATATGAAATTCTGTGCTTATCTTCTTAACTTACAAAATTGGATGCTGTATCTAGGTGTACATAGGTATGCTAGAAGTGTATTTATGTAAATAGGAGTTGTTTCACGATTTTAAACCATATGTAAGATTATATACTTATTCGGTGTTCCATCTATCACCATGCCAAATTTTATCCAAATCGGTTAAGCCGTATAAGTGTGAAAAAGAGACAAACTTACACCACAATTTTTCAATTTTGTAATAATAGCATTTTGTCAATGATAAAGCTTTAAGTAGGATAGTATAGTTTTGTTTCTTTTTCAGATTTTTAATCATATCACAAAAAATCGAATACAATTTGATGTGTTAGTGTGGTTAGAAAAAAAATGTTAATTACTCCAATTTTATGAAGAAATATTTCAGCGAGACAAGTAAATATGTAGGTGTCAGTACAACTATCGTTCACGTGATGTCATACAGCAGGTCACTATGCAATGGACCGGTATTCCTTGCATAACGCAAATTAAGTTGTGGCTTTTTCGCACTCCACTGCATCCATAAGATGTTTCCTCGAAGGATCTGAGTCAGCTTCACAATCTTACAACTTGTTCCACATTTGTTATGTGGAGCAGGTTACCGCTCGAAGCTTTATTATGTAAGTGGAGTTTACTGATTCGATTCTATTATTTACATATTGGTATGTGAAATTGGTCTTTCAATAGTTTGGTAATTTTAATCGACGAATAAGGGAAGTCATTTAGATTAGTACTGTCATATTCTGAAACTATACTTTATGATAGTATATAAGTATTATATCCGTTATCAAGTACCCACGACACAAGCGTTTGCTTAGTGTGGAGCTTATTTATTTATGAAATGAGGGAAACTACTGTGTAACTAAAACAATGAACAAGCAAAGAAAAATAATGAACGTAGTAGGTTATGTTTATTGTAGGTCCCGGCTGTTTGTTTAGTACTGCAGTCGTTAAGCCATGTCAGAGGCGCTTAGGGTGGCTTGATAAACTCGTGACACCAGAGGCAGACATTTGGCCACTCTTATTCGATAAGAAGAAGAAAGGACCAGTTGAATCCTACAATTTAACAATTTATCCGGTCAACGTAACTTTCAAGGATAGATATAATCCACTTTAGAGTTGCTAAAAGATGGTCCATAAATTACAAAAGCGCTATACGTTCCAGATCAAATTGATTGATAAATCTTAATAATTTTTGCGAAACTTTGCGCTAGCCTTGATGTGCAATAGGTTAATCCAAGATGAAATGTGTTATGACTCGTTATTATGACATTTTATTTCAGATTATTATTGCTAACTAATAAGTTTAATAATCATCATCATTGGGTGCTATCTTCAAATTGAAGTTCGGAGGTCAGTTGGCAAAACTTCTTGCGATCTTATGCTGTTTTGGATGCCCTTTAGATTATTAAGATACCCTTAATAATACATAAGATTAATTTAATACCTATCTATCCATAAATATACAAGGTAAAATGTCACGTAATATTTTTTTTTGATAAAGTTATTTATGGTGTAGGGACATATTGGTTTTTCACAAACCAAGCTGTATGTTGCTGTTATCGTCGCGAAAGATGGATACAAATTATGGAAAAAAACATTATAAAAAATCTTATATCATATGGTGGGATCTACGACCCTCAGTAATAAGAAAGACGCAAGGGGGGATAAGATTCGTACCGCTGCTGAGTTGTGGAACTCACTGCCTGACTCCCAGTTCCCCACGAACTATAATGCTACGATCTTTAAAGCGAGAGTGAACCAGTTCTTATTGAGTAAGCACGATCCATCTGAGACCATATCTATGCTTGCTTACCATCAGGCAAACCTGCTTTAGTTTAAAAAAGGTTTTTGTGTTCCTTTATCTGCAAGCATATATGATATTTTCTCAAAACTTGGTCTTATCTTTATATCTTATCTTAACTCTTGCAATTATAATAAAAACCATTTTGTTAACATAATGTCAAAAAGTCTTGAAAAATCTTACTTTTTTTATTGGCACTGAGTCATTGAGGTTGAACTAAGGCTAATTTTCGTAATCAACCTCAATTTTATACAGTGAGGCCGGATAGTGTGGATGTATTGTTAATATGATATTAAATTTATTATAATTGTAATACCATTCCCGATAAATACAATTACAAATCACCAGGTACCAATACTTAGTATCATAATAAAAACCAAAAGAAGTGTTTATTCTTCACGGATAAACGACTAAGCCGATTTGGTTAAATCTTGATAGAAAATAACTTGACTCGTTAATACCTACATAGGCATACTTCTTATCCCTAATCAAGGCGAAAAACACCGCAGAGCGCCATATATGTCACATGTTTATATCATAATCTAGACCAAACTCATATTGGTAAAAAATGCAAATCTTCTGTAAGCACCAACTTTATCACTAAGACTCTCATGGGTCGTATGAAAGCCTCGGGCATTGCAACCCTGATCTTTGGCGATTACACGCAAGTATTTATTACAATGCGTGTCTGTCTCTTTACCAATCCATTGTCTTCGCAGAATACACAAATTAAACGATGTTTTTCACGCATCAAGAGTAGGTACTGAGAAGATGTAGATATGAAAATAGGTACCATGGTATTGTTGGTACTTGTGTCTAGATACAACTGGTACTTGTGTCTAGATACAACGTACAGCAACCAACATTTTACGTGTTTCACTATTGTCATCATCATCAGCTCATTAGAGCCCACTGCTGAGCATAAGCTTCCTCCTTTTTCGTAAATAATCACAGCCTCGCACTGTTTTTGCCCAGATATTCCCTTCCAACTTTATAAGCTTTCTTACAACAATCTACCGGATTTCATGTTTCCTACAAGCCTTCGTTATATGTACTTTATAGATAATAGTGTTACACCCTAGCACCCTCTAAAATCTGAACCATTTTATTCATAAGTACACGCAATGTCTTATTTAATTTTTTTTTACTTAACGATTTCAATACAAATGTATTTCTTTTCAGAAATACATGTATTAGGCAGTGAAACTAGAGTGCCTATTTCAATGTACCTGCTGCTCAAGAAAATCCCCCGAATAAATATTTGTGCAACATGAATATGCTAGCGTAATATCCCGATTTACTATAAAAAAGTCGAATGAAACAAGTAATAAGACTATGAGCTAATATTTTGAAATAATATATTATATATATCTACTTGTACGCATATGGTTTTAAATGAACGATCCCGTACAACACATTCAAATCCAAAGGTGGCTTGAGAAAATAACTAGCGCGTTATGCAAGATAGCAATGATTTTACCAACCGCAATTATGCACTAATAATTAAGGCCGGTAAAAGGTTTAACTGGGATTCATCATTAGGCAGTTGCCTAAATATAAATGCCATTCATAAAATATTATCCAACGGAAAAAATAGTATCTTACCAGTATTTAAAAATCCGACAACGATTACCACTGACAACGGCAGAATTTTCGGCAACTTCATTTTCTTTTGTTTTTCTTATCCGCACAGACAATCCATTCGCGCACTTATTGGAACCACTTCTATTCAATTGTTTTTTCTCTTTTTTTAAATGTAATCTCTATCATTTAATTTTATGTGCCAGTGTGTTAAAAAGGTTGATAGTTAAGGTTTTGTAAGCGTGTTTGATTGGTTAGCGCGCGTCGACCACTGATGCTGGTCGGAGCCAGCGAGCCAGTGTCTGTAACGTTGCATAAGTTGATACAGATTATCATTTGGGGGACACAGCGGTGCCTACTTTCGCTGGTCAGTTAGTGGTTACCTTCGATTATTTGCCTCAGTGCGATCTGAACTTGCTTGTTGAATCACATTTAACAATAAATAATCAAGGTTGTCCAAAAGACATCGCTTTTAGCGATAAAGTTGCTAATTGTGTGACTTTTAAGTTTTTTAAAAGTTCATTAAACCTACCTATTTGAAGTTAAGTCAACATAAGGGTAAATAAAGGGTTTATATCTTATCTCCCTATTAAAAATATAGAAGGGGGAAGTGGGATGTTTTTCTTTAGCATAAAAATTCCGAAAAATGTAGAAAACTATTCAGGCAAAACTGACAAAAGGGTTACATTTTAGCGCCAAGTTGTTCCCACAATTTTCAGACATGATGGGAAATCAATCTAAAATCTACATAACATACATTTATTTAAGAAAAAAACATTTTCATGTTAATAAGACCAACGTAAACGCGAGTAATAAATATAACACTACGCGGCGCCACTAGTTACATAATATAATAACAACATGCAACGTTAGGTACGTTTACATAGAGCTACAGAGTACATGCAAGTCAATGCACCGTGTAATGGCACTGGAACATGATATACCTAATTTATGTTACATAGAATGCATGGTCGTATCTTGTGTAGGTAAGGTATTTTTATATATTTACAATTTAATTAGACTGGCCTGTTACCTAAGTTGGTAGTGGCTCTGCCTTCTAATCTAGGGGTTGCGGGTTCGATTCCCGCGTGACACAAGTATTTATGCATTATAAAAATTTATAATTACTTGTGTTGAGTCTGGTCGTTTGTATGTAAAATAAGTATGTATTTACAAAAGAAAAGTAGTATATAAGTATTATATCCGTTATCTCGTACCCACGACACAAGCTTTTGCTTAGTGTGGGGCTTGATGGCGCTGTGTGCATTGTCCCGGAATATTTATTTTTTATTTTAATTAAAACGGCGTGAGCCAATTACATTAATTATTTATATAATAATTACAATACAAAAAACATTAACAATTAAAAATAATTAAAATTGAGATCTCTCTATGAGTCGTATTTCCTCATGTCTGAGGGTCGTGAGTCGTGACCCCCCGCAGAATATATCCGTTAGGGGAGTTCTCTTGGGCAGATACATCGTGGTGGGCGCCCAGGTCCTTCCACGGAAGACGCATGTCCTCGGATTTCATAGTCCTCAAACATGTCGTTTCCTCACGATGTTTACCTTTACCGCTAAGCGAGTGCAAATCCACACATAACTTGAAAATGCAAGTCATTGGTGTAGGGCCGGATTCGAAGCAAGGTGCGTTTGGATAAAAATAACACACTGGAACCGTTGAGGCACACTAGCTTATTAACATAAAATTGAGATAAAAGGTTTTTTTTTCAAAGTAAAGTGAAGTGAAGTAAAGTATATTGTTCAAATTGTGATAATATCACAATTTGAGTTGGGTAAATAGATATATCTATTTACCCTAATCATATATTAGTGATTAGTTTTACTCGTATTTGCATGGGTAGGTACGCTGCTTTTTGGCAGTGGGCTAGAGTCCTTGGATTTTCTTTAGGTTTTTCCTCAAGATTTTCTTATTTAATTTTTATTACTGCAGAATGAAAGAAACAGAAGGAGTAGGTACTTAGTTGGAAGTGGTATGTGTATATAGCCAGTCTTATTTTGTCGTTAAAAGCGCGCCAACAATCATCATCATAATCAATCTTCTTGTACGCTGTTTGTCCCGGTCCTGTGCAGATCAAATCCAGGTGCTCCTTGGACCTTGTTTTTTTTAATACAGGCAGTAAGAAATCGTAAGCCTTTTGCGTGTTAAAAAAACGTATGTCGTCGACCCATCACATCTGTATGCGATTTCAAACTCAAACCTGTTTATTGGTTTCATACAATATTTACTTAAAACTAAGAAATATCTAACTATATATATGTAATAACAAAATTAAACACATACCTACACGTCTATTAAAGGCACTGCTCGTTTAAAAAGGGTTAGTTTTCTTTTAGGATTTAATAATGAAATTCAGGTAAGTATAAAGATTTTAGTCTTGATAAGCGTTTACTTTTACAGCGTAATTAAAATATACCTTGACCTTAGTTTATATTAATTTACCTGATCATATCGAATTTAATTCAACGTGATCTAAATAATAAGTGTTGATTTAAAACTCGAGTCATAAATAATCACTACAGAAATCACAAAATAATATAAAAGTAAGTGTTAGAGAAAAAATCAGATAATGTTAAGTGCGCGTTGATGTCTTTTGTATACCGTAAAAAGATCATCGCATGCTCATTAGTGGAGTTGTATTTTTAGGGTTCCGTACCTCAAAAGGAAAAAACGGAACCCTTATAGGATCACTTTGTTGTCCGTCCGTCCGTCCGTCTGTCAATTTAAAAAATTCGTCAAATCAACATAGTTCATCCTTGCTATCCCTATTAAGCTACCACTTACCAACATTACTGGAAGGTGAATCTTGGGCGTCTGGTCAAGAGGAAGCTACCCACGCAAAATCAGCTTGTTATTAATAAGCGATGGAAAATGTCCTAGGGATCCCGTACTAAAAAAATTCAGCACAATATTAAGTCATTATAACAAAAAATAACTTAACCAACCAAATTCAATAAAAGGTGATGTAAATATCAAAATAATGATATGACAAGAATATTTAATCAAATTTATTCAACTCTTCTAGGAACGACGCGCACTTGTTCTTCAATATCTTTACAGCTTCTACGAATATAATGTTTGGCGGCATCGCTCCCACTGACTCCACGTTACCTGAAACAATAAGTAATACATATAATGTAAAAGCTGTACAAGGTCGGAAGTTTGAACATTAAAGATATATAAAAAATGATTGAAAATGCTTTACTATTACTTAACAATATACCTAGTCAGGTCATAAGTATTGTCACACAGTAAAAACTTTTCTTTTAGAATGCTGGCCACAAAAAAGTTTATTGAACACGAATTTCGAATTGTTCATGAAAATAAAAATGTATACTTTTTAGAATTTTACTCATTTTTAAATATGGAGTGGACGCTTAAAGAAGACCGTGTTGCAGTTATTGCATTGCATCGTTGCGGTTACGCGCCAATTCAAATTTTCGACATCTGAAAAATTTGAATATAACCAAAAGATTCGTTTATCGTACCATCAAACGATACAATGAAGACTCTAGTGTAGATGACAGGTCAAGAAGAGGTCGCCCTCGGTCCGTTAGGACTCCAGCAGTGATAAAAGCTGTGAAGGCGCGAATTCAAAGAAATCCCAAACGTAAGCAGAAACTGTTGGCCCTTCAGATGGGGTTAAGCAGAACCACGGTGAAAAGGGTGTTAAATGAAGACTTAGGGCTTCGGGCATATCGAAGAAAAACAGGACATCGTTTGAATGCTCGTCTAATGGACCTGAGACTGAAGAGATGCCGCGCTTTGTTGAAGCGGTACGCGGGAAAAAAATATCGGGAAATTCTTTTTTCGGATGAAAAAATTTTTACCGTAGAAGAGAGCTACAACAAACAAAATGATAAGGTGTACGCACACAGTAGTGAAGAAGCGAGCAAACGTATTCCGCGTGTCCAACGAGGTCATTTTCCATCCTCGCTCATAGTATGGTTGGGAGTTTCTTATTGGGGCTTAACAGAGGTACATTTTTGTGAGAAAGGTGTAAAAACGAATGCAGTTGTGTATCAAAATACAGTCCTGACGAACCTTGTGGAACCTGTTTCTCATATCATGTTCAATAACAAGCACTGGGTATTCCAACAAGATTCGGCGCCAGCTCATAGAGCGAAGAGCACACAAGACTGGCTGGCGGCGCGTGAAATCGACTTCATCCGGCACGAAGACTGGCCCTCCTCCAGTCCAGATTTGAATCCGTTAGATTACAAGTTTTGGCAACACTTGCGAGGAAAAGGCGTGCTCAAAGCCTCATCCCAATTTGGAGTCACTCAAGACATCCTTGATTAAGGCAGCCGCCGATATTGACATGGACCTCGTTCGTGCAGCGATAGACGACTGGCCGCGCAGATTGAAGGCCTGTATTCAAAATCACGGAGGTCATTTTGAATTAACTTTATTGTCATAAGAATCTATGTTTTGTTAAGTTCATTTTGGTATATAAATGGTTACATAAAGAATAAAGTTGTTTCAATTATTTTATATTAAACATGTGACAGAATTTATGACCTGACTAGGTAGTCTCAAAGCTATGGTTAAATTAATCAACGCTGCATGCTATTGTATAATTATTTCCTAAATCACAGCTACCTACTTATATGAAACTAAAAATAATCAGTAACTTCGAATTAATAGCAGAACACGTGCCAACAATTTCTAGAAATGTTGTTTATCTTTGTCTCTGTTTGTCTGTTTAATTAAACCAAACAAACGTGTTACACCCTAGGCTGCAGCAATGCTTAACATCAGGCAGGCTGTAGTCAAAAGTAAACCTATCCCACGTAAAAAAAAACACTCAAAAATGGCTGAACGTATCATCATGATTTTTCGTATGTAAGTACGTAGTATAAACTCCTACAAGTGTCATAGGCTACTTTTAAATCCTGAAATAAAGCGAGCGAAGCCGCGGCCGTCCACTCGTTATCACAATATTTTCATAAACACTTGATAAACTCTCGACACCAGAGTTGGCCACTCTCATTCCATAAGAAAAAGAATATACCAAAAATCCTGCCAACTCGTCGCTCCGTTGCGGCGCGAAACCGAACAAATTGATTAACTGAATAATTTTATCGGTTTTATGAAATGGTACGATATGATTTTAATACTCACATATAAAATGGTCCCTCACTCGGCTCAATACGACCGCGTCCTTTATCTCATCGTATCTGTACACGTTCCTGCTGCAGCTGTCGTATCTGGCGTCCTGGGAATGTAATTCATAAGTTTGTCATATTTTATTATATAATTTCATGTTATTTTACAGTTTTAAAATTTTATCCTTTTCTTTTTCTAATGGGTTTGTATTTGACCACAGATTGCGTGATAGTAATAGTAATAATAATAATAAAATCATTACTAATTTAATAAATTTGTATTCTTCCTGTTCTTTAACTTTTTTATGTATATAGGTATCGTTGTGTCCTGTGTATCAAAATAAATGCTTTCTTTCTTTCTTTCAAATATTATTTTTTAAAAAGTTAGTTACAATACCTTGACATACGCCTTGCCATCAGAGTGTATCCCGATGACTCCGGGGGAGAAGCAGGTCTGCAGCAGCGTGGCGTCGCCGTCTGCCACCTCGCGGGTCAGCGTCACCTCCGGCAGGAGGCGGTACGAGGCAGTCGCTGCCAGTACAAAACGAATATGAAGGAAAAGTGCTTAAAACTTATTGTTTTTTAGCATTTTGAAGACCTTTCCTTCAGGCAGGCATTTACGTTAAGTTTTAGTTTTGTATTTTAGGTTTTGTATTTGGATATACCTATAAGTCTATTTTGTATTTCTCTTTACAGATTCTCGGGCCTTACACTCGGTATTTTTAAAGTGGAGCCGTAGCCAAAACTGCGATGACTTTTACAATATAAAACTTAAAATTAAGTAAAAAAATCACAGAGAGTGAATATGTATGAAATAACTATTGCAGGTATTAATGTGTTAAGTTGTTCATTGTCTTATTTTGTCATTGTTAGTATTTCGTTTTTAAATTAGAAACTATAAATTATAGGAAAGTATCATAGCACTATTTAAGTCCTAAGCCCACATTAAGGTTGTATTCTGAATTTGGTGACTAAGGTATATTTATAAATAATCTGATACTACAGACTTATCGAAATTTATTATGATCCATTTAGCTGCTTTGTGTGGTGTGCACACACTCATATAAACATACATTTTTCTACTTTTTTGACTCACCAACAGGCGAGAACTTGGCATGATCCTTCCCCACTCCCTTGACAGCGATGAGTTGCATGTCCAGCTCGTGTCCCGGCCTCATCTTGGAGATGAGGATGTCATTGTGCACGGGGCCCACGTCCGCCTCCTTGTGCACCGAGGCCTGGTTGCCAATAGGATGCCACTTTATTTGGGATGAGTATACTGGAAAATAAAAATGACATTATTTTTAAGTTGTAATGACCGGCTAGCACTTACGTCAATAATTATGTCGAAAATTAGGTTGACAAGTTATGGAATGCTGCGGGTTCTACCATCAGGAGGTAATTTTTTTCTTCGTTTTGGCCTCTGTGGTATTGCCCCAATGTCGCCAAAATAATTACATTGTTGACTTAGTTATTCATCATAGTACTTATGCTAGTTGTTGAGTCAGGTCAGAGGCCCTAGGGCGGTTTGAAAACTGTGACACCAAAGTTGGCCATTCTCATACAAACTTTTTACTGGAAATTAGATACTTAAGTATGAGTATGATTTATAGATAGACTTTAGATGTATGTAAAAAGTTTGGAAAACAATAGGGGAGGCTTATTTTTTTACATGAGACAGGCTTTTGCTTGATTACAACTTGCCTGATGTTAAGCAACATTGTAATTTACGATCTGTTGTATACTAGAATAGGCAACTTCAATAAGTAAAAAAGAGTGTTGGAGCGTCACATCCCTCTACCAACATAACAGAGGGCCAGGTTTACTAACATGAAGGAGGTACCCGCCAACGACGCCAGAGGGCAGCCCGCGCGCCACAATCATTGTAAGATACAGTCCACTCACATTAAAACATCATCAAGATATTCCAGCTGTTTCTATCTCATCCATCGAAAGGCGTCCCAGTAGGACTTGAGGAAGGTAGCAACAAGAGAGATAACTCACCACTATGATTTTCATACATATCTTCAGATCTATAAGAATCTTTGGGCTGTGATTTGTTGACTGTACACTTCACTTTGATTGAAAACTCCAGCGTGTTGAACTCTGTGCCCTCTGTAGCATCTGTAAAACATATAAAAACATGTTTCTTATTACATGATAACTGACTGCTTACCATCAGGCAGATCTGATTTTTGCCACTTTTTTATTTAAAAAAAAACATATTTTTCTTTATGTATGTTGCATTGTGATTTTTTTAAAACAAAATTCTTTAGTTATGCTTAATCAATCATAATTATATCATTAGAGTTATACATTATGTGTAACAGATCTAAATTTAATAAATTGTAATAAAAATTTCATTTATAAGTAATGTTATGTTAATGAGCTATGTATTATATCTACAGAATTAATACTTCTGGTAATATATTAGATAACTTAAAAGATTCTTACCCTCATGACGGTATTCAAATAATCTTGGATCAGCTTTCAGAGGTATCAGGCCCAATCTGTGAGCCAACACTTCATCCTGTATTATAGAGGTATTGTTTCTAATCATCACCTTCTCTATAGCCATACTTGGCACTTCACTAAGCATTATTCTCCGGAAAGCATTCGCAAATGCAGGCTGAATGCCTATCAAGTCAAATTCCATCTCAAGGTTGTTCATTCTCACTATAACGATTTGGAACTTTTTCACAAACTTCTTGAAGTTCCAAGGCTCGTCTGCCATGCCATAGTCATTTGGTGCATTCTACAAAACAAAACATAACCTCAAATTCGGAACAAACCAACAAAATCTATCTATTAACAACATATCATGACGCAGTTTGCATACGTGATTATGCAGTCGGCAAACAAAATAATGAGATCAAAATATTACCTTTAAACGAAATTCTTCAAGCAGCACCCTCGGTTTTTCATCCAGTTTGGGCATGGTCACTATTTTACTTTTTTCTTGGTGACGGACTATATTTACGACCAGATTTTTTTTAATAGCTAACAATTGAGTAAATCTTCAAACGCCAGCAGCTGAATAATATAAGGGAAAATGTTTTAAATAAAATAGATCAAAATATAAAATCCATGCCGCAGAACAACAACAAAAATAAATGATTTTCAATGACAGTGACAACTATGAATGTGACACTGAATGTTTCTTCAAATTGACATTGACTTGATTGTGAAAATTGCCAGTAAATTTTATAATCGCCAAACTAGACATTTCTTAGGTTGAGATAAAAATACGTATTTTTATATTAATATTGATAGTTTAAAAAATTTACCACTAAAAAGACAAAATCTTACATTGCATCTACTATTTACAAACATTTGTTTCAAATAACAATTTAAATTTATAGTTCCCTTCACTTAAAATTTCATGAATATGTCTTAGTAACTGGCAGCATTTTTATTACCTACTTTGCTCTATTGTTGTTTCTGTAATCTGTAATTTCTGTTTACTTTCTCAAATCAAAATTATTAGATTATTACTTGCATACCCACTTTGGTCTACCAAATTGTTGTTTTCACGTACACCAAACACATTACTACATCATGGGTAGTTTGGATAGAGCCGTATTAACTGGATTCATCTGCCGTTTGTGTTCTGAAATGCATCGTGTTGTTCTGCATATCTACGGCGAAGAAGGATTACGCCTCAGCATCTCAGAGAAAATCAGCACATATCTCTCCATAAACGTAAGAATAACAGTCATAACAGCTACTTCAGTTTTTTACTTGCCTTTGTCTCTAAATCTGTGCCAATTACGTTGTGCAATATACACGATATCAAGGTCTTGTTAAACCATGCACTACCTCTCATCCTAGTACTTTGTCATAGTCAATATGGTTGAGGAAATTCGGTTACCTGAAATTATTACATAATGTTTAAGATTGCCTATGTGGCTGCAAGTAGACAGATGTGATTCACCTAAAGACAAATAATACAGTGATATAACTCTTATATCATAGGCTAGCATTTCAGCATTAGGTATCAGAAAAGTAGAGATTCAATAAAGATGAAGAAAATCCAAGAGAAATACAAATAAATTGAAATAACACAATTATTACAACTCCAGCCTGGGTTGTGTTAAGAATGCCAAAGATTTCATACTATTTTTACAATCAATACTGTTAATATAAAATTAAGAAACTTCTAATTTTCTTTTAACATGAGGGTGACAGGTCCAGTCCAGATCATATCATCCCTTTTCGGGCATTCTGAGCATCTTGACAAGCATATACATAAAAATAAACCTTTACTCCTTTTTTCCTTAAAATCCAATCAATGAACACAAAATGTAAGTAGGTACCTAAATAAGAATTTCTAGAACAAGTTTTTACTTTCCAGGTGTCACAATCAGACCCTCTCCCCAAAACCATCTGCAACAGCTGTCTGGAGCGGCTGGAGAACCAGCATCGGCTCATGATGGTGATGGAGAGAGCGGCACACATGCTCAAAACAAGGAGTGGGAGGGGGTGTGGCTGCTAGGACACCGCTGGTAGATCTCAGGTTTAGATATAAATGAATGTTTAAAAAAATATGAATGTAAATCTTTGTAAGCCCTTGGATATTATAATGGCAGATTTTGTATGGAGTGCCAACCACTTAAACAGGACAGACCAAATTAAAAAGGACAACTTTTAGGTTTTGTCTTTTGCAATGTATTCATACAATATAATCAAGCAAATTAGTTGTTCAATCCATTGCAGATAAAAAAAAACATTAGATTTTTACCAAGTAACAACTGGGTCAAAATCTTGTTTATATCAAATTCCATGCATTATTTTGTGATAATATCTAAAGGCTCATAAAGTTTGCACAAGTACTGTCTAACCGAAAAAGAGAATGATTGTGGGGAGCTTTAGTTCAAGGGAAACTTTATGTTATTTTATTTGAACAATTGTGTTTGTTACACACAATACAACAACACAATATTAGAACTAAATCCAGGAGTCTTCAAATCTAGAGTTAATAGGTATCTTATAGGTAAGAGTGTTACACCCTAGGCTGCAGCAATGCTTAACAGCAGGCTGTAGTCAAACATAAACCTATCCCATGTACATAAAAAAATCCTAGTTTTTTTGGTATGTGATTATTATGCATTTCTTTTAACTGGCATCACAATTTATTAGGTTAGCAAAACTTGGCTTTTATTCTTGATTTCTCATAACTTTTTTCTGTGATAGGCATTATATTGTAGGTCATTGTATTTTGTGTAGCTCTTTCTTGGAAAGACATTGTCTAAAATTTTGAATAGTATTATTGTAATTCTTGAGGCAGTCTCATGCAAGTGACCATGTATTTAGGATTAATACTGTTAATATTTTGTTGTTATGATAATGTCGAATATTACTTTAATTCTCAGTGGAAATTTGAAGATTGCAAATAAGAAGTTCCAGACATTCTTGTTGAGACTTTTTCTAGATATGATTCACTCTGACTTGTTTCGTTTGGTAATTCCCAGTAGTAAAAAGAAAATTAATTGCACAACATTATGTATAGCTAAAAGGTTTTTAATTTATTTTACCTTGCTCACACATACTTCTTGGAAAAAGTTAGCAGCAAGAATCACTAACACATATACAATGTCAATTTTATAACTGATTTTTATTGATCTGGTATGTTGGTAGTTTTGATCTGGATTCTCAAATAGGCCACTTTTTATTGTAGATTTAAGGTGATAAAACCACAGGATGGCACTACTGATTAAATATTGTTATATTTAATAAACAGAGCCACCATGTGGTTAGTGCCTATAGTCACACAACTCTACTGTATTTATTCTTTAAAAATTGGTTTGAGATTTTCAAGTCTGGCCAACATTTAAATGTGATAACATTTTGTTATGTACATACTTATGCCTATTTATTATTAAATTTTGTTCCATATTGCCACTATTATTGTAAGTACCTCTATTGTCTAAATTTAGTAAGAACACAGGATAGGCTAAATTATAGCAGTAATATTGTGTATCTTACGCGCTAGTATGTAACTATTAGCATAAGTTATCATAAATAAACTATATTTCGTATATCTAACATGGAAGGATTGTTTATTGTTAAAGTCCCGGGCGAAGGTTACGTTTATTTTACATATTTATCTAAGGAAAATGCTTCTTAAATTCTAAAAAAAATATTGAAGCCGAGCAAAATATTTTCATATTAGGTATCTGGTAGAAATCGCTATTAGCGATAAGGCCGCCATTTGTGGCACAATTTTTTTCGTCTTTTGTGTTTCTTCTTTTTTTCAATGTGGGTTACAATAAAGAGTTTTATCTATCTATCTATTATAAATTTATGTCTGTTTAATTATGTTAATTTGTGTGTGTATGAGGCAGTAAGAGGTCATGGGCTTGCATAGGCTTCTTTTTATTCCGAAACAACGCGAGTGAAGTCGCAGGTATCCACCAGTTCCAAATAAAATCACAAGTACACATTAAATCTATTAATTTTATTGCACATTCCCGTTAGCTAGTAACTTGTCTATCCTCGCAGTGTTCTTGTGGATCAATATCTTGATGTCGTTGATTTTGTCTCGTTTCTCTTCTATATCCACGTCTAGCTGCTTCACTCGCGTCTGTAGCGGAAGCAATGCTTTGTCGCTCTCTCTGAAAACAAAAAACATAATTAATTATAATAGAAGTATAGTGAAGAAGAATAGTGTAGCAATTTCTCAACCCGTTGGTACGCTTCCACATTTAAAGTATGTAGGAACTCGTTATAAAACTATGAAAATAATTGTTGTAATCTCTGAACTACTAGGTATAACATTTTTCAGTGTTTAAACCGAGAATTAATTTGTTTCATCTAGATGAGTCTGATAGATCGTAGATTGCAAAGTGCAATATTGATTTAACATCCGCGCCTAGTCTAGGACGGCTCTATCTGGGAGAAAAATAAGTAAACATGTATGAAAGTAGCCAACTTGGGTGTCGAGAGTTAACAAACAGCGCTGGTGGCCCTGTGCCAGCAGTATTACGCTGAGTTGCGGCTGTATTGGGGCATCACAATCTTAACTTGTTTTGTGTGTGTCTCAATAATGATATTTCTATTTCGATAAATTGCCTAAAAGGTGTCTAGCATGGCTTGAAGACTGCAGGACTGTTGTGACGGGCAGCCGACCACTCCATGGTAGCGCCGCGGATGAAATGATTGGATACCAACAACTTTATCCACTGAAACAATGCATGCAAGTACTCACGCTTTCTGCTGCGCCATGTCCCTGGCCCCGCGCTGGTACACGCTGCTCCACTGCTGCAGCTCCTGGCGCATCACCTGCACGTCCTCCTGCACGTGGTCCAGCAGCTTGCCCAGCGGGTTGGCGACGCGGGACAGCGCCTGGATGCTGTACCGGAGCTGCTCGATCTCCTGGCTCGACGCTTCCTTGGCCTTCTGGCCGTATTGCCATTCCTGATTCAAACGACATACTAATTTACCTACTTACTGCCTATACTGTGGAATTTTAGTGTGTGAGCTTTTTGTGAGGTATCTGTCTTATAAGACAGATACAAAGTCTGGGTTTGGTTACATATTCTTGCTTAGTAGCATTAAATAATACATACAATTTCAGTTTTCCCGGTATTTAGCGATAACTCCTTCTGTGAGTTGAGTATCTGGTGCACGAGGTGTCCGTGCTCGTTCGCAGACAACTGCATCTCTTGGCTGTCCCCCGCCTCGGGGCCCAGCGCATGTTGCTCCACTATAATCACGCTGGACTCCTCATCCTATGACACATTACTCGAATTAATATCAAAATAGAAGTAATTGGTATCTAAACGAAAAATATGTTTTTACCGGTTGCAATTGTAGGTAAACAGAAATAGTGTTACAAGGGGGTGTCACAGGATATGAATGGCCAAATTGGCTTCTATTTCTTGCCTAAGCTGTCACAGTGTTACAAGGGGGGTGTGACTGGTTAGGGAACACTCGAAAAGACTACCAGTTGTAAGATTTTTTTTATTAGTGTTTTATATATTTATGAGTGTTCCATTAAAGAGTACATATAGGTATGTATACCTATCTATTTCATGTATAACACTACACGCCGCGTAAAACTGTACGATCCATACAATACACAACTTCAGATGGCTTGACTAGCAAGTAAAGTTCGATTTAAAGATTTGATGTAAGTGCAAAGAACCATACGCATAAGACTACCTGAAAAACAACAAGAACGTTGCGGGACAGCTAACATACCTAAGTACATAATTTAAAATCGACATTTGTTTTATGTTTTACTATATTAGCGGATAAAAAGTGGCTGGCGTTTTCCAGTTGAACCTATCTATCCTAGCAAACGAACACTGACCTCCTCATTTTGCGAATTCTCTGCAATAATATTGACTTTCCCCAGCAGCAAGTTCTCGCTGTCCGGTATGACGATGTCCAGCTTCTCCCGGAGGCGTGGGGCGCCGGGCCTGGACGACGAGGGCCGCACGCTTGCTGGCCTCACCACTTCAGGCGTTTGTCTTGTCACTGGGTTGTCTTGACTGTTGTTCCTCATCAGCTCCTTTATTTTCGCCTCCGAATCTAAACTATTATGCTTGGGTATTAATGCTGGTCTTGGTTTCTTTGTCAAAGAAGTTTCTTCATTTTCTTTGATGGTAGAATTTTTAGTAAGACTGTCGTCGCCCTTACGCTCTCGAGATATTTCAACTTTAGCTTCCTTTACTCGATCTTCAGGTGTAGTCTCATTAGATTGCGTAACAGGGATTTCAAATGATTTGTTAGGATAAAGCTTATCATTGTTCACTTCCATTAAATCCTGAGACGAGAGAGACGAGTTGAGCTCGTTGTCGACTATCGTATATGAACTGT
This sequence comes from Macaria notata, assembly GCA_927399415.1. Taxonomy (NCBI): domain Eukaryota; kingdom Metazoa; phylum Arthropoda; class Insecta; order Lepidoptera; family Geometridae; genus Macaria; species Macaria notata. The sequence continues at coordinate 4,746,870 of OV656743.1, forward strand.
TCAGTTGCCCTTGGTTTTCCACTACATGGCTTTCATTATCATCTTCGCGAGCAACAGTCGATTCTTTCTCTTGATTTATAATGTCATCTTGATATTTTGGATTTGTGTTTATTATATCTTGAACGGCTATGGTTTCTTTTGGTACTGCATCTTTTTGTGGTATTGATAAATGTTGCTCTTGTGTCTCTGACTTGGGAGTTTCGGTTGGAACTGGCTGGGTTATGCTTTCTACCGAAGTTTTTTTACCAACGGTTTTAAGATTCTGTGGTTTTTTAGTTGGAGGTTCTGTTTTATTAGTTTCTTTTTTCCTTGATTTAGGATCAGTGGGTTTGCTTTTCTCATTTTTATTTACAGCTGTTGATTCTTTTTTATTGCCTACGAGCTTTTCACTACTTCTTGATGTGAGCTTTTTGGCGTCGTTAGCCTTTTTCACGGGCTTTTCTTTGGGTTTTGGTTCAGGTGGCTGTGGAGGTTTTGAATTATCTTTGAACTTTTTTACTGCTTCCTCTGAGGATAATTTCTTATCTAGTGCGTAAGCTATACTTTGGAGAAGCTCGTTTGTTTTTTCTGGTTCTTGTCCCGCTACTATTTTAGATGGTTTGACTGATAAACTTTTTCCTGTGGTAAATGCTGAAAATACAAGTAGGAACAACGGTAAATATAAGAAAATAGTATGTACAAGTATTATGTATAGGTTTACCTACGATGAACATTTTAAATACAACAGGCACATAATACACTCGAATAAATGTATGCAAACTCTCACTTACACACAACTGATATTACTTTATTGAGAAATAATATTTTACTGTCTCTGTCTTTAACATTTTCAGAAACCAATTCTTCTTCTTCAAATAAACCTTCGAGAAAGCCACTTGTCTTTAACACCTGGAAACAATAAATACTTTTTATTGTCGTGATTTCCGTACCAAACATAGGGAACGATAGAAGCAAAGAATTATATAAAAAACTGTACCACCTAAGTAATTAATTTTTGATACTCAATATTTCATTTTTACCATGATTAGTTTGACATGAAGGTAAGCGATAACTAGGTATATCTAGATAATAGTCTATAAGCAGAGTTTACCCAATAAGAACCGATTCACTCTCGTTCTGAAGCTCGCTAAACTTTCACTTCTATAATATTAGCGGAATATTTCGTCATATATATTGCAAGCAAATTTTACATATCGTTATTTATACATATTATTAGTATATTATATACCTATTAATAAACAAGCTACGTAAGCAAATAACATAGTATCGGTAACATAAATCAATACTCACAGATGTTATGATATCGTGTAGGAACCGAAAAGGAGGTTTCTTTAATAATTTATCACTGAGAGGTGGTCGCTTCACATACTTGCCAAGAGAAGCTTGTGTGGCTTTTATCACTTCTGGCCCTAGTTCTTTTTCCATTATGCATGTTTTAACAAATTTCTATTATTTATAAATATGGTACACGTATTGTCATATACGAACATCAATGACTGACAAATAAAAGCCTCGGACAAACGGACGTAAAAATTTTGTTTACATAAGCCGTTTCCATAGTAACGCAATTATAAGTTTGCAAACTACTTACTATTATAACACAAAAAATAGGTAAGAATAGGTAAGAAACCATGAATAAAAAATATGCCATATATTGCGAAGAATTTTAACAACTTTTACTAGGAAGGATCAGTTTAATCAAAGTACAAAAAAATATTTTCAAATTTGGCGCCAAAAAATTACACTTAGATACCATAGACAAAATAAAGTATAAATGCGTTAAAAAACAAATTTATACTAACAAAGACCAATTGACATTGCAAGACATTTCATTGTTTCACTTTGGCTTAACAATGGTAATAGTAGAATGTATAAAAAATACTTTTATTGTGTTATGACTCATGTGATATAACTATCAATGAAACTGTTGGTTGGTCTTTAATGTTTTTCACTTATTTCGCCATAAAAGACTGTTTTAATTTTATAGTTTTTGAACGCACCTTATCTTGGCACAGGGCAGCCTAATGCACTTTTGTTTTGCGTATATGTACTAAGGCATGTCAGAGGCTTTTAGGGAAACTCTGACACCAGAGTTGGCCACTTTCATACAAATTTACTTTCTATTTATTAAAACTAGATATAGAACTTATTGAAAAAAAAAACTACTTAATTGGAGTTAATTTTAGGGTTCCGTACCTCAAAAGGAAAAAACGGAACCCTTATAGGATCACTTTGTTGTCCGTCTGTCCGTCCGTCCGTCCGTCTGTCAAGACCCTTTTTCTCAGGAACGCGTAGAGGTATGAAGCTGAAATTTATATCGATTACTCAGGTCTACTGTCCCTTGAAGCTGTGAAAAAATCAAACTTCTAAGCCAACGCAATCAAAAGATACAGCCATTTATGCCGCAAATTTTCGACACTTGCAAGGGAATCAAAACCTACAGGGTGCTTCCCGTGAACTCAGAATCTTGAAATTTGGTACGAAGCAACGTCTTATAGCATATATAAAGGAAAAATTACGAAAACCATAAATTTTAGTTACATCACAAAATATATTTTTTTTAATAATCTTAAACTTACTACCCATTTCCTCATAAACGCGTAGAGGTATTAAATTGAAATTCATACCAAATACTCAGGTCTATAATACCTTTAAGCTGTAGCAAAATCAAACTTCTATGTCAACGCAATCAAAAGAAACAGCAATTTAAGCTGCATATTTTGAAACTCGCAAGTACTTGCAAGGGAATCAAAACCTAAAGGGTACTTCCAGTCGACCTTGAATCTTGAAATTTGGCATGAAGCAACGTTTTATACCACACATAAAGGAAAAATTCTGAAAACCTTAAATTTTTAGTTACATTACAAAATATATATTTTGTAAACCTTGCAGGTTTGTACGGAACCCTCGGTGCGCGAGTCCGACTCGCACTTGGCCGGTTTTTTTTTTTAGCTAATTACAATGTCAGTTTCATTATTAATAATTAACTATTAATTAATTAGGTAGGTAATTTAAATAAATTTATATTGAAACTCTTAAAGTAGGTTCTATAGACCACTTGGAGTAGGTAATCGGAGCAATCTTAACGTCCGCCATGGTTACATTTTTAGTACCTACCTACACAAATGATCCCTGCCTATTTTTTGATATCTACTGATATATTATTCAAATTTAAAGATTTTACGATCTGCTTAATGATTTTAAAAGGTTTAAAATATCAAACCAATATCTTGCTGTGAAAGTGCCTGATAAAAACAGGAACTTGTTAGTACGTTATTTACTAAGGTGATCCTAGCAATACTGATAAAAAAATTAACACCAACATGACGTGGCGTATGCGCCTGGTAAAATGGTGAAGCAAGTGTTTATCCAGCCAGAGAATAGAAGCAGCGCCTAAGTGAAAGTAATATCAAAATTCCAAGTGATCTCCTTGCATTTGCTGTTTTAGTTGTGTAAATGTAAACAATCCAAGATTTTCGAAGAAAAATGCCACCGAAAAGACTCGGCCGTCCTCCATCAGCAAAAAAGTCGAAGTTGTCGATAAAACAAGAGATTGATAACGACGATATCAACGATGTACAGACAGAGCAAGTTCAAATAAGCGATGCAGACAATTCTAACCTTATGCGATCTTTTGCAAAGAAGGTTTGTATCTATTAGGATTTCCTTAAAAATGCTTATAGCTAACCTAGAAGCAGTAAAAGACTGCCTGCTTTTGCTAGGTTTGTTGTCGAGATAAAGATGTGTAGATAACATCTAAACTTGACGGATTATTTTTTCAGGTTGTGTACAACTGTAAGATATGTATTAATAAGAATTTCAAGTTTGAAGAAAAATATAGGGAGCACTTGTTGTTAGAGCACTCAAAGGAGCCTGGTGCTTTACCATGTAGCCAGTGTCAGGTGACCTGTCCCAACAAGATGACATTGGACCAGCATATAGAGAAGGCTCACCAGCGGAACTCATTCTCTTGTGAGCACTGCGGGAAGGTGTTTGTCCGCCAAGCTCATGTGCTCCGCCACATGGCACAGAAAGGTTGTGATGGCTCCGGAATAGCTTCATTTCCCTGTGAGGTAAGTACCAGCCAGGATCAGCCAGCCAGCTTAAACCAAATATAACTCGTTGCATGTTAATATCTTTGGATATACCTAGATTTTTAGGGTTCCGTACCTCAAAAGGAAAAAACGGAACCCTTATAGGATCACTTTGTTGTCCGTCTGTCCGTCCGTCCGTCTGTCAAGACCCTTTTTCTCAGGAACGCGTAGAGGTATGAAGCTGAAATTTATATCAATTACTCAGGTCTTCTGTCCCCTGAAGCTGTGAAAAAATCAAACTTCTAAGCCAACGCAATCAAAAGATACAGCCATTTATGCCGCAAATTTTCGACACTTGCAAGGGAATCAAAACCTACAGGGTGCTTCCCGTGAACTCAGAATCTTGAAATTTGGTACGAAGCAACGTCTTATAGCATAGATAAAGGAAAAATTACGAAAACCATAAATTTTTAGTTACATCACAAAATATTTTTTTTTTTAATAATCTTAAACTTACTACCCATTTCCTCATAAACGCTTAGAGGTATTAAATTGAAATTCATACCAAATACTCAGGTCTATAATACCTTTAAGCTGTAGCAAAATCAAACTTCTATGTCAACGCAATCAAAAGAAACAGCAATTTAAGCTGCATATTTTGAAACTCGCAAGTACTTGCAAGGGAATCAAAACCTAAAGGGTACTTCCAGTCGACCTTGAATCTTGAAATTTGGCATGAAGCAACGTTTTATACCACACATAAAGGAAAAATTCCGAAAACCTTAAATTTTTAGTTACATTACAAAATATATATTTTGTAAACCTTGCAGGTTTGTACGGAACCCTCGGTCCGGTTTTTTTTACAATGCAATATATCTTTTTTGCATACCTAAATAAAGTAACATTATAAATAAAAGATCTCTTCCAGACTCTCTTTTTAGTGTATGAAATAACAATAGAATGTTTATCTCTTGTTCACTTGAGTATAGGCACATTGAAGCTCTAAATTTTGGTACCAAAATACCTAAAACTGCTAATTACATGCTTATTTACTGTGGATACTGCTATGTTGGATGTTCAGGATTTAATAGATAGATAGATATATATTATTAACATACAGAATTTCAACTAACTTATTTCAATGATAATAAGTGATGGCATCAGTCATGTCTCGTCAAAAAAAAATACTAATTATAATTACATAAAAATAAAATTAAACTTATACTTATTTTAGCTGTATAGGGGCTAGATTAGATAGAGATATCTTTGAAGCCAAATATGATATGGGTACTTACTTCAAAGCTATTAAAATAATATTTTAACATTACATGTTTAAAGTTTGTACACAAATCACAGTAGAAAAACTTAAAGGTCATTTTATTTTGGAATATTTTTTAGTTTTGCCTTGAACATTTTGTTGTGAATTTTTATACAAATGAATGTTATTAAATACCTTATATTATGAGCATTCAATTATAAATGACTAGTGGATGCCTATGTCTTCGCTTGCATTACTTTGAGATAAAAGTAGCCTATGAGACTTCTCTAACAAAACCCCTTACTACCTACATACCAGATATCACGATGATCCATTTAGAGCTTTTGTGTTATGGACATTTAAATAAACAGACAAAAATTCTAAAATCTGCTGAAATGTGTTCTGTTATTGATTTAAACTATACCCAATCATTTTTTTTCTTCTAATATCTTATATATATTTATATTTATACCTTTCATATTACTTTGAGTCATGTACCAAATGATTTTTCTAAATAGATTTATATTCATTCATCTCTATATATTACATTTCAGATATGCAATGCATCATTTACTAGAAAAGACAACCTGATAGTGCACCTGCGCCAGATGCATATAAGGAGAGTGCTCTTTAATTGTAAACATCATAAATGCACATTTGCATCCAAGAACTTAACAAAATTGATCAGACATTGGCATTGTACCCATGCTGGTATGTATTATTGTTTTTTTTTTAGTTTTATAGCTAACTAGTGGGTGCTCGCAGCTTCACTCACATTAAGAAGTAAAACTTGCATCCCCTATTTCACCCCTTTAAAAGTGGCATTTCCAAAAATCCTTTCTTAGTGGATGCCTACGTCATAACATCTACCTTCATTCCAAATTTTAGCCCAATCATTCCAGTGGTTTGGGCTATGTGTTGATAGATCACTATATCAGTCAGTCAATCAGTCAGTCACCTTTGAGTTTTCTATATATATAGATATGTGTGAGTGGTCTACTCTGGTGTTAGAGATTTTGTTTTCTATATAGTGTAGTATCAATTCAGTTCAATATCTTTATTGCAATCACATATGTTACAATTTAAATGCTACAGTGTTTGCACCCTGTGCTTGTGATCCAGGGTATATTACTTATGACAAACTAAGTAAATTAAATAGCAGCATACTGTATAGTTCATTTAGAAGTAGATCAAATAATACATTACATTCAGAGTTAGCCTTAGCATACCTCTTGTATTTGATAAATAAATAAATAAATGTTTTGGGACATTGCACAGCGCCACTAGCCCCACACCACACTAAGATTCAGATTCTTTTATTGTCAGTAATGTGATATTTCATTACAAGTGGTTTACAAAATAATAAATAGTTCATAATGACGCGTCAAGTTGGTTATACATTTATACTACACCACATTCAATAATTAATAATTTTATACATTAGTAATAATTCTAATAATAAGGCAGCTGTAAGTAAGCTAATGCTTGTGTTGTGAGTACTAGATAACGGATATAATACTTATATACCTAGTTTCTTTTTGTAACTTAAACTCATAATAAAATAACAATAAACTATTATATAATAGTGTTTTTTTGTAGCAAAGTATTATTGTATTTTGCAGAGGTGCCCAATCGTTTTGAGTGTGACCACTGTGGCAAATCCACCATGTCTCGAGCGGCCATGACCAAGCACCTGGAGATACACGGGGAAAAGAAATATGCCTGTGATGTGGTAATTATATTACACTTTAACCTAATTAATATTAATAATAATGTTTATTTGACCTTTTTACAATGATGCAAGTATAGTAATAGTAAACATTTGAAATTGTACTGTTAAATAGGGCTTTTAGGGCTATATAATAAATAGTTGGTGAACCCAGGACATCAAACTAAGTCAGCACCTGTGTGATGATGTCCAATTATTTCTTATAAACAAACAACAAAGCTAGTTGTAGTAATGAGGAGAAAAGTTATGCAGTTAGTGTTTTACAATGAGTAAACTTTACACAGCACAACTTATTAATTATTACTAATTTTAGTCATTTAAATTTGATGTGTCAAGAATATTCAAAAAGATGGTTTTAATGTATTATTTTCAATCATGTTATGTTAGTTTCTAAAACATGTCTCTGTTTTTGCAATCATTCATGGATGTCATACAGACAATCAGGGTAAGTCAACAATTTGTGAATTGAAACTTAAAAGTTTTCATATTCAAAGGTAACTAATAAATTGCCTCACATAAGGTCATAGATTGGAAATGAAGAATATTGATAGACATTCTCTGGGTGCCCTTGTAACTATTTTAGTAGCAATTGGAGCACTTTGCTATGCTTTCCTTGTTTCTTTTTCATAAAACTTATAAAAGTGCTGTTTTACTTGAGTGAAATCAACCAGTTTTTTTAAAGTGATATGTGTTTCTTCCCCCAGTGTGGCTACAGCACGTACACGATAGAAGTGATGCGGCGACACATCCTTACGCACGTGGCCGACAAGCCGTACAAGTGTAATATGTGCGATCAGTCATACATCCAGCGAGCTCAGCTGGACAGACACGTGGAGAAGCACTGCTTCGATGAATGTGACATCTGCGGGGAACGAATGGGCTGCAGCGCTAAGTAAATCATTTTTATATCATTTTTTTTTAAATAATTAGCTTAAAAGGTATGTAAAAGACCTGCAAGTGTAATATGTGCGATCAGTCATACATCCAGTGAGCCCAGCTGGACAGACATATGGAGAAGCACTGCTTCGATGAATGTGACATCTGCGGGGAACAAGTGGGCTGCAGCGCTAAGTCTCTTTTATATTCTTTTTTTTATTATTAATTTACCAAAGGTATGTAAAAGACCTGCAAGTGTAATATGTGTGACCAGTCATACATTCAGCAAGCTCAGCTTTACAGACATATGGAGAAACACTGCTTCGATGAATGTGACATCTGCGGGGAACAAGTGGGCTGCAGCGCTAAGTCTCTTTTATATTCTTTTTATTATTATTAAATTACCAAAGGTATGTAAAAGACCTGCAAGTGTAATATGTGTGACCAGTCATACATCCAGCAAGCTCAGCTTTACAGACATATGGAGAAACACTGCTTCAATGAATGTGACATCTGCGGGGAACAAATGGGCTGCAGTGAGCCTCTTTTTTTATAGGCTTAGGCAAGATTAAGGAAAAGCAATTCAACACGTAAGATACCTGCCATTTTATACTCATATTTCTTCCCTATTCCTAAATGACTCATCTATATCTATATTAGTCAAGCTCGTTCAATAGTTATTTGTTATACAAGAGTGCAAAGTTGCTTTTTAACCGCGTGTTCAATTTTGATGACCGAGCAAGCGAAGGATTCTAAATTTGGATCACGAGCGCAGCGAGTGTATTTGTATGATACATTCGGTTCGATAGAGGTAGCAGTAAATAGGTGTAATGTATTTTTTAATTAAAAAAATTCAATTTACTTTATCCTCTAGAGCAGGGCTTCCCAATTTTTTTTAACCAAGAAACCTTAATTTACTTTTTTTTTTCCCAGTGGAACCCTACGTTGATAACTGGGAATTTGCCTACTTTATAATGGTATAAATGAAAAACAATATTTTTTTTATGAGTTTATTTATGTACATATACAGTAAATATGTATGTAGGTTTTTATTGTGGAATTTTATTATTTTTTACGGAACCCCAGGGTTCCGCGGACCACCTTTCGGGAACCACTGCTCTAGAGAATAAAAACGGCTTTTGCACTCAGATATTGAAGAGTAAAAATACTCTTTCCGAGATGGTGGGACGAAAATATTGTTTTCAGGTTGCGGGCATAGATTGTCAATAAATATAGATATCCTTTAAATAAATAATTATTTATTTCAGATACGATGACCGGTAGTATAAAATAAAAAAATAGGTTTAAATCAGATTTAATATCTCTGAGAGTCGTATTTCCTCATGACTGAGGGTCGCGACTCCCCACGGAATTAATTCGTAATGGGAGTTCTCTTGTGTGCAGATACATCGTGGTGGGCGCGCAGGTCCTTCCAAGAAAGACACATGTACTCGGATATTGTGGTCCTCAAACATGTCGGTTTCCTCACAATGTTTTCCTTCACCAGTAAGCGAGTGCAAATCCACAATAACTTGAAAATACAAGTCATTAGTGTAGGGCCGGATACGAGCCGGGTGCGTCTGGATGAAAAGCAGACACTGGTACCGCTGAGCCACATTCGCTTTTTTGATGGAAGTTTAATATAGTCGCTTAAATTTACATACATTTTGTTCTCAGACTGGTGTTACACAAGAAACGTCACCAAGGTTTCAACCTGATGGTGTGTCCGTACGAGAAGTGTCCGCTGCACAGCAACAAGTTTAAATCTGAAGACGCTTTGATCAAACACATCAGTGTTCACTTGCGCGGGAGAGATAGTGAGTATGGAATATTCTTACAAACTAGAAAATAGCGTAAGCTTTTTTTCATAGTTTTTTTTTACATGAGATAGGCTCACGCTTGACTACAACTTGCCTGATGTTAAACTTTGAATCTACGATCTTGCGCGCTTACCTAGAAGAAACCGGTTTACTTGGAGACCGACGAATAATTTTAGGTGTGCTGTCATAAACACGTCTACATCTTGGATTATAAAAAAATAAAATAAAAAAGCCTTTATTTCTATCAAATTGTTTCACACTACTTATTTCTATTATTTAAAATTAATATGACTATTATGTTAATACACCCTTAACCAATTTAACCATAGTATATTTGAATTTTGTATGTGACAGGTGATAACAAAGAATATTTTCTGTTTGCAAGATTTCTTTTAAAACTAATACACTTCCAATTTCTTAGAACCATTTATGTTATAATAGTTATACAAATTTACATCACAAAATCATCACAACACATATACCTACTGCAATATATACTTGTATTATTCATTAATAAGAACTAATTTCAGTTGCATTTTACAATTTCATCTAGTCTGCTCAACAACTTATGATACAGTTCTATTTTGTAGACATGTTATAACTAAATATGAGTTATCTCAATACTTTTACTTAATTTTATTTTACCATTAATTACAACAAATTTCAAAATGATTTACAGTTTAGAATGGTTTATTATATTAGAACAATAAAGTATAAATAAATATTTCGGGACATTGCACACAGCGCCATCTAGCCCCACACTAAGCAAACGCTTGTGTCGTGGGTACTAGATAACGGATATAATACTTATATACTTTTCTTTTGTAAATACATACTTATTATACATACAAACAACCTGACTCAACACAAGAAATTATACATTTTTAAAATGCATAAATACTACAGATTGAGTATTACAGATTGCATAATATATGTTATATATCTGGGCAGTTTGCTGTTGTAATAACAAACATAAATGTATTTCAATGTGTTAGTATATTTAATTTTTAATATTATAACTTTCGTGAGAAATTTTATCAAAAGATTAACTAAAACGGTTTTCACTCACGTGTAAATCGCGTAAATTGTTTACGCGTTTCGGATGTTATGACATCCATCGTCAGAACGTATGTTCTGGGACCGCGGCAGCACGCAGACTGCGCGCCGCCGCGCGAGCGGCCCGCCGGGACACGGGCGCGGGGGCCTGGGGTGGTGGGGGTGGAGGCGAGACGATGTTACTACTCCCGGCCGCTTCGTCCTCGGGTCGCTCCACTGCTTCATCAGGGACATCAACATCGACTGATGTACCGGCGCACACAAAACTGACCGTATCTTGATCCAAAGTTCCAATGATTCTTCTCTTTGTCATCGTATTAACAGCTGGGACCCACGCCGGAGGAAGCGCCCATCCACGGTCTCGGTTGAAATTCGGGTGGCGGTTGATCTCTATAGCCTCTCGTAGTTTCCGTGGAATAAAAGACTTCTCTCTCGCCAGCACAGAAGCTTGATCAAACCGAATGTAATGCTGTACATCCGAGAGCCGCGCATGTTCCGCTATTGCTGATTATTTTTACGCGATTTACACGTGAGTGAAAACCGTTTTAGTTAATCTTTTGAGTATATTTAATGTTTAAATTTAATGCATATAGGTATTGTTTTCATGGTAACTTGATTAAACATTATTAAGTGATAGTCGCTGTTCTAGCGAAGGCCTCCCACAAGCAATGATTTGGTATACATTTGCATTCGCAATGATTACTTAACAATCATAAAAATGTAATTCACATTGTAGGCTAGCGATTATGTTAAGTTGGTTTTAGTTGTTTATGAAAATGACATTTTTATTATTGCCTTTGGGGTTGTGGTCAGCTATTCCTCCACGAGGACCAGTCGGCTTGGAGGCAGTGCATATATTATCTATTTATTTTATTTATGTACAATTTGGGGATCGTCGCCGCTTCTGGCCAGTTACTTACTATTTTTGTGACGCATTATTAAAGAAGCCTGATTTTTGCAGTCCTTGGTACCTCTTTTCGCTTTCTGTTTGTAGCCCTCGCTTGATACAATGTCATCTTTTGTTTCCAGTGATAAAGATTGGTTTTTTGTGTAGTTTTCTTCCAAAATAATAATTTTTTCGTACTTTATAATAGCTTTTTTTCCTTCTTGACGTATCTTTATAATTTCTTCTCGCAATTCTTTTCGTTTTTGCAGTACTTTGGGAGGGTAATTTTCAGTTATGTAATATTGTGAATTTTTTAGTATCTTTTTGTTTCTCAAAATATCTACCTTCGAGCCAAAAGAATTAAGCGTGATGATAACTGGCCTAATCTTGTCACTTTTTCTTCCTATTCTTTTAATGTCTCCAAATTCCAGGGGACCATAATTCAATTGCATATTTTCTTTAAAAAACGCTATTATTTTCTTCTCCAAATCTTTGTAATTTGTTTCAGTTTCCTCCAATCCAAAAATTAGTAAATTTTTCTTTCTTATCTCTTTTTCTATTCTATCTATTCTCGAATCTAGTGCTTGTGTTTTTTCTATTATTTCTCTGAAATCTGCTTTAAAAATAGAAAACTTTTCTTCAATTCTTTTGTTAATTCTTTCTGTTAAGGCGTCCAACATTTTCTGATTTTGTAATTTGATATCTTCGTATATTGACATTATCATTTGTTTTATTTCTTCTTTGTTTATTGATTTGTCCATAGTTTCTAAATTAAGGCGAAAAATTAACTGAAATAACGTAAATATTGTTATTTTTATGGACCCAGTCGAGGGTAGACTATAAAAATAGTGTAGGTTGGATCGTTCACTGGATATTTATGGCAAATTTTTCACTTTATTTTGGTTTTGAACAGTTTTTAATATTCACAATCACTTCAAAGTACACTGATTGTAAGATTTTAGTAGAAATTGGATGTGATAAGCGTTTTAAAATAATATTTTATCCACTGGAATAAGGGAGTACGTGTTTACGTTTCGGTAGACGGACGGCGACTTTTTACATCTTGGATTATTCGCGCAAAATTGTACTTCTAACCTTATTCACAAGAGGTTTTTGTGTGGGTTCAGTTGAATATTGACTCCACAACTGATGCCAAAGAAGAAAAGAGGGATTAGATTTCTGGACTTCACCATAGCTGGGCGAAATGAATATACTTCTTTACTATGTTTAGAAACTTAGCAATTATTTAAGCACCCTAAGCGGGATAACCATTTAGAACCGTCCCCACATGAAACCCCAATTGTTATGTTTGATACATGGTGCATGTCCCATAAGTCCTTTGAAATCTAAATTTCGAACAAAATTCAAATGGCGTTGAGGAATGGCACGCGGGGTGCGGGGGAAGCACTAACGGTCTTTCGGAATTCAGTCGCCATGGAGCGTTTCACCGGAGCGGACCGTGCTTTTTGTGTGCGTGAGTTTTATCGCAACAATGATTCGGCCACCAATGCGCGGCGTAAATTTAGAGAGTATCGCAATTTACGCACGTTTAATGACTGTCCTAGTTCCTATTCAAACGATTAAGAACTGGGTTCAAAAGTCCGAGGAGACTGGCTCTACTTTGGATAAACAACGACCGGGCCGACCAAGAACATCCCGGAGGGAAGAAAACATCGGCGGCTATATCAGCGCATGACATCATAGGCCCATACTTTTTTGATAACGAATATGGTCGTGCGGTCGCTGTTACTTCGGAGCGGCATGTGGCTATGATCGAGGATTTTTTTACACCAGAGTTGCAGAATTTTCCAAGTTCCAATACTCGGACCTACTAATACCTCTAACACCGCTATGCCCGTCATCCGTCAACTTTTCTCTAACAAAGTGATATCTCGAAGAGGAGACATTCCCTGGCCACCACGTAGCCCAGATTTGAACCTGTCCTCGTTTACAGGAGTGCCAATAACGAAATGGAGCACATTTAGAAAAAGTGATTTTTAAAAAATAATTCCCTTTTAATGTAAACTGCTAAACAATAAAAAAAAGTTTCATATTGTACATAGTTTATTTTTCAGTTCAAAGGACTTATGGGACACCCTGTATATTCTTATCGGTGGAGCAGCAAGGCTCTTAATTAAGTTGACTATGATGTATGAACATTATAAAGTTGTGTTATTGTCCCAGACTGGAGGTGCGAGGTGTGCAAGAAGGGGTTCAGCTCGGAGATGAACATGCGGCGGCACCTGAGCACGCACACGCTGGACAAGCCGCGCCGCTGCATGTACTGCGTGTCGGCGCGCGCCTACGTGCGCGGCCAGCAGCTGGTGCGCCACGTGCGCAAGTACCACAGCGACGTGTTCGCCACGCACCTCGCGCACGTGCGGAACGTGTTGGTATGTTTTTCATACTTTAATTTTTAAATTTATTGTTTTTGTTAACCTATCGTGTTCCACTCCTGGCCAAAAGGTCTCCCTCCACTCGCTCCAGGTGTCCCGGTAAACTTCTTCCTCTTTGCCAGGCACCCTGAAACCGGCCGAGATCCTGACGCCAGCGGATCTTGGGACAACCGTATTTGATATCAGATACACGAAATATTTGTGATCGTAAAATGCAGCATTTTTCATGTGCTTGTGCCACGAGCTCATCTTGATATAATAGTATTATTCTGATCGTGAAATGTAGACCTCTTCATGTGTTTGTAAGTGGGATCTTAAGGGATACACTGAGTATTACCCTCTTTATCTTCTGTATTACATGTCTGTGACGAGACACAATCGTCGTGGAGGGTGTGTATTATATCTCATTTTCTTTCTATCATATTGTTTTATGACAAACATTGGTTAAATGGTTAATCAATATTTTGTTTGCAGGTGGCTAACCCAAAGAGCGAGCGTGTGACGAAGTCCGAGCTGGAGTCCATCCTGACTCTGCTGGACGCGGAGTCGGAGCGCATCCTGGAGGGCTACAGCGGCGAGAACGTGCTGTACGGGGGCATGCAGGTGGACACCTTCACTACACAGGTACGTACATAGGTAGTATGTAACTTGTGTCCATGTGTGAGCTGGAGTCCATCCTGACTCTGCTGGACGCGGAGTCGGAGCGCATCCTGGAGGGCTACAGCGGCGAGAACGTGCTGTACGGGGGCATGCAGGTGGACACCTCCACTACACAGGTACGTACATAGGTAGTATGTAACTTGTGTCCATGTGTGAGCTGGAGTCCATCCTGACTCTGCTGGACGCGGAGTCGGAGTGCATCTTGGAGGGCTACAGCGGCGAGAACGTGCTGTACGGGGGCATGCAGGTGGACACCTCCACTACACAGGTACGTACATAGGTAGTATGTAACTTGTGTCCATGTGTGAGCTGGAGTCCATCCTGACTCTGCTGGACGCAGAGTCGGAGCGCATCTTGGAGGGCTACAGCGGCGAGAACGTGCTGTACGGGGGCATGCAGGTGGACACCTCCACTACACAGGTACGTACATAGGTAGTATGTAACTTGTGTCCATGTGTGAGCTGGAGTCCATCCTGACTCTGTTGGACGCGGAGTCGGAGCGCATCCTGGAGGGCTACAGCGGCGAGAACGTGCTGTACGGGGGCATGCAGGTGGACACCTCCACTACACAGGTACGTACATAGGTAGTATGTAACTTGTGAGCTGGTGTCCATCCTGACTCTGCTGGACGAGGAGTCGGAGCGCATCCTGGAGGGCTACAGTGGTGAGAACGTGCTGTACGGGGGCATGCAGGTGGACACCTCCACTACACAGGTACGTACATAGGTAGTATGTAACTTGTGTCCATGTGTGAGCTGGAGTCCATCCTGACTCTGCTGGACGCGGAGTCGGAGCGCATCCTGGAGGGCTACAGTGGTGAGAACGTGCTGTACGGGGGCATGCAGGTGGACACCTCCACTACACAGGTACGTACATAGGTAGTATGTAACTTGTGTCCATGTGTGAGCTGGAGTCCATCCTGACTCTGCTGGACGCGGAGTCGGAGCGCATCCTGGAGGGCTACAGCGGCGAGAACGTGCTGTACGGGGGCATGCAGGTGGACACCTCCACTACACAGGTACGTACATAGGTAGTATGTAACTTGTGTCCATGTGTGAGCTGGAGTCCATCCTGACTCTGCTGGACGCGGAGTCGGAGCGCATCCTGGAGGGCTACAGCGGCGAGAACGTGCTGTACGGGGGCATGCAGGTGGACACCTCCACTACACAGGTACGTACATAGGTAGTATGTAACTTGTGTCCATGTGTGAGCTGGAGTCCATCCTGACTCTGCTGGACGCGGAGTCGGAGCGCATCCTGGAGGGCTACAGTGGTGAGAACGTGCTGTACGGGGGCATGCAGGTGGACACCTCCACTACACAGGTACGTACATAGGTAGTATGTATGTGTGAGCTGGACTCTGTATGTTGTGACTCCTTACATCATTCAGTTTGATCTCTTAAACTGATACATTTTGGTAGCCACACGAGTCCTTCCAGGGAAGACATGGACAAATGTCGGTTTCGTCACGATATTGTTAGGCATAACATACCTATGTATAATAATACGAGTACAATTTTTGAGTAGTGTGTGAGGGCCAAACAATTCTTTGAGAGATCACAAATAAAAGACTTGAAAACGTGTAGATATTTGAATGCCGTAACGATTTAAAAAAAACTTACAGCTTTAAACTAACAGTTTAGCTTTATATCATGCAACTTATGACAACTACTAAAAACGAATATTTGATATTTATGTACATATATTCCAGGAGGACGAGGAGGAAGACTCTCCCCTCATGTCCGAGGAAGCGCTGGCGGAGAACCTCGGCAACCTGCTGGAAAAGCTCATCGATAAGGAGTCTCTGCAGTACCTGGGCTGGCCGGAGGAGCCCATAGATGATGTAAGTATTATACAAAAGATTACTACTAGGTAGGTACACATAGATACTGCGATTTGTTGTCTTCTAAAAATATAAAATTCAAAGGTGAATGACTTGACTGATATAGTGATCTATCAACGCACAGCCCAAACCAATGGACGAAATGGGCTGAAATTTGGAATGAAGGTAGATGTTATGACGTAGGCATCAGCTAAGAAAGGATTATTGGAAATGCCACTTTTAAAAAGGTGAAATAAGGGATGCCAGTTTTATTTCTTAATGCGAGCGAAGCCGCTAGCACCCACTAGTTTAATATAAGTTTGTAAATAAATATATTCATGTCCCTAAATTGTCGTGTTAGTATTTATAACGTGTACTGCTGAGTATGAGGGTCTTTTAAATTTAAAGTCACCAAACCAATTTACCAACTAACTCATGTGACATTGCGACCCAAGCTGGATCTTGGCCTTTGATACAAAAAGACGTCTGCTTTACTTGTTACACCTGGTTTTTATAATAATATAGAATAGAATATCACTTTAATGTACACCAAAGACTGAAATTACACTATAGAAAATAGACTTAAATATTTTAAAGTGCTGCACATTAGGCGGCCTTATCGTCTTAGGCAATTTCTTCCAGGCAACCTTTTAGAGTGACATTGCTTAGAACTATAAACAGGCAATGTACCTACTAAAGATATACATGATTAGTTAAAATATATTTATTTGTAACATCCCAGATCCTAGAGAAGGTGATCCAGCAGTGCGGCGCGAAGCCCGCCGACCGCGAAATGTGGTCGCGCGTGCAGCGCCTGCGGGAGAACGCGAAGCACCTGTTCCTGTACGTGGTGGACGACAAGACAGTCGCCATGATGCTGGGCACGCACACCATCGACCAGATCATCAAGCACATACTCACGCAGGCGGAGGAGGGAGGGAACGACAAGGGTAAGGAGATCGAGATCGAGATACCGTGCTCGTAGGTCAGCAGATAGCAGAGCGTTTTAAAGATGGGCGGTTTTTGTATCAAGGTTAATTGTAGTAACTAATGTTGATAAGAGATGGCGCCACCTTAGCATGCCGGTTTATTCCCACTTTGGCCGCCGCGGCGCTACTTAGATAAATGGTTGGTTTGTATGGTATAGAAGAATATGGTTCACACAAATTAAGCTAGAAACACCTCGTGCGCTTTTATGTACCTACATTTTTTTTTAAAAATTGGAGGTCAGGATATCGCTCATATCACACGAAAAATTTTAAAAGGTTTTGCTCTACAACTAGTCCAGTCGGAGCAGACATTTAAATAGAAAAAAATCCGGGGAGCGATTTTTTTTTAAACGTCAAGTGGTGTGGTTGGAAGTATAAATCTCAATTTTCTAACTAATCCCGGTAGAGCATTCGCCGCCATCTTGTTTTAAAGTTACATTTTTTCGGTTTTTTGAAATAACTAGTTAATTTTCAACTTTAGAGCAAAAATGGTCCTATCCAAAGTTGTTGGAATTTTAATTTCCCACAAGTTTGGTCATCATCATTTTTACGTTAGAATCAATAGGTATTTGCAGAGTTATACTACCAAGTTTATAGACGTCCATAGACGGTTGTGATCGGTGACCGATGGTACTGATGGTAACTGGTAAAAAATATTCATAACTAAAGTCGGTGGTAAATACCATAATTATGTAAAGTATTTTTGAAAATCCTTTTTATTTTCGCTTCATTGTTGCAAAGTATAGAGTAAATGGTCGTCTTGGTAGTGCATCTATTCTCTACGAATCTGAAAGAGGCCCTTTTCTATTTTTCTATCATCCTTTCGATCAAGTTCCAAAGAGAGTAAAAGACGAATTGTGCTGATGTAACCAATAATTCCAAGAACATGTTTATTAAGGTTTAATTATATTATATTTTATAGTTAAGTTAGGACATAGATTAACTAGGTAAGCTACAAAGTACACCTTATGTAAAATAGCTTTTCCAAATAATTTGTCGATAGTGAAACTTTTTTTTATAACATTTTCTGTATAATTTACAAATTTTGTTTTACTGCTATAAAATTTGTTACTTGGCATACCTAGTAAGAAAAATAAATAAATATTCCGGGACATTGCACACAGCGCCATCTAGGCCCACACAGTTGATAGTTGTTCTAGTTGATCTAATGTTTTTATTAATCGATAAGTTACGAGTAATGCTCTTGATACCATAGATAGGAGTTATTTACCTAAAATTAGTAAACAATAAAAAAAAACAATATTTTATAAGCATTTTGAACAATGGATGGGATGTATAATATAATTAAGAGCACTGACTAGTAGTTTAAGTTCCTAAATGATTTAATGGTGATTTTTTTGAGGGTTTTTAGAGTTTTTATCGTTGTAATGGTAGCTTGTATAAGTTAAGCAGGAACTGGCATTCAGCGAAAATAGCAACCTTGTATGAATTTCAAAGATTTCAGCATTAATAAATAAGAAGCTGTAGAATATATCTATAAATAGGTAACGTTGTAAGTTGTAACTGTTTTTATTTCAGCAGTTTTTAAGCCACGGCAGATTCATAAATGAACATACAAGCTTACATACTTGGAATGTATATATTCGTTTCATATAATCTGTATTAATTTTGCTATGGCTCGCATTGAGCTAGGGTAATGCAGAGTCACAAACGCTCGAAAAAAATGTCCGAGCCAAAACTCTGCCCACGCTACTCGTTAAGCAGACTTTTGGAATACCTACCTCTTTTGCACGTTCTTAAAATATGTAAGAGCGAAAGAGACAAGCAGTCTTATGTTTGCGCTCGCTGACGATGTTAGCGTTCGGACACTTTCCTGCGCTTTTTAGTTTGAGATTGTGTCTCTGTATAATCCTATCTCAATGATGGCTCGTTAAGTATTCGCTTCTTAGTATGCAATTAGTAGGTTGCTATGGTTGTTAACATGTAGGCTCTAACCGAAGTGCCTTGCTTTTCAATATTTTTTTGTTAATAGTTTTACATCATTTGGTTATGGGGGTCGAATAAAAATATATTTTATGCACATTACACGTTACGAAATATATTGATGTAAGTAAGTGATTATAATATACACAAAATGAAATCGTGTTTTAACTTTTTTAGTTGTTTATTTGTTTTGGAAGCTTATTTTATTATGAAAGCATGAATTATACAATACTACTTATTACCGAAAAATCAATAAATTGGTGTAATTGCAATGTTATTTTAAAACTGACTCGTGTACTGTTTATTTGTATAAATTATATTAAAATAGCATTTTATTTTACATACGGAAATTTTAACGTTTTGTGTACTCATATTTTATACCTGTCACATACAATATTTATCTGACTGGCTCTTATAACTATTCAACGCGTTTTTGCATTAATTAAAATATTATTTGGATACCATAAATATTAAATGCTTTGCATTAAAAAATCTTCCAACATTGTGCCTTTATAATCGATAGGTACATATTTTAATATGTTATGTTTTGAACTGTGGTGACGAAGATACGTTTAATATTGTAATATGTATGTGTAATAAATACTTAAGTGTTTGCAGAGAGTTTTATTTAAAATAATTGAGTAGGTACCTACTTACATAATTAACTAAATCGACATGTTTTTAGTAATATGTTGCATACTGCCATTCAAAAATACAGTATAGTTCTACACAAAAATACAACATTGATATTACAACATACATTGATATTGGGCACTGGATCTTCTTTTTATTAGAGATTATAAAAATCGCTAATTAGATTAATAGTGATGTTGACTGTAGCCAGCGACCAAAAAAAAAATGTCAGCGTCACCTTAAATGTCACTGTCAGCGTCACCGCAAATGTCAACATTAGTCATGACATTTCTATCTTGTTTCTATGGGTCCGGTTATTGCACGTACCTGTATTCCACGTCCCTATATTGTACGGGAAGTATTCCGATGCCATTTGGCATCCAATTATTGGGGCGTACAATATTGGATGCGCATTATCGTGACGGCAATTATCGCCCCGAACCAAACCGGTACGGGCGATAATGCGCGACACAATATTGCACACCCCGATAATTCGATGCCATGTACATGAAATATTTGCCCGTGCTACACTTGCACTACAACAGGACTTAGCTCCTCCTCGCTTCGCTCGTCGTCGCATGTGCGTGGTAGAAAGCAACCTAACGAACCTAATCTACCTTCTGTCACAGACAAGTGACTTCGAGTCCTACACTTGCACTACAACAGGTTAGGTTAGGTTTAGCGTCCCGTAAAGTACACCCCAACCCTGTATTTCATGGCCCTGGATTGCACGCCCCAATAAAACGATGCCATGTACACCATTTATCGTGCTGTACAATACGGTGTCGTGCTTTATCGTCCGTACCAAGCTTGTACAGGCCTGTATTTCATGGCCCTGGATTGCACGCCCCAATAAAACGATGCCATGTACACCAATTATTTCCCGTACAATCCAGGACCGCGCAATATCGGGCCGCGCATTATTTGGACGTGCATTATTGCTTCCCGTTTCTATCATTGGACTTTGGAGCAGACGAAAACAAAAACATTTTTAGTAAAATAAACAGTCATTTTTAGAAAGGAAAAGGTGTTGTTGTGTTCAACATTGCGTCGAGTCAAGCGACTTACTTTACTAGTTTATCATTGAAATTAGTGGCGTCGCCATGTCTGCGACCGTTCCCCTTATTGTGCGAGTGCTCGCTTCATCGGTTTCTGTTGCCAACAGGGCTGGTAAAATAGTACGCGATGTGATGAGCAAAGGAGAACTTGGCATCGTTGAGAAGGTACTTTCACTATCAATATACATATACTGTTATCACACATGCGAAGGGAAGGTCTCAAGTGACTATAGGTACATAAGAACTCCGTGAACATACTTAGGTACATACATTTTTTACTTACTTTTAGTTATCTCTGTATTTAACTGCGTAACTATCAGTCGCGGTTTTTCTCTGCGGTCTGATCTGTTATTTTATGAATTGTTTCAGGGCAAGGATGATTATCAGACCGAAGCTGACCGATCAGCTCAAAAATGCATCATAACATCATTAGCCAAACAATATCCGCAGATTAATATAATTGGCGAAGAAGATAATCCTGATAATGAGGTAAATTCAACATCTAAGTAGGTAAGTAGGTCATGTATTTGTCGGCGCGTTTGATTCGAAGAGTGTTTAAGTTGATCTTAATGTTTGATTCGGAGAGTAGGCGAGTTGGTTTCAATGTCACTGTCAGCTGTCACAATGTTCGAAATGTGTTATAATGTTTGTGTCACTGTCAATAACGGCTGACATTGACTTGAGACTAACTTCGGGGTCCTGCTCTGACGCAACAACCAGCGCTAGTGCCGTGCGAGAGACCGCCATTCTTACTTGGGACGGCAATCGGTTCGCATCGCGTTGTGGCGTTACGTGTTGGTTGGAGTGTCGACCGAATTAGTGTAATTAGTTATCAGACAATCTACCTACAGTTGTATTTCATAGTTTAACCTCCAACAAATTGTAATATACCATCAATAAGTTGAAGTGCTACGTTTTATTTCTCCATGCCCCAATACCCATGCCCAGCCGGTAGAATTACTATTATGGATAACGAAGATGCTCCGCTGTCCCCACATCAGAAGTGGGATAATGGCAAAAATGGAGAAATAATTGATCGCCGAGAAACACAATGGGAGCCATGCATGTTTTGCCTAAGTGAAAATCAGACCCACGAACATTATCAATTCTTCGTGTCAATGAACAAAAACGTGTGAAAGATAAAAAACAGGTGGGATTTGTGTTTTACTGAAACTTATCAATGCGGCAACGATAATCCTTGGACCAGAGAAGACCATAAAGCGATTTCATAATTGCGTTGAAATTTACGAATACGTGTGCTGTGAATTGAAAGACAAGATTTGCTGTTCGGATTTGGTAGGAATTTTATATCTTCTAATTGGAAATGTCGTACAAGAAAGACTACGAAAGAAACGACAAAAAATATTGACAAGCAAGAAGATTACAAGATATGGACCGCATCGTGAGGGAGTACAAGAGCAGCGCCTGCAGCCGACTCATGCCACGTGGCAGTGATGCACGATGCCGCTGCAGTGGCGTGCGCTCCGGGCAGCACATGGAGCAGCTGTGGTGGCACGCGGTCGAGCTGCCGCGGCCCATGGGGCAGCAGTGGTGGCATGCAGCCGGGCGACCACGGCACATGGAGCAGCAGTGGTGTCACGCGGCCGGGTGGCCACGGCACATGAAGCAGCAGTGGTATCACGCGGCCGGGCGAGCGCAGCCAGGGTCGAGTGGTGACTGAGTGCAGCGTGCAACTTCATCGGATATCAAAGGTGATATTGTTTAAATTCATTACGTTTCTGGTGTTGAATGCTCTTTTGTCGAAGTAAGATTTGGTTGCAATTTGTTATAAATGATTAAAAGGCGTTATTGAGAAGAACCATACCAGTTAATACGAGCATACAGCACTATAAATGTTGCGGTACGATTGAGTATTGATTTTTTTTGTAGAAAATTTATTGCCTATTTGCTGATAGCTGTTAGTGCGTAGCTATTTTATGATTGTGCAGTGCTAAATAAGTGGCAGTTCATTTTATGCCACATAATAGGTCAGCTGTGCACTGTGAAATTTAATTGAAACTCAAGATTCAATCAAAATAACATTATCATAGTTTTAACTTAGTAGTCTTTTCCTATTTTACGCAAGATATTTCAGTAAAATCAGGTCTTGACAGGATTCGTTGAGATTTTTCTGTTAACAGTCCAGCTTTTCTGGGAGTCGTGTCCGTTGGAGATTGAATTTCAAGATATATACTGTGCATATAAAATGAAACTGAATCTGAAATCATCCCTGTTTAAATGGCCCATATAAGATGCCTCAGTACTGGCGCGTATCCGTTTCTGTTTTCAGGATGCTGTTGTCACTCCTCGCACCCAGCCAGTAGCAAGTGGTGCCGCCTTCTTGCTGATCAGCACCGCCAGAGCAGGGATGCTGTCGGCGTGGTTTGGAGCGTACATAGTCTGCCCGAGACACTTTGACCATACTCCCGGTGAGCTCGTTTCCTTTTGGTTACTCATTAGTGAATAGTAAAACAGTCAATCAATTTCTGGGTACTGCGAAAGGATTAGAATAGAAGGCATAGTAATACAGCACAGGTACCCACGTTTTGAAAAGATAGATAGTTAAAATCAGATTCATAAAGATGTTCACGAAAATCTGGGCATAGTGCCTAGGGGTCTTGACGGCTTAATAGAAGTAGGTAGATACCTTTTTGATTAATTATGTTGACGATGAGAAGGAGGAGGCCGAGACGGCGGGTCAGAGTTAAATTAATGAGGAGGTTTCATCAGACGATGATACGATTTGGTTGCTAGTTCGCACACAATGAGCGCCACCTCGGCGACCCTCTCAGCATTGGGAAGTGAATTAGAGATTTAATTTTGAGATGTGACTTTGTTACGTATCATTCAACACCATTGCTTAAGAGTTAGTTGGTTTCACGTCAGATGAGATAACGTCACGTCATATGAGATGACTTCGGGTAGAATCGAGAGAGATTTGACGATATTTGCATGATGTCAAATATTGTCGTAGAGAGGTGCTCCGACTGCAGGGCTGTCCGGTGCTCCCTTGTCGTTACCTGAGAGTGGCGATCTTGGTGGTGGGGGCACCCTGCGGTGGCTTATTTGCATGAGGTCAAATAATGTCGTGAAGTGGAGCTGCAACTGCAGGGCTGTCCGGTGCTCCCTTGTCGTTACCTGTGAGTGGTGATCTTGGTGGTGGGGGCACCCTGCAGTGGCTTGTTTGGGGGAGTTGAATAATGTCGTGGTGTAGAGCTCCAGCTGCAGGGCTGTTCGGTGCGTCCTTGTCGTTACCTGTGAGTGGCGATCTTGGTAGTGGGGGCACCCTGCAGCGGTACGATAATATTCGCACGATGTCGAATAGTGTCTTGGAGTGGAGCTGCAACTGCAGGGCTGTCCGGTGCTCTCTTGTCGTTACCTGTGAGTGGCGATCTTGGTGGTGGGGACACCCTGCAGCGGTACTGTAATATTCGTACGAGGTCGAATAGTGAAGTTTTGTGTGATAATTAACTTAGTTGAAACAACATCTTGACGTGATCTCAATTTCTCGAAGCCAAAAAGTAGATACTGATAATATGTGCGTGTACTGAATTATATCTTTCGAAATTGTCAGGATAGACGAGCGAAATGACATTAGTGATCCCAGCTGTGTCTTTTCTTTTATTCCAGGTCATCTGCTGCGAGAGAAATCGGATCGCACGAGGACGTGCGAATGTCAGTCTGGCCGTGTCGGCGCGTTTGATTCGAAGAGTGTTTAAGTTGATCTTAATGTTTGATTCGGAGAGTAGGCGAGTTGGTTTCAATGTCACTGTCAGCTGTCACAATGTTCGAAATGTGTTATAATGTTTGTGTCACTGTCAATAACGGCTGACATTGACTTGAGACTAACTTCGGGGTCCTGCTCTGACGCAACAACCAGCGCTAGTGCCGTGCGAGAGACCGCCATTCTTACTTGGGACGGCAATCGGTTCGCATCGCGTTGTGGCGTTACGTGTTGGTTGGAGTGTCGACCGAATTAGTGTAATTAGTTATCAGACAATCTACCTACAGTTGTATTTCATAGTTTAACCTCCAACAAATTGTAATATACCATCAATAAGTTGAAGTGCTACGTTTTATTTCTCCATGCCCCAATACCCATGCCCAGCCGGTAGAATTACTATTATGGATAACGAAGATGCTCCGCTGTCCCCACATATTTATTCCACTGAATTGCAACATTATTTTTTGTAAATATGTGTGATTGTTTGTTTATCTACAACCTGTTTGACTTGTGAGATATTTTCAAGTTCACACACTATCTTTTTGCTTTAATTTGAATACATTAACTCTAACTTTTATATCACATGTAGATGCTCAAATTGAATAATTTAAGCATTATTATGATGTGTATATGTATCATTGAGCTATAATGTACTTACGTACTAGAGATGACAGCACCAAGTAATAATATGCGGGGCGCCTTGCAGTCCACGTGACTGCAGTGAACTTAGTCCGGGTCAAACGCCTGTGACGCGCGAACGTGTTATACAAATACGCAATTTCAATCAAAATGCCGAACTGTGTCTTAAAAACGTGCACAAACCATTCGAGAACAAAAAACAAAGATAGCGGTGTAACATATCATCGGTAAGTAATCGTTTTATTAGTTTAAGATACATTAACCTCAATGGTTTAAGATTATTGTTTGACAAAGCTTGAGTTTACATCGACGCGCCGCCATTGCGTGAACATCATAGAACATCGAACGAAACGCGTAAGCGCCTTGAAAAATCACGGCGCTTTCGACCTTTTGGTCGCAAGAAAACTAAATCTTAAAGCGTTCTAGCGCTGCGTGTTTATACTGGCTGGTTAGACGACCAATTATTGTTTCATTGCTGAAGCGAACTTTAGGTGAAATTCTTAACAAAATGGAGCATGACTTTTGGCTTGGATAGCTCCTCTAGTACGTAAGTACATTATAGCTCAATGATATGTATATGTTTATTCGTTTCTTAAATGTAATGAAGTACATTTAAGAAACGAATAAACCTATAGATTTATAGGTAATATCTATTCATGACCTACCTAAAGAATGTACATAAATGATCAAAGGATAAGAATAATTTTACAACAGCTAGTTTTCGTCAGAAATGTTTAAAAATGATAATAATAATATCTTAGTATTAGCAGTCTGTTTATGGTATCAATATATTTTTTTATTTATTAATTGGTACCTTTGTAAGTAACAATAAAAATCTATAATTGTTGTGTGTAGGAACCAACCCCCAGTGAGTGGATAGTAGTAGAAGGAGACAAGGAGGTGCTGAGGCTGGAGTGCCCAGCGCACCTCCGGGACCTCAAGGAGGAGGACATTGTGGTCTGGGTGGACCCTCTCGATGGCACTGCGGAATATACACAAGGTATGATGCAGGATATTACTTACCCAAATATTAAAATTAAAAATATAAGATCTCTTAAATATTTAAATCAATCAGATAGAATATGTACTTGTTATGTGTACATAGTAAAAATAGCCGGGATTTAAATGTGTACCAGAAAGTATTGTAATCTTTAGATTGATAGTTACTTTATGCATAGATTTAGTATAATAGATCTTTATACATAAATACCTAAGAAGCCGAAATGTTTTACCAAATATTTGCTTTAAATATGTATGCAATGTGGTGAAGTGTGGCTACAGCATATATTAATGTGTGCAATTCTAGGTGCCCTAATGTTGAAGCGAGACCCCTGGGAAAGATGGAAAATGTACTTAACACATCCATTTATTAGTATGAAGTGGTATTTAAGCTTGCTCCAATCACATTATGGTAAATGAAATGTAAGATTTGAGTAACTATTAGATATTTGGACTTTGGTTTTTATAATTTTAGCCTAAAAAGCACTGGGTCACTAACAGCATTAATAAAGATACGGGTGCCATATTATTATTTGTCTTAGTAACTACTACTTGTCATTAATCCATGTCAGAGGCCCTTAGGGTGGCTTGATAAACTAGACACCAGAGTTGGTCACTCTTGTTCGATAATAAGAACAAGTAACTACCCAAGAATATATAATGACTTGGTTTGCAAACATTGTAAGCAAATTACGAAATTGTATTCAAACAAAATTATGATAAGATCAGAAAATTTTCCACCTCAAAATACCAACAAATATGCAGTATGTTAAATATCTTTTTGTATGACCTGAATGACTTATCTAAGGTTAGACAAAAAATACTCTGTTTCAATTGTTTTTCAAAAACTTAGCTGTTTAATTTTGCTTAGCTTTGTATCATATGGGTGCTTAACAAATAGCTTAGCTTTGTTTATCTATAAGTTTCTACACATACTAACACAGCATGGTGCACACTAATTTAATGTTACATCTAGCATATAAATTAAACTATAGATATATTTATATGAATTTGTTTTAGGTTTCCTAGAGCATGTGACAGTATTGATAGGAATATCGGTGAACGAGAAACCTGTAGCGGGAGTGATTCATCAGCCCTACTTCAAAACTATGGTGGGGGATGAGAAGAAGCTCGGCAGGACTATTTGGGGGCTGAAGGAAGTGGGAGTGGGAGGGTTCACGCTGGCACCTCCTCCGGAGTCCCTCATCGTCACCACCACCAGGAGCCATTCCAACCCTGTGGTTGAGAAGGCTCTGGAAGTCATGAACGCTGCTCAGATATTGAGGGTTGGAGGAGCAGGATACAAGGTACACATAACTTATTTATTGTATTTGTCATGTTTCTTAATAAATTATTATGTTAATTGCATACTCTTATGTAGCAATGTGAGATATAAATGGGCTGTACCAATTAATTTAATATGAATATATGACATAAAACCAGAAGGAAGTTTGTTCCTCCATTATGCTGCAAGAGAGTGATTGGTCGTTGTGATTTTTGGTATAAGGGTAGTACAGGATCATAAAAACAACATATCTTTAAAAAAAATACAATGAAGCCATGAGTATCTACTTTCAACAAGTTTATAGATAGGATAGTTTTTATTTATTCAAATAGTACACACAAATAGATTATTGCTCTTCAATGTTTATCATATCACTGAGTAGGTTGTTAGCTTATCAGGAATATGTACCATACTAAGTACTAGATATTGGGATCTAGCAACAATGTCAGTTCAATACTCATACAAATGTTATCTAATCTAACTGAATGCAACAATATGTTATGGTACAAACATTATACAATTTTAATATATAGGTACATATTTGCTACTAGTTATTTAAGCCATCTTTACATGTACCTAATAAAGCTAAAGACAGGCAAAAATCTGGACATAAATTAAATTCGAAAAGAGTTCTTTGTATACTATCAATCGAAAACGGAACTCGTTTTTGCAGTTTTTAGAATTTTTGTCTGTTTTTTTTGATCACACATAAACAGCGAATTTCCAGGTTTTTTAGTATGTAGGAGGTAGTATGAAGTCCTGGTACTGATGATAGGCTGCTTTTTTATTACGAAATAATGCGAACGAAGCCGCGGGCGTCCACTAGTTATGAATATTGGACTAATATTTGTTAATCATACCATAGCCAAACCTAGACCTAGTAAAACCTGGCTACTTAGTAAACGATTCTTAAATGGTGTAAATAAGTCTAAGTGTAGAGATAAGTAGCAAGTAACAAAAGAACTATGTACATAATACTATTATTTTTCAGGTCCTACAACTCCTAGAGGGTAAAGCATCTGTGTACTTATTCGCGAGTCCGGGCTGCAAGAAGTGGGACACATGCGCCCCCGAGGCGGTGCTGGCGGCGGCCGGGGGTAAGCTGACTGACATCCTCGGCAACTACTACAAGTACGGGGCAAACGAGAGCCACCCCAACAAGACGGGGGTCCTCGCAGCCGTCAACGATGAACTGCACTCGTATGCACTCAACAAACTACCCCAAGAACTGAAAGACACGCTGGCAAAAAAGTAACATGGCTCTACAGCTCACTTTGATAACAGATTCGTGAGGTTTCTACTATCTTTTAATTTTGAAACTAAAATGAACTAAAGCAGTTGTTGTATTATAAAGCATTGAAGTTAGTTATTTGTAATTTTCTTGGTAAAAATGGCTCTTGAAATTAGATTTCCTGATACTTATCAATTTCAGATTTTCATACTGCACTGGACAGTGTTTATGTAACAAAATGTGATCACTAGAGAATTGTTAATTGACATTTTGTTTATAGATGATCTATTTATGTGTAAATAAAATCATATTTTGTTAAAAAATGTCTTTTATTAAATAAATTAATACCATCGTGTAAAAACAAATCCGCCTACAAATCAATAAATAAATAACATTTATCTCATTAATAACTGAATTAAGGAAATGAAAACCATCACTGAGGTAATAGGTACATATGAATGAAAAATTTGCTCACAATTGCACGAAAATCACTTCCTGTTTGGTTTACATGCAATGTTGAACAGATTTTTATTAAAAAAAATAAGATTTGATACAGTTTTAAAGCTTGCTTTTCACATGTGATTTGAGCATGGCCCTGAGTTCCCTTCTCAGTATTTTTCCGGAGGCATTCTTGGGTATTTCCTTGACAAATATGACACCGCCTCGCAGCCGCTTCGCCGGCGACACCTGGCGACAATTTACATAGATATAATGAACTGTAACTCAACAATAACAACACGATAAAGAAAGGTGACTGATGGCACTTTGTTATAATTGATAATAATACGAGGTCAAATACAATGGTGAGAATAATTTGTGAGAATTGTCTGGAGTTAGTAAAACAACCATAACCGTTCTTAATTTGACTACCCAAGAAGTGGCATTCCATTTTGGGCGTTCCATGGGTCGGATGGCATGTTAAATAGTAGGTCTTGGTTTTTAGTAATAGCGCGGCAGTCGTTAAGCCTAAAGAGCATGTAATAATGAAGAGGCTCTTTAGGCGGTTCGTATACTGACACCAAAATTAGACATTCTCAAATGAACTTGCTTACTTTTAATTTATTGCTTCGGAGTATTTATCTTAATAAAACATTATAAGTAGCAATTTTCAAAGTACAATTATATTTTTTTATGTAATTGTACTTTACTCAATTTTCTAATGACTCATAAAAAACAAATAAAAAATATTGAAATTACTTCCTCTAGCAACCTTGGAGAACCAATCCAGGTGATTGTTTATATTGTTTGTTAAAAAAAAAGGTGACTGTTTACAAACGAATGTGTAACCTTCAGTACAATAATAACTCGAGGAAGGCCAAAGTGGAGCATTCTAGAGAAATAACAGGAAAATATATTGCATAGGAAAAGATACACATTTGTTCGGAATACTTCCTACTTGTAAGTGCCAAGATGTGTTTCCATGAAAACATAAGCCAGATAATTCTACTAAGAAGTTAAAATAATTTGTCAGTTTTCACATGAACCAATTTAGCTTTATTTTACAATAAAATTGCTTTATCTTATAGGTTCATAGGCAAATGAACCTAAAATGAATCTGACTATACCATTAGTTTGGGGTGATGTAAGGGTAGGACACACAGCCAATTCAAGAAGTTTAAAGCTACGAATAATTCAGATGTGTAGTTTAGTAAAGTGACACAGTCTATTTATTACACTACTCCCATATGGTGAGATTGACCATTGCATTTTATTTCTTCAGAGGGATTGACGAGCTAGTTAATGGTTTAACTACCTATGCAGGCTAAATTTACAATGTTGCTACTTTGTTTTGTTGTAGTTTGAGAGTGAGAGTTTTCAAACCACTCTCTGGAGGGACCTCTGAAATGACTTAACGAATGTGATAAACAACTGGGACCTGCAATTTAACATGTTTTTTTTTTACTTACGAGGGATAGGTTTACGTTTGACTACAGCCTGCCTGATGGTAAGCATTGCTGCAGCCTAGGGTGTAACACGCTTACCTAGAAGGTACCTATTAACTCTAGATTATTGTCATCCGACCCACGGGAGCGTCCAAATGGAATGCCACTAATATATAATAGGTCACCCACCCAAGAAAAACATTGCACTATATACTACAGTATTTCAAAACAAAGAAAACGAATTACATAAGCTATGAATGTACGTAAGCTATGTACATTGGGCGACATTATAGCATAAAGTGATCTTTCCCAGGCAACTTTGCAAAGGGTGCCAGATAAAGATAAGTTAATATTATTCAATAATAATAATAAAACTACCTAACGACAAAGAATAATTAATTAATTATGGCTATGGTTAACATTAATTATTAACGATATTAATTATTACAGTTACATAAAACAATACTTATCATAACTTACAAACACTTAATCAAAATAATTGCAATATAACATAATAATAATCATCATCATAATATAATTTTAGGGTAGGTATCTATTGTGTATAGTCAAGTATATCAAATCTGTTAGCTACACTGCTCTCAAAATCTCACACTAACTTGATAACATAATCAAATAAGTGAGTCTCACCTTCTTGGCGATGAAGTCGACCAGTTCCTGCTCGGTGAGCGTCCCCTCCGCGGAGGCTTGCGGCAGCACGAAGGCGGTGGGCAGCTCGCCGGCCACCTCGTCGGGCCGCCCCACCACGCCCGCCTCCGCCACGCCGCCGTGCTGCAGCAGGAGCGCCTCCAGCTCCGCCGGCGCCACCTGCCGGGGGAATACTCAAATTATTTATCTATCTATACATATAGGTAACTATTGGGTCCTCGCGGCTTCGCTCGCATTAAGAAGTAAAACTTGCATCCCCTATTTCGCCTAAAAATCCTTTCTTAGCGGATGCCTTCTTCATAACATCTACCTGCATGCCAAATTTCAGCGCGATCCGTCCAGTGGTTTGGGCTGTGTGTTGATAGATTACTATATCAGTCAGTCCGTCACCTTTGAGTTTTATATATTATTTAGATTTTTTTTTTACGTGAAATAGGCTTACGCTTGACTACAACTTGCCTGATGTTAAGCAACGTTATAGTCTACGATGTAGCGCGCTTGCCTAGAAGAAACCGGTTTACTCTCGACTTGAAGACCGACAAATTATAGTTCAAGGGGAATAGAGATTCGGGCAAGGAGTTCCACAGTTTGGCTGTTCGCACGATGAAAGTCGAAGCAAAACGCTTGATACAATTGAAGAGGGTCGAAAGTCTGAACAATGAAGATATATAATAGTAGTTTATGCAACTGTCATATAATGAAGGGTATTAAAACACGAGTGTGAGTTTATGAAACGAGCGCAGCGAGTTTCATAATAGTAACGAGTGTTTTAATACCCGTGTTATATGCAGTTGCATACACTACTTTATCTTCACTAATGCATTGATAATTTATTAAATTAAATTCACGCGTACGTGTATTGTCACAGTGATTTTGCCGCCATTAAAATCTAACCAACGAGAGTGCAGCGCGACCAACCTGATTGGCCCTGCAATCAGGTTGGTCACGCTTTTTCGATGTTATAATGAGCTATTACGATATCGATGTGGATATTATAGCATCATGTGAAATTGCTTAAATTGAGTGTTTTGTTGTCTGTGCTATAACAGTAGTAATTATAAGTCAAGTATTGGAAACATAAGTAGAATGTTACAACATTAGTGTAGATAAAATTAATTGCAGAACACTGTTGTGTTCTGTTTATTTAAACGCTCATCACGGAAAAAACGGCAGAACAGATCATTATCAATCTTTGTACGTAGGTAATATGTCTTAGGAGTGTCATCGGCTACTTTTAATACTGAAATAATGTCAGTCCACTAGTATGGAAATAAATAAAACACTACATTTATAAAACAGTCAAGTTCTACTGTCTATCTCCTTTCATGTTTAGATTTTCAAAACTGCAACGGATTTTGATAATGGTATTTTTCATACAAAAAAATGTTTTTAATAAGAAGGTTTTGTTTGGATATATCACGCACATGCGCGAGCTACGATCTATGCTAAACTCCATCTTCTATGAAAGTGTGCTACATTTAACACTAGACTGCAGCTCTTCTTCTTATAGTGTTTCAAACATTTTTAGTAAATTTAGTTAGATTCACGAGTACTTTTTATGTGCTTATCGGTACATCTTACCTGGAATCCCTTATACTTGATGAGTTCCTTCAGCCTGTCTACGATATAGAAGAAGCCATCGTTGTCATAGTATCCTATATCCCCGGTCCTGATGTACCCCTCTGCGTCCACTAGCTCGTCGCCCGCGGCTTTGTCTCCCATGTACCCCTTCATGCGGAGAGGAGATTTGATCCAGAGCTCACCTTCTTGGTTCGGACCTAGCTTCTTGCCGTTGTCTATGTCGATCACCTGGAGAAATAATATACATGTATATATGTAATAGTACATTGTAACTACAGATTTTTACCTTTCTATTGCATGATATAGGGAATGTCACTGTTCTAATTTTTTTTCAGAACATATCACACAGCGCCATTACCCCATAATAAGCTTACGCTTGTATATCATGGCTAACTAATAGATAACGGATATAATACATATATAATTTTCTTTCGTAAATACATACTTATTATACATAGAAACAACCAGGCTCAACACACGTAATTACAAATTTTAATATGCATAATTACTTGTGTTATGCGGGAAACGAACCCGCACCCCTAGACTAGAAGGCAGAGCCACTACCAACTAAGCTAACAGAGCAGTCAAGCAGAGCACAGCAGTCGAGCAGTTAAATTATGCAATTTCTCCTGTTGTTGGAAGAGGGGGCTGGTTGCTAACTGTCCACCAAGCATATTAACCCTCACCTTGATCCGCATGCCGGGCGCGGGCGTGCCGCAGGAGCCCACCTTCTCCCCGCTCGTGAGGTCCACACAACATGCCATCGTAACCTCCGTTAGTCCATAGCCTTGCTTTATGAAATCTATACCCGTCCTGCAACCGCACACTACGTTAGTACTGGAGTTTGGCGTTAGATGTTACAATATTTTTACTTAGCTGTATAACTTTATTGATATATGTAGTTAGGTTACACACTCAAACAGATGAGCCAAATAACATATTATAGATTTAAATCTGGGTTATAATCTAGGTACTTACAACCCATTCTTTATGTGGGATGCAACATTTTTTGTTATGTTAGTGTATAACTTAAATAAGTTTTATAGATAAAACAACCCAGAATGTTATTGTTAGTTTTCTATTTCAACCCGTACTATGTACCTAGTAAATATAAAAAGGCCAACACATAATAAAAAAACAAACAAAATCCCACACACAATAAAACTAAACCAATCCCATACATGTAGGTAATAAATTCCAAATCACCACAAACAACAAGACAAAACTCTATTAGAAAAATGCTATCACCTCTTGCTGATTTCTCTCTGTATGTCACTGGACAGCGGCGCGGCGCCGCACCACACCTCGTGCAGTGAGGACAGGTCGTACTGCTGCACCAGCGGGTGCTTCGCCAGGAACACCGCCAGCGGAGGCACTATGGTTGTCATGTTCACCTGGAAGGTTGATAAGTGATGGGTTGGATTGATAACCTTATTTAGGTGTGTTATTACAAAGGATATATCTGTGTAGTGGTAGTGGTGGCCAATTTAAGGTAGGTTGAAGGTCGAATAATATGTAATGCAGCAATTTTCCCGATAGTTAAAATCACTGATAGAATTTGGTACATAAGAGACAAAAAATATTTTATTATTAGTAGTAGTGAGTGATATAAAATTGAAACAAAAGTTCATCTCAACCATTTTTGGTATGTAGGTAAACTTAGTAGAAAATCACTAATCTAATAATCTGATTTGTAATTTCCTGCACAGTTTCTTTCATTTGTAAGGCTTACAACAAACAACAAAGTTTTTAAATTCATTAATAACAATTGTACAGTTAACATCCATCTATAACATAATATCCATAACATCCTATTCTTACTTACTATGTTAAACATATGTATATCTTACTTTGTAATTCTGTATAGTCTCCAAGAACTGTTGCTCGTCGAATCTGACGAGGAACACAATCTTGATGTTCAGTGCAATGACTGCAAATGTGGTGATGTAGCCATATGCATGGAACCATGGGATCAGAGACAGGCCTGTGAGGATGCCACCCTTGTTCTTGGCTTCTTGGACTTTGCCAAAGTAGTATCTGAAATAACAAAAAAATCATTTATTCAGAAAAAGTGTTACAATATTTCTTAATTACTACCTAACATACTGGGTGAGGGGTGGTGAGGGCACACCCATGCATACCATAACATACTACAATGAGTGATAATATCTAACTATTATACAAAAATCTAAAGTGTCTTACATTGGTATGCCAGGTTTATTTATATTTATTTTTCTCACTGCAACAGAGATGATATATACATATGATTGCTATGGTTTTTGAGATAGAGGAAGTATGGGGTTTGGAGAGTAACATACATTATACTCTAATTTCAATCCTTACTGACAATGCAGATTTTAAGTATTTTAAAAATTTAATGAATTCATATATAAATTGTCATGAATCAAAAATGCTAACACAACTGTATAAAAAAATTAAGTAAATGTTTCAAATAATAAAACAAAACTTACTTCATATGAGCAGAGAGTGTGAGGAAGTTGACATGTGTGAGCATCACTCCTTTGGGCATGCCGGTGGTTCCCGACGAGCACATGACTGCCACCGGATCATTGGCTCCGTCCACATCTTCTATCACAAACCCATCAATCTCCACATCCTCCTTCACCAGGTCATTGTACATGAGACCGGGGACCACATCGTACTCTCCGAAGACGATGAGCTTCTCGACAAATGGCAAGTCTTTGCTGCAGTCGTAAATGTTCTGGGCAGTTATGGGTGATGTGAATATTAGCTTTGGTTTGGTTATGTTTAGTATGTGGGTAATTTCACCTGAAATGGCACAATATACATTATTTATATTATGGGTTCTTTTTGTCAAGTGCTAAACCCACACTATGATTATTTAACTTAAACTATTTCATTGGAAAATTTGTGAAAATAATCACAACTGGCAGGATTTGAACCTATGTACCTGTGTATACACTCATTTTTCAATAAAAGTTTAAGATTATTTATATTTTCAATGTTATGGTGCAAATAATATTATTATTATACACAATGTAGCTAAAGCTTAGTAAACACATTATAAAGTCAGGACTTGCAATACATATAAATATGTAACACAGAGTTGCAGGAATATTCTTTAAATTTTTAAAGGAAAACAAAAATGTTTAAGTCATAAATTTTATTTTGTTGGTAAATTTTAATATCAGTAAATTTGTTCTATGATAATATCTCTAGTGATGCAAAAATCCATATACAACAGTGTTAGCTTCTGTCTAGTGGCCTGTTTGTCTCTTCTATTATATAAATAAGTATATTTACCTGGTGAATATGTAATATTAAGAGTAGAGAGCACAGCCCCACAGTATGTGACTGCTAAAGCAGCAGACATAAACTCGAAGCGGTTCTCAGCGCTCAAAGTCACCACATCTCCTTTCTTCACACCCAACTGTCGCAACTTTGCAGCCAAGTTCACACTGCTTTGCAATATGAATCTGTATGTTATTGACTCTCCGGTCTCTGCACTTATCTGTAATGTGATTTTTTAATTAATACCTAATGATTTGCAAATTATTTTATGTGTATACTAATTAGTTCTTATACTAAATAGTATTTAATAACAACAAAGATATAAGTTGCTCATTATCATAGTTGAAATCATTCAAAATAACTAGGAGGAACTGATATAATGTATAAAAAATGACGCAATATTTGAAAACATACCAAAGCAGTCTTATCTCCACCATTTTTCAGCTGGTCGAACAGAAACTGTCCGTATGACAAATGGGCAGGGATGGGACATTCCTCCGGCCCGTAAACAATGTTGTTATGGATTGAAACAGACATTTTTATAATAGAACTTAACAATCACAGAAATTAATGGATTCAAGGTGCTCCCTGAACCGCAGATAACTTTAAAAAGGCAATGCAACGATTATTTCAAGCTTAGCTTAATGTTATCTTATAGGTAGATAATTTAATGCTAATCTTTGGTGAATTTGATAGTGACATAGCAACGCGATACGAGCGTTCAAAGGCTTATAAATAAAATTAATATCCCTGATAGTATAATAAACATATCAGGCGATATTTAAATAAATTACAAATTCTTATCACGTGAGATTGAGGTTATGTTTATTTGACATTGACAGCAAGTACTAAGACTTTGACACTGAAGTTAGTTATGTATATTTTTTTCTATGTTTAGGCTCAGCACGTCTCTTAAAAATTCTATCATCATCATAATATGCACAAAGTCAACCTTGTTGAAGCTCGTTAATTTAGTTTCGCCAACAAACCCATTTATCACACGCTTTGTGATAACAATCAGTGTTTCTCAATGGTGTAAAACACCTTACTATCGTCGCTTCTTCGACTGTATCTATGCACAGCTGTAAACCTGTAGGTACACCTACACAGAAAACCTGTTGAAAACAACACATGTACCTACCTAAGTTGTTTTTCTAACATTAGAAAAGCAACTCGACTGTCATGTGTTGTGTTGTGTACAAAGTTTGCGGTTAAACGGGATTTATTGTTGTTAAATAAGTATAGGTAGGTACCTATAGGTATATTAGCTGCCTAAGTTAGTCTTACCTGTTT
Organism: Macaria notata; assembly: GCA_927399415.1. Lineage (NCBI taxonomy): Eukaryota > Metazoa > Arthropoda > Insecta > Lepidoptera > Geometridae > Macaria > Macaria notata. Next base: position 4,784,604 of record OV656743.1, read on the forward strand.
TTCATCTAAACCTACGATAATTAAAAGTTATGATATTGTTAGAAAACTTATTGAAACATTAAAATCAACGTATATAAATATGTGATATTAATTATTATTAGAGTAATTTATGAAAGTATTTTTAGTTAATTTTGTTTTATAAGTGTGTGACAATAAAGGATTATCTATCTATCTATCTATCTATGTGACATTTAATACTTTCTCAATCGTGAAATAACGTCTTAGAAAGTAAATCAAGTAGCCCACGCTTGAAAAATTATAATAACAGGTACCTACTTAATAAAATAAATATAATTTGTTTACTTTACTTATTAAAAGTAATAAAGCAAGCTGTGATGACAACACGTCATAGTCAAGATAAGTAAGACCCACAACACAAACATTCAATGCAACTTCGAACTTTGTATCCATAATCATAAGATTCATTTACATGTATCAAATCAACGTCAACATACACCGTGCATAATAAATAACTATGTACAAAGCATAGATATAGATAATTTTAATAATAGTAAAGCCAAATCAACTCAGATATACGGTAACAGTAACACACACTGGTTGTATTTTACTTTTTCTAATAAAAAACCAACCAAATACTCCTTTATTGCAAAGAGGTTGCTTTATTGTACCTATCTTCCTTTTGGAAAGTTTTAAAAAGTAGAGTGCTGTTATAATATGATTAAGAACAAAGTAGTGGACGGTGGTCCCGTGCTGCGGCTGCCGGCACATCTCTCCCTGGGGCAGCACCTCATTGATTGTCTGAGGAGGAACAGCGAGGAGGATAAAGTGGCTTTGGTAAGTATTGTTATTTAGCGAGTTATTTATAAGTAGCGGTGTGGTGCTAACTCACTTGTTTTGTTGTTATGCGACCGGGGCGTGCGGAGCGCGAAGGTTACATACCTACACATGTTTGTATATTATTTTAGTCTAGACTAAACCTACATATGTATGAGTACGTATTTATATTTTATATAAATTTAGTTTATTGGGTACCGGATTTATTTGATTTCAACACCCAAACGGCTGGACCGATTAGGATGATTGAAATGAAATGTAAAATGGATCTGATAAACATTATGTTAATTCACAATCTGTTCTATTTACGCAATAATCCTGGAATCCTTCAGAGTCCCTGTTAGGATTATGAGCGAGTATCGTTAACTTAACTTTAAGCCTCGTATACTCGTAGGTACACGATTACCTAGATATGTAAATAAATAATAAATAAATAAATATTTCAGGACATATCACACAGCGCCATCTAGCCTCATACTAAGCTTACGCTTGTATCATGGGTACTAGATAACGGATATAATACTTATATACTTTTTTTTTGTACTTTTGACTTTTGTTCTTCGGTACTAAGACTTTTGGAAAATCATGAAATTTAACCATTTATTTCTAACAAAATTCTGTCTTGTATGTAATATCACGGAAATCAGAAGACTTATTATTGCAGTTCAACAAAAAAGTTTTCAACTAGCTATCACGCGAATATGTACAAAAACACCTAAGATAATTATACACAAGAATAAAAACTACGACTTTAAAGTAAAATGTATGGATAATCTAATGACTGACCTAGTCAGTTAATGACGCTATTGTATTTAATAGGTAGGTAACATGTGGTGTTAATATTTTTGTGTCTACTTAGATACCAACTAAATTCATAATCATTAACATAAAAAAAATTGATCCTAAATGAGCAAAGTTCACCGACAACGACTGCCAATACAAGAAAAACTTTAAAAATTATTACAATTAAAAAATTAAATTATTTTTTAAAATTGTTACATAAATACTTATTTTATAATATAAGAATAATTGTGTAGTTCTTAAGAGCCAGGTTATTCCTAATTTTTGTACACCCGCAAAACATATCCTTCTTTGTTCAACGACTTTGATGGTCTTTACGATAACTTAAGGGCAACAGTTTATAGCACTTACCTACTGAAGAGTAAAGACAATCACTTTATATGTAGCCATTATCTATTTAATACTTTCAATTAATCATTCCTCTTCGCTTGTATTTATCGATGGAGTTCCCGACATAATACTTTTTCTTCGTTTCTTGGCCGTTTTACGACATTATCACTTAAATACTTATTCATTACCAAGGATTTTCATCCTCTCTTTCTTAATTACAAAATAAATCATTTTAATTATTTGCTTATTCCAAAGTTCGGTGAGCAGTTGTTGACTTTTGCACCGAGGTTTGATCAGTGCGCACTCGAGATTATCACTGTGATAACACCTTATCAGACCACACGTGGAATTAATGGATATTGTAATTTTTATGAGTTATATTTGTCAAGTGCTAAACCCGCATTACAAACGACGTTATTAAAGCTCTAGATCAATCTATCCACCCAGTACTGACTGACTTATTCAATAAAATAATGGAACAAGATCATATACCTTTAAGCTGGAAAAGTTGCACAGTATCTCTACTATATAAAAAAGGTGATCCCAGAGACATCAGCAACTACAGACCAATAAGTTTACTTTCAACGCTCTACAAAATATTCACCTCAGTGTTGTTAGCTCGAGTTTCCAGACAATTAGACGAAAGCCAGACAAGAGATCAAGCTGGTTTTAGAAAAAACTTTTCAACAATAGACCACATCTTCACACTGACCCAGATTATCGAAAAATACCAGGAATTTGGCAAAACTCTATATTTAGCATACATAGACTACAGCAAAGCATTTGATTCTATTAAACACAGAGAGCTATGGTCAATTTTACATAAACAAGGAATCGAAAGCAAGTATATATCGTTACTGAAAAATATATACCACAATTGTAATGCTAAGATTAAACTGGAGGCAATAGGAGAGCCATTTCTTATACAAAAAGGTGTGAGACAGGGTGATACAATATCTCCCCAGCTATTTATAGCTCTACTAAACCAAATATTCCGTGATCTAGAGTGGAACAATCTAGGGCTTAACATACACGGAGAGTACTTGAGCCATCTCTGTTTCGCCGACGACATTATACTCATGTCAGAGAGCCACGTAGAATTACAATATATGATGACAAGCCTTGACAGACGAAGTAGAGTATATGGATTGCACATGAATAAAGAGAAGACCAAAATTATGACGAATGGAGAGAAAATCCCGATTACAATTGACGACACAAACATTGACTACGTAATAAGCTACATTTACCTTGGACAAAATATCGAAATGACAAACCGAACTGAAAAAGAAGTAGACCGACGAATATCGTTAAGCTGGAAAAAATACTGGAGCAATAAGGAAATTTTCAAAGGCGACATACCACTCCGAGTCAAGAAAAAGGTATTTGAATCCAATATAATGCCAACTCTCTTATATGGATGTCAGACGTGGGCCCCAACAAAAGTTACGATAAAGAAACTAAGATCATTTCAAAGAGCAACCGAACGAAGTATGCTAGGAATAAAACTGAGAGACCGCATCGATAGTAAGGATATCAGAAAAAAAACGAAAATGACCGATGTTGTTCAGACGGCTGCCAAGTTTAAGTGGAAATGGGCGGGGCACACAGCGAGACAGAGAGACAACAGGTGGACAGAGAGAATACTTCACTGGGAGCCAAGAGATGGACGGAGAGAGCGTGGAAGACCAATCAGACGATGGAGAGACGATATAGAGGCGGTGGCAGGAAAACTCTGGACAAGAACAGCAAAGACGAGACATACATGGCATGAGTTGGAGGAGGCCTACGTCCAAAGTTGGACGATCCCTTAAATAAATAAATAACATTTTAATTCAATAACCAGACATTGACATTACATTTAAGTACATATATCCATTTTGACATTACCTACAATAATACTAGACATTTATATAATAATTTCATGAATCAAATCAAAATATTGTAGTGTGAACAACTATACATTTAAAAGGGAAATAAAGGCTATTTTTATTTTTATTTATTTATTTTATTTATAAACCCGCATTATAGGTTTAAGCGAAAATAGTCATGACTGGCAGGATTCGAATCTGTGTATTAGTAGACCGTAGTCTAGCGGCGTTCTAGCTGGTAATCAGAAATACGTAGGTTCGAATCCTGCCGGTCGTGACTGGTTTCGTTTGTTTTCCAATAAAAAGTTAATAATAATAAATAGGAAGCTAATTTAATTTTTGTTATAATATCGTTACCATATCCATGTATACTCATTTATTTATTTAACTTTACCTCCCAACACGTAATTCGGCTCGGCAGACAGCAGTAAATTTTTAGATGGGTGACCGTGACCGTGCAAAGTCAGTGTCAAGTTTATTATGTTAGTACTCCAGTTATTATGCTAGTATTCATTATAAGTACAGCAAAATTCTAGAACTTTTAGCAGGAGTCCATTTTCCTGAAAATTACAAGCCTCTTCAACTCCCGAGTAAATAGGTTTCTTCTATACAAAGGGGTTACATCAGAATTAGCAGTATTTAAAATTAAATTCTAAAACCTACCAATAAAATACCATAAGCTGCGAATTTGAACTTGCCATGTCCAATAACACAACAATCTATATCTAATAACTCAATAAATACCTAGATTCTTGTTTTTTTCACATATCTCTGATAGTAAGTACCTATTTTATAACGATAGAGCGTTGCTAAAGGGTTATAATAAAATATTGATTTAAACTGTCATTTATAGATAAAAAAAACTAGTGGACGCCCACGGCTCCGCTCGCATTATTTTGAGATAAAAGTAGCCTATGACACTTCTAAGATCTCATACCACATACATACCAAAAATCATGAAGATATGTTCAGCCGTTTTTGCGTGATGAGCGTCTAAATAAACAGATAAACAGACAAAAAACTGGTGAAACATATTCTGTTGTGGATTTAAGGTACACCCAAACAATTTTTTTCTAATATCTTCTATGCTCAGATTTTTGACCCGCTTCAGCTTTATTATATGTACATAGAAGTTAGGTTAAGTAACTACGTGCAAAATAAGTTCGAAATATATACGTAGCCGAAATTGGCTTCGAATGCATCATCAATACTGTTGGGCCTCAGCATCTTTTTCTTCTATCTTTTGCTCTCTATTTTACGGTTGTTTGGAAAATATAGTGGATAGCGAAAACGCCTACTATTGTACCCTGCATTTTTTCTTATGCCCTTTGCTCTCGGCCGTTAAGGCGAACTTGAAACACTTCGATGAATAAAATAAAAAAGGTTTGGAAATAAAAACACTTTTGTGTTCAATTAAGACTATCCATCTTATTCCTACTGCATTCATGTTGCAGGCCAATGGCGACACCCTGGAAGAGACGCGGTACTCGCATGTGCTGCGCGGCTCCGTGGAGGCGGCGGCGGGGCTGGCGCGGCTCGGGCTGCGGCGCGGGGACACTGCCGCGCTCTGCGGGGAGAACCGCCTCGAGTACCTGCACGCCGCCTTCGGGGCCATCTGCTGCGGGGCCGCGGTCACCACCATGAACCTGCTTTATACTGAAGGTAAGATCAGATGATACACTTGGCAATAGCGTGACACGAATCTAAATGTAAATATTGTTATCAGTCTCGTTTAATTCTAGTTCGTCTACATAGTCAAGTAAAGGAATTTTATCTCGCTTCCCTTCAGTGAAAATTGCTGTTATTATTTCTACTACTATCACCTCTAAATATTTTGTTGTGTATTATATGTATTTGTATATAAACATTAATTTTATTATATTAAGTATGTGTATTGCGTATTTATATGTATATATATATATATATATGTGTATATATATTAGTAAAATTTCTTTTTTCCTTTTTGTTGTACACCACATTCTTCTTTTTTTTCTTTTGCTTATTTCTCTCCAGCTGAAGGTTGCCTGGAAGAGATCGCTTTCAGCGATAAGGCCGCCGCTTGTGGCACTAGTTAAGGTGCAATTTGTTCTATGTACTGTTTTTTTTAATATGTGTCAACAATAAAGAGTTAATCAATCAATCAATCAATCATAGTCATAAATCCAGTAAATCCATGTTTCACCTTAGACCACTTTATCGCTATGCGGTATCGCATTAGGTGGTCGAATTTTATCTAGCGTAAACAAGTTTCTCAACTGAAACAGGTCGTATTCAGTGTTATGATTACCTCAATCAACCTTGATACAAAATATCGTCCCTATACTCACATACCTTTCCATCGAAATCATAGGTATACAATTAAACAACACTTTTATGTCAATTCCAGATGAAATCAAGCACGCATTGGGCCTCTCAAGACCACGCGTCGTGTTCGCATCCCAAATAGCCCTGAGCATGCACCTTCAAGTATTCCAGAACTTCCCATCAGTTGAGAAGATCATCCAAATAGACGGCGACGAACCTGTAGCTGAAGGAATCATTCCACTAAACAAACTGGCTGTCAAAGGAGCTGATGTAGATACTTACGAACCAGCATACGTGGATGGAAATGATACCGCCTTCATTTTATACTCCTCTGGTACCACGGGCCTGCCTAAAGGAGTCATGCTGTCTCACAAGAATATGCTGTATTCGATGGCTATGTTTGAGTAAGTATTAATGTACCTATTTGATATGCATACCTGTGTATAACTGTGTAACTGTTTTCACTTTTTTCCAATATTTTCACGGAGCTAAGGACGTTGTAACATGAAAGCTATTTTGGTGTACCTGAATTAAACTTTTTATCTGACTTTATGTGCTCCTTGAAATAATATGACTAAATATTTTTTTGAGACACGACCATATGAATAACATTAAAAACATAACATTACGAATTACAATAGAATAAAAAAAACTTTCAGAAGACTTGATAACCTCCTTTTTTGAAGTCGGTTAAAAATAGTTTCGTGTCACAACCCGGTCCCAAATCAGCATATGCTGGATGCATCTAAAGCTGGGCTTTTCGGTGGCTGTTTTTTTTACAGTTTTAAGTATCAGCTAGTACTACTTCTAATTTAGTGCTATTTTTAATTGGACTATAGTCGATAAAAGTGAGTGGACTCGCATGATATAGCTAGTAAATGATTAGATAAAGGTATTTGCAACCGATAAGTTTTACAATTAGGCACAGATAAGATAATAGTGAAGACCCATGAGTAGGTATACTTAATGATAAAATCTTATCGCAAACACAAGCTACCGTATACATATGTATACAAGGTTATCAAGAAAAGGCCAACTAACCCAAAAGGTCAATGTACCGAGTATATGTCTGGGCACATAGCTGTGAGTCGGATGACACATTTGTTCTCAATTGTTCGTCATAGCACCGGCATACATAGAATGTTATCAATTCTATCTACAATGTATGTTTTTACTTGATCACTTGCTGATGTTTGGTGTGGATGTAGGCTACATATTAATTGACACATATATATAATACATCAATCCTGTATCAAACTGGAATGTCGCAGGCCTTCGTCACCAGTAAAAGTAAATAAGTGATTTCGTGTGAATGTTGCGAACTTTGGTGTTTAGACTTTTTAAACCGAAGGTCTCTGACATTAATTCAAAATTCAAAATTCAAAATTATTTATTTTCATAAAAATGCACACATACTAAATATCACTAAAGCACCGTACTAGACGCCGGTGCGTCTGTGTCACGGAGATTAGTTCCTTCCGGGGTCTTATTTTTGGAGAGTATACATTTTAAGTTTTAAATATTTACTTTTACAAAATAGAATTTTAATTACATTACATTAAATTAAAATATAGGACAATTACAAACATCAGAAAAGGTCAAATTGATAAGTATTTAGTCAAAATAATTAATGAAAAGAATTAGAGTTATAGTCTTACAAATCTAAGTTTAACAGTTCACATTTTCATTAAATTAGATATAGTAACATTACATTACAGACATCAGAAGAGGTCAAATTGTTAAGTATTTGGTCAAATAATTAGTGAAAAGAATAAGAATTTTAGTCTTACAGATCTAAGTTAACAGTTCATAAAATGTTCATTACAAGTTGATGCCGTTTTGTTATAATACAAAGTTAAGAATTAGTGGCTATAGTACCTTGTTAGCAGGATCTATGGGTCGACTAGTATATAATATACCAAACATATTTTAAACGAGGGGATATTACTGACCGGCTAGCTTTGTGAGTAGATTTTTTTTTTACTGAAACTGGTTTGATTTTGGCCATAGTTTGCCTGATGGTAAGCAAAGGCTATGCTAAGCCTAAGATGGAGCGTCCTTACCCGATAAGACCCGATTCACTCTCGATCGCGGGATTATAGTACGTGGGGAACAGGGAGTCAGGCAGGGAGTTCCACAGCTTTGAGGTACGACAATAAATATATTAGCATAGACAAATTAAAACTCAAGATATTAGTGAGATACATCATTTACATCGATTTTCTCTGTCTTGTTTTCCAGGGAGGGCGTGGAAAGGGACCGGTTACTGTCCATAGTGCCCTGGTACCACGCGTACGGACTCATGTCTACCCTCAACTACATGTGTGTGAAAAGCTTCCTCGTCTACTTCTCAGAAGGATTCGATCCCGAGAAATATCTTAAGACTATTGAAAAGTTTAAGGTACCTACCGACATTTATTAAGTAATTAGACTCATAGCTTCGGAAACGTTAAATCGTCGCTCTACAGCATTGCACAGGCGTCGCTTTTGCGTAAGCTACTATCAAGCTTTTACAAAAAGTGAACATTAGTTGAATTGAGAACCTCTGACAGAGTTTCAAGTCGATTAGACAGTTAATTTGTCTGGTTTAAAACCAAATGCTTCCAAAGTCTTTGTGGCCAACCAATAACTTATGTTTTATACACAGAGCTTTGAAGTCCATGCTTGTCGCCCTGCGCGCGGGGGCGATGTGGCCCGATCGTTGTTCTGTGGTTTTATACTTAAAAGTGTATAAACATTTGGAAAACTGGTCACAGATGCTTATGCTAAACCCACAAGCTTATTGGAAAACGCTACACGTTGCTTAATCTTATCCTATGAATTGCCATATAAAAGATTTCAACGCGCTGCTTAAAAATACAAATAACAAATAAAAATACAAAATTATTTATTAACTGAAAGTGTAACATAAAACCTTAAAAACTAATATATACATAATATAGAGTTACAGTTATCTTACTTATGAAGGTTTGTTAATGTTCTTGTGAGCCCTGCACTAAGTATAGACTTGTATCGCAGGCGGCCACTTCGCTTTGCTAGAAGTTTTACTTAATACGCTAATCAGATCTAGATCTATTAACTTGACTTGTTCCCCTGTTCTCAGATCCAAGTGCTGATGACGGTGCCTCCGATAGTGGTGTTCCTGGCGAAGTCCCCCATGGTGGCAGACTTCGACCTCTCCTCCGTGACGGCAGTGTGGTGCGGCGCTGCGCCACTCAGCGCCGATACCATCGCTGCTGCTATGGAGAAGTAAGTCGTGTATACATATAATAAAGCTGGAGAGACAGCAAAAATCTAGAAGAAGTTTTTTTTTAAACTGGGTATACTTTAAATCCGTCCATCCAGCAGATTTTAGATAATTTTTCTGTTTATTTGTTTGTCTCTTTATTTAAACGGTCCATAACGCAAACACGACAGATGTGATCATAATGATTTTTGGTATGCATGTAGTATGAGGTTAATTTCTTTAATCACATATAATGCGACCGATGCCGCTGGTACCCACTAATTAACTAAAAGTGTTTTTTTCAGAAATGCGGTATCCCATGATATTTGATTATTTCTGTATTTTTTGTATTTGTATAGTTAATACCAGCAAGTTGTAAATATTTTTACAAGTTTCCCGACTGGCTAAAAGTATTTGTTTATATTGTACTCTCCTACTTGTATTTTTTTTATTTGTTTGCAGACTGCCCAATTGCAAGGGAATATACCAAGCGTACGGTATGACTGAGACGTCCCTGGTGGCGACGCAGGACATCCCTGATGAAAGAGCCAAGCCTAAAGTGGGAGCCGGCGGGTACCCTGCAGCAGGTGTCAGAGTCAAGGTAATTTATAATAACATGAATTTGGTAAAAAAATCATTAAAATGAACAAGTCTTGTTGGTCGATTTAGACTTCAGATGAGCTGCCCCCTTAGACAAAACGTGTATCTAACGCATACTCATTGCATAGATATACCATGTACGGGAGTGACGTAATAATTCCCCCCGCGGAGCGCGTCATGATGTCAATCCCATACATTAGTCTTTCTATTTCATAAGTATGCGTCAGTACGCTCACTAAAATACGCTTCATGTCTAAGGGGGCTGCTGGTGAAAGGTCTGACTACGTGCAGTTTTAATAAAATGGCCATCTAAAATAATTTACCAACTTCTATGTTCACACTAGGTTACACACATGCTCAAATTTGTGAATACAAACTTCTTAAGAGAGCATGTGTACAACTATTAAGTCAATAATGACTGATCCAGCCATCTCTATGTCAAAGTGCTTTTTTTATGAAAGCTAAATAGATATCAGTAGTCAAAATATAACCAAATCCTGACAAAAACCAAATAACGGTGGGATTGATAATCTTATTTTTCCGAAGTCGGTTAAAGAGTAACCCTCCGCAAAATGAAGCTTAGTAAATTAAAAAATCTAATTTACTTTTTGTCAAAGAAAAATCATTTCATTTCAGGTAGTTGACATCGAAACCCGCGAAAAGCTGGGTCCTCGTCAGAACGGCGAGGTGTGCATCAAGGGACCTATCATTATGAAGGGATACATCGGTAACGAGAAGGAGACGAAAGATATGTTCGACGAGGAGGGATATATGAAAACTGGTGATATTGGGTACTATGATGAAGACGGATGTTTCTTTATTGTGGACCGGCTGAAAGAACTCATCAAATATAAAGGAAATCAGGTAAATGTAGTTTTTTTATCTAAGTACTTTCTGTTCTTTTCAGGTCCAGCATGCATCAAGCAAGTGTTGTGACTCTTTCTCTCTTATCATTCTAATACCTACTATAACCACAGCTATAACTATTGATTATAGGTGTAACGGATGATAACTTTGAAGCTATTTATGAATAGGATTTACTTTATCGAGCATTAACTCGGCTGGCAACGTGCAAATCCTGAGTCTGATCACAGTGTCACATGGAGTTTTCGTAAACCTGCAACATAATGTATCTCCATCGATAAACCGAACAGAACTTGATGTATTTAATTCGATAAGCTCTGTAGGTACAAATTAAACCATGATACGTTATACAGTGGTTATACATAATGTAGGTACTACCGATGAATACAAAGGCTATTTTGATCCGGGCTTACCATGAATTGCACAGCGAGGGCCTAGTTTGACATAAACTACCTACATAACAACATGGACCCATCTAAATATATAAAACTCAAAGGTGACTGACTAACTGACTGATATAGTTATCTATCGACGCACAGCCCAAACCACTGGACGGATCGGGCCGAAATTTGGCAATCAGGTAGATGTTATGACGAAGGCTTCTGCTAAGAAAGGATTTTTGGAAATGCCACTTTTAAAGGCGTGAAATAGGGGATGCAAGTTTTACTTCTTTAATGCGAGCGAAGCCGCGAGCACCAACTAGTTGTAGAAATATGATGACAATGTGTTTGACTATTTGTGTAACTGCAGGTGGCTCCCGCGGCGGTGGAGAGTGTGCTACTGCAGCACGCCGGCGTGGCGGAGTGCGGCGTTGTGGGTGCGCCGGACGAGCGCGCCGGCGAGCTGCCCACCGCCTTCGTCGTGCCCAAGTACGGGGTCACGCTCACTGAGAAGGAAATTATAGAATTCTCTAGTCCTAAGGTATACCAATATACTTTCATTATGATTCACCGTTTTATGGTGGAAGTATCGAACACAGTGCTTTGCCTTAACGTTTATTGTACGGACGGCAAAGCTTTGGAACATAATATTTGAGTTTTTCCCTGACTTGATTGATTTGAGTATTTTGTTGATTCCAGCTTTCATCAAGTTCGCAGCTGCGTGGAGGAGTTATAATCCTGGATGAAATCCCCAAGAACCCGTCGGGCAAGATCCTGCGCCGGGAGCTCAAGAAACTGCTGCCCAAGAGGACCAAGAGCAAACTATAAACACATACTTACTATATTTACATTATTTCTCAAACATAAAAACAAGGGAAGAAAAACTAAACATACTACTTCTAACTACAACATAAAAAGGGAGGGGGGGGGGGGGCACTTAGAAAATCTTTAGAAAACCCTAAAGATAGACAGCGTGCCCAGCACACTGGCTGCATTGCCACGCTGGATGGCAATGCTGACGTTGGGCCAGAAAAAGCCATGATTTATTACAAAAATAATATAAATAAATTATCAATGGAATGGTTTTTATGTTCTTGTGAACACTGAACTAGATTTGATAATTAAATCCAGCCCAATAATAAGGTAACGGCTAACAACTGCATTCTAATGCTTTCTTGAAGCAGCATATTAGACATGAAGCCAGTTTTGTCTTCTTCTTGTAAAACTAGCGTGCTTCAGCTAGGATAGACTGGATTATATACTGTCTTGACTTGAAAACGTGCGTTACACTACAAATTTTACTTCACGACCTTTGATTTTTTTAAGAACTAATAAGTTGTTTCAGATAGTTCACTAAAATATGCAGTTTTTTACGAATTTCTTAGTCGACGAATAAAAGTTATAGATTCTGTCTTCTGACTATACAGAAAAGGTATAACGTAAAGTATTAATGAACCTAGTTACATACATACCTACATACATGCAAGTACATACATATCTATCAGCCGTTTAAAGCGGTTCGGAAGGAATCATAGCCAAAAACGAATACCAATATAATTTTATTTCTACAAAATCTATCCAGCGTTAAAGAGTATTATGCATGTGACTATTTTCGAAAGCATTGTTTTGAGAAAGAGCTTTGATTATTCTAGTGAAAGTAGAGTAGTATTATGTGGTTAAATGGTGGTGTTTTGCGTTGAGAAGCATTCATTTAATTAATATTTTTGTTTTATTGCAATAACTAGTAAGAATGGGTTTTAAGCGTAATTTTAAAATAAATGTTTTTTTATAAACTTCTTTTATTTATTTGTACCTTGGCTTTAGGAGGTATGGTTTTAAATATATTTTAACGTGAAATAAAATAAAACTTTCATTACTTATATTGTTAAAAGTAAATAATTTATTGCCTCACATTAAAAAAATATGTAATATAACAGCTTACTGCTTGCTATTAATTTTATTGGGCAATAGTTTCTTGAGCTCCCGGCGCAGAATCTTGACCGACGGGTTCTTGAGGATTTCATCCAGGACTACCGGTGTCCTTGTGGTCAAATGACTGTACATAACTACAGTTGAAATATGTAAGATATTATATAATACTACAATAGGTACTTACTAATAGTAATAGCTGTAGGTATTACACGAATGAGACAGATAAAATATAATCATTGCCCAGTTGCTAACGGCATTTCTTGCAAAGAGATATACTTAATATAAGACTTTCAGATATAAGATTTGATGATAAAAATGTATGTGTGTTTTTTAATTTGTTGGTTTGTTTGATCCGCTTTATGCTGTAACGGAGCGACGGATCATGCCGAGATTTGGTATAGTGATAGTATAGGGTTATTTTAAAACGCGGGTGAAGCCGGCAGCTTCCAATACTAATATCTTAACCAGCAAATTACCGTGACTGTATTTGTACTTGTATGATTCTGTAATTTCTTATAAGCTGCAACTGGACACTACAATATTATATTGAAAAAAAGAATACCTACATGATCTAATAGGGTGATAATTTCCAGTAATGTCTGTGTTTATAAAACTATCAGTAATTTGGTCACTAGGTAGCACAAGTGATCGATGAGTGTGGTGGAAATGGCTTAGGCGGATGTGGTGTAGGAAAGAACCAACGCGAATAACAAAATAAATAACAACAAAATAATAACAATGTAACATAAACACATTTCAAGAACTCTCGTGAGAGAGATGCGTTTGATAGCTTTAATAGGTTCTCGCGTTCTGAAGCTTTTGTGGTCAAAAACGATAGCAAAGCTCGTTCTACCGTCATTATCATCATCACAGCCTTTAGCCCTCTGCTGGGCGTAGGCCTCTATCCACGTGTCTGCCTCATCTCACACACTTTTAATTGATGACAGTACTCGTTTCACCAGTTTTTACACTTTCTGTATGTTTATTTAAACGTGCTTTACGCAAATACGGCTGAACGGATGTTTGATATGTGAGTCGTACGAGGTCCTTGAAGTGACATAAGCTACTTTTTATTCCGATATAATGCGAGCGAAGCCGCGAGAATCCACTGGTTTGATTAATATATATTTAAATACATAATTGTATACTAATGATTGAAATTGATAATGATAGAGAGCGGCGATAAGTAAATTATAAAACAGACGGATAGAATAGCCACGACTATATCTGTACTGATTTTATAAAGCTGAAGAGTTTGTTTGTTTGAACGCGCTAATCTTAGTAACTACTGGTGCGAATTGAAAAATTCTTTTTGTGTTGAATAGACCATTTATTGAGGAAGGTTTTAGGTTTATTAAGTAGGTTTGTAGTATGTATTTTTAATCTAATCTTTTCTTCTTTGTTTATATTATTGTATACCACGTCCTCTGTTATCTCTTATTTATTCCTTTCCATCCAATGGTTGCCTGGAAGAGATTGCTTATAGCAATAAGGCCGCCACTTGTGGCACTAGTATAAATATTTTTTTCTTCTTTCTTTTTAATTTTATCGTGTGTTACAATAAAGAATTTTCTATCTATCTATCTATCTATATAACATCAAGCTGCAACTAATAGGAGCGAAGAAACAATGGAAAATCTGGAAAAAACGGGGAAAATCATTCATCTTTGAGGGCTTCCGTTGCGTGCACTGCGAAAACGGTCCAAGTCGTGGGTAACAGCTATATTTTATAAAGCTGAAGAGGTTGCGCAAAATAACTATTCCATGCAGACGAAGTCGCAGGCACAACTAGTTTTTCAGATAAAAAGATCTTGATTGATATTGCAATTTACGTAATAATATTCCACAACAGTATTGTTAAGACAGGCTTCCGCTTTACGAAAATGAATAAATTCCTAGCATTGAAACAATACAAACCTGTAACTATTAAAAAGTAAAGTGTAATAATAAAGGTATTGTAACTACCCCTTCCTCTTGTTTCAGAGCATTATTTCTGTATTTTTTAATTCCATTTTATGAAGTACTAGCTGGTGCGAGCGACTTCGTCCGCGTGGAATAGTTATTACCATAAAAACGGTTTTAGTGAGTTAACCTTAAAAGATAGACATATACTGTTGCGGACATGTTTTTAGATCATTTCAAGAGGAATAATTCTTTCATACACACTTTTTTGATATCTTGAACCGTTTTCGCAACGGAAGCCCTCAGAGAATAATTTTCCTCGTTTCTTCTACATTTTCAATTTTTCTTCGCTCCTATTAGTTGCAGCGTGATGTTATATAGCCTAAAGCCTTCCTCGATAAATAGTCTCTTCAACACAAAAATATTTTTTCAAATCGGACCAGTAGTTCCTGAGATTAGCGCGTTCAAACAAACAAACAAACAAACTCTTCAGCTTTATAATATTAGTGTAGATAAAATGCATCATAGGTCACCGCAAATTTACGAGTAAAAGTGCCTATAAGTAACAATGAAGGTCCAAAATCCGCTGGCGTCAGAATCCAGAAAACTGTATCCAAATCCGACTAGTCGTTTATAAAATATAGGTTGGAAATATAGGGTTTTCCCCAAAAATTACTTAAGCGAATTAATAAAACATTTTATAAGACCATTTCGGAAACAATCTTTATCGAATAAAAAAATAATTATTAAAATTGGTTCATAAATAACGGAGTAATTGGGTAATATACCCACAAAAAAGAAAATAAAAACACCATCAGATTAATAGAGTAATATACCCACAAAAAAAAAACACCTTCAGACCGTTTGGAGCTTGTAATAAGAACGTCGGAAAATTGAAAATTGGAGTGCTGATCCGGTCCTTAGATAATTGAATATTTCGGGTAAATTGCCAATATACTCGCATGTAGAGCTACATCGAACACGAGAACAATAGGATTCCGATAATGTCGTTTTCTTGCGCTTCTATAGAAATTTCATTGTATAAAAATTGGCAAAAATATTATTTTTATTTTACTTCTTTAAAAACATAAGATGATCAAAAATAGTTCCTGTAAGTGATATTGTCAGAATTGGATTTCTTTTTAATGTGATGATCCCAAAACATTCTTGTTATCTTTTTTCCTTAGTAGATTACCAAAAAAAATTCAATATACTTCATCAAATATACATCTAAAACTAATATAATTATTTTTCAATTAAAAAGACATAAACATGTAGTTACGACGAAGCATAAGATATAGATTATAACGTTGCTTAACATCAGGCAAGTTGTAGTCAAGCGTAAGCCTATATCATGTAAAAAAGCAGAGAATAGCCATAGTGTAAATTGCGTCATTAAAGTAAATTCAGTTGGATTTAGATTTGATTTGCGTATCAAATGTGAGAGGATGTGTACCGAGAGAAGTCAATCTATTTCTCGAAATTGCTACTTGGTTAATATTTATTGTAACCCCTGATATAATAACGAGAGACGGTACGCATATGTGTGATATTTTTATTTTTAAACTTAGAGAACAAGGCGTTCGACGAGGACGGAGTAAGGTTACCACGCTGTATATACTATGGACAAGGGAACTCCTGGGATGAACTTTTCAATAATTCGGAACGTTTCACAATGTGTCAACTAGCCTCATACTAAGTAAACGTGTGTCATGGAACTATATAACGAATATAATACCTATACTTATTTATGTAAATACGTAAGTATATATTTTACAACCAGACTCATATATTCTGCGAGGAAGTCGTGACCCTGACCGATCAGCATTTTACATTCTTGGGTAGTAGCTAGCAAGAAATCAGAAAGTGATTATGTAAGTCTCTACTTTGGCTGCAGTAACTAAGTCTTATTTGCCCAATGCATTTTTAAGGATGGGTCCACAAAGAGACGTTTTTTATTAGTTGCTATTGTTATTTTTTAAGATAGAAGTCGGATTTTCATCTTGATGCACCTTGGTTCGAATCCGGCCCTTCACCAATGACTTGTTATTCAAGTTGTATGTGGATTTGCACTCGCTTAGCGGTGAAGATAAACATCGTGAGGAAACCGACATGCTTGAGAACCACAAAATCCGAAGACTTGTGTCTTCCGTAGATGGTCGGTCGGTGGTAATTTGTCGGTCTTCAAGTCGAGAGTAAATCGGTTTCTTCTAGGAAAGCGCGCTAGATCGTAGATTATAACGTTGCTTAACATCAGGCAAGTTGTAGTCAAGCGTGAGCCTACTTCATGTAAAAAAAATGGACTTCATCACAATGTATCTGCCAAAGTAAACTCTCTAGAGAATAATTCTGCGGCCTCAATCATGATAGTCAAAATACGACTCAAGAGAATAATTATGTTTTCATCCCACCATCTCGGAAAGAGTATTTTTACTCTTCAATATCTGAGTGCAAAAGCCTTTTTTTTATTCTCTAGAGGATAAAGTAAATTGAATTTAGAACATCGTGTGCACTAAGTTTTTGAATTAAAAATATCATTAAACCTATTTACTGCTCCCTCTATGGTGCCGAATATATCATACAACTTTTTTTAAATTTGTTAAAAACTCAGAATCGGAACCTTCTTGGTGTTCTTTTTTCAATTTGCGTTGTACGCGGGCTTTTAGTCATTAACTCGCTGAGTTGGAATGAAAAGTTACGTGTTGCACTCGACTGCAAAGATTTTTCACCTCGTGCTCTTTTGATTCCCTCGCTAACGCTCAGGATTCTAATTTTAGAATCCTTCGCTTGCTCGGTCATCAAAATTGAACACGCGGTTAAAGCAACTTTGCACTCTTGTATAACAAATAACTATTCCTGAGTACTGGCTGTAGTTAAACGCAAACAACGTAAAAACTAATCATTTTCCGGGAGCAACTGACGGATATGATTTCCAGACATTTTCTTTGAATATCAGCAACATAAAAATTTCAGCAGGGGCTATATATTCTTTATATCATATCACACATTCTATAAATATTATGCAAACCATATCACTGCTTGTTTCTGTTTATATCCTGATAATTCGCTATCTACAAAATTCATTGATAAACATAATTTATGTGATATGTAATCGCAGAGTTCCAAAAAGCACTTGCAAATTATATTTTATCTGTGATATCTTTTAGAAATTTCTCAAACGGTTTCTTGCTAGCACATGTTTTTAGTTTTATAAATATTTAGTCAGTAAATAATTTCTAATTACATGTATTTTTTTTTTGGAAATTGTATGTATGAATAAATAAATTATTCGCTCTTAAATACGAGAAAATATTTTCAAAATTATGTAATCAGAATTTGATAGACACAACAGCAAAAAAACGCGATTTTTCACATTGTTTATAAGCTACAATAAGTACAACAAAAGTGGGTGTAATTATGTTTAAGCCCCTTCTAAACTACTTTCCTTGAGCTGCGTTGTATAGTGTAATACAAAACCTAGCGAAGATAGTGTACCAAACCATACCTAGGCTGCAACGTAGTTATATAATTAGGATAATCTTTATATAATTAGGATAGTCTAGGATAATTTTAAAACCGCTTTTAGTAGTTATATTAGTTAATATAGGCTTCGTGGCAAAGCATAAATATAGCCATCATAGAAATCTAAATAATAATAGTAACCTGTAACATTGTCGCCACGTTTGTGTTGTGTGGACAACTCGCTTCGAACGCCGGACGCGAAACAACAAATTATTTACGACTAAGTATTTAGAGAATTTTCGAATGTTATCGTCATTATGAACAACTTTACTTTTGTCAAGCATTAACTGATATTTGGTCACAGTAGCGTCAGGGAGTACGTAGTGTCGAGAGGCGACACGCCTTTCACACTAAAGTAACTATTGTCTTATATTGTTGCTAAGTAAATGAAACTCAGGAGAAATAAATAATGTTTTTCCGTTGCGACTGCTCCTTAACCGACTTCAAACAACAAACTTGATGGTTTTTGCTGTGTTCCTCCATATACCACCGCCACACCTCTCCTATATTAGATTCCTAGATTTCTATGGTAACCACGTTACGCTGCGTAGCAGTCAGCGTAGCAAAGGAACAGGATAGTCGTAGCAAAGCGTAGAGCTTGTTGTAGCACTGCTACAAGAGTAAAAAGTAGGTATAGCACGCAGTAAGTATATCAATATTTTATTGGGTGTAACTATATGAATGAGGTTAGGCAAGTTTTATCAAGAGAGAGAGAGTATAGAGGATAATATACTCGTACATGTAGATGCCGTAGTAAATTTGTAGCAAAGCTACGTTGCTTCGTAGCGGTGAGACGAAATAATATAGGTTAGATTATACGTAGCAAACAACAGCGATAGGTAGGATAGATTATATAGATATTTTTCTAAGTCGCCATACATCTGTTATGCAAAAAACCTGGAGTCAATATGATAAGACACGTACATAAGTGGCTAGCGAGGTGATAAGGAATGAATACTTATTTACATTGTCGCCGAGTTCCGAATATCATGGCATGATGAATCTTACATTAAATGACTTTATTATCACCTAGTAGGTTACAACTAGTCATGAGGATAGTCAAAATAAATAAAATAGGCCTTTATTACTGTTTATATACAATTTTTTTTTATTCTATTATATTATATTAACATTTGACAGCTTGCCCGTCGACAAAGGCCACCTCCAAAGCTTTCCACCTCTCTCTATCCTTGGCTACCTGGAACCAAGCCGCTCCTGCCACTTGCTTAATGTCATCTCAAGCGTTTTGCTTCGACTTTCATCGTGCGAACAGCCAAACTGTGGAACTCCTTGCCCGAATCTCTATTCCCCCTGAACCATAATTTGTCGGTCTTCAAGTCGAGAGTAAACCGGTTTCTTCTAGGCAAGCGCGCTAGATCGTAAATTATAACGTTGCTTAACATCAGGCAAGTTGTAGTCAAGCGTAAGCCTATATCATGTAAAAAACAAATTCCAACTTTTATGTTGCTTGGTTTCTTTTACAGTCTCTGGGACACCATTCAGTAATATGTTTGATCCATTTCATATTTTCCTCGCTCAACATGTGTCCTGTCCATCTCCATTTTAATTGCTTTTATCCGTGGGTCGGATGACACGTTAAATTGTAGGTCCCGGCTGTTTGTCTAGTGCGGCAGTCGTTAAGCCATGTCAGAGGCCCTTAGGGCGGCTTAATAAACTCTGACAACTGAGTTGGCCACTCTCATTTGATAAGAAGAATAAGGTGCTTATATACATACCTTGAGCGCAATTCTGTTTTTTTTCCATGATTTAATTTGTTTTATCTTATTTTGTCCCGTCTCTTGCATTCAATGACATTTTCTTCAATACTATTTTGGAAGACTTTCAGTTGGTTGGAAAGATGTTCAGTTAGTGCCCATGTCTGTCATGAATATGTGAGAAATGGTAAAATGCATGTGTTGTATACTTTCCTTTTTTTATAAAATAAATAAATAATAAATATTCCGGGACATTGCACACAGCGCCATCTAGCCCCACACTAAGCAAACTTATGGTATGGGCAATATCTTAATTTTTCATTACCTCTGCCCGACAGGATACGTGGACCATTATTTAACTATAAACAAACTAAAATATAATAAAATACGCAATAGCAACGGCGCTTAGTTGACAAGTGAAACGGAATATGCTACATTCATTTTTGTCTATCATTTTTATGAGTAACGGATATGTCTCATGTGCTGTAATTATATCTAAATCCATGTTTAAGCCATATGACTATGATAGTTGAAGTACGCAAATAAAGATTATAGTGGAGATATTTGATTGTTCTATAATATGTTTTGTAATTTCAAACACTGCCGAATGAGTACTGACAATCAGGCATAATCCTTAACTAGTACTGTCCCGCAGACTTCGGTGGTGTGGTTAGGTTAATTTTTTTTCTTAGTTTTGGACGACTCTTTTGGTCGACCAAAACTAGTTTTGAATAACATTAAAAAAATTACAAATATGTAACTTTTACTGTTTTTACTCACTTCTAATAAAAAGAAAACATTTATTGTGACAGATTTTAAAAACACACAGGAGTAAAATCATAAAAAACAAACGTAAAATCTGCCACAACACAGCCCCAACTCAGCATAATGCTGGTTGTATGGAAGCAACCAGCGCTGGTCTTCCGTTGGGGCTGGCTGTGACGTCACGCACGTACAAGAAGGCAGGCAAACAAACAAAGGACGTATACAAAGAGGATATCGTTTGCCATTTCGGGTGTGATAACACCATATTCAGAACGTATGTACGTTCTGGGACCGCGGCTGCCGCAGATAGCGCGCTTCCACGCGAGCGGCCCGCCGGGACACGGCCGCGGGAGCCTGGGTTGGTGAGGGTGGAGTTATAAAAAAATATCATTGAAAACTGTTTACCTCATTAGAGAAGCACTTGGAAAGTCTTTGGAAAAGTCTAAAGATAGTCTAAGTGTTCCAGCCCACTGCCAGAAAGTAGCGTACCCAGCATACTGGCCGTATTACCACGCTGGATTGCGATGCTGATACGTTGAGCCAGAAAAAGGCCAGCATGTTGAACACGTGTCGCGTCAATCGAGCTCTCCGAAAGGTTTTGGAAAATACTATGGGCTCCCGGACCCCACGGCCCCAAAGTCTCGACTCTAAAAGGCTCAAATAAGTAACCTCTACTCGTCTTTTTCCATCGTCACATGCTAGGCCGCTCGGTTCAAGCATAACTGCAACATTGGCAGTGGAAAAAACCCGGCGAATGATAGATAGATAGATAAACTCTTTATTGTAACAAACATTGACAAAAAAAAAGACAAACAGAAACACAAAAGACTTAAAAAAATAGTGCCACAACTGGCAGCCTTATCGCTAATAGCGATTTCTTTCAGGAATGATGTCGTGCAGACTAGCGTGGCGGCTAATTCTACCAGCACTCCTCGAACATGAGAGGCCGTGGTGCCCGTGCTGGTCGACTGATGTTGATGTTGAGAAGCTGTGAACCACATCGCTTCCAGTGGTACTGATGTACCACTGGGAGCGATGTGGTTCACAGCTTTTCGCACCCAAACGCAAGCTAACCGCGAGAATATATATACCTATATAAAATACTCGTAAATTATTGTTTTTTTAATAATAAAAAATAAACACACAAATGTTCCCTTTAATTAGCTATTAGTAGCTTATTTCCTTGTTCAGATATCTCTTAAACAATGAGTAATTTAATAGAAATAGAATAAAATCAGCGATAAAAACGAAGATAACATTTCCAGTATCGTGTGAATCATGTTACCTCAATTAAGACACGTGCTACAAATAGGCATAATAATTAGGGTAATATACGTATTTATTTAAAATTATTACTATTACACAATAAACGAAAAAAAACATGGTAAACTGATTTATGGATTTTATTTCCCTACTCAAATAAGATTATTATTTCAAATATCAGAATAGCACCATATATGTTATTTAAGTTACGCCCATACATACATCACTTAATTACGTAATCATCAGTTTTCATCATAGCTAATATCATGAAAATATAACAGACCTAATTCTAGAACGAGATTAAACTAGGAACACTCAACGGAAAGCTTACTTAGATGACCAAAATTAGTGATAAAACTTTTTAGGTATTTTATTAGTACAAAATATAATTCAATTATTCCTTTGCGAACATGGGTATGTACAAGATCTTAAATATAAAATGAATTTAAAAAGTGCACCATATTTCGCCTACAAGACATGCAAAGATTTGTTGCAGAGGATTATCTAATTAATTACAACTTACATAACACTATTCATGAACTACTTTCACTATTCACTTCTTAGAATTTCTTTTTAAGTGAATTGTACTTATTAATACATAAAAAAAACAGGAACCAATATTGCAGGAATTACTTATAGTGATGCACTTACTTGGGGAAGTACCTTACTAAGTTACTTAAATTATAAGTAACTTTGCATAAAACCACGAAGCGAAGGGATGATACTTCGACCCTAATTAGCGCGATGCGCTCTGCGCAGCAAAGCGATTGTTTATGACTAAGCTACATATATACCTACCCGTAGTTACTAGTCTGGGAAAACCTGAATTGTGAATTGATGTCGTCATTTCATACAAGGTTGCTTTCATTATCATCATCATCAGCCCGTCATCGCCCACTGCTGAGCATAGGCCTCTCTTCTTGTACGCCACTTATCCCAGTCCTGCGATGAATGAAACCAGGTGGTCGCTTTCATACAAAATGTGAATTCATAAAAAAAAAAGTATTTAAGTATTATATCCGATATCAAGTACCCACGACACAAGTGTTAGCTTAGTGTGGGGCTAGATGGCGCTGTGTGCAGGCAATGTCCCGGAATATTTATTTATTTATTTTATTTTATTTTTAGTTTGTTCCCTCTCATACCTGCAATACCAGTACAGACCAGTAAGAGCTTCCGCCCTTACCGGTTGCAAGTAGCAATAGATAAACAATACACAAATACTTACCGACGTCATAGAATGGGTATTTCGTAAAATACTAAGATTACCTGATAAGCAAGACTATCAAACTATGTGGTCGCACTTATCTACATATGGCCGTACATAAAATCAATGGACACTGAGATATTAATTAGTGTGTCACAAACATCACGAAGGACGGATCTGCTCTACGATAAGATCCACTGAATCGGATCTATGAATTGGAACGAAAAAAAAACTGATATTAATTAAATCAACGTGAATATTTAGAACCTGAAATAAATCTGATCCAAAAACTTATTTTTCTTCGGAGTTAATTCAACAATTATTTTTATTATTTTGCCTAATAAGTGCAAGAAGTAGTAGAATGACGACTACTATTAAAAACAACGTAGTGGACGGTGGCAAGGCATACCGTGTGCCGGCACATCTGTCCCTGGGACAGCACCTCATAGACTCCCTCCGGGATACCTGTCAGACGGACGGCGTAGCTTTGGTAAGTAATTAACATCCTCTTTAAGACGTATTCCTCGATAATGAGGGCCGTGAATTAATTCATTAGGGGAGTTTGAGACTTGGGCAGGAAACAACAGAGGGCGCTCGGATACTCCGACAAAAGCCCTTTATTACTCTGAATAAATTACATCTGGAGGTCAGATGTAATTATAAATTTAGTTGTAATAACCGGCAAGCACTTACGTCAATCCTCCTCCTTTAATCGTTTGCTCACTGCTGAGCATCGTGATGGTCCCGACCCACTTGGTGGACCAATAATCGCCATTTATGTCGATCCGTGGCTTCACGTATGTATGTTTGTATGTGCCACCTGCGTCGATCTTGTGCAGACCTCATCCAGGTTGGACCCTCGACTTTGACGATGTCGTCGACCCATCTCGCGACCGGCCGACCCACTCCTCCCCTGCCAGTTCTAGGCCACCACTCTGTAACTGCTATTTTCCAACTGTTATCAGTTCTCCTAACCACGTGTCCCGCCGAGCTCCATTTTAAACGCATTACCGCGAGTCCGACATCACGAACCTTGGTTCGCCGCCGGATCTCGGCATTACGCACTCGGTCTATGAGTCTGATGCCAAGCATGGACCTCTCCATAGCTCTTTGCGCGACTCTGATCGTGTAAATAGCATCATTGGTGAGAGTCCACGTCTCGGCACCGTAGGTCATGGTGGGCAGGACACATTGGTTATAGAGGCTTGATCTTGTTTCTGCCATTTTTCCGGTCACTATGAGCTTCCCCAGATTGTCCGCTGGTTTCCGTGCGATATGCCCAAAGTACTGGAGTATTCGCTTCAGACATACGGCGGTCATACGTTTTTTGGTGTTCAGCTCTGTTAGGATTGAGGCATTTGTCCGAAATGCGGTCCACTCCACGCCAGCACCACATCTCAAATGCATCCACGCGACGTCGGTCGTCTCCTTCAAAGTCCATGATTCGGTGCCTTACAGAAGGGTCGTTCTCAACAAGTGATTTATTTTTATCATTTCGGTGTGATTTTTTATTTTCAACGATATAGCCGACGATATAGATATACTTAGTGCTATTTAAAACATAACCCATTTATGTAACATATACGTGAGTGGACGTCAAATTAAATAAAAATATACTGAAATATTTAAGGTTGAATTTTTGTGAGCCCACCGTTATGATAAGTGTGCACCGAATTGATAAAA
Source organism: Macaria notata (assembly GCA_927399415.1). Classification (NCBI taxonomy): domain Eukaryota; kingdom Metazoa; phylum Arthropoda; class Insecta; order Lepidoptera; family Geometridae; genus Macaria; species Macaria notata. The sequence goes on from OV656743.1 coordinate 4,809,764, forward strand.
ATGACCACTGAAATGATAAAAATGCCCACCGAAATTATAAAGTGTACAACAAAATGAAATAAGTCCACCGAAATGATAGAAGAAAGAATAAATGTTACGGGTTTCGTACTTTGTGAAGTTCGATTATAACTAATTTATTTGATAGAAATGCTATCATTAATACCTAAATTGATAACTAAATTAAATTAGTAACAATACCAGGATAATTTTAAAATTGTAATTAATTCAACCCTCTGAACATATATACAACTAGTAGGTGCTCGCAGCTTCGCTCGCATTAAGAAGTAAAACTTGCATCCCCTATTTCACCCCTTTAAAAGTGGCATTTCCAAAAATCATTTCTTAGCGGATGCCAACGTCATAATATTTACCTTCATTCCAAATTTTAGCCCGATCCGTCCATTGGTTTGGGCTGTGCGTTGATAGATCACTATATCAGTCAGTCAATCAGTCAGTCACCTTTGAGTTTTATATATTTAGAAAAGTAAAACATCAAAATTCCAAATGAACTGTTATATTTTTCTACCAACTTTTATGAAATCAACTCTCATTATATTTAATTTACTTAAGAATACAAATAGCTAACTGAAAGGTATTATTTTCTTATTAATTTATAATTCAGTTTTTTTTTATTTCACTAATCAGACTGTTTTTGTCATTATATTTCTGCATCGCAGCACATGTTACAGTTACCTACTAGGACCATAAAAAATATAAAGCAATCATTTCTGATAACTACATCAAATGACTTAGACTTTTTCGTACAAAAAAACCTAAAATATTATTAAAAAAATTAACAATTCAATCAAAAATTACATAATTTGACGGTGAAGACAAAGATCTTCTTGCTGTTCTGTTCACAAATTTGAACTTGATATCTTCTGCGCTGTCAATATAATTTTTCTATAACCACGGAGGCAACAAACCCCTATCATAATCCGTTGCTGTATATAATATATACCTACATGATATATTGATAGGTGCTGACTGCAGATAGCTTCGTTTGTTAATCTAACCCCCACTAAAGGTTAAATGTACATCACAAAATTATGGTTTCATATTTGACACAAGGATCTCTGACCAGTATTTCAGTCCACCGAATCCACTGAAATGATAACACCGAGATGATAAAATTTAGGTTAATTTCAATTTATGAAGAAAATAAAACCATTATGAAATATGTACACCACTGAAACAAAACAGTTCTTATAGCGAATTTAAAATAAAAATATGAAAAAACTTAAATAATAATCTAACAAGTGTTATAATGGCCACCGAAATTAGAAAAAAATTGTCCCCACATCACAGAAATGATAAACTTTCTTTTTTGGTGGGAATCCAGAACGAGTTGTGACAGGTGCATATGCACTGGGAGCTTGAGCTGGACTGATTCGAGGTAGGGAATAGGTGCGGGGCGTAACAACGCAATGTTGACGGAGATAATCGACTAAAACTTACTGTCCTCCGAAATGATACTTTTTTTTGGGACAAAAGTTAACTGCTTGTCAAATGTTTGGGAAAAGAGATAAATAAACAAAAATAGATTTTTTTGATAGACTATATTGTATGTATAATATGATAATTAAAAAAAATTAAGTCCTAATTATTTAAATATTTGCAGGTGTACATATTTTATAAATGGATTAGGGTCTGGTCTGGGACAGGCCACCGTGATGATAAAATGACACTTTGATATTTTTTTTTTATTACTTTTATAAATAATTTACTATCCATTTTTTTGTCAATATAGAGAAGTACTTACACTACATAAACAAAGTATAAAAAAACATAAATGAGCAAAGTGCACTACCGTTCTCAGCATTCCCGTCGTTTTTTTTTTTTGCTTTTGAGATTCACCCAGAAAGATCGGAAAGACCAGAGTCTTTACCATATACATTTTGGTCTTCTTGAGGATGTTCCTATTTTTCCATATTTTCTTAAGTTGGCTCATGGCCGATTTCGCCATTCCAATTCGTCTTCTGATTTCCAACTCTGATCCTCCTCTATTGGATATAACTGAGCCCAAGTAAGTAAAATTTTGCACTCTGTCGTACCCATCGAGCCCAGGACTTCCTTTTAGAATGTTGGATTTGTCTACAATCATGATTTTCGTTTTGGAACGGTTAATCTTGAGACCGAAATCAACACTTACTCGTTCTAACCGTCTTAATAGCTCAGCCATTTCTTCTTCTGTGGCTGCTAACAAGGTCGTATCGTCTGCATATCTTAAATTTGATAATTTTTTGCCACCCACGGCCACACCACTCTCCCATTCATCCAGTGTTTTGAGCATGATGATCACCTGAAACTAAAAGGAAATATTAAACGTATAGTTTGAATATGTTGTATGTTTGATATCTACAATCATGTTTTGTCGCAAGCGCAGCTAGCAGTATCTAAGTATTGAAGATATACATGCAGATACAAAGCTAAATGTAGAATTTATCAATCGATCCCGGATCTGTTTACAATAGGTATGTCACACGAGTTTAATTAATTACAGAACTTTTTTGTGTGAGAATATAATTGATATGAGACAATCGGATTAGTATAACTTGTAATCGATAATGTTAAGCCATAGATCGTCAAGGCGATAAATGACCTTTCATTAATTCAAGACATTATGATGTCATTGATATACATATAAGAGTTTTGATCTACTTACAAGTTCGATTTCATATTTATACTTACTCTAGTTGTGCTCTGTGCGCGGGCACCAAGGGGCCCGCGAGGGGGGAGGGGGGTTTAATGAAGGCGGGGAGCTCCGATATAATATGAAAAAATATCCATAGGTCTCATGGGCAAAGTGATGGTGAAGCTCGGCCTCGCTTCTTCCTCGATTTGACATCACATCTTGTTGTTTCAATTTTGTTAATGAACTTTTAGATCTTTTATAGACGTTACACTCTTAACAGAACAATGGGATGATCATTGTTGGGAGAAATTTCAATGCAATCAACAATCAAGTGATCAATTGTTATTTGCAATTAAATTTGGCCAACACTGGATGCTATAAGGTTTTTTAGAGTAAACAGATAACGTCCTTACACAGATAGCACGTGCCTAAACTATTTAGATGTCAAACAAGAAAATAAAATATAAATTATGCTCAATTGTAGTTGTAGTAGTCTTGGTAATAATTACCTTGTTAAATTAACTTTGTCACTTTTTTTGTCAATATAAACTTATGTAACATAATTCATTTTCACAGATAAACGGCGACGATGGCCAGAAGACCATGTACTCCGAGGTGCTGAAGGGCGCGGTGGAGGTGGCGGTAGGGCTCCAGCGGCTGGGCGTGAAGCGCGGGGACACCGTGGCCCTCTGCGGGGAGAACATGCTGGAGTACCTCACTGCGGCCATGGGAGCCGTGTGCTGCGGGGCCACCATCACACCCATCAACCCCATGTACCCTAAAGGTAAGAGTACTGTCTTAAATTAAGCAAGAAGTTCGGTAATTGCCATAGAAAAATTTGATTGAGTAATTATATCAGTAACTAGCGGACCCGACAGACTTCGTCCTGTCTGTTGACTCTTTTACTCTTTAGTTAGTTAGATAACGTTTGTATGGGAAAAAGAAAAGGGCGGTTTTTAGGAATTTTCCGGCATTTTTTCGATTTTTTCTCGCCGTAAAAACCATCCTTGAACATCAACGAATATTAAAAATGAAAGAATTTGCCAAATCGGTTCAGGCGTTTTTGAGTTATGCGCTTACCAACACATTTTGCGATTCATTTTTATATATAAAAAGATTATGTCCTATTAGCAGATAGTAGATATCAATGATAAAATCATGGATCATGCATAAAATTTTTTTTCTCACCTCCGGAGCCGAAAGTGACAACTTTTCGCTTTTCGGCTCCGTCGATGAGAAAAATTGTGTACACACCGCGGGCAGTAAATAAGGACGCCCTAGGTATGTAATATACTATTGTATTATTGGGTTTTCTGTATGAAAACATATTTTTCATTGAATGTGGTTTGGATATCAGGACATGAGCTTTGTTTTAGAGTTTAGATATCTACGTAAATTATGAAATATAATTGATTAATTCCACAAAATCTTTTTCAACCGATTTCTGATAAAACAAGGCGAATTCTATCTGTAATGTTATCTACCTGTTTGTTACAGAGGAAATGGAGCACGCGTTGACTTTGTCCAAGCCACGCTTTGTTTGCGCGTCCCAAATGGCGCTCAAAGTGCATCTGAAGACGTTCAAATCTAGCGCTGGAATGGAAAGAATCATTCAACTTGACGGGACGTCTGCAATGGACAGCACGATAATGATGCTGAACAAAGTGGCCGTGCCTGGAGCCAATGTCCACACTTATGATCCTCCTCCAGTGGAAGGTCACACGGATCCTGCACTACTTCTGTATTCTTCTGGAACCACGGGCTTGCCTAAAGGAGTTATGCTCACCCACATCAACTATCTCTACTCCGTCTTGATTTTCGAGTAAGTTTACTTCCAGACTTTCATCTGTCTAGTTTGGTCTATTTGCGCCGGTTTATTTAACCAAAACATTTGCGAGTCCAGTAAATGTAAAGTTTTAAATGCTTGCAAAATGGCTGCATCACTTACTAAAATATGGTAATAAGTATTGTAATGTTATGAAAAATTTTTTTGCAGGAACCAGAATATTTCAAAGACAGTCCTGAGCATAGTGCCGTGGTGCCACGCATACGGCCTGATGACTGTCCTGAACCTGCTGATCCTCGGCAAAGAGGTGGTATACTTCTCCGGACTCTTCAATCCGCCCAAATATCTCGCCGCCATTCAGGAATATAAGGTGAGCTTCTACATTCAGTAGGTACATGAGACGAAAAATAAATATAAACTAATAATCTGATAAGAAAAGATTAAAAAATGGTACAAATTGGATTACTTTGATTAGGAACTGCCCAAAAATTCCACAATATATAATGTCATCTGTTTGAATGGAAATTTTGAGTTTTTTTCCTGTTTGCATTCACAATAGTTTTCCATTGAATCCGTCTCAAGCTAAGCAATTCATTGATTGCATCATAAAACGTTGCAGAACATCTATAAAATATTTCCATTTAATTATAGTGTAGTACCTAAAAAAAGAATCATCACGGGTCTACAGTCTACACATTTTGCCAATCAATTTCCGAACATCAATATGTTGATAGCATCTGATCATGATGTGTATTTATGTCACCAGGTGGGAGTGCTGGTGACGGTGCCTCCCATTGTGGTGTTCATGGCGAAGTCTCCGCTGGTGGGGCAGTTCGACTTGTCGTCAGTGAGAATGGTGTGGTGCGGCGCGGCGCCCATCAGCCCCGAGATCATTCAGTCCGCTATGAATAGGTAACCCTTTTTTAATGCTATATGAGTTTGCACATGACCATGATTCGCCTGACGGAAGCAATCATGGTCTACGAAAGAACGTGTTTCCACAGTTTGAACTTATCAACTGTCCGTTTGAAGATCTGTAGGCCTATAGCTCATAAACTTATTTTTAACATAACAGACGGCTGATAAATAAAAAACTAGAAAACCATTTGCAACATCAAACAGCAATTATTAAACTTCATCAAAAAACCTTAAAATTAAAAAGTTTAATTTCTGTTCTTGTATATGTAAAAGTTACTTGCTAGATTTGGTTTTTTTCTACTTGATAAGCTTTTTTGTAATAATCAGTTTATCTGGTACCTACTCTGAAGTACTGTCGCGTTCGGTCGTCCATTCATGAACTGCATGAATTAAGTACCTACATATGTACATAAGTTGATAAAATATCAACGATAAATAAACGTCATTTATTATTATCTGATGTTTATCATCAGTATTATAGATTAACATTTATATCAATTATGAAATCTCATAAGCCAAGGAATCAAACGTTTCGTAATACATTTTTATGTACACTAATGTTGTAACATTCTACTTATGTTTCCAATACTTGACTTATAATTACTACTGTTATAGCACAGACAGCAAAACACTCAATTTAAGCAATTTCACATGATGATATAATATCCACATCGATATCGTAATAGCTCATTATAACATCGAAAGAGCGTGACCAACCTGATTGCAGGACCAATCAGGTTGGTCGCGCTGCACTCTCGTTGGTTAGATTTTAATGGCGGCAAAATCACTGTGACAATACACGTACGCGTGAATTTAATTTTATAAATTATCAATGCATTAGTGAAGATAAAGTAGTGTATGGAACTGCATATAACACGGGTATTAAAACACGAGTGTGAGTTTAGTTTATAATAGTAACGAGTGTTAATTAATTATATGACAGTTGCATAAACTACTATTAAAATCACAGACATTGGTATTTTTATATTGTTAGGGTTACTTACTTATTGTGTGTATATGTACGTCAATAGAGTTCTTTTAATCGAACGGAGCGTAATCATCGTGATTTTTGATACTGAGACAATATTGAATTATCTTACTTGTTTTCATTCCGAACAACTCCGGGATTCTTGAAATAGGATTGATACTAGTGCTAGTATTTACTATACCTCTACCTATTTTGTTTTTGTTGTACAGAATGCCCAGCTGTTTGGGAATATTCCAAGGATATGGCATGACAGAATCATCCCTGGTCATCACTAAAGCCACGCCGGACACCGACCAGGTTTCGAAGCCGGGGAGCTGCGGGGTCCCTATACCGGGGGTTAAAGTTAAGGTAAGATATTATTGATATAGGGGTTTATTGCAGAAATCCATTGCATATGTAAACTTTGAAAAGATCAGAGAAAGTGCATTGACTGTCCATAATGCATCTGTGCATTTTCAAGGAAATAACGATATGCCCGTTACGAACATGTGAGTTTTCCATACGATTCACAAGTTGAAATTAAAAGACACACCAAATTCTCCGAAATATGGTGGCAGCGAATGCAATAGTGCTGAACTGCAATAATAAGCGGGTTTATGAAACTTTTCTTTTTTCTTTTTAGGTGGTCGACATAAAGTCTCGGAAGAAACTAGGGCCCAACCAAAACGGTGAAGTTTGCATCAGAGGTCCCATCGTAATGAAGGGATACAAAAACAACGAGGCAGCTTCTAAAGAGGTCATAGACGAAGAAGGTTACATGAAGACCGGAGATATCGGATACTATGATACGGACGGGTGCTTCTACTTGGTCGATCGACTCAGGGAGTTCATCACTTACAAAGGAAATGAGGTTAGTTATTTTTTTTTTATCTGCCTTAAGGTCAAGTCAATATACAGCTTTACGATAAAATATTTAAAGTTGTCGACTACCAAATTTACTAACTCATATAGCGCCACACTAAGATATTATTCCAGAAGTCAAATTGGATCAACCGCACATGTGTAAGAAAAATAGACCGAAGTTCAAAGATAGTCTCTGTACTATATATTATCAACATTAATTATTCGATTTTTTTTCTATCACAAATCCTTTAATATGACTGCGCATGATTTCGTATTTATTGTGTAATTCGCAGCGTATCAGATTTGTTTTATCTACTTATGTAGAACAGGTGCGCTCACAACGAATTGTGTGTACTGATTTATATGACTGTATCCGGCTTAAAGTAAAATATCGATATGTCGTTCCAAGAATTTGATTTTTGTTTAGATTTCACAATAATATAGTAATTTAGTGGAAACTATTTAATGCCAGTAATAGCACCATTATCCTCAACTTCAAATTTTCGAATATCAACCATAACGAAATAGCATGAAAAACGTAAAATATCCTTGCCAGATAATATCACTATTGCGGGAGTTACTTCTGGTAACCTGTGTAAAAAAAATTGTTATATCTGAATTACTACATTATTCGAACAATCTTGTACAAAAAAACTCAACTGTCTTTTAAATATTGTTTGCGATAATTTGTACATTGTATATTGATACAAAATATCTCTTCGTATCAAACAAAACAATGTTTGCGTATCATTTCCACAATATTGGAAATCTCATTGATTGATTCTATTGATATAGATAAGATTAGATACAAATAATGAGTTTCGAAACAACATTAGAAAATTGCCTTTTGAAATTCGCAATATACATATATTAAATACATGAATCCATCTTACTCATTTTCTTAATGTCTCTTTTACACCGCAAAGGAGAAAAGAATAACACTTTTGTAAATAATTGACCTCTAAACATCTATGAAGATGGCAGCCGATGATGCTGCTGACTGTAGATAATTTAGAGCTTGCTAAAAGTAACTCAAGGCGGACTTTATACAGGTAAAATTAGAGTTTACGTTAGACGAACCAAGTTTTTGGCCGGATCTATATTGTGTGAATATGCTAGTTTTCTATAAGGATGTAACTTCACCAGGTGGCTCCCGCGACTGTGGAGAGCGTGCTGCTGCAGCACGCCGGCGTGGCGGAGTGCGGCGTGGTGGGCGCGCCGGACGAGCGCGCCGGCGAGCTGCCCACCGCCTTCGTCGTGCCCAAGCCGGGGGGAGACCAGCTCACTGAAAAGGATTTACTGGACTTTGCTGAATCTAGGGTAAGAACGCCATTTCCTTTAAAGCTATTCCATCATATCTAACGTGGCTTCCTGTAGAATCAGTGGGAAAGTCCTCTTGAACAGATGTATCATAATGGTCTGCCACAAGGCAAGCACGGCACGGGGACTTATAGTCTTTCCCACCATTTTATGCACTTGGTGTATGGTGACAGGTGGATAAAATGGTGGAAAGACTAGATATTAGTACCGGTGCCGTGGTCTTTCCACTTGTGATACGTCCTCATATTTTGTGGTCCTTATACGTGTCCCTTTCCTTATGAAGTTTTTTTCACTGATACAAAATAAGTGCTTATTAAACTAAGAAAATGAAACATTGAGGTTTTGTGTGGTGAACAGGATTCTTACTCCTTTCCAGTTATCAGCAAATGAGAGACTGGAAGGTGGAGTGATCATCGTGGCTGAGATCCCCAAAACTCACTCCGGCAAGATATTGAGACGTCTTCTGAAAGAGAGACTGCTTGAGAGGCGGCAACAAACACAGCAATAATTACAAGAATTTAGTTATTAGGTAACAATAATTTATTACATTTTAAAAATGTACAATAAGTAATGGGATTCGTTTTCCAGGCCAAAGTGATTGGCTCATTTTAAAATTGAAATAAATAGAATTTAAAGAATGAGGGTGAAATACAACATCTAATGAAGATCTGTACAGGAAACATCTGTTTGAAATGTATGTAGATATTAGGTACATATAAGGGAGCACATTATTTTATATTATTATTTATGTAGATATTAGGTACATATAAGGGAGAACATTATTTTATATTATTATTTTTAAGTTTTTCCATGTAGGTATGTCACTTATTTCTAGAATATGATAAAACTGATGTATAGATAAAATATAAAGCAATGTAAAATATGTAGGAATGGTATGTCACGAACGTACTCGTACTTGCTTAGAGATAACTTATCATTGTTTATGTGTTAATCTAATCGATAATATACATAAATGTATAGTGTCCATTAGCTATTTTAAACGTCAGAGATAACATTCACATAGCAACACTTAAGAAGTTAATCATTGATAATTTATCTCAAAAACATATAAGTTTTGCCTTGTCTAGGCGAGATAAAACGCGCGATATTCTCGTAATTGTGATAAAGCTCAAAAAATACAATATATTATAATCAGCCAAATTGGGTGTTGGTTCAATTTCTTTAAAAGCATTGTAAATGGAGCTTATTTTATGCAACATTTTTATTTTAACTGTTTTTTTGATTGATACCCAATAAGTACTTACTGTAAATTTTAATGTAAGTTAAAATATTATTAAGTTATTAAGATACACATGAGTGGCATTTGTAGTAATAACAATAAAGTCTGTGATTTAAACTTATTATGTTTCATTTTGTGTATACCTACATAATAGTCGAATTTACATAATTAATTTGCATTGAGTTAAAGGGAAATCAACATAAAATCCAATATCCTTTAGTATTCCTATGCAGCCAGCATTTTAGGTACGCTGCCTTTTGAAAAAGTAGATTAGTTAGGTTGTATTTAAAAATATTTTTATATTCATTATTTATTATGAAATTCTGTGTGTGTATAATATAATATACCCATTTGAAATTATAATTTATTCAATAACATATATTATTTCTTATCGCAAATGCACCTTTTAGTTTTTGTTTTATGTTAATTCCTTTCTGTACAAAGTTAATTAGATATTAAAAATCCTTAAGAGATATCATAATTATGTATGAGGTACAAAACATAATTAAAAGTCGTATTGAAGTACCTACCTCTAAAATATATTATACCTAATATTACCCATTCATTTTGTTTTTAGAAAAAAATTAACGATTATATATCCAGTAGCCACGACAACGAAATAGAAACATTGAAAAAAAAATTACCGTAAAATATCTATTACCTACTTAAGTTTTAAATTACATATATATCTAAGTACATAATCTATACTAATATTATAAAGCTGAGGAGTTTGTTTGTTTGAACGCGCTAATCTCAGGAACTACTGGTGCGAATTGAAAAATTGTTTATGTGTTGAGTAGACCATTTATCGAGGAAGACTTTAGGCTATATAACATCACGCTGCAACTAATAGGAGCGAAGAAACAATGGAAAATGTGGGAAAAACGGGGACAATTATTCATCTTTGAGGGCTTCCGTTGCGTAGTACGCTGCGAAAACGGTTCAAAATTCAAAGAATTAATGCCCAAAATAACTATTCCACGCGGACGAAGTCGCAGGCACAGCTAGTATATTATAAATTGTATTTTACATTTAAAAACTCAATAAATAAGATTTTGACCCTATCTTTAATCCTATCCTTCTTTACAACCAATTATTCTGAAAAACTAGAAAAGAAACTCATTTTTTGAAAGAGAGATATCAATTTGCCTTAACGTTTTTTTCTTATATAACTCTATAGAACTACTACTACGGAACTGTGTAAAGTTTACAAAAGTGGTAACTTTTGGCATTTAAGAGCCCTTCTTAGTACACAACCACAGATAATAGAAACAAAGGGAGATTGGCCTTCTAAGATTTTTTGTTTGAAACCCAGTGTCCGCAAAGACCGCTAGCAGCGGCTGCATTTCGATCAAGAGTTAGCGTGCGGTCGGTGAGTGTTTGTTATGTGTAATCATCCATTGCGGCATAAGAACTACTTAATAATTTACGTACGTATACGTCTAATACAAACCAAGCAATGGTTCAATAACTTTGTTTTCCTAACGTCACGTCGACTGACAAGCGGTACGGTGCGGGGCACCGCAAAAAAAAAAAGCCTAGATGTTAATCTCAGGAGCCCAAAAATGTTACTCACTTATATATATCTTAGGTAAAACCGCTATTTTATTATTAAAACTATCGTGACACATTCTTATCGACATGTAACTATTACGGTTACAACATACGCAAAATTAGACGTGAATAGGTAAAAACCGTAATAGTCACGATCCATAATTTTAACTGATCTATGGTTTTGAACACCTGTCTTACTTATCCATGCGATAAATTTATCGGTATTTTTTAAGTTACAATCTTATGTTTTGATTTTATTTATTCAGAAAGTTTAAGACGATTAGTTTTAATGTATGCTTTGATAACTTTTAAAAGTAATTTAGATTGTGATAAGTACGTAATTTTTTGATTACCTAATTATAATTAAATATTTTGGATAATATATCTCAACAGGTCATTCTGTATCTAATGGAAAATTATTCCATTAAAGGCTTTTCTGATTTGACTATTCCTTGATAAGATGAAACCTAGAATCTTTGTTGAGTTATCGAAAAATCTAAATTTTATCGTAGACGACTCAAAACTGTTTGCTAATAGATGATAAATATCTGCAAAACTTGTCTAAATATGTGATTGCAAATGATCAAGATACTGTGATATCTATACTAATATTATAAAGCTGAAGAGTTTGTTTGTTTGTTTGAACGCGCTAATCTCAGGAACTACTGGTGCGAATTGAAAAATTATTTTTGTGTTGGATAGACCATTTATCGAGGAAGGCTTTAGGCTATATAACATCACGCTGCAACTAATAGGAACGAAGAAACAATAGAAAATGTGGAAAAATCGGGAAAAATTATTCATCTTTGAGGGCTTCCGTTGCGTGTGCTGCAAAAACGGTTCAAGATATCAAAAAATGTGTATAAAAGAATTATTTCTCTTGAAATGATCTAACAAAATGTCTGCAACAGTATATGTCTATCTGTTAAGATTAACTCACTTGAACCGTTTTTATGGTAATAACTTTTCTATGCGGACGAAGTCGCTGGCACAGCTAGTCTAAAATAATCGATCTTATTCTTTTATCATATTGGGCAACTATTTACATATTTACATCATCATCATCATCAGCCTGTAATCGCCAACTACTGAGCATAATACAGGGACGAAAGGCGTGTAAAAAATGATGCCTGATGATGATGCTTTCCAAGCCGATTTCGGCTACGGCGAACGTATTTTCTACGAGAAGGTTACTGAATGAAAATAATGCATATTACTTACATGGCTTGTGTTTTTTTAATAGAAATAGAATAAGAAATTCTACTTTTGTACCAAGACAAATTAGTAAACAATTGGGTCTTCCAGTTGGTGGTGATTCTGATTATTCTGAGATAAAAAGCTTATAGCACTTCTAAGTTCTCATACTAACTTCATACAAAAAATCACGATGATCCGTTCATCCGTTTTTGCATGATGAGCGTTATAAAATAAACAGATAAACAGACAAACGTTTTCGGTTGTCAATTTAAAGTATACTCGAACACTTTCTTATATAATAGTCTGAATACATATTTAGATAGGTACGTCAGTACTTTTACAGTTTTTGCATGATGAGCGTTATAAAATAAACAGATAAACAGACAAACGTTTTCGGTTGTCAATTTAAAGTATACTCGAACACTTTCTTATATAATAGTCTGAATACATATTTAGATAGGTACGTCAGTACTACGTGGATTTACATGCATTTAGGACGGTTAAATATTATCCAGATCCAACGCGCCTTGACATCCAGTTGTATTTTTATTCATTTGCATCACATTAAATAAAACCTTTTTTTATTTGATAAGGTAATAAATTAGCTTGGTAGGTTTTAAAACCTAATTTAGTAGCACAACTCACATACCCACCCTACATTGTTTTAAAAACTGATTTGATAATAGAGTTTCACTTCTGTCTACTTTTCTATTAATTTGAGCCTGAGTTCGATTCTAAGGTTTCTTTGATTTTTGAATAGATTTGATCTGTATTGACTGGTACATGTAATTGTTTGTTATATTTTGCTAGAATTTAATTTACATTTTGATCAGTCAAATTGTAGCAAGTAATTCAGGGCTGGCAGCTATTTCTCTCAACGTTTGAGTCTATCTATTCAAAGAGGAAATGCTGCCAGCATCCTGGGATCCTGCCGCACAGCGACAGTATGGACGGTGTGCTTAGTTTTTTGTAAAATTATCTGTGTTTTGTATATTTTTTCCCTGCATATTTCAGTCAATTTTGTAAATACGTAATAAACTCTTCTATTAAGCAAGTAATTTTATACTGTTATAATTTGTAAAATGATACAAAACAAACGAGTTTACGGTGGCCCGGAGCTAGAAATCTCAAGAGACTTGACATTTGGCGTACATGTGATAAATCAACTGAAAGAAAATTGCAATAAAGCAGATAGAATTGCATTGGTGAGTGCAACCATAAAACTCTTATATCTACTCATATTTAAATGATTTCTTTAAAAAACGAGACTGTCAATACGAACGGTGATGTTGTTGATGTGATATTATCCCAATCTACATATCTTTATCTATTCTATACATAGTATAAGCTGAAGAAGGTCGTAAGTCTTGGAATGGATAACAGAACACATTGCAACAATTTATAGAATTTTTGTCTGTTCATCTGTTAGTCTGTTTCTTTAAACGGGCATCACGATAACGCATCACATACAGCTGCACGGATTTTCTGCGGATTTCGATGGATATTTCCCCAATGTGTTGATAAAATTCCCAGCCAGGCTAGTGAAAAATTACCAAAAACACCACAAAATTCGTTATGCAATAGTACATTGTTCACCGAGAGGAGAAAGTGACCTATTACCGTCGAGGGTGTCGTTTGAAAACACCCGAGATCGGGAATCGCACTTTCTCTCGAGTGATACATAGTGCTTTATACTACACCTACGATGAAAATAAAAAACTAAATCTTTACTAATTGAAATTTATATTGAAATTGTTGCGAACAAATATGCGGGGAGAAAACGCATCTGAGCGGGAGAGAAAAGTGTATGAAAATCCATTTCTTACGTGGTTTTTTGTTTTCTCCCCGCATATTTGTTCGATATGCAATGACGTACTTTCTACCGTAAATTTGATAAAGTATCAAGGTAGGTACTTTCCGAGCAGGTGTAGTATAAAAGACTTATACTTGCTTGCACTTTATCTTCTCGTACATGACTAATTCCATTTATGCTTGCTTTTAGTCTTTGTTTCTCATCTGCTAGTTCTGATTAAAGTTATCTTACTATTGTTTTTTACTGTCCTAAAACTGAGCTATTTGAAAAGTACTGGATTCATAGAAACATTGATAATAATTACTTCCAGATCAACGGCAAAACGGAAGAACAGATAACTTACAGTAAGATACTATGTAAAATATCTTGTATTAGCAAGGCCCTGGCTTACCTGGATATAAAACCTGGCGATGTGGTGGGAGTGTGTTGTGAGAACTGTGTGGAACACATCGCGGCGACAGTGGCGACATCTGCCGCGGGCGCTGTCGTAACCTTCCTCAATACTAAGTATTCAAAATGTAAGCTTTTTGTAAGCTGTAGTAAACCTCTTGTAAGCTCCGTCGTAAACCATAATAATTGCTTATCATCAGGCGAATTATTGTGTAAAGTGTGTTAGGTATCAAAATAACTACCTAATACATATATTATCATCTTACATATAATAAACGTGCTTAAATAATGAATTCGTATAAAGGTTTTGTGTACTCGTCTCAGAAAAACTAAAACCAAAGTCAATAAATTAGACAATGGATCATTAAGATAACTTTATTTTAATGCGATGTTTTTATAACAATGCTCATATAACCGCGATTATCTTGAGAACGTATCTCATTTTGATTTAATTTTCTTATCTACATACATAGGTACATTGAGTTTTCATAACTTGCTATAAGTTGTCCGCAGATTTGTCTGTGATAATTTATGATGATAAGTAGCTCATGTCACTTTTTTTAACAAGTAATGGGTTTGCACTTGACCGTGATTCGCCTGATGGTAAGCAATCATTACGGTCCAGGATGGAGCATGCTTACCCAGTAAGAACCGATTCACTCTCGCTTTGAAGATCGCAAGGTTATATTATCGCGGGGAACAGGGAGTCAGGCGATAGTTCCACAATTTAGCAGTTCGGACTATAAAAGTGACTTTCAGGACTCTTTTTATTTAACTCTTTTTTCCAGATGAAACCCAACATGCTCTGAACATTTCGAAACCATCACTGATCTTTTGCTCCAAAACAGCTGTAGACGGAAAACTCGACGTTTTCCTTCTAACTTCATGCATAAAACATATAGTACAGCTTAACGGTGCAGTTACAAATACAAATTTAACATCATTAGCCGATCTGGAAGAAGGAGACAGAGACAATGTAAAGTATGAGGCTAGAAAAGGATGTGGAAATGCAACTGCATTTATTTTTTACTCGTCAGGCACAACTGGACTACCGAAAGGCGTGATGCTTACGCATTATAATGTTTTACACGGGACTGCTGTTTTTAAGTAAGTTTTTTTTGTGGGCGATCTCAGCAGCGGACGATGATGATGATTTTTTTTATGCCAATTTTTAATCATATTCAAAATATACTTGAGAAGTAATCGTAGTAAATGTGCTGTGACTAATGTGTATTTTTGTATCGTGCAAAATAGATATTTAGGTAAATATATCCGTGGTTATCACTCAAGTGTGCATGAGTGATGATTGATAGTGTAACTTACCTACTTATACAGAATTTTATGAATTAATGTAACGATGAAGACACCTAAATAAAGCTACTTTTATTTAATATACAAAAAGAGAGTTCTGTACGGTTGTATTTATGTGCTTGAGTTTTATGGGAAGATTTGTATATAGCATTAGCAAATTTATAAACTTAAAATTCATTCGGCATATAAAAAAACAACCTGGCAAACTGACTTCAAGTTCAATAGATCAACTTGTGATTGATGGTAAGAAGGTCCTAAAGTATTTATAGAAATAAAACTGGCTGCATTATGCTTTAATAATGTTACAATTGACATAAACATAATTATGTATCATAATACGAATGTGTAAAGTTTGTCATTACAATTGAGGCGATGTTTATGTAAGTTTTTTACAACTTTTTTTACCTTTTTTTTACAACTTTCCAGCTGTGATAACAAGAATGCGGCAAACGTACTCACAATAATACCATGGAACCATGTTTATGGGTTACTGACTACCATACAATATTTAATCAGCGGGAACCTTGTCGTGTACCTTCCTGAATACAATCCTGAACTGTTTTTAGCCAGCATTGAAAAATATCAAGTAAGTTTTTGGTACCCGCGGCTTGGTAATCGAAGTGTAGGAAGACCTGTGCATCGGTGACTGGATCATATTAGAAAATTAGAAGGAAACATCTGGGCAAGAACAGCGCAAGGCAGGGAGTATTGTCGTGAGAGGGAGGAGGCCTATACCCTGCAGTAGGTCTCATTAAGCTGATGATGATGATGATGACGAACAACTAGTTTTACCTAATGTTCAATGTCTAGTATCAATAATAACTAACTTTACAAAGGCATGTACCTAGTAAAATATAGTTCTGACTAGAAAAAAGCGTTTAAGACGGGGAAAAAATATTTCAAAACATCAATTTTTCAAAAAATAAAACTATCGAGCGAAGTATACGTAAACGTGTTTTAGCGTTTTTTATTGTCTTAACACTGAATGAGAGTTATATAAACTGAAAACAATAGCTCTAGCTCATATACTTCTATTTTATTTGATTTTTATGAAATGTCAATTTCACATAGCACTCGTGGAATTGCATGCGAAAAAGCAACTGTAGGCATTTTTCCAAGCGCAAAGCGTTTTCTGCTGAAATATCGTGGCCTTAACCTAAAATGAGGGGTTTAACGGTGATAAGCACAATTACATATAGGGTGGTAGGCCTGTTGGGTAAAAAAAACAAAAAATGAAAATAATCTGTTGGTCTGAAAACTCTCGATATCAAATTTTTCCATTCCCATTAATTGCTTTTATTTGTTACTTAGATTGATATCAGTAAATGAATAAATTAAAGTCATTTACTTCAGTCATGTACCCATAAACTTAAACTGCTTAAATTAAATCACTGTGTAGGGGTGTGCCATAGTCAAGTAAACATTAAATAAAACGCACATATGTATATGAGCGGTCATCGCAATCAAAGTTGCAAGCATCCACTTGTACAAGAACATTCGATTACATTTTTGATTATTTTTAAACTAATACAGTATATGTGACTAATGAACTCAATTAAATAGCATACTCATTAATAAACAATCCATCAGTTTGTTTTATCGAATTGAATTCAACGTATTGATTAAATTTAAGACGCTGTGACTCAATGTGTCGTTACTTTTTGACCTAAAATAACAATAAGTAAAGATAATATCGACTTATCATTTCAACATACCTATTTATTTTCCCTTTACGAGTGAATCATCTACTCACGGTGTGAATAATGTTTTTTTTTTAATATGAGGAAAATGATTAAATCATAAATATCTGATTTGCTTTTGTAAAATACCAATAAACGATAGTGATAAATTAATAATGATTAAAGTAGCAAGTTAGTATGAGACTGAGAGAGAGAAGTTAGTATATGTACATATTAGTATACATACCAAAACTCGCCAGTATATATATACTTATATATATATATACACTTATACTTATGTATATATATATATATATATACTTTAATAATACAAATCTATCTAGAAGAGGGTCGAAAGTTTGAACATTAAAGATATTTTAAAAAATGTCTGGAGATACTTAGAATTAATAACAGAACAGGTTTCAACAATTTCTAGATTTTTGTCTGTTTATCTGTTTACTTAAACGCTCATCACGCAAAAACGGCAAAACGCATTTTCGTGATTTTCGGTAGGTATGTATGTAGGTAGTATGAGGTCCCGGAAATATTATAGGCTACTTGTGATCCTGAAATAACGCGAGCGAAGCCGCGGGCGTCCACTAGTAATATGAATGAATAATAGTCTTGTGTTTTACTTACTTACTCCTACTTCCTAATGTGGCGCTGTGACCCAAAGTGGATCCTGGCCTCCGACACAAAGAGACGCCACTCCTGTCGGTTCTGCGCCATCTCCTGCCACTCGGTCGCATGGAGTTGTAGCAAATCCTCTTCTTTGTTTTAGATTGAGGAAATGCCATCAGTGCCGCCGATGATCCACGTCCTGGCGAAGTCACCTCTAGTACACAACTACGATCTCTCCTCAGTTCAGTGCATACTATGCGCCGCTGCACCGCTCTCGGCAGACACCATCGAAAATGCACTGACACAGTAATTATATAACACCTAAATTCATGACCATATATGAAATAGCGATTCTAGTGAAAAATATGCAAGATTTGTCGAAGTATTTGACATATTTTTGACGTTTCTAATACGTTTCTGTTTACTGGAGCCCCTTTTTCCAGAAAATTATACCCCAGGGGTCTTCAAATCCCGAGTCAATAGGTTTCTCCCAGGCAAAACACTTTAGACTACAGTGGTGCTTAACATCAGGCAGCCTGTAGACAAACGTTGGCCTATTCCATGTTAAAAAGAACGTTATACAAGCATCTGTAACATGCGTCTAGATTCATACACAATGGCCTAAGATCAGGTAATTTTTTTTTTATTTTTTTTTTTACGTGGGATAGGTTTACGTTTGACTACAGCCTGCCTGATGTTAAGCATTGCTGCAGCCTAGGGTGTAACACGAAATGTCTAACCTAAATCTTTTCAACAATTGAAAAAACACTTGGGTACTACAATTGATTTTTATTTTCTTTGTAGCCTTCCTAATTGTAAAGGAATATTTCAAGCTTACGGCATGACTGAAACGACTTTGGCCATACTGAAAGAACCATTTTGTAGCGGGAGAAGATCTAAAGGCAGCTGCGGTAAGCCGTTACCAGGGGTTATTGGAAAGGTACAAATATTCATATATTCTTATATGATATGGATGGAATGTTCCTATATTCAAATCAAATTTACTTGTTTACAAATATATTTTATTATCTTATCTTTAAATCGGCGTATGAATTGTTTTATACAACACGGGTGTACCTATTTTAAAAAAATACGTTTTCATCCCACCATCTCGGAAACAGTATTTTTCCTCTTTAATATCTGAGTGCAAAAGCCGTTTTTATTCTCTAGAGGATAAAGTAAATTGAATTTAGAACATCGTGTGTTACAAGTTTTTGAATTAAAAAAATCATTAAACCTATTTACTGCTACCTCTATGGTGCCGAATATATCATACAACTTTTTTTAAATTTGTTAAAAACGCAGACTCGGAACCTTCTTGGTGTTCTTTTTTTCAATTTGCTTTGTATGCGGTTCTTTACGCGGCATATTTTCACGTCATTGTTAAACCTTATTTTAAAAAGGGTCCGGTTATTGCACGTACCTGTATTCCACGTCCCTATATTGTACGGGAAGTATTCCGATGCCATTTAGCATCCAATTATTGGGGCGTACAATATTGGATGCGCATTATCGTGACGGCAATTATCGCCCCGAACCAAACCGGTACGGGCGATAATGCGCGACACAATATTGCACACCCCGATAATTCGATGCCATGTACATGAAATATTTGCCCGTGCAACACTTGCACTACAACATGACTTGGCTCCTCCTCGCTTCGCTCGTCGTCGCATGTGCGTGGTAGAAAGCAACCTAACGAACCTAATCTACCTTCTGTCACAGACAAGTGACTTCGAGTCCAACACTTGCACTACAACAGGTTAGGTTAGGTTTAGCGTCCCGTAAAGTACACCCCAACCCTGTATTTCATGGCCCTGGATTGCACGCCCCAATAAAACGATGCCATGTACACCATTTATCGTGCTGTACAATACGGTGTCGTGCTTTATCGTCCGTACCAAGCTTGTACAGGCCTGTATTTCATGGCCCTGGATTGCACGCCCCAATAAAACGTTGCCATGTACACCAATTATTTCCCGTACAATCCAGGACCGCGCAATATCGGGCCGCGCATTATTTGGACGTGCATTATTGCTTCCCTTTAAAAACAAGAAACTTGAAAACCAGTGAAAAAACTAAAATGAGTGATTCTAGCGACGAGGAAGTTTGTTTGACGCCAACAGAATTTACTGAAACTATTAATAATGCGCAAATGAGCTTTCTCCCTCAACAATCACGCGTTTTGCATTTAGTCATTTCCTCGCTGAGGTGGAATGAAAAGTTACGTGTTGCACACGAGTGCAAAGATTTTTCACCTCGTGCTCTTTTAATTCCCTCGCTAACGCTTTCATATTCGATTCATATTCAATAATAATTCAATAATAATATTTCAATAATTGATTGATATTCAATTTTAGAATCCTTCGCTTGCTCGGTCATCAAAATTGAGCACGCGGTTAAAAAGCAACTTTGCACTCTTGTATAACAAATAACTATTTCTGTCGCTGAAGGTTTTTAGGCTGACATAATAAAGTTATGTAGTAATATAAGCACATTAAACCAGAATCTCGAGGTAATGAAGCTTACACTTCGTTGCGGCGAAATAAGCCAAAAAATACTAAAATACTCTTTGGCTTTTCTTACACTAAACAGAATACATACGTATTTTTAGCTACTATCCTCTCTCCTACCTCTGCTATCCTAATTTAATGATTAGATATGGACTTTGTTATGCCTGCTGTAAACTACTGTTATTTATCTATTTATAATGGTAAAATGATTCATTTACTTCAGGTAGTCGACGTAAATACACGAGAGAGACTCGGTCCAAACATGGCAGGTGAGATATGTTTCAAAGGACCAACCCTTATGCAAGGCTACATCGACAACGAAGCAGCCACGAAGGACATGTTTGATGAGGAGGGATACTTGAAGTCTGGAAATATCGGATATTATGATGAAGACGGGACGTTTTATGTCGTCGACCGATTGAAAGATATCTTGAAGTATAAAGGACACCAGGTAAATATGGGATGACTTGCACAATGTGTTGCAAGAAAACAATAGTTTACAATCAATATTTTTATAGGACTTTATAGCTGAAGCGTTGTCTCTTTTATAATAATATAAAATAAACAAATACTTTACTATAGGTAGTATAAAAAAAATAATGACTACGATCTACTTTTTTGGGTTAAAATTAAGCCTACGTCTTTAAAATAGGTACTCTCTACTATGTTTACAACTAGTTTGGATTTAGTAAGCTGTTTTTACATTCTTATGGAATCAACTTAGTCAATTTCATCAAGGTGAGTTTAATTGCATATAATGACTACTACTATGGAAAAAAGAAATAGCCTATACAAGAGCCACACCTTGTTGATAATATTTACATTACCATCACCATTTTATTGACCATATTATGTTTCGTAGGTAGCAAAGATAGTCCTGCGCAGATTGTATCTGTTATATGTACAGTTGATACATTAAATTTATTTATTTATTAGTGGACGCCCGAAGCTTTTCTCGCGGTTTTTCAGAATAAATAGTAGCCTATGACACTTTTAGGACCTCATACTACATACATAGTAAAAATCATGATGATCCGTTTAGCCGTTTTTGCGTGATGCTCGTTTTAATGAACAGATTAAGAGACACAGATAAACAGACATTAATTATTAAAAACTGCTGAAACGTGTTTTATTATCGATTTAAAGTACACCAAAAATAATTCTAATATCATCTATGTTCAGATTTTCGACCCTCTTCAGCTTTATTAAGTATATGTATAAATATATTGCATGGTGCAGGTGGCTCCCGCGGCGGTGGAGAGCGTGCTGCTGCAGCACTCCGGCGTGGCGGAGTGCGGCGTGGTGGGGGCGCCGGACGAGCGCGCCGGCGAGCTGCCCACCGCCTTCGTCGTCAGGAAACCCGGAGCTGACCTCACTGAGGAAGAGCTTCTTCAATTCACTTCTACAAGGGTAATTCTATTTGAGACCATTGAAGCCCACACAATCAGGTTTAAGTCAAAATAATGTGTTCCATGGCACGTTAGCAAACCTCGAGTCCAGACTTCTGCTAACGTATCAAAGACTAAGCCTGTATATTAGGATGTCTGGAAGAGATCGATCTTAGCGTTAAGGCTGCCTAATTATGCACAGGTTATGGTATGATTCCTTAAATTATTTTAAATAACTCATGATGAACAAACAATCAGACAAACTAGAATAAATCATTAGGACCAACTACAATAAATCTAGGTATCGACTAGCAATTACGACAATATAATGTAAAAAATATTTCTTTAAATTTTTTCGACATCATTTTTGACGGCTACTATCGTGAGTAAATATTAATTTATATAATTTTATTTCCAGCTGTCTCCAATGTCCAAGCTCCGCGGCGGTATCATATTTGTTGAAGAAATTCCAAAAAATGGCTCTGGAAAAATACTACGACGCGATCTCAGAAATAAATTGATGGAAATAAAGAAAGCTATTTGAAATTATATTTTCATTGTTCGATTATGTCTCTACTAACGCGTTGCTTCAAACTACGAAACGCTCAGGGTCTCTGATACCTGAATTGGCCACCCCCATATAAGATAGTTTATTGTAAAAAATAATATGTTACATGTTACAAATAGCACTGCCTCTAACATTAGTAAAAAACTGTGTCGTAGAGAGGAGCTTACTGATGAACTTACCTACTTTCTTTTATGGAAACTTTTCACAATTATGTGAAAACTAATTTGTTAGTTTGTTCAATTTGGATACATGATTAAGTCTACATATTGTTTGCTATCTATATGTCTCTCAAAAGGTTTTTTTTGTTTTATTGTTTGTTAAGTATAACTCATATCTAAAAGACATTTTAAGTCATTTGTTTTCTTCGTTTTTTTTCTCTCCTTTTTCATCAAGTTCTTACATTGCGGAGGTCCTTTGTTATTTGTGTTTAATTTTATAATAGAAAAATGGGTCTTAAATTTTACTTTTGTTTGTTTTTATTACTTAGCAATATGTATTAAATTAGTACTATTCCATAATCCTTAATCAAGTTTACGTTAATATTAAACCAAAGTGGTCCAGAGTCAACAGGTGGATTGTACGAAGACGCTATAAAGTAGGAACTTGGCTAAGAAGAACAACAACAACATAAAAATATGAAAGCCTGTTTTTATAAACGTAAACAATTAAGATCGTTAAATTGCTTCGAGGACAATCTACAATCACATACTACGTAATTAACCGGTGATATATACATCTATATATGCATATAAAACTTAAAGGTGGTTGACTGATTGACTGACTGAATGACTGATATAGTGATCTATCAACACACAACCCAAACCACTGGACGGATCGGGCTGAAATTTGGAATAAAGGTAGATGTTATGACGTAAGCATCCGCTAAGAAAGGATTTTTGGAAATACCACTTTTAAAGGAGTGAAATAGGGGATGCAAGTTTTACTACTTAATGCGAGCGAAGCCGCGAGCACCCACTAGTTAAATTTCTCATACATATGCATGTTTTAACTGTACACAATTTATTAATATTCCGACCCTACCATTGCCATTGTTTTTAATTTTTAGTTAATTTGCGTAAGCAGATTACTTCGTGTGAACGTCCCAGTACTTCAGTTGCTTGTAGTTCCATAGGTCGTTATAATAATAAAAAAATATAATTAAATTTTAATAGATACATACGTTTACAAAATATATTTAAATTGTAATAATGATTCGGAACAAAATTGTTAGCAATGGAGTCACGTTAAATGTGTCGGCCCATTTATCCGTGGGACAATATTTTCTGGAGAAAATTGCTGAGAATTGTGATAGTGATGGAAATGCAGTAGCATTGGTAAGTATAGCTGATAAACACTGATAACATTTCAGAAGTCAGACACCTATGTAAACCCACAGCGATGGAGACGCGAAATCTGCTGCGGGCATACGCAGAGAAAGAACAACAAAATCTGTGCAAAAAATAGAAAAGACTGTCGGCACTCCAAGATCTTCTCACCAGAGGTAGACAGGAAGGCAACTAATAAATTTTTAAAACTTAGCTGATCAGATTTATGTCTATTGGTTGGTGTGATTACCGGCCACTGTGATCTGAACTATCACCAGTACAGTATTGGAACGACAGACAGCCCTCTGTGTAGAGGCTGTATGAAACATGACGAGACCGTGGAGCACGTGTTAACTTCACTGCGAAGCAACAAAAGAGGAAAGAAAGAAGCTAAGACAGGCTCAAACAGAAGCATCACTTGACGGAGCAAGCAGTTCCAATTCTTATACCACAACTCCTGCCGTGACGGGAGTAGGAGTGGAACTAGTATGCCAGAAACCCAAGGCTGTGCTCCGATATTTCAAGGAGCTTGGCTGGCTGGGTTACGCAAAATGGGCCCCAAGCGGGATGTCCGTGCAGGACTCATCGCCCCCACCTTAGAATTAGAAGTATAGCTGATTTCAATACTACATACACAAACAATTTATTTTAAAAAACTTAAAGTTACACCCTTATAAACTAAATGAAATATACGTTCATGCCATGTAATGTTGGTGCATTAGGATTATCTGCCATCTCACTGTGTCGTGAGAATATGACAGTGTACGCCCGCGCGAAATATGCCTTTTTTTGTTCATATATTACTAGTGGCGCTACTGTAGCTTGTGGTCTTTTAAATATCAAATAATACAAATTTAGGGTTCAAATTGTATGTAGTGTACTCAAATGTCCGGGAAAGTATAGCCATACTAATTTAAAAGCATAATTTGCCGCTTGAATTGCTTGTGTAGCTTAATGTATGTCAACTAATTATGTTAGTTAGTTAAAAGCCGTGGTAGTGAAAATAAATTACGTTTTGTTATTCTTAACTTGTTAAGAAAAAATCTTTTGCATCATCATCATCATAATAACCAATATATGAATTGTAATATATTTAGGTAATTTTTTTTTTAAAGTAAAAAATTATTTATTCATAACTTATAAAACATAAAGTAACTGACTTATAGTATATATTTACAAGTCCTAAACATAATATTAAAATATATAATATACCTAAAATAAAATATAAAGTAAAATAAAACAAACAAAATTTAATCAAAGAGCCCACCCCCGATCGCTCCCGGCGCAAAGGTTCCCATTACGCTCGCCGCGTTGCCACGTTGAATCGCGATGGCTAACCTTTGCACCAAAAATTAATTTAGGTAAATTAATTTTTGAAATAGTAAATAAACTTATTTTTGCTTTTATTTTACTTTATTAACTTGCAGATAGATGTAAATCCATCGTGTTACTTTAACAAATAAATAATAATTAAAATAAATTAGTAAGTAATTAATTAATTAGTAAGTTATTTAAATTTGAAACAAGACCACGTAATTCGACATGCACACAACACATCGCCCATTACCCTTTCTGGTACATTGACCTCTGCCTTTCAGCTTTTCTGCGATTTTCAGTGGACAGTTATTGGTCTTCTAAAATGGTTTGTTGAATCAACGTCTGCTCTAATGGATTACCAGACCGAAGCCAAACAAAAGGCATGTTACTTTTATTTGGATCTTTCGTAATAAAGAAAAGTACATATATTCATTATAGATATCCGTTATCTAGTACCCATGATACAAGTGTTGGCTTAGTCCGGGGCTAGATGGCGCTGTGTGATATGCATGTTCTGAAATATTCATTTATTTGATACCTAAAGTATGCTCGCACCAACTGTGTTACTTGCCTACATTAGCTAGCTAGTTGATTAGCATTATTTTAATTCGCAGATTTATATCAGGAACTCAATCCCCAATAGATCATTATCATTATCTTCAGCCCGTGTCGACTCTCTACTGGGAATAGGCTTCCTTCTCTCTTGTGCCATTCTTTACTGGAGAAGCCCATCCTAGTAGATACCTATCTAGGAAAATATTCAAAACCTAGCCATAGCGTATAGGCTGAAATGAAGAGATTTGATGGTTTCTGACACCCAGATTAACAAACATATCGACTATCTGCTCGTTACTCACTAAAAAAAGTTTATATAACTACAGATAAACGGCAACACTGGCGAGAAACTAACCTACAATGAGGTGTTACAAGATATAGCAAACATCGGCACAGGTCTGAAGGAGCTGGGCGTGAAGCGAGGAGATGTGGTGGGCTTCTGCAGTGAGAGCAGGAATGACCTCATTCCAGCTCTGATTGGGGCCCTGTGCTGCGGCGCTACCATCACTTTGTACAACATACTATATACTGAAGGTAAGAAGTATATAAACAACATATAACATATACAAAATACAATACAAAAACGTTTATTGGATTAAAAAAATTACAGACTAGGTTCACTATATTAATACATACAAAATATATCTGTAATTTCTTGTAACAGTGTGATGTTACCCGGATAAGATATTTCTGTTTCCCGGGTGACATGACCATGACCCCAGCTAGCGCCATTCTAAGCAAAGAAAAAAGGCATTTTATTTCTTCGAAAAATGGAATAGAAAGAACACTGTACACAAAGTCTGCAAATAAATGTAGCAGTAGGTCCTCTTTATGTTTGTACTTATCTTAGAGTAAGACTTAAAAGGGCACTGTTAAATTCCATGTGGCAAAAAATAATGAGGTCTGTTGTATCTAATTTGCATGCTTACTTGCAACATTTTAAAGAAAGTACAGAAACAACATATATTAAAGTAACTGGCAAATACTTGCAAAACTTTATATTTTTGAATTGTACCAAGAGTTACTCTTGCTCTGGGTCGTTCCTGGTGCAATGACTAGCTATTGCCATTCAGCGCGAAAACGAAGCTTGATGGGCACATTTGCACGGGGAACGATTGAGGGCGGGTTATTTAGTTAATATGACATTTAATTTTGATGTTTTAATTATGTATTAATTGTGTGACTTGTATGAAGCATTAAATTTTATTGAAATAAATAGCTGATTATGTGAAAATAAACATTGTAACGATAAATTTATTTAAATAACCAAACTAATCATCTTGTTTCAGACGAACTAGAGCACGTTTTAAACATTTCCAAGCCGACCGTTACAATTTGTTCCGAAGCGGCGCTCAGACACATCGACGTATTTAAATCGGTACAGAGTACAAAACAAATAATACAACTAAACGGAGATCTTATAGAGGGAGCTGTCAGTTTGAAGGAAGTATCCAAAGAGGTAGATCTAAGAGTTTATGAAGCAGAACCGGTCGATGGGGTGACAGATGTGGCAATACTGTTCTATTCGTCTGGTACGACTGGGTTGCCGAAAGGAGCCATGATCACACATCTTGGCTTACTGTTCAGTTGGAAGTCTTTTGAGTAAGTTGTCACTTGTGTGATAATATACTTTTAAATACAAATAAATCATACAATATATTTACGTAGGTACGTGCTATAGAACATACTTATGTATGACTTTAAATAAACGCTTTTGACACGTGATGCATATTTAACACGTATCATAGTATGTATATGTAGACCGTATGAACATTACAATTTACTGATAAACATGGCTTTCGTAAAATGAAAAGTTTACCAATTTTGTACAATTTGTAAGTTACCTTCACAACACTGTTTCCGATACCATAAGTAACTAATTTGGCAAATATAATCGATTCGGGTCCAAGTTGTCGAAGAAGTACCTATTTATGTTAAGTTGACAAACTATGTGTCGTGTCTGTTAATCTATTTAATAAATGATTTTTGTTGGCCATTTTTTTTATATCTTCATTGTTGAGACTTTTGACCCTCTTCAGCTTTATTATATTTATGAAGATAGAAGGTATGTGACTAAGTGTTCTTTTCAGGTCCGGATACTTTGCAGACGTCAGCAGCAGTATTATAACTACTCTGCCGTGGTTCCACTGCTACGGCTGGATAACCACTATGTATTGTGTGTTGAACAACAAACTCTGCGTTTATTTGAATGGCTTTAATCCGGACAAATATTTGAGCCTTATAGAGGAGCATAAGGTAAGAATAATAAGCCAGCCCCAACGGAAGACCAGCGCTGGTTGCTTCCATACAACCAGCATTATGCTGAGTTGGGGCTGTGTTGTGGCAGATTTTATGTTTGTTTATTATGTTTTCACTCCTGTGTGTTCTTCTGTTAAATCTGTCACAATAAATGTTTTCTTTCTTTCTTTCATAAATGTACTTATGGCATTTTGGCCTCAACTCTTGGCCAGCAGAGTTGGTCATACGATACGATAAGACTAATTTGTACTACTTATGAACGTGCTGTAAGATATTAATGTCTTGAAATAAACCTTAACTTGTTAGGAGGCAGACCGTATTAACATCTAGTAACATGGCATTGCAACGGCAAGTAGTGGCACGTAGGGATCAATAAATAATCTATGTTATAAGCTGTCCACCAAATTTCATCCAAAGCAATGCAGCGTAGAGAATAGAGTCTGGTAAAACGATATTTGCATGTATGTACTTCTACTTACGAACTCACGACCATTTCCCTATAAAATAGAAGCGTGATACATCGTCTTATTGTTTAAGGTTATCGGTACGTTTACTGTGCCTCCAATTATAGTGTTCTTTGCCAAGTCGGCGCTAGTAGACAAGTACGACGTGACGTCGCTGAAGTGCTTTTGGGTCGGGGCTGCCCCTATCAGCCAACAAACCATTGAAGAGTTTACTAGAAGGTTCGTATGTTACATAGAAACAAATACAATACAATACAAAAACGTTTATTGGGTTCAAAAAACTTACATCTAAGTTCACTATATTAATACATACAAAATAAGTTTCTGATTTTATATGACAGTGTGTTGTCACCCAGACGAGATATTTCTGTTTCGCGGATGACGTCTTCCCGTCATATACGCAAGTATATGGTATAGTTAGGAATTATTGGCGTCATAACGGAGGAGGCTTTTGCTCAGCAATGGGTTCTAATGAGCTGATGATGATGATGATATAGTTAAAAAATACACACTAAATACATACATTCCGATCAGAAGATGTCCGAACCCAGCTGGCGCGATCTAATCTGTTTATTCAAGCCTTCGATCAAAGATTCAAGCTCATAACACAACCATGTTGGTCTTCCTGTCTGATGATAAGCAAGATTATGAAAAAAAAACAATTAGTACCAGGAAATATTTTGTCACAAAAAATATAACAAACACAATTATCCACAAATAGTCTAGTAGGTATTATGAAATATTCTCACGTTACTTATTTAAATAACGAAACAAATTAATTACCTACTAATTATACTCATTAAGTTATAAATTGTAGGTACTCTATTTTTAGATTCACTTTTAAAGCTTTTTTTTTTAGTATTCCTTGCAACGTTTATTTTAACAAAGCATAACTAAATCTACAGTAAATTTGACTTTTGTAAATAAACTAAAAAAATATACCAAAATACGAAACGAGCGGTGCAAACCCCATTTATATCCACTGAAAAATAAAGAAGTTATGACCAATTGATTTCTATGTATT
This sequence comes from Macaria notata, assembly GCA_927399415.1. Classification (NCBI taxonomy): domain Eukaryota; kingdom Metazoa; phylum Arthropoda; class Insecta; order Lepidoptera; family Geometridae; genus Macaria; species Macaria notata. The sequence continues at coordinate 4,839,472 of OV656743.1, forward strand.
TTGTATGGCGTTAGTGCCATGTGACGTCACATGACATGTCGGTTCTCTCTGTCTAATCGTAAACTAAAAACGTGTATAATAGTTATTGTTAAAGCTAATTGAAAAATAATTTCACTATGCTGATTGTCTTTTATAAAACTTTAATTGAAGTAATAAAAAAAAATTGTGCATATTCCCTATTCAAGTGATAGGCTTGATATATCTTTATATTTTATAACAAAGCTAAAGAGAGTTGAAAGTCTGAAAATTGAAGATATTAAAAAAAAATGCTTGTAAATACTTTGAATTTATGACAGAACACGTTCCAACAAATTCTAGAAATTTTATGTGTCTCTGTGTTTTTGTTTGTCTGTTTATTTTTAAACGATCACCATGATTTTTGGTATGTATGTAGGTCTTAGGAGTGTCATAGGCTACTTTTTATAGGCTATTTTTGAGCGAAGCCGCGGACGTCGATTAGATTACGGCTCAACCCCAATTAGTTGACGAAATGACTGTATGACGATTATGTTTTCAGATTACCCAACATGAAGTTGTTACTCCAGGGTTACGGAATGACGGAAACTACTCTGGCAGTATTAAAAATGAAAGACGAATGTGGTTCTCCACCAGGCCTGTTACCGGTGCCGGGAATCAAGATAAAGGTTAATCTTTTGCAAATTAAATTGTTGTAATTAAATAACATGTACACATACATATGTACAAAAATCTGTCAATTTTGTACTATTAATTTTTAAAGACATGTTTTTTTCTGTAAAACAAAACCGTGGAAAAATCGTGGAGAGGCGAAACACGACACGTGTCGACCAGAATATCTTGCCGGAAGAGAACAACAAAGCTTCAAGACACAAGGTGCGGTGTTGGTAAGATCTCGAGATCCACGGAGGCCACGTTGGTTAGGAGGTGAGGTGTGGCGGTGGTACCTATATGGAGGAACACACCTAGAAACCATCAAGTTTGTTGTTTGATGTCGGTTAAGGAGCAGTCGCAGCGGAAAAACACTACATATTTCTCCAAAGTTTCAGTAACAATAGATTTCCGCAAAGTAACGCCTGATTCAATATCTTATTCTGTCAAACAATATCAACTAAATTATCAACTATACTGTAATCTTAAATATATGGCTAGGTGCCTAAAATGCTGGCGGCGTTACCTCGCTGAATCGCCAAACTTAAACTGACTTAACTGAGGCAAGCGCCAGCTCTTGGATCTAACTGTACTTTTGTATGATTAACTATTACAATATTTAGTAAGGAATTCATAATGCATGGGGTTCATAATCACGAAAATGCTGGTGTTGACTGCCCTGTTAGCTTAGTTGGTAGTGGCTTTGTCTTCTAATCTAGGGGTGCGGGTTCAAATCTCGCATAACATAAGTAACTATGAATTTTAAAAATTGTAATTATTTGTGTTGAGTCTGGTCGTTTTTATGTATAATAAATATGTATTTAAGAAGGAAAGAATATATTGTTATATCCGTTATCTAGTACACATGATACAAGCGTAAGCTTAGTATGGGACTAGATGGCGCTTTGTGATTTGTCCTGAAATATTTATTTATTTATTAAACTGCGGGCAACCGCTAGTAATAAATAAACGAAGAGCAAACAATTTTGTTTCTTTCTAGGTTGTAGACATAGTTACGGGTAAAAGGCTGGGGCCAAATGAAAACGGTGAGATCTGCGTGAAAGCTCCGTGTCTCATGAAAGGATACAAAGACAATGAAGCTGCCACTAAAGCTAGTTTTGATGCCGACGGATACCTAAAAACTGGAGATATCGGCCACTATGATGACCACGGATTCTTCTCGATTGTAGATCGACTTAAAGAGATTATCAAATATAAGGGATATCAGGTAATGACGCACTCGGTAAAGTTGTTGATAAAACAACATTTGACGTCAACGATCCTCTTTTAAAGTTGAAGAAGGTTAAAAAATATGTGAAAGTACCTTGACGTAAAGTATCGTGTCGTGTTCAAAAAAACATTTTTTTTTTGTAATTATCGGGCTAGGATAGGAGGGAAAGAATAATTTAGAATCTATTTTGTATGGTATATAGATCTACAGCAATAGCTGTAGATCCAAAATACCAAACAAAATAGATTCTAGATTATTCTTTTATAAATTAATATAATAATACAAAAAAATGTTCTTTTATTTATCGTAAAAAAAAACAAAATGTCTATTTTGTTAGTCTTATTAATACGCACCGTGTACTATGTATGAATTTATTAAGAAAATATACATTATTATAGTAAGAAAACGAACGAATGGAGTCATATTATTACTATCTAAAAAGTTTGCATGAAGAGAGGATAAAAGTTTGTTGATGTGTTGATTTAATTTTATGAACTAGGTGGCTCCCGCGGCGGTGGAGAGCGTGGTGCTGCAGCACGCCGGCGTGGCGGAGTGCGGCGTGGTGGGGGCGCCGGACGAGCGCGCCGGCGAGCTGCCCACCGCCTTCGTCGTGCCCAAGCCGGGGGTTACCATTACGGAAAAAGAAATAATAGATTTTACCAACAATAAGGCATGATTTAAACCTACAGGAGGCCTGAAATACACCAGTTACCTAGCACAGCCTAGCTATGAAACTTTACATCATTATAAACTTTTTGTTTGACTTAGTTAGCGTAAATATCATCTCTTCTCCACATTAATGAACTTTTTTATGAAGCAACGCATTTTTGTCCATTAATTCCCAAAACTAGTTGGTCCTGCGCGGTTACTGTTCTTCTTTTGGTATTCTTGTATTCATTATGTAAAAAGCGGTAATGCAACGCAATGTTTTAGTCGTAGTGACAAAAAAATTGGTGTAATACGTATTTACTATTTATAATGACTATTTGTCTGTTCCAGCTCTCACCCTTGGCTCGTATCCGAGGCGGAGTGATATTCGTGGACGAGATACCGAAGAGCCCCGCCGGCAAGATCTTACGAAGAGTGCTCAGAGAAAAGCTTTTGGCTATGAATTGTCCGTAGGTCTTTTTTTCCTAAGCGTTTTTATAAGAAATCACTTTTGTTGGAATTTAATGAGCTTTTTTGTAATGATTTGTGGCTAAATAACAATATTTTTAAGTCGAAAATGTTTATTTTAATATCCAAATCCACTCTAAACTTTTGTGTATATGTGACAATTTTGTTATATGTGATAATACTTACCGTAACATACCTAAATTGTATGAAGCTTCTAAAAAGCATGGATTTACAAAAAAACACTTTTAATATTTTATTTTTAGTGTATTTTACAGACATTGCATGATGTAAATAGTTTTATTTTTTAATATCGTAAATTGTGCGACGATCCCATGACACCGCGGCCATTCAATAAAGGCATGATCGATTGAAATGTTGCTCTTACATAAAGTTACATAGTATGCATTGTACACTAACGACGCAGGAAATAAGTAAGTACAGGTAAACCGTGGTTTAATGATACGGAGGTGTGAATGAGACTGAAGAAGTAGAAAATAGTATTATTTTATCATCCTAGTCTTAAATACACCTGAACAATCTGAAAATCAGTTAGATGGCTTATTGATTTAAACGCAATTTTAGAACAAATCTTTGAGGATAGTTTTTTTTTTAATCTGCAACCAAATTACTTTTCTTAGCTTAGAACAAGACATTTGTTAAAATTCGTAATTCGTAAATTGGGTTATTTTGACCAATTTATCCTCTATACTAATTGTGATCGGTAAATCAGCAAACAACGTCGTCTATTGTATTAGCACCCTTAATAGGCAACGATGTACCGGCCAAGCAGCCTGTCGGGTACTACGTCAGATAACGATCCAATTATATGTAATGGAGGAACTCCCAGCGCGCGGTCCCCGAGCGAGTCAGCTAGTTAAGTGAACTCGCCAATTTGGACAATTTATCAACCGCTGTTTGAGGTAACATGAACCTTAAGCCGGGCTCAACATGTTGGACACGGGGGTAGCTGGAGCTAAGGGGAGGTGCACATTGTAATGTTCAGTTTTTTCAGCTAGTTTTAGTAAACGTTCGCGTACGTGGGCGTGTCATTAGGAGTGTCAAAATATTGTAAATTAAAATTGTTTGGGAACATCTACATCACACCTTTGAAATTATTTCTGTTTCCGTTAAGAAAATAAATTGTCCTTTTCCTTTCCAAATTTTTTAATTCCTAGCTAAGACGAAGACTGTTACGTAAAACTATAAGCTGAACCTCCCGATTGATGTTCGCGATCCATAAAATGCCTCAGTGAACTTGTATACGTAAGCGAATAGGAATGTAATAAAAACATGGGATTCGGCTCGTTCCTGCGATGTGAATGAGGGCGAGTAGTGTGCGAGTGCGCGTACTACATATGTTGTGTAGCATGTACTTGTACGTATACTTGTGTACAGACACAGGCAGATGGTAGAAGTCTCCAGCGGTGGAAGCGTGACGGTGCGGGACGTCACTCGCGCCGGCCGCGGCGGCTGGCTCACGCGTTACATAAGCGGGAGCATGTAGCGCAGTATGTCGGTGTGCGGCCACAGCGGGCAGACCGAGGAGGACAGCGGCTCCGAGGAGGTGACGGCCACTGCCGCCGCCGTCCGGGACATTTACAAGCAGAAGCCGGTGTCCAAAGTGGTCCGCGTGCTGACTGTCCTGGCCTACCTTCTATCTGTTTCTCTGGCTGCGATCCTGCTGTCCGTGTACTACGTGTGCGTGTGGCGCTCACCTGAGCTGCCGAAATTGAATGACACCGGAGACACCGGCCTGGCTGCGCTGAAAGACCCGCTGCCACCGCAGCAGCATGTCGACGTCGCTACCAAGACCAACTTTACCGGTGAGATGTCAAACTTGCTTTTTTGTTTTAGGGAAGGAGGAAATTAGTCAAATAGTAAGCAATGTGTGCCGGGTCTGTTAATGTCTGTCTGTCATTCAATCAATGAGAAAAGTTATTTGTGAAAGAACATACTGCTGGATAGTAAGCAATGCTTTTTTACTGACTTTAATTTAATTCTTTGAAAACCCGGAATGATACTGCACTTTGCTTAGCTAATCATTGATTTTCGTTGCTATTAATTGCGGTGCACGATGTTTGCCTTCATTGAAGTGCTTAAAATTTAATTACTTGCACGAATCGAAATTTTAACAAGCAGTCAAATAAAAGACAAACTCTGCAAGTTAATTCTTTCTTTTTTTGACATAACTTAGTATTGTATCTACCTGTTCCCAAGTTAAAAAGTTAAAGTTTGAACTCGTAAAGCTGTGGTCAAGCTTTTTTCTGCCGTCGCAGGAGAAAAAATTTGAACAAAACTAATGCTCATCCATTAAAACTATGAATTTGTTTAAGACTGGGTAGGTCTTTTTTATGCAGCCTGACTAGAAAGAAAGAAAGAAAAACATTTATCGAGACAGACTACAAAACATACACACACATAACTATGACTAATGCTAAGCACCACAATATACACTACATGAAGACTTTTATAGTAGTCTTTACTAATTGAGGCTTTTCAACACATAAATCTGTATATCACTATATTATATGTCTGTATAAATTAGGTACTTAACTAACATAACCTATTTATTCAGGGACAAAGAGTATACAAACTCCAAACAGTTACACAATAAAAAACTATTGCAGATTGATTTACTTACTTAAGTATAATTATTTAATCACAAATAAATTGACTGGCGCTTTTGAAATATTTGTTAATCCGTACAAGCGTTTAATCGTAATAACATATTACCACTAATTATCTGTACTAATTAGCATTCAAGTCGATTCGTTATCAAAATATTGTCCAGGTGCATATTTATAAATACACATTCATCGTGATTATCGATTATTATTATTATATTATATAAAAATATGCAAAATTTATTCAATTTATGATAACTACAAAAAGAAGGCGTTTTGTTTTGTTTTGTATAATTTCGGACCAAATGCTCCCAGATATTGATTTTTGTTCAAAAATCATAGTTAATTGCAAATGAATGGCTAAATCCATTATAATCTTACAAAGAGACTGTTTAGGGTTCTAAATCTTGGATATTTATGCTGCTGCTAGTGGGTGCTCGCGGCTTCGCTCGCATTAATAAGTGAAACTTGCAAACCCTATTTGACCCCTTTAAAAGTGGCATTTCCAAAAATCCGTTCTTAGCAGATGCCTACGTCATAGCATCTACCTGCACGCCAAATTTCAGACCGATCCGTGCAGTGGTTTGGGCTGTGCGTTAATAGATCACTACCTATGTCAGTCAGTCAAGCACCTTTGAGTTTTATATATTTAGATTTAGATTTCCATGAAAACCTAGACATGAAGACTGTGGTTGAGGAAATCGGGGGCAATCACTAACACTTACAGCAATCGTTTGGCAACACACCCCAACGTCCTGGCCGCCAATCTAAGAACCTGCCAGTATAAGCCTAGGCTTAAACGGAAAACTGTATTACCCAGTGACCAATAAGAATAACTGAGACCTAAATCTAGTATGAAAAAGTAGAAGCACTCAATGGAGAGCTCACTTACACGACAAAAAGCTCCAAACTCATCTGCTCATAGTGCAATCTGATCGCAGATAGTTACAAGATTTAAAAAAAAAGATTTAGATTTGAAAATCAACGTTCCAAGGTTCCAACTTATAAGCTAACTGAAGGGACATGTCTATGTCATCACGTTCTAAAAAATATTACTAATATTTTTTGACACAAAAAGAAAGAACTTTGCCAAACGCAAAGTTGTGGAACTCTCTGCCTGACTCTCTGTTCCCCAAGCACTATCCCGCGATCGAGAGTGAATCGGTTCTTATCGGGTAAGCACGCTCCATCTTAGGCCATAGCCTTTGCTTACCATATGGCAAACTATGGCCAAGTGCAAACCCGATCTAGTTAAAAAAAAATAATAGACATTGAGCAGTGTTCATTAAACATGGTAGTAATCTCGTAGGACTGACGGACTTCGGACTACAAACGTTGATCCGGCATTGATTGACTTTACCTAATTGTGTGGAAACTTTACATGCCGTACTTTAGTTCATTTTATTTGGAACTACATTCTTATATTCTACATAGGTATACTAGGTATATAGCTGGCAGTTTTATTTAATCTACAAACTTTCTCTACAATTTTAATGTTCACCTGCGTAAGGGTCTACTTTAGGGTCCATTTTTATCAATATTAATATTTTAAATCGACACAGACTGTTCTTTTGTATATCAAGTAAATTGGTTTGCACTTGAACATAATTCATCTGTTGATAAGCGACCGTTATGGGCTATTTTAATGTACATTTTAGTGGCAATAAAATGAAAGTGCACAATATTATTGTTATTTTAAACATGTGCCAAACAATCACCAATATTAGGTACTTATCACAAACTTGTAATTTGCTTCTTAGATTTCGGCTGTTTTATCTTGATAATAAAAAAGATTTTATAAGTTTAGTCTCCACAGCTATCATGATATTTTCCGGAAATCTGAATTAAGCAGGTGTTCGATTTATCTGTCTGAGTATATCTCAAGTCTAAAATACAATACATATGTAGGTTATCCCAATTCCGATGGACCTACAGGGCAAAGAACTCTCTAGATGATATGTGCAATAGGTCACATAGTACCTAATCGGTTGAGTATATTATTATATTAACAAACTACCGGTTTAGTTCGTTGTATGTAGCAATTGGTTTTAAAGAATAATAGTGTCTATTATATTTGTTATCATCTGACACAAGCGTTTGCCAATGGCACTTGATGTTCAGTGGGATATGTCCTGAAATATTTATTTATCTTTATATACAACAATATACATAATAACCAGGGATGAGAATCTAAACATATAGTTCTAACGTCAACAAAAAGTTATTTATTGATTTGTATTTTTGATTCCAATTTAGTTTAGGTACATACCTATTCACCATGTTTTGACTTGCCTAGGGATGAGAAAAAATACATCGCGATTCAATCGATGCCTATGGCTAAGAATAATTCGCATAAAATTGATTTGATGTCGGTACCATCGTCACTTCAACGCAAAACGCTTCTAAATTAAGTCTAACGTCACGAAAGCTATAAACGTCATAGTTTACGTTTATTAAACCGTTTCATAGCACGTGAATATCTAAAATTCTAAAATTAGCTCGCCAAAACTCAATCAAGAGATTGCGATTTGTAATTTTGCTCTCGATTCTATCTCTAAAACCGTTAGCAGTTAAACGAGAAACGATATCCGGAAGTTTTCCCCAGAGGAAGAAATCTAAGGTAACTAAAGCTAGATGGCGATTGCCTTCGAAAACTGCTCATGCTGATTTTTTCGTTAAATCGGATCTCGTTTGGCTAAAACCTGCATGTTGTTTTTTCTGGAATGTTTGAGGTAGATAATGTGACAAAATCAAAGACCAGCTGGACCGGAAAAAATATTGGTGAATATTAAGAACTCTTACTTTTTAAACGACTTAAAAAAAGGAGGTTATTATGTCTTCTGAAAGTTTTTACGCCGACAACAAATATTCCTGATTTCAATAAGAATATACATGTAGGATTGTAAGTTTCAATAATTTCATAGATTTTTTACTCCCAATTCTGAATTTTCAGGCGCTAAAATGAAAATAAATGATTTATTATCTTTATATTGACACTTGAGGTCGGTTTTTAATTTTTTTATTTTACATTTATTGATACTATTGTTACAATAAATAATAGTATCAAACTATAGGTTATTACTAAAAATGTTGTGTAGGTATAGTGTAAATAAAGATACATATAATAAAATTTTACTTACGTCGATATTTTACAGTATTTATTCACATTAAAAGACTCCGCTGCCTAGAAAGTCTTGCGAAGTTTGTGTGTTTCTAAAATACTTAAAATCTAAAGTTTATCGAATTCCACCAAATCCGCGGACTTTTTGTTAGATGGGTCTGGTTTGAAGACATCATCATCATCCATAACGTATGGATGGGCCAAGGTATCGCTTGGTGCGAATATCGCTTGAAGTCCCCTAGTAGTCAAATGTTGTTCCCTGACTGATCAGATGTTTATATAAGCTGTTAGCTTCAGTTAAAAACACAACACAGTTGCTTAGCATTGACAATACGTAGTCAAAAACCGCAATAGGACAACATGCGCAAACAAACAGTAATAAGACAGATAAAGTAACGCCTGCATAAAGTATACAAACTTTAAAAAAAAACTATTTACTTCCCAATCGTCAGTATTAAAAGCCAGTTAAAACTATAGAAGCGTTAATTCCCGCCAGTGAAGAACATCCGTAATATAAGTTTGGACACAGGGCGCATAGGGTTTCCTGTAATCCAATTTGGCTAACCCAATTGTGTCCGAAACTGAGCATCAATTACGTCCCACGTATTTTTGAATATTTACTTGGTTACTGTATTTTATGTGTGAGGAAATAGGTCAATATTATTTGACAACTCAGTAGGCCTCAAGCCCTACACCAAAAGTTTGTTTTTCAAGTTATGAGTGTATTTTTATTCTCGCTTAACGGTGCAGAAAAACATGGTGCGGAAACCGAAATGTTTAAGTACCACAAAATCCAAGAACATGTGTTTTCTGTGGAAAGATCTGGGCACCCAAGAGTATACAATGTACATATGAATATGCCCTAGAGAACTTCCAACAAACTTATTGTGCGGGGGAAACACGACCCTCGGTAATGAGCAATACGATACAAAGAGAAAGAGAGCGAGTGTAGCTCAGCGGTTCTAGTGTCTGCTTTTCGTCCAGACGCACCCTGGTTTAAATCTGGCCCGACCAATGACTTGTATTTTCTAGTTATGTGTGGGTTTGCACTTGCTTAACGTTGAAGGAAAACATCGTGAGGAAATCGATATGTTTGAAGACCAGCCTATCCAAGGACAAAAAAGTATATAAGTATTAACTATATCCTTTATCTAATACCCACGATACAAAGCCTTTACTTAGTGTGAGATGGCGTTGTGTGCAATTTCCCTAAAATGTATTATTTTATTATTAATATATACATATTATATGTGTCTGCCGTAGAAGGACCTGGGCGCCCACCACGATGTATCTGCCTAAGAGAACTCCCCAAACGAATTATTCATGGGGAAATACGATTCAAGAAACAGGGTTAATAAGTATCCATAAAACTTATTTAGTCCTTGCACCTGATTTTCAAAAGCGATCTTCTGGTTTACGCCCGAAGTGTAATAGCGCAAACAAACTAAGAATTCTCTGTGAAGAAACATAAATCAATGTTAAAAATCTACATTAACCCGCCTTGGTGAATAAATCTCGTTTTACCGCGAAACTAAACTTGTTGACGTTTACAACTTTAGCTCATTTATGAGCTTCTATGAACATGAACATAAGAATTAAATTTTAAATTTTATATTAATTTTTAGATTTTAGAATATTTAGTTTTAATTTTAGCATCGCCCTAATTCCCCTCTGAACAGAGTACCTAAATGTAAACACATTTAAGTATGCTAATAAAGGAATTTTGTATTTTACAGAACGACACACTTTAAAATGTCTACTTAATTCGTCCCTTTTTTTATAAATTTTTAGTAGAACAAATAGTTCAGGCAACCCGTGACCAGCGTGCTGGCGCATTCTTGGCGCAAAGGATAAGCATTGCCATCCAACGTGGCAATGCCGCCAGCATGCTGGGAACGTTGCCTACAGATATACTTTTTTTATAGGTGTTTTAAGTTTATTATAAGTTTTAGTTTATAAGTTAGTTAAGTTTTTATTTTTAATTAGTAAAATTTGTTTTGTAAGTTTTTTTTCAATAAATATTTTAAATTTGTCCCTATATCCCAGTTAATTTGTGAAAATTTGATATAATTTGAAATGCCTAAGTAGGTATTAGGCTTCCATACATGTGTGTCAAATTTCATATCTGTATGCAATGTAATTCTATTCGTATCAGATTAGGATTGTTACTCCGGGAACAGTGCCAGCTTAATCTAAATACAATGGTGGTTTCTGAGATGTGGTCACATATGTGTTACTAGTCGGGCCGATCAATGAAACCAGTTTTAATTTTCCAAATAGATTGATATCTAAATATATATTTATTGTAACACACGACATATGTATTCATAACTAGTGGACGCCTGCGGCTTCGCTCGCAATATTTTGAGATAAAAAGTATGCCTATGAAGTGTCATAGGCATACTTTTTATCTCAAAATATTGACTGGGATATTTTTGGTATGTAGGTAGTATGAGGTCTTAGGAGTGCCTAAGACCTCATACTACCTACATACCAAAAATAATAGTGATCCGTTCAGCCGTTTTTGCTTTATGAGCGTTTAAGTAAACAGACAAACAGATAAACAGACAAAAAATCTAAAAATTGCTGAAACGTGTTCTGTTATGGATTTAAGGTACACCCAAACATTTTTTTTCCAATATCTTCTATGTTCAGATTTTTGACTCTCTTCAGTACTACATATTATGTATAGATAGATAGATAGATAAAAGAGAATGAAATCTTATGCAGATATAATACCATCCTAACTTAGCTCAGTTCTTGAACTAGCACCCGAGGCATGCCTCTCGACCCAATTGTACTCTTCTTAGCTTTGTCTTCCATTGTGAAAGCTTTTATTTAGAGTCCACCTGTCCCGGTTTCTGTCCGTAAACAAATGTTGCAAATTTAATTGGCCTGTGAGCTCAGTTGGTAGTGTGTCTGCCTTCTATTCCAGTAGTCGAGGGTTCGATCCCCGCACAGCGCACGTATAATTATGTCTATATTCAATTTGCAATTGCGAGTAAATATAGGTATGTTGAACCTGATTTCTATGTATAATTGTATATAAGTAGGTACAAGAAAAATCTACCTATATAAGGAATGTAACCGTTATCTAGCAACCATAACAACACAGTTAATCAGTATAAGGGCTAGATGGCGCTGTGTGATATGTTTTGGAATATTTGTTTATTTACATATGTCGCACTTGGCAGCTTAGGATTTAACTGCAGTTTCCTTATGACAATGCAGTTCAAATCGTGTGATCTACCTAATATGTTTCATAATAACCTACTTTAACTGGTGACCAACATTAGAATTAATAAAAAAAATGGTGGCTTAATACGAAATCATACATTAAACATCAGATCGTAATCGTAATTTAATTTACCTATATTTTTTGTGTTGTTATGTAATTTCTACATATATCATTTACACAGCTTAAACTAACTTAAACAAGAACCATAATTGCAAGCATTCAGTCCGTAATCTAATGCTGATTGATTATTCCAATTCATTAGAAACGAGCGACAAAGTAAACGAGAAGAATTGAAAGTGTTTGTTATTGATTGCGGCGGGCGGGCGGCGCGGCAGGCGGCGCGCGACCGAGTGGCGCCCCGCCCGCCCTGCGCGCCGCTGTCAATTTGCGCGCAACAACAATCACACACTTGTGCCGAATTAACTTCGTTTACTTATCGTTCCTAACGCAAGGGTCCACTAACGAGGTGAAAGAACCTTTTCCTCTTCCTTCGCCCACGTCCGCGTTTATTTCCGTGCGCGTAGCGCCGCCCGCCGCCGCCGGCTCCTCGACACAGTTTACGACATCATCCTCGATTTGCGCTTTGATGAGAGAATAAACAGGCGTCGAATGAAACAATGAGAGTTCAGGGACCGCGCGACAGGCGAATCCCGCTCGTAAGGCCGCGTCACACGAGCCGGAATAGAAGCGCGTGGAATTAAAGGATAAACAAATGAGGCCGGCAGCTCGCGGCACAATGGTGCGGCAGCAGTGCGCCCCAGGAGGTGTCGTGGGGCAGTGCCGGGCCGCGTGACGGGCGACTGCGCGGCGGGCGGCGCCGGGCCGCGGCCCAGTTCCGCTGCACTGCCATGTCGAGCAAGTCGGGCTCGGGCTCCGTGCGCTCGGCCGCCGGCTCCGCGCGGCTGGGCCCGTCCGCGGGCCACGGCCTGATGCTGGACGCGCTGTACGAGCGCAAGCGCGACAACAAGAGCGTGCGCGTGCTCACCGTCATCATCTACGTGTTCTGCGTGTCGCTGGCCGCCATCATGCTGTCGCTCTACTACGTGTTCTTCTGGGAGCCCAAGGACGCGCCCTACGCTCAGCGCAAGGTGTTGCACACTGTAGAAAGGCCAACAAGCACCACACCACTGCCCACATGCTTAATGCCCCACACCGGTAGGTCACTCGACCGACACGCTTATAAATCCCTCTTGAGCTGATTTACAACTGTAAACATTCAACCAGTTGGTACCGCATTTGAATCCCACGTCCGCAGTCGAATGTGTACCTGAGTACATAAATACCTACCTGCTGTGCTCACCTCGCAGTCGGCGGGAGCACGCTCGCTGCGCCAGATAGAAGCTTCACATGATCTCTTTCAAAGCAACTGTAATAAACGAGCACATCTCTGAGAATGTTAGAAAATAGATGTTCACTGAACTTTGACCAGTTCTGTAGGTACTTCAACCACCTCTGCTACCTTCTTCGTAACTTGTAACCTTTGGTTGGCACGTCACAGTAATTCCTAGATACACATATGAAGATATCGTACAAAGCACTGTCCAATATATAAGTAAGGAAATTGGTTCTTCCTTATCAAATACGTGATTTCATCAGATAATTAAACAACAAAGGGGCATTAGGGCGAAAGTCCAGAACCCTCTTGAAATCTTCAATAGATATAGCCACATGCACGGTTTTATCTGATGTTTGTGGATTTCATTGAAATATTACAATATGATAACACTATATACCTACACAGCTACCTACGCGACTAATTATCATATTTTTAAATAAAAAGCTACTACGTAATAGCACTTATCTTCCGTTTGAAACTTTTATTCAATTAATTAAACGCATGTTTTCGATGAAAGATTAGATATATTGGGCAGTAACAACTTGTTTGCTAAAACACAATTGATAAAAAAATCTTTTAGGAGACTGATAACCTCCTTTTTTCGAAGTCGGTTAAAAATGCACAAGTTTTCATTTGCACAGCTCTAGTTCCTAGATATTGTGGTCTACATATGAGAAATGTATAGGTACTTACTTGATTGTTGAGATATCTACAATAAAAACTAATAATTAATTATACAAACAGTATAAATAAGGAAGAACGCCAGGGTGCAGGGTGATAAAAGGTCGCTTTGTTTTTGTTTGATTATCAAAAGTATTTGCAAAATAACTGAATATGCATCCACTAAGGTTAAAGCTATAAAACATGCGCCAGTACTCAATAACAAGCATTTTGTTATAAAACAGGTAGAGGTGGTAAAAAAGCAATATATTTTCGGCCATCAATAAATTACGGTTACATAAAAAAGCGCGTAAAATCGAACGGAATATGATTCATCCTGTGCGATGCGAGCGCTTGAAGAGCACGTCAGCTAAATATAGCCCCGGGCTCTCTGGAATCTACAAACTATATTTTATGATCCGATTAACGTTCGTCTGTGCTTCTGTTTATTAAACAATCTTAAAATGGTTTAATGTATCCGTACCTAATCTTGAAAAAAACTTGCAAATTTCTTTTTGCATCTTGAGAAGTTCCAGATTATCTCAAAATAAGTTAAGTCGTTGAGCCAAGTCAGATGCCCTTAGGGTGGCTTGATAAACTCTCGACACCAGAGATGGCCAGTCTCATTCGATAAGAAGAAGATTTCAAAAGAAACCCTATTTACTATTATCTCTATCTTCTAGGATGCACGTAATCTTTTTATTTATTGGGTCCGTCGTCCATCTAATGCTAGCACAATTAAAACTTCTTAGAATATTTCTAAATGGACCCTATGTTAAAAAGATTCCTATGTTTAACATCAGGCAGGCTGTAGTCAAACGTAAACCTATCTCACGTAAAAAAACGAATTGAAACACATCATAAACAGATACCTAGAACAGGAGTAATAAATTACATACCAGATAAATAAACATGGCTAAACCAGGGCCAGAAGTGGCAGCCTTATCGCTAAAACCATTTGAGAAGCAAATAACTGTAGTGTTTTAAATCATCATTCAATCCATCGGCTTTCGGCTCGGAATAACCGCACTGCGCCATTCAAAGCAATGTGCATTTAGATAACAAGAAACGCTATGCAGCTGCCTACAACTCAAGTGTCTGTAACTAGTGGACGCCCGCGGCTTCGCTCGCATTATTTCGGGATAAAGAGTAGCCAAACATTGTTTTTTTTAATATCTTCAATATATAGACTTTCGACTCTCCTCAGCTTTATACAATACAATAATTTATTCATAACATTTGTTACAGCCGCACTTATTATTAACTAGTGGATGCTCGCGGCTTCGCTCGCATTAAGAAGGAAAACTTACATCCCCTATTTCACCCCTTTAAAAGCGGCTTTTCCAAAAATCCTTTCTTAGCGAATGCCTACGTCATAACATCTACCTGCATGCTAAATTTCAGCTCGATCCGTCCAGTGGTTTGAGCTGTGCATTGATAGATCACTATATCAGTCAGTCAATCAGTCAGTCAGTCACCTTTGAGTTTTATATATTTAGATAACAATATACACATACATAGGTGCTCGTACATTTGACTGAGTTAGTGTGAGAACTGTTAGTTTTTTTGTCTAAGTATTATCACAATTTTTTACACAAAAAATATGACATGAACTTGGCATGTTAATAATAGCAAATAGTTAGTAAATAATAGCATAGTTAATATAAAGTTAAAGTCACAAACGCATAGCGTGTGCTTAATATATTTGTTTTACTTGAGAACTGGCACAATACAAAGTCATGGCCAAAGAAGAAAAAAAATATGCATATATTTGATCCCCATGGCACCCCATGGGAAGAAATAAGTTTGACGTATAAATTAGTTCATCATACCTACATTTATTATAATTAGTAGATAGGTACATATCAAAAAGCGAGTGTGGCTCAGCGGTTCCAGTGTCTGCTTTTCATCCAGACGTACCCTGGTTCGAATCCGCCCTACACCAATGACTTGTATTTTTCAAGTTATGTGTAGATTTGCACTCGCTTAGCGGTGAAGGAAAACATCGTGAGGAAACCGACATGTTTGAGGACCACAATATCCGAGGACATGCGTCTTCCGTGGAAGGACCTGGGCGCCCACCACGATGTATCTGCCCAAGAAAACTCCCCTAACGAATTTATTCTGCGGGGGAGTCACGACCCTCAGTCATGAGGAAATACGACTCAAAGAGAGAGACATATCAAAATAGATACATACCTACACATATACGAGCTGCCTAGTTACAGTTCCTAGAAAACGAATAATGGCTAACCTACATGGAATTTTCGTCTAGTCACCATCATTTACTACTTTTTTCAAGAAAGCAGTCAGTTGACGTAGTACCTATAACCGGTAAGGCATCGTGGGTGAATTCCACAAGATGCAACTTCAAATTCCGCCAGTCGTGAATATTTTCATTCATTTTTAATTACGTTTGTATCTTTTTAATCATTATTAGCTGGAAATTTCGTCACTGATTTTAACATAAACAGCTCAATCAATCAAATTGGTAAAAGTGGCAGCCCCTGTCTGATTACTGTATCTGCTGTTTAAAATCATAACAAAACATGGACTGAATGAATCCGCACACAAATTCAATAACAATTTGCGATAACTTTCATACAAAAAGGCAAGGTTTTCTATTTCATTCAAAATATTTGGATGGATTTTTGCATAGGATTAGGTTTAATTAAAATAAACAATGCTATTCGATGGAATAAACACATAACTTTAATCCTAAACCAACGTGACTATCATGAGTAGAATTGCAATGTTACTCATTCGATCGAAAACTGCGATTTTACATATGAATTTGACGAGTCACAGTCACAAAGTTACTACATTTAATCTACATTTTTTAAAACTATAAAATGAGACAAGCAAGACGACCACCTGATAGGACCCATGATACAAGCGTAAGCTTTGTATGGGGCTAGATGGCGCTGTGTGATATGTCCTGAAATATTTATTTATTTATTTTATAGTCCACCAACCCACCTCAACTGCAGCGACACGCCAGTTCTGACCTATCAGTAGTGAAAGTAGGTCGCGGGGTCGCCAACTTTCAGTTCAGGGGTCGAGGCGAGCCGCGCCGGGTCGTACCCTAGTTTATATTCATCGGCGTTTTACTTTACATATTTATATTTTATGAAAATAATGTGTAGTTAAAACTTCATTGTTGGTTAAGCTCTTCTAGAGTTGACTAAAATATCATTTACCTCAGACTAAGTACTCTTAAGAGAACTCCCCTAACGAATTAATTCTATGGGGGAGTCACGTCCCTCAGTCATGAGGAAATACGATTCAAGAGCCTGAGGTATACTTAAACGTAAAAACAAACGTAAGAATAGTTAAGTTCGTCTAAAAGTGGCACACATTGGTGTCAGAATTTCAATTTACTACGTGCCTTTGACATGGCTAAACATCTGCCGTACAATCATTAATTGAATGAAATTTAAAACATACTTAGTTTATACAATGCTTATTTGATATGTTTTGGGCGATGTTTGCATTGCTTCGATAAAAGGATGGTACGGCGGTGCTACTTTTTTGATAACGCAATATTATGGAATTTTCCGATTTCCTTGCGATCAAATGTCAAATAAATAGTCTTGATATAAACCTTACGATAATTTAAGAGATATTAAGCAAATATTGTCGAATTGAAAACGATAAATCTTTGTATAGGTGGTATAGGTAATTACGTTTATTGAGAAATAAAGGAACTTTCTCACGTTGGCATTCTAGGCACTGATAACAAACCATGATAATACGATTAATGTAAGATGTTGAAACTCATTACCCCAAAAGCTAAATAGAAGTCAAAGTACACTCATACTTATCATAAAAGCCAATTTTTGTGTCTGCAGGATTACATTATGTTTGTTCCTTTTCACCTCTGAATAGCTGAGCCGATTCAAATAAAATGTGATATAGAGAAAGAGGATTTTTTTCTGGCAAGCTTCTAGCAAGCTTCTAGCAAGCTTCTAGCAAGCTTCTAGCAAGCTTCTAGCAAGCTTCTAGCAAGCTTCTAGCAAGCTTCTAGCAAGCTTCTAGCAAGCTTCTAGCTGAAGCTACTGTGCAAATTTATCCTTATCTACGGCTTGGATTTTGAATTGAATTTGTATTAGGTACCAATTTCGCACTGAGCACACAATTATGGACCTAAACAGAACACCACATTTTTTTCTATTTTTTTCCAAAAGTCTACCCAAAATTGTTTAAAAGAAAGAAAGAAAGAAAGAAAATATATTTATTGACACACACACACAAACTTTAACCTATTTACTTACTAAACTTACATGCTAAGATGTTTGAGTTGACGCACCCTGGTTCGAGTCCAGCCAATCCGAAAGTGTGGACTTGCACTCTCTTAACGGTGAAGGAAACCACCGTGAGGAAACGACTCAAGAGACAGACACAAAAGAAAATAGGTGAACACTTAACATCAGGCGAGCTATAGCCAAACATGATAAAAAAAAAACTGTGTAAATTATGTGTATCGTCATAGCAGCCGTAAAGCGTCCAGCTCAAGTTAATGAATTTTAACTGCCCTCGAGCTCTACTCGCGGATACAGCAGAACGACTCACTCGTGTAAACCTTTCCAGATTATAAATAAACAGTATGAATAAACAAACTCCTCCTTTACTCCGCCATTTTAACTCGACGTAGATACTGGGAAAACGACTGTCTGTTTTGAAATCGCGTCATTTTTACACAAAGCTGAAGAGCGCTAATAATAAAGCTTTTAGGCTTTTCAGTTTATTCTATAATTTATATAAGTATGTATTTGTAATATTCGCAAACTGTAGTTCAAAAGATCTTAAAGACTTAGTTCAAAGACGTCGACTTAAACATTATAATACTGGATGAATAATGCAATATAGGTAGACATGGTTGGCACGGTACAGCCTAGCTGGTGAGGCAGGGATTCCCAAAAATGAAACATTTTTATAGGAACCAAGGACGTTTATTCGCCTACATGGCTACGCTAATACTAACCTAAAATATTTAAAATAAAACTTAGTTGCATACTATACAAAAAAAGGGTCAAAGACAAAGTGCTTGCACATGTTTGTGCGGGCCGGACCGGAATCGGACCGCGCTGCAGGACCTTGGAGCCGTCTGGAGTATTGACCAAAAAACATTTAAATGGTTTCTGCAGATGGAATAACATAACTAGGTACATGCACTATTTTAAAACTATAAACTGTAACATTTTACCGAAAACTGTGTTTTCTGTCAACTACAACCGGGGAGTTTCAAAGCTGGATTAAATGGATACTTTCTAGGAAAGCAGGCACCCTAGTGGTTACCTACTTTGCTATATGTATCAAGCAGGTTGTATAAATCGCGAAACTGTTATAAAAAATTAATATCCCGCCGGCTAGCAATGGGAAAATCTTTCATGGTAGGTACGTGCATGAGGTACAAACTGTCTGTCGGTACAAAAAACAAGAGAAAATTTTCATTGATAGGTGCCCTTATCATAAATCAAAATCAATTGAGCATTTAAATGCGATGGCCTCTAACTACATAATTAAATAATAATAAATTGAATACTGACGTAGTTAGAATGCACTGATATTTGGATAATAAGCGCAATTATCTGTATTTTAGATAGGAATGTGCAAATCCGCGATTAATTCGTGATTGAGTGTGATATCGATGTCCGGTTTTACTTTGTTAACTATAAAGGATTTGCACTTGACCACATTTTGCCCGAGCGATACCTGAGCAGGAATGTAAGTTACTAGTAGGTAGTAGTAGTAGTAGTAATCTTGCAACCCTTTTTTCTCCCCCTTATAAATGGAATTTCTTAATATTTACTAACTGCAAGACAAATTACAGCCCGAATGGTTTGGGCTGTGCGTTGATGGATCAGTCAGTCAATGAGTCAATTCAAATATTATTACAGGAGGAGGCGATAGCGGAGTGAGCGGGATGGAGCAGCTCGGGGGCGAAGGCACGGAGGCCCCCAGCGAAGCCCTAGAGACAACTACAGCCCTGTTTGAAGACTCCACCGTAGACACGTTCACCGACTCTCTATCTCTAAACAGCACCTACGGTAGCACCAATGACACCGACGTGACATGACCCATGCTCCCGTCTCTTAGACAAATCTAGAGTAGATTAGGTAGTTTTGCATGTTTTGTATTGTAGAAACAAATATTCTAAAGGTATTCTAAAAACACGAGGCAATGAGTAGACAGAACTTACAGCGCCTAACTTCCCAAAATAATGATTAATGATTGGACAACTGCTTAATTGTTCATTGATGAATATTTTTCATTTCTTCAAAAGTCTATCAATGTGAGAAAAATACAACAATAGTTCGTTAAACAGTTGACAAATTATTGATCATATTTATAAGATTAAAGTTTACGCGTTCGTAGTCGTATCATCATTGTATTGCCTAGTTCTACGATGCCTAAGACAAATCTGATATAGGTACCTACCTAGACATTTACCCCGTTTTTGATCAATCAGAAAAACCTACTTATAAGGCGTATCACAAAGCGTATCACGCACTATTAATGTCTATTTGACGTTTTAAAATATGACATACTTATTTCAATGTAAGTCATGCCTATTTACATTATTATTGTGTGATACGCTTACATATGTAGGTGCATAGATCAAAAACATAAAACAATTGTTTGCGGTAGAGACAAGTCGAGGCTAAATATCGTGTACGGCATTTATAAATCCATCCACATTGCCTACTTAGTAACTACAATACATTTAAATGTTTATTTAGCGTAAGAAACGCATAGCATAGGTACTTAATAATGTAATAAGTAATCAATGTGTATTGTATTGTATGCCTAATCAAATTAAGATATCATTCCTTCAGTAGGCGTTCAGTAGATAGGGAATAGATTTATGAATTTCACGTCAAATCACAATCTAATTTTCAAACAATCTCATTTACTTCATTTGTGAAGAAGAAATATTGCTGTAATAACAATATATTTGATAAATTAGCGTATTCTTTTAACTAGAAAAAGTTGCCGCTGACCTGACCATCGTGATAATAGCAAGGGAAAAAATCAATTTATTGGCTAAATTCTGACATGCCGGATTTTAAAATTAAATGTGTAGACCTAAATCGAACTGCGCCTTTTTAAACCCCCTCAGTAAGAAGATATAGAAAACTAAACTTAACAAGAGGGTTAATCAGAATTGAGGTCAGTTAATTATCAGACATAAAATTTCATGACAAAAATTACGCCATCGTCCATATGTGTTAAATGTCTGTAAACTACACACATGCATATTATACGGATCTCATGTTTATGTGTCTAGAGTAAGGCCTATAGGTAGGTACTTGAGTACCTCATATTATACTCTTCGTTAGACTTTACTAGAGTTTAAATTAATACTAACTCATTACTTTATATGTGAGGCTCAGTCAGGTTGATTTCTCTCTCTTGAGTTGTACCTATTTCCTCATGACTGAGGGTCGTGTCGTGACTTCCCCGCAGAATTAATTTGTTAGGGAAGCTCTCCTGGGCAGATACATCGTGGCAGGTGCCCAGGTCCTTCCACGGAAGACACATGTCATTAAGTGTTGATTTGCACTCGCTTAACTGTGAAGGAAAACATCGTGGCGAATCCAACATGTTTTGAAATATCAGAAAATCCGAGGATTTGATTGTATCAGCCTTGGTTACTGGTAACGCATAACATTTCAATGCAAATTAATGCATTTAATTTCATATAAACAACATCTATTGATAAACGACTTCTGGTAAAGCGCGAAAAAATTGATTTTTTATTAAAGATCATCACCCTTAGTAGTAGGTACTTAAAAGTACTGAAGCCACCTTTGAAAGGTAACGTGTATCCAGTAACCTAGAGCATACGAGTATATGTGACTAAATAAACCATCCCGGTGAATAATGCTGAGGTGAAAAGTATAAGAACTGCAAAGACCAAAAATTATAAACAAATTTTAAATGATATTATGTTATCACGTTTGAACTTCCTGACAGCGGGTGAGAAAGCTTGTATACATGTGTTTATAATGTATTGAGTTATATTATACGTACTTTGTTAAAAATATTGCTGTAACTTTATTTAATACACCCTTGATAATCTCTGTAGAAAATAAGTTTGAGAATTGCTACATTATTTTATCACTTCCGCTATGCTTGAACTATTTTAATCAGTTATGCTTTATCGTTACACTAACTCAATACGAAAATATGATTCATGATGAAAATCAAAGGAAGGCTATAGATGTTAATCTATACTAATATATAAAGCTGAAGAGTTTGTTTGTTTGAACGCGCTAATCTCAGGAATTCCTGGTCCGATTTGAAAAATGCTTTTTGTGTCTGATAGACCATTTATCGAGGAAGGCTTTAGCCTATATAACATCACGCTACACCTAATAGGAGCGAAGAAATGATGGAAAATGTGGAAAAAACAGGAAAAAATTATTCATCTTTGAGGGCTTCCGTTGCATGCGCTGAGAAAACGGTTCAAGATATCACAAAATTATGTATAAAAGAATGATTTCTCTTAAAATAATCTAACAAAATCTATATCTATACTACTATATCTATACTAGTATATAAAGCTGAAGAGTTCGTTTGTTTGTTTGAACGCGCTAATCTCAGGAACTACTGGTCCGATTTGAAAAATTATTTTTGTGTTTGATAGACCATTCATCGAGGAAGGCTTAAGGCTATATAACATCACGCTACAACTAATAGGAGCGAAGAAATGATGGAAATTGTGGAAAAAACGGGGAAAATTAATCATCTTTGAGGGCTTCCGTTGCATGCGCTGAGAAAACGGTTCAAGATATCACAAAATGACGTAGGTATAAAAGAATGATTTCTCTTAAAATGATCTAACAAAATGTCTGCAACAGTATATGTCTATCTTTTAAGGTTAACTCCTATTGAGTTAACCCGTTTTTATGTTAATAACTATTCACGCGGACGAAGTCGCGGGAACCAGCTAGTCATTAATAAAAATCATATAATTCGTTTAAGTCGTTCTGATGAAAATATTACGTAATTATCCACCAGTCTTATAATCATCAGACAATCTGTACAAAAAATGTACAAAGAACTGTTTTGCAATATATTCCCAATTAATATGACAATAATTTTAGTTTTATTATGATTTTGTTACTAATTTTTATATTGGTTGGCTTAGCGGCGATGAACGCCATCTAGCGGGCGTTTTTGTACTATTTTTCCTGACATCTGAAAATATAGAGAGACTAAGCAAAGAGGTTCTGCAAAGGAGGTCATAAAATAAAACAAACAAGGTCTGTACAGTAGGTATATTCGTGTCATCACTTGTGTTCCCCGGTGAGGTACATATGCACCGCCTGGTCTGAGCTGGCGAGGCGCGCGGCGCGCCCCGCGCCCAGCAAGGAGGCGACGCGAGGGAGGTCGTACTTGCAGTACAGCACTGATACTGTCATGTTACTGCTGCTGCCGCCATATTTGTTTTGGTTCACTTCCTAGAAACAGATGAGATAAAAGTTCAGTCTAAGAAACAAAAGATTGGTGATTTTAGTTTTTTAGGTTTGTATTGAGTAGGTACGTAATTTTTACGTTATTTTTGTAGCTATTACTTGAGGGCTTTTCATGAAGTGCCCGTCTATAATTATATAAATATATTATTATATTTAAGCAATTATCGACGCGGTCAGTCCTTGGATGGGTAACCAAAAAGTGGCATTCCATTCTGGGCGCTTCCATGGATCGGATGACACGTTAAATTGTAGATCCCGGCTGTTTGTCATGGTGCGGCAGTCATTAATCCATGTCAGAGGCCCATAGAACAGATTGATTAACTCTCGACACCAGAAATTGCCGCTCTCAGTCTTTAAGTAGACGGACTTTTTATCGGAAATGGTTTAATGGTGTTTGTGCAAACATTTTCTAAATTTTATCTAGGTTTATCTTTGTACCATTGCATTTGAAATATGATCTATGACTAAGTTCCTCAGCAATATGTTGCTTCAGGTGTGCAGGGCGCTTCATAAATTCGGAACATTTCCACTCGGAAACGAAACGCCAATCAAAGACGTCAAAACTGATTTATTTTAACCAATAACAGTCATCCACCAATCATAGAAGTTACAAGGAGTTCTACAATTGGCGTTTCGTTTCCGAACGGAAACGTTTCGAATTTGTGAAACACCCTGCTGGTGGTCAAATGCTTGAATATTCAATGTAAAATAAATGAAAGAAAAAAATATACATAGTTACCTGCATGAGGTTACACATCTCTGCGAAGAAGTGCGGGTAGGCGGGCGGCTGGTAGAAGATGGCGTGCCTGATGCCCTTCACGCGCAGGCGGCGGAAGAAGTGCGCGCGCTCCGAGTACAGCAGGAAGTGCGCCTCCGAGTGGAAGAACATGTCGCGCGCGCGCGCTATCTTGCCTTCCTGGAGTCAATAAACAATAATAACTATATAAACAATACGCAACAGATTCATTTGACGAAGTACCAACACAATACAAATAGATTATTGGTCAAAATACGAATGTAAAAGCGTACCTATTCTATGTTATGTCATCATCATCAGCCTAATGGGACCCACTGCAGGGCATAGGCCTCCACCCTCTTACGCCAATACTCCCTGTCTTGCGCTGTTCTTGCCCAGATGTTTCCTTCTAACTTTCTTACATCATCCAGCCACCGTTGCACAGGTCTTCCTACACTTCGCTTACCTAGCCGTGGGTACCATTCTGTTATTGCTTTGCTCCATCTGCCGTCAGTACGTCTCGCCAAGTGTCCAGCCCATCGCCACTTGAGTTTCGTAATACGAGACCCGACGTCTTACACCTTCGTACGTTTTCGGATCTCAGTATTACGAACCCTGTCGCGTAACGTAATGCCTAACATGGACCGTTCCATTGCTCTTTGTGCGACTCTCATCTTTTCGATGGTTTCCTTGGTGAGCGTCCATGTTTCGGCAGCATACGTCATTGTGGGCAGAACACATTGGTTGTAGAGTCGTGTCTTCAAGCATTGAGGCATTTTAGTAAAATGCCTCAAAATGCCTATGTTATGTAGGCTATGCAAATCAAATAATAAGTGTTTGGTACGCGGTGGAATGACTGCTCCTGCGCTAGGTACCAGGGGCCCTGTGTTGCAAGGAAATCAGAGACACCACCACCCCCACACTTGTAACCATTTTTCTTTGCACTAGTACATTAATTCAGTAAAAACACTAACTAAACCCAAAACTATCCCAAACTAAGATGATTTTATTTTTTAGAAGACGAAACTAAACACTACTAACAGGATTTGATGATGCGTCTTCGTATGAAAATGTTGTCAGGAGTGACGCCATCGTAACCTTAAAGGTGAGTATGGATTATAAAGTTGGATTTTTATGTCTGTGTAAGTCCGATGGTCATGATATAATGGGTAAATAAAAAATATGTTTATTGGGACAACAGCAGATTCATAATATAGGTTAGTAAAGTTTTTTAAGTCAATGGTTAGTATTAGTCTAAAATAAGGAACATTCAATCATCATTTGAATATACCTACAGTGTAAAAACAGAGACATTTCGCCCTGATTCAAGAACATTTGAGATAGAAAGAGAAGTCTCAGTGAAACATCACCCTGACAAAGTGCCTTAGCACAAGTGCATAATATCGGTCCTCGGCTACAACCTTCAGGGTGCTGTTGTGGTTTCCTCGTACCCTTCTCTTCGAATGTACTTGATATCTTCCAATCCACTATAAATCACTTTACAACTAAAGGCTATGAAAACGATCAAGTACCTTAGAATATTCACAAATCTGCACAAATCCGATGTCTTCCTTCTTGAAATAGTTCCTGAGCCTCACATAGTCGAAGTAGCTCGGGACATAGATCAGTGTATGGCTCATCAGCGTGTCGCGCTGCTTCGGAAGCACCTCCTTCAGGAAATAGTCGAATCTAGCGTCCACAGACTGCAGCGGGTTCTGAGCGGTAAACCTGGAATATTATTATGTATTATTGTAATATTAGACAAGCGACAGAGCTCATGATTTCTACAGGACTTTATATTGTTATACTTTAGTGTAAAATCTATACTAATATTATAAAGCTGAAGAGTTTGTTTGTTTGTTCGAACGCGCTAATCTCAGGAACTACTGGTGCGAATTGAAAAAATATTTTAGTGTTGGATAGACCATTTATCGAGGAAGGCTATATAACAACACGCTGCAACGAATATGAGCGAAGAACTAATGGAAAATGTGGAAAAAACGGTGAAAATTATTCATCTTTCAGGGCTTCCGTTGCGTGCATTGCGAAAACGGTTCAAGGTATCAAAAAAATATGTATAAAAGAATTATTCCTCTTGAAATGATCTAACAAAATGTCCTGAACAATATATGTATATCTTTTAAGGTTAACTCACTAGAACCGTTTTTATGGTAATAACTATTCCACGCGGACGAAGTCGCAGGCACCAGCTGGTTGTAAATAATTAGACGAGGTTCCAGTTCCAATGGATATTTTTTATCAAATGGTAGCTACTTTCACATACCTATACCTACCCTATATTTTAATGCTAATAAGAATAAACTTGGGTTTGGCCTAGCGCCGCGGCTAATGTCCGAAATAGTTCATAATCATTTATTTATAAGCAGAGTTTACACGTCAAATTACAAAATAATATTAATATACCACATCTGTGTACCTATACAATGCTATACAAGTGTAATGCTACAAAAGGAATAAATGTTCAGATCTCTTTCTACTATAAAACTGATAATATTATACGTTACATTAAATTTATTAATTACAAACATTTCAGACAATTCACACACAAATCAAGACTCAATATAATAATAACGTTAGGCAGTCACGACATGTTCTGATAGTCTCGTTTGTCTTCAGGCATACTTCTAGGGTTTTTTATGTGGTTACAAAATACTGCTTCCTGATGTAAGTTTAGCTAGTTACCTATGGAACACCATGGGCACCTGCAGCAGCACGTGCTGTATGGTGCCCAGCTCGGAAGGGCGCTCGGCGAGCGCGCGCCCCGCGTAGTTGTGGCACTTGCGGTGCAGCACTGACTTGATCTCGGGGAGCTGGATCGATGAGAACATCAGGGTTTGTCTGGGGAGAACAAATGAATGCATAGTCAATTGTTTCAAGCTAAAGTTATAAGGCAGATAAACATAGTCTTTTTTACACGGAATAGGCTTACATTTGACGATAGCCTGCCTGGTATTAAGCGCCGCTGTAGTCTAAGATGCAGCACTCTTGCCTAGAAGAAACCATATCATTTTCTGGAAACAGGGCTCCAGGTAGAGTTCCATAGTCTCGCTGTCCTTACTATGACTATTGGCGTAGTTATAACAAGGAATATAAAGAGTTTTGTATGTTGATTTGTATACATCTGACATGTCTATCTATCTCTAGGTAAGCATAGTGCTAAGCAGGTTCATATTTGAATATCATAACATTGTAGTTATTAATAGCTGCGAACTTAAAATATTTTTTTATTGTGATCAGTCAGGTGATATTAGAAATGATTAGAACTGAAATTGGTTTAAATAATACATATGTTAATTAGTGGATTTTGTGCAAAATATATGGACAAAATTACCAAATAGGTAGTATAGAAAAGAGATTCCACATACAAACAAGTACAATGAATTAAAATGTACCTATAATATCTCGCCCAGCCATTGACAGCCCAGGAGCGAACCCTTGAGAAGTCAGTGCCATGAGTCTTCTTCGGCTGCAGGTGGAAGTGATCCAGCACATGCAGCAGATGCTCCCAGTTCTGCATGTAGAAGATATCTGTCTGATCCAGCACCAGCACCTCGATGGAAGCAAGGAAGTCATAATCTCGGTCCTCTTCACCCTCAGCTCCCACGATCATGCGGAGACCGAGAGGTGAAGCCACAATGATGTCTGATGAGTAGAATTCAGTGTACAGCTGGAATAAATGTTTTGTGAAGTTAGTAAAATGTGAATATATCAAAATGACACACTTTGGTGTCAACCATGGCAATATGTACATAAATTGCCTTGAGGGTCATATGAAAATGCTTTAAAACTGTTTTGCAGAAAGATCATGAACACATGGTTTGCATTTACATGATAGTTACTAGTAAGAGTTACGTACTAACTTAGTAAGAGTACAGGAGTTTGAAAAAATTACTAACTACATTTGATGTATATAAAACAATGCCAATGGCTATGTCACCGAAAAATGACAAGGTTCGTATGTTTATGAATTTCCTAGGAAATTTATAAACCTTCGTAATATGATACACAAGAGATAAATTGTATTACTTTACGCCCACATTTTCGCTAATTGATAAACTTACCGAACTCAAGCGTAAAATAATAAGGTAGGAATAATGAACCGCCATGTACACTCTGATTGGTTGAATAAGTCACGTGTTTCTTCTCCTTCCTCATGCTTATGGACATAAACATTGTCACTGTCAACATCGGCTACTCGGAGAGCAGTGTGTTATTTGTCGTATTCTAAAGAAGTGTAAAATTAAAAGCTCTTTTGTGATTGGTCGAACCGTTTAGAATCTTTCGGGTGGATATACGTTACTTTATAAATCTACCACGAGAAGTCGTTAATTCATAAATGAGCGAAAATGTGGGCGTAAAATAATACAATATATCTCTCGTGTAGAATCTTACGAAGGTTTATAAATTTCCTAGGAAATTTATAAACGTAGGTACGGATCTTGTTATTTTTCGGTGACATCTGCACAGAAATTTATTAGTACTCTAGTTAGCTATACTTTAATATTGAAAATAAACTGTATTTTATTTGATTGGCTTTATATCTGTGGGATAACAAGAAATAACTATGGCTTTCAATTAGTCTGGATATTTTTTTACAAGGTTTGCACTTGACCGTAATTTCCCTGATGATAAGCAATCATACCAGTCTAGGATGGAGGGTGCCCAAACAGTAAAAATATAATGATTTAATTTTCTGACTTCAAGCTACTCTATCATTAATTGAAAAAACCATACCAACCTTGAGAGTCTTCTTAGTAACAGTCATTCCTAGTCTGAAAGTGTCATCTGTGTTTCCAGCAAATGTGAGCTCATAATCCTCGGGCTTGGGGTTCTTCTTTGGCATCAAGATCTCTCCTCCCGTGAAGTCTGCTTCAAACCTCTTCTTATTAAGAACTTGGCCGGCTTCTTTCGGTACCAGAATATCTATTATAGTGTTTACTACTCTGTAGGCTGCGTTCTTGAAGGGTACCATTATTAAAACCTTAAAAATAAAAAATATATATTTAAATCGGTGTCTTATGGCAGTGCCACCAGGTTTTGGAATACAAAACTTGGTAACATTTCTTAAATCCCATTTTATATCATTGCAGTTGAAATTGGCAAATTTTAATAAGGTATAAGTGACTGTAACTGGTTTACTTTTGGTATAAAAAATTTATTAAGAAATTGTAAGTTATGAAATGATTAATATAAGTACAATGTAGTTCTTTATTTTATAATTACCTTTGGTCTTACAAGACCTTGATCTCTACAATCATCAGAAAGTTCACTTTTTTTAGCCAGTTTTGCATTGTGGTGTAATATTTTTGTCCTAGTTTTCAACATATGATTGACTACATGTAAACAGTAAGTATATCTAATCTCTTCAGCATTTGTAAAGGTTCTCTCCGGATAATATAGATCTTGGTAGTTATTCATAATAGAGAACAGCTCTTTTTGCAGTGGTGTAAACACTTCTGTCAGTTCCAAATCTTTCTTTATTAAATTAGTTTTATTTGCCAACACAATGTTTCCTTGAATTTGGGATTTAATGCAGAGCTGATTGAAGTCTGGTTTATGTATTAAACTTGGCACAGTGCCGGTCGCTGCAAATGTTTTTTCTTCCAATATTGTTACTTTTGGTTTGACTTTTACTGATGTTGTTTTAACAGGTTTTGGTATGACAAATGTGAGATTACTGAGCACTGGCCATGACTTATTTGTAGTTTCTACATTTGGAGGCACATTTGTTAGAGACACTAGTAGCTCGTCACCAAGATCATGCTGCAGGTGTCTAGTGAATGGATCATTGGAGGATTCTTCTATTTCTTCATCACTTTCTGGTTTTACCTGGAATTTAACATAAATTATTGATTAAATTTAACATATAGAGCAAGAATTATAGCATAGAAAATATTGATTTGCTTATCTTGTGACACACAATAGAATTACAAGTAATCTACCTCAATTTCCGAGTCACTACCACTATTGTCACTATTTTCAGCATCTGAATTTTGTTCCTGTGTATCATCAGCACCCATTCTTTCGTCACCCGAAGCCATGGGAGCATCTTCCTCTTCATGTTCACTGTCTGATTCGGTCTCATCATCACTCACTACCGCCGGTGTTTTCTTGGACGAACCGCCAAAACACGATACTAGCTGACCATACGCGTCTTCCTCTTCCTCACTTTCAGAATATTGCACCTGCATTTGCTGTAACTTTCTTTCCATTTGCTTTTTCTTCTCAATTTCTTCCTCGACTTTTTGTGCATTCTTATACCTGTTAAATAATGCCTTCTTATTCACTACTTCATTCTTCTTGGCTTCTTTTCGTTTCTTTTTTGTAGTGGGTTTGAAGCTACCTTTTTTGCCTTTGTTGAAGAATTTTTTAGATTTCTTCATTTTGCGCTTATTTTACTGCTTCACACAATTTGTAAACATAACCTCAAAATAAATGAATA
This sequence comes from Macaria notata, assembly GCA_927399415.1. Lineage (NCBI taxonomy): Eukaryota > Metazoa > Arthropoda > Insecta > Lepidoptera > Geometridae > Macaria > Macaria notata. Next base: position 4,870,109 of record OV656743.1, read on the forward strand.
AATAACAAAACAAGTTCTCCTCACATTCTCACACGTTCGTGCTGTCAAATTTATCGTGACAGTGACACTTCTATATTTAATGAGAAAATTGACATGTTTTTGTTATGCTAGCTAAGCTAATTCTGCATTCTTATTCGCAAAAGCCATAACAAAAAAAAAAAACTGCATTCTGTTCTGTCTGCTGCACTGCAGTCTGCTCTCCAAGAGAATTTAACCACTACGTTTATCTGCTCCTTTTTTTAAAAAGGGTAATAGTTCTTAGCGTAGCGTAATATTCTCTTGGGGTACCTAATAGTATTATTTTATCTGCTCTGTGCAGATGCACCGGACCGCACCGCACCTGCATATTTTTCAGTATGATTTGTATTTTATTATGTTGCTACTAAACATATGAACTGAATGTGAATTAGATTCCAAACTGTTATTTTCTTATAAAACAAACGCAACAATGGCAGATGATACGGAAAATATCTCTAAAAAAACGTGGACCCGCAATGTTGAATCTGTAAACAAGGTAGGTATGTTGGATAGGTAAACTTTCAAAGCTTTTATGTCTAAGAAATGCCCCTGTGGCCAAAAAGTGAGTAATTAACCAAGATTAATAAACTATTATTTATATGCCCTAATTTTTGTTGGCTACTACATGTTAAGCAAAGAATACTATTACCCTTTTATAATGTTAAGTACATAGCCTTTTTGAAAATGGAATGGAATAGAGTCAGGCCATGGATTTTCATCTATCTCTATGAGTCAGGCTAATAGCATCAGAATTTCACTCAAGGTGTAAAAAAAACTCAAACGAGATTGCCAGAACACACCATTTTAAATCTCTAATACAATGGAAGAGAAAATTACTGAAAAAGCAAATGATACTGTTAATAAAAGAAGGCTGCCATGCTTGTTTCTTATTTAATTGTACTAATTCCAAAAATGATTATGCCATCCAATACATTTCAGATTGGTTACATGGATGGAGCTGCTGATGGCCAGGCAGCAGTGTTCCAATCTAGCTTTGACATGGGATATAACCAGGGGTTTAGTTTTGGTATACAATTGGGATTCAATAATGCTGCTAAAAGGTATGTTTTTGTTTTAAAAAAAATGTTTAGTTTATTCATTCACAACATAAAAAAATAGTATTCTGAGCTATGAAACTTGGGAACGGTTGAAATAGTAAACTTTTTCAATGTTTAACCTACTTTGCTTTAAATTATATTGAGATATTGTAATTTGTGTAGCATATTCTGTGATATTAGTACTTATACCTATACCTATGTATGTTACAACTTTACATTATCATATTAATTTGTTCCAGACTGAATCAAGAAGTAAATGCAGACCAAATCAGGGATCCAAGAAGAATAAACTGCCAACTTTGTTTAAATGGAATACCATCAGAACAAAATGTTGTCAACTTATACAACAAACAGCAAGAAAGTAACACAGGATTGGTAAAACAAAAACTTGTTATAGAAAATGATTAAAATCATTTATTTACTCAAATAATTGTTTTACTCATAGCTAGATGCTCTAATTTATCATACTGATCAATCTAACAGATCTTCCAGATAACATGATTCTTGGTGACAGACAGATTTTATGTTTGTAGTATCATTACTAACATCTAATATAGAGGTAATAATTAATTATCTACCCAAGTCCAATCCACATTTAAAATACATATTTTTTTAAACTAATATAGGAAAACATTCCTAAACTCTAGGTTTCTTCTCTGGTGGAGGTTTCATATTTTCTTGTTTGATTTCAATCTTGATCTCAGCATGTCCTTGCATGTTTCCGTTGGTCATTTCAGAACTGCTCGGGTCAATTGGCTCCTGCTTAATATTAATGTTACTAAGGGCTCCTTCTGTTGGTTTTGTGTCACCAGTTTTTTCAGCGTTCTCTGTTTTCACAGTTGCACCATTTATCTGGAAAATATTTAAATGATTTAGGACTGAGTAGTTAATCTGGTTAGATTACCTCTAAAGATAAGCTAAGAATATAAGATTATTAGGCAAGTTTGGTAAAAGCTAATAATACAATATATAGGAATTGTTCACTATCTAAAGACCACTTAGGTCACATGCTCAAACTTAGTTTAAAATATGTATCTGTGTGTAATATAATATAGTATTTTATAAATACATCTACTATATAAAAATAAGTCGGGTTTTCCTCCCTGATGCTATAACTCCAGAACGCACGAATCGATTTCCACGGTTTTGCATTCGTTGGAAAGGTCTCGGGCTCTGCGAGGTTATTAGCAAAGACAATTCCGGAAAAATTACAACAGAAAAGCGGGAAAACAAGTTTGGTAAAAGCTAATAATACAATATATAGGAATTGTTCACTATCTAAAGACCACTTAGGTCACATGCTCAAACTTAGTTTAAAATATGTATGTATGTGTAATATAATATAGTATTTTATAAATACACTAGCAAATGATCTTCGTGTGCTCACGCGTTGTCTCAATGAATACACTTGTTGCTGGCTTGCATGTCTTGTGCGGCGGCCGATGTTCGCACGTCGTCCTCTAGGCATTATGGACTATGGACAGACTGATTCAGATGTCATTTATTCGCATGTAAAATGGGTACAGTAGACCTTAATTAATATAAAGTTTCACCATTACAACCTCACATAAGGTACGCAAATATATATTTTTTTCTTAACCCATTACAGCATAAAGTTTAATAAAAAGAATAATTCGATTGACTTGTAAAATAATGGTTAATTAGGGTCAAATTTATTGTTTAGTTACAAACATATAAGCAAGTTTATATTAGTTTTGATTTTATAGCCTGTCCGATATATCGGACGCTATGCACGGCGGTCCATTGTTTTACCTTGGGTGGTATAAACAGAAATGAATAACACAGTTATCACAAACTAATTTTACTAGAAAAAAAACTGATAAACTCAGACTTATATGTTATGCCATTACATGGTAGTTCATAAAACATTTAGGGTGGAGGCCTACGTCACATTTTAGGCATTTGAACTTAGCTTTTCCCCCACATCGAGCTGCACAACGACGTTCTGTGTCTATAGGAACAATCCAATGTTCTTTGCCATCGTATCTTGTGGTAGACAATGGTTTAGCAGGCCTTTGTCCTTGATGCGGCTGCGTCCCATGTGTGCCAAGCAAGGTCAGAGCTATGTACCTCCTAAACGCAAACAAAGATTGTGTCTCTTTGTTACACCCATTTTTTCTCGCAAGTAGCCAACTATTCACCACTGACACATCTACAAAGTAGGCAAAAATTGGCCACCACTATTTTCTTATACGCATTCTTGTTCGCAAATTTGCAATAGCTTGATCGCACTTATCCACCCCGCCCATGTGTTTGTTATAATTTGCAATAAGTGAGGGTTGGGGTATTGATACTCTAGCCTATTTTTCATTTGACCAGCGTGTGACTGTTGTCAAAGTCCAGTTTTCAAAGTTGGTCGCTACCGATACCACATTGTTGTCGTTCCAGCGACAGACAAACACATCGTCAGACACCCTATAATCACTGTAGCCCCGTTCTTCTCGTTTGAATTTTTGAACGTCTTTTAGTGGACAATTTTCAACACGATTGGCCCGTATAGCGCCAGTCGCATAGTACCCCAACTCTCGCAAATGTCGCATCAATGACAAAGATGTGAAAAAGTTATCGAAGTATAGTTTTATGCCGCTATGAGATGGTAATTTTGCGGCATCAATAAGACCAAGAACTACATCCCCACCTAATCCAAAATCTCTCTTTTCTGAGCTTTTCCCTGTATATACACTAAATGCTACCATGTAACCTGTGCTGGCACACATAGCCCAATTTTTGAATCCAAATCTTATTGGCTTTTCCTGTAATGAACTGTTTGGCGTAATGTTTAACATAATATTTCATGCACAGTCAAGCTGTAAAGCAAAAGCAATCCACACCTTACGAGCTGATAATATTATGTCGTATAAGGGTCCGCCTTGCATAGCATCCGATAAAACGGACTCATAACATTGCATCCATTTATTTACGAATTTAACTAATACCACTTTATTGATCAATTTGCGTACAATTTGTTGCAATAAATAAAATTAATACTTACGGTTTTCTCGAAACAGCGTGACCGCGAGCCGCCATTTTTGAAAATGACAAATGACATTCGATATGTCATTCGATGAATAAAAAAAGTGTTGTCAGTCAAAAAAAAGACTATTTACTTTCGTTTAGAAATAAAAAACTACCACATAATTAATTTTTTGTACCACTTATACGGAATTTAACGCCGTCCGATTTATCGGACGTTATGCTGTAATGGGTTAAATTCATATTGAAGGTACTTGATTAAAATTCATTAAATATACTATTTCTTATAATTTTATATTTTTTGTGGTAAACATGAAATCTACAAGCTGTTTTGTCCAGAAACTCCTTTACTATATAAAAACTCTCACCTATCAACCACTTTTTCAACTCCGAGTAAAATTTGCGGTTGGGTAATTCTAGTAAAAGACTAGGAATGTTTATTTAAAAAAAAATTAATAAGTTTAGTTTTGTTAAGATTTATATTTTAAGTTCATTTATATCTAACCAACGAATATTTTTTGTGAGGCAACTGGTGAATTTAACCTCAAATGCATGATCCACATAATTTACACAGTTCAACTTACCACCTTAAAGACAAATAGGTACCTGCTATTGAAATTGAATAAAAATGTGCACAATGCACGTGATTGATTTAATGGTTTCCAATTGAAATGTTAGGAAACGAATATTTCACAGTGTACACAATACCGGTTTGTCACATGAAATAAACTGAGCACTGTCTGAGCAAAGAGTAGAGTAATTATCCTTCGAGTCTGAGCAGAAAGCTGAGCAGTGAGCAGAGAACACTGAGTAGCTGTCAAACAATGTATCACGTAGCAGCGCCATCTACTTAAAATATTGGTTTGTAGTACATGCTATGTATCAGAGATGGCGCTGCATATGAAAAATGATTTTCAATGTTTTCCCGCTTTTTTGTTGAAATTTTTTCCCGATTTTTCTTTGCTATAAATCTTAAGGAGCCCGAGACCTTTCCAACGAATGCAAAACCGTGGAAATCGGTTCGTGCGTTCTGGAGTTATAGCGTCAGGTAGGAAAATCCGACTTATTTTTATATACCTAGTACTAGTAAACCTGGCGAACTCCATTACGCCACATGTAGTACATGCTATGTATCAGAGATGGCGCTGTATACTAAAAATGATTTGTCCCTGTTTTCCCGCTTTTCTGTTGTTTTTTTCCTGAATTTTCTTTGCTATAAACCTCACGGAGCCCGAGACCTTTTCAATGAATGCAAGCCGTGGAAATCGGTTCGTGCGTTCTGGAGTAGCGTCAGGAAGGAAAACCCGACTTATTTTTATATAGTAAAAGAAAAAGAAATAGAAATATATTCCAGGAAAATTTACACAGCACTATCCCGTCCCAAGCAAACACTTGTGGACTTGATAACAGTTTTTAATACAATACTATATACTTTTTTATGATCATGATTAATTAAATGGTGTTAAAGATAATTATAAATCTACTACATAATAAAATAAATGAAGAAGAAACTTACTTGAGCAGTTTGTGTGACTGGCAAAGGGAACTGCCTGACCAGCTCAGCTAGCAGCATATCCACCCTCTGCCTCTGGAACAATGTGGAAGGCTCTTCTTTGGGAGTAGAGGAAACTTCTTTTGGGCCTGACTGATTGGCATTGAAGGGACTCACACCTGTAACAAGGCCATATAGCTCTATCAGAAAATAAAGTATAGTCAGAACCATGTTAAACCTTAAAAAAACATCAGTAGATAGTTTGTCAGGCTTCTATCATTCATAATTAGGCTCCTATTGTGTTTTGTGGTATAGAAAAACTTAGGAACAGCAGTGACATACAATAAAATACTACAACAAATACTTTCCATATAAATCTTGCTGTTGTAAACAAATATAAAAGATTTTTATTTGTAAACAGTTAAATGGGATACAATATAGTGTTGCTCTGCCTTTTACTGTAGTGTTAACTGTGTAGTAGAAAGCAGGATCTTCCAGGGGATCAATTTGTTTACAATTTAATTAAGTAGTATAAAATTATTAATGTTAGGTTATGTTACAAATATATTATTATGTGGCTATCCTAAAACAACTTAGCCTAAATATACATATTACTACTAAGTTAATAAAAAAACCGCCATTGTGTGTGTGTATTTGTGTGTAATATAAATAAACAAACCTGGTTTTGGAGCTTTGAAGTCCCACCAGTAACCTTTGCTTGGGTGGTAGCGCGAGTAGGACATGGTTTCCTCAAACGAACATTGCAAGTGGTGGACAGCAGACAGCTGGAAATAACATTATTTCTTAATGCATATGATATGAATATAAATTGAAAGTATGTAGGTATTTCAGTATTTGGTAAAGTTATTTTTTTAGCCATCAGGTCAGGTCAGCTAGGTAAGGGTTGATGTCATTATAAAAGTTACAATGAGATAATATTATTTATTAACAATTTAACTAACACAGCATAATCTGATTACATTTATTAATAAAGATAAAAATTACAATATAAACAACATTACTTAAAACTAAAATAAAAACATAATGTGTCAAATTATAAACTCATTATAGCCACATGAGTAACATTGCCTTACTATTATTCTAGAGCTGCTAGTAAAAGATGAAGATGAAGATCTTAACAAAAACTTAGATAAAAATAAATATAAAAAAACTTGACTTACCAATCTGGAATTTAAAACACTTGCTAGATCTGGTGCTTGATAAACAATTCCGGCAATAATGTAATAGTCAGCCAATGGAATGACATGTGTTGGGCTGGCCCTCTGCTGTTTTCTGATCACATACAATATAGGATCTTGGACGTGGAGCAGAATGTATTCCAGGCCTGTCATGTTTCTGGAAATTTGAGAGTTTTTATATCAGGAATATGTTCTTGGATAGATAAATAGGTAACATTATATCAAAAACAGCAACATACAAAATGAATATACAACAAAACACACTAGCTACAACAGTAGCCATTATTTTTTAACAAGTGATAGGCTTTGAATACAGCCTGCTTGATGTTAAAACACCACTGTAGTGTAAGATTTCTAGGTTTCTTCTAGGCAAGCGCGCTAGATCGTAGATTAGATCGTTGCTTAACATTAGACAAGTTGTAGTCAAGCGCGAGTCTATCTCATCAAAAAAAAGATGTAACAAACTTTCCCAGAAGAAACTTTTTTACTCTGGATTTAAATGGAGACAGTGCAATTAAAGAGAGTATAAATATTTTACTTACTGAAGCTGGTCCATGCTTAATCTCTGCATTTTAACAACTTCGTTGTTACATGTCCGGTCAAAAAAGGGATTAGATCGTTCAGAGAAGTAGTCCATAATGTTGGAAGGGTTCAGAACAGGAATCCATGCAGAATCATGCCAGGATAGTCCTAGAGGATTTTCATTTGCAATTGGCATGGTACCCATACGACCAGGCATCATCTTGTTAGTTTTACTTAATAAAATATATATATATAAGTATGTATTATGAGCTGATGAAAATACTTCAAGGCAGTAATAGAAATTGGTGAGTCTCAACTCAATTTCTCAGTATTTATTATTTGAGGAGAAATTCGCAAAACACAAGCAAAACACCAACAAAGTTTTTTTTTTTTTTTTTTTTAATTGGCCATAACTTTGTATTGTGCCAGTTCTCAAGTAAAAACGGGGAAACTTCATAACCCCCAAAAAAGCACGCGAAATTAACTATAAGTAGTATTAAGTGATCAGAAAGCTTTACATATATACAAATTAACTTAACACGTAACTACTATATTTACATTAAAAGGAAGGAATTACAAATTTACAATTTGAGGTCGTTATCTATGATTAACTTTGACAGTGCGCCATATACTGCTTTTGTTTTGTATGTTAAAAGGGAGGATACCTCGGAGGAAGGACAAGCCTGGAGACATAGTAATAAGTTGAAGTGTGGCGCACTATCGGAACCTCTCTTTTTAATAAATGTTTTTAGTGTGCTTAAAAGAGACAACTATATACAATCTGTTCGGCCCTTTACGTTAGTGAAGCCGGTTTTTCTAGCTCGAGTAACCAATTTGGATACTAGCTGTGGATTTGGATTTTTGGCGAATATACCGTGAATCTTTGGAATATTTGGTTAAATGAGTTTGTTTGAGAAGTGTTTTCTACTGAAGAACAAATGGCGTGCGTTGCCTATGGCTGTAAGAGCCATGCTTCGAAGAAAAGTGACGAAATCCAGAGCTTGTCATTTCACAGGTTAGAGTTTTTTAGCGTTTTCCACAAAACAATACAAAACTGAATCAAAATATTAAAATATAACAAATTTCTACTCTTTTAGAACCTCATTTTGGAGGAAAACAATTAAATTTTGCCATTATATGTTAAAAATACGCAAAAGTTTGGTTTATAGTGTTGTGCACAATTGTTCTTAATTCGGTTAAAATTGGGTCTCGGTTTTGCCAATAGTAGTAATTTATTCGAACAATTATTTCAACATAGTATTGATCAGTGGAATATTGATAATCATAGAAATCTACTCATAAAAGCCATAGCCGAGACATACTTAAAAACGAAAATTCATTATATGACTAAGCAACTTATACAACCACGAGATAAAGTAGGTACGTAATTTTTTAAATAAAACTGTATTGTTTAAAAGGGTCAGTAAATAAAAACCTACAAAAGTTGTCTGAGTTATTTTATTTATTTCGAACTACACAATCTTTCCAGGTTTTCTCACCTAGTTCTAACTATGCCTAAAAGATCGATTTTGAAAACATGTTACAATTACGTCACTTTAATATGGTTTAGTTAGCGAAACTACTAGAATAATCGTTAACGTGACAGAACAGAATGTATGTTTCGGTTCGGTTTCGGTTTTTTATTTCGTACGTCGTAGGCACATCACTAAATTGAGGTATTAAAAAACGGCTACACTGTCATTTGAAGGTGATCTATATAGTAACTAGTTATCTCTTTCTTCCGCGTTGGTGCGCACATAAGTCGAAAGAGTGCAGACATACAGAACACGTTCAATTTATTACTATGACTCCAGGCTTGTTCTTCCTCCGAGGAGGATACATTTATTGGAAACGGAATCTCCAGTTCTATTAAGCTTTCGTAAAAATTGGTTACATCAGTTAGAGGGCATTCGAGTAGTAGATGATTGACATCAGCAACCGGTTCACCACACGAGCATGAAGGATTGTCTACGATTCTAAATTTATGAAGGTGTGCAGGACTACAAACATGTCCAACACGTAATCTTATTAAGGATGAAGTGGCCCTTTTTCCTAATAATATTTTAGAAAACCATGGTTTAATTTGCAAGTGACTTTGTATAGAATAATAATGTTTTCCAGTTAATATTGCAGACTTCTCCCATATATCTCTCCAGGCATTCTGGAGATATAATTTAGGTAAAGTTGCTATATCATGGCAATAATTGATGTATGGATACATATCTCCACACCCTGTAGCGTCATTAGCAATTTGATCAGCTCTCTCATTTCCTTTTATACCACTGTGGCTCGGTACCCACAGGAACGTAACAGAATAACTCTTTTGATGACATTTGTACAAAATATCTCTGATATTCACAATTACAGGCATAGTTGCTTTTGATTTGAAAGGAAATCTTTCTAATGATTGCAAGGCGCTTTTGGAGTCTGAAATAATCAATGTTTTTGGTAATTTTGCCAGCAAAATATATTCTAATGCTTTATATATAGCGAAGCATTCACCAGTAAAAACAGACGTTTCTTGTGGTAGTTTGATTTTTTGGATAATGTTGAATTCCCGGTGAAACACTCCAACTCCTACCGTGTTATTAGCACCATGTTTCGATGCGTCACAATAAATATGATGCCAACCATCCCAGTTATCATGTATAATAGAATTAAAATTATTATTAGAGTTAATGTCACCTTTTTCTATATCTAGATCTACATGTATTTCCGGGCTTAAAATCAATGCTTCGTAGGGGACATTGTCAAACAGTGGGAGTTTCGTAGAGCGATAAGTAGGAGCTGATAATGATGTAAACCTGTTAGCACTATTGACAAGACATGGCACTGTTTTATGTACCCAATAAGGTGAAGTAGAACAAAGATAAATCAACTAGGATAATTTATGAATTAGTGGATGATTGCAAAATTGAAAGGCTCGGCAAAAGAATCGATCCGCCAAGAATTGGCGTCGGATATTCAAAGGGGGTTCTGCGCACTCAACTTGAAGAGCATTAATAGGGCTTGATTTCATAGCACCAGCTATTATCCTGAGAGATTTATTTTGAATAGAATTAAATTTATTGATAACTGAAACTCTACAAGGTTCCAGGAGGAAACTTCCATAATCAAGAACGCTTCTGATAAGAGCATTATATGCCAATTTAAGGGAAAACGGATGGGCACCCCACCATACTCCTGCTAGACATCTTAGCATGTTAAGACGCTGTTCACACTTATATGAAACTAGTTCAGAATGAGGAATGCCAGAGAGTTTGGAGTCTAGAACTAGACCTAGGAATTTAGCTTCCTCTTTTTGGGGAATTAACTTGCCATCATATTTGATGTTTAAAAACGGGGGATTACGTAATCTAGAAAAAAGAACGGCAATGCTCTTTCCTACAGATAACTCTAAACCATGCCTATCTAGCCATGATTTAAGACTAATTAAAGATAGAGAAAGTTGGGTACACATATATTCAATTGAATTGTCAGAGCAATAGAACAGTAGATCGTCTGCATATTGAAGAACTTTAACTGAATCTAGTAAACAAAATTCTAAATCATATGTGTATATGCTATAAAGCAGAGGGCTTAATACAGACCCTTGTGGAAGGCCTTTCCAAAGAGTTCTGCATTCGTCTGATGAGTCGAGTCGGATTGTTCTGCCACTAAGAAGGTTGATGATAAAATTGGAAAGTATCAGTGGCACTTTCAATTTTTCTAGTTTAGTTTTCAGAACTGTAAGGAGAACATTGTCGTATGCTGATTTAATATCCAAAAATATACCAACCGTGGGTTTGTTGAGTGTGAGAGAAACACGAATATCAGTCACAAATATACTGATGCTATCCATGCAACTTTTTCCTCTCCTAAAACAGTACTGTGATTTTGCCAAAAGATTATTTGATTCAACGTACCATTCAAGCCTATTTTTAACCAGATGTTCAGCAATTTTGACTACAACATTAGACAATGCAATAGGTCGATATGAGGATACATCGGAAGGCTGTTTGTTTGGTTTTAAAATGGGTAACACTATTTGAGCTTTCCACGATTTTGGAATATGGCCTGATATCATGATGGTGTTTATCACGTCTAACAAATAGAACAAAGCTGAATCTCCAAAGTGTTTATAAAAAGAGTAAGGAAGACCATCCTCGCCTGGAGCAGAGTCTTTGGTGTTCATTAAAACGCTTTTCAGCTCTTGGAAAGTGAAAGGTGAGTTTAGTCCGGTAAGACTTGTAAGAGTATTACTATTTAAGTCAGTAACTAATTCCTTCTGGGGAGCGTATGAAGGTGCTAAATGATCAAGATATTGAGAAGATAATTGTTGTGGAAGAGAAAATGTTGGATTTGACAAAGTTGATTTGAATTTCCTGATATTTTGCCAAACTATCGATGATGGAGTCTGGGGAGATATTGAGGTACAATATCTTTTCCATCCAGTCTTACGCTTTTCTACAAGAATTTCTTTAGTTTCTTCTATTGTACTGACTAAAATGTCGTAATTTTCTGATGTCATGTTTAAATTATACTCTTTTTCTGCCAACTTTCTTTTTTTGACAGCTTCTGAACATTCTTTATCCCACCAAGCCGGAGAAGGTCTTCTATTTAGTGCGCTATTCTTTTTAGGGAATAGCTCTTCAGCAATGTTTGACATTGCATTTAACAAGCTTTCGATACAAATTTCTTCAGTGAATGTATTGGGTTGTTTAAGAGTTGGTATAATATTCTCTAGCTTTGATTTATAAGAATGCCAATCAGCATCGGCAAGTCTGTATTTCATACGAGGTGAAAATGGGTGAGGAGGTGGTGGAACATTTTTATTGGCTAAACTAATGACTATGGGATAGTGGTCGCTGCCATGAGTGTAAGGACGAATGCACCATGTAAAATCCAGAGCGACATCTGGTGTGGATATGGATAAATCTACGGCACTCAAATTTTCTCCTGGTTTAGTCCTACGAGTAGGAGTTCCATCGTTTAGGACACATAAATTTAGGTCATCAAAAATATTTATAAGTTGGTTGCCATATGCATTAGAGATCGAACTGCCCCACGCTTGATGGTGACAATTGAAATCACCTAAAACTAAGAATGGTTTCGGAATATGCTGAAGAATTTCATGAATTTCATTTATTATAGAAGTAGAAGGATGAGGGATGTAGATAGATACAAAACTTATATTTAAAATCTTAGCACCAACAATGGAAAAACCATCGCCATGAGGGGGAAAAGACAAAGCAGTAAACAAAAGTGTGGAATGAATGAGTAGTACGACACCGCCATGGTTGTCGATTCTATTGTCATTGAGACAAAAATAGTTTTTAATTTTTAATATAGAGCCAGGTTTTAACCATGACTCTGACAGAGCAATAATAGAAGGATTGATTTTTGAAATTATATACAACAATTCAGTTTTTTTATGTTCTGCACTTCGGCAGTTCCACTGAACAATCGTGAGTAGATTGCCCAGCGGGACTGTATCGAAATGTTTTATTGTCAACGTTCATATTGTTATTGAGTTGTTCAATTAGAGGGGCAACGTTGTTCGGTAACATGATATTATTTTTCCTTAAAGTGTCTATCAGGGTTGACATTATCTGTTTGAGGGTTTCAATACTAAGTTGATCATTACTATTCGCTTTATTAAGGCCGCAACCATTACCAATACCAGACAGCATATCATAATCTTTAACTAATTCGCGATGTGCTCGGCGATCGTAGCCCTTAGCTTGTGTATTCGTTCTTACAGGTGAACCCGACTTGGACGTGCGAACAACATACCCACCACGCGAGGGGCCAGCTGCAGACGGTCGTGGGCCAGGAGTTGTAAACATGATTGGTCTTTCAATTTTCGATATAGGAGGACTTGAAGACAGTACTTCAGATTAGGACTTGCCTATGGGCGCATGAAGTTTCGCCGCTTCTGCATATGAAATGCATTGTTCGGCCATAGAAAGCTTAATTTTTTTCTGTCTAACAAATTCCGGGCAGACTTTGTTCGATGCAAAATGAGATCCAGAGCAATGACAACAGGTAGCAGCATCTTCTTCTGTTTTGCATGAATCGCCAGAGTGATCCTGACCACACTTATAACAGCGGGGTTTCGACCTACACTGGTTTTTGGTATGTCCAAAGTGGCAACAGTTATAACACATTATGGGGAGCACGAGCCCCGGGTGACGGGAATGATACACAGGTGATTTACATTGAATGTTTATTCGGTGTCGTCACAATCGGAGATATGCTCCCTATATATTGTTGTACATAGTACAAAAGTTAGATAGCACAGAAGTTACATAGTACAGAAGTTAGAGGCACTACTTAGCGAGGCGCGGGCGGGAGACCGCGCGGAGGGCGCGGATCACGCGGCGTGTGTTGTGTGCGAAAGCGGCGGCAGACTTACTGACTCTTCTGGTGCGGAGATGTGTTTATATTCACGCGACCGCGCGCTCTCCCCCCGCTCCCCTCTCTTCTTCGAGCAGTATATTTGTGATTGGGCCCGTATATCGGCGGGCGCGCCGTAGTCGCATGGTGGCGCTTTGTGTCGCCACACCACCCACCCACGGAGAAAAGTGCCCCAAATTATTAGGTACATTAAAGTTGTCTTAATAGCTAGAGTAACATCGATGATAACGCAAATTATTTACAAAATAAGATCTCAATACGGCTCAATGGTGCCATAAGGTAACCCCATGACGATCGAGTGACGTTGAGTGGAATGCGAAAAGAAATTGTGATGTTAGATTTAAATCTACAGGTCGAGGATGTCCCGGAATCTGACTCTGCGACCAGTGCGAGTGACGACTGGTGCAGGCGATGGGGGTGCAGGTTGAGCGGGTGTAGATGAGTGAATTGGTGATGGTGTTGCTGTTGCTTGCGCGGGTGATGAAAGCGTTATGTCGTCGTCTACTTCTTCGATAAATGCTGGCTTCACACGGTCGAGACTTACTTGGATGTCTCTGTTTCCCACGGTAATACATATGGTTTTGTCATTCCTTTTTGTTACCGGATGGGGCCCCGTGTAAGGTGGTTTCAGTGACGGCTTTACTGAGTCATCCCGGAGGAACACGTGTGTGCATGTTTGTAGGTCCTTAAACACGAATGGTTGGCGTTGGGTGTGACGTGATCCTGCAACAGGTTTTAAGTTTGCCATGTGCATTCGTAGCTGTGACGCAAAGTTGTGGACGTCTTCCAGGCGTTCGTTGTTGGATGAAGGACTCAAGAATTCCCCGGGTAGTCTCAAGGGTTCACCGTAAACAAGTTCAGCGACTGATGCTTGTAGATCTTCTTTTAAGGCTGCTCGCATGCCAAGAAGTACGAGTGGTAAAGCAGTACACCAAGTGCCTCCATGGCACATGAGCGCTGCTTTTAGTTGGCGATGTAATCTTTCTACCATGCCGTTGGCGCACGGATGATAGCTGGTGGTGCGCGTGCGAATCGCTGAACACTGCTTTAAAAGAGCATTAAATAACGCGGATTCAAACTGTCGGCCTTGATCTGTAGTTACAATGGACGGAACGCCAAAACGTGAAATCCATCCAGTTGTGAATGTTTCGGCCACTTCTTCCGCTGTGATGCCGACCATGGGCCATACCTCTGGCCATCGCGTGTAACGGTCTACGGCTGTCAGGCAATATTGAAAGCCTTTACTGGAAGGCATAGGCCCTATGATGTCCAAGTGGACGTGGCGGAAGCGTTTGGTCGGAGTAGTAAAATGTCCAAGTGGCGTTATAGTATGCCTTGACACCTTGCTCCGTTGACATGAAGTGCATTCACGTGCCCATTTACGACAATCTTTGTTCATGGATGGCCACACAAAACGCTCAGCCACCATGCGTGCAGTGGCTCGCACGCCAGGGTGGCCGAGATTATGGACTTTGTTGAAATAACTACGCCGGAATGAAGGTGTTACAAATGGTCGTTGCTTCCCCGTTGACGTGTCGCAGTAGATGGTTATGTTAGATCCAGGAATACAAACCTTTTCCAATTTTAGGGAAGAATTTGTAAGAGCCTCCTGGAGCTCGTCATCTGTGGCTTGTTCATCTGCCAACGCATCGAAACTCTCTTCTAAGGTGATTGCTTCGATCCTTGACATCGTGTCAGCGACTACATTATCCTCTCCCTTAACGTGCACTACGTCAGTCGTAAACTGGGATATGAAGGATAGCTGGTTGAGTTGAACAGGTGGAAGCTTGTCGCGGCGTTGGGTAAAGGCATAAATGAGTGGTTTATGGTCTGTGTAAATAGTGGCGTGTTGAACCTCGAGCAGGTGGCGAAAGTGTTGTATACTTTCGTATACACCAAGAAGTTCTCTGTAGTATGCCGGCCACTGCGCTTGTTTGCTTGTTAGCTTCTTGCTGAAAAAGGCTAGTGGTTGCCAATCGTTGCCTACTTTTTGTTGAAGGCAAGACCCGACGTGTACCGAGGAGGCGTCTGTGAAAAGTCCTAACTCGGCGTGACTCACTGGGTGAGCAAGGAGAGTAGCACTAGCGAGGCTATCCCTGCACCTTTGAAATGCTAGTTCGAGTTCGGGCGTCCAAGGTATTGGCTGTGTCCCTTTGAGCTTTGAAGAAGCTAGTAAATCGTTGAGTGGTGCTTGGAGTTCAGCAGCCTTAGGGAGAAACCGGCGATAAAAGTTTATCATGCCTAAAAATCTGCGAAGCCCTTGGGTTGTTTTTGGCAATGGATAGCTTTGGAGAGCCTCAATCCTTTCGGTAGGTGGTTGCGTTCCGTCTTTGTTTATGCGGTAACCAAGGAAGATCACTTCTTTGGCACCAAAAACGCATTTGGAAGGGTTGACAACGACTCCAAATGTGTTGAGTCGCTGGAATAGTATTCTCAGGTGTTCCAGATGTTCAGATTCCGAACGCGAGAAAACCAAAATGTCGTCAACGTACGGGTAGCAAAAACTTAGCCCCCTTACGACCTCGTCCATGAAACGTTGGAACGTTTGCCCTGCATTACGTAAGCCGAAGGTCATAAAGGGAAACTCAAAAAGGCCAAATGGCGTGGTGATGGCGGTCTTGCAAATGTCGGTGGCGTTGACAGGAATCTGCTGGTAAGCTTTTACTAGATCGATAGTGCTGAATACGGTGCAACCAGTAATGTTGTTGGAGAAGTCAGCTATGTGCCTAACGGGATAACGGTCTGGTATAGTTCTTGCGTTTAGAGCGCGATAATCGCCGCATGGACGCCATCCTAGCTCACCCTTTTTCGCCATGTGAAGGGGAGAGGCCCAAGGACTTTTGGAAGGTGTGGCTGTACCACAATGTACCATGTCGTCGAACTCCTTTTTGGCTGCTTCCAGCTTCTGCGGTGCAAGGCGGCGTGGACGGCATGCAACCCTCGTGGACCCTCGGTAGTAACAATATGGTGAACTGTTGTGTGTTTCACCTGTCTTGGAAGTCCTGGGGGGCGTGTCAGATCTGGGAATTCCAGAAGAAGTTTGGAGTAAGGTGAGGAATCATTTACAGATATGGCTCTAACGCTAACTTGGTTGACATGAGCGATTGAAGCCGGTGTGGTCAGACTTGTATTTCCGTCAATAAGACATTTAAGTACGACGGAGATCGGGCAGCAGGTTATAGAAACTCAGGAAATCTGAGCCTATTATCGGTGTGTCTACGTCGGCGATAGTGAAGTTCCATTGGAAGTCGCGACGTAGACCTAGGTTGAGGCGAAGTGAAATGCTGCCATATGTGTTGATGGTGCTACCGTTAGCTGCGGCTAGTTTGTATCCCGTAGGTATGTTGGTGCGACCTTTGACTAAACGTTTGGGATAGCAGCAAAGGTCGCTACCAGTGTCAATTAGGAAACGCAGCAAAGTCGTCCTATCTGAGACAAATAAACGGCGGCAGGATTTGCAGCAGTCAGTCGGCGCGTCTACTGACTGCTTTGGTCGTTTCCCTGCTTTTTGTCGACCCAGGTACAAGGACTTGTGCATTTCCTCGCTTTTTTCTTGTAGGTTTGGTGGTACCAGCACAGGGATGATGATCGTGATGATGATGGTGATCTGGAACTCGCCCTTGAGCGGTCGTTTTGACTTGTAAGTGACCGTGAACGAGATCTGGCATCGTTTGTGAGCATTTCTACGCATTTAGTTAGTTGATCTATTCTCAGGGTAAGTTGCGTAAGCTCGGGTGAGAGTGCTGAGGTGGTAGCGATGGCGTTAACCGTAGGTGTTGCTACCTCCACTATTTTGTCGGCGATATCGGCGGCTTTTTCAAGAGGGAGATCCTCTTGTGCCGCTAAGATGGCTTGCACGTTGCCTGGCAAGCGACGCAACCACAGCTGTTGAATGATGTTTCCACTCTTGAAATCAGCGCCGGCTAATGAGCGTAGATGGCGCAGGAACTGTGATGGTTTGCGGTCTCCGATGTCTTCTTCTCCTAGAAGACGCCGTACGCAGTCCTCGCTTGAGGCGGATAATCGCTTTATCAACTCGGTTTTTAAGTGTGAGTATCGGTCAGTGTCCGGTGGATGCTCAATGATGTCGGCTATTTCGCCGGCAGTCCTCGAGTCCAGCATTGATACAGCATAACTGTATTTTGTACGGTCCTGTGTTATTCCGGCTAACTCGAACTGTGCTTCTACTTGACCGAACCATACGGTGGGCTTGTCGGCCCAGAAAGCGGGCAGTTTAACCGAAACTGCCATTGTCCTGTTGTGCTGGCTGGCCTGTAGCACCTGGAGCTGTTCCTGCAGAAGCCTGATCTGTTCCTCGGGTGTCGCCATTATTGAAGACGAAACAGGTTTAGTTGAATACCGAAAACGAGTCAGTGAGCAGTTGAACTAGTGTAAACAAATAGTGATAGGACTGGAAGTATGTCACTCGATTGTCACTGGTCACTGTACAATCGTACGTGCAATCCCAAGGTCAATGACCGAAAGTCGATCGGTGGTTACCGTAAGTGGACACTAAGTATAAGTACACATTATTAGGTCACAATACGTAATGTCAAAACACAATGCAATAAAAGGTCACAACATACAATAGACAACACACATATTATATACAAAAAAAAAAATATTAGCACACAAGAATAAATTTAAGTTCCTAAAAATAAGGTATGTTTGTAAAAAAAAATTGTGGTTGGGTATGGTGCCTATAAACAAATGTGAAATTTATAGCTATAACATGGTTGGAAATAGGTAAGTCAGTAAGTATATAGATAGGTATATACGTGACACGAACCGAAAGTAACAACCGCTGTCAGTACCGGAATAATAAATAACAAATTATAATCAGTACCAAAAATAACGGTTGTACTTAATATCTATACTTATTTACATTATTACAAAACAAGTACAAGAGAAAAGAACTATCAATTTAAACATATAAAATAATATTATGATAAGTAATTGTTATCCGGTATAAAAATAAGTTAACCGGTAGTGAGTGGGTTGAACCAAAAAAAATAATACACTAATCGGACGGCGTCGGTGCGCAATGGGTTGAAATAACAATAATCGGACGGCGGGCGGTACGTAACGGGTTAAAATATGTAGGTAAAAATATCCGGCCGCCGTGAACGTGTTTAGTTCAACGAAATTTTGTAGTTACGTAGATACATCCTAATTAGAACTAATATAATGACTACGAAAATTCACTTCACTGTTGTTTCGAGTTCTAATGTTTTAGGTATGCACTGTAGGTAACTATTATGTTGACGAAGTTTTACTGAGTATTTTAGTAATAATAGAGTTCGCTCACCAAATGTCTGTCGTAGTTAGTTGCTGGGCGCGGCGGCGCGCTTTGTAGGTACGTTGCGTGTTTTCGAGCGCGGCGCGGCGTGTTTCGTTTGATGTTTGCCGCGCTATGCCCAATACTCGTCGACGCGGCGCGTTGTTTGCAGCGTTATTGCGATATTTAAACCCGTGTTGTCGTAGGTAATTGAAGTTTGCTCACCGGGTTGCTTGCAATAGGTACCTCCTCGTGGAATGTTGCCGAAAATGATGGTCCCGCCTAGGGACTGCAGACTGCCGTTGTCCACGTCGCCATGTCACGCCGTGCTTGTTGGTTTGTGTTTGCGTTTGATGAGCACGTGCAGCGCGTGCAACTGGACGGCGGAGCGACAGCGAGCCGTGGTGTGACGCCGTGGTGCCGCCACGCCGTGATGGCCAAACCGAGTGGGTTTGGTTGTGTTGTCGGCGGGCACCGGCTGATGAGGCATCCCCAGACAGGGTGCTTGGCGTGTTTTGTACTCGCGGGTCACCAATATGGGGAGCACGAGCCCCGGGTGACGGGAATGATACACAGGTGATTTACATTGAATGTTTATTCGGTGTCGTCACAATCGGAGATATGCTCCCTATATATTGTTGTACATAGTACAAAAGTTAGATAGCACAGAAGTTACATAGTACAGAAGTTAGAGGCACTACTTAGCGAGGCGCGGGCGGGAGACCGCGCGGAGGGCGCGGATCACGCGGCGTGTGTTGTGTGCGAAAGCGGCGGCAGACTTACTGACTCTTCTGGTGCGGAGATGTGTTTATATTCACGCGACCGCGCGCTCTCCCCCCGCTCCCCTCTCTTCTTCGAGCAGTATATTTGTGATTGGGCCCGTATATCGGCGGGCGCGCCGTAGTCGCATGGTGGCGCTTTGTGTCGCCACACACATTATTGTTGGAAAAGTGTAGAGCTCAACTTGAACTGAGTTATAGCAGACATAGACATGATTTGGAAGAAACTTTCCGTCGAAAGTCAGGACAACTGACTGCGATGGCTTCCATACTGGTGCACCATTAATAACAACCTTATAATTCAAGCGTCTGACTTTTAAAATTTTCCCACATCCAATTGAAACGTTTATGCTTTCAAGCACCTCTTCTTCGCTCCACTCAGATGGGATTCCTCGCACTAAGCCCATGCGGGTAATTGTAAATGTCGGGATGAATGCCTTTAATTTTTCGGTGGCCAGGAATTGATTCGTTATAAAAATGTTGGCATCTTTGAAAGTCAAAAAAGAAAGAGTTATTTTATTTCGACCGATACGTTTTAAACTTCCATTTACAACATTGGTAATTTTGTGTTTATGGAGGAACCTGCCAAATGTTATTGGGTGTAGAGTTGTGCCATCATTCTGATTATTGTTTTCTCTTATTACATGTACTGTATAGGGGCCGTTGTCCGTGCTAACGTATAAACTTCTTACAACAGGGGCAGGAGCTGGCTTGGGTGATGAAGCCGGAGCCTTTATCGAATCACTACTACCATCAGAGATTTCATTAATTTTCCTTTTCTTTTTATTTTTTACTACTGGAATTTCCGTATCCATCTCGCAATTATTTGTTTTAATTGTTACAAAACAAGCTGCCGGAGGAACAGGGTCCCCCGGGTCGGGAGGCTCCTCCATGAAAAGAAATGTAAAAAGAACTTACCTAGATTACTTATATACACTTAAAAACTAATATTACACTAATTTTAAACACAAAGTAATAAAACTTAGCTTATCTGATCACTTTTTATACAAATAATGATAAATAATATTTTCCCAGAAAAATACGCGCCCGCCTTGTTGAAAGTTTCCCGCCTTTTTCCACCAACAAAGTGGTTAGGTATCTTAAATTTGACAATGAATGACATTGACTTTAATGTTTTTTTTTCTCGTGTCTAAGTTTTCTACTCGCCTGATCTTAAGCAAGTTAAGTTAGGTATAGTACATGTTTTTATATGTAATCTTTTATTTATTCTTTTTTTTAAATATAAAATTAGTTTAGATCGTTGCTTATACATACATAATATTCGTTGATTCCTACGAGGAACTTTCCAATGCTTAATTATGTGCATGTTACAGTCTAAAAAATATTAATGACAGGACAGTGACATTCGTTCGTTTGACATTATCACATAGCGAAGTCAGAGTCACATAGGTACCTAAGTTTGTTTGTGGTTGTAGATTTTTATTAATTTTCGCATATTAAAATTCAACAAAAATTAAATTTATCAAAGGGAGTACATATAAATAAGTTAGTTTGGGTTCCTAAATGTATAAACTAGATAATTCGTCTGTGGTAAGTACTTGACATTACTAAGTATTCGTACATCTATTTTTCACATAATATTCTCACAACCACATCGAAATGCGGATATTTGCAGCAGGACAATTGATTATAATTTTATCAATGTTTTTACTATGCGGTTTTGTACTGCATAATATAAAATTATTACCTATTGCGTTTCCAACTTGTAAGTAATAGGAAAATAATGTATGGAAAGGTTAAATAATTCTAAGCCTAACCTAAACATGTTTGAAGCTTCAATCTTGATATATGATTACTAAAGGCTACGAGGTATTTTTAAACAAAGGGTGACGCTTGTTTCTGATCTAGGACAGTTATCTGTAAGTTGGCACAGAGTACTTCATAAATACTAACTGTTGGCTGGCCTTGTTACCAAAATGGAGAGCTTCATTCGATGCTACAGTGAACTAGCCACTGATGCACGATTCAATGTTGAAAAGAATCCAACAGACTCTTCAGCTGATCAGGTATGGGATCTGAGATGAAATTTTAAACATTCTGACAGGAAATTGAAAAAAAAAATTAAATTCCGATCTTATTTTTTCCAGATTGAGGTAGAAGAAGCAATACTAAAACTGTACAGACAGTTTGAAAAAGATGCAGCTCTAGACCCAGAATTACCAAAATTGAAAAAGAGTGCTCACATTAAATTCCTCAAAACATGGTTAAAATGTTTGCCAAGAAGCTATGAATGCTTAGATGCAAGTAGAACATGGATCATTTACTGGATATTACATTCCCTGTGGATATTAAATGATATGCCTGATGCTGAAACTCTCTCACATGTGGTTCAGTTCTTGTCTAAATGTCAACACAGCAAGGGTGGGTATGGAGGAGGCCCCTGCCAGTTGCCTCACCTGGGCACCACATATGCTGCAGTGAATGCACTCAGCATTATTGGCACAGAAGAAGCATACAACTCCCTGGACAGGAGCTCTTTGCAAAAGTTTCTGTGGACTGTCAGGGATGTGGATGGATCTTTTGCCCTTCACGAGGGAGGTGAACAAGACATCCGAGGAGCTTACTGTGCCATCAGCATTGCAAAGATTACCAACACATACACTGAGGCATTGTTTGACAAGACTGCTGAATGGATAGTGAGCTGTCAGACATACGAGGGAGGGTTTGCTGGCTGCCCTGGCATGGAAGCACACGGAGGATATGCATTCTGTGGCATTGCTGCCCTGGCACTGTTGAACAGAACACAGCTCTGTGATGTAGATGCACTGCTGAGGTGGTGTGTCAACAGGCAGATGAGTCTTGAAGGAGGGTTCCAGGGGAGGACAAATAAACTGGTTGACGGCTGCTACTCATTCTGGCAAGGAGCTGCTTTCCCCATCATTAGTGCTATATTGTCACAACAAGGTATATTACATTGTACACAACTATATTTCTTACTAACTACTGAAATATTATCATTGTCAGTAATTGTAATCTTTTCAGGTAATAAGGAACTGATTGAAACAGTATTTTTCAACCAAGGAGCTTTACAAGAGTACATAATAATCTGTTGTCAGGCTCGAGATGGTGGATTAATTGATAAGCCTGGGAAGTGAGTAACCTCTTGTTAACTATTATTTTAAAATGTGAATCAATATTTAGCTATTAAAAAGTTCTGTGTTACTAGTTGCTGCTAGCTAGATTTATTTATCAAATGAAATTTGTGATTGTTTCAGGCACAGAGACATCTACCACACATGCTATGCCCTGAGTGGGCTGTCAGTGGCTCAGCATGGCACAGGTGCTGGAGACCCCTTCATCATTGGCTCAGCTCGCAATGAACTGAACAGAGTACATCCACTTCACAATGTAGCTCCACATTTTGTTTACAATGCTGTGCACTACTTTATCAGACACCCGCCTCCAGTTAAAGACAACAATTAACATATTATTATTGTCCTAAGTACTTACAATGCACACTTGACAAATCTTAAAATATTTACCTACCACTCTGATGTTATTTACCAAAAATGTGTTCTGTGTGAAATGATTTATAAACCATCCAATATGTACATAATATATTTTATACATAGTTAAATATGTATTCATTTATGTATATCTAAATAAAAGACATGATGCACTTGGAAAAAAACATATCTTTCCACTAATTATATTTTAGGCAACATAAATATGCTACTTATAGTTATAAATAAGTAGTTTCCTAGGCTTAATTACACAATTATCTAAACTAATACAAACTCTTCTGACTCTATATCAGTATCACTATCTTGAATGTTTGGAGTAACCCAGTTTTGCTCTGTCTCATATATTGAGTATCTAATATTAGGTATGTCCATAACAGCAGCACGAGATCCATTATTGAGGGTAAATATGGGATAGTCAGTATTCGTTGATCCACCTTGTGGGACTAGGAAAGACTTGATAACATTTATGAAAGTTTCAAAGTCATGCTGAGTAGGAAGATAAAATCCAATGCAACATGAAGGATCCATTTTGCTAAGTGGCATTTTTCTTGGTGACCGGCAGTGAAATGTCTGCAGTGGGAAGTTGGGTTGCCACACATCCACCATCTCCTGGCAATAATGTGGGTCTAAGTGTATCAGTCTGTCGTCCTGATATCCAACGAAGTACAAGGAATGTTTAGGCCTCCCTCCAATGATCCCAATGCAAAAGTCTAGTGTTAGCAATGATGTGAGACAGGAACCATAGATTGGGTTGAATCTGTCTGTTCCCAACTTGACAGGTACAAGGAGTATCAAAGACTTCCAGCCTCCGTGTGGCAACCTGCACTGAGCATACACATCTTGAATGTATACTGTGGATTCTTGAGCAACATACACTTCTAGATTGTCAAATTCATAATTTTCTTTGGAAGCTGCTGCCATCACTGCTTTCAGGCAATGAGCAACCGATGCAGGACCATACCAATCTCCTGGTTTTTTTCCCAGGGATTCTCCTAAGCTCACCATTTGGTGAATTGAGAGAGGGCTATTTACTGAGGACTTGTCACCAAACCACTTTATTATCATCCGATGTAAACAATCTTCTTGAAATTCTCTAGCATTTTGAATACCTTTTTCTGGAGCCCATCTCCATGACCGTCCCAAAAAGTGGCAAACAAGGGCTTGAGCAAGTAACATCTGACCACTCCTCAGCATACAGCCCCACCCACAGTCTGTGGTGAACGAGGAACCAGACATTGTAGGAAACTCTCTTCTATATGTCATCCATATTCTGCTGATAAAATCTGATTTGAACCCCTCAATACCTTCACCATAAATCTGTTCCATAGGCTGGTGTACAGTTGCTTCGGTGCCAATCTCTGTTGATGATTCTAAGGATCCAGTTGGACTTAGTTTCCTGTGATAACATCTTCCCAATAGCCAGACAGGTGACTCTTTTGAGAAGTTAGTTTTGAGTTTGACAGTCCAGCCAAATTTTACGTTGTTCCACATTGATAACAATCTTGACTCTACTTTTCCTTTTATGTCAAGAAAATCTTCAGCAGGATCTCTGGAACTCGAGGTCGCCATACGATTATTATCCTGTTGGAATGATGTACTTTGTGGGACAGCATTTTCGGAATCTTTGAGATCTGATGAATGCATTACCATACTATTGGATCCGTTCATAGTTATTATAAGTACGTAGCCGATATCCAAACGAGTGAAATAAAGAGCCAGAGACTTTAGTAATACATCCTTCCGTTTAGTTTAGCATGAACAACACATTGAAGTAAATCATTCTGGATGTGTATCACATTAATTTCTCAAACATAGTGGCTATCTTTTTCGTCACATTGTAGTGAATGAATTTAGACTATGGTATAACTTTCTCATCACAAGCACAATGTTATTACTACAAATTAACAAAAATAGTTCTAAAAATTTATTTCATTTAGGTATGTACGATTTGTCGAAGAAAAGAAAGAAGCATTTGACAACTAACAACGATGAATCATAGCAGTCAACTTCAATTTTGAGTGATGTTTTTTTCGACGGATATCATTAGTTTTTTTGCCAATTATTTTGACTTTGACATCAAACAGTATCAATTGACTGCAGTCATGAAGTTAGAGGTAGAATGGAGAAAACACTCCTAATACCTACTTGATTCAAATACCTACGCATTGCTATCCCACTCTAAGTGGTGGGAAGTCTCTTTCTAGTGTGGTGTTCGGTATTTTAATATAAATACTCAAAACTCCCAAAACTGGGTAAATTAACCTATAAAGTTTAAAGTTCATCTATCATCAAATTGTTATTTATATGAGTTTCTGGTGTTTGCAGTTTAAAAAGGAATACCTATAATATAAATTGTTAAATTATAATATACTTTAACAATTATTATATATAAGCAGAAAATACAAACGGAACACATATGTTATGAAAACAATATATACCAGTAGCAAATTCTTATTATAAAATGTTACAACAAAAAATTGAAAATCACTACGAAAAAAATTACTAAAGTGTATGTTGCAATTGAAGTAAATCAAAAGATTACCAAATATTTTGGGAGTTTCTTCATGTGGCAACACTTGATCTATCCGCCATCAAACAATGCTGTCAATTGAACTGTCATGGCAGAAAAACAACAAAAACATTCGTCGACTCGCGCTTTTGAACCTAAAAACTAAGCTTAAAAGCCTTTAAAAGGTATGAAAAAGGGTGCAACGATGAATTGTGTGTGGTTGTGGAAGCGAGTGATATCCAAGAACACACATATATTACACACGTAAGTCCTTAAATTGGATTTTTATAAACACTAAGTCTATCGACCGATTTCATGAAAATATCTGGAAAACATTATGATTACTAGTGTGATTTGGCCTTTAACTAGTCTAAATTAGCATGTTAAATGATTTCTAATTGATGTAACACATATATTTAATGTTTTATCAAAGTTATGAATAAATCGTAAAAATGGAGTACAGTGACCATAAAATATTTTTTGCGGATATCTCTCGTAGGTATAATGAATGCCATGTTCACTAAATCACAAAGCACTTATATTTCTTATTAGATATAGGTACTCTGTTAACCTGTTAGATAACAAAATAATTGAATCTCTATTTAAAAAAATATGCTTGAGAATGTTATTGTATTGACTCTTTTTAATGTCATAACATGTTGTGCTATTGTTATTCCTATTGTAAAACTGTGCTCTGCTTTCAGATTTCCCAAGAACAATATACTTACAAAGAACTTTGTGGATTGCAGTTATACCATTGAAATTAAAGTTTTTTGAAAGTGCTTGGATATGTAGCCTACACTTTAAAGCGTCTGATTATGACTTACCAAGTAAGAGATTGAAGGCAACGGCTGTGCCATGATACTACAGTGAAAATGGGACCGACGAATATAATGTATCGTGTGAATTTATGTATAAGTTATTTTCTGTAAATAATTTGTAGATTATGTATTGTTAGATGCTGG
Source organism: Macaria notata (assembly GCA_927399415.1). Lineage (NCBI taxonomy): Eukaryota > Metazoa > Arthropoda > Insecta > Lepidoptera > Geometridae > Macaria > Macaria notata. The sequence goes on from OV656743.1 coordinate 4,896,807, forward strand.
CTTCCTCGTACTTTGAATAGTAAAACGGAACATGTCCCTCAACTGTGTTATTTATTTATTCTTTCTCTTAAACATTTTAGAAGTTAACTAGCTAATGTAAACTGATATAAATCCAAATAACGTCATAGATTGGACCACGAATGTTCAAAGATAATAATCATAGTACCCAGGTAAAGCAAATGATTTTTTTTTGCTCTACTAATTTTCGGGCAGTTTGCTTTAGTTCTAATGGTTTTGCTATACTATAGGTACTATTGTTAGGCAGAACGAAGTTCGCAGGGTCATTTGTTTTTATCATAAATCAGATCAATCTAGAAAAGATATATGTACAAAAAATAATACAGTTAGCTATTTGGTTTCATTGTCATTAAGATTAATTTATGATGTGTCCTGCTTTTATGCATACATGTTGGGTCACCCTATTAGAAAGAGACTTCCCACCACTTAGAGTGGGATAGCAATGCGTAGGTATTTGAATCAAGTAGGTATTAGCGCCGCTCACTCCATTCTACCTCTAACTTCATGACTGCAGTCAAGTCAACTGACAGTTTCCAGCTCGGAGGAAATATCACAATTGTGATATTTCCTCCGAGGTTTCCAGCATGAAAGTAGTTAATACATAGGGAAATATTACTGCTGATCCAATATGAGCAAAGCGAGGCGATGTTTGAAAGGCAGTTGTCTTTTTCTAACTAGGGTGACAATAAATTATATAATTAGGATATACCAATTCATCTTCTTACCAAATCGGGAGCAGTCTCTTTTGCGGTCCTATTTTATCTGCATCTTGCCAGTCATGATGATCCCTAGCTCTATTGACGCGTAAAGTAACAAACACCAACAAACTTACTTACAAATTAAAATGCACTTTAGTTTGTAACTTATAATAATATCGATTCGGTTAATTGACAGGGAGGCAATGTGATCAAAATCATAAACATTTTGCAGCAATTACAATATTTACCTTATTTACAAGTTCACATTTGAATTGCATGTAGGTAGTTGCCTATATCCTATATTTTTTACACTATCGTTTTCCTTGTGTTTCAAATTCTAACTGAAACGAGTGATGGTTTAAACTATGTACACCAATATAAAGCAAACTGTATACAATACTAAGGAATCGTATGTGAAACCATGGTATAAGAATATATGACTTGGCTACTTTTTAGCTACAAATCAATTACAAAATTTTTCTCACCACGGCAGGAATTGGGATAGCGACTTTTTTTAACAAACGGAGAGAATTTGGAGTATTAAAAGATTTTGGATCAAAGTGTAGACTGCAAACTTTGGAGAATTTTGTAATAGGTCGTGTAATATTTAAGTTCTTTTGCCAATTTATTTTGATGTTTTAATTTTTAGGAAAACTGAAAAAATATCATATTGCACAAATTATTTCAAGCACGAGAAAATATGGTCACCTTAGTCCCAACAATAATGTAATCTTACTGAAACTTTAGCATACCTGTAGAAAGATATATTGCAACCACTATAAGATTCATTTCTGCATCCCGGAACAGTACAAGTTCTTACCATTTTGTTATTTTTACAATAAAATACATTTAAATTATTTTTACAAATTACATATGAAATTATTTTTTTCCCGCCATCTTTTGTCATATAATGTCATCATAATTTAATGTTGCTTGTGTGAAAAATAATATAATATTAATTGGTTACTTGTTAATTTTATTTTGTGTTAATTTCGTAAATTAATTCAGATTTCTATGTGTCAAGTAAGATTTATAATAAATAAAATTCAATAATATTATTTATTGCCTTCGAGCATCCATCAATATATATATATATAGATATTTCCTCCGAGTTTATTGCTAAATATTTTAGAACTTAAGTTGACAGTGACATTTATCACACATTATTTTTTAAACTGGCAAGCTGTTGAAGCAAGACTGCCTTCTCTATATGCCTTTAATTTTTGACCGATTTCACCCCCGATTTACCATTTATAGAAAATGAACTTTAAGTGTAACAGCATAAGGTTTCTATCCATATAAAATCTATTTCACAAAACCAAAGAGAGAACAATCCAAAGGGAAAGAGAGGGATGATATAAAAAATCCTTGGTTTCCAGTAAATGTATCCTCCCTTTTATTTAACATACAAAACAAAAGCAGTATATGGCGCACTGTCAAAGTTAATCATAGATAACGACCTCAAATTGTAAATTTATTCCCTTCCTTTTAATGTAAATAATATAGTAGTTACGTGTTAAGTTAATTTGTTAGGTTGTATATATGTAAAGCTTTCTGATCACTTAATACTTACTTATAGTTAATTTCGCGTGCTTTTTTAGGGGATATGAAGTTTCCCCGTTTTTACTTGAGAACTGGCACAATACAAAGTTATGGCCAAATTAAAAAAAAAAAAGTCAACTGATTTTCCTGCGAGGTAGCCTTGGTAGTCTGTGCTCCGAGGACTTCTTGTTGTTTTTGGGACCTTGTTTGTATATTTTTATTTATTTTCAAGATTCCAAGGCAGAGGAATAGATCAATAGATTTCTTTTTCGTCTTTATTAACGAATGAGCTTCACTATAAAATTAATAAGCATTCCGTGACTGTGTGATCCAAGCCATGGCTGAAATAAAACCAATGAAGTTAGAAGAATACAACAGCATTGTTGAAGACTTTAGCAAAATGTCCTCATTTAGCAGACAAACAGAGAATGAGCTGAAACAAAAATACAAGAGGTTTGTTTCAGAGTCGCTCTTACATAATGAAAAGATATATTTATTAAATACTCACAGTAATATTAAATACTTATAAATATTTTTTTGCAGTGTTGCACCATCTACTTTGGGCAGTATTTTGGCTCTTCTTATACAACGTTCTATGAAGCAAAGTTATAGGAAATCTCCATCTATATCCAGCAAGTACCATGAACTTTTCGATCAAATTATGCGAGACAAGAAAAAGGACAATGTTATTTTAGAGTAAGTAACCTAATTCATTAAATTAGGTACAAATACTGGGAATGATTTTAGATTTAAAATACATAAAAACTATTTGTTTCCACTACTTAATATTTTACGTGAGGGCTAACTAGTATATAGGCTACCCACAAAAAAAAAAACAGGTCCAAAATCAATGTACCATATACTATATAGCAGAGCCTAATTTTGTGTAATAACAAACATTTCACAGTAATTTCAATATCAAATATAAGCAGATATTTACACATGACAAAATGTATATAAATGTTTAATTGATTGTATAAATCTTAGACTTTCAGACAGCCAAGGCATCAGCCCAGCTCTGTTTGCGAGATCATTGCTACAAGGAGCCTATTCCGACCCAACAGTTGCTAAAAAGTGTTACAAAGATACCACTCTAATTGAAGACAAAGATTTGGCCTATCAAGTTTTCTTGGCAATAATGAATGACAATCAATATGGACCATATGCAGAAATTATCAAACAGTAAGTATTTCTCAGAAAAACATGAAGAATGTTTAACTATATTTCACACAAAAACATCTATAGTGTGTTAGTGTGTGTAGGTATCAATTAATCTCAGAGTCAGAACTTATTTACATTCAATCTGTAAAATATAAAATGAAAATGAAAAATTTAAAAAATGATTTTATTTTATTTATTTACAAGCTGACCCGGCGAACTCTGTTCTGCCTTAGAGGCAATAAATAAGATGATTTAGATTTTATTAAATTCAATTTAAAAAAAGGGGATAAAAAGTACCCCATGTCCATTTTCTGGTTCTAAGCTACCTCCCCACTATTTTTTAACTAAATCTGTTCAGCCATTCTTGAACTATAAATGGTGTAACTAAAACCACTATAACTACAAAATATTGTTTCAGGTCAATAGGTTTAGAGTATGAGTTGCGTTTGGAAAGAGAACTCAGACTGATGAACATTACATTCTCTGATGAAAATGTTCTCAGAGCAAGAGGATATGACAAAACTCCAGATTTTAAGCTTGATGTTCCCATCGCAGTTGATGGCTTCATCGTTAACTGGATTGAAAGCAAGGCATTATTTGGAGATGAAGAAAACCATTCAGGATATCTAAAAGAACAACTCTTATGCTACTGGAATAGGTTTGGCCCTGGACTTGTTATTTATTGGTTTGGATATTTGGAGACATTAGAATCCACTCCAGAAGTTAACAATTTGTTAATTTTACGTACAAGCTTTCCAGGTAAATCACAAATTACTCAATATCAATTAGACTTCTGAATGATAACTGAATAAAGTTACTAGATGTATCTTATCAAAATGCTTTTTTATTAGATCCCCATAACATTCTCAATTTTTTCTTATGTAGGTTGTTGTAATATGATGATGAATTTGTAACATAATCGAATAATAATATACATCATTATCGACTGATTAAATAAAATAAATAAATGAATAATATTCGGGACATTGCACACAGCGCCATCTAGCCCCACACTAAGCAAACGCTTGTGTCGTGGGTACTAGGTAACGGATATATTACTTATATACTTTCGTACCGCTTGGCTTCGAAACTTTTGGTCCGTGGGGTAAAAGCACTAAGTCTTTTATAAAAAAATTAAATAAAATGTTGATTGACATCACTAGAGACAAGAACGCTGGCTGGTTCCTTGCGCAAAGGATTTCTATAGCAATCCAGAGTGGGAATGCAGCCAGCGTTCTTGGCTCCATACCACATGTAGATTGTTTAAATTTAGTTTAGATGTAAATACTCTTTTTTAGTTCTATTAGTGTTAATATGTATAAATATTGTTTCTTATTATTGAATAAATTTCATTTATATGTCAATACATAATCGACAAAGTAGGTAGATACATAATATTACAAAAGTAATTACATTTAAGTACATATATGTAGAGTTGTTCATGGAAATGCCTGCAGTATTCAAATCAAAGAATACTATTACCTTTTTAAAAAAGGGAAGAAATACGTATTCAATTTATAGATACACTCAAAGAGTAGAACTACAGGGAGCATGTTATATTCACAGACCAATAAGGTTATATTATATTTGTCATAGTGACAGTTTGGCTGAATGATGCGAGATTTGTGAAGCCAGCTAACAAACTGTCAGTGTCATGTTTATCATATGTCAACTGTCAACTTACGAAAGAGTTATGTTGAAAAAGAAACCCAATTTTTGTCGATAAATCGGGAAATATTTCGTATTTAATTGTGATTGTAATGTAGTAATAGTACAAAATCATTTGCATTAGTGTTTGTTGATTAAGTAACAATAAGGTGAAAATGGTTATAGGCGCGTTTCCTATTGCAAAATTATCTGTTTTGCTAGTCAAACAGATCAGCAAGCCCATTGCGAATGTTTGCAAAGAAAGAGCCAAGAGTAGTCCTTTTTTCAGGACCTACGTCTGTATGCCTCCTGCCCAGTGTAAGTAAGACTAAATATTATATTTTCATTGTTTTACTAGAACATACTGTTTCCTCATAATGTTTTTAATTTGCAGTCTACAACTGGTGTGAAGTGAAGGCGAAGATGTGGATATTAAATCTGGGCAAACCAGTAAATATCCCGGTTCTTAGCCAGGAAATGGCTATTGAACTTGGAGCCAATCTTCTTGGTGAAGGTGTTATATTTTTCATTGGTGCTGGCTTGCTCATTATAGAGTATAACAGGTAAATATAGTAATCAAGGTTAAATATATATGAGGTTATTAAGATGTTTACTTATAATACTTCCCTTTAATGTTAAGTAAGACTAGTTGCAAATTACAGTTTTGTTGCAAAAAAAAAACAGGATTGTTATAAGCTAAATCTATTTACAGACAAAGCAACAAAGAACAAGTAAAAGAAGCAAAGAGGGCTGATGAAATGCAGCATATACATAACACCATTACAGACCTTTACTTCACTGTACAAAGACAACAAACACAACTGAGAGAAATGGAGAGGCTTGTGTTGGGCCTGAGTGAGTAGATTATAAACTTAAATTTGAAATAAAAGAATTAGATTATTAGAACCGACCCCAAGGACAGACAGAAAGACATGTAAAACAAAATACAAAACAAGCTTTGTTGTGTTTTTTATACAGAAGACAAATAATACATGGCATCTATCACTATGGTTACAGGTGGGGACAAGCCACTACCACCACCTCCAGCTTCACCGGCACCGGCTCAACCCAGCGCTCCACCAACTTCTCCCGGAGCACCCCCTCAAGCCCCACCAGTGGTACAAACCACCATCTCTGGCATCACATCTACTCCTTACCCCAACAAGGGCATTATCCTCCAGTCACTTAACTACATACAAATGGACGCATTTAGTTCTGTATTTCCTAAAAATAGTGCAAACCTAAACATAAGCAATAAAGAGAATGAACCACCAAATGAACGAGCATTTGAGAAAAAACGAGAACATGCTGTTCTAACTGCCACTTTACATAACATAGAAAATAACTTCAGAAGTTTATTCTAAACATGAAGTGTAAATAGATTGTAAAATGTGTTAACTGTTCTGTATCTGTACGTAGCAATTTTTTGGTTGTTTATTTTTATTGTTAACCAATTTTTTGTATAGTCACAAGTATTTATGGAATCATACTGGACAAGAAAAGTGATTAGAGTTATGGCGTAGTATTTAAATTTTTAACCTTAGTCAATAAAAATCTATTGAATTTATTTGTGGCTGTTGTATCTGATTACCAGTAAGTTTTTTGGGGGTTTTTGTAATATTGTTGAGATTGCTTCTTATCCAGTCATCAATGACTTGATAGTTTTGTGTATGGCTTCTACAAGAAGTGTCTTGATACAATAAACAGTTATAGTTTAGACAATTTTGTGCAAAATTCTAAACAGTAAATAACAGACCTATGTACTAAAGGAAGTGGTTGGGCCAAACACTACCAAGAATAAAAGAAAATCTCATGTATTCTTATTATTCTAACCATTCAGTCATATATGTACAACTCTCTGGAGTGATAAGTCCTGTTGAATAGCACTTGTGCATGAGAGGGCAGAGTCCACAGGGCACCTGCACCAGTCCTGGAGCAGCCAATAGAGGCTCTATGGCTCGGTAAACACGGCTGCCGTCAGGGTATACATTACTTTCCGCCTTCCCATCATACACCAGTGTGTTTAATATGGTGATTACATCTTCAACATCTAGATTTACCTGGAATATAAAATGATATCATAGGGACAACCTATCTAATTGTTGAAAGCTTTTTATCTCATAACTATTATTATTATTCAACTATTGAATTAACAACAATGCCCTTTATGCCATGTTTTTCCAATCATAACCATGATGGTTAGTTATCAATGATGACTCTTTAAATGAGGAATCTATTTAATGAGATATGATTTGGGCCGCTTCTCACTCGAACATATTTGCATACCCTATCAGGGTTATTGTTCAGTGTCCACTTTCCACATCTTGTTTGTGTAACTGTGTACTATACCATTTGCAAATAAATAACTATGACTAACAATGGAAAAGTAGTTCTAACTTATATGAAAGTATTATTCATACTCACTTTGCTGATACCTAAGTCAGTAATATATTTCTGCACCTCAGCAGCGCTGGCATAAGATTCAGACCTGCCTATAACAGGTCCTCTGGGATTATTCTTAATCTTTTCCGCTCTTTGAATTAGAAATCTATGACATTGGACATTAAGGATCTCGACAAACTCCGACTCAAATTCCTGATCCTGGTACCAAGCGCCACCAGTGAGAGACCGGTCTGGTTCTAAGTTGTACAACATGTACACTTTCTTTTTTGAAGCCTGCAAAAATGAATACAATTTGATAACATAGCATTACATGTTTACCTGTCACATTACAAGCAACATATCTATATATATAAAACTCAATGGTGACTGACTGATTGACTGACTGACTGATATAGTGATCCACACACAGCCCAGGTGGGGTTTAGAAAGTACCCAATCGAGGAGGGAGGGGAGGGGAACCTCCCCCCAAAAGAGGGGGCACCGGAACCCCCCCTTTTTGAGATATGACCATTTTTGTATTTTGAGGTTAAGTACTACGATTTCACTATGGGGTACTTAACTACCTAACCCAACACTTGCACTACAACAGGACTTGGCTCCTCCTCGCTTCGCTCGTCGTCGCATATGCGTGGTAGAAAGCAACCTAACGAACCTAATCTACCTTCTGTCACAGACAAGTGACTTCGAGTCCAACACTTGCACTACAACAGGACTTAGCTCCTCCTCGCTTCGCTCGTCGTCGCATGTGCGTGGTAGAAAGCAACCTAACGAACCTAATCTACCTTCTGTCACAGACAAGTGATTTCGAGTCCAACACTTGCACTACAACAGGACTTGGCTCCTCCTCGCTTCGCTCGTCGTCGCATGTGCGTGGTAGAAAGCAACCTAACGAACCTAATCTACCTTCTGTCACAGACAAGTGACTTCGAGTCCAACACTTGCACTACAACAGGTTAGGTTAGGTTTAGCGTCCCGTAAAGTACACCCCAACCCGCTACGCTCGCTCACTCGACCCCGCCATCCCCTTCTATTCTAACCTAACCTCAAGCATGCATCGAAGAAGAAAGAAAATTACTTGACACTGGCAAATACGCGAAGAGTGTGACGCCAATACTAAAAAAAAAAACAATGGCGTCACGTTTCGTTCATCAAGTTACACACAAAATATTATAAGTACGTAAAAATTTGCAATCAAATAATAAATAAAATTACGTATTATATGTATTTTTCATCAATATATACGTAATTGTGATAAAAACTAAACATTACATACACATTAGCAAATAAATATAATAGTTTGATAAGTCGCACGCTTGTATGTAATAGCAGTCCGTAAAACGAAACGCGAATGGCCGCCAAAATGACAGGAAGGTGTCAAAATGGTCGATTTTTTCACGTTTTTTTCCTGATTTTTAAATAATTATATCTCAAAAACCATCAGTTTCCTAAAAATAAGATTTTGTATATAGGTTTCTAATAATATAAGCTATCTGTAAAAAAAAATGAAGCCTTAAAACGATTGGGTACTTTCTAAACCTTAGCCCCGCGAGCACCCACTAGTATCATATAAACGTTGCTACTTACATTTACACATTTTACTGCTTTAATAACTTTTTTAACTTCAAGGTTTTTCAGAACTTTAGTGAGTTGAGTATTTGCTAGGTTCGAGCGCACTCTGATATCTCGTATCCATATACCCTTATCTCCGGCTTCTTCTATTAAATTATACACAACTTTGTCTTCATTATCCGCGCCTTTGACTGCTTGTTTACTGGTTTGAGCTTTAAGCCTGGAACAATATTTAATTCATAGCTCATAACCTACAAACTTTTGATATAAGTTACTCTACTTTTAAAGTGAACATGGAATATAATCGATTCGTTACTTGTATATTAAAGCTCCTCCTTGATTGAATAAGTCGAAGTGTTCCTGTTTTAGCAGTTCATTTATTGCAGCCACAAGTTCAGCCGATGAAACTTCCGGTATTGCAGCTGTAATATCTTGATGAGATATTCCTTTTGGGTTCTTCTTGCCAACAGCTAATATTTTTTCTTTTAATTCTGCTGATACTGTGGTGCTCATTTTAACGAAAAACTCTTGTATCGCCCGTTTGCGTTAAAGATTTCTCTCTGTTTACAAGTTTATGATAATAAAAGCTCAAGTGTTCAATGCTCAGCTGCTTTCTGTCAACGGGTGACTTGACAACTGAGTGAGAGACTTAGTTTTTTTTATATGATGTGCCTCCAAGTTTTTAATGTAAAGACCGTTTCACGAAAGAATTCCCTCAGTTAAGGCGCCATAACCGCATGATTATATCATCTAATACTATAAAATGTTAGTTCCAAACTCTTCCCCACTTATTACGTGAAACAGTCTCTACGATATCTTTCTCGGAGTAAATATCACAATGGAGGGAGCCATAGAGATTTTGAGCGTGGCCACTTTTTGCTAGTGTGCAGTTACAGATTTGCATTAGTGTGTGTGACTAGTGATGTGACATTCCCATCAAGTCTATCGATGGAAAATTGGTGAAGTGAATAAAAATGCATGTATTTTATATGAATTGTTTATTAATTATTTTCATAAGATAGGTAATCTGGCAATCTGGCTTAAAAGGTAGGTAATCTGGCATTATTTTGAGTTATTAATATGACGGCTAATGACCCTTAAACAGTATTAATTTTGTGTACATGTTTCTGACACTGGTTTCAGTGACAGCATTTTTCATCACGAAATGTATGCGGAGCTGAAAATATTTGTCACATATCGATTTAATTAAAAGAAGTTTATGATCTTCTAATAAGCTAAAATCTAGGACATGTGTATTTAAACATCGAAAAATATTTTGAAGTTTAGAGGAATCCATAAGCTGCAAGATTACGTCTCTGATCATTTTATGTACATCTTTGCTGTTGATTTTGCTGTGGTGTGTCGATATTAAAGTTTTGCGTATCTGGAATATATATCTGGAATATTTTGTTGGCTCCCAGTTATCACGCCTAACAGCTTTGATCCACTCACTTCTCATTTCTGGACATTTTGGAAACCTAAAAATTAGTTGTACGTTAAAAGAAAAAAGAAAAGATATGTACATAATTCAGTGTAAAAAAATACAATTAGTTATGACATTACATAACATGTACTTAGGCACAGTTTTATCAAGATTAGAAGATATATCTTTTATCGATAAGTATATCGATAAAACTAAAATCTATGGTACGGACATCACTAGAATTGATGCTTAAATTATCTTTTAACACTTTTGCTGTTTTAAGACAGTTTTAGACATTATCTTGACCCAAATCACATGGATGTATATAAACTAGATTGTTAATATGATGGTACAATAGCATTTTGGCTAAAAACATCATCAATTTAGCATTTACAATGACTTAAACTTAGAATAAGTTCTAAAATGTAATTTTGTATTGTGTACAGCATATATAAATAAATAAATAAACATTGTCACCAACTTACGTATGAAATGACAAATCCGGGTCTTTTACACCTTCTTTTGTAGTTCTTGATGAACATGACACTGCTGAGCACGACATAGTTTTACATTTAACTTTAAACATATCTGTAACACCGTAAAATCACTTGATATTCTTTAAAACACTAAAGCACAAACGCAATGTTTTGGCCTACTCGTCGGTCATAAAAAGACACGGTGCGGCGTTGCCAGCATGTAAATTTGCTATCTCTTTTACTCGTAGCTTCATTCTGAAGGAAAGACAAAGACACACTTAAGTGCTTTACACACAGACGTAAGAGCGGCAACGTCTCTATGGCTCCCTTCATTGTGATATTTACTCCGAGATATCTTTCCTTTCCTTATCTCTGAAAAAAAAAAACTTAGTGTCTGTCTGTCTTTGTCCACAGACCAAGAGATACACGTATGTCTTTGTCATTTGTTAGGAAGCAAACTGCGAACTGCGAAGTGTCAAGTCAACAAATAAAAATAAAAACAATGCACATTATGTATGTATTAGAAATGAAATGAAATGGTCTAATAATGAAGAGAATATTTATCAAATATGTTTCATTGTTGCTGTGTGGTTTTGCCATATATTTTGTTATAAGATATCTTTATTCAACAGACTCTAGATATGATGGTATACTTGCCAAATCTCCTGACTGGTACGTCTTACCCTGCAGAACGTTAAAATGTTGTTTCTTTGGTATAATATTCACTAAACAAATTACTTTCAGGACGACTGCAAGTACCGGAGAATCTAAAGATGTCGGGAAGCCTGTGGAAAGTAAAGAAAATAGTAGAATAATAGTGTCGTTTGTAGTGTGTGATGGGCGCTTGAACGAATCTCTGAATGTTGTGAAGTCGCTGTTGCTTTTCACAAGAGCTCAGATACACTTAGTCATATTTGCCGATAAAAGCCGACAAATCCAGCTAAATGTAGCTTTGAATAAGTGGAGTAGTTTGACTACAAATCAGTTAAGTTTTGAACTACATGACATCAAGTTTCCCAAACCTAATGAAAGCTTTTGGCTGAACTTGTTTCGGAAATGTGCTGCACAGAGATTATTTTTCCCTGTAAGTATATGATCATATTTTCTTATACAATGATAATTACAAAATAATAAAATAAATCCATATAGAATTAAATAAGTACAACAAATGATCACTCTTAACATTGCAAGTTAGGGTATGTTTTATTTTAGTCCCAAACTAATGTTTTAGAAGGTTTTTAGGAAACAATATTTTTAGTCCTTTAGGCATCATAGTAAATTATGTCTATGGTATACTTTTAAAGATTTCTAACTCAAATGTCTTTACTGCTATCACATATGTTACAATTTAATGCAGCCTTTTTGCACCCTGTGCTTATACATTGCACCAATGATAACATCTAATCTAAAATCACCTAAATTCATAAAGTACCTTTGTATTACTATGACAATTAATTGCTCAGCACTAGGGTTGAGAGTTTTCAAACTATACTTACTTATTCCATTAGTGGTTTCTTTTTTAAACAAGAACCGTCTCACTTGGCAAAATATGTCAAGTTTAGGTTCAATTAATTCATAATATGTATTACAGGTCATATCTATCTTATAATAGTTACTTAAAAGTATCATTCATGTACATACTACACTAGTACAATCCGATTATTTATGCATATAATTTCATCTTATAAAATTGAACAAAAAATTATGTTAGATTAATACCTACTACAGTTAATACTGTCATCACAATAAGTATTAAAATGACTTACTATAATTTTCGAAGTGTATAATGGCTTCCTATTCAACTTCCAGGAGTTACTACCCCACATAGATGCAATGATATATGTAGACATAGACACCCTATTCCTCGGCCCGGTGGAGGAGCTGTGGGGGATGTTCCAGGAGTTCAACGACACTCAGATAGCCGGGCTCGTGGAGGAAGACAACAATGCCAATATAGCTTGGTATCCTAGATTTGCTAAGCATCCTTTTTATGGAAAGTTTGGTAAGCAGTTGAGATTTGTATACAGTTTTTGGTGGTTTATTTTCTTCATGTTTTAGGTTTCAAGTAAGTTCTTAGCTTGCTATTGTATTAGACTAGTCATAAAATAAAAATAAATAGTGAATGATTAGAAAAGGATGGAAAGTATCTAAGTTATGTTCTGATGCCAGTCTGATCTTAACCTTAAGATACCTATGATCAAAGAAATATTTTTAGTTTCTTTGAAAGATAGCTAATTCTGTAATTGAGATTTTAAGACAAGTTTATCATGTGTTTTCTATTGTATGATTACAGGCCTGAACTCAGGAGTGATGTTGATGAATCTCACAAGAATGAGAGATTTTGGCTGGATGAACTACATAGGGCCTGTCACACAGATGTGGAAGTCCATACCTTGGGGAGATCAAGTAAGACAATGTTTGAATTTATAATATAAAACAAATGTTGATTTCAAGTACAAATAATTACCTATATCTGTAAACTGACATTGCCATTGTAACTGACACACATTGCCATTTTGTTGATTATTATTAAGAGTAATTAACAATTTATCACATATTTTATTATGTAAGTAATCTATGGAAGATGGCTAAGTTAGAGATGAATTATTGCGGCCAATTAGTTTCTGCTGTGTATCAGGCTAATAAATTGTTCAAGTTTTATCTATATATATTGTCTTGATTTGAAGTCTGAGTTAAATTTACCATATTAAACATCATCATCAGCCTGTTATCGCTCACTGCTGAGAATAGGCCTCTCTTCTTTCTTCATATTTATCATGGTTTTGTTAATTTTGCAGGACATAATAAACATAATCATGTCGTACCACCCGGCGGCGGTGCGGGCGCTGCCGTGCCGCTACAACTACCGCTCGGACCAGTGCCGGCACGGGGACTCGTGCGCCGCCGCCTCGCGCGCCGGCGTGCACCTGCTGCACGGCAGCCGCGCCGCCTTCCACAACATGCCCGCCTTCCAGGTGATACAAGTTATCAGAACCATACAGAACTTAACTACTCACCTTAAAGCCTGAAAGAAAGCGTGCTACATCTTAGACTACAGTGATGTTTAATATCAGGCAGGCTGTAGTCAAACATAAGCCTATACCGTGTTAAAAAAAATTATGTATTGTGACAAATAAACAAAGTAGAACAAAAACAGCAAGATATGTACAGACAGAACGACAGTAATAATACATAATATTTGTCACAGTACAACCCCAACACAGTATAATGCTGGCTGCATAGCAACCTAGCCCTGCCCTCACAGCTGAGATGAAGTAGCAGAGGAGGTATACCTACTCAAGTGTCAACATGATTTCTGCATACTGTTGTGCATCGAATCATATTCATAGAATATTCATACTCTTTAATTTTATTAAAGAATTTTCATCCTCGTCGCCATTATAATAACACACACAGTGGAGTCAGAAACAGAACTAAACTTTATTGAGTACACTCATTATAACATAGGAAAATGATATTTAGTTAAATACACAACAGCACAGGCAACACAACCACCCGAATGATCATAGTAATTATCAATATCTATAGTATATCAATAAGGTCTAAACATATCATATGAAGTGACATGTCTGGTTCTAAGTTGTACAACATGTACACTTTCTTTTTTGAAGCCTGCAAAAATGAATACAATTTGATAACATAGCATTACATGTTTACCTGTCACATTACAAGCAACATATCTATATATATAAAACTCAATGGTGACTGACTGATTGACTGACTGACTGATATAGTGATCCACACACAGCCCAGGTGGGGTTTAGAAAGTACCCAATCGAGGAGGGAGGGGAGGGGAACCTCCCCCCAAAAGAGGGGGCACCGGAACCCCCCCTTTTTGAGATATGACCATTTTTGTATTTTGAGGTTAAGTACTACGATTTCACTATGGGGTACTTAACTACCTAACCCAACACTTGCACTACAACAGGACTTGGCTCCTCCTCGCTTCGCTCGTCGTCGCATATGCGTGGTAGAAAGCAACCTAACGAACCTAATCTACCTTCTGTCACAGACAAGTGACTTCGAGTCCAACACTTGCACTACAACAGGACTTAGCTCCTCCTCGCTTCGCTCGTCGTCGCATGTGCGTGGTAGAAAGCAACCTAACGAACCTAATCTACCTTCTGTCACAGACAAGTGATTTCGAGTCCAACACTTGCACTACAACAGGACTTGGCTCCTCCTCGCTTCGCTCGTCGTCGCATGTGCGTGGTAGAAAGCAACCTAACGAACCTAATCTACCTTCTGTCACAGACAAGTGACTTCGAGTCCAACACTTGCACTACAACAGGTTAGGTTAGGTTTAGCGTCCCGTAAAGTACACCCCAACCCGCTACGCTCGCTCACTCGACCCCGCCATCCCCTTCTATTCTAACCTAACCTCAAGCATGCATCGAAGAAGAAAGAAAATTACTTGACACTGGCAAATACGCGAAGAGTGTGACGCCAATACTAAAAAAAAAAACAATGGCGTCACGTTTCGTTCATCAAGTTACACACAAAATATTATAAGTACGTAAAAATTTGCAATCAAATAATAAATAAAATTACGTATTATATGTATTTTTCATCAATATATACGTAATTGTGATAAAAACTAAACATTACATACACATTAGCAAATAAATATAATAGTTTGATAAGTCGCACGCTTGTATGTAATAGCAGTCCGTAAAACGAAACGCGAATGGCCGCCAAAATGACAGGAAGGTGTCAAAATGGTCGATTTTTTCACGTTTTTTTCCTGATTTTTAAATAATTATATCTCAAAAACCATCAGTTTCCTAAAAATAAGATTTTGTATATAGGTTTCTAATAATATAAGCTATCTGTAAAAAAAAATGAAGCCTTAAAACGATTGGGTACTTTCTAAACCTTAGCCCCGCGAGCACCCACTAGTATCATATAAACGTTGCTACTTACATTTACACATTTTACTGCTTTAATAACTTTTTTAACTTCAAGGTTTTTCAGAACTTTAGTGAGTTGAGTATTTGCTAGGTTCGAGCGCACTCTGATATCTCGTATCCATATACCCTTATCTCCGGCTTCTTCTATTAAATTATACACAACTTTGTCTTCATTATCCGCGCCTTTGACTGCTTGTTTACTGGTTTGAGCTTTAAGCCTGGAACAATATTTAATTCATAGCTCATAACCTACAAACTTTTGATATAAGTTACTCTACTTTTAAAGTGAACATGGAATATAATCGATTCGTTACTTGTATATTAAAGCTCCTCCTTGATTGAATAAGTCGAAGTGTTCCTGTTTTAGCAGTTCATTTATTGCAGCCACAAGTTCAGCCGATGAAACTTCCGGTATTGCAGCTGTAATATCTTGATGAGATATTCCTTTTGGGTTCTTCTTGCCAACAGCTAATATTTTTTCTTTTAATTCTGCTGATACTGTGGTGCTCATTTTAACGAAAAACTCTTGTATCGCCCGTTTGCGTTAAAGATTTCTCTCTGTTTACAAGTTTATGATAATAAAAGCTCAAGTGTTCAATGCTCAGCTGCTTTCTGTCAACGGGTGACTTGACAACTGAGTGAGAGACTTAGTTTTTTTTATATGATGTGCCTCCAAGTTTTTAATGTAAAGACCGTTTCACGAAAGAATTCCCTCAGTTAAGGCGCCATAACCGCATGATTATATCATCTAATACTATAAAATGTTAGTTCCAAACTCTTCCCCACTTATTACGTGAAACAGTCTCTACGATATCTTTCTCGGAGTAAATATCACAATGGAGGGAGCCATAGAGATTTTGAGCGTGGCCACTTTTTGCTAGTGTGCAGTTACAGATTTGCATTAGTGTGTGTGACTAGTGATGTGACATTCCCATCAAGTCTATCGATGGAAAATTGGTGAAGTGAATAAAAATGCATGTATTTTATATGAATTGTTTATTAATTATTTTCATAAGATAGGTAATCTGGCAATCTGGCTTAAAAGGTAGGTAATCTGGCATTATTTTGAGTTATTAATATGACGGCTAATGACCCTTAAACAGTATTAATTTTGTGTACATGTTTCTGACACTGGTTTCAGTGACAGCATTTTTCATCACGAAATGTATGCGGAGCTGAAAATATTTGTCACATATCGATTTAATTAAAAGAAGTTTATGATCTTCTAATAAGCTAAAATCTAGGACATGTGTATTTAAACATCGAAAAATATTTTGAAGTTTAGAGGAATCCATAAGCTGCAAGATTACGTCTCTGATCATTTTATGTACATCTTTGCTGTTGATTTTGCTGTGGTGTGTCGATATTAAAGTTTTGCGTATCTGGAATATATATCTGGAATATTTTGTTGGCTCCCAGTTATCACGCCTAACAGCTTTGATCCACTCACTTCTCATTTCTGGACATTTTGGAAACCTAAAAATTAGTTGTACGTTAAAAGAAAAAAGAAAAGATATGTACATAATTCAGTGTAAAAAAATACAATTAGTTATGACATTACATAACATGTACTTAGGCACAGTTTTATCAAGATTAGAAGATATATCTTTTATCGATAAGTATATCGATAAAACTAAAATCTATGGTACGGACATCACTAGAATTGATGCTTAAATTATCTTTTAACACTTTTGCTGTTTTAAGACAGTTTTAGACATTATCTTGACCCAAATCACATGGATGTATATAAACTAGATTGTTAATATGATGGTACAATAGCATTTTGGCTAAAAACATCATCAATTTAGCATTTACAATGACTTAAACTTAGAATAAGTTCTAAAATGTAATTTTGTATTGTGTACAGCATATATAAATAAATAAATAAACATTGTCACCAACTTACGTATGAAATGACAAATCCGGGTCTTTTACACCTTCTTTTGTAGTTCTTGATGAACATGACACTGCTGAGCACGACATAGTTTTACATTTAACTTTAAACATATCTGTAACACCGTAAAATCACTTGATATTCTTTAAAACACTAAAGCACAAACGCAATGTTTTGGCCTACTCGTCGGTCATAAAAAGACACGGTGCGGCGTTGCCAGCATGTAAATTTGCTATCTCTTTTACTCGTAGCTTCATTCTGAAGGAAAGACAAAGACACACTTAAGTGCTTTACACACAGACGTAAGAGCGGCAACGTCTCTATGGCTCCCTTCATTGTGATATTTACTCCGAGATATCTTTCCTTTCCTTATCTCTGAAAAAAAAAAACTTAGTGTCTGTCTGTCTTTGTCCACAGACCAAGAGATACACGTATGTCTTTGTCATTTGTTAGGAAGCAAACTGCGAACTGCGAAGTGTCAAGTCAACAAATAAAAATAAAAACAATGCACATTATGTATGTATTAGAAATGAAATGAAATGGTCTAATAATGAAGAGAATATTTATCAAATATGTTTCATTGTTGCTGTGTGGTTTTGCCATATATTTTGTTATAAGATATCTTTATTCAACAGACTCTAGATATGATGGTATACTTGCCAAATCTCCTGACTGGTACGTCTTACCCTGCAGAACGTTAAAATGTTGTTTCTTTGGTATAATATTCACTAAACAAATTACTTTCAGGACGACTGCAAGTACCGGAGAATCTAAAGATGTCGGGAAGCCTGTGGAAAGTAAAGAAAATAGTAGAATAATAGTGTCGTTTGTAGTGTGTGATGGGCGCTTGAACGAATCTCTGAATGTTGTGAAGTCGCTGTTGCTTTTCACAAGAGCTCAGATACACTTAGTCATATTTGCCGATAAAAGCCGACAAATCCAGCTAAATGTAGCTTTGAATAAGTGGAGTAGTTTGACTACAAATCAGTTAAGTTTTGAACTACATGACATCAAGTTTCCCAAACCTAATGAAAGCTTTTGGCTGAACTTGTTTCGGAAATGTGCTGCACAGAGATTATTTTTCCCTGTAAGTATATGATCATATTTTCTTATACAATGATAATTACAAAATAATAAAATAAATCCATATAGAATTAAATAAGTACAACAAATGATCACTCTTAACATTGCAAGTTAGGGTATGTTTTATTTTAGTCCCAAACTAATGTTTTAGAAGGTTTTTAGGAAACAATATTTTTAGTCCTTTAGGCATCATAGTAAATTATGTCTATGGTATACTTTTAAAGATTTCTAACTCAAATGTCTTTACTGCTATCACATATGTTACAATTTAATGCAGCCTTTTTGCACCCTGTGCTTATACATTGCACCAATGATAACATCTAATCTAAAATCACCTAAATTCATAAAGTACCTTTGTATTACTATGACAATTAATTGCTCAGCACTAGGGTTGAGAGTTTTCAAACTATACTTACTTATTCCATTAGTGGTTTCTTTTTTAAACAAGAACCGTCTCACTTGGCAAAATATGTCAAGTTTAGGTTCAATTAATTCATAATATGTATTACAGGTCATATCTATCTTATAATAGTTACTTAAAAGTATCATTCATGTACATACTACACTAGTACAATCCGATTATTTATGCATATAATTTCATCTTATAAAATTGAACAAAAAATTATGTTAGATTAATACCTACTACAGTTAATACTGTCATCACAATAAGTATTAAAATGACTTACTATAATTTTCGAAGTGTATAATGGCTTCCTATTCAACTTCCAGGAGTTACTACCCCACATAGATGCAATGATATATGTAGACATAGACACCCTATTCCTCGGCCCGGTGGAGGAGCTGTGGGGGATGTTCCAGGAGTTCAACGACACTCAGATAGCCGGGCTCGTGGAGGAAGACAACAATGCCAATATAGCTTGGTATCCTAGATTTGCTAAGCATCCTTTTTATGGAAAGTTTGGTAAGCAGTTGAGATTTGTATACAGTTTTTGGTGGTTTATTTTCTTCATGTTTTAGGTTTCAAGTAAGTTCTTAGCTTGCTATTGTATTAGACTAGTCATAAAATAAAAATAAATAGTGAATGATTAGAAAAGGATGGAAAGTATCTAAGTTATGTTCTGATGCCAGTCTGATCTTAACCTTAAGATACCTATGATCAAAGAAATATTTTTAGTTTCTTTGAAAGATAGCTAATTCTGTAATTGAGATTTTAAGACAAGTTTATCATGTGTTTTCTATTGTATGATTACAGGCCTGAACTCAGGAGTGATGTTGATGAATCTCACAAGAATGAGAGATTTTGGCTGGATGAACTACATAGGGCCTGTCACACAGATGTGGAAGTCCATACCTTGGGGAGATCAAGTAAGACAATGTTTGAATTTATAATATAAAACAAATGTTGATTTCAAGTACAAATAATTACCTATATCTGTAAACTGACATTGCCATTGTAACTGACACACATTGCCATTTTGTTGATTATTATTAAGAGTAATTAACAATTTATCACATATTTTATTATGTAAGTAATCTATGGAAGATGGCTAAGTTAGAGATGAATTATTGCGGCCAATTAGTTTCTGCTGTGTATCAGGCTAATAAATTGTTCAAGTTTTATCTATATATATTGTCTTGATTTGAAGTCTGAGTTAAATTTACCATATTAAACATCATCATCAGCCTGTTATCGCTCACTGCTGAGAATAGGCCTCTCTTCTTTCTTCATATTTATCATGGTTTTGTTAATTTTGCAGGACATAATAAACATAATCATGTCGTACCACCCGGCGGCGGTGCGGGCGCTGCCGTGCCGCTACAACTACCGCTCGGACCAGTGCCGGCACGGGGACTCGTGCGCCGCCGCCTCGCGCGCCGGCGTGCACCTGCTGCACGGCAGCCGCGCCGCCTTCCACAACATGCCCGCCTTCCAGGTGATACAAGTTATCAGAACCATACAGAACTTAACTACTCACCTTAAAGCCTGAAAGAAAGCGTGCTACATCTTAGACTACAGTGATGTTTAATATCAGGCAGGCTGTAGTCAAACATAAGCCTATACCGTGTTAAAAAAAATTATGTATTGTGACAAATAAACAAAGTAGAACAAAAACAGCAAGATATGTACAGACAGAACGACAGTAATAATACATAATATTTGTCACAGTACAACCCCAACACAGTATAATGCTGGCTGCATAGCAACCTAGCCCTGCCCTCACAGCTGAGATGAAGTAGCAGAGGAGGTATACCTACTCAAGTGTCAACATGATTTCTGCATACTGTTGTGCATCGAATCATATTCATAGAATATTCATACTCTTTAATTTTATTAAAGAATTTTCATCCTCGTCGCCATTATAATAACACACACAGTGGAGTCAGAAACAGAACTAAACTTTATTGAGTACACTCATTATAACATAGGAAAATGATATTTAGTTAAATACACAACAGCACAGGCAACACAACCACCCGAATGATCATAGTAATTATCAATATCTATAGTATATCAATAAGGTCTAAACATATCATATGAAGTGACATGCTATTTTAATATTAAAACTTACGTGAGACATTTTATCAACATGTTAACTAAACGGTTTTCACTCACGTGTAATACGCGTATGTTGTTTACGCGTTTCGGATGTTATGACATCCATCTTCAGAACGTATGTTCTGGGACCGCGGCAGCACGCAGACATGCTGTTGTAAAACATAGATATAGTTGCATAATGATGTGGTCAGTCTTTTATTGGATGGCCTAATGTATATTTACATTTACATTGGTACTTTCCAGGCAATATACAGCGCAATTGACGAGCAC
The DNA here is from genome assembly GCA_927399415.1 of Macaria notata. Taxonomy (NCBI): domain Eukaryota; kingdom Metazoa; phylum Arthropoda; class Insecta; order Lepidoptera; family Geometridae; genus Macaria; species Macaria notata. The sequence continues at coordinate 4,918,440 of OV656743.1, forward strand.
GTCCTGGGGAAGGATGCTCCGACTAGCTTACTATCCAAGATGGAGGAGTACTTGTCACGAGCCCCGCCCTCCCCCTGCAGCGACCTCAAGCAAGCCTTCCTCAAGGTGCCCGCGGACACGATACACGCTCTGTATCCGCAACCAAACAGGTAGCAATGCTAGTTTATTTATTGGTTAATTAAAACTAAACTGTCAAAAGTATACTCTATATAATAGGTACATATCTATATCTCTATCTACTTAACTTACACTTTTATTGAGTAATAATAGTACGCTTAGGGCGGCTTGATAGACGCCCGACAACAGAGTTGGCCACTCTCATTCGATAGAAGAAGATTGAGTTCCATTGAGTAGTTATTTTAGTTTATTAGTTTTACGAGTAGGTATTTTAGTTTAAGATAAAAATAGATGATTCTCTTGTAAGTATGTGTTATTTTTTTACGATTTTTATTTAATTTTTTATTATTAAAATTCGGTGGCGGAACAGAAAGAATTTTGAGCGTAACGGCAATACTTACGTATATGAGTAGGTACATACAGAAGCACAAACTAAAAACAACAAGTTCGTACAAAAATCTTCGTGGTCCGCGACTGAAATATAGTAAGTAGGTATTACTCGAATATTATGAGATTTGTATATTAAGAGACGGTATATTATAATTATTATGTATTTTCTTTTACAAACATCCCACTATGAATGAATTCTGTGAATTCTAACTTTTAGCAATAAAAAACATTTAAGCAATTACAACTTAGTTTCATTAATCATTTTCTTACGAAGAGTTGCGAATCGCGAACTTTGATATTTAGAGGTTGTAAACGCTGTGTCAGAGTTTAATTTAACGACGGCGAGCACAAACTATTGAGACATTCAATGATACGTGGCACACAACACACGGCAGCGCCTCACTCTAAATTTGCATCCTTTTCCCAAATAAATATGATTTTTCTTCCATTGTATACCTACCTGTTTTGGCTCTGTCTTTTTTGCAATATTTTCGTTTTATTTTGTCTATTTCGCAATATTTTGTCGGGTTCTAATTTATACTGCATATTTACATTAGAATAATAGTAAACTTAAAGCAAATCATATTTTATGTATGCGCCAGTTTTAAATTTCTAATGCCAAGAAGAACAAAGCGCGCATAATTTCGGAGACTACATAATGTAACAGGTTCAGGTTCTGCAAGAACCAGTCTGAGATTTAAGTGATGGCTTCCGGCAAATCAGGTTTTTAATAGCGTTGCAAATGTTGTTTGTAATTTAGCCTTTTAACTTATCTGGACGTACTGAAATAACAAACTAAATTGAAGGTCATCAGTATGCTACAGCAGTCGTTCATCATCATCATCCACAGCCCTTGGGATCCCACTGCTGGGTATAGGCTTCCCTTTGTATGTGCCATCTGTGTCGATCTTGTGCAGACCTCATCCAGGTTGGACCCTCGACTTTGAAGATGTCGTCGACCCATCTCGCGACCGGACGACCCACTCCTCGCCTGCCAGTTCTAGGCCACCACACCGTAACTGCTACACTCCATCTGTTATCAGTTCTTCTAACCACGTGTCCTGCCCAACTCCATTTTAAACGCATTACCGCGAGTCCGACGTTAGTAAGCAGTCGTTAGGAAAACCATATCAGAGGCCCTTCGGGTGGACTGAAAACCATATCAGAGGCCCTTCGGGTGGACTGAAAACTCTCAACCCTTTTCCTGTTTTATTTAAGTATGTCACTATTTGCTCGTCTTTGGGTTTCCGTAAGCTGAAATGTAGTATAGCTTTCGAAGCGAAAATAATCTGGTTTCTATTCCTATTGCGTAAGCAAGTACTTAACATCGTGGATATGACCTACCACCAGGCGAAATATGGTAACATGCTGCTTGTAAAAAAACAACAGTCTTGCCGCATACCAGCATCTACTAAAGTCTCAAATGCCAACTTTATTATTTTGTTTTATTTATGTTTTGTTCTTTTTTCTCATAATGTTACTCTATCTTTTTAGTGTCTCAGCCATAGGTAATTAACCACTTAAACAAATTGTAGCTTATGATATTGTTGTGATAGGATAATGTACACTATTACCACAAATGTTTTGTAAGTTTTTATCAATAAAGAAATTTAAAAAAGTGTATCAGACAGTCACAGACAGTCAGTATCATTAAGTACCTAGACAAGCTTACGGAACGTGAAGCTATGTTTTTAAAAACTATTTTAATCAAAACACTAGGCCAATTTTGAGGCTTTAATAAACTAAGGTTGTCCGATACTGAGGACCTAAGACTAACTTAAAGTACGTGTGCTCGATACGGAGAGCTTAAACTAACTGCCGAGCCGGCCTTATCGATACTTACAAGTAAACTACGCTACCTGGGTGGCATGACGCCACCAGACGCAGCGTTAGCAGAGTCGTATTACAGACTGCTGACGCTGACGTAGCTTCTAGGTATGTAACCTAATATACTGGAGAGAGGCGGGTACTTAACTACCTACTTAATCTATTTTTTTAAATAACTACACAAACATAGTGTACATACTCGTATGTGTAAACGGATACAATAATACTAATTACATATTCTGTTATCATATCTACAAGTATAATTACCGCAGTCGTCACGTGTATTTACCGAGGAGTGATTTAATTACCTATGTAGTTTTTGCTATCCTTGGAGTTTTGACTACTCTCGTCAAAAACTAGATGAGTCAAAGCATATGTTAGGTCTCTTTCTTATTTCCTATCTATTGATTTTGTTTAAATTAATGAATAAGCATCTCTTTTTATGTAATGGTGACAACTATTGTAATAAAGGATATTGAATTGAATAAATTAATATTTAAACATCTAAACAACTAGCACGCTTTTTTCCACGTGCTTCCTCAATCCAGACAGAGCAGTTGTTTTAACTAAAGTCAACGTGAAATACCTGGCAATAATGCGTACCTAACCAATCTTAAACTTACATAAGTATTTCAGGACATTTCATACAGTAACAACTGAAATAATATTTAAATTATAGTTTTCATGTACGTTTATGTTAAATACCGTTTACTTGTTCAAGTATTCGACAGAGGCGACAATGAACAGAATTCGTTTCAAATGAATTCTTTACCAAATGTATTCATGTTTCCAGAGCTAGTATACTAAGAACGTATGTACGGACGAAAGCGACGTTTCTGAAAATTTCAGAAGAAATGAATCATTTACTAAACCTGACATTTGTGTTCTCTGCGACTATATTATTTGTGACCTGTGCTAAATCACCGTATAAACAATGCAGGGGTAAGTTATTTCATTAATATTTTCTACAAACGCATTTATGTTGGATTATGACGTAGTCATTCTTAGCTAAGTAATGTATGTAAATTTTGACCCCATTTTGTACTGAAAGAAAGTTGTTTCAAACTCATTTGCTATGCCTAAAATTTCACCTTATCTTGTTTTAGGAAAAGATTTCTTTAGTTCAATCTGTTGGATACAAAAAACTAATTTTTACCTGAGAAATCATTGAATTACCAGAAAATAACTTACCTTGGCTAGAGCCAACAGATTTATTTTTTCAACGTGTTTCAAATTCAACCAAATCGCTTACCATTTGTCCATATGTATGCAATAAAATCTAGTATATCCTACTGAATGATATGGCTTTGCGGTACCATAAATAATATGCAAGTGTATACGTCATCAAGATCTATAAAGAGAATCTAGATCTATTTTTATGTATATATTTGTATGTAACTAGACTTCTATATTTAATTATATTCTAGACCTGGTTTACTTGAAAAAAGTATATCGTATTGTTAGGCAGTAGATAGGTATGTATCTAAATTTTAAGTAAATTATATAATACTCGTACGTACTGGAGCGTATACAGTAAGTTATTTAGGAAATACAGCTGATCAAACAATGCAATACTCTATCATACAGTAAAGTGTGTCTATAATACAGTAAAGTTATTACCAAATGTGCTGGTTTTAGACAAATTTGTACATTAATAAAACCTATCTTTAAAAACTACCACTTTTTTGCCAAAGGCATAAAAGGTTGTTATTGCGAATGGGCTTTCCAACCTTTAGATATTTTTAAGATGCAAGTCTATGCTTTTATAACGTTATTTTTGAACAGTATTTGTTATGCGTATGCACACGGTTTATCCAATTGTTTGCGAGAAAATAGTGAAAAAAGGCCTATCTTTGGGGAGATGCTTAGTGTGGAACACAACTAAATCGCTTGAGTTGTTTTTTCTGTAACAAAGTGATTGCCTATGCCAAGTATTATGATTAGGTATATACATTTTTTTAATGGACTCTGCGGCACCGCCGCTATATCGCCAATGCCACGTCACAAGAGAAACAAATGCTTATTTTTTAACCGACTTACAAAAAAGGAGGTTATCAAGTCTTCTATAACTTTTTTTTATTATTATATAAGACCTATTGAGTCAGCGTTGACATTTGACGTCTTTTTATGAGAGCAGCATACTGTTGTCTACTTAGGCCAGGAATAAAAACGCAGCTCATCGCTTTAAACTTGCTTCCTTTACTCTCAGTACTCATATTAAATTATTACATTGAATTCCGTTTTATCTGTCTGTCGACAACCGTCTACCATGGCCGCCTCGTGGTGTGTGTCCCGTCACCGCAGTCGGGCGTGATTGCACGACGCGCCCGAAGGCACCACTCAAAAGTGTGGCCAGTTTATCATTGTGCAGTTGAATTATAAATTAGCAGATATTTTAGTTAAGTCATCAAATTATTATTTACATAACAAACATTGGTTTAATAATAATATCTAGTCGTATATGTATTCAACTATAGTACCTACCTACCTATAAACTATGGTAAGCTAACAATACTAAATGTTAAACCACAATGATAATGGTAACTAAAACATACATTTTAGGAGGCTTTGGTTCATCAAAAGTAACAACTTTTGATTTAGGATTTTTGGTAATTCGCGAATGTTTGGTTCTCCATACATTTTTTTCAAGGGTGTTAAACTTTTTGTATAAAACAACAGTTTTTTTATGATTGGTGTACTAAAGCCTTAAAAGTAACCTTATAAATAAGCTTTAATTAAGTAACGCTTATGCGTTAGTTATCGGTAAGTCTGCATACTTACCATCAGATAATGGAAGCGCGCGTTCAAGTAAATAAATAAAAACTTCAGGACATATCAAACAGCGCCATCTAGCTCCATATCAAGTCTTCTGAAGTCAGTGCACAATTCCTTATTAGCTACATACATGTAACATTGATGTCTTGATTTTAATCACAGTTTCATGCTATATTTTGTTCTGGTTTTACTTTCAGGACACAAATTCCCAGACTTGGAGAACAGAATCAACGTGTCGTCATGTGACCAAAAGAAATGCACCTTAGTCAAAGGAACGGATACTACAGTGGCTTTCAGAATTAAGCCAGGTAGATAGATAGATATTTTTTTTTATTAAAACACCACATATATAAAAAAAAAACTGCACAATAAACATAGAAATTAAAATGAGTGTCTTAATTGGCATGGTAGGTATATTCATTTATTTTAAATTTTCCAATTACCTACTTTACCTACATTATTCCTAAATGTGAATATGACTTTGTTAGTAGCAAGTTTCGATAACTAGTGCATAAGAACCTATTGAAAAGTTTTTACATTATTACAAGCCGCTTTTTGCATACACGGGCTATCGACTAAGATTTGCAATTTTGTAATCCACTAAGTAGATATAATTAAGTACAAAACAACTATTTACCTCTGGCAGAGGGCTGGAGGACTTAGACTATCTTTTGGCTTAACTAAAGATTTTTTAAGTGTATTTATGTTGTAGTTAGAAGTAGTATGTTTAGTTCTTATCTTGTTTTTATGTATTACTAGTGGGTGCTCGCGGTTTCGCTCGCATTAAGAAGTAAAACTTGCATCCCCTATTTCATCCCTTTAAAATTGGCGTTTCCTAAAATCCTTTCTTAGCGGATGCCTACGTAATAACATCTACCTTCATTCCAAATTTCAGCCCAATCCGTCCAGTGGTTAGGGCTGTGCGTTGATAGATCACTATATCAGTCAGTCAATCAGTCAGTCAGTCACCTTTGAGTTTTATATATATAGATTATTGTAAATAAAGATTAAAGAAAAGTTAAAAACCATTTAAATACTTATCTGTATGTCTGTCTGCTTCCAGTGGAGAAAGTGACGTCACTGATAAACAATGTAACCGCTAAATTCCACGGGTTCCCGCTGCAGATTCCATTCGCGAGTGTCTCAGGGACCGACGCGTGCGGCAGCGTGTACCTGGCAGCCACACACGCACGCGCGCCGTGCCCGCTCCTACCAGGCATAGAGTATGTCTACAAGAACCACTTTTATATATACTACTTATACCCAGAAGCACTTCTCACTGTGCACTGGGAACTCATCTCAGATGATAAGCCCATCATCTGCTTCGAAGTGCCCACTAGAATTGTCCCTAACCCGAATAAATACAATAATAAATTAAATACCACAACCGAAGCTACAACAACTGTAACGCGGTCGAGTGATGATGTCACTTATACAACGGAAATTCCTAGTTCTACAAATGATTGGTTGTCATGAAACTTCAGTCAGTTCTAAGTAAGTTCATAATTTCACGGATTTTCGATAATAGTACCTAATATAATGTTACTATTAATTAACAAAACATTGTGTATGCAATATAAAACGTATGTTAAGCAATTCGTCTTATCCTATGCTTTAATATAAATTTAACCTATCTATGTGTTAATCTCGAGTTTTAATCTATCTATGTCCAACGTCCATATCAAATAAAAGTGTAAAATAATATACAGGGCATTGAGTAAAAACATGTTTATTTAATAAATAAAATACAACCTTATCAATATAAAAATCTTGTAGGATTTCTTAAGCTAATTAGTTCTTTTTTGTAACAACACCAACAATAAAAACTTTGGATTGCGTGACAGTTATTCTTTTTTTTCTAATTTTGCATCTTTACACGTTTCATAATATCATATTTTTCTTCAGAAATTAAATGAGAGCATCTTAATGTATTGGTTTTGTTTTCATTATCTTTTGCGGAATTTTATGAAAATATAAATTAAGAGCTTTCATACCACTTACATAAAAGCCGTGGAGTGGTATTCGAGCTTTTAATTTCCATTTTTCCATTTGCCTAGTCTTAAGGGTGAGATATAGATTATGTAAAGGCTGAAATATTGTTTTGTACATCTATATAGAACTATTTGTCGAAATAAATTACATTTCATCCATAAAAGAGGAACTTGTGATGTTTTACATCATACTCAAGGCATATTTTCTCTGACATGCCTTGCCTATGTAATTAAGAGTCAATAAAATGTTAATTGAACGCTGTCACATCTCACAACCTGATTTGATTTCTTGCATTCGCTTGTATTAATTAACAATCTTAGCTGGAACTCTGAAACAGGCGATATCATCATTATCGCTTTTTAACGCCCAGTTGACATTGACACTGAGAGTTGGATAGAGTTCTAGGACCGGGAAGGAATCTTTGTAGACGTAATTATTGCCAGCTTGGAGCGGGCAGGGGGATTTCTCCCCGGCCTCTGTGTAAATCTTGTCGCAGACGGATTGTCCGTCGACTCCCGGAAATGGTAGAGGCAGGCCGAATACTTCAGCATTGACACTGTTCTTCAACTCTTTGATGTTCTTTTCTGTAAAAAAAAAAAAACACTTTATTGACCAAAAACTGTAGGGTGTTGCAGAAATTCTGACGCAATCTGAGACGTGTAAATTTACATTTCATTTATATTTAAGCCAATAGCGGTGATTCACCAATCATAAAAGTTCAAAGAGTTTCTATAATTGACGTTTCGATTTCGAGCGAAACCCTTATGAGTTTCTCATGCAAACTGTTCTATAGGGTAATGAAATATCCGCATCACTGCTATGTTCTCATCACCGTAATACAAGGTTGTGATACCGGTGTACCCAGTAATTTCACCGGAAACATGACTCTTCAAACTGGAGTAGATTGCTACATGCTTTCATTGCTTACTTATTGATACTAGCGGCAAAGGTATATGATACTTTCCAGTAGGTACGGCGTTTCACAAATTCGTAGTTTTTACTAGAATTGAAACGCCAATGAAAGACGTTTAAACTGACATATTTTTACCAATGACAGTCACCCACCAATCATATAAATTTCTAGTTCTGCGATTGAGCGTTCGTTTCCGATTGAAAACGTTCCCAGTTTATGAAATACCTCGGAAACACCCTGCTGGAGGTGCCTCACAATAAGATGCGTTTAACTACAATGATATCAAAATGACATATGATATATGTATCGACAAGTTTATAATGCCAGTAGGTGAGTATGTACACATGTACTATTTTCCGCCTACTAATTTTCTATAATTACACGACTGTTCATTTTAACGTTACCTACTTGTTTTTTTGCCATAAGGTTCAGTATATAGACATATTGATCGAATGTATATTACTGTGTACCTAAGTATGTGAAAGCGTAGCTTGAAATTTGATTTATCATCCGACCCACGGAAGCGCCTAGGTTCAATATGAAGTACTAGCTGTGCTCGCGACTTCGTCCGCGTGGAATAGTTATTTAAGGCATCATATTTATATATATAGGTTTGCTTAGTGTGGGGCTAGATGGCGCTGTGTGCAATGTCCCAGGATATTTATTTTATTTTTTTATTTATTTTTGCAAACAACCTCTTTACAAATTATAGCTGTTATCCATGACTTGAACCGTTTTTGCAGCGCACGCAACGGAAGCCCTCAAAGATGTTGGTGATGTTTCTTCGCTCCTATTAGTTGCAGCGTAATGTTATTATATAGCCTAAAGCCTTCCTCGATAAATGGTCTATTCAACACAAAAATATTTTTTCAATTCGGACCAGTAGTTCCTGAGATTAGCGCGTTCAAACAAACAAACTTCAGCTTTATAATATTAGTATAGATAAAGATATACTACATCATCAATGATTGAATGCATAATAGAATTTTTAATTTATGTGATTCACGGAGGCATCTAGATGTAATCATTTAAATACCTACCACTTTACGATCACCCATCCAAGGAGAACGTTTCTTGATTAATTTCAATTTAGAATGATTAATTAGATGGGTAGATTAACTTATACATTATCAATCTAGCCACACAGTATTTTCCTCATTATTTTCTTGTTATTAGGTTAGTCCATTGAAATGTTACAAATTTTAGGTCCGAATATTGGATTTCTTAGCGGACGCATAGTTTCCGAGGTAACGCAAAAAAAGCGTTGCCACCACTTTTTTCAAGATGGCGGCCGGGGGACAAGAGTGGCGGCCCTACAAACTTGAAGTTAAGCTTTAAGCTTCTATAGACCCCTCAAACATGCCACAAAAATAAAATTACGTCTTCTAAAAAATGCAAAGCTCATGTAACATTTCAATTGACTAGGTACTTAATTGTTCACGCAAGATGAGGGGTAATTCTAAGATGTCAGGTTGAATAAAACCTGACATCTGAGAACCGTGTATGCAATAAAACTAGTTTTGCAAATTCTTACGTCATATGAAGATACAAAGTTCTAATATATATACTGCCTTTTGGTACAGGTTTTAATTATAATAATATTCTTAGCGATAAGGCCGCCAATTAAGACGCTAGCTTTAATTTCTCTGTTTTTTATTTGTATTGTTTTTATATGTGGTGTTTTAATAAAGTATCTATCTAAATATGCTGAGTCATACGGAGTTTTAAATTCAATTGCGTATATCTTTATTGTACGCCAACATAAATCTATCAAATCTCTTTACAATATCAAAAGGACGTGACCTTATCACCTTAAGTGATCTCTTCCAGGCAACCTTAGTAAGAAAGCGGTGAATGAGATAAGTTTTATCGGTGGCGTACAAATAAAAAATACATAAAAACCAGAAGAGAACTAAGCAGAATTGTCCAATATAACCACAATACCTACTGCGATAAAAATGGATACACCAGCGTACAGTAAGCAGGCACAAGGTAATATCACGTTTTGTGTCCGTTGCATGAATGTATATGTATTTTATTTATACATACGAGTTACGAGTATGTATGCAACATAAGCAGTATTGTTTTGTGGTTGAAACGAAATGATACTGCATTGAGAATGCTTGGGAAAATATTGACGTAATGCTGGGTACAGCAATAATTTAGTGCCTCCTTAGGTCTTTAAAAGGATTTTAAATGTAGGTATACATAAATGATGATTATGTATTATATGTATAGTAAAATAAAAATCTCTCCAATCACATCTACGCTATTTATGTAAATATTAAGATACCACTTAATCTCGGAAACCACTGCATCGCTTTCAGTAATAATTTCCATTTTGGCGCTTCCGTGGGTCGGCTGACACGTTAAATCGTTGGTCCCGTCTGTTTGTTTAGTACGGCAGTTGTTAAGCCATGTCAGAGGCCCTTAGGTCGGCTTGATATACTCTCGACACCAGATATGACCACTCTCATTCGTTAAGAAGAAGTAATAAATGTATAAGGTTTTTACCTGGAGTGAATCCAATTGTAATATGTTGACTGGTGCCCTTCTTCAGTTTACACGGAGGCTTCTTACACGGACTGAGTTGGACCTTGTCGGATAAATTCTCGATGGACCTCCCTGGAAATAAAGAAAATATTCATCAGCTTCAAATGGTCATGAAATCATTTAATTTGTCACCCGTATCAACTGTAAAATGTTATTTTTAAAAATTTCTGTGGGACTATATTGTTAAACGGTCTGTTAGGAATTTATTTATATATATTACTACTGTTATTATTATTATATATTACTGAATATTCATTTTAATCTGGTGTCGATCCAGAACAAATTCCAAAACAAGTGTTGATCTAAATGTGATTAATAATTATAATAAGAGGAAATAATAGGAATATTATTATTTTGAGTGAGATATACGTCGAGGGTTCTTAATGGATGAGGTCTGCACAAGATCGACTCAGCTGGCACATTCAAAGAGAGGCCTATGCTTAGCAGTGGAAAAGAAAAGGCTGTGGATGAAGATGATGATGAGATTAAAAAATAACTAAATAAACTTTTAGCGTATCAAATCACACATATCAAATAGTATTACAACTTTCTTTTGATTTGTGTACAACTTCTTATTTTGTTAGTCTATAATGCATACTTTTTCTTCATATTTGGTTTGATGATTTTGGGAACAAAAGACTTCAACGAGATCTTATAACATTTTACCAAATGCTTGTTATGAAAATGGTGATGACATAATATAAATTCAATTACCTATGTGTATTAATTAAATCAACCGTTTGTGTTAATAGGTACCTACTTCTACATTATACACTTGTAACTTGTAACAATCTGTTAATTTCTGAATGTATAGGTGTGAAAATCAGGCGACGAATTGGCATGGCAAAATCGGCGATGAGCCAATTGGACAAAGTATGGAGGGATCGGAATATTCTGAAAAAGACCAAATTATACATGGTTAAGACACTGGTCTTTCCGATCTTTTTGTATGGGGCGGAATCGTGGGCTCTAAAAGAAACTGACCGACGCCGCGTAGACCCGGCTTTTGAGATGTGGTGCTGGCGGCGAATGCTACGGATTCCATGGACCGCGTTTCGGACAAATGCTTCCATCCTAAAAGAGCTTAACATAAAGCAACGCATGTCCGCCGTATGTCTGAAGCGAGTACTACAATACTTTGGGCATATCGCACGGAAACCAGCGGACAATTTGGAGAAGCTCATAGTGACGGGAAAAATGGCAGGAACGAGATCCAGAGGTCGAAGCCCTACAAGATGGTCCGATCAGGTGGCTGAACACATTGGCGCCAAAGCAAGTGCTGCCATACACGAAGCTACCGATCGTGACAAATGGCGTCTAATGGTCCATAATTTTGGTCGGGGTCATCACGATGCTCAGCATTGAGCTATCGCCTAGAGGAGGAGGAGGTGTGAAATATAATGATCATGGAGGTAAGACACATTAATATTATAGTTACATAGGTATGTAGTAACTGATTACCTATAATGTAATTATATTCTTACTGGGTAAGCACGCTCCATCCTAGACCGTAATGATTGCTTACCATCAGGCGAATTACGGTCAAGCGCAAACCCATTCCTTGTTAAAAATATATTTTAGTTTCTCAGTAACCAATAAAAAATCTTAAGTACAATCGATACAAGTATTCAGATGCATTGTTGAATAACCCAACACATTGGTTAGATGTGTATAATTTTATTGAAGGCAATAAAATCTTTATTCCGTCTGTCGATACAAGACAAAAGATTTTTTGCTCTACAGCAGCAAAAGGTGAATGGTTTACGCACGTTAACTCATAAATTATGCAGAGAACTGACTCACGGAACTTGCGGCTTGAATGTAGACATCATAAACACGTGCGATGAATTGTAAATGGGCAAATATTATGTCTTTATTTGCGAATTGACAGAGGCACCATTATAATGGCAAACGTGATATAGGTTCGTGACAGTTTTAGTATTTGCGAATGACTCGAGTCGATAAAATCCTATTTTACTCGTTATTTATCCGATTATTATAATCGGATGCCTCCTCGTAGAAACAAGATATTTTCGGTAACTTTGAGTATAACACAGTTAAAATCTGAAATTTTATATTCGAGATCATTCTAAAAAGAAAAAAAAAACACACCTATTTTCAACTATGGATACTAAACGGACTATTAAAGATTTTGTCCCCATGAAAAAGGTATTTCTCGGTATACCTACTGCTTTGGTTTTACTAGTAAACAACCAAAAATATGAAACAAAAACCTCTAAGCAAGTTGGTAGGAGATGGATCAGATAGGCTGGAGACCGTACTGTGTGGCGCGTTGGAGAGGAGGCCTATACTCAGCAGTGGGTAAACATGGCCTGACATGATGAAGAACTCTGATTAAAATTCATAATTATAGGGAAAATAAAACCTTATTCATTTACTTACTTTTTAATAATATTATTGGTTATTGTTCGTTTCAAAGCAAGTAGGTACAATGAATGCCAGTTTGCCCTGAAGTGCCTGGTTAGGTTCAGTTAGGTTACCTCGCTATTCACTTAAGTACTAGCTTGGCCCTGCCAAGTCGATTAAGTCTCGATCTATTAGGTCTTAGAACACGGCCTGTTTCTAGATAATAAACCGAAGGACTTACTTCAAGTAGCTTGGTCTTTTAATAAGTACAAATATATAATGAGAAGCTAAAAATAGGGCTTCGTGATTATTGCGCATACATTAATGAATATGTTATTTCTAACACAATTATGCGAATGAAATAAAACTTTACATTTAACATTTAATTTAAAAAATCTTAATAAAGTCATATCTAAGTAGGTAATAGGTAAATAAAAACCTTCTTGTTGAATCAATCTATTAAAAAAATACAAAATCCGTTGGGTAGTTTCAACACCTATGCAAACATAATGTATGTACATACGACATGAAGACACGGAAAGGACTTTGCTTTAGGTATACTATGCAGTGATGATAATGATAAGTAGTGATAATTAGTAAATTAATCATCAAGCTAGCTGCGTTTCCGCGCTGAATGGCAATAGCTGTTCGTTACACCAGGAACGATCCAGAGCGGGAGTCACCAGTCGTAACTCTTAAGTTTCTGCCCTATAATAATCAGTAATAATAACTTATTGCTAGTAAAACTAGGTTTTTAACAATGGTCTTAAAAATAGTTACAAGCATGGTAACTCTAGTTTAAACCCTGTCAGGTGTACTAACAATAATCAATTTAATATAATATACATACGTAATTTATTTTTATATATACATAAAATATTTTAGGTATATTATATATCTTAATATTATGTTTAAGACTTGTAAATATATACTATTAGTCAGTTACTTTATGTTTTATAAGTTATGAATAAATAGTAGTGAATTTAATGTCAATAACAGTTATATTTGAGGTCCTAAATAGTCCTGTATTTTGTAAAAGCATTTCTCTAATAAGAGTTCTTCCAGTTTATTTTTGAATTATTTATTATATTATATTTTCTAGATCCTATTTTCTTGATGAATGTTTTCGCGTCCTTGCTCCAACAGCCCATGGCTTCCACCGCCAGGGGAAAGAAGTGCTAAAGCGAGTCCAGGGCGGCATACTTGAGCCATTTAATATTAGTAAAAATCATTTTAGACTGTCGACTGCAGCGTATCAAATTAAAAAAAAATACCAAGTCGAAAAGTTTATCTTGTAAATACACTTAACTTGGTTCGTGCCAGTTCAATTCTCATCTAGACCATGGCCACTCGGAAACCTGTTTGTTGTGATAATACAAAACAAGCGTGTGTAACTCTATAGTTACTACAAAAAAAAAACAGTAAAAGTGTACTACTCTGTAGCTATAGCTTCAACAAAACAATACCTACTTGCCTTTCTATTTATTAATTTTTATGAATTATTTGTTTCTTTTAAGTACATCGACTTTAAAATGATTTCTTGTTATTTTATTATTTTTAAAACGAGGAATGACGTAAAATTTAATAAATATTTCAGGACATATCACACAGCGCCATCTAGCCCCACACTAATTTACACTAATCATACTCATTCATTTTAACCCATTTTTTTATCGAACATCTACTTATATTTCTTTGTTAGGTACAAAACGTATTTTATTAGATAGTTTAAGGTCTCATGCATCTAATTTCATGGATACATTTTAAAATCAAATAAATGAAGTCAGGGTCAAAATAGGCCACAAAGTCAATGGCCATTTAATTGGAATCTTTTGACCTAACACATTAACTTAATGCGTTTCATAATTTGTTTATTTATGTAACTAATTGATAAACTGACATAATTAAGGATATTACTTGATCGTTTTTTAATTATAAAATATACATACAATATTATCTGATGTTTTAACTAAGTTACATATATAAAAAAATATAAACTTGAAAGGAAAAACAATATAAACTTACAAAACACAGATTATTTTACAAAAAACTTAGCACACCGTCCATATTGTCGCTGTGCGGTAGGATCCCAGGATGCTAGCAGCATTTCCTCTTTGAATAGATAGACTCAAACGTTGAATTGAGTAGAGAAATAACTACCAGCTCTGAGATCTCCTATCCAATATATTATTTGTACATTTAATTCTAATGTCACACAGAATGTATAAAGATAAAAAGATAAAGATAAAGAATCTTTATTGATAATGTAAAGTTGTAACATACATAGGTATAAGTACTAATATCACAGAATATGCTACACAAATTACAATATCTCGTCAAATTGAATTTATAACATTTAGCTTTTATAAAATTTTAGAAATTACATGTGTCTAGTTTTATTAATAAAATAATGAAAATTTTTGTTATTAAAATCATGTCAAACATAGGTACGTATATATAACATGCTGGTTACAGTCTATTATGTTTTTTATTTTAATCACGGAATGCTATTTCTGCCGCGTATATGTCCGACATTTATTCCTAACAAGTATCTAGATCTCTCAAAGCATTAAATTAGATTTTGTAACAACAAACACATTGACATACAAACGTAATTTGAATTGGATTGAGCAATTTGGTACACGTACCTACATCTTGTGAGTGCAATCATTGATTTAAGTTTACCGAAGCAAAATTCCCATTCTAGGTATTTTGTTTGATAAGTCTTACATTAGTTTTTGTTTACTGCAATTTATACCACATCGCTTTCTTTTCGAATAATATCTTCATAAATCAATTTAAAGAAAGTTTTTCGAATGTGAAATTATTATTTAATTAGCACAGTTCTAATCTACCTAAGTGTACATAAGTCTCATGACTTTTATAAACTTCCTTTCAAAGAAGAGATTTAAATATAATAGTCAGTAGGTACGTCACAAGAACAATCACTATTAAAATCAATTCCCACATCAATCAAAATTAATAGTTGTCTATGCCTTTTATTATCAATCACACCATATTAATTAGCCTATTTCATAAATTATTGCCCCTTGACTCCAAACTCGGCGGAGATTTGCATTTATAACAGCACTCATAAATCAATTCGTGCATAAGACCTCAAAAACCACCAAACGCTATGGTGCAAGTGCAATAAATTCCTGCGCCTACGCAACTTTCTGCGAACGTAAACTGAGACGAAAGCGGGTCGGGTTATGTAAAGAAGCAAAGAGTTTACATACCTTGGCATTGGTTGACATTTGTGGCGGATACTGCAGCGATGGCCGCGAGGAGAAAGAACACGACTGCACTCCGCGGGAACATTGTCACGACTCAGATATCTAGCACACTTCCAAGTAATACTAAGTAAAGTAAGTGGAGCTCACTGATGCGCGCCTCGACCCGTCCGATCCGACACAGCGTGTCGCTATTAATGCCACCAGCCCGAGTAAATTCTTATATAGGACTAAGGTATGCCGTTTTTGTTACCAGAAATGAAGCTCGTTTGTGAATATTAGCGCTCCAGCTAGATGCGAGATAGAATAATGTATATATTTTAATGTTTAAACGTAAAAATGTTTCCTTTTTCTGGTAGTTAGTGGAGTAACTGACATGACTTAATAACTACAAGAGGATTCTAATTTCCGTGACAATAAGTTTATCACCTAATAGTTGTACGTGCTTACGCTAATTAATGTAAGATATTGTATGTTTTGCTGACTGACCGACCTGGGCTAAGAGTTGAGAGGGAGTTAGGCTTTCGAAATATAGCAAAATTGACCAGTATTTACTTACACACTTTGTTAAACTTGCTAATTAACTGACTGCTTCCAAAAAGGAGGTAAACATCATAATTATAATTATTTTTCAGAGCCTAAATTCTACGAAAATAGCTGGTATTTTTATTTATCTACCTATAAATAGTAGCATTTTTTTGTAAGAAATTCTGTGCAGAGTATAGATAAAGTTGGACCTACATTACTTGCATACTTAAATGATTTAAATATTGAACATTTTGCAATTCCTTACTTCGAACATAGCAAATAATTTGCAGTTTTATGAACATGACTAAATTTATGACTTTATTATCTGCTACTATGTATTAGGTTTTCCAAGAATGTATGTACCTAACATAACTATTACAATGTATAGGTACTTACAACTGTCTTACTTAATTTAACTACAGTTCATAAGAGAATAGCTGATCAGCCTTCATGTATTCTGACATTGTTTTGGTACAGTTTTAAAAACAAGTGAATTAGGACAAACAATGATGAACATACTATTTTTTTCTTATAATATTAGATTCTTAAGTCCTTAAATGTATCTTTCTCGCGCTCTACAAGTCGTATTTCTCATTAATGAGGGTCGTGAATCCGCCGCAGAATAATATAATTCAAATATAATTAATTCATTGGAGAAGCTAAATGTTCTTAGGAACATTTGTCAAAAAAAAGTGTAAGTATTGTATGTTGGTAATCAAATTATTATCATTAATTAGTTAATTGTTGTCTATTTACTAGTTGGGTAATTTGTTTAAATTAGTCATTACATAAATCATATACTTATGTACGAGCTAGTTTCCATAAGCCATTAAATAAAACTATTATTATATACTGATATATATATATATATATTACGGATATATTATGTAGATTAATTGTCCTCTACATGTAAATAATTAACAATAATGATCCAAGATGCCGGTCTCATGCACTCCTAGTTCATAGAAACTTCTCCATGAATCAGATTTTTTTATTAATCGTGTTAGTCGTACTTATGCATGGTGCGAAAGAAAAAATTAAAACCTATATAAGGTCAGTTGGGGCAAGCGCGGCGTATAATTTCGATACCTGACTTTGCACTCGAATTACTTTGATTCATTAGAAATATGCAATCAATAAGTTTCAATATCATTAAGTATAATGATCAATATCTTAGATAAAATTGCTATTATAGCGCTCAGTTACAAGTTTAAGAGTATTTTGATATACTTTTACAACCTTGTCACTAGCCGCACTTACCCAACGAAGTGGGGCAAATGCGGCGCACGCAAATATTTTTCTTTATAAGACTCATAGACAGTATTTCAACGCAACATTCGATACAACATTATCATATTAACAAAAGGATATTAGACTCTATCTCGTTGTAATAAGATCCATTACAAAAAGCATGAAAATTATAAGCGGGGGCAAGTGCGGCATATTTCCTACGGGCAGTGGTGCTAAACATTTTTTCAGCTTGCAGCAGCTTGAAGGTTCCGATATATTTGACGAAAAAACTGACGCGCACTAATAATTTAATGTTAATATTATTATGAGCCTGTAGTGTCCCATTGTTGGGCGAAATTAATGTTATATTATAAAAAAAATAGGTCAATTTTATATTTTTAGATTGGGTCTGTCAACGTACCTACTCGGAAGTCCTGACCAAATTGAAATGTTTAATTTTTCGGAACCACTGCAGGAAATAGTGTCAAAATATTAAATTTAAGAGTGTGACGTTGATGTGACATTGTGAAATTATAAGAAAAGGGGTTTCGAAAAAGTTTAAAATATAAAACGTATATACAGAACACACAATTTATTTTCAAGCATAGAAAAAATACGTTAATTTCTTAATGTAAGGCAAAAAAACTAACTTAACAAAATATTAGGATTAAAAAATATTGCTTATCCTTATTACAATATCCTAGGTGAATAAAAATTTTGTATCAGTCTATGTACAACGTAAAAACGTACGACACAAAAAGATAATATCTTATGTCACAAAAATCTAACTTATGCATAATTATAGAACATGAACAGTCTTCTACATTATAAAGAGAGCTATTGCAATATTATCAGTATCTAAAATTGACTAGGTACATAACACAATTTAGTATCTTTGGCCATTTTTGTTATACTTATAATATTCTTGCTACTGCACATTAAATCCGTTAAATTGCATTTTAAATATTATATGACCACGTCTGGATATGTCTGGCTTAGGTAGTACTGAAACTAAATCTTCACTGTGCTTCAAATCACATATGTCATCAATGATTGGATACGCAAATATCGCATCTTTTTTTGCTTTGTGAATTTTTCTTGCGTATTTTATTGTTGGTATCCCATTAGTTATATTTTGGACATGTCCTACAAAATGTTTAACTGTTTTTTTAGATGCAAACTGTACTAAAACCCAGTCATTTATACAACACCTGACAGAAGAATCAGTACATTGCTGGGCCTGATTAATGTTTTCTTTGTCATCAAAGTCAGGAATTTCTAAATTTAAGTCATCATCTTGAAGTACTGAGTTACAAAAATCAGCAAAATTTTCATCATCGGACACATCATGAACGCTAAAATCACTGTCATCAGTTGATGATTCATATTCTTCTTTGATTTTTAGTTTCTTTGGTTTTTTAAGTCCTTTATTTTTGACAGTTTCCTTTGTACCTTTTGTCACCATATTTAAAGCGCTGTCTTGAAGATATGCAGCATTTTTCCTGAGACGTGAGTGGTCTTGTATTGTTTTTTTTAATTTAATCACTGGTTTATTAGTTATGTTTGTCATCATTTTTTTATGAATACTTCCCCGATATTTGCTCAAGTCTTCTATTTGAATGTTTGATGTTATAATAACTTTTTTTGGATTATTATTTTTTGTGTCCTGGTTTTCTGATTGAAGACTGGATTTACTGAAACCTTGACCGTTCATACTAGGAATGTCTGGAGTATCAGGTAAAGGGCCCTTATTTTTCTTCGTTATTGTAATTTTATCAGCAATAGTTTTCTTTTGTCTCGTTTTGAGATTGTCTTTTTTCTTATTATTTTCGTCTTCTTTTTGTTTCAGTTTCTTTACAACATCAGGATGAGTTATAACTTCTGCACCGTTAGCAATTTTTCGCTTTTTTGCATAAGTTACTTTGCTCTCATGCTTTTTGATGGTATTTAGCAGCAATTGTTCGAAGGAAATTTCATTATTTTTCCGTCCAGATATCACAGTTTGAGGGCTTTGGGTCACCAATATATTTTCGCCATTTATTTTTTTCAAGCATATAGATAACAATGTCGATGGGCTTGAAACTGTGACTGATGCGTTAATTGCTGCAGCTTTTTTGTAATCTTTCCATTTTCTTAAAGTTATTTGGTCTAGTTTATCTTCTGATACCACTGTTCTATCCAGAGGAAATATTCCGCCTTTTCTGAACCCATTAATTATTATTTCTGGGTCTAAGCTACGCCACACTTCTCCAATAATAATGGAGAATTCTTTCTTTGATAGCTTTTGGCCGTAGTTACAACGCTGCCATTTCATCATTCTGTCATCCCATCTATCTTTGAATGGTTTAAATACTGACAAGTCCAGCGGTTGCAGTAAATGGCTTGTATGAGGAGGTAATTTGATGATTGTGACATTATTTTGTATTGCTGCCTCTATTACTGCCAACTGTATGTGCGTGCTATGTCCATCAAATATTAACAAAGTAGGCTCGTCGGTAGTACCCAGCATTGGTATAAAACTCTTTGTAAAATATTCAGCGAAAGCCTTGCTTTCTATCCACCCATTTTCTGTAGCTGTGTACAGAGTTCCTTCGTATGCATCAGGCGAAGTCCACTCGCTCCATACATTTTTGCCCTTATATATAATGAAAGGTGGTCCTTTACCACCAGCAGCGTTGCTGGCAAAGAGCACTGTCGTGTTGTCTTTTCCTGTGGCAGCTGTTGTTCTAGTTGACTCAAATCCTTTTTTACCAACGATCTTTGTTTTTTTGGGGTCGTTGCAGTAACTAGTCTCATCGATGTTCCATATTCTATGAGGTTTATTTTGCAGTTGCAGTTTTTGTATAGTATCTTCAAGAATTTGAAAATACTCATCCAACACAAATGGGTCTGCAGCTTGTTTTCTGGCATACTCTA
This sequence comes from Macaria notata, assembly GCA_927399415.1. Taxonomy (NCBI): domain Eukaryota; kingdom Metazoa; phylum Arthropoda; class Insecta; order Lepidoptera; family Geometridae; genus Macaria; species Macaria notata. The sequence continues at coordinate 4,939,281 of OV656743.1, forward strand.
CAGCTTGCGGTTTTTTAATAGATAAATTGTTTCTTTTCACAAAACCAGAAAACCAGTCGTAACCGGGGACTTCATCTTTAAATGGAGATTGCAAATGGTTTTTGTTGACATATTCAGCTACAAGCTCTACCACTTCTTTTCTAGTCAGTCCAAATCCATTTTTTTCCATGGTGGAAATGAGAATGGCTAGTTTTTCTTCCGTATCAGCGTTTAAAGCTGTTGGTCTTCCAAAGTTATTAGATTTTTGCCCTCGTCTACCAGTCATGTGATCAAATAACGTTGCTCTTGGAATCTCATATTTTTTACTGGCTGCGTAAAAAGTGAGACTTCCATTTCTAATATCTGTCAAAGCTATTTGCAATATTTCGGGAGTCCAGTTTGGCCCATTTGTTTTTTTTACATAATTTCGCACCATGGTCTGAAAAAAAAACGTATTAATTTTTTATCTTAATTGCTTTCTACTTAATAAGTTAGTCAAAGCTTTCGTTTTTACAGGTTTTTTTGTCGTTAGCAATATTTTATTTTATATTATTTTTTATAAGGGACTCATTTCATATGATTTGAGGAAATGAACCGAAAATGTTGTGCCCAATAGAAGGGTTGATAACCTCTGATTTGGGGCAAGTGCGCCATAGCGTCGCACTTGCCCCAAACGATGTAGTGTAGCCGCACTTTCCCAAACAACACAATTTGAGGTTAGTATTTTGACTCCTAAATTTTATCACAAATTTTACGAACAAATTGAAATAACTACGCGATAAATATGCTTTAGGTATATAACAATTACTTACGCTTGTCAGATCAGCTTTTGTCTCGTTAGTAACCAAAAATTTTATCACAATAATGTACACACGTGAACTCCGTATCGTAGTGAAATGCTACTGACAAATAAAAATGGCGTCAAATCAGTTTGTTGGCGAGTAGCACCACCAAACTTTCTTCTCAGAACTAATTTAATTTATTTCGTCGACACTAGGCGGTGCTTTTATTAATATCTGTGTTAGTTATCGAATATTGAATGCCAGCCGCACTTACCTCAATGCCGCGCTTGCCCCAACTGACCTTACCTAACAAGTGGGTGCTCGCGGCTTCGCTCGCATTAAGAAGTAAAACTTGCATCCCCTATTTCACCCCTTTAAAAGTGGCATTTCCAAAAATCTTAGCGGATGCCTACGTCATAACATCTACCTTCATTCTAAATTTCAGCCCAATCCGTCCAGTGGTTTGGGCTGTGCGTTGATAGACCACTATATCAGTCAGTCAGTCAGTCAGTCAATCAGTAAGTCACCTTTGAGTTTTTTATATATATATATATATATATAGATGTCAATTATCCAGAAGTAGGCCGATAAGGGATGACGATAATGATGATGAGAATGCGTGACCTTCGTAGAATTTGGACTCCTACAGCATAGAGGTCTTATAACATAGAGGTCTTATAGCATTGGGCAGAAAACCTAAGCATTTTGACTAAAAATGAAAAGGTTTGATTTCGTTATTTTTTACATCAACGAAGTAGTCGTTATGGAAAAATACGAAAAATTGCCACAAGATAAATTATTCGCAAATCTATGTTTGTTTACATTATTGTTATGACAAAAACTGTGTTTTGTAAACAAAACATCGCAATGGTACAAAGTTAATATAGTATTAGTAAGTTCATAGTTCACTCTACCACATGGCATGGAAATATAATGAACACGGAAATATTAGAAAAATACGATTAGGAAATAATTAAAAAACCGATATCGAGCATCAGAACTATCGCTGCCGGTGTGTTAGAGTAAACGTTACTTGTCCGACTGGTTTAGAGTCTGGACAAAATAAATCCGCATACGAGTAGTATACAAACTAAAAAAATAAGTATCTTTCAAGCTTTACGAATATAGTGCTGCCATCATTGTCGGCTAAGTTTTTTGTACGAATTATTATTACTAAACTGCTGGTCATACTGTCAGCTTTATTAAACTTACCTACTACTTATAGATATTTTATTTATTATGTTCAAATTATATGCAATTATATAAGTGTTTTTAAAAGCACTTACAGATTGTTGTGATATCCGATGATTTGTAAAGTATTTCTAAAACAGAGTTACCGTAATACAATAAAGAATAATGAGAAGAAAAAAGCGAGTGTGGTTCAGTGGTTCCAGTGTCTGCTTTTCATCCAGACGTACCATGGTTCGAATCTGGCCCTACACCAGTGACTTATATTTTCAAGTTAAGTGTGGATTTGCACTCTCTTAACGGTGAAGGAAAACATCGTAAGGTAACCGACATGTTTGAGGACCACAATATCCGAGGACATGTGTCTTCCGTGGAAGGACCATGGTGTTTCACAATGAGTCGGATATGATCCGATCCGCTCGTAGTAAAAATGGTAGAAATTAAATACAATGGTAGAAATTTAAAATATAAGGTTTAAGGCTAATTTTACCATTTTTACTGTAGATTTCATATGAAATATTTATAAATAGAAATAAATCAATGTATAATTATGTGTAAATCGGGTTAAATATCATGAAAAAACAAAATCGAATTTATCATCGACGGAAACGAATCCGCTAGCTTTTGGCTCACGGAACGGTTCCGATTTTTCTGATGAATAAATTTGTTAAAAGATTCGTATGAAATCATTGTGTTTTGGAAAAATCCTTTCCGTGCCAATTGATTTCCGTCTCAATCGAATCGGATCCGTATCCGACTCATTGTGAAACACACCGCAGCGGTGTGTTTCACAATGAGTCGGATACGGATGGGCGCCGACCACTATCCTCTCCATCCTACGGTTGCCTGGAAGAGATCGCTTTTAGCAAAAAGGCCGCCATTTGTGGCATTAGATTTTTTTTCCGTTTCGTATTATGTTTTTTTATGTGAGTGTCCAATAAAGTATTAATAAATCAATCAATCACTATGTAGGTACTTATCTGCCCAAGAAAACTCTCCTAGCGAATTAATTCTGCGGGGGAGTCATGACCCTCAGTCATAAGGAAATACGACTCAAGATATAGTAATACAATAAAGAATAAACAAGAAAATACATACTTAATATAATTAGCCCTGCTATATTATTATTATTTATTATATTTATTACCTATTTAAAACAATGAAATTAGAGAATTTTTGTGTTTGAGAAAAAGTCGTATTTGTGGTCACTATGTCTTAGGTTTAAATGTGTATTTTTATTACTTGAAGTACAAAAATATCTTAAACCACTTCTAATAGACGTTACTTTGCAAAGTCTTTGTTATATACTAAGCCAATTTACTTCAGAATTTTATGGCAATACCTAAAGTAAGCATTTTTTAGTCTAAATAATAAAATTAATGAATATACGAGTGTTGTCTGTTAATTATATCATCCAACAGTAAAAAATAACCACACGAAGTGCAAAAAAGTGTAAGTTGATTTTGCACATTAAGACTTCCGGGACATCACGCCGGATTAAGCTGTGATCACGTGGATTAGCTCATAGACTAGTGGATGATAGAGGCTTCGCTCGCTTTGTATTGAAAAAATAGAAGCCATCATTGTCTTGAGTATTACTATATCACCATACCAAAAACTACGGAGGTCTATCGCTCAACTGTGGCGCAAAAGCGGAAGAATCGGTATATGACTTGTTATATCCATCGGTGTTACTCGCTTTAATCTACGAAAAATACCTTTTTAACGTACTACATATCCAACTTTCATATTTTTTGCTTATTTTCATCTAACACTATGCTGAATTATATAGGTAGAAAAGTACGTACACAAAAGTTCAGATTTTTGGAACAACGTACTACCTATTACAGAAATATTTATATATAGACGGTATATGTACCAACAAAATGTATGTACCTACTTATGTTCATACATGTAGATGCCGTTGATATGTTGGTTTGATAAAAAGTTATTATGATCGAACCACTTCTTCTATCAATATTTTTTTACACTCGAAATTTTACAACTTTTTTGTTCCTGTACAAGTTATGATTTGTGAAAATTGTTACGTTATTTGAAGAGATGAATAATTATTTTCCTACCAAATAATAGACATAACAAAGAGAGATTTGGATTAAGAAAAGATAATTTTAGGGATGACTTCAGGCTGAGTGACCAAATTAGACATGAATTATACTTGTATAGAAGCTTTTTTTTTAAAAAAAATATTATAATCATCACCTAGATGTGGTAAATAAAACTGCAAAAAGTCATACACTAAAGGCGGATAGTGAAACGGCCTCGTACGGAACGCACTTGGCCTGTTTTATTTAATAACAATAATATAATATATGTGCATAAAAATACAAAGTTAATCTCACAATTTGCAATAGAATACTTATAAATAACTAGAAATAACTTATAAATTTGCAAGTTTTATTTTAAGCTACGAATAAACCAAACGTGATGTTTATACAAATACACGTATTTGTTTGTCTTATGAGTATTGTAGGTAAGTATTTTATGAGTCGTATACTAAAATAAATACTTGTATGAAATTTAAATTATCTTTATTGCAAATAAATGTAGGTACAGATGATTTTTTTAGGTGCTATAAAATATAATATTTAATGTAATGTTAGTGTCAATAAAGGTAAAAATACAAATTTGTGTATCCTTTTAAAATATTCAGGAATCTGTAGACTTAATTACATACATAAATATATACCTACATATGTAGGTACAAGTTTTTACCTGACCATATTAACCTCAACAAGACGATTGCTTTATTTAAATTTGTGATAAATCATGTTTTTTTTTTCAAACATGGCGACATACATATACAGTATCAGTACATACCTATAATTAGATTTTTTCTTCGCACATCATTGCGAAAAGAGCCAACGAATGAGGTACATCTGAGAGTTGATAAATTCACTTTTTAATGTTTCCAAAAAGTTGCCGATCCGACGCTCCAAGCATGTTCCTAATGTTTTCTGTGTGATGCCCAGAAGTTTTACACATATTAGTTTTTTTTTTATATATATATATATAATATTTTTTTTTATGTGATCTTTTGTGATTTCATTATATAATTTAATTCGTTATTCTGGCCGTATATATAAGATAAGATTTTGATTTTTCGTTGCCTATACCCAGCAGTGGGAAAAAAACCGGCTGCGGATGATGATGATGATGATGGCCGTATATATTATTATGTTTTTATTTCTCTCTTTACAGATTCTCGGGCCTTACGCCCGGTATTTTTAAGGCATCAGTGGGGCCGTAGCCAACACTGAGAGGCCTTTTACAAAAAAAATACTTAAAATGAAGTAAAAAAATTACAGAGAAGAGGGATATGTTAGGTAAATAAAATTGAACAAGATGACAGAAGCAAGATGTTAGGTACATAAAATGACTATTGCAGACATGGTATTAATGTTAAAAGCTATTGTGTTGAGTTGTTCATGGTCTTAACTAAACTGGTCTATTGGACGAGGAGCGGCACCTATTATTATTATGTATTATATCGTGTTCAATTATAGCTTGGATCACTAGATAATCTGAGCCCTGCAGACCGCAGGAACCGTTGCAGGCGGCTCTGGGTCTGGACCACCACGGAGTAGCATAACACCATGACGCCGCTTTCATTGTAGATCCGCCATCTTAGGTAGCCTCGTTGGTTCTGGAAAATAGATAGAGAAAGAAATGACTAGTGATTAAATTGAGAAAAAATTATTAAGTATCTACCAAAAATTATAGAAACCTAATCTTATAAATTAATAAGGTTTAGGCCATTATTGAATAGTCAAGGGCAGCGATTACCTGTGTAAGTGCGCATACCTTTGCTATTTTTTTATTACAATTCCTACCTAAAATACAACTTACATTTGCCTACTAGCCATATATATATATATATATATATATATATATATATATATATATATATATGTACCTATACGGGCTGGAGCCCTCGAAGATGTAGTGGTTTGTAATTAGAAGTAATATGTTTATTTTTTCCTTGTTTTACTTGATATGTTATTGTAAACGCTACATTTTATATATACCTATTACGCTATACCTATAGGTATTTATAACTATAATTGTAATAAATTTAGCAAATGATGGTTCAGGATCTTTCTGTGAAAGACAAGTTAAAAACGATACCCGTTCAAAGCAGATGTACCTACGATGATTCAATACATACTTATTAATAGACAGTCATATGATTATTGGCAACTTTAGGGAAATATAATTTTCAATGATAAAATGCCGCAAACAACTGAACGTTGGAAATACCATCGAATTCTGAAAAGCAATCTAATTTGCCGTTTGTCCTTGCTTGCTCTGAGAATTGGCATTCATTGGAAAATAACGGAAGATAAAGTCTTTGCTTGACCTACCAATCAGGCAGCTGTTCTTAATGCGGTCTAACATATAAAATACTTAAAAGAACAACAAGAAAATAAATCGCCTAAAGTAATAAAGCCACTCGACAAACAAAATTAATTCATAAATTTTTACATTTTTGGTGATAAGTTTTTTGTTTATGCATTAAATTTATTAGTATGTCTGTCTATTTCATTAACGAAATGCACCTGTCTAGTATAATGGAAACAAATCTGATATACACTCTAGGGGTCTTCAAATCTAAATAATCTAATAGGTATCTTCTAGGTAAGCGTGTTACTCCCTAGGCTGCAGCAATGCTTAACATCAGGCATGCTGTTCTCAAACGTAAACCAATCCCACGTAAAAAAAAATGCGATGCTTTGCAATCCTACTCGCTAGCGCTAGCTAATTCGGGATAAAAGGTATCCTAGACCGTAATGATTGCTTACCATCAGGCGAATTACGAATAACAAACCCATTTCTTGTAAAAAAAATCCTATTTATTAATCCAGGATCTAAAAAATAATCAATAAAAAAAAATTGGTTGCCTGTAAAGTCGGTATACGGGCGAAAGTTTTACGTGACAACGACTTTTATGTCTGTCTCTCTCGCTCTTAGGCGGGCTAACCATGCCCGAGTGGAAGGGACGCGTGCCTCTCACTCGCTCTCATTGTGATCGCATAACGTGAGCGGAGCGTAACGCAGTTTCTTGAAGTGTCACCCGGCAAACCAATTTATAAGACGTTGTCACGTCAAAAAATAATAAAAAAATTGTCTTGTGTATGAAGTAGGTAAATACATATTGTAATACATATAAGTATGTTTACCTAACGCAAATATTAAATAATTATATTATGCTCTTACATTCCATTTGTAGACATGCTAGCCCTGAGTTGAGATATGATTCCGAAAATATTTGTGATTGTAGGTACTTGTGTTCAAGAGGGTGCGGGTTTTTCACTTTGCTGATATTTACAATATCTGCTAAGTGACAAATTATTTATAGATTGCTATTTATAGATTCGAGTTAAGTGTGAATTTGCACTCGCTTAACGGTGAAGGAAAACATCGTGAGGAAACCGACATTTTTGAGGACCACAATATCCGTTGACATGACATCCGTGGAAGGACCTGGGCGCCCACCACGATGTATCTGCCCAAGAGAACTCCCTTAACGAATTATTTCGGCGGGGGAGTCACGACCATGAGGTCCACGAGTCATGAGGAAATACGGCTCAAAAGAGATAGTTTTTTATATACTGCTAATTAAAAAGTAATCTGCAGCTGGCATTTTGTAGATACAAATATTGAAGGAAAAAATGGCTAAGTTAATTTAGATTGGAGTCAATTTATTTTTTGTAAGTACATTCCATGAGGTAATTATTTATCGTTGTAAAACCTGACACGGCTTCAATAAAAATTGTATGTTTAACAAAAGTATTTTCAGGTTGGTTTTAGGTACAAATAACATTTTTTATAGTTAGGTTGGTACTACGTAAAAGTTTCTATTGATTTTTTACATTAATTACACCATAAAGGAGTGATTGATTCAAATAATTATTTTAACGAAACGCATTTTCTTTGCACGAGAGCGCGGAGTTGATCTCATGGCTCAAATAATCGTTGTCATATTTCCAACGGGTGTATTTTCTACATTTTCCACCTTTCCTTTACCTACCAAACCAGCTTTTTTTATTTCCCGTAGCTGAGTAACGGGAAAGGCTAAAAAGACGAGTAGGTAAAGTAAAATCTGCAGAGATTTAAAAACATATTAAAATACTTTGTAATAAGTGTAATAAAATGTATTTTATTTTGTATTACGGGCTTTATTATACGTCAATGACAGTATTTAAATGTACATATACAAAAATTACTTAAACATGAAGAAAACAAAAAACGTATTATTAACTTATTATTTTATTTTGTTAAAAATGCTACAGCTGAACCATGCTAACTCACTAATTGAAGTGTAAACAAGCTTACATAATGGTATTGCGAATCAGTAGCGTATACCAGCAAAATGTGGCTAAACACAAAGAGCGGAAGTGTACAGTGAACAAGGTCAATATTGTTCATGAATGGGTGACGCTCATCAACGTCTCGTTTTCTGACATTTTCAACTGACAGCTGTTTTAAAAAACCCCTAAACTCCCAATAGTCAATTTTCTAGAGAATCAAGTGAGTATAACGTACAAAAATCGAGAGAATACAAACAGAAGTGTAGATATCGGAAGGTAGAGGAAGTGTGTGAATGATGTACGATAAAAATATCAAAACCAAGCGAAGAAAATGTAGCAGCGCCACTTGTACTTAGTTGGAAGTATTTTTTAAAAAAAATGTTTTATTTCACTCTTTTTACTTTCACCGTATGAACATTTATGTGCCTTTAATCTACCATAGACACTAACTAAGATAAAAAAATCTTTTGCGGTGTTATACATAACATTTAGTAGGATTAGGTACTAACCTATGGTGTCAGCATTTCGGTAACTAAGTAATTGTGCTTTTGTATTATACCAATCACTAGACATAAATTTTCTAACTAATACTTATTTTTTCATGTCGGTAAATGCAAGACACTATCTCTGGGGCCTGGGGCCAATGCACTAGAATGCCTTACCTACATACTTAGTTACGCTATCGAACCTAGGAAAATGCTGATAACAACTTTACTAAATATAGGAACGAGGAACAATGTTCAATGTTCATTTAACTTGAATAAATCAAACAAAGATAAATTATTATTCCTCCATTGTCTGCACGCGCTGCTCACTGATAATATGTAATTAAACGCGTAACAAAGGGCACCAATTAAAATAGTAATCAATAATCATGAACGGACGAGTAGTATGAATGCATATCGCAGGAATAGCACGCGGCGCTGCGGAACATCTTTTTCTTAGAAAAACCCTTTGTTATACAGCCACAGGGGATGCTGTCAGAGGATTCAAATCACAATAAGAGCATTTGAAATGTCAAGTAAAATTATATATAACTAATACGGTTTTCACTCACGTGTAATCCCTCCGTCAGAATGTACGTTCTGAGATCGCGGCAGAGCGCATATGAGAATAAGAATGTCTCACGAAACTTTTACTAATAAAGTAAAATGATAGTATAGTAGTGACAATAAGTAAAACTACATAATAATACTTGACTGCTTTTCATTGCAGGCACATTTGAGTTTCCGGGTATCTTAGAAAGGTTTTTCCGGTATCAGAAAAAATATAGGTCTGATATAATGATGTTACTGTCATTGATTTCAAATCATGAAACTCTAAAACTTAAAACCATAACGGAAACGTTTTTTAAATTATTTGTAAATCTAGGTATGATTAACAATTTAGCTTAGGTAAGTTGGTGCAAAAAACTGAACCCTGAATTAGGTAATGTTTTTAATAATGTAAATTACCTACGTCACAAACATTATTTTCTGTAGAATTGTGGATCGTAATCATCTCCGGCAGCTAACATTAAAATTAATCACAATCATTCAGCAGCATACGTGCTATTTACTCTCAATAAGAATGTGTGTAATCGCACCACATTTCAACGCACGCGTAACCTAAAAGATAACCGTTAACTGTTTCAAATAGATAGGACCTAGATACTTGGCATTTGTCAATGAATTTTTTTTTTTTTTTTTTAATAATGGACTCTGCGGCACCGCCGCAATTTCGCCAATGTCAATGAATTATTGAACTAGTCTACATAAAATAAAACTCAAACTGACTGACGTGATCTATCAACGCTCAGCCGAAACCACTGGACGAATTGAGCTGAAATTTGGCATGCAGGTAGATGTTATGACGTAGGCATCCGTAAATCCGTAAAGGATTTTTGGAAATGCTACTTTAAAGGGGTGAAATTGGGGATGCAAGGTTTATTTCTTTAAACTTTATGACTGTGCCTTATCAGTCTTACATACAGTTTTATTATTATATGAGGGTTAATAATTGCGTGTAATACAAGCATGAATTTATAATAATAATTTAAATAAGTTAGTTGGTATTATATGTAGTAATGCGCGTTAATCATGCGAGATTCTGATTTGATGGTTTGAAATTCTAAATAAACATACATTTAAAAAAAATACATAATTAGTCTGTCTGTTGGGTAACTTTCGACCGATTATTCGAATTATGTCAAGTCAGCATTTAGATAAGTATTTAGAACGAATAGGGTTTATAATGTAATTTATACTATTATTTTATTCTATTATTTTTTGTTATTCTTGCTATATTGGTGTACAATAAAGAATTTTTGATTTAATTTGATTTTATAATTTTAATTTTAGTTAGTTTATCATAAGGTTAATATTTATTATGCTTGAAAATTTTAACAGTATTTCAAATTTAGAGTCAATTTAAAACACTGTTGAGTTTTAATTATTTTAATTAATGTACTGAACGACAGAATCAACAGTGCAACACTAGTATTCAATAAAATAAAACCGATTCCAACCGCCGAGGTATTCTTCTGAGAAGCCAGCTTGATATCTAATTTACTTTCAGAGAAGTCGTCTCCATATTTATTTATAGGGGCATAACAATGACAGGGGCCGTGTATTGTTTCTTTTTCTACATATTTTATAAGAGACAGCAAAATTATAGGCATTTGTTTATCTTTTCTTGGAAACCTTGGGAGGGACAGACCCCTATAGGTACATAAATTACTACATATGTATATACATTTGTGTCTGATGTCATGCCTGGAAGAGATCGCTCTACGCGATAAGGCCGCCCAATGTACCTAGGTTAATAATAATATAATAATAATAATAAAATTCTTTATTATCAGGCACATAACCCATAGTCATGTCTTAAACTATTCAATAAAATGATATTATACAACTAAAAAAGTAAGAATTGCAATTGAATAAAATTGCAACTCGAGTCATTTTTTATTTTCGCTCTGGTGAGTATACATCCAAAATTTGTATATGGGACTACATAAATCCTCAGACAGGCACTGCAGTATTCCATTATTTGATCTCCGTATTCTTTCCCAAAAGGAAGCAATGCGGGACCGAATAACTGCGAAGAAATCAGGAACCCGCCCCTCAGCAAACATGCCCGACGCGCTGCAGTACCTTGATTTCTTCATAAGGATGCGATATGCGTTATTATATTGCACCCTTATGGCGTGATGAGTACTTCGAGAATACTCTGTCCATAGCTGACATGTGTAAAGGCACATACAGTAAGCCTTGAACAGAGTAACCTTCACTTCAGGAGTACATTTTGCAAATCGGCGCGCGAGCATATTACATCTGATGGACAGGTTCCTTCTTTCCCGTTCCATGTCCAGGTCGTCCCTTAAGTTTTCGGTCATGATGTGACCAAGGTATCTGAACTGCTTCACAACCCTCACGGGCAAACCCAACAAGTACACGTTAGGTACCTTTTCCGGACCTTTGCCTGCGCGAAAAACGAGCATCTCGACCATGTCTTGCAGCATAATTCTCGCAGATAGCCAATAGTTTTCTTAAGCCGCTGTTGGAGGGGCTGAGGAGCACCATGTCGTCAGCAAAGGTTCGTAGGTATATAGGTAGGCATCAGGTTAAGTAATTTTACTGTAAATTGTTTTTGTATTTTGTGTTCTGGTGTACAATATAAAGCTATATTGATTGATTGATTGATTGATGTCAAAACTGTTTCACAAGTGACGTTTGATTTGCCACCTATTAGGTACTTGTTGTTGTTGTAGACCCCTATTTTCATACGTTTGTGAGTAAAATTTTATATAACCAATATTAAATCTACAAATCTTAAACAGAGAAACTGTAGAAGAAGTCGTTTTTATGTTTTGTTACTATTACAAATTATTGTTCTTAAAATTATATCGCTAATACCATGAAATATAAACCATAAGTCTTATCTTAGTGGATGGATGTGATAAAAAGTAGCATTTGACACTTCTAAGACTACTTACATACCAAAAAATATAATGATTCGTTCAGCCGTTTTTGCGTTAAGAGCGTTTAAATAAACAGACAAAGATTCTAAAAAAAAAACTTTCAGAAGACTTGATGACCTCCTTTTTTTGGAAGTCAGTTAAAAACTGCGACGAAACGTGTTCTGTTATACAACCTTCTTCTTTCTTCAGATTTTTAACCGAACATTTCATTTTTTTTAACAAAATACAGAAGTATGGCATTGATTCCTTACCAAGTACTTATTAATCAAATATTTTGTTTAAATAAATGTAATTAGTGTTTAGTTACCAATGCGACACCAACTGGGACGGTCATGGTGCTGTAGAAGGAGGTCGGCCCGTCTGTCTTCACGGGGCAGCTGGCTCGGTAGCACAGCTCTGCAAGTCATTGTTAAATCAACATTATTGATGACACATTTATAAAATTGTGTTCTTTTTTTACGAGGGATAGGTTTACGTTTGACTACAGCCTGCCTGATGTTAAGCGTTGCTGCAGCCTAGGACGTGACACGCTTACCTAGAAGATACCTATTAAGTGTTTGCAAGTAATGTAAGTTATAATGCAAGCTGTGCTTAACTTCGACATGTGACACGATCGATGTGTATGTACTATTGTGATTACAAATGTTAAACCTTAATAAATAAATAAATTCGGTAAATATCACTACATAATTTAAAGATAATTTATGGTATAAATATATATTTATGGATTAGCCATAATAGTGGGGGCGCCACTTGTAGTATTTCTTCAGCTTTTTGTCATTTTGCTAAAGAACGATCACGAAAATAAAGGATACCTACTTCTTATAATGTACGTCTGGACGTATGTCCAGGCATTCTACATGTCACACAATTAAATCGCAAATTTAGGATCATTTATCATGCTCGAAAGGCTGAACTAAAATTGTTTCTAGGCGCTTACCGTTAAATTTAATTTACTTTTTTTTTTTTAACTAAAACAGGTTTGCACTTGACCACAGTTTGGCCGATGGCAAGCAATAGCTATGGTCTAAGACTTGTAGTAAATTCGATTGAACATATCTTACCTGGTGTTACGTCGGTCCTCAAGTTAACATGATTGATGTATATCACCACGTTCTGGTCGAGCTTAGCAGATTCAAAGCCTGAAACGACAGTTAAGCATTTAGGATACCTTACTTTATAAAATTGACCTTACTTAGAGCTTAGATATCTATTCTCACACTAGTGGACGCCGGCGGCTTCGTTCGCATTACTTCGAGATAAAAAGTAGCCTATGTCACTCCCAGGACCTCATACTACCCACACCCAAAATCATGCTGATCGGCTCAGCCGTTTTTGTGATGCGCGTTTAAATAAACAGATAAACAGACAAAAAATCTTTGATATATCAAATAATTGTTGAAAAGTGTTCTGTTATCGATTAATGTACATATACCCAAATATATTTTTTTCCAATATCTTATATTCAAATTCAAATTTATTTATTAAACAAAAGCAGTTACAAACCTTAAGCTAACTTAATTGTATATTAAACCTATTTACATTAACTTGTTCTGATGAGCCATGCACTGTATCGGTACGAAACCTGTATCGCAGGCGCCCACTTCAAGATGCGCTTACTAAAAAGTGGTGCGAACCTTTTGATTTTATCAAATTATAATTCACATTATCACAAAACGTACATTAGAGTAAATTAAGTTTAAAGTTCCGGCTATGTTCTTTAAATAATTCTACAACAAGTCACTTTATGTGAGAGTGTGTGTCTGTGTGTGTGTGTGTGTGTGTGTGTGTGTGTGTGTGTGTGTGTGTGTGTGTGTGTGTGTGTGTGGGTGTGGGTGGGTGTGTGTGTGTGTGTGTGAGAGAGAGAGAGATTGAGAGAGCATGTATGTGTTTACCTGGTGTGAGCGTGTGTGTGTGCGGGTATTGTAGGCTAAGAGTTCCTACTTTATTATTTTAAGAAGTTCTTCAGTTTCCTTATATGTTAGATGCGGTAAAAACGTTTTTAAAATTATCTTGCATTCTCTGTATGATTTCGATATTATGTCACATTTATTGTCTATTCTGTTATAAATATATGGGAATCTAAAATTGGGCATGCGTTGAGCGAATACCGTTCTAACAGCAGGCAATTCGGCACGTAGAGGTCTTTTCTTAGAGAGTCTGTTAGAGATATAGATGTTTTTGTTTCTGTGCACTAAGAGCGTCACTTTTTGAATGTTTATTTGGCGTACTGTAAGAATGCCTGTGTTGGCGTATAGGTCGCACGTCGGGTATCGGTAGGGTCTTTTAAACATAACTTTTAGTACAGCTCGTTGTGCCCTCTCCACTTGTATCATGGCGGTGGTTCCGGCGCATCCCCAGGTAGTAATACCGTAAGATAAGATCGACTCACATAAAGCCGTATATACTAGCTGTAGAGTCTTTTTGCAAGCTGAGTTTCGAAGAGCTTTCATAACATATATCAGTTTGCGGACTCTTTTACCTAATGTGGCGATGTGCGAGTCAAATGTTAGTTTTTCATCAATTACTATTCCTAGGTATTTGATTGAAGCGGTCCGGTCTATAGTGTTACAGTCGCATGTGCCTCCTGTGCAAAAGGAATGTATTTTAAGGCTGAGTAGTGGGTTGGGTTCTGATGCTTTCGTAATATGAAAACATAAATACTTTGTTTTGATCATATTAAGCGTCATATGTACAGATTTGTGATCCTCTTCAGCTTTATTATATGTATAGATATATGTAGATTCAGCAGTCAGGCATTACTATTATTAGTCCACTAGGTCGCAGGAAGCAACAACTGCACAACGGATTTGTTTTGGTTCCAAAGTCTACAGACAATTTTACCATAATCCTTTTCCAAGCATTGTAATTGCGATAGCGTTGCAAATCCACCACATAACAATGTTAGCTACTTATGTTAACATTATATATTCATATTGTTTTTCAAAGGATATAATTAAGTATTTGACAATGTAAATTAGTATAAGGAAAATAGTGTTTAAGTAGATAGATAGATAAATTCTTTATTAAAACACCACACACATAAAAAACAATACAAAAAAACTTAGAAAATAAAATTTGCGTTTTAATTGGCGGCCTTATCGCTAAGAGCGATCACTTCCAGGCAACCAATCTGGCAGGGATATATTCTTCAAAATAAGTGAGTAGGACGAGGTGTTTAAGATATTAAATGAAAAAAAGATCAAAAAGTTTATACTACTTATATATGAATAAACATAAACAAATATTACAATAATATACATCAAGAGACAAAATAAAAACACATACTTACAGAAATTTATGTCGGAAGCAAAGAAGATAAATACAATTTCAAACCTTTTATTTTAGAATTAGTTATATTACATTGTATTGTGTACTGCATTAATAAACAAATCTACACATTTAATAACGCTGAAGATGGACAGAAATCTGAACATTGAAGATATTAGAAGAAAATATGTATTTGGGTATACATTCAATCCATAGCAGAACATGTTTCAGCCGATTTTTTAATTTTTATTTGTTTATTTAAACGCTCATAACTCAAAAACGGCAGAACGATCATCAGGATTCTTGGTATGTAGGTAGAATAAGGTATTTATTTATTTAAGTATTTATATATGCTGTACACAACGCAAAATTACATTTTAAACTTATTCTAAAAAAATTGATTTGTGTGGCCCTGTTGCTTGTTTGAAGTTTAGGGCATTGCACTTTTCTTACAATATCAACTTAAACACTATTTTACTACTACCACAGACTACTAATTTAGTTATTACATGGCTAGTATTAGGACTGTCATGCGTGCGAAGTCGCGGGCGTCCACTAGTTAATAATAAATTAATGTTGACTATAAACTTTTTTAACTAATTTTGAATTTGAATCTTGATTTTATTGATTCGCTCACCAGCATTAAACTCCAGGCTGACGGGCACGTCCTCTCCCAGAGTGACGAAGCAAGGCAGCCACATGCCGCATCCTTCTATGTTCACGGCTCGCAGGTCATACGCAGATCCTGAAAAAAAAGTATGCTGAAATTACTCTTCATTAGTTTTTTTCTTAAAAGGGAATTCAGTTCAAATGAACTTGTAACCAAGTTTTTTGACAAAAAAAATATTTTTTGTCTATTTTGTATTTATTTTTGTTTTTCAGTGGTGTATCAGTTGATAAATTGATGCTTAAATGTTTATTTGTCAGTTTAGTAAGATCTAGTTTTATCAGGCGCTCACCTCACCATACTTTATAAATTCCTTATTAGTTGTTGAAGTGCTCTTAGCTCCACTATATAAGTAGAATATATCTATCTATAGATATACATCGATTATCGTCGTGGTCAGTTCAGAAATGGGTGACCTGAAAGTGGGCTATACCATTTGGACGCTTCCGTAGATTGTATAATTCAATACAATTTACTCTTAAATGTACATGTATGTGTACTAAAATTTGTAATGGTATGTAGTCTGTTTGTCTTTATATGGCAATCGTCAAACTACGAGTACCTATATCAAATCTCCACATCCCCATGACTCGATTATTCGATTTGGGGGAATCTATAGGTACGTACGTAAATACGACTTAAATACACATAGAATTACTATATAATGAAACAAATTTATGTACTGATTAGATTTTGAACCGTCATCGTAATAACGGAAATTCCCTTCATAAACAAATATCGAAATCAAGAATGTTCTAATTTATTCCGGAACGCTATAAATGTTTACACATATTTAGGAAGGAAGATTTACCAAACAACAATAACATGAACATCAAATACGGCAATTGTTGAACTATTGATCCGGAACGATAGACGTGTAAATAATCAAAGTTCCTGATAAATTTAATATAATCTAAACGTAAACACACGTAGTTAGGATGTGTGTGAATCATCGACATACGATAGTGCTAGATAACAACGCTAGTGATGGCGCCACTTTACTACGTAATGCCGGTATTACATTACACCCTTGAAGTGCTTGAAGCTTTGAAAATCTTATCAAGTTTCTTAGTTCCGGTTTTAACCACACGCAGCTATCTTGCCCTAACTCTACATTAATGCAAACGTCACGAATAAAATCAAAGCCAATAGAATGGTGATTAGAATTTATATCAAGGAGATATACCTAACGATGTATAGATACAGAAATACACACGTAGCCTTTATCATTTTATCAGTTGTGTCTCGAGCTCGACTGCTTTGTTATTTACAAAAAAACGATAGTTCTGAAAAAAAAAACTAACATTCCTATACCCTGCTATTCCTAAGTCGTGCAATTCTGTTCCCCACGCACTATAATCCAGCGATCTTGAAAGCGAGAGTGGATCGGTCTTATCGGGTAAGCACGCTCCATCTTAGGCCACAGTCTTTGCTCTATGGCCAAGTGCAAACCCGTAATAGTTAAAGAAAAGTTGTTAACATTAATACATTTATTGCATTTACGTATGTTCTGAATGGTAGGTATTACCGGTGATAAAAACAGGATACTGGTTTTTATAGGTGCGATAAAATAAATCACAGTTAATACCTATTTATGATTGCTATTAGTATTGTATTCTGAGTATTGGTCTTAACATGTAAATGTCTTCGTGGTTGTGTAATAATGTAATAGATCATTTTTATACCTAACTTATAACACGTTGTTATATCTATATTTTTATTCATAACTAGTGGGTGCTCGCGGCTTCGCTCGCATTAAGAAGTAAAACTTGCATCTCCTAAAGCGGCTTTTCCGAAAATCCTTTCTTAGCGGATGCCTACGTCATAACATCTACCTTCATGCCAAATTTCAGCCTGATCCGTCCAGTGGTTTGGGCTGTGTATATATTTTAACATTATAATATTAGTTTATGTTTGTACTAATTATGTATTAGGATGTATGTCTTTATGTTTATGTACATTATAATTATATTTGTGTATATTATTTATTCTATCGCATCTATTTCTGTTGTACACCACGTCCTTTATAATCCTTTATTTATTCCTCTCCATCCAATGGTTGCCTGGAAGAGATTGCTTTTAGCAATAAGGCCGCCACTTGTGGCACTAGATTAATTTATGAAAGTATTTTTAGTTAATTTTGTTTTATAAGTGTGTGACAATAAAGTATTATCTATCTATCTATCTGTGCGTTGATAGATCACTATATCAGTCAGTCAATCAGTCAGTCAGTCACCTTTGAGTTTTATATATTAGATTATATATAATAGTAATTAATTTTATGGGACGAAAGAGACCAACTGATTTCTTAAATATCTTAGTACCTACCTACTGGGATTGTATAGATTAGCCACTGATAAAAACTACAACATTAAACTAATGAGCCGCAAATTAATGTTTTAAGTACTTAGAAATCTAGAATATTAACAAAATCCATTAACATATCTGCCTTAATCTTGCACTGTAGATAAGAATACAATTAATATACGTAGGTATACAAATAAGTATAAAAATAAATATTTTAGGTATAACTAAGTTGTATGAACCGAACTCAATAACAATTTTAATTTACAATCTAAATATAAGTATGTAAAACTCAGGTAATGTAAGGTAAATAAAGGTGACTGAATGACATAGTGATCTATCAACGCACAGCCTAAGCCCCACGCTGGATCGGGATGAAATTTGGCATGCAGATAGATGTTATGACGTAGGATCCGCTAAGAAAGGATTTTTGGAAATGCCACTTTTAAAGGGGTGAAATAGGGGATGCAAGTTTTATTTCCTAATGCTAGCGAAGCCGCGAACACCCACTAGTCGCAATATACGTAGCAGAGTTAATATTTTGTTTTAACATTAATTTTAACACTTAGGTACTTTTTCTTCAATTAATAAGTAGGTACATATGCATATAGGATCGTAAGTAACTTGTGGCGTAAATAAGCATGCACTTCTCAAGAACCAAGGTGGTTTCAAGGGTGTTAAGATGTCAAACTAATTATCATCACCTTCTTAAATACGTATAAACCTAATCAGACGCTAAGAAATGCATCTTTACGTCTGCACAGTCATTATGACCATAGAATACAGAAGTTATGACTAAGAATCTGATTAATTTAATCACAGTTTACAGAAACGACGAGAACTCTTTACTGATGATGTTAATATCCTATCATTTTTGTATACATGATATATATTAATACAATGTTATTCTGCCAATGGTTTCATACAGAGAACATGTTGTATAGAAATTATTGAAATCGATTGATCAAAAACAAACTCACAGAAGATTTGATACTTAATCTCTTTTTTTGGAAGTAGGCTAAAAAGTATATTTTATCTTTCTTTTTTATTTTATTTTGTCGCATGTTGCGCTGAATGGTAAAAAATATATGGGCTATGATATGAATTTGAGATAAATAGGTATTTTTGGCGCAAGAGAAAGCACATTGGACTTAGATAATAAATTCGAGTGAAGTGCTTGAGTGGAGAGTTTTCCAACCACATTTGGGGCCTGGGAGTCTCTGCTATGGATAATTATTAGAGTACCTAACTTAACTCCATAGATCTACCGTGTTAGGTATCCGGCCCACGAAAGCGCACGGTAATGAAGTAGACTCTTTTCATATACCTACGAACTTACTTTCAGTATTCTTAAGTGGTGGTAAGTATGTAAAGAGTTGGGAAATTCAGACTGGAGACATTTCTGACCATCCCGGGGGCACATGACAGGGCTATCAGTGCTTTTAGTTTTTAACCATTGTACCATTTTTACTTAAAACCTACAGGTATGTCGCGGACACCCAGAGGGCGTGGTATATGGGTGAATATAATTTAGATCTTTTGCTCACCCATTTTCGTTCTACATAGTCCAGACTTATAGTATTTGATCCATAGAGACAAGGAGAAAATTAAAGGAAACAACAACAAAAATCCTCTCACCACAATCCTCGAAGACAACCGACGCAAAAGCGGTTGCAAAGCAAAGTTGCAACAATAGAAGCACTATCATTATTTAATTTATTGCGTTTTGATTCGTAAATCACTGAACAACTGAAAATGAACGAAAGTGGCTACATTGGTATGGTACCTATCAGGGCAAACCCGTCATTATCGCGAGGAGATAACGCAGGGTAGAGGCAGCGGTTGCATCGGGGGTGATTAATCAGTATTATTTATATATACTTACTTTAATCTAATTAATCTAACTTTAGGTAAATATGCTGCATGAAAAATACGTATGTCATCAATGAGTATATCTGGATACGTCACAAGATTAATAGATAAAAGTGCGATTAAATTGTTGCTAAATTAATATTTCGTCATTCTTATTTTTAGAGGTCGAATGTGTTAAAGATTAGTAGGTAAGTTTAAGTTCGATTGAAGAGCATGAAGTATTTTAGTTAGTCGCACATTATGAATAGTGCAATAGCAAGAAGCAAATAACACAGGCATTAAAATTGCTCTTATAAAATTGTTTGCGTTCTCCGAACGGATTTAATTTGATGTAGGTACTAAAATCAAAACAAAATAATCACAAATTAATAGGTACGTTCGCAGCAAGCTATTTATTTATTTATTTATATATGCTGTACACAATACAAAATTACATTTAAGAACTTATTCAAAAAAAATTGAATTGTGTGACCCTGTTGCTTGTGTGAAGTTAAGGGCATTGCACTTTTCTTTTCTTTTCTTAGATATTTTATCGATTCTGCTGAAACTGAAATAACTAAGGTCTTACGAGTGGTAGCATGATGCACGCAATAAATGGACAAGTGCCTATGACAAAGAAATAAATATAAATCTGTATAATTAATTACCTACTAGTTAAAACCTTAGCCTAGTAGTAGGAAGTTAGGAACATACCTACCTAGTATTACGTGCTACGAGGTCATTAAAATTTGTGATAGGTCTACTACTCAAAAACCTATTGTGATGATAATACACTACTTTTTTCTGTCGATGATGATACTTTGGGTTAAATACTACAAGTTCTAATGTTTGAAAAAGAAAATATAATGCCACTGATGTTTTCGTCATGATGACACCTGTCAGCGTATGACATCTTTTTGTTTACAAAATTTGTTTCGCAAAAGATTATTCTGTTTTGTCTTGTTGTTTCACATAATTTATGAGTGAAACGTTCGTTATACATGTGTAAAATACAATATTAATACATGTTACATTATGTTACAAAGAACAATTAGAAGTTTAAATATAGCTGTAAGAAGAGATGTTTTCATATCCAGTTTTAGGTTACGACATAAAATAAATCATGAAAAGGAAGAAAAAGAAGCTTCTAAAGTGGCTCCTGATGTCATGAACTACCTTGAAAGTACTCCTGAATACAGGCAACTTGTTGATATAATACCTAGAACATTATTGAGAAAATATAAAACTCCAGAAAGTATGTACCTTATAAATAAAAAAACCGCCAAAGAAATATCAAAAACTATAAAAAGCCACTTGGATAAAGAGTGTCCACTAATAGAAGTAAATCCAGGGCTTGGTTTATTATCAGAAGAGTTGTTGAAATGTCAATCAGGTCATATTTACATGTATGAATCACTCAATGGGTTCTCTCCAAATCTAAATGTAAGTATATATTTTTTAACTTGATAGGCTCACGCTTGACTAAGTACAACTCGCCTGATGTTGAGCAACATTATAATCTATGATCTAGCATGCTTGCCTAGAAGAAACCGATTCACTCTCGTCTTGAAGACTGATAAATCATAGTTTTAATTTATAGGTACTTTTCTTTCATTTCCCTGTATTAATACATCATCTAGATCTCTGTATATATACATTGGTGTTGTGGCATGTGTCTTATTGCATTGAAAATGCCAATAACTGTAAGAAAACTGGCAGATACTCCTTAGGCTTGAGTTCCAGTATGTTTTTAAATTAAGAATAAAACATGTAGGAGTTCTTATTCTAATATATTTTAGTCTGTTTGTGCTATTTCATTTTAATATGTGAATAATTGTTTTCTTTTCAAGGCTTTACAAGAGAAATATCCCAATAGAATAACTTTGAAAAATGCAGATTTCTTTGGTATGTGGAAACTTGCCTTCAAAGATAAGATGGATGATGGAAACAGGATCCAAGAGCTGCTCGGAGACTTAGCTACTAATGACAATGGTGTGTTTATTTTTATGTTAATTTAAAGTAGGGTGATACATTTTTGTTAATGAAGATGTAAGCAAGTATCTACCAAAAACATTCTGTAAAAAAACTAGCTTAAAACTCCTGGGCCTGAAAATGCGGCAAAATGGTTCTAGTAAAGTATGGTATGGCAGTGTTTGCTTCACTCTCAAAATTGGTGAGCTCCCAGATATTAAGTCAAACAATATTGATGGTCCTTTATAGAGTCTCAAAGTATTCATTGCATTTTAAAATTTAATTAGCAATCACATATATCTGGTAAAATCTGAGCTGTTACACAATTTTTTTCTGTAATTTTATTGGAAGGAATAGTTATAACATAAAAAAAATTGTTTAAATATATGTAATTTTCATATTTTTCAGGTAGAATAGTTCAAATAGTGGGCTCAATGCCGGGGCTGTCCTTTGTAAAGCATCTGATCAACAGCACAGTTTTCTTCAATACTTCCAACCAGCTCGGACGACCAGACCTGTTCATTACCATGCCTGCACATCATTTTGAAGTTAGTAGAATAATAAAAAAACTTGATTTATGAAATACTTAAATCTATGTACAGTTTTACAGTTTGCAGAACCTACACTAAGTATTGAGTCGGATCTTGTGTTGTAGGCTTGCAGTTCCTCTTATGGCATCTATAGGTATAGGCAAACATCTTGAGCCAAAGTCGACGTAGTGGGGGTAAGTTCGCGCATGTACACTTCCGGACATATTTTATTGGTCATTGTTGGTGTTTGTAAAATATAAAGTGAGATTCTGTAAAGTCGTTTATTTAAGTAAAACTAGACAAGTTTTAGCCACTAGTTGCGCAACAATATAAACATAAAAACGTATGTAATTTCTTGTCACAAAATAAATCATTTTAATTTTTTTCTTCAGAACTGTATTACGTTTTGGCGGCATTGTCCAAAAAGTTTTTGGTAGGTAAAAACACAATATAACAAAGTAACAATAATACAATAAAAAACAAACTTTAGCAACAAAACTTCTCAACTCGAAATAGCCTATTGACACTGCACGCAAGTGTAGTCAGACGCTCGCGGAACATGCGCGCAACGCGGGGAACAGTGGCCAACTGATCGGCCAATCACGGGGACGCATTCTGACAGAATGCCCCCGCACACCTCTCTTTCCACCAACGATACCTTAAAATCGTCTACTGCGCACTCAAGGTCATGGCTCAAGATGTTTGCCTAAGATTATACTATATAACTTACATAATGGTCTAAAATGGACTACTATCTAAATCAATGTTTATGTGTTGGTGATTTAAGGGTATCCTAAGTAATAACTGCAGTCTAACAACTACCTAATTTGCCTAGCTTTATATTTTTTATAAAAGGGAAATTTAATTTTGATTAATTTAATACAAACTTCGAAGTTTCTAAATCGGAGATACCTAATATAGTTATGTATTTAGAAGGACATTCCCTCCATAGTGGCACGATCATTAGTGAGGACCATGGAGTTAAGGTTCTCGATCCAATTACTTCATATACCTATATTTTACACACACATAATAATTAAAAATAATTTATGTTACTTTTTCATAGTAATAAAATATAATATTGTTAGTAATATATCGTATCCGCCATTTGTGGCTAAAATAAGTTGTTTTTTTGTTGTACACTTTCTACTTGATAATACCTTGAAATGACTGTTGTAGTTCCTCACAGACAAAGCGATCCAGGACTCGAAGCTGAAGCTGGTGCCCTCCCTGTTCCAACTGCTGTTCCGGTGCAAGGTGCTCACCACGGTGCCCAAAATACACTTCCTGCCGTGGACGCAGGTGCCGCTGAACAAACGAGCTACTATGGTAAAATATTGCACCTAACTAAACTTGACTATCATGTATTGTGATCATTGACGCCGTTTTTTTTTAAAAAAAATCATTTGTTCAATGTTATACAAGTTGATGTTGATTCGAAGAACAATACATTCTTTAAAATCAAAGATCCTTTTAAGGAGGTTTAGGTTTCTTCCAGGCAAGCGTGCTACATCTTAGCTTAGACTATAATAGTGCTTAACATCAGGCAGGCTGTAGGCAAACGTGAGCCTATTTTGTGTTAAAACCGTATTAATTTTTGAGTTTTCAATTTCGTTTATAATATATTCCAAAAGATTGTTTATTAATGTTTACGACAGTAATTGGACTACCGCAAAAACTATAAATTATTAAACAGTTGATGCTACTATGTTTACTATTGCATTGTAGTTTGTAGATCTGTAAAGCGGTCAGTCTTTGGATGGGTGACCGAAAAGTGGCATTCCATTTTGGCCGCTTCCGTGGGACACGTTAAATTGTAGGTCCCGGCTGTGTGTCTAGTACGACAGTTGTTAAGCCATGTCAGAGGCCCTTAGGGCGGCTCAAACTCTCGACACCAGAGTTGGCCACCCTCATACAATAAGAAGAAGATCTATAACATTGTATTCCAGATGGACGAGCACAGCCACTACGTAGTGAACATCACGCAGAGAGAGAAGTTGCCGTGCCCGCTCGACTACCTCCCTCTGCTGTGGTACTTCCTGAAGCCGCAGGTGTTTTCCAAGACCACTAGAATTATTCCTATGTTGGAGTGAGTACAACCTAATATGGCATTATTCATTGTTACTATTTTGAGATATAAAATAAAAGCTTAAAGTTAGTTCAGTTATGTTCGTTAAGCCATGACAGAGGCCCTTAGGTCTGATTAAGTCTCGACACCGGAGTTGGCTACTCTCATTACATAAAAAGAAGTTTATAAAACCCTCCTGATTCAAACAAACTTACTATGAATATTAACTATTGGCGCTCTGCGATGTTTATTACATTTTTCGTGTATGTATACTAATGGATGCTCACGAATACCGCATTGTGTCGGCATAAAAAGTATTTTAAAAGCCCATACTATGACCATATTGAAAATCACGATAATCTGTCCTTACGTTGCGACGTGAAAGCCGAATGAACACACCAACAAATACAGTTTGTTTTTTCTTATATGCCTTTTAAGTGTGGATATTGACCTCGTACTAAAACCGCCTTTAAAAAGGTTATTCGTTAGTTAGCAGCAACCATGAGTATTGACATTACTCCGTATGCATTTATTTACAACTATTTTTTTTTAATATAGGTATGTATGTATAAAAAAAAATCATAAAAAACTTAAAACTATTGGAGCCGCCGGCAGCGGGGCAAGACCCAAGCTACCGGTGGTTGAGACTACAAAGACAAGAACCTCCGGACAATACGCGCCGTGTCAAGGATCACTGCCTTCTGTATTCTACCCTTAACCCAAACTATTATTATTACGACATATTTTTTTAAAACTTGACAGGCTCACACTTGGCTAAAACTCGCCTGATGTTAAGCAACATTATAATGTAATTTGCAGGCAATGGATCCCGGGCTGCGGAGTGTGGCTGATCACAGGGCAGGACCCGCCCGACACCAACAAGCGCCTGTCTCCGACGGCGGACGACGCTCCCTTGCCGCACATGACCATATTCACGGAGTTCGGAGATCTCAACCTCGGACAGAAGATTACAGTATTCAAAAGGTATGATGCATGAACTAAACTCAGGTTAACCTTATGCTATAGATTATTATTATTATTTTATAAAAACCTACACGAATATTGCATCGCAGTAGACCTCTCGTGGTACTACAGTCATCTGTTGACAGATTGAAGCGAGTGTGGCTCAGCGGCTCCAGTGTCTGCTTTTCATCCAGACGCACCCAGGTTCGAATCCGGTCCTACACCAATGACTTGTATTTTCAAGTTAAGTGTGGATTTGCACTCGCTTAACGGTGAAGGAAAACATCGTGAGGAAACCGACATGTTTGAAGACCACAATATCCGAGGACATGTATCTTCCATGGAAGGACCTGGGCTCCCACCTCGATGTATGTGCCCAAGAGAACTCCCCTTACGAATTAATTCTGCGGGGGAGTCACGACCCTCAAGAGAGATTGACAGATTATATCGAGGACTATTAAAATAAGTAGGTACAATTTTTTTCACCCCTTTAAAAGTGGCATTTCCAAAAATACTTTCTTAGCGGATGCCTACGTCATAACATCTACCTTCATTCGAAATTTCAGCCCAATCCGTCCAGTGGTTTGGGCTGTGCGTTGATAGATCACTAAGTATATCAAAGAGTAAGATTATAAGATCTGGAAGAGATCACTCAAGGTGATAAGGCCGCCCACTTGTACATTTATTTATAGTTTAAGTCCTTTTAATGTTGTTATTTATTTTGGTGTGCAATAAATATATATTGTATTGTATATCAGTCAGTCATCTTTGAATTTTATATATTTTGATTATTTAATTCTCAGGTTCATCTCATGGCCAGAGTTCGAGCAGTGCCAGTTCCGCATCACGATGGAGAACAACCTGCCCAAGTACGTGACTCAGCTCGAGGAGCTCGGGAAGGACGCCATCGGAACACACATAGACGATGACATAGAACACTCCGACTCGGAGACTGAAAAGTAATATAGTATGTGTAAAACTAAACTGGTGGTATTATTTACTTGGCGATTTATTATAAATTATTATGTATAGATATGGAAATTAAACTCAACTTTTCGTCTGAAACTTATAATACCTTGTCTATTTATGTGTCGCCCAGAATTAAAAATCTACATTCAGGTATAGTACCTAACGTTAATTAAGTCCTTTACACTCGTTGTAGTACGCCGATACCTTTATCAGTTTTATGTGGTATAAAGTACCTAATATTAGTATAGTAAAATCCTTCTTCTTCTTATCGAATGAGCGGGGCCACCTCTGGTGTCGAGAGTTTATCAAGCCGCTCTAAGGGCCTCTGACATGGCTTAACGACTGCCATACTAGACTAACAACCGGAATCTACAATTTAACGTGTTATCCGAGCCACGGAAGCGCCCAAAATGGAATGCCACTTTTTCGGTCACCCACCCAAGGACTGACCGCGTCGACCTTTACTTAACATTGGTAATCGCAAGCGATTGCCTCCGCTAGCTGAGCTGTGGGCGCCTAAAAAGAATATATGCCTAAAAGGGAGAACTTTGTGCAGGAGTGATGATAAAAAAAATTACTAACAGTATAACAATATTAGGTACTACTATCTGGAAATAAGGTTTTAGGCACTTGCTTACAAAAAAGAAACAACATTCTATAAGGGTATATAATGTGTTGTCTTCATTCATATTTACATTATCAACAATTGATTAAGTGAATGAAATACATTTGTAAATAAATTGAAATTAAGTAAAGTGTGACTAATGTCTGCAAAGACAAGTTCTAAAATAAAAATAATTATAGGAAATTAAAAATAAATACTGCTAGAAAATACGGAGGACAATATTCTTAAAAGGATCTTTACTATCACCATCTTCTATGTATCGTAGCTCGGTCTTAAGTCTTTTTATTCAAATTTTAACAATCACAGCAAAACTATACTTGTCTCTATTTTTCTTTTTTTTATACAATATGTGTAAGCTAAATAAGTTTTTTTTTTATTTTTAGTTTTTTTGTTTGTGTCTGCGCACTGCCGCGGTCCCAGAACGTACGTTCTGACGATAAGTGTCATTACACCCAAAACGCGTTAACAACATACGCGAAATTACACGTGAGTGAAAACCGTAGTAGTTACATATTGCTAAAAGCGATTGAATGGCTGCTGTATTATAATACAAAATTAAAAAATTGAAACGAACAAATTACTATTTTACCTTATGTTGGGAGTAACTATTTTGTTCTTTATGAACGACGTGAATATGATAGAGACTAGTATAGTTTGACCATATCTGACAAATAAACCAAAATATGTTAGTATTTTTGTTCGCATTTGGTTCGCAAAAGATATGTGTGAACTAAACAGCTGAGAGATAGTAAAAGAGTTGTGTCAAAATACAAGAAAGTCTACTTGGCTACAGGCCGCGAGGTCTAAGCTGAGCTTTGCATTTGTGTGAGTGATCTCCAAAAGTACAGTCAGATAATAAAATCCTAAAACAAATTTTATTTATATTTTTTAATATAAAATTCACAATTAAAAAAAATATATTACCAATTCTTTTACAGCGGACATTGCACCGTCATAATTTTCCTTATCACTCGTTTTAATTTTCACTCTCGTCTTATGTGTCGTTTGTGTTAATTATTATTATTATCAACAGCGGCGTCGTATCCATGAAACTTTTTCTCCTTCTTTTATTGTGTGGTCACATACATATTTCCATTCTTCTACAGTGATAATTTCATTTTTTTCTTTCGCTAACCTCATTATTTTATCCATATTCATGGATACGTTTTTTTTCGCTACGTATTGAATTTATATATTTTAGAGTTTTTTTTTTAAATATTTAAAATGAAACACGTAGGTAACGGTGCTATCAGTACAAGAGGTGAAGTATGGCAGGTGGGCGCGGGAGTAAAACGGCGCCGCGCTGTAAGCCGGTTGACAAAAAACAGTAAAAACCGGTTTAGACCAAACTAAGGTGGCGCCGCGCTCTAAGCCGGTTGTCTCACCTACACTATCTATGTACACCCACACATATGCAAAGCTCAGCTTACGCCTTCTTGACTGTACACTATTTGGACATCCAGCTGTCTAACATTCCTATGTTAGGGCCAGATATTTAAGTCGAAATAACTAAAATAATACATATAAAATTAAAACAATAAATACGCATCATATTCAACCTACTTACGCATAGCTATAACAATTCACAATTTCTCTCTTTTTTACATATTTATCATCAATACACAAAACAATAATTGAACTGATCTTTAGATACTATATTTTATGTCAGGTTTTTGGAACAACAATGAAATCTATTCGTCAACGATAAAAAACGCTTTACACGATAACTATTTCGTTTAATATTATACAAACATAGTTCACAGATAATAAATAATTAATTAATGGCAAGACCTCAGCGTGTGTAGGCCTCAAATACTGTAACCTAAATTACAAATGATGTTCCAAAAACCTGATAACATATTGCTTTTACATAAAATGACCATCTTACATAGCTATAAATAAAGATTAATTACGAACAATAATAACTTATAACACAGAGGAAAGGACGGGTCTAAAGAGCACTTTCATAGTCACACACATTGGCTGTAAGCCACAACGCAAAAGTGCCCAATTTATCTAGCGAAAATATACAATAGTGATTATGAAGTCAAAGTTAAAATGTATACAAACTAATAAATCTGTGCAAAAATATATAAAACACAATTTTCGTGGTGCTCTAATTCAATGGAAAATGTTTTGCAATTTATGAAGAATTTCCAAAAGTATATTCCGTGATGATTCATTATGAACAATCTAGAGTGTTAAAAACAGGTAATAATCCTTTATTGAATTCCCTCCACAATCTGGCAGCTAATAGTTTTGAATATCACATGCAAAACAACACAAAAAAAAGTTAAAATACTGTGATGTACCAGACATACAGTCTTTGATGTCTATATCTACTAACTACACAGATATTCTTCACGAGACTTACGCCAAATCGATGTGTTCTTACAATTGAATTAGAATTATCACGAGCTAATAAACCTTCACCCTATTTACAGATATGAGTATGTATATGTGATTTAAGTACAAGACAACACGCTTGCTTACGCGGTGTTATAAGTTCTGGAAATGGCGGTCGTTGTACGAACTGTGACCGCTTTTAGGCGTTATGTAGTTCAACGTTGGGATGTCGAGCGGCAACTGGTTTTTGGAAAACTTGCTCCCACCCGATTTCTGGTTGGAGTTGGTGTGAACGTTTAGGCTTATGGTGTTAAGTCCGTTCTGTGGCTTCACGGTCGGACTAGAGACAAAGTCTGACCACTCCTCGTCGTCGGGGAAAGAAGCTGGTTTCTTCACTATACTCGGCGCCTCTCTAGGCTTGCTCGAAACGAACTCTCCCCAATCGTCATCTACAACTTTGTTAGTGACACTCTTATGACTGTTAATCGGCGAAGACCCTTTACTAGATCCTACAGCACTCAAATCGGTTTTCAAAGACTGCAATGTCTCCACGGGGTTGAACCTGGATAGGTCTTGTAGATCAATCCCAGGGTTAGGCCAGTTGATCTGCGAATAACTTTCCAAAGATAGCGGTTGTAGGATTTGTCCCATTTTCTGTTTATTCTGCGGTAAGCTCGAACTCTGCATCTGCTGCAGCAGGCTGGGAAGCAACGTGTTGCTCGATAGTGGCGAGACTTTATTCGAAGCACTCGATAGAGTACTCTGATTAACCGTTAAAACTTCGTTTGGTTTCTGGGTTGATATGGTTTCAGACTTCGCGTGGTTCATTCTCGGGAATGCATTTTCAAAATCGGCGATCGCTGGCGAATTTTGCGTTGGAATGTTTTTGAATGTCCCTAAACTATCGAAGCTAAAATCAGTCGCGGCAGGTTTCGGCGGCGCCGATTGGAATGTGTCGAAGTCATCATCAAAGTCATTTGTTTTTGGTGCGGTCTCTTCAACATTTTTATGTTTGTCGTTAATTTTGTCCAGTACGCTCGTTTCGAGGGCTTTACTTTCCGTTGTTTTGGAGCTGGTCGCTTGAGGCGTTTCACTCCACGCCGAGTTTGATACAAAGTCTGTGAAGTCGTCGAATGTTTCCTTGATCTCGCCGGGGTCGGGCCAGTTCACCGTGGGTATGAGCGGCTCCATTCTTATAGGTTGTAGGACCTGTGTCTGATATGTTACGTTAGGATTTATCGGTGGTTTTACTTCTGGAACTGTTTCTGGCTGTGAGACAGGTGCTGCAGGCGGTGGAGCTTTATCTGCACTACTCTTAAAGTCTTGGAAGTCCCAATAATCATCATCATCTTTGCTTTTCGTGGGTTCTATAACGTTTTGCGTGACTGAGGGTTCTGTTGGTTTTTCTACAATACTCTGTGGTAGCAGTATGGGCGGGCCGCTGTCATAATGCACAGTTTTGGACGTTGGGGTTTCTGAGTCAGTAGGTGTGAATATGTGTGTGTCTGGTAAGCTGATTTGCCTCAGAGGTTGGACGTTGAGAGTGCTCGAGTATATTTTGTCAGGCTTGGAAGATATGGCGGCCTCGAACACGTCAAGGTCGCTCGCTGTCACTTCCACGACGCTCTCCCTTTCGTTGTTGCAAGCTGAAACACAACGGTTGTGATTATAACCTTGACACCATAAGTATGCAAGCGCCGAATCGGCGATGCTAATTTTGTAAATGAAACTGCCTTTGTATGACAATTCCTATTCCTAAAAAATTGAATTTGTAATATATAAGTACCTAGTAAGGAAAAATAAAAGATGCAGCAGTTACGAAATTAAACTTAATATACTCTTACATTAGCTAGGCTAGCAAGATCTCTTGATGGGAGATTGAAAAGTTGGGTTTACATTTGGGTGTTTTTTTTATCGGAAAACAGCTGTTTAGTAATAATAGTACATCAGAGGCCAACACCATCTTTCTAAGAGCAATGAGCCTAGTCAAAAACAAAGCATTATTACATAATACCGATGTGTTTTACATACATACAATGAGTTAATTACATTAGTGTCTAAGTCTTGTTATAGAACAGTAAGAATTTTGTATTTTGCTCCAGAGCAAGTAATATACATGTAGGTAGAGTGCTTTCACACTCACTCAAGTACATCTTCCTGTTCATCAACCAGTGTATAGAATACTCACCATGAGACAACAGCTCGGATATCTTCAAGGAGTTGTGGTTGTGAGCCATCTGGTCTAGGGTGGCCATGAGGTGTTCTAGATCTAAGAGGAGAGCCTCCGCATAGGTGACTAGGGACGGGACCAAGCAATGTACAGGTGGGATAGTCCATGTGCAAGACATGCCAGAGAAATACACACGTGAGATATGGTTAAAGCTTATTAGTAGTGCCTAGCTTGGTTTGTTGTTAGTGATACATTAGGTTTGTGCCCTTTTAAGTCATCAGATGTTTTCAATTATGTTTGTAGCATACTGCCTGCCTGTTTGTTTTTTTCCTAATTTAATATTTAAATAAATAAATAAAGTGTTTTATTATGTATTCAAAGTCAATTGGTACATTGTTATCAATATTCCATGAACTATGCATAGAGAGACTACATATAGCACTGTGACTGCAGAAAATTCAAGTACATACATATAACTAATGTGTCACCTTTCATTTACATTTGAAATCAATCGAGCATCTTCAATCTTTAAGCAGTTTTTGAAGCCTATCTTCCACCTTGGGCAATCTTCCACTAAGTTCATCAATATTTTTTTATTTATCTCATTCATATTCACTAGCAAAAGTGATCTCATTACCAATGAATGTAACTCATGATTGCACATTTATTCTGTAACTAGTGGACGCCCGAATTATTTTGAGATAAAAAGTAACCTATGACACTCCTAAGACCTCATTCTACCTACATTAAAAATCATGACGATCCATTCAGCCGTTTTTGCGTTATGGGCGTTTAAATAAACAGCTAAACCAACACATATAAACAGACCAAAATTCTAAAAACTGCTGAAACGTGTTCTGTTATAGATTGGTATACAAATATTTTTATTCTAATTTCTTCTGTGTTCAGATTTTTGACCTTCTTCAGCTTTATTATTATTGTATGTAATTTCATCAAATCTGTGTAATTGTGCAAGTGGCAGTGATTTTATAGCTTGTGTTGAACCTTGTTAGCAACTAAAGTGTAGTAAAATAAGTAATGCTTACATTCTTGTCCATCTGCTGTGAACGGGTCCGTCCAGCCTCCTTGGCCAGGTTTGGGAGTGGATTTGTCAGCCACTGCTTCCATTGGGTTGGTGTTGGAAGGTGTCAAAGGCTTCTGCGGCTGAAGAGGAGCAGCACTCAAGTTCACAGCGTATTTGGGCATGTTGTATCCCCATTTTGGACCAAATAACTGGAAAAGGGGATAATGATTCATTTATTGTTTACCAAATTAGGGATAGGAGGAATATGGAAGTTTCAATTTATGATTTTTTAAACTATATTGTTAATCACAGAACAGTAACATATTGATTGTTGGATGACAATAAAAATAAGAGGCAATAAGTGTACCTATATGTATTGAAAATGAAAACTGTAAATATTTCAAAACATGCTTGAATTAAACTACCTACATATATCTTTGTGTTTATACTCTTATCAGCTTATGAAATATTTGTTTATTAGTGTGATAGTATCAATATTCTTAGACAGAGATAAGGACACATTGATATGAGGCTGTCTTATACACACAAGTACTGTATGAGAGCCAAACCAAGGTTTGTTAAAATCTATTTCCAACATAAGTTAACTCTACCTTTTTTCACATTACTTTTCTACAGGCTGAAGTGACCAAGTGTGTTTTTTCTTTTCAGATAGGATAAAATTGAGTGTGAAGATAGAACTAGACTTTAGATTCACACTACATCTAATTTTAACACTGGATAAGCCCAGGCGACACAATATAGTATACTCACAATATTTCTTGAATCAATGCACAAAGCTCTCAACAAGGTTTTCTGTCCCAGCGAGTTGTTCCAGTTAATGATATAAGGTTGTCTCACATCTGTTTCTCGTAAATGCCCCCAAGTTTCACTCAACATACTCTCTAATCTACTTTCAATACCAGTTTCTGACTCTGTCAGTTCTTCCTCAAACAATGTTGTGAGTACTTTAGTGATGCTGTCCATAACTTGGTGCTCACTGTCTGTGGCATGGAAGTCAATAACTGGCAAACTCTGGTTGGAGCCTGCTTCAAGAGACAGTTCTCTCATTCCATTGTCTATAGAGGATGACTGGAAGTCATCAAAGTCACCGAAATCATCATCATCGTCAATGCTTTTACTGTCTGTTTGTTTGTCTGCAATATTTGCTTCAAGAGGAGTGGTTTCTTGTGGTTGGATCGTCTCAAAATTTGCAGTGAAATTTCCAAAATCATCATTGTCCTCCATCTCATTTGTATTCCAAGGGTTATCACAGTTTTCAACAACATCCGAGGCCTTCCTCTCTGCACTTGCAAATTGAAAGTCCTCAAAATCTCCAAAATCATCATCTAAATTAGGCTCAGGGGCAGGCTTTTTGTTCTTATCAATGCTGAGATCATTGTTACAGTCTGTCTCTTCTCCAGGGGGACCATTTTTGCTAATTTCATCAGCTGAAGAGGAATTTGGTTCACTCGATTGGATTTCTATATCTAAAGAGGGGTCATCAATAGGCCCATCATCTAGTGTTTCTTTACAACTGTCTCTAGTTATATTGGGCAATGCTTCTTCAGGGGATGTGTTTGGTGGGGCCTCATTACTATCGCTAGCATCATTTCTAACATCCAATCCATTATCTGCACTTTCAGAGTTGAAATTCTCTGCTTCACTTTCATCTTTATCACTTGAACTGATTGAGATGTCATTAACTTCCAACCCAAGGTCTTCAATGTTTACATCCTCTTCACTTTTTGGTTTAGTTTCTATTGTTTTGGTCCCATTTTGATGTTCCTCTTGTTCAAATGTTGTGTTTTCTGCTTCCACTTTATTATTGCCACATGAATTTACTAGTTTTGTATCATCTATACTTATATGATTGTCAATTTTAGTTAATTTCTTGTCCTGAGAAACACAATTTGATTTGTAATGATTGTATGATGAGAAGTCTCCATAGCCAAAACTGTCATCATCTTCATCATCTTGAGATACTGAAAGGAAAATAACAGCATTGAAAAATATACGAAAGCAAGATTATAGAAATCAATATCACTTCTACCTAGCTACTTTACTACAAAATTTCTACACATCTATACTATCCAAGCAAATCACAAGTCCTTAACAAATAACAAATGACAGGCAAAAATTGTGTAAGCTTTAGATAAGTAATAGAAGGAAAACAATAGATGTGTGGCAAGTGTATGTAGTATTGAGATGTAAGTATTATTCACTTGTAGTGACGAGTATGCATATGAATTATGATCAATACGGGCCATATAAATGTTTATCAATTAACTCACAGTTATAAGGGATTCCGAAGTCATCAGGATCTTTGTCTTCCTCGCACTGTTCGGGTGGAGGAGGAGTGCTGCAAACGAGTGGAGGAATCGACATTCTCCAGCAAGGTCTTCGACGATATTTCACCACTTGCAACTGAGCTTTATAATTCCAGCTACGTTATTTTGGTCTACTACATAATAGAGATCCCAGAAAATGTTTCTG
Organism: Macaria notata; assembly: GCA_927399415.1. NCBI lineage: Eukaryota > Metazoa > Arthropoda > Insecta > Lepidoptera > Geometridae > Macaria > Macaria notata. The sequence goes on from OV656743.1 coordinate 4,974,771, forward strand.
CAGGCGAAGAAATGGGGACAGCTGTTTTTAATTGTCAAAATTTTGCTACGAATCTACGATGAAGAAACGGACCAGAAAATTAGGAAATGAGCTGACATGACACTGATTTTAACATAAATATTTTTTTGACATTGTAGTTTTTAATTTCACTAGAAGGGTCGAAACTCACTAAGACATTATCTGTAAGTTATCTTGTTCATTCATAGCTTCAATTCAAACATTTTCCCATCACTACTGGGCTTAACGCAACCGGCCGGCGGCAGTCGGCACCCACCGGTCTTTTTTGACATATTTGTTTTTTAGTTCATTCATTTAAAACGAATAGTTAAAAACGCTCCCGAGTTTTGTGGTTTTTATACAATAAAATAATTATTTGATGCGATAAATGTTACAATTTCAGACAACATAACTATAAATTGCAGTGTTAATTCTTCTGCGATTACAATTAACCATAGGTGAGTTATTTTTGTTCCGTTTGATGAATCTGAAAGTGGCACAGCGATTGTACGAGAACCTAGCTAGCCCTTGTCTTATCTGATTAGCATTTCATTGCATTCTCATAAGTAGATCGTTGTTTGGAGTGTTTGAGTAGTGGTATTCGTTTTATCTTTTCATACAATTTCGTTTACGTGGTGAGTTTCCCGTGAAGTTACTTTCTAGCGAAAGGACTGTCAATAACCTTTGACATGTGTCATTGCTTACGTGTCAGCCAGCCGATACGCTCATTTCGTGAGCCAGTTTCTGTGATTTTACTTTGAAATAAGTGCTGCAGAGTAGTTGAGCGGTCCGTAATAGATTCCTAGCACATAACGGTACGTTGGGCATTGTTATAGGTGTATGAAATGGTAAACATTCATGTCTATATCATGTTTGCCAATTGATGATTCCAATTGAACCCATGAGCTTGCCTTTAGCTCTGTTTGAATTTAATTGGTGCATGTACAAGATAGTAGCATCTATTCTTATGTTAAAAGCAGTGTAGGTTTTCAAAATCATTCATATAACTATATATCAGTAATATTGTTCAATTACAAGTGGTAATACAGTGTTATTAAGAAAAGTGGTGTGTGCAGTGGGTGCATGCAGCAGGTGGGATGGAGCTGCAGGCATTGCTGGTGCTGTGTGGCGTGGGAGTGGCCGGGGTGGCTGTGCTGCTCCTCATGAGCCTGTTCTCCACCTCAGGCACTAGCTACGAGGAAGCCATCGCTCAGCAGAGAAAGGCAACCACTGAACTCCTAGCCCTGGCTGAGAATAAGAACAAGAATAATAAGAAGAACAGCAAGAAAGCCATAAAGAAGGTAAGAGCTGTAACTTAAGAGTGATACATTAAAATAGATTTAATTTAATTTATTATTGACTCTGGTAGTGAGTAAAAGCCATAGTTTATTAATGCAAAATATGTGGCTGTACTTTCAAGCCTACACAAATCTAATTAGAATTGAATTTGTGAAATACTTGTTTACTTCTTACTAAAATTTCAGTGTATGGGTAGGTTAGATTTATCAATCAACAAACACTTCTACAGAATGCAATATCTTAAAACATATAACTTTTTAGCAAGCCAAGAAAGAGAAGAAGGAGAGTGCTGCCGCTTCAACTGGCAGTGATCATGAGAGTGAGGCTCCGGCTGAGAGTGGAGTTGAAGACGAGGGTGCAGGGCCCAAGGGCCATGTGGAGTTTAGCCCTCCGGTGGTGGTTGACATCCCGCGGGATACTCCACCCAATGTTAAGGTAACTGTCCCTAAAATGTGGACATTTATCATCATATTTCCTGTAGCAATTTGTGAAGCTACATCACCTGCTTTGGAAGTGTCAGTAATTCAGTCGGATATCATTCAAACACTGGCTACTTATAATACAGAAAAGTAATGCTTAACAACTTTTATATATTCGTGATTTATAGTTAAAGATTAAACATGCATGTATGTGTATTGTATGTATTCTTAAAATGCACAGTAAAGGATGTAATGTATGTATATATGTGCATTGTATGTATTCTTAAAATGCTCAAAAGGATGTAATGTTTGTAACTTAATATATAAACCCCAATTTCTAGTAATTATTAGTCATAGCTAAAGAATTCCAATTAACAGTAATCTATAAATATCATATAGCAAATATTGATATCTCATGTTCAAATTGCTGATCCAATCTGATATAACATTCTCAGAACTGTGCATTGAGACTATTATCTTAATTAATTAAACATCCATTAATTACTTCTGAGAATGAAGTTTGTTTCATAAAATAAGTTACAATGAAACAGTACAACTTGTATTCTGCTGCATGGTGATGTAGTTTCTTCTCTGATAATATATTGTATGCATCTATCTTTTTCTAATATTATTTCTCTTAATGCTGTAGATATGTACATTTTTGACAAGATAGGCTCAAAGCAGTAAATTATTTGACTAGTGGTTGCTTGTGGCTTTACTCACATTGTGTCGTGATAAAAAATATCCTTACAACTCTTAGCACATCCCAACAAAAAATTCCAAAGAAAAAGAGACTGTTAGCAAAACATATGTAAATAAAGTGTCTACCAAAATAACTTCCTAAAATTTACCAGGGTATGATCATAGTGTCTCTAAAATCTGCTTTTTACCACCTAATGATGGCTCTGCAAAAATGTACAACTGGCATAAATCATGTTAAATTATGGAATGTGCTGTGCTTTCAAAAATAATTATATTGGGGACTATATCCTATTTGGGAAATGGCATGCTTTTATGAAGGTTGCAAAACTACTATCTCTTTATCACCAACTTAGCAGAATTAATATGATTACATTATAGGTCCTTATTCAGAAGAGATAAACTTTTAATATTGTAGGTGGAGACTTAATTTGATTCAAAAACTGAATGCTATAGCACAGACTTTTAAAACACTATGTTAATATATGATATGTAATATTGTATGTACAATTATATACCCTATACCTATAGAGGCAATATTTTTTTATTTGGGTTGAAGGGCTTTGGGCAAATGTATTTGTACAAATTATAGAACGAGAGTTTTTATATGTGTGGGTTTATCACATTACAATGTAGATATCTCTTAGATAACTAGTCTCATTTTCTCTTGTCCAATTGTCTTGCATTATGGTGAAAATTACTAAAAGGCTATAATTTTATAGTAGTATAGTCCAATGTAAGTAAGATGACCAATGAAAAAAGTCAACAACAGTAATATCTACAGAATATATTTTATCAAATTTACGAAAAAAAAATTGGGTACTATGATCTCATGCAAATGACTGGACAAGAGACATAAATCGAACTCCACTAGACATGGAGCAATATTGGTGGTGTGGTAACTTTGGCTGCCTGTCAGCAGATCCGCAAGCGCGGCAAGGATCCTAAAGTTAAGCCGATACTGGTAAACAAAGAGGATCCGAGCTGCGTGAGCGATCCCGCGGCGGTGGCGGCGGCACCCTCCGCTCTCAACCACTTTGATGAAATTCACCCCAAGGACGAGTTTGAATTGTTGCACTCCTCACTGGCCGGGGATAAAGTGAGTGCCACTTTCCTGTGCACATTGTGTCTCATGTGTGCTGTACATATATTTTGTGTGTTTAGCACTGTGTGTGTGTGAGCTTGGTGATTTTGTGTTGCGTTTTAATATGTTGTGCTATATTTTTAAAGCTTATAGAAACTTTTTATTTATTAACCTATTGTGTCCCGCTCCTGGGCAATGGTCTCCCCCTAGTATAATTGTGATATTCACACTTACTTTTTGCTGTATAATGTCGCTTTTTTACCCATATCTTAATTACCGAGATTAGTTATGAAGCCTTCAATCACTAAAGCCCAAAATAGCATTTATGACTATAACAATAGGATATTATAGGCAGATCATTTTCGTCACGATAGTTTCTACCGGCAGATTACAATTAAAACATAGAAGAATAATATTTTCTTTCCTTCATGTTCATCAAGTAACAAATGAAATTGACAAATGCTATATAGTCTCGCCATTTTATGTATTAATACTAATTTAATAACCATTATTAATGTACGTGTGGCGTATTCAGCAGCAGTTTTGTTTCAGTGTAAATAATTAACTAGCACCTGATTAAAACTATTCATTCGGTTCCATTGTTAGGCAAATAAAGTCCATTGAGCTATATCGTCTGGTGACGTCAAATTTATTCTTTACATTTTTTTTTTACGTGTGATAGGTTTACGTTTGACTATTTCATAAAACACCTTTAGATTTGCTTCGGATACGCGACTTTTACGGTACTTTTATCGCACGTACATTAATTGCCAAGACGTGGATCCGAAAATAGCCTGTACATACATAGATATAAAGACTTAAGAATTCCTAATAGACTGAATCAAAGCAGTTTTTTCCATTATAAATGAATTTTCAATTTTACTCTTTTCGAAGGAAAAGAAGGCAAACGGTTGATTAACAGTATTCATTTTTATGTATTACTGAGCAACCATGTACATGTGTTTATTGAAGTGTCTGTATGTCTCACTAGAGTCCCGTAAAATTAAACACAACACAAAATTAATCCAGGAAATTTAAGAGCTAACTCTACCTCTAGCTAATTATTGCAACTAAAAATATACCCTACCACTGAACAATAAAGTATAGAATGTACAGACACCGTGACACAGCGAAACTTGTATTAATGCATCACTAGACCCGTGTGAGGTCAAAGACACTTTCTGCTAAATTATCTGACGTTGAATCCGTCAAGCCTCTTTACAGTTGTATGTATTCTCTATACATATTTATTTAAGATTTATTTTTATTAGTTTAGCTTCACATTTTTGGGTTACATTAGATCTCTGTGTTTACTTTATTTTTGGGTTTGCTTATTTATCATTTGCTTTTTCTATGTTATTTATTTGCTATGTTTGGTTATGGATTTCTTGGCTTTATCACCTATGCTTAAATGGGCACCTAAATAATATAGGTATGTATGTTATGACATATTGTAAAGTTCTAAAATGATGTCACATATTTGTTACAAAGCCATTGCAAGCGTGCATGTTAAAGCTATTATATTTTATGTTAAAGGCGTTGTCGTATTTATATTATCCAAAATCTCAATAAAAACATAATGAATATTGCATGAAGAGTAAAAGAAGTATGCAAATAGAGGAGTGGTTTGGGGTCAGGGACACCAAGGTGACCCGCCAACAAACCTGTATTGCCGCATCGCATACATAGCTCGCGAATATTTCATACTAAATGCCGCTTTTTCCCTGTATTTGTCTTGTTTGCGTCTCTCGTGGTTAATTTCGGAGAATTTCGGTCTGTTATTCGAGGATTGATTTATCGAATTTCAAAAGTATATAAACAGGATTCGATTTAATTGTAAGATCCTGGTTAAAGATGGTTTTCAGAAATGATAATAGTAGCCATAATGTATTCCTGAAAAAACATCTATGCACTTAATTTATATGTTTACAAAATGTTGTTTATATGATTGTATAAATATATACAACAATAATTTTACAAACTGGTGCGAGTTACGCTACGATTAAATTATTAACACTTTATTTGTTGCTATAGCCGCAAGAGAAAGTGGAAGAGGTTGTAGAGAAGAAAGAGGCGAAGGCCACGAAGGCTCCGAAGGTGGCCAAAAGTGCTCCCAAACCGGCCCCGATCGAGGCCGTCAAGGAAGACCGCGAGAGACGCGACAGCGGAGATGCGCCTAAGGAACAGCGTAAAGGTAGTAAAAAATCTTTACTGCATACATACATCTATCTATATATATCAAACTCAAAGGTGACTGATTGACTGACTGACTGATATAGTGATCTATCAACGCACAGCCCAAACCACTGGACGGATTGAGCTGAAATTTGGAATATAGGTAGATGTAATGAGTTAGGCATCCGCTAAGATTGGAATTTTTTAAATGCCACTTTTATAGGGGATGCAAGTTTTACTTCTCAATGCGAGCGAAGCCACGAGCACCCACTAGTTTGTATCTATAATTTCTATCTAGTCATGATAAAAATAATCATTATCATCATAAAATTTTATTGATCATATAAGTAGGTATTAATTTCTCATAATTATCTTATTGATAAATTTTAGGTATTTATCACACAATAAACAAATTAGGCACAGATTAACTTTTTGATGTGACAGAGATGTTGTGCCATCACTGATAAATAATATCGTACGGAAATACATCAACAAAAAGAAATAGATTTCTTGCAAAGAGAAAAAATACTACTATATATGTACACAATATGTACATGAAAACTACACTACACTGCAAAAATAAGTCTTCTGGGGTAAAATTCGGCGATGGTTACGATAACAAATCGTAGAAGACTTGCACATACAAATAAAAATGCATTTGGAATGTATGACGCCTATCGATAATAATCATGCGGATTCTATTAATAAACGTGTGCTGGATATCTCCTATCTAAATCATACATTGTTATTTGACCTCTAATGTTAATGATACTAGTGTACTTCTTATACTTATTGCCCATGACAAAGATTATGTTCAAAATACAAACAGCATATCATACAGTGTAGTCCCTGCGGTAAATATATTATACATTTATATAGGACTAGTAGGTGCTCGCATCTTCGCTCGTATTAAGAAGTAAAATTTGCATCCCCTATTTCACCTCTTTAAAAGTGGCATTACCAAAAATCCGTGTGAAATAATGTGATAACTGAAATATGTAATTGTTATTTTTATATTATATTTTAAATCACAATAATTACCAATTTAAATTTCAAGTCTTTATTTCACATATAAGTAATTAACAATAAAATATGCTAGTGTACATTAAGTAGTTATAAACTAGTAATATACTTATCGTTATATATGTATATAATTATTTAAAATTGACATGTAATTGTACAAATTATTAATAAATTGTTTATCTTGATGCTTACGTCATAACATCTACCTGCACGCCAAATATCGATAATTTCGAAATTTGATAGATCACTATGTCAGTCACCTTTGAGTTTTATATATTTAAATTGTCCAAAACCACATAAGAACACCTTACTGCCAGCCAGTCTATTTTTTGTGCATAAAACACTTCAATCAACATGTCAGGGTAGTATCCAGAATAAGAAATCCACATTTGTTTAAACTTAAGACTTATAACTCAAATAGAACAAAGATAAACAGAGTATTGTTAGAACCAACTGTGCCTAGGCTGTGTATGACTAAGAAACTACCCACTTTAATGGGAGAGAAACTGTTCAATAAACACACACATTCAGGTTTTGAATAATGATCAGCAATTTTGCAATAGCGTCAAACAATTATTGTTAGATCAGACACTATACAGTTTTAAAGAATACTTTGAAAATGACTACAGTCAACTAGCAATTGATTCTAATCTTGCTTAGAAATTATGTAATTAACTACTAGGTAAGGAGTGTGATGCCAAATTGTCATTTTAGCCCCTATACAGCTAAAGTGACAGTACCAAGATTTATTTAAGTTGACATATTGTATGATTACATACCTATTATTATGTTTGACATGATTTTAATAACAAAAATTTTCATTATTTTATTAATAAAACTAGACATATGTAACTTCTAAAATTTTATAAAAGCTAAATGTTATAAATTCAATTTGACGAGATATTGTAATTTGTGTAGCATATTCTGTGATATTAGTACTTATACCTATGTATGTTACAATTTTACATTATCAATAAAGATTCTTTATCTTTATCAAGAAGAAAAAGTAACTTGGGTCTGGTGGATTAGACTTATTTGTGACTGAAAGTTAGTAATAATACTTATTCTATTTGTTTTTTTTTACACCAGCTAAAAAAGCCGAGAAGAAGACCGAGAAGCCCGCGGAAGAAGTTATCGAAGACCGTGAAGAGGTGATCCCTCCACTGAACGCTCCGCAGCCAAGCGAGCTCACCACCGAGAAACTTCTCAAGCAAGCGTTGGTGGCGCCACCATCTGCCCCGGCGCCCGCCCCCGCCACTGCCACTCCACCTGGCGGCAAGAAGAAGAAGAAGCCTGAACCTAATGTTCTTACTCTTATGGGTAAGTTTTCTTATACAACTTGTTTAGGATCATCTTGGAAACAGTGGTTTTCTTTCTACCTTGTGCTGTGACTACTACTTTCTACCTTGCCTCCCACACTAGTCTCAAAATCGGTATTCGTGTAGCTCTGAACTATATTACCTAACAAATTAATTTTACTTTAGTAGCCTTTTCTACAAAACAGTCAAATCTAGTATCAAGAATAGACAACCATCATCATCTGTAGCTATGCCGTACGAACTTACGAGTACATACTTATCTGAAGCTTTTTTTACATGATCTATAAATCGCCGCCAAAGCGTATAAATTAAAATATTTTAGAGTAAAAACGATATTTGACGGAAGCTGAGTACAATTTCGCTTTCCGTTTCGTGTTATCTGTAATATTTAGTTAGCAGCAAGATAAGCTTGCAAACGAGTTCGATATGAAACAAGTATGTTTTGCGGTATGTTTGGATGTATGTTTTGCTTTGTTGGCTTAAGATTGTATTTGCATGTAAGTCTGACGTGATTTATGGTACTTACAACTATGTATGTATAAGTTTATCTTGAGGTCGTTGATGTTTTACCACGAGAAGGTGACACTCACATGCATTTTAGATGTCTCTTTCATTGCCAAATTAATCTATTGAATTCTTTTTGGTGTATAAATTTGCTAATAAGTGCTTCATGCCAATACGCAAATTGAAAATATGCAATTCATACCACGAAAAATATTGCAGCGAAAATAAGTCAACGTGTCATAACGTCCAAACGAGTCTTGCATTGTGAGAATTGGGCCCGAAATCAGATATCTAATTCTAACTAAATCAGGAAGTCTTGTGCGGACATCCCATTTGGGGCAATTTGAGCCAACATGCTATCAAAGTGATGTCTATTAGCTAGATGGATCTGAACATCCATCACGACGTATTTGATAACTTGGAATTAATCATGAATAGGGTTTATGTCAGCGTCATTGCCTAAGATCTGCCATAAAACGGCCAATTTTCCAGTATCAAGTTGTTTGTAATAACTTTTGTTGCTTATAACGGATCCGTTATCGAATTGGGCTGAATTTGACATCTGACGTTTTCATGGCATGAAAAACATAGCATATAGAGAACAGTTTTGTAATTTGAGATCTGCAAATCGCTTTTCTACATGTAACAAGGTCATCATCATCATCATCAGCCTAATGAGACTCACTGCAGGGTATAGGTCTCTTTAAAGGCAATTAGAACGTCAAATAACAAGGTCAAACTAATATAAAAATCTTACTAAAACCTTTTTCTTTGGTGTCAGCGGGCGACAGCGGCGGCGTGAACGTGGGCGAGCTGGTGCGCGTGGTGCGCGAGGCGGCGCTGTCCCGCACCGAGATACAGATCCTGACGGACGCGCTGCTCAACAAGCACCACGACCCGCTGCCCGTGCACTCCGAGTGGAGCGAGGTAGTCACTAGTAACTGAAACTCTGGGGAAATATGTAGTGTTTTTCCGCTGCGACTGCTCCTTAACCGACTTCATGCAACAAACGATGGTTTTTAGGTGTGATCCTCCATATACCACCGCCACACCTCACCTCCTAACCAACGTGGCCTCCGTGGATCTCAAGATCTTACCAACACCGCACCTTGTGTCTTCAAGTTTTGTAGTTCTCCTTCGGCAAGATATTCTCGTCGACACGTGTTTCGCCTCTCCACGAGGCATCCTCAGGACGTGTTGACTACTCAAACGTCGGTCCGAAAAATGGTCGTGATTCAATATATTTGACTAGAACTATAAGCCGGTGCTACAACCTTATTAGGATTTTTGAAGCGACTGCTCTACGATATTAGAGTGGCGAATAAATTTACTAGAGAAAGATAATGCGGGAGCGAGAAAGGAAAACAAGCACATTTTACGCAGGTGCTAATTTGATTTCGGCTTGTTATCACAATATCCCATCTCTCCCTATTGTAACTAGCGGATGGCAAAATACACAGAATAGCGTTCCCGTAAGTCGATTATGATAAAACTACACTAGGCACTTCTCTGCCTGGCTGAAGTAAAGTTTCCGTAAAGCATTTGTGCAATATCTAGCACTACAATGTATATTTTTAAACTCCTATTCCAGGGCCCGAACGACCCCATGCAAAAGTTGAAGAAACAACTTGCCGACAAGGAAAAGGCACTGGCTGACGAAATTGAGGCTTCACAAGCTCTGCATGCCAAGTTGAAGGAACTCAGGTTAGTTCATAGATTTGGTGAGGCAATACTGAGTTTTGCAAAAGCAGCTCTAGCAAAAATTGAAGAGTGAATAGGTACTTGGTCTTTAAGGCCGATGGTAAGACTCCTGAAACCATTCCACCCATTACTCGAAATGGCATGAGAATGTTAACCGCTTTTATCAATTTAAATATCTTGGCCATTATCTTACCATCGACCATAAAAACGATGTAGACGTAGAAATTAGTAAAAAGGTCGCGTCATTGATGAGAAGGGTGCGAGGGAGTCACAACAGCATTCTGAAAACAGTGGCTAAAGATCTGTACTCGCCTCTGCTGAGGCACTTCGTCAGAGTCATGGACAGATAAGACGAAAGTTTTTGGCGATCCTGGCTTATTGAGGTGCTCCAGCAGAGCTTGGGCTCCTTTTCTTTTAAGTTAAGTATGTCGATTCTTATCTTATAGTAGGTACTAACATTAGTTATTGGTCCTATACCTACTTACCTACGTTTTACTACTTAGAAGCCGGTACTAACAGAGCTACTCCCCCAGGGCCACCCTGAACGCGTCCCGCGCGCAGGTGGCGGGCGTGCAGCGCGCGGCCGAGGCGGCGGAGGCGGGCGCGCGCGCTGAGCTGCACGCGCTGCAGGCGCGCCTGGCCCGCCTGCTCGAGGACAACCACGCGCTCGCGCAGGAGAAGAACATTGTAAGCTAATATATAATTTAATTAAACACGGCTATGTTTATCTACAGCCCGCCTGATGTATTGCTGTATTCTAGGATTTTGCCTAAATTAAACTTAATTATATTTGGATATAATGTAATTGAAGACCCATGGATTGCAATTATCAGGAAACAAGAGTCTCAGTAGAGAGTTCCATATAGTCGCTGTTCCTTCTATGAAGGTAAAAGCAATACGTTTCCTGCAAATTTTGGGCAAAAACATAGTTTCTGGCTTACAAATTGTGCGCTACACCCACCCTACAGGCCTTCATACAGGCCCTTCCTCTGTGGTTTATTCCAGAATATTATATTCACAATAAGAGATGTTTCGGATCCGAATTGATTTTTGTTTTTTTAATTTCAGTTACAACAAAAGATGTCGGAAGAGGCACAAGCTCAGCGTGTCCAGATGGAGATGCACATCCAGGGCCTGTCAGAGGTAAGATATTTTAATATTTAGAAGACTAGTTGTTAAATATCTTCATAAAGTTTAATGAGCTGATTTATCCAGATAGGCTTCCATCATAGACAATCCGGGCATAGACAGCGGTGACTATATTCCTCCAGATGGAATGTTACTTTATATCTCTCTGTCGTTTTCGCTCTCTCACTCTCTCTCTAAAATTGCGGGAGAAGACGAGTCGGTCGCAGAAAGAAGTCCTGGTTGCGGAACATTCGAGAATGGACCGGGTATCAGAAGTGCCGCAGAATTGTTTCGCTTGGCAATTAACAAAATAAAGTATGCAGAGCTGACTGCAGTGGACCTTCACTAGTTGGAGAGGAACCAGAAGAAGAGGAAGACTCTCTTTTTCTATCTAGCTCTCGTTATCAATATAAAATGTGTGTTGTAACAGACGGAAGCAGCGCTGATGCAGCAGCTGGCGGCGCTGCAGGCGGAGTGCGGCGCGCACGCGCTGGACGCCACGGCGGCGCGCGACTCGTGCATCATGGCGCAGCAGCACGCCGCCGACATGGCGCAGCAGCTGCAGGTATGTAAATAAATAATAAATAAATATTCCGGGACATTCCACACATCGCCATTTAGCCCCACACTAAGCAAACGCTTGTGTCGTGGGTACTAGATAACGGATATAATACTTATATACTTTTCTTTTGTAAATACATACTTATTATACATACAAACGATCAGACTCAACACAAGTAATTACATATTTTAAAATTCATAAATACTTCACGCGGGAATCCAACCCGCCACCCCCAGATTAGAAGGCAAAGCTACTACCAACTAAGCTAACAGGCCAGTCAACTGGATCATATGTACAGTTAATTTAGATTAAATCATGCCTTACGGGAACTATAATACAGTGATATCTACAGTTGCTAAACTTTGGCAATTCAATCGATATATATTAGTCTGTGGTCCCACGAATTATGAAATGAAATATAAATAAATATTGGCCGCTAGATGGACAGTTATTTGTCCAACTTCTGCAGATGTAATCAGATAATGTGTCACGTAGTAATGTAGTTGTGTTGTGCAGGAAGCGAACCGTGCCTGCAACGAGCTGCAGCAGCAGCGGCAGATGGCCGTGCTGGCCGAGCAGCGCGCGCAGGACCGACTCAACGGTGCGTAGCATATTACGAGGAACTTATTACAGAAAATGTACAAAAATAACCGTGATTATGTATTCGAATCGGCGTCTATTCAACCTATAATATGCATCGATTGCCAAGTGCGAGTAAGAGGAACTGCAAGCCTACAATACAGGATCCGACTGGATACCTAGTTTAGGTTCTGCAAACTGTACATATATAGATATTGTAATTTTGCTTTTATTTAAATTAACTCCATCAATACATAAGATTTTTAAGAAATGCAAAGAAAGCCGGATTTAACCAGTAAATTCCACGTACAACTAACGTACGTACGCATACGTAGTACCTACGTACAGTCCTACGTACAAGTGTGTGTGTGTGACAAGTAAGAACAACACGTTAGTCCAGGTGCTCTAAGAAAATAAACAGTATCACGAAGAAAAACCTAACGATCTGTGCTAAAATACCTCGAAACACGGACATCAGCATACGGACCAGGAATTCCCAAGATAAGTCTTTGCTGCAAGCACATATTTGCATCATTATTCACTATAATTTCATGGCCATCAGGGCAATGGCGGGCTAATCATTCACGCACACATTGAACTTATTAATTACTCCTCATTAAGACCGACGAATCCCGCGCATCGTTAGCAAAAATTAACTTTTTGCGACGATAAAATAATATTTAACGAGCCGGTACTACTGACAGCGAGGTAATGAGTCAGTGACACTGACAGTGACAACAAAACGTAGTTACTAAATACTGACAGCCACTGCTGGTTGACATCGTGATTGACACTGAAGGATCAGTATTGACAGTGAAAGACAAATATTATTATGAATTTCCAAATATAATTCTGGGTTGCCAGTACCTGTTGAAAAAAAAATATTAGTAGATTATATACGACTTTCACTGATTAAAAACCATAAGATATATAAATATGCAAGCAAGCTCAAAATTGATGAGAACGCCACCAAAGCAAACAGCTAAAAATTTTCAGACTCCGCTGCAAAGCGCTAAATCAAACCCAGATGTGTTTTTATCACCGGAATTTGAGGAAATCCAAGACTCGAGAAAACGCAGAATATGCAGGACGCTCTCTGTTAACAGTCCAAGTAGCAACGATCAGATGATTATAATGCAACAGATGCTATCAGAAATTAAAAACAACCAACAAACTGAATTTGCCTCCATGGCATCAAGCATCAATAATCTAAAACAGCAAAATCAAACCATATTATCTTCCAACGAGGAGATAAAAAAAGCGATGGGAACTATTCTATATGAGCAAAAGGAGCTGAAGTCAAGGATAGAAGTACTCGAGCGAAACAACGTAAATGTTGATGAACTTAATCAACAAGTAGATACCCTAGACAGGAAATTAAGAGAAACTTCAGTGGAAATTCGCAACCTGCCTATTGACAATAACGAACAGATACTAGGAGCCGTTGATAAGATACATCGCTCTCTTAACCTCAGCTTTGATAGCAGAGATGTCAAAAACTCGTTTAGAGTACCAGCTAAAAATGAGCAAAACAAAATGATTGTGGTAGAGTTTACGAACACGCAAAAGAAAACTGACCTGCTTAATGCGATCAAAAACTATAATAAGAAGAATGAAGATAAATTTAGCACAAAATCTATTAACTTGCCAGGAGAAAAGAAGTTCATCTATATCAACGAGAGTTTAACGCGGAAGGCAAAACAACTACACTACCTAGCCAGAGACTTTACAAAAAAAGCTAATTGGAAGTTTTGCTGGACATCGAGGGGGAAAGTTTTCATAAGAAGAGAAGAAAACTCACCGGTAATTGAAGTAAAGAACATAGATCAGCTCAAAGACATCAACCTGGACCCAGAAATGGATGTATGACTAGCTGGCAGCTTAATAATTATAATACTGGTTACTTTATACACATTTTTAAGTGTCATTAGTAACAATGTCATAGTTCATAAGTTCTTGCATCCTTTCTTACTATTTGTTATTTTATCAATTAATATGTTATTCAACTGTAATATTGGTCAATTCTACTCACCTACTCACCACACAAAATACACAAAATACACAACTTTTTATATTATAAACATTTTTTTCAATCAGCAATCAAGGGCGTCACAAAATATAAAATTTACATCTTATTCAATACATACTATGATTTTACTCAAAAGGTGCATACAAAGGCTTTCTCAAACAAAACATCACAATATAATTACTGGGTCACTTATTGAACCCAGTTATTTTAAAATATTCAATAATTATGGATCAAGTTGAGAAATTGATAGCTGACATTGATGATTTCAATGTCTCTAAATCACACTATTTGAGCGAGCCTGAACAATGCCACCTTTATTTGCATAATAATAATAACAGTAAAATGGTCTCAATAATATCGATTAACATTAGGAGTATAAACAAAAATCTAGATGATTTCTTAGTTTTCTTGCATCGTTTAAACTCGAAAGTAGACATCATAGTGCTCTCCGAGTGCTGGCTTAGTGAGAACTTCACCCCGCCTCTGATACCGGGTTACAAAGTTTCATTTACAACCAATAATATTAACCAAAACGATGGTGTGGTGGTATATGTAAGCAACAACTTAAGAAAAGTTAGAATACGTGAAGAAATAATCAAAGACGGGAATTGCGTTACAGTAAAGATAGACAAAGCACTGTGTGTTGTAGGGTTGTACCGACCACCTTGCTTTGACAATCCGAAAAACTTTATAGACTCTTTGAATCACAATCTCGGCAATCTCAAAACCTTTCAGAATATAGTTATAGCCGGCGACATCAATATGAATATAGACCCAAATAGAGATTTCTCTGCGAAACATTATAAAAGTGCTGAAGAATATCTCCTTATGCTGGCCAGTCATGGAGCGATGCCTGGTCATACTTACCCGACACGAGAAAAAAACTGTATTGATCATTGTATCATAAAAACGAAGAACCCAGCCACAACCATAGTCTTTCCAGCCATCATTACAGACCACTCGCCTGTTCTTGTGCAAATTCGTACATCACAAACGATCAATAAACAACTAAAGCGTACAACAACGTTTATTGACTATGATGGAATATTTAAAGAGCTCTCGAAAATAGATTGGAAATGTCTATTGGACACCACGGACTTAGAAAAAGCAACGGAGATCTTCATGACTACTATATCGAATACCCTGGAAAAATATACGAGTCTCAAAACGATGCCACGGAAAAAAGCTAACATAAAGCCTTGGATTACGGTGGGCTTAATTAAATGCATGCGACGACGAGACAAACTACATAAAAAAAGCAAAGAACAGCCAAATAATTCTGAGTTGAAGACCAAATATATAGAATATAGAAACGTTTGCAACAAAATTTTGAAGAAGGTGAAACGAAACTATGAAAGAACTGAACTGCTCAAATATACACATGACAACAAAAAGACATGGAAGACAATAAAAGATATTTGTAGCTATCCGAAGAAAGAAAACACATCAGAACAACTACTCGACCTAAAACAAACTAACATAGAATCGCTCAACGCTATAAACAGCTATTTTGTAAATGTCGGTTCAGATCTGGCCAATGAGACGCTGTCATCCTTGAATGATACAGAGAAAAACCTAGCACTGAAACAATTAGAAGCCATGAGCCAGAGTACATCCTTTGGACTCCTACCAACAGATGAAGCGGAAATTTATTATATCGTTAAGTCATTAAAAAACGACGCGGCTCCAGGGTGGGATAAAAGCAGTACTAAACTAATTAAAACTATCCTACCTGCCATTTTGAACCCACTAACGATAATTTGTCAGGAAAGTTTTAACAAAGGAATATTCCCTAAAGCTTTTAAGAAGTCTGTGGTTTGCCCAATACATAAAGGTGGGGACGGAGACAAGGTCACAAACTACAGACCAATATCTCTCCTACCCACTTTTTCAAAAATTTTGGAAAAACTTATGAACAATAGACTGAAGAAGTACCTGGAAGTAAAAAATCTGTTATCAAACAACCAATACGGCTTCCGGGCTAAGCGCAGTACAGAAGATGCCGTACTGGATGTTCTAGAGCATATAAAAGAAAAACTTGACAAAAATAAAAAAAAAGTGGTGGGTGTTTTCCTTGATTTTGCAAAGGCATTTGACACGGTTTCAATCCCTATCCTCCTGTCAAAACTGGAAGCAACAGGAATACGAGGAATAGCCTTAAAATGGTTCCAAAGTTACCTTAGTGATAGGACACAAATTGTAAAAGTTGGGGACTTACAGAGTCAAGAAGAAAAAATTAATTACGGAGTTCCCCAAGGCAGCATATTGGGCCCCACGCTTTTCCTTATTTACATAAATCAGCTCTGTGATATGACACTTAAACAAGGAAAGGTAGTTACTTATGCCGATGATACTGTCCTTCGGTTTGATGCTAATTCCTGGGGAGAAGTAGAAAGAGTTACAAACGAAGGACTACTACAGGTATCACACTGGCTAAGGCAAAACCTCCTGTCTGTCAACATATCGAAGACAAAGTACATTTCCTTTACCATTAACAGCTCAACCCAACCAAGACAAGCCTTATCAATAAAAATACACAGTTCGACATGCAATAAGGACACTCTCTGCAAATGTGATAACCTAATCCATACAAACGATATAAGATACCTAGGTATCATATTAGACAGAAGCCTTACATGGACACAGCATATCAAATCACTATCAGTACGAGTAAAAAAACTTATCTGCATTTTTAAACAATTAAGGCACATCATGGGCTTCATCTCTCTAAGGAAAATATACTTTGCCCTAGCACAATCCATAATGTCTTACTGCATCACTGTATGGGGATCTGCTGCAAAAACTCACCTAGAAAAGGTTGAAATATCGCAAAGGGCATTGCTTAAAGTGATGACCTTCAAAAGAAAGCGATTCCCAACTGCAACACTGTATAAGGAGTGTGAGGTGCTCTCTGTAAGGCAGATGTTCATAAAATCATTAATAAATAAACAACATCTACTTATAGACAAGAATAATCGAGAATCCGTGATGAACAAAAGAAGAAAGAACTCAATTCTAAAAACAGATTACACGCGTACTAATTTTGGCAGGCAATGTCCGAGCAAACTGGGTCCTATACTGTACAAAAAAATAGGCAAGATGATAAAAATACAAGACAAATCCAAATATGAGTGTAACAAAATGACCACAGCCTACCTGCTCACTCTAGATTATGATGCGACCGAAAAGTTAATAGAAACACTTGATATATGACCAAATTTACTAGGATAACATTATACATTTTGATTACCTATGTAATTGCTGATTTAATACTTACTTATCTGTGACCAATCAACTCATCAAATAAACATATATAGTTACGAACACTGGCAAAGTATGCCAGAGTATCGCATAATGCACGCACACACACCCACCCAACCACACACACAACACACACACACACACACACACAGTGGAAACACTCCACATCCATACACTTCACATCAAATTCATATTATGTGGCTAGCATACACTCTCATAAAATACCTTGAAAAATTACAAGCGCGTATTTAAATACTGCTTGCCACATAATTATCTCAGCCGCATCCCTAGAAATAGGAGAATCGCGTAAGCTGAAGTAACTTACTATACTTACACTGAGCAAAAGACCAATACTTAGAATTAGTTAATATAGAATTAAATAAAATTAGATTATTTTTAAGATTAGTATGGTATCACTAACCACCAACTTTGCAACCAACTGTCAAAACTGCAACTCCAATACTTACATAATCTATGGAATGTTTCGTGCAGTGCAGTTGCTATTATTATTTTTGTTTTTATCTTTATCTAATGTAATACTATCTATAGTGAGTGTAAACAAGTAAGCTGTTGCTTGCCGCGGCAGGAGATACTGCGGCTTTGCATCACAGGATCCCTGGATACCTAGCGCATAGCCCAGTTAAACCTACCTGGATTAGCCAGAAGAAACAAAAAACTCTTTATTTATGTAACTAGGTATGTACGTAGACATTAAGTTTTATATGAATAAACGATTATTTATTATTTATATGTACGTACTAAGCCAATACTACTAAACACAGCTACAATATCAGAATATTATAATAAGTTAGCAGTTAATATACTTTTGCCTATTTGTGCAGCGATGGGTGATCTGCAGAACGAATTGCAGAGAGTGTCGAGTCGCGCGGCGGCGGCCGAGGCCAACGCTGAGAAGATCATGGAGGAGGCTGAGAAACAGAAACAACAGGTAACTATATATTTTAGGCAGTTCTTATGAGTTAACATAATTGTTCCGTTTTTAGATTCTTTGTTTTATTTTCTCAAATCCGAAACATAAACTCGTGTCCGCAATTACTACAAGACACGTTATAATATCTTTTAGAATTGACTAAATCCAGTAAAAATAAAAACTAGATTAGTAACAATTGTTACATCTTTTAAAAATTGTGACAAGTGACCTATATATTTCATAAAATTGTTAAATCATATGAGACAGTAGTTAAATCGTGTAAGAGAAAGTATTGTTTAGACAGTATTATTGAAAGTTTGACACCTGATTTGAAAATTTGAGTATCAATATGTTATGTTGTTGGCACAGTTGTCAAGCGAGCTGAGCAGCGCGCAGGCGGCGCTGGCGGCGCGCGAGGCCGAGCTGGCGGAGGCCAGGCAGCTGAAGGCGGCGCCCGCGCACAACGGCCTGCCCAACGAACAACACAAGGTATACATCATACATACCGTGCTACTACAATTTACATTTGTTTAAGGGTATCTGGTACTAAACTCACTCTTCATCCCTTCGTCTTTCACGTACTCTCATCCTACAATATCCTAAACTCAACCACTCCAATCTGTTCTATCAATCCTCCTTCACAATTAAAGCTCTCTTACTCTGGAACGACCTGCCTTTAAATATCAGGCAGGCTAAATCTCTGTCGATTTTCCAGAGTATGGTATACAGCTATTACATCTCTACTTTGTAAACTATCAATCGCGTTTATTGGTGTTAAATGTGTGTGTTCATAGTTTATTAATTTATTATTATTTGTAACATGTAAATTAGTTTGATTTTCTTTTACTTTCTCTATTTAGTTATAGGTTTAATTTTGTTTAAATTTTATTTTTATTTTTTAAGTATTGTATTTATTTGTACGCCACCGACCAAACTGATTTCTGTCACCGTTTTCTTGCTAAGGTTGCCTGGAAGAGATCACTCAAGGTGATAAGGCCGCCCACTTGTGCATTCTTTTATAGTTTAAGCATCTCATATTGTAATTTATTTTTGGTGTGCATAATAAAGTAATATTGTATTGTATTGTATTGTATTGTAAATTGACTACTAAAATATTTTTGAACTTAATATCTCTCTCTCTCTGAGTCGTATTTCCTCATGACTGTAAGCCGTGACTCCTCCGCAGAATTAATTCGTTAAGGGAGTTCTCTTGGGCAGATACATGGTGGTGGGCCACCACTGAAAACAGGCCCAAGTCCTTCCACTGAAAACACATGTCCTCGGATATTGTGGTCCTCAAACATGTCGGTTTCCTCACGATGTTTTCCTTCAGCGCTAAGCGAGTGCAAACTGCAAGTGTTTGAACTTTAATATGTCGTAACTATTTGGTTGCCAAATATGTTGTTTTATAGTTAATCTTCTGTTACGAATTTCATATATTATACATAAATATGTATATAGAAAAAAATATAGAATGTAAACATGCGCGCGCAGCACATAGAAGAAGAAATCAAAGTACATTGCTGCCATCTAATAGGAAAGGTCATTTATGTCTTTGCGATAGATCTCTAAGGATCTAGACTGCACAAACTGTGTGTAAGCATTTTGTACTGCCACCTGAGAAGAAAACTTTATGTCACGAAGATAATCGTCCAAATCACGAATAAATTGGAAGTCCGTTCGAGCAAGGTCTGGTGAATACGGACCGACTGCAGTTCCTGAAGGGTCAAAACGGATTCTCGTGCTGTGTGAGGTCTCACGTTGTCGTGGCGCAATAATGGTGAAGATCGATTCATGTGTCGGGGCTGTTTTACTGCTAGTTTCGCCAACATTGTTCGAAGTTCGGCACAATAGACATCTGCCGTTATTGCTTGACCAGATCGGAGAAAACTATAAAAAAATAAAATAAATAAATATTCCGGGACATTGCACACAGCGCCATCCAGTCCCACACTAAGCAACGCTAGAAATAGGCGCAAATATTCGCTTGCTTAATATTATTCTATAGTGAATAACACCATGCTGCGACCACCAAACAGATACCATTACTTTTTTATTGGTAAGCTTTGCTTTAGGACACTATTGTGGCGTTTGACAAGGAGTCAGCCATTGCATTTTTCTTTTGCGGTTATCATAAAGAATCCACTTTTCATCACAAGTCACAATACGATCCAATATTCCTTCATTTCTGTACCGATTCAACAAGGCAACACAAGTTTCAACACGCGTTTCTTTTTGCAAATCAGGCAAATCATTAGGCACCCATTTTTCATTTTTTAATTTATTGATTTGACGCATATGAGTCAATATTGTGAGTAAGGCAACCATGCCGCTAATTCCTCCGTAGTTAGACAAGGACCGGCTTCCGTCATTTCTTTTAATTCATTGTTATTCACCTATGTGGGCGATCTTCCTCGTGGCTCGTTCTACAAGTCGAAGTTTCCATTGTTTAAACTAAAATTGCACGGTGCGTTCATTAGCAGACCCCTCTCCAGACGCAACATTGATGCGGACTGTTTCTGCCGCGTTACTTCCGTGTACTCTTATTAAAAAACACTCGAATTTTCGCAGTATCCATCTTTCTTGTCTAAGTTGAATAACTAAAAACAATAGAAAGCCGATATATCAAACATTTTTAAACAGAAGAACATCATAGAAACCACGTGAAGAAAGTTTCATTCGAAAACCTCAAACCATGAAGGTTCTATGTCCATTTAACCTATTATTGATTTGTTATTCCAGGCCGCTGAGCTCGCAGCGGTGGAGGGCGTGGTGGTGGCGCTGCGCGACGAGCTGGGCGCGGCGCAGCGAGCGGCGCGCGAGCAGAGGGAGCAGCTGGCCGCGCTCACTGCGCAGCTGCACGCCTACCAGGACAAGAACAATGTGAGACATAATATTATATGCTTTTAGTCTGTAGGACATAATAAACGTATACACAAGGCTACTTGACACCCGCGGCATCGCTCGCATTATTTCGGAATAAAAAGTAGCCTATGGCACTCCTAAGACCTCATACTACACACATACCAAAAATCATGATGATCCGTTCAGCCGTTTTTGCGTGATGAGCGTTTAAATAAACAGAGACACAGATAAACATACAAAATTTATAACTAGAAATTGTTGGAACGTGTTCTGCAATCGATTCGAAGTATAACCAAACATTGTTTTTTATATATCTTCAATGTTCAGACTTTCGACCCTCTTCAGCTTTATTATATGTATAGATTATTGGAAACTAACACATATACCAAAACAAAAGAGTTGGTGCCTATTCATTTAGTTTGCCAAAAACGTTATTTTGAGATACTAAAGCCATTCGTAAAAAGTTATACGTTACTTACCGGAAATCCTGTATAAATAACATATTCTTCTTTTTATCGAATAATAGTGGCCAACACTGGTGTCGATAGTTTATGAAGCCGCCCTAAGGGGCCTCTGACATGGCTTAACGACAGCCGTACTAGACAAACAGCCTAACTACTCTAGATAACTTATAAGATTGTAAAAATTTAACGTTACTTTCTAATCTGCCGTCCACATGCTATCTTCTTTAAAAAAAATAAAAGCTTTGGTTTCCCATAATGGTCAACATACAAAAGGCCACAATAATCCACCCCTTCTTTGAAACAAAAACGTAGATTATATGTTATTATGATAACTTCTGAACTTTATCCTCTCCATATTTGAGAATGTACATGACATTGTGTTTCGACTTTACTGCTTTATGCAACAATTAAAAAAAAACTTTCAGGAGACTTGATATCCTTCTTTTTTTGAAAGTCGGTTAAAAACTTAACCGTATAGTATGTGTGATGTTGTGATGGAATCTGTAACACCTTTATTGAATCCTCTTCGTTCTTATTGTCTTTCTGTCTAATAAGACTTGTGTGGTGTTTGTCCTGACTAACTCTCTTTTTAACTCCCGTTCAGGAGTTGCGAACTAAAAACTGGAAAGTAATGGACGCGTTACAGACCGCCGAAAAGGCTCTTCAGAGCAAGGCTACCGCGTTGCCGGCCACAACCCTCAGTGTAAGTCACCGCTTCTATGTACATACATAGACACATCCAACAAGACTCCCCAGTCACTTGATGTAGACCCTCCTCCTCGCATAACTGATTCATTGGAAATGTACATCTTAGCATATACTTACCACAAAGAGATTTTTATTTAGATAAATAAATATAAATCATAGTTCAAGAAATAATGGCATTGTAAAGTTTTAAAATGTACAGTAATTTACCAATGCAAATTCTACCAGAAATTCAGTGAACATGTAACAAGCACATGAATTTATTTGACGGGACCAAAATCATATGTCACAAAAAATGAATAAAAATTAACGAGACTTACCCATTTCCCGACTATAAATAAATGTTGAGCACCAGTCATTTGCGTTACAGTCACCTGGAATAATGGTGTTTTGTAATGGTAAAAATACTTTGTATAGAGTAGGAGGAGTCTTCTTGGATTCATCTCCATCACACTCTTTGTAAATAACACCACGAACACGTTGAATGTTCGGCCGGCTTCGCTCCTTCTCCTGCTTTTGTTAGCTTTTACGCTAAGTAATCTATATTATATCCTCCTGCACCATAATTAACTAAACAATATCTTTTAATAAATCTGTTTTCTACATTATTTAAGACTCATACGAAAAACTATTAATTACTAAAAGGTATTATTTTTATTTCATTGCACTTATAAGATAGACTAATTAATGTATGTGACTGTTCATCATACTCAACTAGCACCACTTTAACTTTAGAATTAACGAAATAAAATAGAAAAAGAAAATTTTCAAATACAAACTTAACACAAATGTGTCTCACATCAACAGGAAGCAATAACAAAAGCACAAGAGGCGCAGTACACAGAAGTAGCGACGGTGCTCCGGTCGGCGTGTCCCGCCGCAGCCCCGGGCTCCGCCACCGGCCGCGACTGGCTGCACTCCTTCGCGGAGAATCTCAAGAAGGAGCTGCACAAGAGGGAAGAGGAGAAGAAGGAGCTGGAGAAGAGAACGCCAGAGAAGATCGTCGTGGAGAAGGTAAGAGTTAAAATTATTCTTTATGACTTGTCAGCTTCGCACCCGCTGCGACTTGCTCCCCAACGAAGAAGTTGGTAAAGAAAGTTCCTGAAAGTTGTAGAAAAAACAAAAGCTTGTAAAGCATTTGAAGGTAAAAAACTTGGTACAGGCTATATTAGTGTCATCTCCTTTCGTAACTTATAGCCATTTGGACAGGCCTCAAAAAGTGCACAATTATTGTGATCAATGGTATTATAAAAAAATATCATTAGACATTCATTTTCTAACATGAATGTAACAGTTCAAATTTATATTGAACATAAATATCATTCTATTCTAAATGAAACTCTGGAGAAATATGTAGTGTTTTTTGCGACTGCTCCTTAACCGACTTCAAAAAACAAACGTGATCGTTTTTATGTGTGTTTCAAGAGTTTTTCTCCAGAGTTTCATTTACAATGGATTTCCGCAAAGTAACGCCTGATTCAATATCTTAGCATTCTATTCTTTCAATCACACGTTATTTCAATACAATATATATATATATATATACATATATATAATCTGTGTTGTTGTGGCAGGTGGTAGAGAAGCTAGTGCAGCCCGCGGCCGCAGTGGACGGGGGCGCGGTGCAGCGCGTGGAGGCGCGCGTGGGCGAGCTGCAGGCGCAGAACGAGCACCTGCAGGGACTCGTCGACAAGTACAAGCGGGTCATTGACGACACGGTACGTCTTTTTTTTTACATTAGATAGGCTCACGCTTGACTACAACTTGTCTGATGTTAAGCAACGTTGTAATCTACGATCTAGCGCGGTTGCCTAGAAGAAACCGGTTTACTCTCGACTTGAAGACCGACAAATTATAGTTTAAGGGGAATAGAGATTCGGGCAAGGAGTTCCACAGTTTGGCTGTTCGCACGATGAAAGTCGAAGCAAAACGCTTAGTGGGAGTCTTTGGAACCTCAACTGTATAACGGTGCCTTCTTGCCGTACCTCTACTCGTACGATGGTAAAATGGGAACGTGGAATCATGATACTATTACTAAACTCCTCCTTACTCAGATTCCTCATTAGTGAGGGTCGTGACGCCTCCGCAGAATCATATCCGTCCGTGAAAGGACCTGGGCGCCCACCACGATGTATCTGCACAAGAGAAATCCCCTAAAGAATTATCTGAAGGGGAACCACGACCCAAGAGAGAGAGGGCTCATATCCGTTCATTGATGCAAAGCGAATGGAAATGTTATTTTCAAAACGCTTAAATGTTTATTTGTAATCCAGTAGTACATAACCATGTTTTGTTATCTGTTCTTGTTAAACCACCCTCTGTTAAAAGTAAAGGAAAGTAGAATTAGTGGTTAAGAATTAATATCGTGTCGGTGGTGGTGTTTTTATGACATCATCAAACGAACATAACAAATAAATTGTTGGACAACTTTCTTTGCTAGAAAGCTCCGATTGCCAGCAATTGTATATTGCAGTTCTAATGAAACTTGTTGGTGCAGGAGGGCGTGCTGAGTCGGCTGCAGAGCAACGTGTCGACGGAGGAGGCGCGCTGGGCGCGGCAGCTCGCCGACAAGCAGCAGGAGCTCGACGAGCTGCGCACGCGCACGCTGATCCAGGTGCGACACTACACGTAGACCAGAATGATACAGCAGACTGGTTTGAGTGCCACAACCATTCCAGAACAGGCACAAATTAATAGCGTTGCTTGAGAGCGTCGCCTCTGACGATCTGCTAGGCAAAATTGTAGATAGATAGATATACACTTTATTAAAAACACCAGCACAATACAGAAATTCACATAAAATATTAAAATTTAAGCCTAGTGTCTTAACTGGCGGCCCTATCGCCCTATCTCTTTTTAGTTGTGGTAACTTGAAGTTTTTTTTATTAACCCGGTATTATATACCAATGCGAGTATGAAGACAAATTCTAGGTGTTCTCTGATCTGACTATTTATTTATTAATTGTCAAAACAAGCAACAGAAAACAGATATTAAAGTACGGGATTCAACTGGGTTATTACACCACTTGTACATTCATTTATTGTTTAAGTCCATTTCATATTGTAATTTATTTTGGTGTGCAATAAAGTATTATTGTATTGTATTACAATGACAATGTGGTTGTGCCCCATATGATGGTACACATGTTTATATTGTAGAATACTTAAACACTAGATTATAATTAGGTACTTACACATTTCTTTTAATAGTTCATATTATATGTATGTGTAATACGAACTTATGAGGAAAATATTTTGATTCAACTGATAATATAGATACTGGATTACAATATAACCATGCTAGTGTATCTTGTCAACATAATAATTATTGGTTTACTCTCCTAATCTTATCTGAGTTTATACATTAAAGCTCGCACTTAGATAATATTTATTACAGTTGTACTTTGACACCATGACTGTGTATCGTGTTATTTAGGCAACATGGACGATCTACATAGGTAGTCTAGATTCTAAAACATTATCATTTGATGAAGCCCACATAGGTTCTTAAAAGTAGATTTAGGTACCAGCACTATGGTTGTTTAACTTGGGCGTTCTGGACGGTGATCAGAAATACACAGGTTCGAATCCTGCCGGTCATGATTATTTTCGCTCATTCGTCCAATATTTAATTTACACATTATTTTTTCATATTTATTACCAACCTCTGTGAACTGACCCCTTAAATTGGGATATTGGTTAGGAACGCGCAACAACAACGCCTATAAAATGCGCCATTTAGGTCAGGATTGCTGAAAATTACTGATCTTATCGTTAAATTCGCTTAAGAAATGTGCAAGCATGCCCTAATCATCCTGTTATAACTATTATATAAGGCAGTCGTTAAGCCATGTCAGAGGCCCTTAGGGCGGGTTGAAAACTCGACATCAGAGTTGGCCACTCTCATTCGATAAGAAGAAGATCTTTTATATATTTAACTGCAGCTTTAATATGACTTGTGTAAAAGTGTGCTTGCTTCGTATGTATATGAACCCAGTATTGTTGTGTAGGAGCCAATCGCATTCGCGTACGCCTGCATAGAGCGCTCGCTTCCCGGCATTGTGGCAGAGGTACACTATATTACACAATCGAGTGCGCTT
This sequence comes from Macaria notata, assembly GCA_927399415.1. NCBI lineage: Eukaryota > Metazoa > Arthropoda > Insecta > Lepidoptera > Geometridae > Macaria > Macaria notata. Next base: position 5,001,615 of record OV656743.1, read on the forward strand.
CTGTCCACCATTATTGTAATGTTGTATTCATGGCCTTATTTGTTTGTCGTCTTCTTCAGTTTGGATGTATTCTCAAATCCGTTGATCTATTTTAAATTCTTCGGCGTGTTTAACATCGCGACGGAGCTTTGCTCTGATGTATACCTAATGGTTCACACACAGATGATGTTAGTTTATTTATTTTTTATAGAAAGAGATCGTTTATAAACTCTGTTCGCTTGTAACGATTTAATTCAAGCTTATGAACAAAAAAACACGATGAAACATTAGCTTAGATTTTTTAACAAGGAATGGGTTTGCACTTGGCCGTAACTCGTCCGATGGTAAGCAATCATTACGGTCTAGGATGGAGCGTGCTGCTTACCCAGTAAGAACCGATTAAGCTAATCTCAAAACTTTTTCTTGATCTTATTTAGTTAGTATGTTTCTTGGGAGCGTGTTGTTGTCAGACCATATACTAAAGGCATTGTTTGTGTCGTATAAACATGGTGTAGGACATGGTGTTATGTTACGTTTTGCATATGCCTGAGTTTTTGTCCTGTAAAATTATTTACTCGTACCTACATATGTTATCTCTGGAAACCAACTGCCTATAATACTCGTGGTTACGTCTCGGTGAAGGTAAACTCGTCTGTAAGCAAATGTGAACTTATTATGATTGTATTTGTATACAGATGCAGAGTAAAATAGACGCGCTCGAGTCTCAACTGGCGCAGGCGCAGGCGACCAATCACAATCACAGCTTCGCGGACGCGGAGCGACTCACTGAGGTATGTCTTATTTCATATGTTTGAACAGCCTTTTTTGTACATTTAGGCTATTATTGACCAATATCATGAAAATTGTGTGCAAACTAGCATATTTCCCTCCATGTATTCTATATTTG